>CM060914.1:92317500-93662500 GCA_030737875.1 Allium sativum | reverse complement strand
GAGAAGTTGTCGTAAATTGTCCAATTTAGCGTTGGTTCCTCCAGCATGAAGTCTTGAAGTGGGTGGAAGCTGGTCTCTAGCTTCTTAGGTTCGCATATGTGATAGTCATCAATCAAGCTTCCGTCCTGTAATTCTAGATGGTGATTCGCAGTTCGGATGTATGCGGGTTAGTCTTGGGTCTCCCATCCAAGCTCTGAGGATCGGAGTTGGGTGGCGATAAGATTTAATTATAGGTGGCTCAAATGCTTCTACTTGCTCCTACGTTAAGGAATGGGTAGCTTCATGTCGAAGTTGAGTTGGATTTTAAATATTCATCTGAATTGGAGCAGAGGTTGGTCGGGCTCTGTTTAAGTTTTCAATGGCTCTTGCATATCCATTGTTTTCATCCAAAATGTTACGGTCATAAGCTTCATGCTACAAATTCCTAGGAGGATGTTGGTTGCATCTTGTTTCATTAAAGACGACTATGCCAACTTGTCCTCGGGTCTCATATGATATGTACCACGGAGCAGGGAGTGTTTGAGCCAAGTTCATTATCGCTTGAATTCCCATGGTGCTCACTCCTGCGAGTAAATCATAGTTTCTTGGCCTTCCATCTATCCAAGTAAAGAAGTTATCCATCATTTTCCATCGTTTTTGGGGAATTTCGTCTTGCCGAGTATCTGGCTCTCAATTCAGCAATGGCACCATCCATTTCATATCTAGTCTGACATGCTGAGAGATCATCGCAAGAAGAAATATGCTGGCTTTCTTCGTTCCTAGCGCCTTTTGCACCAACATCCTCGAATGGAAGAAATTTCTATCTTCTTTCTTCTTATCCCTTGAGTCGGAGTATCAAGAAATTCGTTTCCTTACAAGCTCGAAGTCAAAGTAATAGCATGCCCCCTCATCCAGGGTGTTTCAATCGGAAAATCGGTCGATACTAGCAAATCGACGTTCACTCTGCATCTGTTCAGTGGTCCTCAAGCGGCCTCCAATCCAGGGGTAATGGCATAAGACAGGTGGTGGTTAGATCACGTCCTTTTCAAATATAGACGAAGGGAGGCATACTCTTGATAGTCAGGGAAATCGTCAATCCATAGAAATCCTGAATGCCATGACTATGTCAGATCGTATTAAGACTGGAAAATCGACGATAACTAATTAAGTTCGAGTAGAAATCCAAGAATCCCAGGGTTTCGCCGGGTCCTTCCCAGCCACGAGTATTAAGTCGCATGACATGTCATTGAATAATTCACTCTCAAGGCCACTTTTGGATTGCTGCCTCGAGTTACGTAAGATGCTTATCATTAGGAATCAACATCAGCCTTCTGGACATGGCCCTTTATTTGTTTTCTACTAGCCTGCTGTTGTTGCGAGTGCGGGCCTCGTGTTCTTGACTAATTATCCTTTGTAAATATGCAATCAGCAAACATAGTGGTATTCCTGCAATATCATATGTTTGCAAGTTTGTTATATATTTCAATCGAGTATATTTGTAGCCATAGCATTACTACACTAAGTAGTAAGCAATAAATCACATGACAAATCAGATAAGGGTTTCAATTCGGTATCACTGCAAATCATAATCCCTGCAAATAAATAGTATATCATATCACAACCATCGTAGAGGTGTGATGCATGTGTATGCCCCCAATCAATAGTGAATAAAGTGCCTGGCTAGGGATTGATTAGGATCGATAGTGCATCGCCACCCTTGTCCGGGAATGAGGGGTTCGGGCTCAACTTTCATTCTTGCCCCCGATCCTGCAGTGGGGTAGGAGCCTTCCGTGGCATTTAATCGCAATGCCTTTACACTCTCTTGTCGTATGCCCAAGGTAGAGTTCGAACTCAGCTTTCGTTTTGGCCACCAATCCTTCAATGG
This sequence comes from Allium sativum, assembly GCA_030737875.1. Lineage (NCBI taxonomy): Eukaryota > Viridiplantae > Streptophyta > Magnoliopsida > Asparagales > Amaryllidaceae > Allium > Allium sativum. Next base: position 93,660,636 of record CM060914.1, on the reverse strand, counting down.
TGTAGGAGTTCATTTGCAGCGCTCAGTCCCTAGCACCTTTATACTCTCCCGTCGAATGCCCAGGGTAGAGTGGAATCAAGGCGGTCTTTTAATAGTGGTGCACCATCATGCCTTGGGGATGTCGTCTTCCCATCCTTTATACTATCTCTCGAATCATGAGAGTTACAGTTAATCAGGAGAATGGTCATGTCATTCGCCCCGGCTTTCCTTCTGCGCTCTAATTCCAAGAGTGGGATTCTTCTGGCTCGAGTGTCGTTCTCGAACTCGATTTTAATCCATACTTCCCACTTCGCTCTGGCTGATGTACATTATCGGGAAAGTGGTCGGGACACATTTTCCAAATCTTTGCGTTCCTCCATTCAATCAGTGGGAGGATTAATTAGCACCAAACTTCAGGTACCTGCATCAATCATGTCACACGAGTTAGTCATGTCAATAATTCAGGAAGCATGTAAAAGTAGATCGTATAATTGAAAAGTAAACATATCAAGGGGCAGTGCTGCCTCCTTTATTCGGATTTATGTAATCTGGTGGCGTCGTGCATAGGACCGAGCCATGTAGATGGTCGAATTGCATCTATCGAAAATCGGATTCCAACTTTGAAATGCAAAAGTCAATGCATAATATTCTTTATGTCTACTACGTATGAGCCAAGGAGTGTATGGTCATCTCGGATCCACCTTGAGCTATACAACTTCTTTCAGGCGGACGGCGTGGCTTTGTAAACAAGCTGTTCAGTCAAGATCGTCATGGTATTACTCCATAACTATCAGTAGCTCATAAAGGATGCAAATGTAAGTGTCACGGTTAAAGAGTAGTCCTGTAAAGGAATGAATATGATTCTGAGTGAAAACGGCATTGCATGATATCTACAGGTCCATTTTGCCTCGCCCAATCTCTGCCAGGGAATGGCTTGATTGTGGTCTTGAAGTAACAAAGGCAATTAGGTAAATACCATAAGCGAATGACGAGGTCGTGTCTCCTCTGAATCGCCTTTTGCCCCCATGCTAAGGGAAAGGATTGAGTGCCAGGGAGTCATGTATGTACCGCTAATGGTAGCACATCATCACATTGGTGTTAGGATGGTAATTGACAAGAGAACAATGAATCCATACTTATAGAAACTTTTGTACTTTCCATGCTAGGAAATAGGATATTGCTATTGGTGAGATAGTCATATCTCATAAATTTGTTGATATGCCTTCGATCCCATGTCGGGGACAAGGGTTGGTGCACAGACGATCAATCAACATTCAGGCGTAAGGTTTCTAAACCTTCAACTCGCTAACCTTCAGGCAAGGCCAAGGCAATTGGCCATGCACACTCATGATGTATCAGCTTTGAATTAGATGATGTAATCTCGAGCGATTCATGCTTAAATCTCCAGTTGCCCCCCAACGTCTGGGGAATGAGTTACTTGGTAGATAATTGATGAAGGGAATGGAAGTGTGAATCTTCACTTTCTAATTCCAAAACATCGCTCATTAGATATTACATTCGCATATATCTCCCTTCAAGCGGGAAATTAATTAGTGATTTTGTTAAATCATTCTGTGCAATGAATCGAGCAATGAGACTCATTGATATCTATCTCGGGACAACCTTTCAAAGGAAATAAGTCGAGGCATAACGAACGATAGTACGCCCTTCACTTCTCTTGTTGGAAACACTCCGTGCTGCATGAAGTTTCTAAAGGGAGCTATCTATGACTCTCTTCCGAATTCGTTTTCCAATACTAGATCAACTTCTGAGTGTCTCGATTGGGATCGTCTCCATCTCTTCTGGATTATCGGAACTTGCTTGGTTGGCCAGATTATCTGCTCTCTGATTTTCCGTACGCGGAATATAAGATATGTTGTAATGCTCCCATCCATCCAACATCTCTTCTACCTGTTCTAGGTAAGTTGTGAGTCGTAGTCCCTTCATCTGGAATTTCCTTCAAATCAATTCAACTCCAATGCCGGACTGTTGATTATTCTTTGCATCGTCTGTATATAACTTCCAGGTGCTAGGTTTTCACCTTTCATTTTGAGGGGCCATCTTCTTCATTTAACACATCTTCTTTGGGAACTATAAACTCAACGATGAAGTCAGCTAACGCTTGTTAATCCCATGCCTCCTTTACACTCTATCTCACCGGTAGGGAAAGCCTTTTTTGGGTCCCATGCCGTCTTTGTTACGTAGCATATTCCATTCAACCAAATAGCAGGCTCTCCTAGTAACATAGTTATCACATATCATTCCCACTCTGGCTTCAGTTGGGGCTTTTAGCTATGGATACTAGGGCATGATGTAAGCTCTGAATTCTATTGGAGCTGGTTGATATAGACCATGATCAGATAAGCTTGAATACGATATCATAGCTTGCGAGGCTTCAAGTAATGTTTCTGGGTTCTGTCACAACAGAAGTATGAAGAAAAAAGCTAATGATTGATTCATATTCACTTTGATCTCAAGCTTTCGTCTATTGACCGAGGTCGTATGGTGGTTGATGAGCAATCAAGTTGCTATCATCCGGGCAAAGATCCATTGATCCAATCATGGCTTGTGGTGGTCCAACTGGTACCTAACTCGGGGTGCCAAAGTATATTGGTCTAACCATTATTTAATGGAAACCATTCTTCATTGACGTAGTTGATGGCAGATAGGAGTTGCAAAGGTTGGATAAGCTCTTCGGGGAGTGAACTACAGGACATTCATCTTTCACCACACCATTCAAGTGAGGCATAGCTTTGTTGTGCTAGGATCCTTAGTTGCTTTCCAATATTCCATCATTGATAATCATGGTCGCTAAGATCGTAAGAATTGTCTTTGGAGTAGTGCCCGTATTGTTCCATATAACCGTCATTCGGTACTCCGCCTATTGAACAGGTTCAAGTCACATAAATAAGGTGGTCACTACTCGTTAGGGAGCAATATAAATTGTGTCGGTGAAATCTATACACCATCGGAGCTATGGAAGAGGAAGCAGCTATGTGACAATCATTGTCTCGTATACTGTCATTGATAGCAAGTTGAATCTGATCGATAACTCCTCGCATTGGCTTACTGATGTAAGTAGGCGTCATGGCTCTAGGAAGAATCCCAATCATTGCCATTTCATTGTCGTACTCTTTAACTATCCGTCTAATCTTCAATGACAAGCTTTGATGGCTGCTATTGGCCAAAATATATGTCGAGCCGAAGACGAACCGTGCTCCGAGCCGAAGGCGAGGCCGTCAACGGGTCCGGGCGCAGCGCCGGTGGGGGTCCGGGGCCCCACAGTCCCGGCGGTGATCGACCTAGCCGGTTAGGTCGAAAATGTGGGCATCGCACGATTTTTTCGATTTTTGGTCTAACAATTAGATTATTTGGTTGAATTTGGTGGTTTGGGTGAAATGAATTGATTAAAATTGTTATGTGTGTATGGTGCGAGCCAATATCAGGAGAGGGGTAATGCTAGACATTACCCGATTTTGATATCGCACCATTATGCCGCCAAAGTTTTCTAAAATATGTTAGAACAATGAAAATATATTTTTTATTGTATAAATGAAACGAATAGAATATTCAAATGTTGAAGAAAATATTTTATCGTTAAAAATATAATTTTTAACGTTGATATGAATGAAATAAATATTCATTTACAAATCAGACGATTTGTTTTTGAACACCCAATTTACTGATATGGATTGGGATGATATATTTTACACATCGCCCAACTACATTAATAATTGTAACACCCCGTAATTTGAACATAAAAATTCACAAATTAAAGTATAATTAATTAAGTGAAATGGGTTGCGCAGAGAAATATATATATATTGATATACATATATATATAATTGAAAATTTAATAAATAAATATGCAAAAATGTTCAAAACAGCGAATTGGGAGAGGGGAATAACCGAACCGGCCGATTTTTGAGGTCGACCCGAGTTCGCTGGGTCGACTACGGGTTAATCCAGGGTGTTTGGCTGTCAACCCGTAGGCCGATTCGCTCGAATGCAGATTTTGCATTTGAATGGTTCTCATGGTTCAGCTTTAATCTAAAGGCCCTAAATGGTTCCTACATGTGACTTCTTCCCCGAGACATGCTTTAAAGGCTAGGATTGGTTCTAGGGTTTATCCTATGGCTAAAACTATCCTAGTCTTCTATAAAAAGACCCCTAACCCTCTCCTAAAACCCTCATAAATTGATCCTACAACTAAACTATGCCAAAATGATTCCTCATCATGGCCTCCACTTCAACCCATGGCCTCCATCTTCTTCTTCATGATAGCTTAAGTGTTCTAAGCTAGTTTCAAAGTAAAGGAGCCTCTTTTCTTCATTCATGAGAGATTCTATGATCATTTGAGTGATTTCATGTTTGTATGAGAGTTCATAAGTTGCATTCTAGCCAAAGTTGCAACATTTTCTTGACCAAAAAGCAAGGATCTTGCATGAGATCTCATAAGCTTCATTCAAAGCCAAAGTTGAAACCTTTCTTCTTCAAAGCAAGGAGTTTTATTGATATTTGCTCAAGGGTTTCATTTGGAGCTTGTTCTTTTGGGTGATAGCATAAATGGCTTCGTCTCAATCTTTGTTTTATATGTTGATTTGTGCCTTCATAGCATTGTAAGCCCCCTCCTACTCTTAGATATTAACTATAAAGTTAAATGAATGTTGCAAGTTTGGGTTTGATCATTAAGTATGATACATGCTATCATGTTTTGCAAGTCTATAAAGTCATTACCTTGATCTTGTGGGTTAAAAGCTATAACCTTTATGTTGAAATGTTGCATTATGCAACATGAGAACCCTCATAACCTTTAGGTTAACTTGCATATGAAGTCATAACCCTTATGTGATGTTATATGCGAGTTACTTGTCATCATTTCATGTCATCTATGACCATGTATCACCTATTTGCCAAGTTTGAATGTTATGCATGTTTTTGAGGCTTGACAATGTAACATGCAAGTTTGTGAGCACATTTATGCCTCCTTTCCACCATGTTTAACTTGTGGCCTTATACCCTTTTTGTCATGCCTTTGCCAAGTTCCTTCTTTAAATCCATTATGCGTTGTTGTGAATGTATATGCGAGTTTAAAAGCGTTGGGGTTAGGTTATGGGGAAACTTTAATGACATGAAACATGATTTGGGTAAGTTGGTATAAACGTGACAAAATGTAACTTTGGCTATGAGCATGGGACTTGGAAACTTGACACGTATGGGTTGTAAGTGTAACAAGACACTAGACCAAACATGAAAATGGCCAACTCGAGGTTGGGTTGAGTTTGTAGCATAAATCTACCCGGACCCGCCCGGCTTAACTAGTGGCTACAAACAATAGGATCCAATGTGAGAAGTTGGTCATGTTGCGCTTAAGACCCGAGGTTAGACTAGGTTGTGGTGTAAATCTACCCGGACCCACCCGGCTTAACTAGTAACCACAACAAAGTCTAATGTGAGAGGTTGAGAGTGCATTAATTAAATTGATGCCACATGACAAGGTTAAGTAAATTTGACTAATGGCACTTAACCGATATGACACAAATGGGTAGGTTAAGTGGGACCGGGCTTGATTTCTTAATGACACTTAACCATACAAGACAGTTAGGGGATGGGGTTAAGTAATTTACGCTTAACTAATCTAAACACGGTAATTAGATGGGGTTAAGTAACTAAGACTTAACTAATCTAAACACGGTAATTAGATGGGGTTAAGTATCTAAGACTTAACTAATCTAAACACGGTAATTAGATGGGGTTAAGTAATCTATACTTAACTAATCTAAACACGGGAATTCGATGGGGTTAAGTTAAAAACTTAACCAATCTAAACTTGGTTATTCAATGGGGTTAAGTAACCAATACTTAACGAATTTAACATGATAATTTAATGGGGTTAAGTAACTTATACCTAACCAATTATACGTGATGATTTGATGAGGTGACGTAACCTATACTTAACCAATCTAATAGGTGGACCTGATAAGGGTTAAGTCACAAGACCTTTTAAGATTAGGCTTAACCATTGTAATACGATTAGTGGATGGGGTTAAGCTAACCCATACTTAACCAATCCGACTCGATAATCTGATGGGATTAAGATAATCCATGCTTAATCAATCTAACATGAAAATCTGATAGGGTTAAGGCAAATAAATACTTAACCAATTTGACTTTAGGGTTAAGTCATGAGCTTCTTGGTACACTTAACCAACTTGTATGGCTAAGCCTTGAACTTGAGTACTTAGCCAATCTTGACATGATTTGTAGGCGGGTCAAGTCACGAACTTGGATAACAACACTTAACCCATTTGACAAAACCCTAGCTCAAAGGACTAGGTTGGAAATCGTAGTTAACAAGGATAGCGGAAAGAGGGGCTAAGTAGTAAACCTTAGTTAAGGGTAGCTAAGTAATAATTCTTAGCTAAGGATATGGGACTAGTTCATAAAGAGATGAGTAACCTGGTACGGTAGGTCATCGCTTAGTATACGAGGAGGAGCAAGTTATCTGACTAGGATAAAAGCTCCAGCGAACTGGGTGACGAAGTGAAAGCTTCGGGGAACGTGAGGGTACTCTTGGTATCCCTCTGTGAGGTGGCGAGTGGTCCATGAAACCCGGCCTCACAGGGGTTAAGGTCTGCGGTAGAAGAGCCAAGAGTATGCCTTGGTTGTTATGCGAGCGACCTAAAGACTGGGAAGGATTAGCGTGGAGAAGACAATACTTGATTTTGCCCCGGGATAGCATGTCGCCGACTACCTACTATCTTTAGTCAATCGTGTACGTACGGAAAGCCAGGGAACTCCCAAAAGACCATATACTAGCTATCAAGTTATGGGTGAGGTTGGCTATCTGGAAGTGGGCATCGATGGGCCTTAGTGTAGTTCTCATACATGATTTTTCTTGGATTGCCTTTCAGTAGTTGAGGGAGGGGTCACGTGGGACCATAGCCACGGGTACAAAAATAGACCTTGATATCTGCATCAGCAGACGACTTAAAGCTCCGGACCGAGTCCCGTATTTCTTGATTTGCCCTGGCACGGAACTCGGATGGCACATTGAGGAACATGTGCATCTAGACATGGAAAACGATTCACGATACATACGTGGGATAAAGGGCGCGGTTGACGGGTGGCATAATCCCTAGTGGCCCTAGGTGGCTGAACCCAAACCGAGACACGGAAATGTTCATTAGGTAGCATAATCCCTAGTGGTCCTAGGTGGCATAAATCCTAAGTGGACACGCGATAGTTCATGGTAAGAAAACATAACTAGATCAAGGGTAGCAGTCCAAAATAACTTCAAGGATAAGACGTTTACATGGGAAAGCCCGTATGGCCTACGGCAAAGGACTAAACTTATACATGGAAAGAAACATACGAGTTGGGAAAACCTACATATGCTATATATTAGGTTCACATGGACCATTACGTGGCGTTGGGCAAGGGACATTCATAGTTAACACATGACGCGGGTTGGGATACTAGTATGAGGGGTGCAGAGCAAATATACATGGAATATACCTTAGGATGTTATACATGATAAATACCTTAGGATAGTATACTTGATAGAAACCTGACGATGTGGTACCTTGATTTATCTTGACACCGTAGTTTATCATGACAAGCTCGTTTATTTTGGTACCGTAGTTCATCCTGTTATTTTGGTTTAGCTTATCTATCTTGCCATCATACTTATGTTCATCTCAGTTCCTCATGCCAGTTAACTTTACTAGTTTATATACTGATAGTAGATAGGGATTACCAGTCTTTATGACTGACCCCGTTTTGTTTCGCCTCTTGTCTTCCGTTTCCCCCCCCCCCCCAGGTTACAGGGAGGAAATGCTATTGTTAGTTTGGACTTCTTCTGATTGAAGGTCATCACGCATGGCTTGGACTTCTCTTGGCTATGGCTACTTTACTGTTTTACTTGGGGAATAATTTATGAAATGGTTTTATGCTTCTTTATTATTGCAAGACAGGTTTTGATGTATTTTGATGTAAAAGGCTTTTAGACCTTATTTTATAAGGTAATGAAATTTGTTTTACTTCCGCTGTTTTATATATATATGTTCTGTCTTGTAATATTTCTGTACATGTTTACCAACAATACCCCTCTAAAGCTAGTGCATCCCTTTGCGAGTGACCCTAGCGGAGGTGGGGTGTTACATTTGGTATCAGAGCAGAAGGTTACCAGACTGGGCAAAAGTTTTTAAAAACCTTCTGAAAACTATTTGAGAAACCGTTTACAAAGAAGCATTTTTCAAGAAAAGTTTTTAAAGGCTATTCCCCAAAAGCCATTAACACTATCCTTTGTTCCCTTGATCGAATCTCTTTTCCCTTTCTTTCCTCCATCTGGAGTCACAGTAGTTTTAACTGCGACTAATCCTTGTCTAGCTACGTAAGTGTTTTCCCGTGCGATGGAGGAAGTTCTCGAGAGACCGGTTACCGAAGTTATAAGAAGGGATAATAAGAACAAGGATAAAGGACGCGAGCTTAAGGATAAGCAATTGTTGTTATGGCTTAGTCCATCAAGGAGGACAAGGACAAGATCATCGGAGAGGGCAATTGTACGCTCCCATTTCTAGGGTACCTAAAAGAAATGGTACCGTTTCTGGTAAAGGTTTAGTCGTTCTTTTCTATCATCCCGTCCAGACTTTGTCTTGACCATCGTATCATTTAAGTCTGCTTGGATAGTTGAGTCTCTGCACCTTAGTACTAGCATGGTAGAGGATCCCAGTTTTTGTCCCAAAATATGGTTGGAGAGTCGGTCCATTTATTCATGACTTGTTGGATTTGAGAACGTCTATGCCAAGTGTTGAGATTAGAAGCAATACTTCTATTGTTGAGCTATGGATGGATTCTAGGGGTAAAGTGGTTATCTAGTAAGGGATACCATTCTCGGTTTTGAAAAGAGGGCAGTCAGACTCTTGGCTTGCTTTGGTAATACCTTCGAAGTCTCGTGTAACCTTTTAGGTTCTGTCATGGTTAGTTACCTAGAATCTCTTGATGCATTTATCGGAAATCTCCAATCCAATTGAGTAACGTCCGCCAATAAGACGGATGGTTCATTCCGCTTAAGCATAGGTTATAGGAATCACCCTAGTAAGTGCACGTGGTAACATAAATTGGCATTGGTAAACGAGATCCAGAATTCACTAGTGAATTTTGGAGAGCTTGCATGAGTACGTAGATATGGTTGAGCCAAGTATACTAGGGAAAGAATAAATGAAAGTGGAACGAGAGGCGACAATGGAAAGAGTTCCGACTCATACCTTGGAAATAGGAATCAAGGAGCTACGAAACCATGAAGTCAAAGGCGTTCAAGGCACAATGGAATTAAGTTCGTGGAAATGCGGCTCAGACGCGCGCATCATGTCTCTTTTTAAGAGTGTATCTTTGATCCTTAGTTCACCTGTAGAGCTTACTTGCATGCTATCGCTTCGTGGATATCCTCTCGGTCCTATTTCTGTTACAAACCCCGTAAGGAGTTTGTCTTGTTTATCTCCTCGATCTTATCCTGGGAACCTTAGATAGAACTCTATGGATATAAACATGTATTTGAAACATGTTATGATTGATATGGTTGCAAATGGTTGCAAGTGGTTGCTCGTGGATGCGCGAATACACATTAGATACTAGATTGACGCGGTCACGTTTCATGTTGCATATGCACGAGTATTTATACTTGTTTATGGATGAAATTGAATGTGTTATCATGCGGATGTTGCATATGAATGAATGTTTATGCACGCATATAGTACTTATATGACTAGTACTATTCGCATACATGTTGGACTCATGGCACTAAACATATTTTGCATTAGAAAGATCATTCAGGCCTGATCATTAGCATTAGCTAAGGAGCATATACACACATGTTCTGCATATGTTCATATGGCATTAGAAATCGTCTAAGGACAATGATGCCAGTGTTTGATGGTTTGAGTAGATGGTTGTTTGGTTGGTAGGATACGTTCTTCTTGACTTAGAGATTTCGGGGACGAAATCCTTTAAGGAGAGGAGAATGTAACACCCCGTAATCTGAACATAAAAATTCACAAATTAAAGTATACTTAATTAAGTGAAATGGGTTGCGCAGAGATATATATATATATATATATATATATATATATATATATATATATATTGATATATATATATATATAATTGAAAATTTAATAAATAAATATGCAAAAATGTTCAAAACAGTGAATTGGGAGAGGGGAATAACCGAACCGGCCGATTTTTGAGGTCGACCCAAGCCCGTTGGGTCGACTAGGGGTTAATCCAGGGTGTTTGGCTGTCAACTCGTGGGCCGATTCGCTCGAATGCAGATTTTGCATTTGAATGGTTCTCATGGTTCAGCTTTATTCTAAAGGCCCTAAATGGTTCCTACATGTGACTTCTTCCCCAAGACATGCTTTAAAGGCTAGGATTGGTTCTTAGGGTTTATCCTATGGCTAAAACTATCCTAGTCTTCTATAAAAAGACCCCTAACCCTCTCCTAAAACCCTCATAAATTGATCCTACAACTAAACTATGCCAAAATGATTCCTCATCATGGCCTCCACTTCAACCCATGGCCTCCATCTTCTTCTTCATGATAGCTTAAGTGTTCTAAGCTAGTTTCAAAGTAAAGGAGCCTCTTTTCTTCATTCATGAGAGATTCTATGATCATTTGAGTGATTTCATGTTTGTATGAGAGTTCATAAGTTGCATTCTAGCCAAAGTTGCAACCTTTTCTTGACCAAAAAGCAAGGATCTTGCATGAGAGCTCATAAGCTTCATTCAAAGCCAAAGTTGAAACCTTTCGTCTTCAAAGCAAGGATTTTTATTGATATTTGCTCAAGGGTTTCATTTGGAGCTTGTTCTTTTGGGGTTTTTGGGAGATAGCATGAATGGCTTCGTCTCAATCTTTGTTTTATATGTTGATTTGTGCCTTCATAGCATTGTAAGCCCCCTCCTACTCTTAGATATTAACTATAAAGTTAAATGAATGTTGCAAGTTTGGGTTTGATCATTAAGTATGATACATGCTATCATGTTATGCAAGTCTATAAAGTCATTACCTTGATCTTGTGGGTTAAAAGCTATAACCTTTATGTTGAAATGTTGCATTATGCAACATGAGAACCCTCATAACCTTTAGGTTAACTTGCATATGAAGTCATAACCCTTATGTGATGTTATATGCGAGTTACTTGTCATCATTTCATGTCATCTATGACCATGTATCACCTATTTGCCAAGTTTGAATGTTATGCATGTTTTTGAGGCTTGACAATGTAACATGCAAGTTTGTGAGCACATTTATGCCTCATTTCCACCATGTTTAACTTGTGGCCTTATACCCTTTTTGTCATGCCTTTGCCAAGTTCCTTCTTTAAATCCATTATGCGTTGTTGTGAATGTATATGCGAGTTTAAAAGCGTTGGGGTTAGGTTATGGGGAAACTTTAATGACATGAAACATGATTTGGGTAAGTTGGTATAAACGTGACAACATGTAACTTTGGATATGAGCATGGGACTTGGAAACTTGACACGTATGGGTTGTAAGTGTAACAAGACACTAGACCAAACATGAAAATGGCCAACTCGAGGTTGGGTTAAGTTTGTAGCATAAATCTACCCGGACCCGCCCGGCTTAACTAGTGGCTACAAACAATAGGATCCAATGTGAGAAGTTGGTCATGTCGCGCTTAAGACCCGAGGTTAGACTAGGTTGTGGTGTAAATCTACCCGGACCCGCCCGGCTTAACTAGTAACCACAACAAAGTCTAATGTGAGAGGTTGAGAGTGCATTATTTAAATTGATGCCACATGACAAGGTTAAGTAAATTTGACTAATGACACTTAACCGATATGACACAAATGGGTAGGTTAAGTGGGAACGGGCTTGATTTCTTAATGACACTTAACCATACAAGACAGTTAGGGGATGGGGTTAAGTAATTTACGCTTAACTAATCTAAACACGGTAATTAGATGGGGTTAAGTTACTGAGACTTAACTAATCTAAACACGGTAATTAGATGGGGTTAAGTAACTAAGACTTAACTAATCTAAACACGGTAATTAGATGGGGTTAAGTAATCTATACTTAACTAATCTAAACACGGGAATTCGATGGGGTTAAGTTAAACACTTAACCAATCTAAACTTGGTTATTCAATGGGGTTAAGTAACCAATACTTAACCAATTTAACACGATAATTTAATGGGGTTAAGTAACTTATACCTAACCAATTATAGGTGGTGATTTGATGAGGTTAAGTAACCTATACTTATCCAATCTAATAGGTGGACCTGATAAGGGTTAAGTCACAAGACCTTTTAAGATTAGGCTTAACCATTGTAATACGATTAGTGGATGGGGTTAAGCTAACCCATACTTAACCAATCCGACTCGATAATCTGATGGGATTAAGATAATCCATGCTTAATCAATCTAACATGAAAATCTGATAGGGTTAAGGCAAATAAATACTTAACCAATTTGACTTGATAGGGTTAAGTCATGAGCTTCTTGGTACACTTAACCAACTTGTATGGCTAAGCCTTGAACTTGAGTACTTAGCCAATCTTGACATGATTTGTAGGCGGGTCAAGTCACGAACTTGGATAACAACACTTAACCCATTTGACAAAACCCTAGCTCAAAGGACTAGGTTGGAAATCGTAGTTAACAAGGATAGCGGAAAGAGGGGCTAAGTGGTAAACCTTAGTTAAGGGTAACTAAGTAATAATTCTTAGCTAAGGACATGGGACTAGTTCATAAAGAGATGAGTAACCTGGTACGGTAGGTCATCGCTTAGTATACGAGGAGGAGCAAGTTATCTGACTAGGATAAAAGCTCCAGCGAACTGGGTGACGAAGTGAAAGCTTCGGGGAACGTGAGGGTACTCTTGGTATCCCTCTGTGAGGTGGGGAGTGGTCCATGAAACCTGGCCTCACAGGGGTTAAGGTCTGCGGTAGAAGAGCCAAGAGTATGCCTTGGTTGCTATGCGAGCGACCTAAAGACTGGGATAGATTAGCGTGGAGTCGACGATACTTGATTTTGCCCCGGGATAGCATGTCGCCGACTACCTACCATCTTTAGTCAATCGTGTACGTACGGAAAGGCAGGGAACTCCCAAAAGACCATATACTAGCTATCAAGTTATGGGTGAGGTTGGCTATCTGGAAGTGGGCATCGATGGGCCTTAGTGTAGTTCTCATACATGATTTTTCTTGGATTGCCTTTCAGTAGTTGAGGGAGGGGTCACGTGGGACCATAGCCACGGGTACAAAAACAGACCTTGATATCTGCATCAGCAGACGACTTAAAGCTCCGGACCGAGTCCCGTATTTCTTGATTTGCCCTGGCACGGAACTCGGATGGCACATTGAGGAACATGTGCATCTAGACATGGAAAACGATTCACGATACATACGTGGGATAAAGGGCGCGGTTGACGGGTGGCATAATCCCTAGTGGCCCTAGGTGGCTGAACCCAAACCGAGACACGGAAATGTTCATTAGGTAGCATAATCCCTAGTGGTCCTAGGTGGCATAAATCCTAAGTGGACACGCGATAGTTCATGGTAAGAAAACATAACTAGATCAAGGGTAGCAGTCCAAAATAACTTCAAGGATAAGACGTTTACATGGGAAAGCCCGTATGGCCTACGGCAAAGGACTAAACTTATACATGGAAAGAAACATACGAGTTGGGAAAACCTACATATGCTATATATTAGGTTGACATGGACCATTACGTGGCGTTGGGCAAGGGACATTCATAGTTAACACATGACGCGGGTTGGGATACTAGTATGAGGGGTGCAGAGCAAATATACATGGAATATACCTTAGGATGTTATACATGATAAATACCTTGGGATAGTATACTTGATAGAAACCTGACGATGTGGTACCTTGATTTATCTTGACACCGTAGTTTATCATGACACGCTCGTTTATTTTGGTACCGTAGTTCATCCTGTTATTTTGGTTTAGCTTATCTATCTTGCCATCATACTTATGTTCATCTCAGTTCCTCATGCCAGTTAACTTTACTAGTTTATATACTGATAGTAGATAGGGCTTACCAGTCTTTATGACTGACCCCATTTTGTTTCGCCTCTTGTCTTCCGTTTCCCCCCCAGGTTACAGGGAGGAAATGCTATTGTTAGTTTGGACTTCTTCTGATTGAAGGTCATCACGCATGGCTTGGACTTCTCTTGGCTATGGCTACTTTACTGTTTTACTTGGGGAATAATTTATGAAATGGTTTTATGCTTCTTTATTATTGCAAGACAGGTTTTGATGTAAAAGGCTTTTAGACCTTATTTTATAAGGTAATGAAATTTGTTTTACTTCCGCTGTTTTATATATATATGTTCTGTCTTGTAGTATTTCTGTACATGTTTACCAATAATACCCCTCTAAAGCTAGTGCATCCCTTTGCGAGTGACCCTAGCGGAGGTGGGGTGTTACAATAATATTCAGTATTTGTTGGTTGAAACCCCACACGGGTGTTGGGATGATATTTGGTCTACACTGATCCTAGTTGTTTAGTTGTATGTCGATCGATAGGTTGACAGACTATTGTAAGCATGAATTAATTATATTTAATGCTTATGCAGTGTAGAATGCACTCAGGATGATGGTTGATTGTTTATCGTTGTTGTTGTATACATTTATTGTATGAAATCCATATAATCAACATTGTATGGTAATTGACTGTGTCTGATTCCAGTTCAGAAAGAACGAATATTTTAAAATAACGATAAACTAATATTCAAAAAAGAATCAAAATCTGATTTTGATGTTTGATTTGGGATGGACATGAATATATATAAATATATAAAGCCGTGCTGATTGATTTAACGCCATTTTGACGTGAACGATGTTATATCAATTTTATTCATTTCTATAATGAATATAGAAAAGGAATTGATTTCAAAATATAATGTTTTGAAAATACTATCATTTATATATCGATGATATGGAATATTCAATTTTGATTTGAAATTGAATATGAAGTCGAAGTCGTTTTGAAAACGAATTTAAAATGATATATAAAATACTTTTTAAATGGAAATCGACAAAGTATATATTATATATATATAATATAATGGCCTTAATAGAATGCGCCGCGCTGTGGTAGTTCGCGAATTTCAAGCATTGACTTCGAATGGACATCACAGGAGATCCGACTGTTGGATTCTCCTAAAACCGGAACCGCTGGGTTCGTATCAAAAAGAGCTTTCTAATGAATATTATAGATTTGAAATCCAACGGTTGGATTTGAAACTATGTCCAAATCAAATTTGGAAAAGGTCGCTATAATTGCAGTTCGATGGCGGTTTATGGAAATCGACTGTACGGGCCTTGATAAAATAATTAAAAATATCAATAATTTGTGTAAAATCATAATAAATGATTTGGAAAGAATTGGGATGAAAAACTCCATGTTTGAAAAGATAAAAATATATTTTTATCGAAATGAACTAGTTATGAACTAAAATTATAATCCAATATTTTTAAATAAATAAAATGGATTTAAAATGGTTTTAAAAATAACCAGGTTTCCAATATATAAATTGGAACGGATTTGAATCGAAGTTGTCTTGGAATATTTCGATGTTGGATTTCGTGATTACAGATTTATTGTGGAAATTTGAAAGATATGTTTATATCTTTATTTCCAATACGATATTTGTTGGTTGTAGTATTTGATATTGAATATAAGACGATATATTTTCTATTAATAGCCTTGTATTTAATATCAAATGGAATTTTGGGTTTGTCGTGAACGGTGTCTTCAGTAACACTATTCTTGAACCCCATGTGAAGAGAATAAATCTTTTAATTAAGATTGTTAGAGTTTCCAATTATATTTAATAATTGGAATAAAATGGAATGTGAATTGGGCTTATGGTGAACTGTGTTTTAACGACATTCTTTCTTTAACCCGATTTACAGTGAAATGTGATTTGGAATTTATAAATCTTTTGTTAAGATTTAAAGTAAATTTTCCAAAGTGAAGTTTTCCAATTTAATAAAATAAATTGGAATGGAATGGAATTCGATTTGGAAATAATCGAAGTGTACTTCTGTGGAGGAAGACTATTACTATATATGGAATTTAAGAGGATTTGCCGTTATTCCATTTATAGTATCGGTTGGATATGGGAGTTCATATCGATTATATATATTGATCTATTTTCCGTGAAGATTCCATTGTTAATGGAATGTGATTTTGGGTTTATCGTGAGTTGTGTTTTAAATGACATTAGTTCTTTAACCCAGTTAAAGATAAGATTTATTTCTTATCTTTAAATAATCATTAAGTAATGTTTTTTGGAAATTAAAACTTAAATAGAGTTTTAATGAATCTTTAAATAGATTGAAAGGTGAATCTGATAACTAAAATTATCAAGTTCGAAAAATGATCGAGAATGGAGTACCACCAGTTTTACTCTAGGCAATAGTTAAATCTTTAATTAGATTTGAACGTGAAATTGTAATTGAATTTACCAATAACACGTGGTGTCAGATATGAAGTATTGCCAGTTTTGCTTCCTGGGATGAATAGGTTGGGACTAGGAAATTAAACAAATGATTAATTCGGTAAGGTGTGCTAATCCCGACTAGTTTGGAAAACCTTAAATTGGTTTGAATTGATATCCAAAGGAAGACTAAAGAATAAATTTAAAGAATTTATCTTTGATAAAATTAATGGGAACCTTTCCGAAAGTACAAGAATATTTGAATAAAGGAATATTCTGGATTGGAATGAGGCGTATGTTGTGTTTTTACAGCACTTTTTTTTATATACACAAGTTATTCAGAAAGAACGGGTTTATCCCATTCTGAATAACTGATCCGACGATATGTCGAGGATGAAGATGGTAGTTGAAGACCAGAGGTCTTCACATCATTTGGATGATTACTTATGTCTTGATTGGGCCGTACACCCAAGACGAGGTAATAAGTGGTGATCATTCAAGACGTACTTGGAGATCGACCGGATATGCGAGGGCTTCTCTCCGTATTGGACATATGGGATGAGGAATAAGGTGCCTCCAGTTTCGTTCAAACCCAAAACGAACTTTTAAAAGGATGTGTGTTTGACATCGGATTTCATTCTGTGTGATTGGTAGACATCGGTTGCATAGCGTGAATTGCCTGTGTGGCATGCTGAGATGGAAATGATCAAGGCTTCTGTTGAAAAGCAGAGTCTTGTGGTTGATGATAAAAGCACGGATTTAATATAGCATAGCTTTGTGTCGAGTTTATTCCCGAGCCTCACACCTCGGTGTGAACCAGAAACGGGAGAGGACATCAGGTAGGGTATGCGTTTCCTTCATGGTAGGAGTGGTGTCTGGGTTTTGCACACTCAAGCGTTTTACTTATGTGGATGGTGGATAGCGAGGCGCCTCGGTTATATCGGCATTGCGGGGCTGATGGATAATATGATCTTTATACAGATCAGACTTACGCCCCATAGGGCGGGGAAACACATGTTCAGGCATTTTAATCCACCCTTTGCACTTTGGGTGGACCGACCCTGACGATCCAAGGGTCACTCGAGCTCTGATCCTGAGGGGCGGGCTAAAGCGTCTCGAATAGGTAAGGATGATCCCTTGCCTTGGTTCACAGACGGAAATCCAACTTTCAATACGTGACATTTTCGGTTTTGATTGTAGAGCCTAGTATGGCGACATAGTGGGATGGGGCACTCATGCCATCTATGATTGATACATTTATATTAGAAGTTGTTTTTGACACTATACACTTATAGTAATAATAAAATATGAAATTTCACGTACCAAGCATTTTTGGCTATTATAAGGCAAAAACTCTATCCTTCGGCTTGCGTTGCATTGTGTGATGGGACCTGAGTCTTATAATAGCTTCATTGTTCTTTGTTTAGCATTGCGCTGTTTGTTTTATGCACTGGTATTCTTGGGGGTAAACCCGTTCCATGTCATACAGCGTGGTCCCTTGATATACCTAACTTTAAATTCATATTAATAACTGTTTTAGTTCTCACACCAGTCACATGACTGACCTGGAGTTTATTGTTTTAACCTAAACTTTGGGTGCCCCTATTTTCTATACGAGCAGACAATAGTTTTGGTTTTGCAGATTTATATTCACAGGATCCTAGTTTAAAACTGGAATGATATTCGGAAAGCTCTGGATCCGTGTATCTCTTTTAGTTGTGTTTTGTATTATTTTCCGCTGCAATGTAATTTGTAAATCACTAATATTTATCAAATGTGTAATATATATTCATACTCTGTATATTCTTGTATTCTGATGAAATTGTTGTAATAAGCAATGAAAGGTTCTTCTATTTGTGTTCCGATGTATGTTGTTCTCAAAGCAGTCCGGACTTTCCTCATGGGGAAGTTCGGGTCGTCTCAGATGCGTTATCCATTGTAGTCTAGTTAGTCAAGATACTCGGCTCTCACCCGAGAGATCCGAGTTCAAGTCCAGGCAACAGAACCTTTAATCTATTTCCTCCTGTCCTCCTACTGAACTCTTCCTACTAATGCACTTCATGTTTTCTTTACTTCTCTGCGGACTCTGCCTCATTATAACTTTCTACTCGGTTTTCTCTTCTCATTTTTATAATATTCCATTCGCTTATGTCAAATGATATTTGCTTTGGGGATTATGATTCATGTCTTATAAACAAGTTATTAATTGCTGAAACAACTGTTATCCTTTTTCTTATTTGATTTTCCATTTAAGCTGCTTGTCATGGCAACAAGTTTGTATGTTCTTCCTTGTTCTTGATAACTTTCAACGACAAAGGAATTTTATTCTGTTTCAGATTTACTAGAATATCAGTTTATGTACCAAATGATGTTTTGGAATGTGTTAGTGACATGCAAAGTCCAATGAACATGAAATTGTATAACAAAAAGGTATTGTCTAACTTGGAAAAAGAACAAATATGGAAACAATTCTTACGATATGTATAATATCATCTTCACAATTTTATATACAGGTCAACAAATAGATATTATTTGCTCTTTCAAAAGTACATCATTGGTTGTTGCTTACATTAAGTTGGAGAACATTTGTGATTATTTTTTATTTTTATTCTCTTACCTCTGAAAATTAACTATGATACCATATATTTTCATGTAGAATTATCAAATACATCATTAGTAGTTGTACAAAACTCAAAATAGATTTCCTCCTGACATTTCTTTTTCTACTTTATTTAGATCTAGATTATGATCATAAAGAAACAACGTTGAGGCTCCAGATTGGATTATTTCTCTTGAAAATGAGCTAGTGGTCTGATCGTCATTCAAACCTGCCTCAAGATATGAACTATTGTTATTTTCAAGTGAATTAGTAGTTTATAATGCAGTTAAATTGGGTTGCATGTTCATCTTTAATTTTGATCAAGCATGTTCATTGATGGTCCAATCATTTTCATTATCTAGCATTTCTGTACGTTTAAAGAGTGGGCTTAAAAATTATTGTTTATTCCCAAAAACATCGGTTGTTGTAGTACTATCGGTATTATCACTTATATTTGTTGCATGTACTGAACCACTCCCTATTTGTGCATTATAATCCATTAATTTATTATTATTTCTATAATAACAAGTCATCACTATGGATATTCAATTTTTTCCAAAAAGACTAAAATTTATTATCCAAAACAGTTATAATTTTAACACACACACTTATTTTTCTTTCGTATTCAATTGGTTGCATAAATAATTCATTGTTATTCATAACAACATAAATTTCAATTTGAAATTTAAAGCCACACTAATGTTGAATTTTCTTGTAGTGCCCAAATATTTTGAAGGTGCTTTATTTGCTGGACAAGCGAAAAAAAGTCGTTGGCTATGCTTAACAGTTAAGTTTACATGTTTTCAGGTTTAAAGGTTTTGGATGAGATCCCATCATCAGTTCAGTTGAGGAATAATGATTTCTTAATTTCATTATTGTAAAAATTAGGCACACATCCCTAAAAGCAAACTTAATTAGGCTCATATCCGGTCATAAACTTATTATAGATTAGGTCCATATTTTTTAAAAGAAGCAAAAAAAATGAATAAAAAAATATGAAATTTTTTATTTAAATAAATTATGCATTCGACAAAAAAATCAGTCAAAAAAAATCAAAAATCATGCAAAAAAAAGAAAAAAAAACAGCGAAAAATGCAGTTGAATGCATAATGTTATGCAAGAATTCCAATTTCTTACATATATAGCATGTATTTCCAGAGTTGCATTTGTGTTTGATTTTTTCGCATATTTCTGTGCAAGTATTGCATTCTTATTACATAAAATTATGCAATATTTCGTAGCAATGCAACTCAGTTCATTTTTATTTGCATTCAAGTGTGGAAGTAAATCCGAAACATGCACACGTGTATGCAACATACCTGCAGGAAAACTGTTAACATAATTCCATTTAAGCAATAATTGAATATATGTATGCAAATTGGCAATACTTGCATACATATATGCAACTTTTTTTCTTAGCGTAAACTTCTACGATTATTTCCAGATTTTAGATTTTTTTGCCTGATGCCGCACTTTTTTCTAGAAGAAAATGCAGGAGGCATAACAAAATAAATAGCAGGCGGAACCATGAAAGTAGGATGCAGATCCTAGAAAAAAGGAGGCAGGAATTCAAAAATAGGGGGCAGGTTTATGTTATAAACTATGACCGGATGTGAGCCTAAATTAACTTAATAGGGTCCCATAAAAAATGCACCCTTCATTGTTTATAGAGAAGATAACTACCGTAAGCAAACGAGAAAAAAGTAAGCTATCGAACATCGACGCGTTATCCATTGTAGTCTAGTTGGTCAGGATACTCGGCTCTCTCTCGAGACACCTGGGTTCAAGTCCCGGCAATGGAACATTTAATTTATTTCCTCCCGTCCTCCTACTGAACTCTTCCTACTGACGCACTTCATGTTTGCTTTACTTCTCTGCTGACTCTGCCGCATTAGAACTCTCTACTCGGTTCTCTCTTCTCATTTTTCAAATATTCCATTCGCTTATGTCAAATGATATTTGCTTCGGGGATCATGAGTAATGACCTATAAACAAGTTATTAATTGCTGAAACAACTGTTATCCTTTTTCTTATTTGATTAGCCCTTTAAGCTGATTGTCATGGAAACAAGTTTGTATTTTCTTCCTTGTTCTTGGTAACTTTCAATGACAAAGGTATTTTATTCGGTTTCAGCTTTATCAGAATATCAGATTATGTCCCAAATGATGTTTCGGATGGTGGTAGTGACATGCAAAGTCCAACCACCATGAAATTATATAACAAAAAGGTATTGTCTAACTTGAAAAAGAACAAATGTCGAAAATATTCTTACGATATGTATAATATGTTGGAATATTTCAATTATGTGGGCCACACATTTAAATATAATGTGTAACGCTATTTTTGGTGTGAATGCCAATTAAAGTGGTCTAATAGGGTAACAAATTTATTGGCATAAATATATTCAACTGTTATGGAAGGAATGCGTAGAGACCGGAATAATTTTCAGTTTGATGAAGGGCCGAACTGAAAATATTACACTATAATAAATTAGGGGTTATGGTCCGCGAATTACACAAGTTTTCAGCGTATTCTCTTTATCCCCTCAGAAGAAATACATTCACTTCTGGACTTGTGTCAATTTGGAAGATCTAAAACCAAGTTGATCGTCTTTAACAAATGCTTACGGATTTAGTTGATGAAAGCAGCAACTATCGATTCAAATCTAAAGCTTGTGTCAGGTGTGATAATCAAAACCATGTCTTAATTAGGTTAATCCTCTCTCTATAAACATCTGTGGATTCAGGTATGGCTTCCGCTAACTTATTTTGCTTTCTCTGATTTCTTCTCAATTAAATCAATATGGATCATCAATTCAAATATGGAATTTCATGATTGGTCAATCATAAAGTATATAGAAATTCCAACAAGTGGTATCAGAGCCACCCATTATTGATTTCATTGGGAAAATTATTAATTTTTGTGAAGATTTGGTTTTGATTTAGAACCATTTCATGTATTGAAAATTAATGGCTAACTTGTGAAACTCTCTTGGTTTCGAAAGATAGATCTACATGATTAAATTTTTAAAGTCATTAATTTTATTTTGGAAAATGATCTGAATCTCTCTAAATTTGGTAAACAACCTTTTGTTAGTCATAACATCACAAATTAATGCATATCATTCTGAATTACTTATGGATTCCAATATGAATGATATTTTTTGGATATGTATGTACAGTTGTTTTCCTTTATTGTTTACCGATGGTGTAGAATGGTTTGAATAATCTAGAACCATTTATGCAATGAAATATGAATCTGGCTACTAGATTTAATTAATTTGGACCTACAGTTATATATATGGCATTTGGCATATTTTAGAAATTTTGAATCAAATATGCTCCTTTTGAGATATGCATGCCTAGATCTGAGATGAAATGATTTTGTTTCATTGTTCTATATACATTTGCAATTAAACCAATTTACTATAATATTGGTTTACATTTTTTGGTCACATAACCATCCATTGCATTTATTCATTTTTTGTTATAAATGCATTAATTGTGGTTGTTATGGTAATATCATAAATGCGTTAAATGCTTCAGTTATGGAAATTAAGTAATTTAGCTTGTTTCTATTAGGAATAAGAAATGACATTTTTTTTAATGCATTTATGTTTATTAAATACATATATTTTATATGTATGGCGCATGTGGAAAATATGTTGCACTTTCATGTTTCAGTCGGTATAAAATAAAAGGAGCAACGGGTTGCATGTTTATCTAAATTGTATCATTTGTGGCTTATTTAAGTATTCCAATAATAAAGCGAAAGAGAAAAATGACATAGTAGCATTTCATGTAGCTATACTATGGTCAGATATATATCATAGCTATTATGTTCATGGATGTTATTTAGCACGACATTTACTGTGTCATTTATATGTAATTTTTTATGTGGCATTAATTTATGACATCTATTATGTAATTTATTTATGATAAATTTTGTCACATTTATTAAGGGAATGTCATTAATATAGCCACATGCCTAAAGAAAAAGACGAAAATAGCTATGACTAATGCATTTAATGCTACAGTAAGAGTTTTGCTCTAAAATTTTTAACTCTTACATGGATGTAAAACATTTTTTTGAGTGTTTTATGGCACTTAAGGCGCACTGTACAAACAGTAAGAAATAAGTTCAAATATAATTTTGGTGTCTCTTTATAATTGTAAATATCTTACATTCATATTGATCTGATTGGAATAAACATGTCACCAAAGTGACCTCTGTTATTTTGGTTGTTTATGAAAATGTTTGATATTTGTGTGTTGTTATTCATGCGAACACTAGTCGGCCCAAAGGAAGACGAATGTTTGGCTGAATCAACTGCACATGTGTGATGATAAATACGTGACAATTATAAAGTTTTGTTTTCGAGTGAATAATTAATCGGCCTAAAGGAAGGTTGTTATTTGACTTGAATTTATTGTCAGTGTTTGATTGTTACAAAAAGATTACCACTTACAGCTGACATTACTGTCCAAAGACTTGATATCATTGTGTACTAGTTATCTTGATAAGAGAATAACCAATTATTTGAATTTACTATGGATGAAATTTGACTATGAGCATATAAGGTCAAGCTTAGTTTTTGTTCAATTTTCAACTAATTTGGCTAAAATATCTACCAATTTTAAGTGAATTCTCATCTTGTATGAGACTATCTATAAGGAATAGTAAGATGATACATTCCCTTGAATTCATAGATCTAGCTCTTGCAATTAAAGGGTCTTATTCAACCCAATTACAGATAAATGTTCTTTTGATATTAAAAAGAATATTGAAAGATGGTATAACTCAAACAACAAGAGTAAAAGGACTATATGGTGAAGGATTGTATAAATTTTTCAATGATGTGCTACTTAAGGATAACTAATTTTGATAAGTTATCTACTGGGAATGGAAAGCGCTTTATGTAAACAATAAGGGGAAACAAGCATAATTTGTGGTGCTTGATTCCATAAAGTCAAAGTAAAAGAAACATAAACGAGTACTATATAGAAAAATCTTGCTTCAAAAGTTAATAACACTCAAGTTATTATTATTTTTTGGTACGACAGTTATTTAAAGAATATTATTATTGTAAAGTAATAATTTGAGAATAAAGTGTTCTCTTACTGAGTTTATTATGGTTTATGGTAAGAAGTAGAAATATTAAGCATGATGATGTTGGAAGCACTCATTTGACATACATTGTAAACAAATGTATAAATGAAGATAATGAAGTCACTAAGAATCTAGAAGAAAAGAAATAACATACAGATGTATTTATTGTTATTTCTTTAATAAAATACGCAAACATATAAGGTGAAGTATATTAGATATTTCTTTAAGTAATTATTGAGATTTCAGTTGAATTGTTTGAATTTATTTTATGTTGTCATTTAGACAAATTTCGGTTTTATATTTCTAATATGAACAAAATAGGTTATTAATGTTCATTAAGAAATAATAATGTTGATTTATTGATAAATTCAAACATTTATGTAATTAAAGCTCCTAATGTCTAATATCTAAGTTATGTCTGCTAGCTTTCGCAATGATATCTCACATTTTGTTTTGATGACTGATATAATTATATATTTCAGCTTATTAAGGAGTTATAGATTGAGATATCGAAAAGGTGGAAAATACTTTATTGGTATTCTAAGCAACTTTAAAGGTATAAATTTATGAACCCACACTAAAGAAAATTTTAAGGATGGGAAATGCAATAACTTCTTTAGTATGTTGAATTTTAAGGGAGAAATAAAGTATAATCATTGTCTTTAAAGAGAATCACCTCTGAATCAACTATAGTTACTTCTTTGGATAATTTGTATGATTTGTTTCATTTCATTATCAAGAAGTAAATTAGGAAGCATAATAAGACAATGGTAAAGAAATTGTTCTCTATGTTAAGGTTTACTGTTTCAAGAAAACAGACTCAACAACCTCAATGCTAGATCACTAAGGAAATCCACCTAAAAGGAAAGAAATGCTATTTCAGATGACCATGTATTATTTCTTCATAAAGATAAATAATGGGTTGGTAAAGATAATTCTATGGACCTACATCAATCCATGTAAGGTACAAATTTAAAAAAAATGTGGATTTAAGAAAAGTGCATATAGTATAAATCTATATGGATAATAAAGTTTGAAATTTCCCTCTAACTTAAGTAACAAGATCAATGGTTTTGAATAACTACTCAAAGCCAAAAATGGTCAAGTGGGTAATATGGAATTCAATAAGGGACTTTTATGAAAACACTATTCTTGAAAGGAATTTTTGTTTTCTTTAAAGAATGTTTTTTTTTTTGAACTTAGTATATGATTCTTTAGAATAACTTTGGAGCTTATTGTATCATGTACTTTTGAGCACTATCTGATGGAAATTGAAGTCATGTTTCTCAATGGAGATATTGATGAAACTACTTAAGAAATCAACTTATGGATTAATCTTTTGTATTTGGAATTCAAATATACCATTATTGTTCAACGGGTTATATTTGGATTATTACAAAAGAATTTGGAAGATAAGTTCTTAAAAGGTTTGGTATGTAAAATGCGATTCAGTTTATTATTATTATTTTTTCTACCAAAAATAGATAAGTGCTACCATTCTTGAAACTAAAGAAATGCATGTGATTCCTCATGCATTAGCAGTACAGATTTTAATGCATATTGAAGTATATTCACATATGGGTGTCATGTATATTGCTTGGCAGATATCTTATTGATATTGAAAGTGGATCACCTGTTAGTAACCAAAATGGTTATGAAGTATCTTTAAAGAATAAAAAAAAGGTTATATGCTCATAGATAAAAGATCGAATCGGTAGGAGATCATAAAGAATTACGATTCGAATAATTTTTGGATGTCATTGCTGCAAATGATCCACTTAAGGTAATGATAATATAGAGTGGAACTATATAAGGAAAGTGTCATGGAAACACTTATAGCTTCCACTACTATGAAAATATTGTTCATGTTTAATTACAAGACATTCAACTATGGAAAATAATTGTAAAATTATGTCACAAGACTGTGGGTTATTAATAAAGAATTGAAAGACCATTAAAGTAACATTGTGAAAGTAAAGTATATATTATTTTCCAATAAGGAAAGAGTGCAAAATATATTATAATTCATAAAGCATACTTTGACAAACTCCATTATGGCGGATCCGCTTACCAAAAGATTATCACTTATGGTCTTTCATGAGCATGTAGCTCAATCGGTGTAATTTTTAATGTAAGGATATTTTGTTTCAGGGGGAGTTTGTATTTGGTATTGTCGTATGAATCATTGCTCTATGCTTCGATTAGATATACATATATATATGTATGTCAAGTTCTTTTTCTGATCAGAAATAAAGTAATAAAATATTGTTTGCATTCTAGGTTGTTCAAATATTGAACATTTTGATCTCACTAAAGTTGGACCAGTTGGGAATAGACATGTAATGATCACATCTCATGTAAATTTCCATGCTACGCATCCATGATTGATCTATGTCATTTGAGTCTGTTGGTATATGTGACCATTGATGGGTTTAGTTACATTAAAGATAACGAAAGCCGCTTTGATCCTTTGTCAGCATGGTTAATGGACGAGATTGTTTTAGAAAACACCTTACGACATAAATAGCAGAATTTGGAGCTCATAAAGTTAAACACATTTAAGGTTATTAAATATGTGGCCCAGGGGGAGATTGTTGGAATATTTCAATTATGTGGGCCACACATTTAAATGTAATGTGTAACGCTATTTTTGGTGTGAATGCCAATTAAAGTGGTCTAATAGGGTAACAAATTTATTGGCATAAATATATTCAACTGTTATGGAAGGAATGCATAGAGACCGGAATAATTTTCAGTTTGATGAAGGGCCGAATTGAATATATTACACTATTATAAATTAGGGGTTATGGTCCCCGAATTACACAAGTTTTCAGCGTATTCTCTTTATCCCCTCAGAAGAAATACATTCACTTCTGGACTTGTGTCAATTTGGAAGATCCAAAACCAAGTTGATCGTATTTAAGAAGTGCTTATGGATTTAATTGATGAAAGCGGCAACTATCGATTCAAATCTAAAGCTTGTGTCTGGTTTGATAATCAAAACCATGTCTTAATTAGGTTAATCCTCTCTCTGTAAACATCTGTGGATTCAGGTATGGCTTCTGCTAACTCATTTTACTTTCTCTAATTTCTCCTCAATTAAATCAATATGGATCATCAATTCAAATATGGAATTTCATGATTGGTCAATCATAAAGTATATAGAAATTCCAACATAATATTGTCTTCACAATTTTAAATACAGGTCAATAAATAGAAATTATTTGCTCTTTCAAAATTGCATCATTGGTTGTTGCTTACATTAACTTAGAGAACATTTGTGCTTATTTTTTATTTTTATTCTCTAACCTCTTAACATTAACTATGATACCATATATTTTCATGTAGAATTATCAAATACATCATTAGTAGTTGTACTAAACTCAAAATAGATTTCTTCCTGACATTTCTTTTTCTACATTATTTAGATCTCGAATTATGATCATAAAGAAACAACTTTGAGGCTCTATATTGGATAATTTCTCTTGAAAATGAGCTAGTAGTCTGATCGTTATTCAAACCTACCTCAAGATATGAACTATTGTTATTTTCACGTAAAATAGTAGTTTATAATGCACTTAAATTGGGTTACATGTTCATCTTTAATTTGTATCAAGCTAGTTCATTGATGGTCTAATCATTTTCATTATTTAACATTTCTGTATGTTTAAAGAGTGGGTTTAAAAATTATTGTTTACTCACAAAGACATCATTTGTTGTAGTAATATTGGTATTATCATTTATATTTGTTGCATGTACTAAACCACTCGCTATTTGTACATTGTAATCCATTAAATTATTATTATTTCTATAATAACAAGTCATCACTATGGATATTCAATTTTTTCCAAAAACACTAAAATTTATTGGAACGGTTATAATTTTATCACACATGTATTTTCTTTCATATCCAATTGGTTGCATAAATAATTTATTGTTATCCGTAACAACATAAATTTCAATTGGAAATTTGAAGCCGTACTAAAGTTGAATTTTCTTGAAATGCCCAAATATTTTGAAGGTGCTTTCTTTGCTGGGAAAGCGAAAAAAGCTGTTGGCTATGCTTAAGAGTTAAGTTTACTTGCTTTCATTTTTAAAGGTTTTGGATGATATCCCATCATCAGTTCAGTTGAGGAATAATGATTTCGTAATTTCATTGTTGTGAAAATTAGGCACACATTCCTAAAAGCAAACTAAATTAGGCTCACATCCGGTCATAAACTTATTATAAATTAGGTCCCTATTTATTAAAGTAGCAAAAAAATTAATAAAAATAAATAAAAAAATTATTATTTAAATAAACTATGCATTGGCCAAAAAATTGGACAAAAAGAAAAAACGCGCTAAAAAAACAGCAAAAAAACAGCGAAAAATGCAATTAAGTGCATAATGTTATGCAAGAATTCCAATTTCTTGCATATATATGTGCATATATTTCCAGAGGTGCATTCGCATTTGATTTTTTTGCATATTTCTGTGCAAGTATTGCATTATTCTTGCATAAAAATATGCAATATTTCGTAGCAATGCAACTCAGTTCATTTTTATTTGCATTCAAGTGTGGAAGTAAATCCGAAATATGCACACATATGTGCAACATAACTGCAGGTAAACTATAAGCATAATTCCATTTAAGCAATAATTGCATATATGTATGCAAGTATTGGCAATACTTGCATACATATATGCAACTTTTTTTTTCTTGGCGTAGACTTCTGCAATTATTTCCAGATTTTAGAAAAAAAAATTAACCACTACCACACTTTTTTTCTAGAAGAAAATGCAGGAGGCGTAACAAAATAAGTATCAGGCGGAACCATGTACGTAGGATGCGGATACTTCAAAAAAGGTGGCCGGAATTCAAAAATAGGGGGCGGGTTTATGTTATAAACCATGACTAGATATGAGCATTTTTTTGAAACTTAATAGGGACTTGTAAAAAACGTACCCTTCATTGTTTGTAGAGAAGATAGCTGTCGTAAGCAAACGAGAAAAAAGGAAGCTAACGAACATCGATGCATTATCTGTTGTAGTCTAGTTGGTTAGGATACTTAACTATCACCCGAGAGACCCAGGTTCAAGTCCTGGCAACGGAAACTTTAATTTTTTTTTCCTCCCGTCCTCCTGTTGAACTCTTCCTACTGACGTACTTCATGATGAAATGACCCGAAACTTCCCCGGTAAGGAAAGCCTGGATTGAGTCGAGGACAAGCCACAAAAGAACGCAGACGGAAGAACATTTCATTGTTAATTTCAACAATTCCATCAGAATACAAGAATATACAGAGTATGAATAAATATTACACAGAAATATCAGAGATTTAAATTACATTTAAATACATCGCAGCGGAAATAATACAAAACACAACTAGAAGGAGATATACGGATACAAAGCTTTCCGGATATCGTTCCAGCTGTAAGTCAGGATCCTGTGAATATAAATCTGCAAAACCAAAACTACTAGCTGCCCGTGTCAAAATAAGGGCACCCAGAGTTTAGGTTAAAACAATAAACTCCAGGTCAGTCATGTGACTGGTGTGAGAACTAAAACAGTTATAGATCTTTATTTCAAAGTTAGGTAAACCAAGGGACCACACCGCTAACGCGGAACGGGTTTCCTCCCAAGAATACCAGTGCATAAACAAATAGCGCAATGCTAAATAAAGAAAAATGAAGCTATTATAAGACCCGGGTCCCATCATATAATGCAACCCAAGCCGGAGGATAGGGTTTTTACCTTATAATAGCCAAAGAATGCTTGATACGCTAAATTTCATCTTTTGATTCTTAATCAGACTCCAACTGTAAATTAGTAAGAGAACGATTCCCTAAGTATTAACCCCAAAGGCCGAAACCAACATCATACCAATACCCAGGAAACCACCCATCTTAGCTCGTTTCCAATTAGTTTCTGATTTTATATACAATCATAAATATCAATCATAGGCTACATGAGCGTCCCATGCCACTATGTCGCCATATATAAGTATACAATCAAAACCGCAATTGTCACGTATTGGAAATTGGGTTTCCTTCTATGAACCGAGGCCAGGGATCGTCCTCAACCGATTCAAGACTCTCTAGCTTGAGCCTCCGGAACAGCCGCAACTGCCCCTTGGAACAACAGGGACGGTCCACCGATGTGGATTATAATTCCTGAACATTGCGTTTCCCCGCCCTTTGGGGCGTAAATGAGCCAACGAATGGCTCCATCGGCTTCACATAGTCACCGGTATATCCGAGGCGACTCGCAACAGCATCAACCACATAAGTCAAACTCGTTAGGGCGTGTAAAACCACTGACGCCACTTCTAACTAGAAAGAAACGCATGTCCTCCCTGAGGTCCTCTCCCGTTTCTGGTTCACAACCGGGGTGTGAGGCTCGCGAATTCACGCTACACAAAGCTACGCCACAAAGGCCGTGCTTTGATCATCAACCACAAGACTCTGCTTTTCAACAGAAGCCTTGATCATATTGCCACTTAGGCATGCCATACAGGCAATTCACTCCATGTGTTTGATATCCACCAATATATAACCCCTGGGCTCGTACGTCTCAGAGAAGGGCGTTAAGCAAGAGAATAAATTCTCCGCCGCCAAACAGATATATATTTAATAGAAATCAATCACACAGAATAAAATCCAATGTCAAACACATAGTCCATTTACAAGTTCGTTCTGGGTCTGAACGAAACCGGAGGCACCTAGTACCCCGCATATCCATCGATCTCCAAGTACGTGTGGACGATCACAAACTGATTCCCTCCTCTTGGGTGTACGGCCCAATCAAGATCATCAGTAATTATCCAAACGACTTGAAAACCCCCGGTCTTCTACCATCGTCTTCATCTTCGACTTATCGTAGTTTATTCAGAATGGGATAAACCCGGTCTTTCTGAATAACTCGCGTATATAATAAATACGTGTTACACAAACACAACATACGCCTCATTCCAATTCATCAGTCAGTAACCGTAAATTAATCAAGAGAACAATTCCACTAATATTAACCCTGAAGGCCGAAATCAACATCAGATCAATATCCAGAAACCATTCTGCTTAGCTAACCGACGGTTAGTTTCTAAATTTCACATTCTTAGGGAAAGGTTCCCATTAATTTTATCAAAGATAAATCTTTTAAATTTATTCTTTAATCTACCTTTGAATATCTCTTCAAACTAGTCGGGATTAGTGAACCACACCGAAGTAATTATTTATTGCATTTCCCAATCCCAACCTATTTATCCCATGAAGTAAAACTGGTCATACTTCAAATCTAACACCACGGTGTTATCGGTAAATTCAATTACCATTTCAAGTTCAAATCTAATTAAAGATTTAACTACCGCCTGGAGTAAAACTGGTGATACTGCATTCTCGATCTTTTCAATCTAATTAAAGATTCATTAAAACTCCACTTACTTTTAATCTTTACTTGGGTTAAAGAATTAGTGTCATTTAAAACACGGTTCACGATAAACCCCAAAATCACATCACATTTCAATCAGTCCCTAACCGTAAATTAGCAAGTGAGCAATTCCCTAAGTATTAACCCCGAAGGCCGAAACCAACATCAGATCAATACCCCAGAAACCATTCAACTTAACTAATCTCCAGTTAGTTTCTGATTTTCTTAACTCCTTTGGGTCTAAGAACAGTATTATTGAAGATACCGTTCACAACAACCCAAAATCACATTTCATTGATTATCGGGTTAAAGAACAAGTGTCATTTAAACACTGTTCACGATAAACCCAAAAATCAACACCAATTCAATTCCAATTATATATTATTTAATTGGTACACTTCATTAAATCTAAACAAAAGATTTAATCTTTTTCTCAACTGGGCTTAAGAACAGTGTTAATGAAGACACCATTCATGACAAACCCAAATCACATTTGATAAGGCTCTGAATAGAAAATATATCGGCTTATATTCAATATCAAATTCTACGACCAACAAATATCGTATTAGAAATAACGATATATATATATATATATATATATATATATATATATATATATATCTTTCAAATTTCCATAACAACATCTGTATAATCACGAAACCCAACATCGAACTATTCCGAAGATGATTCCAATTCAAATCCCTTCCAATTCAATCATTGGAAATCCTGGTTATTTTCGAAATCATTTCAAATCCAATTTATTTATTTTAAAAATAAACAAATTATTATTCTAGTTCAAAACTAGTTCATTTCGATAAAAATCTATTTTTATCTTTTCAAATATGGAGTTTTTCATCCTAATTCTTCACAAATCATTTCTTATGATTTTACACTAATTATTAATATTTTTAATAATTTTATCAAGGCCCGTACAGTCGACTTCCATCAACGGCCATCGAACTGCACTTACAGCGGCCTTTTCCAAATTTGATTTGGACATAATTCCAAATCCAACCGTTAGATTTCGAATTTCAAATATTCGTTAGAAAGCTCTTTTCGATACGAACCCAACGGCTCCGGTTTTAGGAGAATCCGACAATCGAATCTCCCGCAATATCCATTCTAAGTTAATGGTCGAAATTCACGAACTACCGCAGCGCGGCGCGTTCTATTTAGGCCATTATATTATATAAATAATACATACTTCGTCGATTTCCTTTTAAAACGTATTTTATAAATCGTTTTAAATTTGTTTTCAAAACGATTTCAACGTCATTTCAAATTCAAATCAAAAATTGATTTTTTTTTCAATATAAATTCGTTTTAAATTCATCTCAAATTGATTTCAATTCAAATCGATTTTTAATTCAATTTCAGTTCAAATTCATTTCTATTCAATTTCACTTCGAATTCATTTCTATTCAATTTCAATTTGAATTCAATTCTAAAACGATTTCAATTCGAATTCAATTCTTAAACGATTTCAATTCTTTTTCAATCTAATTCGAATTTCAATTCTTTTCAATTTAATTCGAAATTCAATTCACTTTAATATTCATTTCAATTTGAATAAAATCGATATAAATATCGTTCACGTCAAAATGGCGTCAATCTAATCAACACGGCTTCATATATTCCTATTTTCAAATGTTCTATTTCAAATATTTCTTTTTCAAATATTTCTATTTTCAAATATTTCTAGTCAAATATTCTATTTCAAATATTCTATTTCAAAACTGGAATGAGGCCCAATCAATTACCATATAATGTTAATTATACGGATTTTCTACAACACATGTATAAAATAACAACAATAAATGATCAACCATCATCCAGAGTGCGTTCTACACTGTATAAGTATCAAATATAAATATTTAACGCTCATAATAGTCTATCAATCAATCGATCGACATACAACTAATTATTGGTATTTGTGTATGTCATATATCATCCCAATACCCGTGTGGGGTTTTCAAACAATCAAACACATATTTTATTTGTGCAGTTGGGCGATGTGTAAAATTTATCGTCCCAATCAATATCAGTCAAATGTGTGTATATAAACAAATCATCCGATTTGTTTATATTTATTTATTCACATTTATGTTAAACATTATATTTTCAACTATAAAATATTTTTAACTACATAAATATTTTATTTCATTTCAGATCACATCACACAATCAACTACACATCGAAATCAAACAAACAAGCATACAAGACCTCCATGGTCTGTGGACGACGGGTGTCGGGTGCTACTTAACACCGTCTGCATCCTAGTATATATTTTAACTAGAAAAATTAAATTAAAGGTGAGAAGTTCTCACAGAGGGTTCCACTCCACCGTGCTTTACTTTTGAACTGCTGAATCATTTGGATTGGTTTGAAATTCCAATGCAGTTCTTTTCACGCTGTTCAAATAAAAATTATATTTTTTATTGCTTCATTCTAATAAATAAAATTCATATTTTTATTTCTACTTCATATATTTTTACAATGCTTATTTCAATATAAAAATTATATTTTTATATTTCTACTTCTTATATATTTGTATTTCTGCTTCATATACAAAGATCGAATTTTTATTTCATCGCTATAAAAATCACATTTTTATCACAACATATATATAATAAAAATCAGATTTTTACCACTTTGCGTTCCATATAAAGATCATATTTTTACTACTTTGTTTTCTATACCAATATAATCTTTTAACATATATAAATTCGATTTTTCAACTCCTATAAATTCGATTTTAAAAATCAAATCTTTTTTATGATAAAAAAAACAAACCCTTTTCATATCTAAAATTCCTACTTTTATATAAATAAAAATAATAACTTTATCATGTTGAAAATCAGATTTTCATAGTGTTTAAGAATCATATTTTCATACAATAAATAATATAAAACAAAATGAAGTATAGAGAACTCACTTTCCACTGTAAAAATCGGGTCTTTGACGTTGGAGGGTGGTCCACGTTGGCATTGGAGGCGGAGGAGGAGCGCAGGTCAAGGGGGGAGCCATTGATCACTGGCGGGAGGGGGGGGGGAGGGGGGGCTGGAGGCATCGGATTTGGGTATTAGGGTTTCAGGGTTGCTCGATATTCTAAGGGGAGAGGCAGAGGAAGGGGCGACGGGGGGTGAGGGGCTGTGGTGGCGCGTCGCCTGAGGTGGGGAGGGGGTTCGTGGTGGTCCGGTGAGATCTGGGCAGCGGCGGTCGATCAAATTTTTTTTTCTTTCTATAAAGCGACGGGGTGAAAAGGGGAGTGAGGGAGAGAGAGTAAAGGAGTGAGGGGGATTTTTATAATATATATATAATTAATTAATATTTTAATTCCATGAAAGTTGACTTTAAATTTGATCACCAAACGAGGCCTAACGACTATCGTCCCTAGCTAATTACCCCCATTCCGAACACAATGGGATTTGTATCATAGGCCAATTCAACCATTATGACCGGTTTTCGTCAAAATCAACATATAACTCAATATATTTAATTTGAACTCACATTTCAATTTACCGAGGCAACATACGAACTCTAAAGATTACAGAAAAATATTTTCTAGCATCGTATTGACGATACAGTCCTAATAAAACTAATTTCATCAAATTCTGAGATCGTTCGAAAAATGGTCATTTTCCAGCCGATTAAAATCAACTGAAACTGGTCAAACGTGTTTTCCTTTGCCACACTCACATATTGATTCGAAAAATTACGAAAATTGGAATCTAGCAGTAACTTTACATCCCGGATCCAACAAAAGCGGTTTCGTCGAATTCCGAGGTCGTTTGCAAAATTTCCATTTTTAAGGGCCAGAATTCCATAGCGACTATTCTGAATTTTCATTTGGCCATAACTTTTCATTCCCGCTATGAAATTTCGGTTCTTCGGATTCGTTGGAAAGATATTCTCAAATAAATTCTAATATTTTTGGTTTCTTAAAATTCTGGTTTATTTTGAATCATGTACATTCATTTGAAGTTTGAAATCGAATTATCGAACTACCACGCCATTTTCAATTCCTTTTATATATATAAATAAATATTTATATTCTAACGACGATCTATATAAAATATACGTTTGAATTCCGTTCAAAATAAATTTCTCGTTGTTACTATTTAAAATAATTCATTTTAAATAATCAAAATTCTCTAAAATTGCCAAAATAAAAATTTTGAATTGGCTCGGATTTCCGGGTTATTACGATCTCCCCCACTTAATACTTTTCGTCCCCGAAAAGGAACGAAGCCGAAAGTTGTTTAACTAATCAACTAAACTTTCACTATTTTCCCTATGGCTTAAGTTCTTCAACTTTTCAGTTTCTATGAACTTTTCAAAATTTTCAAAAATTTGGCTAACACCTTAAATTTTCGAAAAATTTCGCCATAACCTCCCCTGCACCGGGGACTTCGGGATATTTCATATAGCCTCCCATGGCCTTTTTCAATCCAAAAGAAAAAGGAAAGGCCAAGCGGCTAGCCAATCGGCTCACAAAATCATCATCACCCAAACAAAACAGTAAATTATGGTAAACATGTACCTATTTGTCGAGCAAACAATTTTATTTTCTGCTATAGCCTCCTTGCTATGAACTGTTCAGTGTAAGTACATGTATATGCAAGAAAATGCGACTAATTTTCAATACAATCTACTATTTGATTCAATTTGGCTAAATGGTTCAAATTTTAATTAATCAAACAACACACTCAGCAATCAATTAGTTGATTAACGTTTCAAATTCATAACTTTGATATATAGTCAAAAATCACATTTTTGATGCCAAATCACAACAATAAGCCCTATCTAATTTTGGTTCTCACACCAGTCAATAGGAAATATATAGAAATCCCACTTTTGAAACTCGAACACAAGTGCTGATGATGACATGCCATCATCAGAGCCATCTCCGTGCGACTAGAATGTGATTCTATATCTATCTAATAAATTAAAACTTCGAATACCCGTGGATCAGACGTATATGCAAAATCTACATATACTGGATAGTCCAAATTCAACTATAATAAACAATCAAATATGTATAATTGAATTTAAATTTTCAAAACAAATTTTATTTTCAATTTTATTCCTAAAAGCAACACTCTTCACACTCGTTCTAGGATGCTACTAATCCCATCTATAACGAGTCATTCCATTGGATATTACTAATCCAATATCTGATGAATTCTTTCGTATGGTTCTAATGTGTCTTGTTCTCTGAGCTATGTAAACCAAAGCTCTAATACCAGCTGAAACGACCCGAAACTTCCCCTGTAAGGAAAGCCTGGATTGAGTCGAGGACAAGCCACAAAAGAACGCAGACGGAAGAACATTTCATTGTTAATTACAACAATTCCATCAGAATACAAGAATATACAAAGTATGAATAAATATTACACAGAAATATCAGAGATTTAAATTACATTTAAATACATCGCAGCGGAAATAATACAAAACACAACTAGAAGGAGATATACGGATACAAAGCTTTCCGGATATCGTTCCAGCTGTAAGCCAGGATCCTGTGAATATAAATCTACAAAACCAAAACTACTAGCTGCCCGTGTCAAAATAAGGGCACCCAGAGTTTAGGTTAAAACAATAAACTCTGGGTCAGTCATGTGACTGATGTGAGAATTAAAACAGTTACAAATCTTTATTTTAAAGTTAGGTAAATCAAGGGACCACGCCGCTAACACGGAACGGGTTTCCTCCCAATAATACCAGTGCATAAACAAACAATGCAATGCCAAATAAAGAAAAATGAAGCTATTATAAGACCCAGGTCCCATCATACAATGCAACGCAAGCCGGAGGATAGGGTTTTTACCTTATAATAGCCAAAGAATGCTTGATACGCTAAATTTCATCTTTTGATTCTTAATCAGACTCCAACTGTAAATTAGTAAGAGAACGATTCCCTAAGTATTAACCCCGAAGGCCGAAACCAACATCAGACCAATACCCAGGAAACCAACCATCTTAGCTCGTTTCCAATTAGTTTCTTATTTTATATACAATCATAAATATCAATCATAGGCGACATGAGCGTCCCATGCCACCATGTCGCCATATATAAGTATACAATCAAAGCCGCAATTGTCACGTATTGGAAATAGGGTTTCCTTTTGTGAACCGAGGCCAGGGATCGTCCTCAACCGATTCGAGACTCTCTAGCCCGAGCCTCCGGAACAGCCGCAACTGCCCCTTGGAGCGACATGGCCGGTCCACCGATGTGGATTATAATTCCTGAACACTACGTTTCCCCACCCTTTGGGGCGTAAATGAGGCAACAAATGACTCCATCGGCTTCACATAATCACCGATATATCCGAGGCGCCTCGCAACAGCAACAACCACATAAGCCAAACTCGTCAGGGCGTGTAAAACCACTGACGCCACTTCTAACTAGAAAGAAACGCATGTCCTCCCTGAGTTCCTCTCCCGTTTCTGGTTCACAACCGGGGTGTGAGGCTCGCGAATTCACGCTACACAAAGCTATGCCACAAAGGACGTGCTTTGATCATCAACCACAAGACTCTGCTTTTCAACAGAAGCCTTGATCATATTGCCACTTAGGCATGCCACACAGGCAATTCACTCCATGCCTTTGATATCCACCAATATATAACCCCTGAGCTCGTACTTCTCAGAGAAGGGCATTATTCAAGAGAATAAATTCTCCGCCGCCAAACAAATATATGTTTAATAGAAATCAATCACACAGAATAAAAACCAATGTCAGACACACAGTCCATTTACAAGTTTGTTTTGGGTCTGAACGAAACCAGAGGCACCTAATACCCCGCATATCCATCGATCTCCAAGTACGTCTGGACGATCACCAACTGATTCCCTCCTCTTGGGTGTACGGCCCAATCAAGATCATCTGTAATTATCCAAATGACGTGAAGACCTCCGCTCTTCTACCATCGTCTTCATCTTTGACTTATCGTCGTATCAGTTATTCAGAATGGGATAAACCCGGTCTTTCTGAATAACTCGCGTATATAATAAATACGTGTTACACAACATACGCCTCATTCCAATTCATCAGTCACTAACCGTAAATTAATCAAGAGAACAATTCCTCTAATATTAACCCCGAAGGCCGAAACCAACATCAGATCAATATCCAGAAAACCATTCTACTTAGCTAACCGACAGTTAGTTTCTAAATTTCACATTCTTAGGGAAAGGTTCCTATTAATTTTATCAAAGATAAATCTTTTAAATTTATTCTTTAATCTACCTTTGAATATCACTTCAAACTAGTCGGGATTAGCGAACCACACCGAAGTTATTATTTATTGTATTTCCCAACCCCAACCTATTTATCCCATGAAGTGAAACTGGTCATACTTCATATCTAACACCACGGTGTTATCGTTAAATTCAATTACCATTTCACGTTCAAATCTAATTAAAGATTTAACTACCTCCTAGAGTAAAACTATTGGTACTCCATTCTCGATCTTTTCAATCTAATTACAGATTCATTAAAACTCCAATTAGTTTTAATCTTTACTTGGGTTAAAGAATCAGTGTCATTTAAAACACGGTTCACGATAAACCCCAAAATCACATCACATTTCAATCAGTCCTAACTGTAAATTAGCAAGTGAGCAATTCTCTAAGTATTAACCTCGAAGGTCGAATCCAACATCAGATCAATACCCCAGAAACCATTCAACTTAACTAATCTCCAGTTAGCTTCTGATTTTCTTAACTCCTTTGGGTCTAAGAATAGTATTATTGAAGATACCGTTCACGACAACCCAAAATCACATTTCATTGATTATCGAGTTAAAGAACAAGTGTTATTTAAAACACTGTTCACGATAAACCCAAAAATCAACACCAATTCAATTCCAATTAAATATTATTTAATTGGTACACTTCATTAAATCTAAACAAAAGATTTAATCTTTTTCTCAACTGGGCTTAAGAACAGTGTTAATGAAGACACCATTAATGACAAACCCAAATCACATTTGATATTAAATACAAGGCTTTGAATAGAAAATATATCGGCTTATATTCAATATCAAATTCTACGACCAACAAATATCGTATTGGAAATAACGATATATATATATATATATATATATATATATATATATATATATCTTTCAAATTTCCATAACAACATCTGTATAATCACGAAACCCAACATCAAATTATTCCGAAGATGATTTCAATTCAAATCCCTTCCAATTCAATCATTGGAAATCCTGGTTATTTTCAAAATAATTTCAAATCCAATTTATTTATTTCAAAAAATAAACAAATTATTATTCTAGTTTAAAACTAGTTCATTTCGATAAAAATCTATTTTTATCTTTTAAATATGGAGTTTTTCATCAAAATTCTTCACAAATCATTTCTTATGATTTTACACTAATTATTAATATTTTTAATAATTTTATCAAGGCCCGTACAGTCGATTTCCATCAACGGCCATCGAACTGCACATACAACGGCCTTTTCCAAATTTGATTCGGACATAATTCCAAATCCAACCGTTAGATTTCAAATTTCTAATATTCATTAGAAAGCTCTTTTCGATATGAACCCAACGGTTCCGGTTTTAGGAGAATCCGACGGTCGGATCTCCCGCAATGTCCATTCGAAGTCAATGGTCGAAATTCATGAACCTTGTAGCGCGGCGCGTTCTATTCAGGCCATTATATTATATATATATATAATATACTTCGTCAATTTCCTTTTAAAACGTATTTTATTAATCGTTTTAAATTTGTTTTCAAAACGGTTTTAACTTCATTTCAAATTCAAATCAAAAATTGAATTTTTTTCAATATAAATTCGTTTTAAATTCATCTCAAATCGATTTCAATTGAAATCGATTTTTAATTCAATTTCAGTTCAAATTCATTTCTATTCAAT
The DNA here is from genome assembly GCA_030737875.1 of Allium sativum. Taxonomy (NCBI): domain Eukaryota; kingdom Viridiplantae; phylum Streptophyta; class Magnoliopsida; order Asparagales; family Amaryllidaceae; genus Allium; species Allium sativum. The sequence goes on along the minus strand of CM060914.1, from coordinate 93,620,138 downwards.
TTCAATTCGAATTCATTTCTATTCAATTTCATTTCGAATTCAATTCTAAAACGATTTCAATTCGAATTCAATTCTAAAAGGATTTCAATTCGAATTCAATTCTAAAACGATTTCAATTCTATTTCAATCTAATTCGAATTTCAATTCTTTTCAATTTAATTCGAATTTCAATTCACTTTAATATTCAATTCAATTTGAATAAAATCGATATAAATATCGTTCACGTCAAAATGGCGTCAATCTAATCAACACGGTTTCATATATTCCTATTTTCAAATATTCTATTTCAAATATTTCTTTTTCAAATATTTCTATTTTCAAATATTTCTATTCAAATATTCTATTTCAAATATTCTATTTCAAAACTGGAATGAGGCCCAATCAATTACCATATAATGTTAATTATACGGATTTTCTACAACACATGTATAAAATAACAACAATAAATAATCAACCATCATCCAGAGTGCGTTCTACACTGTATAAGCATCAAATATAAATATTTAACGCTCATAACAGTCTGTCAATCAATCGATCGACATACAACTAATTATTGGGATGAGTGTATGTCATATATCATCCCAATACCCGTGTGGGGTTTTCAAACAATCAAACACAGATTTTATTTGTGCAGTTGGGCGATGTTTAAAATTTATCGTCCCAATCAATATCAGTCAAATGTGTGTATATAAACAAATCGTCTGATTTGTTTATATTTATTTATTCACATTCATGTTGCAAATTATATTTTCAATTATAAAATATTTTTAACTACATAAATATTATATTTCATTTCACATCACATCACACAATCAACTACACTTCTAAATCAAACAAACAAGCATACAAGCCATCCATGATCTGTGGACGACGGGTGTCGGGTGCTACTAAAAACCGTCTGCATCCTAGTATATATTTTAACTAGAAAAATTAAATTAAAGGTGAGAAGTTCCCACAGAGGGTTCCACTCCGCCGTGCTTTGCTTTTGAACTGTTCAATCATCTAGATTTGTTTGAAATTCCAATGCAGTTCTTTTCATGCTGTTCAAATAAAAATTATATTTTTTATTGCTTCATTCTAATAAATAAAATTCAAATTATTATTTCTACTTCATATATTTTTACAACGCTTATTTCAATATAAATATTATATTTTTATATTTCTACTTCTTATATTTTTATATTTCTACTTCATACACAAAGATCAAATTTTTATTTCATCGCTATAAAAATCACATTTTTATCTCAACATATATATAATAAAAATCAGATTTTTACCACTTTTCGTTCCATATAAAGATCATATTTTTACTACTTTGTTTTCTATACCAATATAATCTTTTAACATATATAAATTCGATTTTTCAACTCCTATAAATTCGATTTTAAAAATCAAATCTTTTTTATGATAAAAAAAACAAACCCTTTTCATATCTAAAATTCCTACTTTTATATAAATAAAAATAATAACTTTATCATGTTGAAAATCAGATTTTCATAGTGTTTAAGAATCATATTTTCATACAATAAATAAAATAAAACAAAATGAAGTATAGAGAACTCACTTTCCACTATAAAAATCGGGTCTTTGACGTTGGAGGGGGGTCCACGTCGGCATTGGTGGCGGAGGAGGAGCGCAGGTCAAGGGGGGAGGCGTTGATCACCGACGGGGGGGGGGGGGGGGGCTGGAGGCATCGGATTTGGGTATTAGGGTTTCAGGGTTGCTCGATCTTCTAAGGGGAGTGGCAGAGGAAGGGGCGACGGGGGTAGAGGGTCTGTGGTGGCGCGTCGCCTGAGGTGGGGAGGGGGTTCGTGGTGGTCCAGTGAGGTCTGCGCAGAAGCGGTCGATCAGCGATTTTTTTTCTTTCTACAGAGCGACGGGGTGAAAAGGGGAGTGAGGGAGAGAGAGTAAAGGAGTGAGGGGGCTTTTTATAATATGTATATAATTAATTAATATTTTAATTCCATGAAAGTTGACTTTAAATTCGATCACCAAACGAGGCCTAACGACTATCGTCTCTAGCTAATTACCCCCATTTCAAACACAATGGGATTTGTATCATAAGCCAATTCGACCATTACGACCGGGTTTCGTCAAAATCAACATATAACTCCATGTATTGAATTGGAACGCACATTTCAATTTAGCGGGGCAACATACGAACTCTAAAATTTACAGAAAAATATTTTCTAGCTTCATATTGACGATACGGTCCTAACAAAATTAATTTCATCAAATTCTGAGATCGTTTGAAAAATGGTCATTTTCTAGTCGATTAAAATAAACTAAAACTGGTCAAACGCGTTTTCCTTTGCCACGCTCTCATATTGATTCGAAAAATTACGAAAATTGGAATCTAGCAATTACTTTAAATCCCGGATCAAACAAAAGTGGCTTCGTCGAATTCCGAGGTTGTTTGCAAAATTTCCATTTTTAAGGGCTAGAATTCCATAACGACTATTCTGAATTTTCATTTGGCCATAACTTTTGATTCCCGCTATGAAATTTCGATTCTTCGGATTCGTTGGAAAGATATTCTCAAATAAATTCTAATATTTTTGGTATCGTTAAATTTCGGTTTATTTTGAATCATGTATATTCATTTGAAGTTTGAAATCGAATTATCGAACTACCACGCCATTTTCAATTCCTTTTATATATATAAATAAATATTTATATTCTAACGACGATCTATATAAAATATACGTTTGAATTCCATTCAAAATAAATTTCTCGTCGTTATTATTTAAAATAATTCATTTTAAATAATAAAAATTTGCTAAAATTGCCAAAATAAAATTTTTAAATTGGCTCGGATTTCCGGGTTATTACATGTTTGCTTTACTTCTCTGCTGACTCTGCCGCATTAGAACTCTCTACTCGGTTCTCTCTTCTCATTTTTTTAATATTCCATTCGCTTATGTCAAATGATGTTTACTTCGGGGATCATGATTCATTTCTTATAAACAAGTTATTAATTGCTGAAACAACTGTTATCCTTTTTATTATATGATTAGCCCTTTAAGCCACTTGTCATGGCAACAAGTTTGTATGTTCTTTCCTTGTTCTTGGTAACTTTCAATGACAAAGGTATTTATTCTGTTTCAGCTTTATCAAAATATCAGATTATGTCCCAAAAGATGTTTCGGAAGGTGGTAGTGACATCCAAAGTCCAACCACCATGAAATTATATAACAAAAAGGTATTGTCCAACTTGAAAAAGAACAAATGTCGAAAATATTCTTACGATATGTATAATATTATCTTCACAATTTTAAATACAGGTCAACAAACAGAAATTATTTTCTCTTTCAAAATTACATTATTGGTTGTTGCTTTCATTAACTTACAGAACATTTGTGATTATTTTTTATTTTTATTCTCTTACCTTTTAACATTAACTGTGATACCATATATTTTCGTGTAGAATTATCAAATACATCATTAGTAGTTGTTCTAAAGTCAAAATAGATTTCTTCCTAACATTTCTTTTTCTACTTTATTTAGATCTAGAATTATGATCATAAAGAAACAACGTTGAGGCTCAAGATTGGATTATTTCTCTTGAAAATGAGCTAGTTGCCCGATCGTTATTGAAACCTACCTCAAGATATGAACTATTGTTATTTTCAAGCGAATTAGTAGTTTATAATGCAGTTAAATTCGGTTGCATGTTCATCTTTAATTTGGATCAAGCTTCTTCATTGATGGTCCAATCATTTTCATTATTTAACATATCTGTATGTTTAAAGAGTGGGTTTAAAAATTATAATTTATTCATAAAGAAATCAGTTGTTGTAGTACTATTGGTATTATCATTTATTTTTGTTGCATGCACCGAACCACTTGCTATTTGTGCATTATAATGTATTAAGTTATTATTATTTCTATAATAACAAGTCATCACTATGGATATTTAAATTTTTCCAAAATCACTATTTTTTTTTATCCAAAACAGTTATCATTTTAACACGCACACTTATTTTTCTTTTGTATTCAATTGGTTGCATAAATAATTCATTGTTATCCGTAACAACACAAATTTCAATTGGAAATTTAAAGCCATATTAAAGTTGAATTTTCTTGTAGTGCCCAAATATTTCGAAGGTGCTTTTTATGCTAGGCAAGCAAAAAAAAGCCGTTGGCTATGCTTAAGAGTTAAATTTACATATTTTCATTTTTAAAGATTTTGGATTAGATGCCATCTTCAGTTCAGTTGAGGAATATTGATTTCGAAATTTCATTGTTGTGAAAATTAGGCATACATCCCTAAAAGCAAATTTAATTAGGCTCACATACAGTCATAAACTTATTATAAACTAGGTTCCTATTTTTTAAAAGTAGCATAAAAAAATGAATAAAACAATAAAAAAAATACGAAAATTTTTATTTATATAAATTATGCATTCGACAAAAAAACGGTCAAAAAAATCAAAAAACACGCAAAAAAAAAAACAGTAAAAAAACTGCGAAAAATGCAGTTAAATGCATAATGTTATGCAAGAATTCCAATTTCCTGCATATATATATATCTATCTATATATATATATATATATATATATATATATATATATGTGCATGTATTTCCAGAGTTGCATTCGCGTTTGATTTTTTGCATATTTCTGTGCAAATATCGCATTATTCTTGCATAAAAATATGCAATATTTCGTAACAGTGCAACTCAATTTATTTTTATTTGCATTCAAGTGTGCAAGTAAATCCGAAACATGCACACATGTGTGCAACATACCTGTAGGCAAACTGTTAACATAATTCCATTTAAGCAATAATTGCATATATGTATGCAAGTATTGGCAATACTTGCATACATATATGCAACTTTTTTCTCTTGGCGTAGACTTCTGTGATTATTTCCAGATTTTAGATTTTTTTTTTAACCCACTGTCGCACTTTTTTTTGGAAGAAAATGCAGGAGGCGTAACAAACTAAGTAGCAGGCCGAACCATAAAAGTAGGATGCAGATCCTACAAAATGTAATGGCCCGCAAATTCGTACTATCTGAGTTGACTAATAACACCACATGTCCAACCCAGATTGCACAGAAAAACGAATCATTATTAGAAAGATGTTAGAGGACGAGAAATAGAAAGAAAGAAATATTAGAATAGAAGAAAACAAAAAAGACAAATCTCACAGTGGAGCGAATAAAATATATTATATAACATAACTTTTGAAATACAAATCAGTAACTTTATATACATACCATCACCAGAGCGCAACAGTTATTCCTGGAACAATTATAAACACCTGTTTCCATATACCACATAGTACACAGCGGAAATATGATAGTCTATAGCTAACAGGTGAAGCCTCCTACTTCAAGCTCCTCCAGGTGAATCTGTAAAATCCCGACTACTTGACTGCCCGTACAAATATGGGCACCCCAGAGTTTAGGGAAAACAAACAAAATAAACTCTGGGTCAATCATTGGACTGGTGTGAGTAAACTCCCATCATTTGTTTAACTTTCAAAATCCTTTCGAAGAAAGGAAAATAGTAAGAACAACACACACATAAACGTGGACGATTTTTACTTTACTATAACCCAAAACACTTTGATACGAAAATCCAGTGATATTATAATAGTGTCTAAATCAAATAAATAATAATCTAGCGGAACGCTTGCTTCTCATGCTCCATATATAATATAAAATCAAAAACCGCAGGGCACTTATTGGAGATTGGATTCCGACTATGACAAGGTATGGAACCACCTTCTGATAGTGTATCTCTAGAGAGGAATGCACAGGGTTCAAGAAGAACAACTTGCAACCCAGCCCACACATGACTGACCACTCATTTCGCTTAAGTGTATCGAATGTATATCACCAACGGTTGGGATCAGCAACCGTTTCCTGAAAAGGGAAAGCATCGATAGATTAAATAAGCAAATGGAATTTCTCTAGATTGATGATTATACATCCTATTGGGAGCGACCCACATAGCCATGCCGCCCACCCGATTTTTTTGTCATTTCCCGGTTGTTGAGGCCTGAGGCTACGATTTCTTATCATTCATTGATAGCACAATCTCGTTGAATGCCACATTGTCAGATCTGTTAATCATTAATTGATTTGCACAAATATATTCTGGATATTATGCTAAGAGAATAAATTCTCCGCCACCATATATATCTATACAGGCCCACATATTCGATTATTGGAAATAGTCTGGCAGACACTCGTCCATATACGTTCGTTCTGGGATTGAATGAAACCGATGGCACAATTTCTATTGATATAAAAGTCCTTGCACTTTACTCCGTCTTCGATTATCTTCATATAATCTGATTCGCAACGCTACTGCCAATACAGAGTGGTTCTCGGATAATAATCCAACTGGCCTCTCCATATTGACAACGATATTGGAAAACACTTCGATAGATGGTTATTTAACTATCGAAGAAAAATAAACAAACATTCCAACCATCAAACGAATCACTGGGCCTCTTAATTAATATTTCATTAATTAAATCACTTCATCATTTCCTTATCAATATCTATTGACTCGATATTTTCAATAATCACCTTGGTCTCTTATGCTGTTTGGAAAACATTTCCAAATTTCGCCATCTTTAATTTTCTATACTTAGAAAATATATTCTATTTATAACTGGAAAACATTCCAATTACTTATATCTTTCAAGCCCGTTTATTTCTACACTCAGGAAATATTTATTTATTATATTTCTAAATTTCCACTTACTTGGGTTAAAACGAATGTTGTGTAAAACATCGTTACAACAACCCAAATCACTGCATTCAACTAACTCTTATTCAAACATTTCTCTTCGAGAATGGATCTTGTTGTTTATCAGTTAGTAATGAAATCAATCAAGTTGGGGTATAATTACCTCTCAGACCTTAACTGAATAACATCTTTAACTTCAAAATAGACAAGACCACTACCTCGAATAATCAACATCATAAAAACCACTTATTCATTTTTAAAACGTATATATATTTCTCTTTCTATTATTAGATTTTCAATTTCCTTTTATTTATAATATTCTATTTTTAAGTTTGTTTCCTTACCGGATTCTATATATATATATATATTAATATACAGATTTCTGATTATCAAATTATCTTAAAAATATTCTATCTCCTCAAATTCGTGGAAAATTTCGCCATAACCTCCTTTGTACCGGCAACCTCAACTCGCCTCTCTGGACCCTTTCCATTTAAAAAGAAAATCAAAAAGCCAAATGGCTTGCCGATTCGGCGCATAAAACATCATATGGAATTTAAACATGTACCTTTTTGTCGAGCGTTCTATATAAATCTCTTTATACACTTCATTCCATACCTGTCTAATATATATCCATACATTCCCATTTTATTACAACTCAATCCGGTGATTTTAAACGCGATTTGCTAATTAATTCTCTAATTAGTTATTTTGCCTATTTCACTTTTATATTTGAACATAACTTGTTCAAAAATATTTCAATTCGCTTTTAAGCTAATTGAAATCCCATTTTTAATTTATGTTTCATATTCGATTGCGAATAAAATTTCATAAATTCCATTTTCCTATTTAAGGTTAAACTCATTCTAAAATTCAGTTTACTAATCCTTCTTTAACTTAGTAAATTCTATTCAAAAATTAAAAATATGATTTTTGTATCAAAAATAATTTCGTATACTTCACTTGAGTTTATATTTATTTTATAACTCAAGTATGGATTTTTCTAGAGGTAATTCGAATTTGATTTGCTTGAAATCCTTTTATTAATTTAAATAAAACCGTTATGGTTTAATAATGGTTATGGCGCTGTTTTTCTGATAATTTGATTTTGACATAACTCAAAATCTATCAGACGAAATCCAGATTTTTCTCATCCATTAGAAAACTATTATTCAACCGGTCCTGACGATTCTTGTTTCAAAGAATTACGACTTAATTTGAGTTCCATATACTCAATTGAAGTTCGAAACGCCAATTTATGAACTACCGTGCTACCGCGAGTTCATTTTAATTATGTTTTTATATATAAATGTTTAAACTTCGTTTATAATAAATTCAACTCCATTCTGATATATTCTTAATATATATCAAATCAGTTTCCCAATTCAACGTAGTATTTTCGATTATCTATAATCATCGATTTTTCCTTACTCGGTAATATATTTATTTATACTTCGATCTTCTATATTTACATCCAATTCCTTTTATAAATAAATTATTTATAAAATTCGATATAATCAAATTTTAATTATAAACCCGTTGAATTCTTCTCAATTCAGCTTATATTCCGAATTCTGAAATATAATCAATCGTTTTGTTTCAAAACACTTCCCAATTTACTTTTAAATTCCTGTTTGAATTTAAATTGTATAAATTATCCAAATGGTAATTTATTTCACCAAATTTATAACACTATTTGTAAATTCAACTTCCTTGTTTCATATATTTAAACAAGTTCCCTTTTCAATTTTCTATTTGAAACTCCATCCTTTGATATTCCGAATTGCGTACTAAAAACCGTTGTTCCCTTACGAATGATTTCAAATTCTATTTTTAAATTCATATTTAAATATTCAAATTATCTCTTGATAATTAATTCATTTTATTTATAAACACCATTTTATAAATTTCCTTGTTTTATATTTAAACAAGCCTATTTCGAAATCTATTTAAAACCAAAATCTTATTTTGGAAATTCCTATTTATAATAACTTATATACATAACATCAAATTTATTTTCATATTTAATCTAACTTCTATTTAAATAAATTCGAATTAATCGAATTCGAAACATAAATCCTTATGGATTTATTTTAGTTCAATTTATATTCTGAATATAGAATAAATTCCATCGTTTAATTTTTTAAAACGATTTCCCCATTTCTATTTTTAAATTCACATTTGAATTTAAATATTCAAATTATCCAATGATAATTTTTTCCTATTTCTACTTATAAACATTGTTTATAAATTTTCTTCAATTTCCTACATTGTTAAATTCATAAACATTGTTTATAAATTTTCAATACTTGTTTTATTTACTCAAAACAAGTTAATATCTTTATAGCCCATTCCAAATTCAAATTCTATTTTAAAAAATAGAATTCCTCTTTTAAATCTCAAAATATCCTTTCTACGATATTTTTATATATCAATATTTTAGGCCCAGTGATATTTAAAACACCCAAAACAATCAATTATAAATGACAGGTTTTCTAACACATCATATATGATAATATATATGAAAAACAAACAAATAATAATATTTTTGAGGAATCCAATTGGATTCCTCCAACCTGTTTATCCTGCATCCACAAACGTTAGTCAACATAAATAATACCCATCCTGCTTCGAGGCAGGATATCGCAGTATGAAGGTCATCCACTATACATATTGTGGAACGCATAGGGAAATCATCCGCTAATGATACCGCGGGCATCCGCTAATGATACTGCGGGAACTATCCAATCACCAATATATATATATATATATAATAGCCACAAACATCAATCCTATATAACTAATCTATATGTATAATAGCCACAGTAATATTTAAATGCAACCAAACAACCAACAAATTATTTTTAACGATAAAAATAATTTAAATAAAATTTTTGAGTGAGAATTACTCACCATGATTTCTATTTGCCGAATATTCAATTTAATTCCATTGTAGCCTTCGTCCATACAAATTCAAGGGACTTCGTTGCGTGCAATTCTGTTATCATATTAAATAGTTATTCACATTATAACCCATAATGTATTTAGAATGTCATAAACTAAATTGAATAATATAGGTTAAATATACATTGGATATTCCTAACCAAATTCAACTACAAAGTGTATTACCAACGATTTTACTATTCGGATAATACTAAGTGGTGGCATCGTGCCCAAATTTGACCATAGTTATGACATATCTCTAAACCATAATTAATTCTAACTATTTTAATTATCAATAAGTTGTAATATAAATCGAACTAATTTAATTTAAATTAAAGAAACATAAAATAAACTAATTTCCGAGATTAGCGAACTCTACTCCTTTCCCTTTCATGTAAAAATCACGTTTCACTTGCAGTTTTCAAATGGATGAATACAACTTCCCCCTTCCATTATCGACCCCTAGTTGTTGATCACCACCTCGAGATGCCAAAGTACCAAGAATTTTGCTTCCCTGTCTCTCCTCAATTCACCAGAATTCACAGTCCCTCTGCCCATTCCTAAAACCAACAAATTAACCACAACATCTCATACACTTTTGAACAGTGCATCGTTCCTAGACCTCGCAAATTCCAATGTCGAACCCTCCATTTGTCATGTAAATCATGGCTTCACACAGAACAACATCGACCTCCCCTTCTCCACTCGCACACCACTTCTATTTCCACGAGCCTCCCATTTCACCATAAAGACAAAAATCAAGATCGAAATCCTTAACGCCTGGTCCCAAGTATGAAATCACGACTCCCATTCATTTAACATCGAACCCTCAAATTGAAAATCCCAAATGTCATCTAATCGATGTACTATCGAAGTCGACAATAGGTTATCGCACTGCACTATTTTACTCAATTCGAACCTTATTCGCTCACGAGTGCCTCAAAGACGAATTCGTAATCGAATTTATTTCGATTTCCCTTTTTTTACATATATGAGAGTTGGGTTCGATTTTTAATTGACTGGAGAAATTGAATATAGAGAATCGGCTTAAAATGGTTTCAGTGATTAGAGATAGAAGGGGTTTGGGTCCATGTAAAAAGGGAATTGGCGGCTTGATCTTAGATTCATAGTTAACAAACAAAATGAAAAGATTAAAAGAGAGGAAGTGGCATATATAAAGAAGTTAAAGGGGACAACGTACATAGGGTATTAAATTTGTGTAGGCTAAAGTACACAACAAATTTTTAAATTTTATTTTAAAAAGATTTTCGATTTGATTTGTATTAAATTCGATTTGATATAAACAGATTTTTTTAATTCTTTTTAAACATATATCGATTTGATTTTCGATTCGATTTCGATCTAATCCATTATAAATATCTCGGAATTCACAATTAATAATCGTGAACTGCTATTTTAGCGTACCGACCGTCATTCCAATGTTATAGCGTTATACTGAACTCAACATAATATTTTCTGAAATTTATTTCGAACGTGTATATATAAAATAACCATATTAAATCGATATAATATAATTTAAATTCAAAAACAAATAAATTCTCTGATAATAAAATATTTTTATTATCATCTATATTCAAATACAATTAATGTTGATCATCTGAATTGTTTTGATTTAGTTTCTAACTTCGAATTGAATTATTTTAGATTCCCGTATTATGATGATTATATATATTCAAAATAAATCGTATTTCGATTATTAAATAGATAACTCAATATAAAATATAGTTTATATTATCAACTCCATATTTAAAACGATATTAAATATTTTAAAATTAACTGTTCAAAAATCCGGGTAGTTACATTCTTTCCCCTTAAAAGAATTTCGTCCCTGAAATTACTAAGTAGGAAAAGTGCTACTAACCCGTTATTTTTCAAACTCCATTTATGGTGAAACTTAACATTTTATACTTCAACAAATTTTAATTTCATCAAAACTTTTAGTTTCCATTCACATTGCACACCATATAGGCTTACGTTCATTTAATCTGAATGATTCGATATCTTCACGTCCAATTCATATTCCATTCAATTTTCATTCAAATTGATTTTAATCAATTCATTCACTTCGATCCATTTAACTCGGTTAAGTTAAATTTAAATTCCAAAATTGAAATCCCTGGGTTTTTATTTCAAACCCTTTTGAAATCCTATAAATATATACATATATTTATTCCTATCACAATTTCAAAACATTTGAATATTCAAACCAACTTGTTTTATTTCAAACAAATTTTCATCAAAATCTTTTCCAAGGTTGCAATCATCAGTTAGGAACTCGAAAATGAACACTGATGATGTCGCAACCATCATCAAAATTATTTTCCAGCCACTGAAGTGAGTTTAGTGCTTTATCACTTTCAGAATCCATCTAAAATGATTTTTATTCTAAAATCCCTTTGAAAACAAAGCTATAATATTTTAATATACTTCGAAAATATTTTTCCAAACACCCAGATTTTTAAATTCTGAATTCTGATTCTGAATTCAATTTCAGTTCATCTCATTTGTATATTTCATTTATATACAAGTTATATTTGGTTCAATTTTTATAATCTCATTGGATTATAATAATAACAATCAACACATCCATATATTATAATAATTTCAGAAAATTATTCTTTTTATATCAAAATATAATTTTGGGTAAAATTATTTCATCTACCCACTTTAAAACAATATTATGTCGAATTTTTCTGGTCAAATGTTTAGAAATTTTTATCGACTTCGTGGCATCGCACGATTCGATCAGAATTCATAAACCACTCACCAGACAAGTCAACACAATATAAAACAAATTTTTATATCAATTAACAAATACGCTCTCTCGTACGTGTATACACTCAACTCATTCTCAGGTACTACTGACCCCATCTCTAATGAGCACATCCCACCAAAGACTAGGTATTCGCTCAACCTAAGCTCTGATACCAACTGTAATGGCCCGCAAATCCGTACTATCTAAGTTGACTAATAACACCACACGTCCAACCCAGATTGCACAGAAATACGAATCATTATTAGAAAGAAGTTAGAGGATGAGAAATAGAAAGAAAGAAATATTAGAATAGAAGAAAACAAAGAAGACAAACCTCACAGCGGAACGGATAAAATATATTATACAACATAACTTTTGAAATACAAATCAGTAACTTTATATACATACCATCATTGGAGCACAACAGTTATTACTGGAACAGTTATAAACACCTGTTTCCAGATACCACATAGTACACAACGGGAATATGATAGTCTATAGCTAAAAGGTGAAGCCTCCTGCTTCAATCTCCTCCAGGTGAATCTGTAAAATCCCGACAACTTGACTGCCCGTACAAATATGGGAACCCAAGAGTTTAGGGAAACAAACAAAATAAACTCTGGGTCAGTCATGGGAGTGGTGTCAGTAAACTCCAATCATTTGTTTAACTTTCAAAATCCTTTCAAAAGAGAGAACAATAGTAAGACCAACCCACACATAAACATCGATGATTTTTACCTTACTATAACCCAAAACACTTTGATACGAAAATCCAGTGATATTATAAAAGTGTCTAAATCAAATAAATAGCAATCTAGCAGAACAATTGCATCTCACGCTCCATATATAATATAAAATAAAAAACTGCAGGGTGCTTATTGGGGATTGGATTCGACTATGACAAGGTATGGAACCACCTTCCGATAGCGTATCTCTAGAGAGGAATACACAAGGTTCAACAAGAACATCCTGCAACCTGGCCAATACATGACCGACCACTAATTTCACTTGAGTGAATCGAATGTATATCACCAACGATTGGGATCAGCAACTGTTCCCGAAAAGGGACAGTATCGATAGATTAAAGAAGCAAAAGGAATTTCTCTAGATAGGTGATTATACACCATAATGGGAGCGACCCACATAGCCATGCTGCCTGCCCGAATTTTTTGTCATTTCCCGATTGTTGAGGCCTGAGGCTACGATTTCTTATCATTCATTGATAGCACAATTCCTTTGAATGCCACATTGTCAGATCCGTTAATCATTAATTGATTTGCACAAATATATTCTGGATATTATGCTAATAGAATAAATTCTCCGCCACCATATATATCTATACAGACCAACATATTCAATTATTGGAAATACTCCGTTAGACACTCGTCCATATACGTTCGTTCTGGGATTGAACGAAACTGAAGGCACAATTTCTATTGATAGAAAAAGTCCTTGCACTTTACTCCGTCTTTGATTATCTTCATATAATCTGATCCGCAACGCTACTGCCAATACAGAGTGGTTCTCGGATAATAATCCAACCGGTCTTTCCATATTGACAACGATATTGGCAAACACTTCGATAGTCAGTTAAAACAAACATTCCAACCATCGAACAAATCACTGGGCCTCTTAATTAATATTTCTTTAATTAAATCAGTTCTTCATTTCCTTATCAATATCTTTTAACTCGATATTTTCAATAATCACCTTTGTCTCTTACGCTGTTTGGAAAACATTTCCATATTTTGCCATCTTTTATTTTCTATACTTAGAAAATATCTTCTATTTATAACTGGAAAACATTCCAATTACTTATATCTTTCACGCCTGTTCATTTCTGCACTCAGGAAATATTTATTTATTATATTTCTGAATTTCCACTTACTTGGGTTAAAACGATGGTTGTGTAAAACATCGTTACAACAACCCAAAACACTGCATTCAACTAACTCTTATTCAAACATTTCTCTTCGAGACTGGATCTTGCTGTTTATCAGTTAGTAATGAAATCAATCAAGTTGAGGTATAATTACCTTTCAGACCTTGTCTGAATAACATCTTTAACATCAAAACAGACAAAACCACTACCTCGAATAAACAACATCATAAAGACCACTTATTCAATTTTAAAACGTATATATATTTCTGTTTCTATTACTAGATTTTCAATTTCCTTTTATTTATAATATTCTATTTTTAAGTTTGTTTCCTTACCGGATTCTATATATATTTATACGTAGATTTCTAATTATCAAAATATCTTAAAAATATTCTAACTCCTTAAATTCCCGGAAAATTTCGCCATAACCTCCTTTGTACCGGCAAATAGTTCAAACCTCAACTTGCCTCTCTAGGCCCTTTCCATTCAAAAAGAAAATCAAAAAGCCAAATGGCTGGCCGATTCGGCTCATAAAACCTCGTATGGAATTTAAACACGTACCTTTTTGTCGGGCGTTTTATATAAATCTCTTCATACACTTCATTCCATACCTGTCTAATATATATCTATCCATTCCCAATTTATTACAACTCAATCCCGTCATTTTAAACTCGATTTTCTAATTAATTCTCTAATTAGTTATTTTGCCTATTTCACTTTTATATTTGAACATAACTTATTCAAAAATATTTCAATTCACTTATAAGCTAATTAAAATCCCATTTTTAATTTACGTTTCATATTCGATTGTGAATAAAATTTCATAAATTCCATTTTCCTATTTAAGGTTAAATTCATTCTAAAATTTAATTTACTAATCCTTCTTTTACTTAGTTAATTCTATTCAAAAATTAAAAATATGATTTTTGTTTCAAAAATCATTTCATATACTTCACTTGAGTTTATATTTATTTTATAACTCAAGTATGGATTTTTCTAATGGTAATTCGGATTTGATTTGCTTGAAATCCTTTTATTTATTCAAATAAAACCGTTATGGTTTAATAATGGTTATGACGTTGTTTTTTTGATAATTTGATTTTGACATAACTCAAAATTTATCAAACGAAATCCAGAATTTTCTCTTCCATTAGAAAACTATTATTCAACCGGTCCTGAGGTTCTTGTTTCAAAGAATTACGACTTAATTCGAGTTCTATATACGCAATTGAAGTTCGAAATGCCAATTTACGAACTACCGCACCGCGGCGAGTTCGTTTAATTATATTTATATATATAAACATTTAAAATTCGTTTATAATAAATTCAACTCCATTCTGATATATTTTTAATATATATCAAATCAGTTTCCCAATTTAACATAATATTTTCGATTATCTTTAATTATTGATTTTTCCTTACTCGGTAATATATTTATTTATACTTCGATCTTCTATATTTAATTCCAATTCTTTTATAAATAAATTATTTATAAAATTCAATTTAATCGAACTTTAATTATAAACCCGCTGAATTCTTCTCAATTCAGCTTATATTCCGAATTCTGAAATATAATCAATCGTTTTGTTTCAAAACACTTCCCAATTTACTTTTAAATTCCTATTTCAATTTAAATAGTTTAAATTATCCTCTGATGGCCCGCCCTGCACCAGCCGACATTTCCCATGGAAGTGCGCTGTGCCGATGTCCAACCAACATGGGACGGTCGCCGAAGAAAGCGAAGGAAAAGAAACTTAACAGTGGACTAACAAAGAACCTGTACAATATCTCACAGCGCATGGAATAAAATATAATAATAACATACTTTGACATAAAACAGGCGAGACAGCGTATAAGCTAAAAACTAAGCATCACAGCAACGGAAAATCCAAAGACAGCTTATATTCCACATAATCAATATTACAACTTTAAAACTGTCTCTAAAGCAAAAGAAAGGGAAGGTACACTACTAATGCCCAAAGTAGTGACCAGCAACGACAAATGAAGAATATTTATATATATCATATGTGGGAGCCTTCTGCTCGTCTCCGGTACAGCTACTCGTGCATACCAGCTAACCTGTCTCTAGTCTTCCCATTTAAGAGCACCCAGAGTAATAAGAAGAGACATAAAACTCTGGGTCAGACAAAAGTCTGGTATGAGTGACAAGCAACAAAACATAACAATAACAGGTATGTTAAACCATACCTGAACCTGGACCTGCAAACAAAGAGTTAGCACTACATACTGTACAATACTCTAAGGTGCCATTAACATATGGTGTAAAGAATACGGGGATGGGGGTGTGCATGTCGTAGTGATAGCAAACAATCAAGCATAGCAACCATCCTCACATCTCTCACTCAGTGCGTAAAGCATATGATATCCACCACTTTGAGCACTAGACCCATCGAGGTAGTGGCAGAGTCTGACTTGTATAACTATTGCTACCACCAAGCTTGCCCCATTTAGTCACGACTAAATCCTTACAAATGAACCCACCTCGTTGGTCCATAGCCTATAGTTCTACCTAGGCCACTGCGGCCCTGAATCCTTCCACATACCCTACACTCCATAGTGATCCAAAGTTATAGACATTGATAACCCCTTTGCACACGTCCCGCAGCAAAGCCCCACTCATGAAGATAACTCATTGGTTCCCAACTGGACCCTGAGTTCTACTTTCTATTTGGACTTCCTTTGCATCTCAGGTTTTGGTTGAATTGGAGTAGGTCTTCAAAAGAGTCGTCGTGTGAAAATAAAAGTACACGCCTAGTTTGGTTTGGGTTTATAGTGTTCCAGTTCCTCCATTCGATTCAGTTCGGCATGCTCCAGCCTCTGGTTCGGTTCGGCTCATCCCGCAGACGCCGGTTCGGTTCGGGTCCCCTTCGTTCGCATCGGTTCGGTACTCCTGCCTTCGTGGCACTCCGGTCCGGTTCTCTAACCCTCTCGCTTTGGTTCGGTCCTCGTAGATCTGATCCCATGTCTTCCTACCGTTCCGATCCGACCACAACTCCACTCAGTTTTATTGGCCTTCCTTTTTGGCCTTGCATCCTCTTGTGCCAGATTCCGGTCCGGTTCGTACCCTCTTGCCTAGTCCACCGGTCCGATCCGAGCCCCATATCCGATCCGACCCGAAACCGTGCACAACTTTCTGCAACTTTTTCCAACGACTGTTTTTACGCCATTCGACGTCGTTTTCGGCTAATCTATCTTTTCTAAATAATCGCAAAACATACGATACAGTCATAGCAACATATAGAATCGACCACTAACATCAAAATGACAATTTGATAGGTTAAAACGGATGAAACATAGCCAAAATCCCATATTTTCCCTTAAGCATGTTTAAGCAAAACTAATGATAGGATTAGTAAAACTTAACCAAATTAACCAAATTTTCAAACAGAGGCCTAAAACAATATTTTGAAATTTATCAATATTTTTCCAGATTTTAAACATGTATACATTCCGTAATTATCACTAATTAACCATAATTAGTGAGGAACTATGCAAATCACTCACCTTAGCCACAAACAAGTTACCAAATCTGAAATGATTCTCTATTTGGAGCTGTTCTCAAGGCTATACAGCATTTCTACCTCAATTCTTGTGCTAATCCGCTTTGATTTGATGTAGATTTGGCTAAATTAGCGATTAAAAGGTGATTTGGGGTGTTTTAAAAAGTGGAGGCCATAGATAAACTTGAAGGAACAAAAAGTGGCAGCTGGAAAATGATAGAAACTGAATTTCCTAACCCTATCAGCCTTCCCATAAACCTAAAACCGAAATGGGTTATGGGCCCACTCACTAATCACCCAAATTAGGCCCAGTTAAGATGTTTTTCACCTTCTAAACCTTGTTTCAGCCATGTCTCCCAAACGGTAAGTCTGTTTTTCATATATGACCACTCTAAGGTAAGGTAAACCATCATCTGGATCTAATGGGAGTGGTTTCAGGTCAAAACTCCTTTTCAATAAAAAGTTATGGCCAAAACAAGATCAGCTAGGGGCAAAACGGTGATTTTAAAATCTGCTAAAATCGAGAACACAGGAAATGACCCCAATAGTTGTCTCCCAAAGTTACATGACCATACGACTTCATATGTGAAAGAGATAAATATTCTACGATCCTTCAATGCGTAGAATACGGGTCGTTACATTCTCCCTCCCTTCCCCAACCCCCCTCCCCCCAACCCCCCCCCCCCCCACCCCTAAGAAATTTGGTCCCCGAAATTCCTTAACCCAGAACATACAAAGAATCCCACATGCCTATCAGCTAGATACAACAATCAAACATGCAAAACAAACAAAACAAGCCTATCCTAGCATGCGAAAAGACTAAATCGAAACTGAAATCTTACCAGGCGAAGAGTTCTGGATGTGTCTTCCTAATGCTCTCCTCTGTCTCCCAAGTACAGTCATTCTCATTCTCACCCCACTGAACTTTGACTAGATTCATAGCTTTCCTTCGAAGTTGCTTCGTATCGTTCCCAACAATACGCATAGGTCTGCGTTTCCCAACCACCGCGGGATCAACCTCAATATCATCCAACTGATCAGGTGAAATAGTCACATCGGGGTCATGCACGAATTTTCTTAACTGGGAAACATGAAATACGTTATGAACTCCTGCCATCTTCTCTGGTAATTCAACTTTATATGCCAAATTCCCAATTTGCTCAAGAACTGGGAATGGACCAACAAATCTTGGTGCCAACTCGCTTCTCCTGCCAAATCGTATCACGCTCTTCAACGGAGAAATCTTGACAAACACCAAGTCGCCAAGGGAGAACTTTAATTCTCTTCTCCTCTTATTAGCATAACTCTTCTTCCTATCTTGGCCAGCATTCATTCGTTGTTGGATAACCTTAATCTTAGCTGAAGTTTCTCTTATCACATTTGGTCCAAGCACAAACTTCTCACCAGTTTCTAACCAACATGATGGTGAGTTGCACGGTCTTCCGTACAAAGCTTCAAATGGAGCCATAAAAATACTGGATTGATAACTATTATTATATGCAAACTCTACTAGATGCAAATGGTCATCCCATGATCCACCAAAATCCAATATGCAAGCTCTCAGAAGATCTTCTAATATACGATTCACCCTCTCTATTTGATCACCGGTTCAAGGATGATATTTTGTGCTGAGATGTAATTCTGATCCTAACGCCTCTTGTAAGCTTTTCCAAAATCCACTAGCAAACAATGGATCTCGGTCGCTCACAATGCCTTTGGGTATTCCATGAAATCTCACTACTCACTTTACATATAGTTCCGCTAACTTAGCTGCTTTTCTATTCGACTTGACGGGTATAAATCTTGCACTCTTGGTCAATCGGTCCACAATCACCCAAATGTTATCATGACCCAATCTAGTCCTTGGTAACCCATCAATAAAATCCATTGAGACTTGTTCCCATTCCCATTCTGGAATTTCTAATGGTTGCAACAAACCACTAGGCTTCTTTTGCTCAGCTTTAACTAGCTGGCAATTCATGCATTTGGATATAAACTTCCCAACGTCTCTTTTCATCCCTTCCCAGTAGTAGGTCTGCTTCATGTCTCGATAGATTTTATTACCACCGGGATGTATAGTTAGTTTTGAGTGATGACATTCTTTAAGCCCTTCATCTCTTAATCCATTAACATTGGGTACAACCAATCTTCCATTCTTTCTAAGCCATCTACCTCGATCAAGCCCATACTTGTCGATCTCCTCGTCGATACCCGTCTATTACTTGGAGATGATTTCCATTAGGTTAGGATCGTCTCTCTGATTGGGGACCAATCCGCTCAATCAAAGTGGGTCCGATCTTCAAACTTGCTAATACTTCTGCATCTAATTCGCACTTTGGTCTGAAATCATACCCAGCGAGGTACTCTAGTTGCTTCCACTCAAGAAACATAGCCCCTAAACTGGCATGTCTTCTACTCAATGATCAGCCACCGCATTGCCCTTTCCTGGTGTATATGCGATGTCGAAATCATAGGAAGCCAAGAATTCTAACCATCTTTGTTGTCGGAGATTTAGATCCTTCTGAGAGAAAAGATACTTTTAACGATTTATGATTGGTAAACAAATCGAATCTTTCTCCCAAGAGATAATGTTTCCACATCTTCAATGCGAACAGAATCGTTACCAATTCCAAATCATGGGTAGGATACCTTTTCTCATGCAGTTTCAATTACTGACTAGCATAAGCTACAACCTTACCTCCTTGCATCAATATAGCACTTAGTCCGGTACCACATGCATCTGTATATACTGTCATCTCTTCATTCCCCTTAGGAATGACTAACAATGGTGCACATGTCAACTTTTCCTTTAGACTCATAAATGCATCCTCGCACTTTTCGTCCCAGACGAAGGCTTGACTTTTCTTGGTAAATTGAGTCAATGGTGCTGCTATCTCGGAGTAGTCTTAGATAAACTTACGATAATATCCAGCAAATCTCAGGAAACTTCTTATGTCCATTGCATTCTTGGGCGTAGAACAATCTTGTTTCGTAGCCACCTTCACAGGGTCCACGGCGATACCATTCTCTGAAACAACATGACCCAAGAATCTCACCTCCCTCCTCCAGAATTGGCACTTAGAAAACTTTGCTTTCAATTTGTGACGACCCCGCGAAATCCTGTAGGCTTTGCAACCATCCGTTCATCCTCCAGTACAGTAGGTAAAACCCACCGTGGCTTACAGTTGTACCCCAGACACCTTGTTTTACGGCGACCCTTTTGGGATCCGCCGGCTGCAGCCTACCAACCCTAAAAAGGGACATGTGGGGGTAAGAGTCTCCCGTTCTCCACCAAACCGCGAACCGAGAACCCCCCATCATGCTGCATCCTATTACCAGGCATGCCAAACATGGACTGGTGTGAGAATACATAACTAAATTAACTATCAAGATGGCGAATCTCAGGACCACGCCGCTAACGCGGAACGGGTTTACTCCATTTGATTGCCAGTGCAATATTTTATAAAGTTTATATAAAACAGCGAAATGACTTTTGAAAAATGAAACCATCATAAGACTCAAGTCCTATCACACAATGCAACGCACACCAGAGGATAGAGTTTTCCCTTATGATGATTAAACATGCTTAATACGTGAAAAATAATATTTTAATATTATCATTAGTGTCTAGTCAGTATTAAAATACTTCAATATAAATATATCAATCCTAGACGGCATAGGTACCATATACTATGTCGCCGTATATAAGTCTACAATCAAAACCGAAATGTTGTCGTATTGGAAATTGGTTTTCTGTCATGAAGTCGAGGCTAGGGATCGTCCTCTTCTGGTTCGAGACACTCTAGCAAATGCCTCAGGATCCCCCGCAGTGGACCCTTGGATCTTCAGGGTCGGTCCCCACCTAACGGTAGTAGATTAATTATGCCTAAACACACGTTTCCCGGTTCCTATGAACCTATAGTATGACCACTTCCAGCCTATAAAAACCTGAGGTACCTCAATCCAAATCCACATAAGTAAAATGCCGGGCCGTGTTAAAACCCAAACACCACTAGCTAGAAAGAAACGTGAGCACTCCCTGCAATCCTAATCCCGTTTTTGACTCATACCGGGGTGTGAGGCTCACGAAGTCACGTAATACACAAAGCTATGCCTAAACAGGCTATGCTTTGATCATCAGCCACAAGGCCTGCTTTTCAACAAAACCTTGATCATTGCATCTTGGCGTGCCACGTTGACAATTCAATGCCATGCTATCGATAACTACTACTACGTATCTGGGTGTTAAGTAGAGAATAAATTCTCCACCACCAAACAGACATATATTAATAGAAATCGATTTAATTACATGTAGCGAATTCCAACGTCAGACACGCATCCATTTACAAGTTCGTTCTGGGTCTGAACGAAACCGAAGACACCAAGAAGGTGCTCGCTAATTCGCACGATCAACACACAGGTCCGGACAATTACTGCTTCAACCCAGTCCCGGGAGCAAGTCAGTCAAGGTATCGGGAGTCATTGCCCATTCGATGTGAAGATCGCCGGTCTTCTACACCGTCTTGTTACATCTTTGATTTAATCGCCGTTCAATTATTTGAAATGAGTTAAACTCGGCCTTTTCAAATAATTGTCGCATAATTATAGTTTAAAACATTTCATATATATTTATAACTATTTATCGCTATTTTTATTTATTAAAAATAGCTCGGAATATATAAATGACGTTTCGGGTCAATGGGCGGCGCTGGCGCTATTTTTACCAAAATTTGATTTACACATATCTTAAAATCTAACCGTCGGATTTTGATGAAATTTATATCGTTGGAAAGCTCTTCCCAAAGCGGTCCTAACGGTTCTAGTTTTGGGAAAATCCAACGGTCCGACCTTTCTATATATTCGTTTGAAGTTACGATTGTCGATACACGAACTGCAGCGCTCGTTTCATTTAATTTTATATTTTATATTTATATATAATATAGAAACCATTTGGGCGAATTCCTTTATTAAAAATGAGGATTTCAACTATGTATCACTTTAAATCAAATACAAAATGACATTTTTGTTCGCCAATTCTAATGCAACCAAAAATGATATTCTAACGATATATATATTTTAATGTTCAACAAAATGACATTTTTGTTCGCCAATTCTAATGCGACCAAAAATGATATTTTAACGATATATATATTTTAATGTTCAACAAAATGACATTTTTGTTCGCCAATTCTAATGTGACCAAAAATGATATTTTAACGATTTATATATTTTAATGTTCAACAAAATGACATTTTTGTTCGCCAATTCTAATGCGACCAAAAATGATATTTTAACGATATATATATTTTAATGTTCAACAAAATGACATTTTTATTCGCCAATTCTAATGCGACCAAAAATGACATTTTAACGATATATATATTTTAATGTTTAACAAAATGACATTTTTGTTCGCCAATTCTAATGCGACCAAAAATGATATTTTAACTATATATATATTAATGTTCAACAAAATGACCTTTTTGCTCGCCAATTCTAATGCGACCAAAAATGATATTTTAAAGATATATATATTTTAATGTTCAACAAAATGACATTTTTGTTCGCCAATTCTAATGCGACCAAAAATGATATTTTACCGATATATATATATATATATATATATATATATATTTTAATGTTTAACAAAATGACATTTTTGTTCGCCAATTCTAATGCGACCAAAAATGATATTTTAACGATATATATATTAATGTTCAACAAAATGATATTTTTGTTCGCCAATTCTAATGCGACCAAAAATGATATTTTAACGATATATATATTTTAATGTTCAACAAAATGACATTTTTGATTCATTTCAACTATATTAACATAACCATGAAGTTTTGTTCATTTCAGCCATATAGACATGATGATAAAATTTTAGTGTCATTTCAACTCCATAAACAGGACGATGTAATTTTGGTGTCACTACAACTAATTTACCATGCGATGAATTTTGGGTATTACAACACATTGGTTGTAAAATTCCTATGAATCAAAAGTAATAGACTCCGCCTTTGTTTTGTGAAATAAAACAAAATATATGAAATTTATTCATTTTATAGGATAAAAGATCAAATCTTTAATCATTGCATAAATTCGACTTCTTTATTTTCTCTGTCAAAATAAAAGATCAAATCTTATTTATTATTTAAAACAAAATGAAAGGAAAACAAAAGATTGAATTTATTTTGTTTTCAAAAAAGAAACAAAAGATCAGACTTTCCTTTATATATATATATATATATATTATTTTTTTATTTTAAAAAAAAACAAAATTCTGTTAATCAAAATAAAAGACTAAAACTTTGTTTTATCCGTAGATGAAAAACAAAAGATTCAACTTTAATTTGTTTTCAACACCAAAGATTGGGACTTTATTTTGTTTTCAAACAAAAGATTAAAACTCTATTTTGCTTTCAAACAAAAGATTAAAACTTCATTTTGTTTTCAAACAAAAGATTAAAACTTCATTTTGTTTTCAAACAAAAGATTAAAACTTTATTTTGTTTTCAAATAAAAGATTAAAACTTTATTTTGTTTTCAAACAAAAGATTAAAACTTTATTTTGTTTTCAAACAAAAGATTAAAACTTTATTTTGTTTGATTTCAAATCAAAAGATCAGTTTCAAGAGAAAGGAACAAAAATAAAATTAAAATAAAAACAAAGGTGACAACTTTATTATGACTACATCAGAATTTTACAGATCCAAACAGTCAAATTATAACATGACACCACAATGAATCAGATTCAACCATACACAATCACCACATAACATATCAGAACAATATACAACGATTCAACTCATCGAATAAGATTTAAAATGAATTATTTAATTATTTAAATTCAGAATCTCACAGTCGTTGACGATTTTTGGCCCAAAATTCGAACTGTTCAGAAACAACTCCAGTCAGTTGCGATGCGTAGATCTCAGTCACACGATTAAACGCCGCTGAAATCATCGAATTTCGAATTGAAACGAGTTAGATATGATAATTTGAAGTTTTAAAATAATTTGAATTAATTAAATAATAATTTAATAGGATAATTCACCTTCTTCCTCTTCTCACTCTACAGGCCGCACGTTCTATGTTGGGTTCAAACTTAGGGTTCAGATTTGCTCTCGGTACGGGTGCCCGGAGATCGATCAGACAACGTGATGGGGAAGAAGGGGGTGAGGCGCACCCTCGCCTGGACGTGGGGCCCACTCGGCGGCGTCTGGTGGTCAGGGCGGAGCACAAACGGGCGCGGGTTCGGGTGGCTGCTGCTCTGGCTTTGGGTGACGAGGAGATGATGAGGTGGTATAGAAATGAAGAGGGTGAGAAGAGCTTCGACGTGGTGTATGTGTTGAGGTCTGAAAATTAGTGATGGAGGAGAAATTAGGAGGAGAAGAATCGACCAATATCAGCCATTGGAATTAGGGGGCGACGGCAGAAGAAGACAATAGTGATTAGGGTTTGTTTAATCTCCTATTTTTATAATATTAAAATGTATTTTTACAAAAAAAAAACCATATCTTCCAAACCGGATCAAATTCAGTCCAGCCGAAAGTGACCCTAGCCAATAGCCCATATTCCGGACTCAATGGGACAGGTCCCGTCAGCCCAAATGGCTGTCTGTGTCCTGTATTATTAAATTTAATATTTAATTTCTTTATTAAATTAATTCTGTCGCACAAATAAATCCACCGAGGCCACATACGGACTCAGAAAAATCCACAAAAAATATTTCTGGCTTCGTTATGCTAATACGGTCCTAACAAAATTAATTTCGTTGAATTCTGACACTATTTGAAAAATGGCTACTTTCAGTCGATTAAATTTGACTGTAATCGACCAAACACATTTTCCTTTGCCACACTCACATATTAAATCGAAAAATTCTGAAAATTGAAACCTAGCAATAATATGATATTCCGGTTCCGATGAAAGTGGTTTCATCGAAAACAGAGATCGATTGAAAATTGACTATTTCCACTGGCTTCAATATTATTTAAAAATGGAATTTTTTTATTTCTGCCACATTTTTCCACCAAATAATTTAAAATAAAAATTTTTAAATTGGTTCGGATTTTCCGGGTCGTTACACAATTGGTGTTTTCTCAACACCTCCATAATTATCCTCAATTGTTCCTTGTGTTCTTCCTCTGTCCTCGAATAAACAAGTATATCGTCCACGAACACAAGAACAAACTTATTCAACTGATCTCTAAATACTCTATTCATAAGATCCACAATATATGCTGGTGCATTGGTCAACCCGAATGGCATGACCAACCACTCATAAAATCCAGACGGTGTCCGAAATACCGTTTTAACTATACTCTCAGCTTCCACCCTAAGCTGATGAAAACCTGTCGCGAGATCCAACTGGGAGAACACTCTCACGCCACTCAACTGATCAAACAAATCATCTATCCACGGTAGAGGATACTTATTCTTCCTCGTCACCTTATTCAGCTCGCGGTAGTCCACACACAATCGAAGGGAACCATCGGCCTTGGTAGCAAACACAACTAGTGCTCCCCACTCAGAAACACTTCTTCTGATAAATCCCTTCTTCAAAAGATCACTCACTTGCACCCCGAGCTCTCGCTGCTCACTTGATGCCATACGACGAAGTGGCATCACTATAGGTCTGGCATCTTTCACTAAGTCAATACGGAACTCAATCTCTCGGTGTGGTGGAAGTCCGGTCACTTCCTCGAAGACATCCGAATACTGGCCAACCACGGCACATCTGATAACTCATCATGCGGGATGTCGAGAGAATTTAGAAAACTAGCCATTACCCCATTATTAGGTAGACCACCAAACACTACCCTCCGCCCATCATCCGCTCTAACTGTCACCAAAAAGCCCTAACAGTCTACCACCACCCCGTATCTTTGAAGCCAATCGACTCCCAAAATAATGCCAAACCCAGTAAAGCCCAAAACAAAGCAATCACAAACAAACATGCATCCATGACTCGATAAGACCACATTATGACCAATCATGCAAAGGGTAGTCGAACCACCAATCGGGTTCGTCACTACTAAAGGCCTATCGACAATCTCGGGTTCCAATCCCAACCTACCTACCAGATCACTAGATATGAAGGAACTGGAAGCCCCGGTATCAAACAATACTCTAACAGGAACATCATAAATAGAAAGCATACCTTGAATAACGACATTCTTTCCCTTCTCCGTCGCAGTTGGGGCATTCGACGAAGAAGGAACAACATTGATACCATATGCTTTCACAATCTGCTTTTCTTTAGAGGGTTGCAGACACTTGTCCTTGTGATGTCCCACTTGGCCATAGTTGAAGAACTTCCTATCCGCTGGCTTGCCCCGACATTCTTTGGCATAGTGGCCCTTCTTACCACAGCTAAAGCATCAACATCTTTCTTATTCTTTTTGTTCTGGCCATCTTGGTTTTATTCTGCTTTCTCTTATTCTGAGAACCATTCTTGCCTCCACCGCTTGCTTGCGGCTTTGGTTCCTTTGCAGATGCAACCTCAGTCTTCGACTTAGGTTAAAGACTCTCTAACCTCAATGCTTTCCCCACAATCGATTCAAACGTCTCATTGATGTGGTTAATAAGCCTTTCCGCCAAGTACTGATCCAAGCCTGTTATAAACTTCTCGTTCTTCTTCTCGGGAGTGTCAGTGAGGTATAATCCATACTTCGATAAAGTATCGAATTCTGCAATGTACTCCGAGACTGCCCTACCATTCTGCTTAAGCTCCATAAATTTCCTAAAAAACTCTGACTTCTGGGCAGCTGGGATAATTTTTCTCCGAATCGGGCCTTAAATTGATCCCATGTAACTTGATTCTCTGGAGTAACAGCCTTAATAGCGTTCCATCAATTCATTGCCCGTCCTTGCAGCTAACGGGACGCTAGCTTTCTCTTCATCGCATCCTCGATACCTAAGTCTTAGAAGATACGCTCACAGCTATCCAACCAATCCTGAACATCCGTTGCCGATTTCGTTCCGTGGAATGGCTTTCCACTAAGACTAGTGTAATCCTTGCAAAGTTTGGCGAAACCGGCTCTAGGCGCCTGCACCGCTGTACCACCACCATTTGCAGCATTGGGAGCTGCTCCTTGCACATTTCTGAGCATCTCCCTCATGAAGTCAGTAAACATAGCCCTCATGTCAGGAGCATTCCCATTGTTGGCTCCTCTACCAGCACCCCTCGTATATCGGCTCATCGTTCAATCTGTAAAGAGAAACGATTAACCATCCTCTTTGTGGTGTCAGTGCAGTGCAACTTCATCCTTAGCTATACTAATAGTATATATATATAGCTTATGAAAACCAAAATAATCACAAATAAGTGCTCTCATATACGTATTATCTCTCTCTGGTGTCTTTCCCTAGGTTAACTACGCAACCTAGAGCTCTGATACCAAGTGTGACGGCCCGCCCCACACCAGCCGACATTTCCCATGGAAGTGCGCTGTGCCGATGTCCAACCAGCATGGGACGGTCGCCAAAGAAAGGGAAGCAAAGGAAACTTAACAGTGGACTAACAAAGAACTTGTAGAATATCTCACAGTGCATGGAATAAAATATAATAATAACATACTTTGACATAAAACAGGCGAGGCAGTATATAAGCTGAAAACTAAACATCATAGCAGCGGAAAATCCAAATACATCTTATGTTCCACATCATCATTATTATAACTTTAAAACTATCTCTAAAGCAAAAGAATGGGAAGGTAAACTACTAATGCCCAAAGTAGTGACCAGCAGTGACACAGGGAGAATATTTATATATATATCATACTTGGGAGCCTCCAGCTCGTCTCCGGTACAGCTACTCGTTCATACCACCTAACCTGTCTCTATTCTGCCAATTTAAGAGCACCTAGAGTAATAAGAAGAGACATAAAACTCTAGGTCAGACAAAAGTCTGGTATGAGCGATAAGCAGCAAAACATAACAATAACAGGTATACTAAACCGTACCTGAACCATGACCTGCAACCAAAGCGTTAGCACTACATACCGTACAATACTCTGAGGTGCCATTAACACATGGTATAAAGAATACGGGGGTGGGGGTGTGCGTGTCATAGTGATGGAAAACAAATCAAACATAGCAACCATCCTCACATCTCTCACTCAGTCCGCAAAGCATACGATGTCCACCACTGTCAATCACTAGACCCATCGAAGTAGTGACGGAGTTCGTCTTTTACAACTAATGCTACTAACAAGCTCACCCCATGGAGTCATGAACAATCTTTACAAATGGCCCCACTTCATTGGTCTATAGCTCTTTAGTCGTACCTAGGCCACTGTGGCCCTTAATCTGTTCGCATACCCCCTACACATAGTGATTCAAAGTTATAGACATCGACAACCCCTTAGCACACGTCCCGCAGTAAAGTCCAACTCATGAAGTCGACTCGTTGGTTCCCAACTGGATCCTAAGTACAAACTTCCCACTTGGACTACCTTTGCATCTCGGGTTCTGGTCTCCTCCTTTGGATCAGTCTTCATTTGGTTCGCAACCTATGCCTCGCGTCCAAGCTCCTTGGTTAAACTCGAAGTATATCCTCTGGTTCGGATCATTTTGCTGCATATGGATCGTGACACGCCCCCCTGATCGGATCAGGTCTGAGCTTCTGAAATGGATGGTGCAAGCAGCTCACGTGGAAGGCGGTTCGGATCGAAGGACTTCAGGTCGTGGCCCAAGCATCGGTTCGTGATCCTCCTTGGCCATTTGTTCCTTAGCTCCTGAAGCAGTTTGTGAGTGGCATCGGTTCGGATCGGAGCTCCTTCTCACAAGCGGGTCGGATCGTGGAGCTTCCAGGCGAGCAGGTCGGATCGTGCTTTCCCCCTTCGATCCGATCCGGTTCGGGCAATTTCCTGCACTTCTTTCCAGCGACTGTTTTACGCCATTCGACGGCGTTTTCGACCAATCTAACACTTGTAGACAATCACAAATCATACCATATAGTCATAACAACTTGTACAATTAATCATAAACACCAAAACAACAACCATAGCATGTAAAATGGATCAAACATAGCCAAAACCCCATATTTTTCCCTTAAGCATGTTTAGGCAAAAATAATCATAGGATTAACAAATCTTAACCAAATCAACCCAAATTTCTAACAGAGGTATAAAACAATATTTCAGAATTTATAAATATTTTTCCAGAATTTATTAATGTATAAATTCACGAATTAACACTAATTACCCCTAATTAACCGTAATTAGTGAGAAACTTTGCAAATCACTCACCTTGGCCACAAATAAAATACCAAACCTGAAATGATTCTACATTTAGCGCTGTTCCCAATGCAACACAGCATCTCTAACCTTGCTTCGGTGCTATTCCTCCGTAATTTGATGTAGATTAGGCCAATACTTGATTAAACAGTGATTAGAAGGTGTTTTAGATGTTGGAGGCCATGGCTAGGTTAAGAGGAATGAATAGTGATGGCTGAAAAATGAGAAAAAGGTATTCTCCAAACCCTAACAGCCCTTTTAAACTCCTAATCCCGAAATTCCCCTTTGGGCTTAGCTGTTACTCACTCGGTTAAGCCCAATTAAGCTGTTTTTCACCATCTGAAACTTGATTCAGCCATATCTCCCAAACGGTGAGTCCATTTAGCTAATGTGACCACTCTACGGAATTGCAAACCATCATCCGGATCCAATGGAAATGGTTTCAAGTCAAAATTCCTTTCCAATCAAAAATTATGGTCAAAACAAGATCACCTAGGGGTAAAACAGTCATTTAAAAATGGGGAAAAAAATCATGAACATGGGAAATGACCCCAATAGTCGTCTCCCAAAGTTACATGACCATACGACTCTCTATGACGATGAAATAAATATTCTACGATCCTATAATGCGTTGAATGCGGGTCGTTACACTCTCCCCCCTTAAGAAATTTCGTCCCCGAAATTCCTTAACCCAAAACATACAAAGGATCCCGCATGCCTACCACCCATATACAACAATCAATCATGCAAAACAAACAAAACAAATCTACCCTAGCATGTGGAAAGACTAAATTGAAACTGTAATCTTACCAGGCGAAAAGTTCTGGATACGTCTTCCTAATGCTCTCCTCTGTCTCCCAAGTACAATCATTTTCATTCTCAACCCACTGAACTTTGAGTAGTTTCACTGCCTTCCTTCGAAGCTGATTCATATCGTTCCCAACAATACGCATAGGCTTGCGGTTCCCAACCGCCTCGGGTTCAACCTCGATATCATCCAACTGATCAGGTGAAATAGTCACAATGGGGTCGTGCACGAATTTCCTTAACTGGGAAACATGAAACACGTTATGAACTCCTGCCATCTTCTCTGGTAATTCAACTTTATATGCCAAATTCCCAATTTCTTCTAGAATTGGGAATGGACCAATGAATCTTGGTGCTAACTTGCCTCTCCTGCCAAATCGTATCACGCTCTTCAACGGAGATATCTTAACAAACACCAAGTCGCCAATGGAGAACTTTAATTCTCTTCTCCTCTTATCAGCATAACTCTTCTGCTTATCCTGGGAAGCCTTCATTCGCTGTTGGATAACCTTAATCTTGTCTGATGTTTCTCTTATTACTTCTGGTCCAAGTACAAACTTCTCACCAGTTTCTAACCAACATGACGGTGAGTTGCACGGTCTTCCGTACAAAGCTTCAAACGGAGCCATATCAATGCTGGATTGATAACTATTATTATATGCAAACTCTAATATATGCAAATGGTCATCCCATGATCCACCAAAATCCAATACACAAGCTCTTAAGAGGACATCTAATACTTGATTCACCCTCTCTGTTTGTCCGTCGGTTTGAGGATGATATGCAGTACTGAGATGTAATTCTGATCCTAACGCCTCTTGTAAGCTTTTCCAAAAGCCACTAGTAAACAACGGATCTCGGTCATTCACAATGCTTTTGGGTACTCCATGAAATCTCACTACCCGCTTTACATATAGTTCAGCTAAATTAGCTGCTGTCCTGTTTGACTTGACGGGTATAAACCTTGCACTCTTAGCCAATCGGTCCACAATCACCCAGATACTATCATGGCCCGACCTAGTCCTTGGTAACCCATCAATAAAATCCATTGAGACTTGTTCCCATTTCCATTCTGGAATTTCTAATGGTTGCAACAAACCACTAGTCTTCTTTTGCTCAGCTTTAGCTAGCTGGCAATTCATGCTTTTGGATATAAACTTCCCAACGTCTCTTTTCATCCCTTCCCAGTAGTAGGTCTGCTTCATGTCTCGGTACATCTTGTTACCATCAGGATGTATAGTCAGTTTTGAGTGATGACATTCTCTAAGCACTTCATCTCTTGATCCATTGACATTGGGTACAACTAGTCTTCCAATCTTTCTAAGCCATCCTTCTTGATCAACCCCATACTTGTTCATCTCTCTGTCGATTCCCATCTCTAACTTTGAGATGATTTCCAATAGGTTAGGATCGTCCCTCTGACTGGAACCAATCCGCTCAATCAAAGTGGGTCTGATCGTCAAGCTTGCTAACATTTCTGGATCCAATTCGCACTTTGGTCTGAATCATACCCAGAGATGTACTCCAGTTGCTTCCATTCAAGAAACATAGCCCCTAAACTGGCATGTCTTCAACTTAATGCATCAGCTACCGCATTGCCCTTTCCTGGTGTGTATGCGATACTGAAATCATAGGAAGCTAAGAATTCTAACCATCTTTGTTGTCGGAGATTTAGATCTTTCTGAGGAGATACTTTAACGATTTATGATCGGTAAACAACTCGAATCTTTCTCCCAAGAGATAATGTCTCCACATCTTCAATGCGAACACGATCGCTGCAAATTCCAAGTCATGGGTAGGGTATCTTTTCTCATGCGGTTTTAGTTGCCGACTTGCGTAAGCTACAACCCTACCTCCTTGCATCAACATAGCACCTAGTCCGGTACGACATGCATCCGTATATGCAGTCATCTCTTCTTTCCCCTTTGGAATGACTAACACTGGTGCACTTGTCAACTTTTCCTTTAGACTCTTGAATGCATTCTCACACTTTTCGTCCCAGACGAAAGCTTGATTTTTCTTGGTCAACTGAGTCAACTGTGCTGCTATCTTGGAGAAGTCTTGGATAAACTTATGATAATATCCAGCTAATCACAAGAAAATTCGTATGTCAGTTGCATTCTTGGGCGTAGACAAATCTTGTACCGTAGCCACCTTCGCCGGATCCACGACAATACCATTCTCTGAAACAACATGGCCCAAGAATCTCACTTCCCTTCTCCAGAAATGACACTTAGAAAAGTTTGCTTTCAATTGGTGTTTTCTCAACACCTCCATAACTATCCTTAAATGTTCCTTGTGTTCTTCCTCTGTCCTTGAATAAACAAGGATATCGTCCACGAACATAAGAACAAACTTATTCAACTGATCTCTGAATACCCTATTCATAAGATCCGCAAAATAGGCTGGCGCATTGGTCAGCCCAAATGGCATGACCAACCACTCATAAAATCCAGACGGCGTCCGAAATGCCGTTTTAGCTATACTCTCAGCTTCCACTCTAAGCTGATGAAAACTTGTCGCGAGATCCAACTGAGAGAATACTTTCGTGCCACTCAACTGATCAAACAAATCATCTATCCGCGGTACGGGATACTAGTTCTTCCTCGTCACCTTATTCAACTCGCGGTAGTCTACACACAAACAAAGGGAACCATCCTCCTTGGTAGCAAACACAACTGGTACACCCATTCAGAAACACTCCTTCTGATAAATCCCTTCTTTAAAAGATCGCTAACATGCACCCCGAGCTCTCGCTGCTCCCTTGGTGCCATACGACGAAGTGGCATCACTATAGGTCTGGCATCTTTCACTAAATCAATATGGAACTCAATCTCTCGGTGTGGTGGAAGCCCGGTCACTTCTTCGAAGACGTCCGGATACTGGCGAACCACGGGCAAACCTGACAACTCACCATGCGGGAGGTCGAGGAAATTTAGAAAACTAGTCATTACCCCATCACTGGGTAGACCACCAAACACTACCATCCTCCCATCATCCGCTCTAGCTGTCACCAATAATCCCTCACAGTCTACCACCACCCCGTATCTTTGGAGCCAATTAACTCCCAAAATAATGCCAAACCCAGTAAAGCATAAAACAAAGCAATCACAAACAAACATGCATCCATGATTCAATAAGACCACATTACGACAAATCATGCTAAGGTTAGTCAAACCACGAATCGGGTATGTCACTACTAAAGGTCTATCGACAATCTCGGGCTCCAATCCCAACCTATCTACCAGGTCACTAGATATGAAAGAACTGGAAGCTCTGGTATCAAACAAAATTCTAACAGGAACATCATAAACAGAAAGCATACCTTGAATAATGACATTCTTTCCCTTCTCCGCCGTAGTTGAGGCATTTGACGAAGAAGGAATAGCATTAAGGGCATATGCTTTCACCATTTGCTTTTCTTTAGGGGGTTGCGGACACTTGTCCTTGTGATGTCCCACTTGGCCACATTGAAGCACTTCTTGTCTGCTAGCTTGGGTCGACAATTACTGGCATAATGGCCCTTCTTGCTATAGCTAAAGCACTCAACATATTTCTTCTTCTTCTGGCCATCCTTATTCTGGTTCTGCTTCCTCTTGTTCTAAGAACCACTCTTACCTTCACCACTTGCTTGTGATTTTGGCTCCTCTGCAGATGCGACCTCAGTCTTCGACTTAGGGTAAAGACTTTCCGATCTTAAAGCTTTCCCCACAATCGATTCAAACGTCTCATCAATGTGCTTAATAAGCCTTTCCCCCAAGTATCCATCCAAGCCAGTTATGGACTTCTCATTCTTCTTCTCGGTAGTATCTATTAGGGATAACCCATATTTCGACAAAGTGTCGAATTCGGCAATATACTCCGAGACAGCTCTGCCATTCTACTTGAGTTCCAAGAATTTCTTAAACAGCACTGACTTCTGAGCAGCTGGAATGAACTTACTGCTAAAGCGAGCCTTAAACTGATCCCAAGTAATCTGATCCTCGGGAGTAGCTGCCTTTATAGCATTCCACCAATTCATTGCCCGTCCTTGCAGCTGACGGGATGCTAGCCTTCTCTTCATCGCATCCTCGATACCCAAGTCTTCGAATATACGCTCGCAGCTATCCAACCAATCCTGAACATCCGTAGCCGACTCCGTTCCATGGAACGGCTTCCCACCAAGACTAGTATAATCCTTATTCAGCTTGGCGAAATCGGCCCTAGACGTCTGCACTATTGGACCACCACCATTACCAGCATTGGGAGCTATCCTCTGAACATCCCTAAGCATCTCTCTCATGAGGTCAGTAAACATCGTCCTCATTTCAGCAGCATTCCCATTATTGGCTCCTCTACCAGTACCTATTGCATATCGGCTCATCGTTTAATCAGCACAGAGAAAACGATTAACCATCCTCTTTGTGGTGTCAGTGCAGTGCGACTTCATCCTTAGCTATACTAATAATATATATATAGCTATTGAAAACCAAAATAATCACAAAAACGAGCTCTCATATACGTATTATCTCTCCCTGGTATCTTTTCCTAGGTTAACTACACAACCTAGAGCTCTGATACCAAGTGTGACGACCCACCCCACACCAGCCGGCATTTCCTCCGAAAGTGCATTGTACACATGCCCGACTAACACGGAACGGTCGCCAAAGAAAGGAAAGAACAGAATGAACTAATCGCAAAACCTGTAGAATGTCTCACAGCGCATGGAAGAAAATATAATAATAATATACTTGACATAAAACAGGCGAGACAGTGCATAAGCTGATAATTAAAGCCAACATCAACATCATCATCAGAGTAGTGGAAATCCAAATACAGCTTATTACAACTTTCCAAATTACTGTCTCTAAACAAAAGAAAGAAAGGTACACCACTAATGCCTAAGGTAGTGACCACAGCAACACAGGGAGAATATCTATATATATGTATCATACGTGGAAGCCTCCTGCTCGTCTCCGGTACAGCTACTCGTGCATACCACCTAACCTGTCTCTAGTTTGCTCATGAGAGCACCCAGAGTAATAAGAAGAGACATAAAACTCTGGGTCAGGCAAAAAGTCTGGTATGAGCGATAAGCAGCAAAACAGAACAATAACAGGTATACTAAACCATACCTGAACCTGGACCTGCAACCAAAGAGTTATCACTACATACCGTACAATACTCTGAGCTGCCACTAACACATGGTATAAAGAATACGGGGGTGGGGGTGTGCATGTCATAGTGGTGGAAAAGAAATCAAACATAGCGACCACCCTCGCATCTCTCACTCAGTGCGTAAAGCATACGATGTCCACCACTTTCAATCACTAGACCCATCGAAGTAGTGACGGAGTTCGACTTGTACAACTACTGCTACTACCAAGCTCATCCCATGGAGTCATGACCAAATCTTTACAAATGACCCCACTTCATTGGTCTATAGCTCTTTAGTCGTACCTAGGCCACTATGGCCCTAAATCCGTTCACGTACCCCTACACATAGTGATTCAAAGTTATAGACATCGACAACCCCTTAGCACACGTTCTGCAGCAAAGCCCAACTCATGAAATTTATTAGTTGGTTCCCAACTGGATCCTGAGTACAAACTTCCCACTTGGACTACCTTTGCATCTCGGTTTCTGGTCTCCTCCTCTGGATCGGTCTTCATTTGGTTCGCAACCCATGACTCACGTCCAAGCTCCTTGGTTCAACTCAAAGTATCTCCTCTGGTTCGGATCGGGTTGCTGCATACGGATCGTGACACGCCCCCTGATTGGATCGGGTCGGAGCTTCTGAATCGGATGGTGCAAGTAGCTCACGTGGAAGGCGGTTCGGATCGGAGGACTTTAGGTCGTGGCCCAAGCATCGGTTCATGATCCTCCTAGGCCATTGGTTCCATAGCTCTTGAAGCAGTTCGTGAGTGGCATCGGTTCGAATCGGAGCTCCTTCTCACAAGCGGGTCAGATCGTGGAGCTTCCAGGCGAGCAGGTCGGATCGTGCTTTCCCCCTTCGATCCAATCCGGTTCGGGCAATTTCCTGCACTTCTTTCCAGCGACTGTTTTACGCCATTCGACGGCGTTTTCAACCAATCTAACAATTCTAGACAATCACAAATCATACCATACAGTCATAGCAACATGTACAATCAATCATAAATACCAAAACAACAACCATATCATGTAAAATGGATCAAACATAGCCAAAACCCCATATTTTTCCCTTAAGCATGTTTAGGCAAAACTAATCATAAGATTAACAAAAATTAACCAAATCAACCCAAATTTCTAACAGAGGTATAAAACAATATTTCAGAATTTATAAATATTTTTCCAGAATTTATTAATGTATAAATTCACGAATCAACACTAATTACCCCTAATTAACCGTAATTAGTGAGAAACTTTGCAAATCATTCACCTTGGCCATAAATAAAATACCAAATCCAAAATGATTCTCTATTTGGCACTGTTTGCAATGCAACACAGCAGCTCTAACCTTACTTTGGTGCTATTCCTCCTTATTTTGATGTAGATTAGGCCAATACTTGATTAAATGGTGATTAGAAGGTGTTTTAGACGTTGGAGGCCATGTCTAGGTTAAGAGGAATGAATAGTGATGGCTGAAAAATGAGAAAAAGGTATTCCCCAAACCCTAACAACCCTTTCAAACTCCTAATCCCGAAATTCCCCTTTGGGCCTAGCTGGAGATTAAGCCCAATTAAGCTGTTTTTCACCATCTGAAACTTGTTTCAGCCATATCTCCCAAACGGTGAGTCCGTTTGGCTAATGTGTCCACACTACGGAATTGTAAACCATCATCCGGATCCAATGGAAGTGGTTTCAGGTCAAAATTCCTTTCCAGTAAAAAATTATGGTCAAAACAAGATCACCTAGGGGCCAAACGGTCATTTAAAAATCGGGAAAAACCGTTAACATGGGAAATGACCCTGATAGTCATCTCCCAAAGTTACATGACCATAGGACTCTCTATGACGATGAAATAAATATTCTACCATCCTATGATGCATAGAATGCAGGTCGTTACATACACTACTAATGCCCAAAGTAGTGACCAGCAGTGACAAAGGGAGAATATTTATATATATATATATATATCATACGTGGGAGCCTCCTGCTCGTCTCCGGTACAACTACTTGTTCATACCACTTAACCAGTCTCTAGTCTGCCCATTTAAGAGCACCCAGAGTAATAAGAAGAGACATAAAACTCTAGGTCAGACAAAAGTCTGGTATGAGCGATAAGCAGCAAAACATAACAATAACAGGTATACTAAACCATACCTGAAATTGGACCTGCAACCAAAGAGTTAGCACTACATACTATACAATACTCTAAGGTGCCATTAACATATGGTGTAAAGAATACGGGGGTGGGGGTGTGCATGTCGTGGTGATAGCAAACAATAAAGCATAGCAACCATCCTCACATCTCTCACTCAGTGCGTAAAGCATACGATATCCACCACTTTGATAACTAGACCCATTGAGGTAGTGATGGAATTTGACTTGTATAACTATTGCTACCACCAAGCTTGCCCCATGGAGTCACGACTAAATCCTTAAAAATGACCCCACCTCATTGGTCCATAGCCAATAGTCCTACCTAGGCCACTGCGGCCCTGAATCCGCCCACATACCCCATACTCCATAGTGATCCAAAGTTATAGACATCAATAACCCCTTTTCACACGTCCCGGAGCAAAGCCCAACTCATAAAGACAACTCATTGGTTCCCAATAGGACCCTGAGTTCTACTTCCTTTTGGACTTCCTATGCATCTCGGGTTTTGGTCGAATTGGAGTTGGTCTTCAAAAGAGTCATCGCGTGAAAATAAAAGTACACGCCTGGTTCGGTTCGGCTGTATAGTGTTCCAGTTCATCCATTCGGTTCGGTTCGGCATGCTCCAGCCTCTGGTTTGTTTCAACTGCTTTTCATCCCCTAGACGCCGGTTCGGTTCGGGTCCCCTTTGTTCGCATCGGTTCGGTACTCTTGCCTTCGTGGAAATCTGGTTCGGTTCTCTACCCCTCTCGCTTCGGTTCGGTCCTCGTAGATCCGATCCCATGTCTTCCTGCCGTTTCGATCCGACCTCAACTCCACTCAGTTTTAATGGCCTTCCCTTTCACCCTAGCATCCTCTGGTGCCAGTTTCTGGTCCGGTTCATACCCTCTTGCACAGTCCACCGATCCGAGCCCCATATTCGATCCGACCCGAAACCGTGCACAACTTTCTGCAACTTTTTCCTGTGACTATTTTTACGCCATTCGACGGCGTTTTCGGCTAATCTATCTTTTCTAAACAATCACAAAACATAGCATACAGTCATAGCAACATATAGAATCGACCACTAACATCAAAACGACAATTTGATAGGTTAAAACGGATCAAACATAGCCAAAATCCCATATTTTCCCTTAAGCATGTTTAAGCAAAACTAATGATAGGATTTGTAAAACTTAACCAAAATAACCAAATTTTCTAATAGAGGCCTAAAACAATATTTCAAAATTTATCAATATTTTTCCAGATTTTTAACATGTATAAATTCGCTAATTATCACTAATTGCCTTTAATTAACCACAATTAGTGAGGAACTATGCAAATCACACACCTTAGCCACAAACAAATTACTAAATCTGAAATGATTCTCTATTTGGCGCTGTTCCCAAGGCTATACAGCAATTCTACCTCGATTCTTGTTCTAATCCGCTTTGATTTGATGTAGATTTGGCTTAATTAGCGATTAGAAGGTGATTTGTGGTGTTTTTAGAAAATGGAGGCCATGGCTAAACTTGAAGGAACAAAAAGTGGCGGCTGGAAAATGATAGAAACTGAATTTCCTAGCCCTATTAGCCTTCCCATTACCCCAATCCCGAAATGGGTTATGGGCCCACTCACTAATCAACCAAATTAGGCCCGGTTAAGTTATTTTTCACCTTCTAAACCTTGTTTCAGCTATATCTCTCAAACGGTAAGTCCGTATATGACTACTCTACGGAAAGTTAAACCATCATCCGGATCTATTGGGGGTGGTTTCAGGTCAAAACTCCTTTCCAATCAAAAGTTATGGCCAAAACAAATCAGCTAAGGGCAAAATGGTCATTTAAAAATTGGCAAAAATCATGAACATGGGAAATAACCCCAATAGTCGTCTCCCAAAGTTACATGACCATACGACTTTGTATGTGAAAGAAATAAATATTCTACGATCCTTCAATGCATAGAATACGGGTCGTTACATATCCAAATGATAATTTATTTCACTAAATTTATGACACTGTTTATAAATTCAACTTCCTTGTTTCATATATTTAAACAAGTTCCCTTTTCAAATTTCTATTTGAAACTCCATCCCTTTGATATTCCGAATTGCGTACTAAAAACCGTTGTTCCCTTTCGAATGATTTCAAATTCTATTTTTAAATTCATATTTAAATATTCAAATTATCTCTTGATAATTAATTCATTTTATTTATAAACACCATTTTATAAATTTCCTTGTTTTATATTTAAACAAGTCTATTTCGAAATCTATTTAAAACCAAAATCTTATTTTGGAAATTCCTATTTATAATAACTTATATATATATATATATATATATATATATAACACCCAATTTATTTTCATATTTAATTCAACTTCTATTTAAATAAATTTGAATTAATCGAATTCAAATCATAAATCCTTACGGATATATTTTATTTCAATTTATATTCTGAACTTAGAATAAATTCCATCATTTAATTTTTTAAAACTATTTCCCTATTTCTATTTTTAAATTCACATTTGAATTTAAATATTCAAATTATCCAATGATAATTTTTTCCTATTTCTATTTATAAACATTGTTTATAAATTTACTTCAATTTCCTGCATTGTTAAATTCATAAACATTGTTAAAAAAAATTAATACTTGTTTTATTTACTCAAAACAAGTTAATATCTCTATAGCCCATTCGAAATTAAAATTTTGTATTTAAAAATAGAATTCCTCTTTTAAATCTCAAAATATCCTTTCCATGATATTTTTATATATCAATATTTTAGGCCCAATGATATTTCAAATGCCCAAAACAACCAATTATAAATGACAGGTTTTCTAACACATCATATGTGATAATATATATGAAAAATAAAATAGAAATTTGAGGAATCCAGTTGGATTCCTCCAACCTGTTTATCCTACATCAACAAACGTTAATCAACATAAATTATACCCATCCTGCTTCGAGGCAAGATATCGCGGTATGAAGATCATCCACTATATATATTGTGCGGCGCATAGGGATATCATCCGCTAATGATACCGCGGGCATCCGCTAATGATACTGCAGGAACTATCCAATCACCAATATATATATAATAGCCACAAACATTAATCCTATATAACTAATATATATGTATAATAACTATAGTAATATTTAAATGCAACCAAACAACCAACAAATTATTTTTAACGATAAAAATAATTTAAATAAAATTCTTGAGTGTGAATTACTCACCGTGATTTCTATTTGCCGAATATTCAATTTAATTACATTGTAGCCTTCGTCCATACAAATTCAAGGGACTACGTTGCAAGCAATTCTATTATCATATTAAATAATTATTCGCATTATAACTCATAATGTATTTAGAATGTCATAAACTAAATTAAATTATATAGGTTAAATATACATTGGATACTCCTAACCAAATTCAACTACAAAGTGTTTTACCAATGATTTTACTATTCAGATATTACCAAGTGGTGGTATCGTGCCCAAATTTAACCATAGTTTTGACATATCTCTAAACCATAATTAATTCTAGCTATTTTAATTATCAATAAGTTTGAATATAAATTGAACTAATTTAATTTAAATTAAAGAAACATAAACTAAACTAATTACCAAGATTAGCGAACTCTACTCCTTTCCCTTTCCTGTAAAAATCACGTTTCACTTTCAATTTTCAAATGGATGAATACAACTTCCCCCTTCCATTATCGACCCCTTGTTGTTGATCACCGCCTCGAGATGCCAATGTACCAAGAATTTTGCCACTCCGCCCCTCCTCAATTCACCAGAATTCACTATCCCTCTGTCCAATCCTGAAACCTACAAATTAACCACAACAACTCATACACTTTCGAACAGTGGATCGATCCCAGACCTCGCAAATTCCAATGTCGAACCCTCCATTTCTCATGTAAATCGCGACTTCACACAGAACAACATCGACCTCCCCTTCTCCACTCGCACACCACTTCTATTTCCACGAGCCTCCCATTTCACCATACAAACAAAAATCAAGATCGAAATCCTCAATGCCTGGTCCCCAGTATGAAGTCGCGACTCCCATTCATTTAACATCGAAACCTCAAATTGAAAATCCCCAATGTCGTCCTAATTATCAATGTACTGTCGAAGTCGATAATAGGTTATCGTACTGCACTATTTTACTCAATTCAAACCCTACTCGCTCACGAGTGCCTCAAAGATGAATTCGAAATCGAATTGATTTCGATTTCCCTTCTTTTTATATATACGAGA
This sequence comes from Allium sativum, assembly GCA_030737875.1. Classification (NCBI taxonomy): domain Eukaryota; kingdom Viridiplantae; phylum Streptophyta; class Magnoliopsida; order Asparagales; family Amaryllidaceae; genus Allium; species Allium sativum. The sequence goes on along the minus strand of CM060914.1, from coordinate 93,577,716 downwards.
GTTGGGTTTGATTTTTAATTGACTGGAGAAATGGAATATAGAGAATCAGCTTTAAATGGTTTTAGTGATTAGAGATAGAAGGGGTTTTGGTCGATGTAAAAAGGGAATTGGCGACTTGATCTTAGATTCACAGAGAACAAACAAAATGAAAAGATTAAAAGAGAGGAAGTGGCGTATATAAAGAAGTTGAAGGGGTCAACGTGCATAGGGTATTAAATTTGTGTAGGCTAAAGTACACAACAAATCTTTAATTTTTGTTTTAAAAAGATTTCCAATTTGATATGTATTAAATTCGATTTGATATAAAGAGATTTTTTTTATTCTTTTTAAAAAGATATCGATTTAATTTTCTATTCGATTTTGATCTTATCCATTATAAATATCTCGGGGTTCACAATTAAAAATCATGAACCACTATTTTAGCGTAGCGACCGTCGTTCCAATGTTATAGCGTTATACTGAACTCAACAGAATATTTTCTGAAATTTATTTTGAACGTGTATATATAAAATAACCACATTAAATCGATATAATATAATTTAAATTCAAAAACGAATAAATTCTCTGATAATGAAATATTTTTAATATCATCTATATTCAAATACAATTAATACTGATCATCTGAATTGTTTTGATTTAGTTTCTAACTTCGAATTGAATTATTTTAGATTCTCGTATTACGATGATTATATATAATCAAAATAAATCATATTTCGATTATTAAATAGATAACTCAATATAAAATATCGTTCATATTATCAACTCCATATTTAAAACGATAATAAATATTTTAAAATTAATTGTTCAAAAATCCAGGTCGTTACAAAAAAAGAGGCGGGAATTCAAAAATAGGTGGCGTATTTATATTATAAACTATGGCGGATGTGAGCCTAATTTTGAAACTTAATAGGCACCTGTAAAAAACGCACTCTTCATTGTTGGTAGAGAAGATAACTGCCGTAAGCGAATGATAAAAAAGGAAGCTATCGAACATCAACACATTATCCGTTGTAGTCTAGTTGGTCAGGATACTCGGCTTTCACCTGAGAGACTCGGGTTCAAGTCCCGACAACGGAACCATAATTTTTTTTCTTCCAGTCCTCCTGCGGAACTCTTCCTACTGACGCACTTCATGTTTGCTTTACTTCTCTGCTGGATTAGAACTCTCCACTCGGTTCTCTCTTCCAATTTTTCTAATATTCCATTCGCTTATGTCAAATGATATTTGCTTCCAGGATCATGATTCATGTCTTATAAAAAAGTTATTTATAGCTGAAACAACTGTTATTCTTTTTCTTATTTTATTAGCCCTTTAGGCTGCTTGTCATGGCAACAAGTTTGTATGTTCTTCCTTGTTCTTGGTAACTTTCAATGACAAAGGTATTTTATTCTGTTTTAGATTTATGAGAATATCACATTATGTCCCAAATGATGTTTCAGAAGGTGTTAGTGACATGCAAAGTCTAACCACCATTAAATTATATAACAAAAAGGTATTGTCTAATTTGAAAAAGAACAAACGTTGAAAATATTCTTACGATATGTATAATATTATCTTCACAGTTTTAAATACAGGTCAACAAATAGAAATTATTTTCTCTTTCAAAATTACATCATTGGTTATTGCTTACATAAACTTAGAGAACATTTGTGTTTATTTTTTATTTTTATACTCTTACCTCTTAACATTAACTTTAATACCATATATTTTCATGTAGAATTATCGAATAAATCATTAGTAGTTATACTAAACTCAAAATAGATTTCTTCCTAACATTTCTTTTTCTACTTTATTTAGATCTAGAATTATGATCACAATGAAACAACGTTGAGGCTCTAGATTGGATTATTTCTCTTGAAAATGAGCTAGTAGTCTGATCGTTATTCAAACCTGCCTCAAGATATGAACTATTGTTATTTTCAAGTGAATTAGTTGTTTATAATGCAGTTAAATTGGGTTGCATGTTCATTTTTAATTTGGATCAAGCTTGTTCATATCATTTTCATTATTTGACATTTTTGTACAATTAAAGAGTAGGTTTAAAAATTATTGTTTATTCACAAAGACATCAGTTGTTGTAGTACTATTGGTATTATCATTTATATTTGTTGCATGTACTGAACTACTCGCTATTTGTGCAATGTAATCCATTAAGTTATTATTATTTCTATAATAACAAGTCATCACTATGGATATTTAATTTTTTTTCCCAAAAACACTAAAATTTATTATCCAAAGCGGTTATAATTTTAACAAACACACTTATTCTTCTTTCGTATTAAATTGGTTGCATAAATAATTCATTGTTATCCATAACAACATAAATTTCATTGGAAATTTAAAGCCATACTAAAGTTGAATTCTCTTGAAGTGCCCAAATATTTTGAAGGTGCTTTCTTTGCTAGGCAAGCGAAAAAAAGCTGTTGGCTATGCTTAAGAGTTAAGTTTACATTCTTTCATTTTTAAAGGTTTTGGATGTGTTCCCATAAATCAGTTCAGTTGAGGAATAATGATTTCGTAATTTCATTGTTGTGAAAATTAGGCACACATCCCTAAAAGCAAACTTAATTAGGCTCACATCTGGTCATAAACTTATTATAAATTTGGTCTCTATTTTTTAAAAGTAGCGAAAAAATGAATAAAAAAATTAAAAAAATATGAAAATTGTTATTTAAATAAATTATGCATTCGACAAAAAAATCGGTCAAAAAAAATCAAAAAACGCGCAAAAAAAAGAAAAAACAGCAAAAAAAACTATGAAAAATGCAGTTAAACGCATAATGTTATACAAGAATTCCAATTTCTTGCATATATATGTGCAAGTATTTCCAGTCTCGCATTCACATTTTACTTTTTTGCATATTTCTGTGCAAGTATTGCAATATTCTTAAATAAAAATATGCAATATTTCGTAACAGTGCAACTCAGTTTATTTTTATTGGCATTCAAGTGTGCAAGTAAATCCGAAACATGCACACATGTGTGCAACATACCTGCAGCAAACGGTTAAAATAATTCCATTTAAGCAATAATTGCAAATATGTGTGTAAGTATTGGCAATACTTGCATACATATATGCAACTTTTTTTTCTTGGAGTAGACTTTTGCGATTATTTCCAGATTTTAGATTTTTATTTTTTAACCACTGCCACACTTTTTTCGGGAAGAAAATGCAGGAGGCGTAACAAAATAAGTAGTAGGTGGAACCATGAAAGTAGTATGCGGATCCTACAAAAAAGGAGGCTGAAATTCAAAAATAGGGGCGTATTTATATTATAAACTATGACCGGATGTGAACCTAATTTTAAAACTTAATAGGGACCTGTAAAAAACGCACCCTTCATTGTCTGTAGAGAAGATAATTTCCGCAAGCAAACGAGAAAAAAGGAAGCTATCGAGCATCAATGCATTATTCGTTGTAGTCTAGTTGGTCAGGATACTCGGCTCTCACCTGTGAGACCTGGGTTCAAGTCCCGACAACGAAACCATTAATTTTTTTTCCTCCCGTCCTCCTGTGGAACTCACCCTGCTGACGCACTTCATGTTTGCTTTACTTCTCTGCTGACTCTGCCACATTAGAACTCTCTACTCGGTTCTCTCTTCTCATTTTTTTTAATATTTCATTCGCTTATTTCAAATGATATTTGCTTCGGGGATCACGATTCATGTCTTATAAACAAGTTATTAATAGCTGAAACAACTGTTATCCTTTTTCTTATTTGATTATCCCTTTAAGCTGCTTGTCATGGCAACAAGTTTGTATGTTTTTCCTTGTTTTTGGTAACATTCAATGACAAAGGTATTTTATTCTATTTCAGCTTTATCAGAGTATAAGAGTATGTCCCAAATGATGTTTCGGAAGGTGGTAGTGATATGCAAAGTCCAACCACCATGAAATTATATAACAAAAAGGTATTGTCTAACTTGAAAAAGAACAAATGTCGAAAATATTATTACGATATGTATAATATTATCTTCACAATTTTAAATACAGGAAACACAGAAATTATTTGCTCTTTCTAAATTACATCATTGGTTGTTGCTTACATTAACTTAGAGAACATTTGTGATTATTTTTTATTTTTATTCTCTTATCTCTTAACATTAACTGTGATACCATATATTTTCATGTAGAATTATCAAATACATCATTAGTAGTTGTACTAAACTCAAAATAGATTTCTTCCTGACATTTCTTTTTCTACTTTATTTAGATATAGAATTATGATCATAAAGAAACAACACTGAGGCTCTAGATTGGATTATTTCTCTTGAAAATGAGCTAGTAGTCTGATCGTTATTTAAACCTGCCTCAAGATATGAACTATTGTTATTTTCAAGTGAATTAGTAATTTATAATGCAGTTAAAATTGGGTTGCGTGTTCATCTTCAATTTGTATCAAGCTTTTTCATTGATGGTCCAATCATTTTCATTATTTAACATTTCTATACGTTTAAAGAGTGGGTTTAAAAATTATTATTTATTCACAAAGACATCAGTTGTTGTAGTACTATTGGTATTATCATTTATATTTGTTGCATGTACTGAACCACTCGCTATTTGCGCATCATAAACCGTTAAGTTATTATTATTTCTATAATAACAAGTCATCTCTTTGGATATTCAATTTTTTCCAAAAACACAAAAATTTATTATCCAAAACGGCTATTTTTTTAACACACACACTTATTTTTCTTTCATATTCAATTAGTTTCATAAATAATTGATTGTTATCCGTAACAACATAAAATTCAATTGGAAATTTAAAACCATACTAAAGTTGAATTTTCTTGAAGTGCCCAAATATTTTGAAGGTGCTTTCTTTGCTGGGTAAGTGAAGAAAAGCTGTTGGCTATACTTAAGAGTTAAGTTTACATGCTTCCATTGTTATAGGTTTTGGATGATATTCCATCATCAGTTCAGTTGAGGAATAACGATTTCTTAATTTCATTGTTGTGAAAATTAGGCACACATCTCGAAAAGCAAACTTAATTAGGCTCATATCCGGTCATAAACTTATTATAAATTAGGTCCCTATTTTTTAAAAGTAGCGAAAAAATTAATAAAAAAATACGAAAATTATTATTTAAATAAATTTTGCATTCGACAAAAAAATCGAAAAACACGCAAAAAAAAACAGCAAAAAAAAAAAAAAAAAAAAAAAAAACAGCGAAAAATGCTGTTAAGTGCATAATGCTATGCTAGAATTCCAATTTCTTGCATATATATGTGCATGTATTTCAAGAGGTGCATTCGCTTTTGATTTTTTTGCATATTTCTGTGCAAGTATTGCATTATTCTTGCATAAAAATATGCAATATTTCGTAACAGTGCAACTTAGTTCATTTTTATTTACATTCAAGCTTGCAAGTAAATCTGAAACATGCACACATATGTGCAGCATACCTATAGGAAAACTATTAGCATAATTCCATTTAAGCAATAATTGCACATATGTATGTAAGTATTAGCAATACTTTCATACATATATGCAACTTTTTTTTCTTGGCGTAGACTTCTGCGATTATTTCCAGATTTTAGATTTTTTTTTTAAACCACTACCGCACTTTTTTCTAGAAGAAAATGCATGAGGCGTAACAAAATAAGTAGCAGGCGGAACCATGAAAGTAGGATGCGGATCTTACAAAAAATGTCGCGGGAATTCAAAAATATCGGGCGGGTTGATATTATAAACTATGACCGGATGTGAGCCTAATTTTGAAACTTAATAGGGACCTGTAAAAAGTGCACCCTTCATTGTTTGTAGAGAAGATAACTACCATACGCAAATGGGGAAAAAGGAAGCTATCAAAAGTCAACGCGTTATCCGTTGTAGTCTAGTTGGTCAGGATACTCGGCTGTCACCCAAGAGCCCGGGTTCAAGTCCCGGCAAAGGAACTATCAATTTTTTTCCCTCCAATCCTCCTGCGGAACTCTTCCTACTGACGCACTTCATGTTTGCTTTACTTACTTGCTGACTCTGCTGCATTAGAACTCTATACCGGTTCTCTCTTGTCATTTTTCTAATATTCCATTCTCTTATGTCAAATGATATTTTCTTCGGGGATCATGATTGATGTCTTATAAACAAGTTATTAATAGCTGAAACAACTGTTATCCTTTTTCTTATTTGATTTAGCCCTTTAAGCTGCTTGTCATGGCAACAAGTTTGTATGTTCTTCCTTGTTCTTGGTAACTTTCAATGACAAAGGTATTTTATTCTGTTTAGCTTTATCAGAATATCACATTATGTCCCAAATGATGTTTGGGAAGGTGGTAGTGACATGAAAAGTCCAACCACCATGAAATTATATAACAAAAAGGTATTGTCTAACTTGAAAAAGAACAAATGTCGAAAATATTCTTACGATATGTATAATATTATCTTCACAATTTTAAGTACAAGTCAACAAATAGAAATTATTTGCTCTTTCAAAATTACAACATTGGTTGTTGCTTATATTAACTTAGAGAACATTTGTGATTATTTTTTATTTTTATTCTCTTACCTCTTAACATTAATTGTGATGCCATATTATTTCGTGTAGAATTATCAAATACATCATTAGTAGTTGTACAAAACTCAAAATAGATTTCTTCCTGACATTTCTTTTTCTACTTTATTTAGATATAGAATTATGATCATAAAGAAACAACGCTGAGGCTCTAGATTGGATTATTTCTCTTGAAAATGAGCTAGTAGTCTGATCGTTATTCAAACTTGCCTCAAGATATGAACTATTGTTATTTCCAATTGAATTAGTAGTTTATAATGTAGTTAAATTGGGTTGCATGTTCATCTTTAATTTGGATCAAGCTTGTTCATTGATGGTCCAATCATTTTCATTATTTAACATTTCTGTACGTTTAAAGAGTGGGTTTAAAAATTATTGTTTATTCACAAAAACATCATTTGTTGTAGTACTATTGGTATTATCATATATATTTGTTGCACGTACTGAACCACTCGCTATTTGTGCATTATAATCCATTAAGTTATTATTATTTCTATAATAACAAGTCATCACAATGGATATTCAATTTTTTCCAAAAACACTAAAATTTATTATCCAAAACGGTTACAATTTTAACACACACACACTTATTTTTATTTCGTATTCAATTGGTTGCATAAATAATTCATTGTTATCCGTAACAACATAAATTTCAATTGGAAATTTAAAGCCATACTAAAGTTGAATTCTTTTGAAGTGCCCAAATATTTTAAAGGTGCTTTCTTTGCTGGGCAAGCGAAAAAGAGCTGTTGGCTATGCTTAAGAGTTAAGTTTACATGTTTTCATTTTTAAAGGTTTTGGATGAGATCCCATCATCAGTTCAGTTAAGGAATATTGATTTCGTAATTTCATTGCTGTGAAAATTAGGCATGCATCCCTAAAAGCAAACTTAATTAGGCTCACATCCGGTCATAAACTTATTGTAAATTAGGTCCCTATTTTTTAAAAGTAGCAAAAAAATAATAAAAAATACGAAAATTATTATTTAAATAAATTATGCGTTCGACTAAAAAATTGGTCAAAAAAAATCAAAAAACAAACAAAAAAAACAACAAAAAAACAGTGAAAAATGTAGTTAAATGCATAATGTTATGCAAGAGTCCCAATTTCTTGCATATATATGTGCATGTATTTCTAGAGGTGCATTCGTGTTTGATTTTTTGCATATTTCTGTGCAAGTATTGCGTTATTCTTGCATAAAAATGTGAAATATTTCATAACAGCGCAACTCTGTTCATTTTTATTTACAATAAGTGTGCAAGTAAATCTGAAACATGCACACATGTATGCAACATACTTGTTGGCATACTATTAACATAATTCCATTTAAGCAATAATTGCTTATATGTATGCAAGTATTGGCAATACTTGATTACATATATGCAACTTTTTTTTCTTGGCGTAGACTTCTGCAATTATTTCCAGACTTTAGAATTATTTTTTTACCACTGCCGCACTTTTTTCTGGAAGAAAATGTAGGAGGCGTAACAAAATAAGTAGCAGATGGAACCATGAAAGTAGGATGCGGATCCTACAAAAATGGTGGCGGGAATACAAAAATAGGGGGCGGGTTTATATTACAAACTATGACCGGATGTGAGCCTAATTTTGAAAATTAATAGGGACCTGTAAAAAACGCACCCTTCATTGTTTGTAGAGAAGATAACTGCCGTAAGAAAATGAGAAAAAAGGAAGCTATCGAACATGGACGCGTTATCCATTGTAGTCTAGTTGGTTAGGATACTCGGCTCTCACTCGTTAGACCCAGGTTCAAGTCCTGACAACGGAACCTTTAAATTTTTTTTCCTCTTGTCCTCCTGCTGAACTCTTCCTACTGACGCACTTCATGTTTGCTTTACTTCTCTACTGACTTTGTTGCATTAGAACTCTCTACTCGGTTATCTCTTTTCATTTTTCTAATATTCCATTCGCTTATGTCAAATGATATTTGCTTCGGGGATCACGATTCTGTTGGATCTCGCAATATAGCGTTTTGGTTATGACAACTATACATGTACATATATATTATTATCGACTAATTCTATGTTGCAGGAAGATATTTTTGACAATCAGATTCAAGAACACAAAACGAAGATCACTTATATGTTTTAAGAGTCTGTTAGTCCTAGATTTATATGTTAAAGTCTTCCTTGATGACACACACACACGTTTTTTATATATATATGTATATATATATAGCTTTCTAATTTAAACAAGGCAAGGAATAGGCAAGAAATAGAAAACAGACGTCTGGTCTGAAAAATTCAGACGCCTGTTTGCTAAAACAGAATGTTTTTAAATACAATATTCAGACGTCTGGTTGATATATTTCAGACGTCTGAAATGCCCCAGAAATACACTATTTCCTTTCTGACTTGATTTTTAAAATAAACAGACATCTGAATTTTATTTTCAGACATCTGAATTCTGAAAAGTTGCATCCTTTATGAAGAGACACAACTATTTAATTCATATCTCTTCATCAAAACTCTTCACGATCAGTTGCATCTTTTTATATATTATAAATAGAGAATTGATTAGATGATCTAATCACCGAATTTTATTCTAATTCTCTCTATCTTATTCAAAGTTCTCTAAGTTATAAAAAGCTATCTACTTTCATACTTGAGACTTTTAAACTTCCATATTCCTTCATGCACTTCACGATTATCATCAAGGAAAGGCTATAGGAAGGGTGTACTTAATATTCGACAATCCGTGTTATCAAGAACACAAAAGAGTCAACAATTATTCTGTATTAGTGAAGACCTCTTCGGTTGTTGAGGCAATAAATCCCGTTCAGTGGTTCGGGTAATTGTGAACCTATTCCTCCGGGCGAAGTGAGGGTTTTAGTGTTAGTGAAATACCGGAAGTGAGTCTAGGACTGGATGTAGGACAGTGGTCCGAACCAGTATAAATCGACTGTGTGGCTTACTGCTTACTACTCTACCATATACATTATATCTTATACTCCATTCTATACGATCCTACCGCTGTATAGCCTCTTTCAATTGGTATCAGAGCTTGGTATTCTAGAGATCGTAACAACATCTTAGAATAAATGACAATAAAGAAATATTGTAAAGGCATTAGAAAGTGGAAGAACAACAAAGCAGAAGCGACGGAGAAGGAGAGAAAATGTTTAATGGCTAAAGTGAGATCACAATTGGTATGTGAGGATTCATTATATAAAGATCTTTTATTAGACCACGAAAAATTATTAAAAGATTTTAAAGGTTTAGGTAAACTTAATGCAAATATTTTAGCCAAGTCTAAAGATTGTCAGCATGAAAATTCCAAACTAAAAGAAGAAAACAATCTTTTAGTCAAACAAGCCAAATGTTTTGAAAATACCTTAGAAGAGCTTGTTTTTCAAAAAGATTTCCTTTGAAAAGAAAATGAGCGACTAGAAGATAAAAACAATGTTCTTTTCAAAGAAATTGATCTCTTGAAAAATAGAAATGAATCATTAGAAGATTCTTTAAATAATTCTAATTCTTTAGTTTCATCTCTTGAAATAGAGAATGGAGCTTTAACTGAAAAGAATTTAGAATTATCTAAAGAATATGAGTTTTCAAAGGTTAATAATAATACTTTGCAAAATGAAACGTCTGATTCGAAAGAAAATTTTGAAAAATTACACTCTTCTTTAATTAATTCAGGATCTCAAATTTGTCGTCTCGAAAATGAGAATAGTACACTTTAAAAAGGGAGAATTCTGAATTAAATAAGAAAATTGGTTTAACAGATTGCAAGACTTCTTTTGAAAATTTCAAGTGCGACTTTGGAATCAAATTTGAAAAATGTACAAATAAGTTCGCAAAATTTAATAAAGGTCAAAATGATTTAAATGATATTTTATCTTGCTCTAGACCTTTACACGATAAAAGTGGCATAGGGTATAATAAAACTAATCATAGAACTAGTACTAGATATGCTTTCAAGTATAACAAAAGTTTAACTACTAGAACTAAAGCACGTGTAACTCGAAGATCAAATTTTTGTAGAAATTCAAATGCTTCTATGACTGGAAACATTTATAATAGAAGTACAAAAGGAAATAGTAATAGAAATTATCTAAGTATTTGGGTTCCTGTAAATTGGAAAAACAGAGAAAAATATATTTTTGATTATTTTGATTCAGTAGTTAAAAATAAAAACTTTATTTTCAAAGGTACCATTAAACCCTTGTGGGTAGGGTTACCTTCTCTCTAACCCCTGGACCCTAACAGAGAAAGTGGGTACCAAAATATATATATAATATTTGTTGTAGGTACACCACAACAAAAAGGAGGGTATTTCAATATCTCTAATATCTTTGAAAACTGTGCTCAAAGCTAAATCAGGGAATTTGGGAAAATAATAGTCACATACTTAGGGGGAGAAATATTCATATATCACACATTCAGGGGAAGAAAATAAAGAGAAGACGACGATATTGATTATATTCCCTCATTCTTTTTGATAATGACAAAGGGGGAGAAATTCATGTGTATATTGATAGAGGAAGATGTTATAGAAAGAATATATTTTTAAATTGAATAGTTATCATCATCAAAAAGGGGGAGAATGTTAGAAACTCTATTGTTGGATTTTGATGACAACAACTATACAATTATACCAAAGAACCTCTAAGCTAACTTGCAGGTACATGGGTATCAAAAAGAGAAAAAGAAATAAGTTCAATACGAAGATACACAGTACAAAAGAGGATAAAAGCATATATATGAAGGATGCTAACCAATTATATTATGGTGCTTGAAAATCTATTTGGACTCTAATGATGGAAGAAGATAAGAAGAAACGGACTCAAGAGCTTCAGAAGAACTTATATCATAAGTTGAGTTTACATAAAGTCATTATAGTCTAGAAATGTTAAAGCCCCACAAATTAACTTCAAAATTCTAGAGATCGTACATGTCACATATATGCATATTGACGGGGGAGTCACATATATAGTTGTCATTATCAAAAAGGGGGAGAATGTTGGATCTCGCAATATGGAGTTTTGATTATGACAACTATACATGTACATATATATTATTATCGACTAATTCTATGTTGCAGGAAGATATTTTTGACAATCAGATTCAAGAACAAAAAACGAAGATCACTTTTATGTTGTAAGAGTCTGTTAGTCCTAGATTTATATGTTAAAGTCTTCCTTGATGACACACACACACACGTTTTATATATATAGTTTTCTAATTTAAACAAGGCAAGGAATAGGCAAGAAACAGAAAACAGACGTCTGGTCTGAAAAATTCAGACGCCTGTTTGCTGAAACAGAATGTTTTTAAATACAATATTCAGACGTCTGGTTGATATATTTCAGACGTCTGAAATGCCCCAGAAATACACTATTTCCTTTCTAACTTGATTTTTAAAATAAACAGACATCTGAATTTTATTTTCAGACATCTGAATTCCGAAGAGTTGCATCCTTTATGAAGAGACACATCTATTTAATTCATATCGCTTCATCAAAACTCTTCACGATCTATTGTATCTTTTTATATATTATAAATAGAGAATTGCTTAGATGATCTAATCACCGAATTTTATTCTAATTCTCTCCATCTTATTCAAAGTTCTCTAAGTTCTAAAAAGCTATCTACTTTCATACTTGAGACTTTTAAACTTCCATATTCCTTTACGCACTTCACGATTATCATCAAGGAAAGGCTATAGGAAGGGTGTACTTAATATTCGACAATCCGTGTTATCAAGAACACAAAAGAGTCAACAATTATTCTGTATTAGTGAAGACCTCTTTGGTGGTTGAGGCAAGAAATCCCGTTAAGTGGTTCGGGTAATTGTGAACCTATTCCTCCGGGTGAAGTGAGGGTTTTAGTGTCAGTGAAATACCAGAAGAGAGTCTGGGACTGGACGTAGGACAGTGGTCCGAACCAGTATAAATCGACTGTGTGATTACTGCTTCCTACTCTACCATATACATTATATCCTATACTCCATTCTATATGATCTTACCGCTGTATAGCCTCTTTCAGATTCATGTCTTAAAAACAAGTTATTAATTGCTGAAACAACTCTTGTCCTTTTTCTTATTTGATTAGCCCTTTAAGCTGCTTGTCGTGGCAACAAGTTTGTATGTTCTTCCTTGTTCTTGGCAACTTCCAGTGACAAAGGTAATTTATTTGGTTTCAGCGTTATTAGAATATCAAATCATGTCCCAAATGATTTTTCGGAAGGTAGTAGTGACATGCATAGTCCGACCACCATGAAATTATATAACAAAAAGGTATTATCTAACTTGAAAAAGAACAAATGTCGAAAATATTCTTACGATATGTATAATATTATCTTCACAATTTTAAATACAGGTCAACAAATAGAAATTATTTTCTCTTTCAAAATTACATCATTTGTTGTTGCTTACATTAACGTAGATAACATTTTTGATTATTTTTTATTTTTATTCTCTTACCTTTTAACATTAACTGTGATACCATATATTTTCATGTAGAATTATCAAATACATCATTAGTAGTTGTACTAAACTCAAAATAGATTTCTTCCTGACATTTCTTTTTCTACTTTATTTAGATCTAGAATTGTGATCATAAAGAAATAACGTTGAGGCTCTAGATTGGGTTATTTCTCTTGAAAATGAGCTAGCGGTCTGATCGTTATTCAAACCTGCCTCAAGATATGAACTATTGTTATTTTCAAGGGAATTAGTAGTTTATAATGTAGTTAAACTGGGTTGCATGTTCATCTTTAATTTGTATTAAACTTGTTCATTGATGGTCCAATCATTTTCATTATTTAACATTTCTGTACGTTTAAAGAGTGGGTTCAAAAATTACTGTTTATTCACGAAGACATCTATTGTTGTAGAACTATTGGTATTATCATTTATATTTGTTGCATGTACTGAACCACTCGCTATTTGTGCATTATAATCCATTAAGTTATTATTATTTCTATAATAACAAGTCATCACTGTGGATATTCAATTTTTCCAAAAACACTAAATTTTATTATCTAAAACGGTTATAATTTTAACACACACACTTATTTTTCTTTCGTATTCAATTAGTTACATAAATAATTCATTGTTATCTGTAATAACATAAATTTCAGTTGGAAATTTAAAGCCATACTAAAGTTGAATTTTTTTGAAGTGCCCAAATATTTTGAAGGTGCTTTCTATACTGGGCAAGCGAAAAAAAGTCGTTGGCTATGCTTAAGAGTTAAGTTTACATGCTTTCATTTTTAAAGGTTTTGGATGAGATCCCATCATTAGTTTAGTTGAGGAATAATGATTTCATAAGTTAATTATTTGTAGAGAAGATAACTGCCATAAGTAAAGGAGAATAAAGGAAGCTGTCGGACATCGATGCGATATCCGTTGTAGTCTAGTTGGTCAGGTTACTCGGCTGTCACCCGAGAGACCAGGGTACAAGTCCCGGCAATGGAACCTTTAATTTTTTTTCCTCCTGTCCTCCTGCTGAACTCTTCCCACTGACACACTTCATGTTTTGTTTACTTCTCTGCTGACTCTGCTGCATTAAAACTCTCTACACGGTCCTCGGTCCTCTCTTCTCATTTTTCTAATATTCCATTCGCTTATGTCAAATGATATTTTCTTTGGGGATTATGATTCATGTCTTATTAACAAGTTATTAATTGCTGAAAAAACAGCTATCCTTTTTCTTTTTTATTATCCCTTTAAGCTGCTTGTCATGGCAACTAGTTTGTACGTTCTTCCTTGTTCTTGGTTATTTTCAATGACAATGGTATTGTATTCTGTTACAGCTTTATCAGAATATCAGATTATGTCCCAAATGATGTTTCGGAAGGTGGTAGTGACATGTAATGTCCAACCACCATGAAATTATATAACAAAAAGGTATTGTCTAACTTGAAAAAGAACAAATGTCGAAAATATTCTCACGATATGTCTAATATTATTTTCATAATTTTAAATTTAGGCCGACAAATAAAAATTATTTGCTCGTTCAAAATTACATCATTGTTTGTTGCTTACATTAACTTAGAGAACATTTGTGATTATTTTTTATTTTTATTCTCTTACCTCTTAATATTAACTGTGATACCATATATTTTCATGTAGAATTTTCAAATACGTCATTAGTATTTGTACAAAACTCAAAATAGATTTCTTCCTGACATTTCTTTTTCTACTTTATTTAGATCTAGAATTATGATCATAAAGAAAAAACATTGAGGGTCTAGATTTGATTATTTCTCTTGAAAATGAGCTAGTAGTCTGATCGTCATTCAAACTTGCCTCAAGATATGAACTATTATTATTTTCAAGTGAATTATTAGTTTATAATGTAGTTAAATTGGGTTGCATGTTCATCTATAATTTGGATCAAGCTTGTTCGTTGATGGTCAAATCATTTTCATTATTTAACATTTCTATATGTTTAGAAAGTAGGTTTAAAAATTATTATTTATTCACAAAGACATCAGTTGTTGCAGTACTATTGGTATCATCATTTATATTTGTTGCATGTACTGAACTACTCGCTATTTGTGCATTATAATCCATTAAGTTATTGTTATTTCTACAATAACAAGTCATCACTATGGATATTAAATTTTTTCCAAAAACACTAAAATTTATTATCCAAGAAGGTTATAATTTTAGCGCACACACTTATTTTTCTTTCATATTCAATTGTTTTCATAAATAATTCATTGTTATCCGTAACAACATAAATTTCAATTGGAAATTTAAAGCCATACTAAAGTTGAACTTTCTTGAAGTGCCCAAATGTTTGAAAGGTACTTTCTTTACCGGGTAAGTTAAAAAAAGCCGTTCGCTATGCATAAGAATTAAGTTTTCATGTTTTCATTTTTAAAGGTTTTGGATGAGATCCCATCATCAGTTCAGTTGATGAATAATGATTTTGTAATTTCATTGTTTGTGTAGTGACCCAAATTTCCGGTACCATTTGGGCTAATCAACAACACCAATCCAACCCAAATTGTACTGGAAACCCAGATGCCGATAGAAAGATTATAGACGGTGAGATAAGAAAGAAAGAAATATTAGAATAGAAGAAGAAGAAGAACCAACACAACATAGAGTCTCATATCGCAGCGGAAAACAAAACATAATACATAAATAACTTTGTTGAAATCTTGAAGTAATATACTTACATATATCAGAGTTCAACAGCTACATCTTGACGGCTATAACAATCTGTCCTTAAATACAGCACACAACGGAATATACTAGATACAATCATACATCTGAACTCCTCCAGCATGTCTTTTGAACTTCATAGTATCCAATAACCTGAACCTGTACAACCCGTTCTAACCCAAGCCTTTCAAATATTGGGTTAGTCCGGTGAACCAGAGTGAGAAAACTCGCACAGTTTAAGGGGGATCATCCAACTTGATTTTAAAGTTCAAAATCTTTTCGAAAGAGAAGGATTATCGTAAGACCAAATCCTCACATAAATACGGACGATTTTTACCTTACGATAACCGAAAACATTTTTGAAATCATATCTTATTCTGATATTACAATAGTGTCTAAATACAAATACATATCAATCTAGCGGAACACTTGCATCTCACACTCAACATATATAGTATACAATCAAAACCATGGTGCTTATTGGAGAATGGATTCCGACTATGACAAGGTTTAGAACCACCTGACGATAGTGTATCTCTAGAGAGGAATACACTAGGTTCAACAAGAATATCTTGCAACCCGGCCCACAAATGACCGACCACTCATTTCTCCTGAGTGTATATAATATATTGCCACCTACGGTTGCTAGCAACATAACCGTTCCCGGGAGATACAGAAGTGAAATGAGTAACAAATATGAATATTCTCTAGATGGTGACAATATGCCCTAATGGGAGCGACCCACATAGTCATGTTGCCTGCCCGATTTTTGTCATTTCCTGGTTGATGAGGCTTGAGGTTATAATTGACTTTTGGGACATCTGACCACCATTCACATTGTCTATACAAGTCATCCAGGAATAGGATGAATGGAAGGCACACTCCTACCGCACCTAAAAGATCGGTAGTGAGTAGTCTTTGCAATCTGAAAAATCTCAACCACGACTGAATCACGTCAGGATACCTCTGGTAGCTAGCCAGAGAATATTCGACAAGTAATCCTTACGCTTATGAAGATCCATGGTCTTCAATGCTCCATCTCGACCATCTTCTGATATCGTCAACGTTTACGTATTTGCTGGTCGGAATGTTTTTTTTCGAATATACAATTCGATCCCGATCATTCCATAACAACAACGCTTTTGTTCAGATTTTGATAGTCGGTGATCTGACTATCAAAATAAACATCCATACATCCATGAAAACAAAATGGATTTACTAGTTCAGTATACAACATTATTTGGGCATTTAATTAATCAGTCGATAATTAAATTCCTAAACCTCCATACATTTGAATTATCACCCTTTTACATTTCTTATTTCAAATCCAATCGTTCCAACTAATAATTCCTGAATTATAGTTTTTAATATTCTTTATGGAATATTATTTTAATTCCTTCAACTACCTTCGTTTCTAAACTAGTATCACCCAGGGATAATCACGAAGTCGTTACAAGTTGGAGTATTTTATTTACCTCTCAGACCTTGAGTCGACAACATTTTCATCTTTAGAATGGATAGAAGTTTATCAACGAATCTTTTCCCAATAAATATCTCAACGCTTCTATTTATACTGCGTTTTTAAACATGGACTTAACTCCATCTATTTTATTTTGAAAACTCCAATTTTCCCATTCCAAAATCATGCTTTCCACATTTAAAACATCTCTCTTTCCCAATATTTAGATTTTAAATTCCCTTTTTCTCCCTTCAGATTACACATCCCGTTTAGAACTTGTTTTAAGACTAATTCATTTATAACATGTCTTTTATACTTGCCCATTTGAATTTTATAAAAATCCGACCAATAGGAGTTCACCTCGAATATAGATTTGCTTATCATTTCTGTTAAACTTCACATAAGGTTTAATGATCTAATAAATTCCCATTTAAAGGAGCTAAATTACCAGATTTATCATTGTGATTATCATTAAATAATAATCAATCCCAATCATTTTAGAAACCAATTCATTAACTATTATTATAATAGTTGATCTTCATTTTAAGGTTATTTAAATAATTAAAATTCAATAATTGTCCCATGATTAATTCTAGAATAAGCAGTTAATTTAGTCAACTTTAGATAAGGTTAATTCGTTAGCTATTTCCACTTAATTATTATTATTATTTAAATTAATAAATAAAATTTATTTAAATAATTTCATTTAATTTAATTAACAATGTAATTAAATTAAATAATCACAATTAATTGTTTTTTGGAACAATTAATTTAATCCTTCCTTTAAATTGATTTGTAAAATCAACTTAAATAATTTCATTTAATTAATAAATAATCTTATTAAATAAAAAAATCATAAATAATTGTTATTCAAAAAAATTAACTCCCTCCTTAACCATTTAGATAATTTCTATTAATTTGCTTATAAAATAGAATAAACTTTAATAATAATAAATAATAAATATTTATTTTCCTTTAATAGACTTTCGTTAAAAATAATCTGTATAAAATAGTTTTCAAATCTTTCTTTAGTTATAAAAACAATTTTATAACTTTTTTGTTCTATTGATTTATCCAATGGTAAATCAACTTCCATAAAATGATTCATTTACCGGCCATCTACCAATAATTACTAACCAACATCAACCATTGGTTAACCAGTGTTGAATTTGAATTTAAAAATAACCAACAATCAATCAGATTGATTAACAGTTTATATAAGCAAACAACACATTTGAGGAATCTGGTTGGATCCCTCCAACCTGTCCTTTCCTGCGTCACAATGGTTATATCAATTTAAATCCAACAATATATTTATTCATTCTGATAAACAAAAATAAATAGTTTGACTAATAACAGCCAACAACAATTTATAACGGCCCTTCAAGCATCAAATGATTTGTTTAATACGTTTATTGTTATAAAAGTAACCAACAAGGTAAGTTACCTTGTTTGGAAATTTAATCATTAAAATAACAATTTAATTTGATTAAACTAAACAACTGCTTAATTTAATCCATGAATATTATATAATATTCAATACACAAATAAACAGTAATCCAATCATCAACCATTTGCAAACAGTGCACACACGATAAGAACCCAATTTATACAAAATATAAATGGGGTAAACTGAGTGAGATAACTCACCTTGGTTAAATTATGCGATCTAAACGAGTTGGTTTGACGATATTAGTAGCTTCCCTTTTTTTAATCTAATCAGCTCCATCCCGTGGCGTCCGTCAACACGGTTCCGACGTCTTCTGCTCTTGTCGAATTCTGACGACCAATGAATGTGTACACACATTATATACGCTATACGATAAATTTAAATAATTAATATTCCTGATTAAAATTTAATTATTTACCTTAGTTAATTAATCGGTGATCTAATCCACTTGAACCCCTTGCTCTTTGTTTTTAAAATCAGCCCCTCACGTAACTGCTTTGGCCCGCGAGCCCCTTCCACCTTTGTACGTGGTTTGCATCGTGGCCACCCATTCTATTTCCATCGCACATATTTCTTCTTCTTATTTTTTCTTTTATTAGCCCAAGGCCCGACTTTACTCAGCCCATGTGTAACGACCCGCATTCTACACATCGAAGGACCGCAGAACATTTATTTCTTTCACATACGAAGTCGTATGGTCATGTAAATTTGGGAGACGATTATTGGGGTCATTTCCCATGTTCATGATTTTTACCGATTTTTAAATGACCGTTTTGTTCCTATTTAGTATTGTTTCAGCATAACTTTTGATTGGAAAGGAGTTTTGACCTTAAACAACTTCCATTAGATCCGGATGATAGTTCACCTTTCCGTAGAGTGGTCACAATAGCCAAACGGACTCATTGTTTGGGAGATATGGCTGAAATAAGTTTCTAGCGGTGAAAAACAACTTAATTGGGCTTAACCGAGTGATTAACAGCTAGGTCCAAAGGGGAATTTCGGGATTTGGAGTATTTAAGGGCTATTAGGGTTTAGAGAACACCCTTCTTCTCACTTTCACAGCCGCCACTTTCATTCTTGGAACCCTAGTAATGACCTCCAACATTTAAAACACCCCAAATCACCTTCTAATCGCTAATTAAGCCAAATCCACATCAAATCAAGGAAGATCTTCACAAATTAGTATTAGAACTGCTGTATTGCCTTGGTATTCGTGCCCAAACAGAGATAATTTCAGATTTGGTAATTTGTTTGTGGCTTAGGTGAGTGATTTGCATAGTTCCTCACTAATTATGGCTAATTAAGGGTAATTAGTGATAATTAGCGAATTTATACATGTTAAAAATCTGGAAAAATATTCATTAATTTTGAAATATTGTTTTAGGCCTCTGGTAGAAAATTTGGTTAATTTGGTTAAGTTTTACTAACCCTATCATTAGCTTTGCTTAAACATGCTTAAAGGAAAATATGGGATTTTGGCTATGTTTGATCCGTTTTAACCTATTAAATTATTGTTTTGGTGTTTGTGGTTGATTATACATGTTGCTATGACTGCATGGTATGTTTTGTGATTGATAAGAATAGTTAGATTGGTCAAAAACGCCATCGAATGGCGTAAAACAGTTGTTGGAAAGAAGTGCAGGAAATTAGCCGAACCGGATCGGATCGGAGGAGGGGAGTACGAACCGAACCATGGAGCACCATGAAGCTCCGACCCGAGCCGATCGTGGAACACTACCCGATACTAACCGCTCGTGGATGGTGGTACCGAACCGTCCCCTTTCATTTGAAGCTCCGATTCCACTCGTCCATCTGGAAAGCCATCCGACCCGAACCGTTTGGAGACCCGATCCGACCAGGAGCCCACGACCCGATCCTGAGTTCCATCACGTACCGATCCGATCAGGGTGGCGCGTCACGGCTCGATGTAGACGATCACAGACAGGACTACTTCGAGGTGGACGATCTGAAGCAAAGTGAAGTGAAGAACCGAACCGATCTGGAGATGATGACCAAAACCCGAGATGCAAAGGTAGTCCAATAGGGAGGTAGAACTCAGGATCCAGTTGGGAACCAATGAGTTATCTTCATGATTGGGCTTTGCTGCGTGACGTGTGCAAAGGGGTTATCGACGTCTATAGCTTTTATCCACCACAAAGATGGATGTTAGGCTACGTATCAGTGTAGTGGGGTAGTTACTACCCCATGGGGCAGAGTGATCGTAGCATGGCTTTGAGCCAGTGCGGTGGAGTTTTTATGACTTCATGGGGCAGGGTGGATATAGTAAGGATTAGTGGCTATGGATTGGTGCAGTGGTGTCATTATGACTCCATGGGGCAGAGTAATCATAGTAAGGAATGGGTGGTCAGAGCGGTGGATGTCGTATGCTTTACGCACTAAGTAAGAGATGTGAGGATGGTTATTATGTTTGACTGTTTGCTTTCACTATGCCATGCACACCCCCACCCCCGTATTCTTTACACCATATGTTAGTGGCACCTTAGATTATTGAGCGGTATGTTGTGCTAACTCTTTGGTTGCAGGTCCAGGTTCAGATATGGTTTAGTATACCTGTTATTGTTCTGTTTTGATGCTTATCGCTCCTACCAGACTTTTGTCTGACCCAGAGTTTTATGTCTCTTCTTATTACTCTGGGTGCTCGTAAACGGGCAGACTAGAGACAGGTTAGGTGGTATGCACGGGTAGCTGTACCGGAGACGAGTAGGAGGCTCCCACGTATGATATATATAGATATTCTCCCTGTGTCACTACTGGTCACTACTTTGGGCATTAGTAGTGTACCTCTCCTTTCTTTTGCTGTACAGACAGTTTAAAAGTTTTAATAATGATTATGTGGAACATAAGCTGTAATTGGATTTTCCGCCGCTATGATGTTTAATTTTCAGCTTATGCACTGTCTCACCTGTTTTGTGTCAAAGTATGTTATTATATTTTATTCCATGCGCTATGAGATATTATACAGGTTCCCTATTAGTTCAAACTCCCTTTTATTTCTTTGGCGACCATCTCGTTCTAGTTGGACATTGGCACAGCGCACTTCGATGGGGAAATGACGGCTAGTGCGGGGCGGGCCGTCACACTTGGTATCAGAGCTCTATGTTGCGTAGTTAACCTAGGGAAAGACACCATGGAGAGATAATACGTATATGAGAGCGCGTAATTGTGAATATTTTGGTTTTCAAAAGCTATATAAATACTCTATTAGTATAGCTAAGGATGAAGTCGCACTGCACTGACACCACAAAGAGGATGGTTAATCGTTTCTCTTTATAGATTGAAAGATAAGCCGATATACGAGGGGTGTTGGTAGAGGAGCCAACAATTGGAATGATACTGACATGAGGGCTATGTTTACTGATTTCATGAGAGAGATGCTTAGAGACGTTTAGAGGACAGTCCCTAATACTGCTAATGGTGGTGGTGCAGTGGTGCAGGCGCCTAGGGCCGATTTCACCAAGGTTTGTAAGGACTATACAAGTTTTGGTGGAAAGTCGTTCCATAGAACGGAATCGGCCACAGAAGTTCAGGATTGGTTGTATAGCTGTGAGCGAATCTTCGAAGATTTGGGTATCGAGGATGCGATGAAGAAAAAGCTAGCGTCCCGTCAGCTGCAAGGACGGGCGATGAATTGGTGGAATGCTATTAAGGCAGCTACTCCAGAGGACCAAGTTATATGGGATCAGTTTAAGGCCCGATTCGGTGAAAAATTTATCCTGGCTTCCCAGAAGTCAGAGTTGTTTAGGAAATTTCTGAATCTTAAGCAGAATGGTAGGGCAGTCTCAGAGTACATTGCATAATTCGATACTTTATCGAAGTATGGATTATCCCTCATCGACACTCCCGAGAAGAAGAACGAGAAGTTCATAACCGGCTTGGATCAGTACTTGGGGGAAAGGCATATTAACCACATCGATGAGACGTTTGAATCGATTGTGGGGAAAGCATTGAGGTCAGAGAGTCTTTACCCTAAGTCGAAGACTGAGGTTGCATCTGCAGAGGAGCCAAAGCCGCAAGCAAGCGGTGGAGGCAAGAATGGTTCTCAGAATAAGAGAAAGCATAATCAGACCAAGGATGGTCAGAAGAAAAAGAATAAGAAAGATGTTGAGTGCTTCAGATGTAGTAAGAAGGGCCACTATGCCAAAGAATGTCGGACCAAGCCAGCGGATTGGAAGTGCTTCAACTGTGGCCAAGTGGGACATCACAAGGACAAGTGTCCGCAACCCCCTAAGGAAAAGCAGATTGTGAAAGAAAATGCTATCAATGATGTTCCTTCTTCGTCGAATGCCCCAATTGCAGCGGAGAAAGGAAAGAATGTTGTTATTCAAGGTATGCTTTCTGTTTATGATGTTCCTGTTCGAGTAGTGTTTTATACCAGAGCTTCCAGTTCCTTCATATCTAGTGACCTGGTAGATAGGTTGGGATTGGAGCCCGACAATCTCGATAGACCTTTAGTAGTGACGAACCCGATTGGTGGTTCGACTAGCCTTAGCATGATTTGTCGTAATGTGGTCTTATCGAGTCATGGATGCATGTTTGTTTGTGATTGCTTTGTTTTGGGCTTTACTGGGTTTGGCATTATTTTGGGCGTCGATTGGCTCCAAAGATATGGGGTGGTGGTAGATTGTGAGGGTTTTTTGGTGACAGTTAGAGCGGATGATGGGCGGAGGGTAGTGTTTGGTGGTCTACCTAATGATGGGGTAATGGCTAGTTTCTAAATTCCCTCGACATCCCGCATGATGAGTTGTCAGATGTGCCCGTGGCTGGCCAGTATCCGGACGTCTTTGAGGAAGTGACCGGACTTCCACCACATCGAGAGATTGAGTTCCGTATTGACTTAGTGAAAGATGTCAGACTTATAGTGATGCCACTTCGTCGTATGTCACCAAGTGAGCAGCGCGAGCTCGAGGTGCAAGTGAGTGATCTTTTGAAGAAGGGGTTTATCAGAAGAAGTGTTTCTGAGTGGGGAGCACCAGTTGTGTTTGCTACCAAGGCAGATGGTTCCCTTCGATTGTGTGTGGACTACCGCGAATTGAATAAGGTGACGAGGAAGAATAAGTATCCTCTACAGCGGATAGATGATTTGTTTGATCAATTGAGTGGCGGGAGAGTATTCTCCCAGTTGGATCTCGCGACAGGTTTTCATCAGATTAGAGTGGAAGCTGAGAGTATAGCTAAAACGGCCTTTCGGATGTCGTCTGGATTTTATGAGTGGTTGGTCATGCCATTTGGGTTGACCAATGCACCAGCGTATTTTGTGGATCTTATGAATAGAGTATTCAGAGATCAGTTGAATAAGTTTGTTCTTGTGTTTGTGGATGGTATCCTTGTTTATTCGAGGACAGAGGAAGAGCACAAGGAACACTTGAGGATAGTGATGAAGATGTTAAGAAAACACCAATTGAAAGAAAAGTTTTCTAGGTCTCACTTCTGGAGGAGGGAAGTGAGATTCTTGGGCCATGTTATTTTAGAGAATGGTAATTCCGTGGACCCTGCGAAGGTGGCTACAGTACAAGATTGGTCTACGCCAAGAATGCAACAGACATAAGAAGTTTCTTGGGATTAGCTGGATATTATCGTAAGTTTATCCAAGACTTCTCCAAGATAGTAGCACCGTTGACTCAGTTGACCAAGTAGAATCAAGCTTTCGACTTGGACGAAAAGTGCGAGAATGCATTCAAGAGCCTAAAGGAAAAGTAGACATGTGCACCAATATTAGTCATTCCTAAGGGGAATGAAGAAATGATAGTATATATGGATGCATTTGGTACCAGACTAGGTGCTGTATTGATGCTAGGAGGTAGGGTTGTAGCTTATGCAAGTCGGCAATTGAAACCGCACGAGAAAAGATACCCTACCAATGATTTGGAATTAGCAGTGATCGTATTCGAGTTGAAGATGTGGGACATTATCTCTTGGGAGAAAGATTCGAGTTGTTTATCGATTATAAATCGTTAAAGTATCCCTACTCTCAGAAGGATCTAAATCTCCGATAGCAAAGACGGTTAGAATTCTTGGCTTCCTATGATTTCGATATCGCATACTCACCAGGAAAGGGAAATGCGGTAGCTGATGCATTGAGTAGAAGACATGCCAGTTTAGGGGCTATGTTTCTAGAATGGAAGCAACTGGAGTACATCGCTGGGTATGATTTCAGACCAAAGTGCGAATTTGATCCAGAAATATTAGCAAGTTTGACGATCAGACCCACTTTGATTGAGCGGATTGGTTCCAGTCAGAGGGACGATCCTAACCTATTGGAAATCATCTCCAAGTTAGAGATGGGTAGCGATGAGGAGATGAACAAGTATGAGCTTGATCGAGATGGATGGCTTAGAAAGAACGGAAGACTAGTTGTGCCCAATGTCAATGGATTTAGAGATGAAGTGCTTAGAGAATGTCATCACTCAAACCTGACTATACATCCTGGGGGTAACAAGACGTATCGAGACATGAAGCAGACCTACTACTGGGAAGGGATGAAAAGGGACGTTGGGAAGTTTATATCCAAATGCATGAATTGCCAGCTAGTTAAAACTGAGCAAAAGAAGCCTAGTAGTTTATTGCAACCATTAGAAGTTCCAGAAGGGAAATGGGAACAAGTCTCCATGGATTTCATTGATGGGTTACCAAGGACTAGATCGTTCCATGATAGCATTTGGGTGATTGTGGACCGATTGACCAAAAGTGCAAGATTTATACCCGTAAATTCGAATAGAACGGCAGCTAAGTTAGCTGAACTATATGTAAAGTGGGTAGTGAGATTTCATGGAATACCCAAAGGCATTGTGAGCGACCGAGATCCGTTATATACTAGTGGATTTTGGAAGAGCTTACAAGAGGCGTTAGGATCAAAATTACATCTCAGTAACGCATATCATCCTCAAACCGACGGTCAGGCAGAGAGGGTGAATCGTATATTAGAAGATCTCTTGAGGGCTTGCATATTGAATTTTGGTGGATCATGGGATGACAATTTGCATCTAGTAGAGTTTACATATAATAATAGTTATCAGTCAAGTATTGGTATGGCTCCATTTGAAGCTTTGTATGGAAGACCATGTAACTCACTATCATGTTGGTTAGAAACTGGTGAGAAGTTTATGCTTGGACCAGATGTGATAAGAGAAACTTCAGCTAAGATTAAGGTAATCCAACAGTGAATGAAGGATGCCCAACATGGGTAGAAGAGTTATGCTGATAAGAGGAGAAGAGAATTAAATTTCTCCGTTGGCGACTTGGTGTTTGTCAAGATTTCTCCGTTGAAGAGCGTGATACGATTTGGTAGGAGAGGCAAGTTAGCACCAAGATTTGTTGGACCATTCCCAGTTCTCGAGCAAATTGGGAATTTGGCATATAAAGTTGAATTACCAGAGAAGACGGCAGGAGTTCACAATGTATTTCATGTTTCCCAGTTAAGGAAGTTCGTCCATGACCCCGATGCGACTATTTCACCTGATCAGTTGGATGATATCGAGGTTGAACCCGAGGCGGTTAGGAACCGCAAGCCTATGCGTATTGTTGGGAACGATATGAAGCAACTTCGAAGGAAGGCGGTGAAATTAGTCAAAGTTCAATGGGGCGAGAATGAGAATGACTGTACTTTGGAGACTGAGGAGAGCATTAGGAAGATGTATCCAGAACTCTTCGCCTGGTAAGAATTCAGTTTCGATTTAGTCTTTCCGCATGCTAGGATAGTCTTGTTTTGTTTGTTTTGCATATTTGATTGTTGTATGTGGCTAGTAGGCATGCGGGATCCTTTGTAGGTTTTGGGTTAAGGAATTTTGGGAACGAAATTTACTAAAGGGGGGGGGGGTGAGAATGTAACGACCCACATTCTTGGCATCGAAGGATCGTAGAACATTTATTTCTTTCACATGCGAAGTTATATGGTCATGTAACTTCGGGAGACAACTATTGCGGTCATTTGCCATGTTCATGATTTTTACCGATTTTTAAATGATCGTTTTGCCCCTATCTGATCTTGTTTTGGCCATAACTTTTGATTGGAAAGGAGATTTGACCTGAAACCACTTCCATTAGATCCAGATGATGGTGTACCTTTCCGTAGAGTGGTCACATTACCCAAACGGACTCACCGTTTAGGAGGTATGGCTGAAACAAGTTTCAGGTGGTGAAAAACAGCTTAATTGGGCTTAACCGGGTGATTAACAGCTAGACCCAAAGGGGAATTTCGAGATTTGGAGTATTTAAGGGCTGTTAGGGTTTAGACAACACCCTTTTTCTCACTTTCATAGCCGCCACTTTCATTCTTGGAACCCTAGTAATGGCCTCCAACATCTAAAACACCCCAAATCACCTTCTAATCACTAATTAAGCCAAACCCACATCAAATCAAGGATGATCTTCATCAAATCAGTATTAGAACTGCTGTATTGCCTTGGTATTCGCGCCCAAATAGAGATAATTTCAGATTTGGTAATTTGTTTGTGGCTTAGGTGAGTGATTTGTATAGTTCCTCACTAACTATGGCTAATTAAAGGTAATTGGTGATAATTAGCCAATTTATACATGTTTAAAATCTAGAAAAATGTTCATAAATTTCGAAATATTTTTTTAAGCCTTTGGTAGAAAATTTGGTTAATTTGGTTAAGTTTTACTAACCCTATCATTAGTTTTTCTTAAACATGCTTATGGGAAAATATGAGATTTTGGCTATGTTTGATCCGTTTTAACCTATTAAATTATTTTTTTGGTGTTTGTGGTTGATTATACATGTTGCTATGACTGTATGGTATGTTTAGTGATTGATTAGAAAAGTTAGATTGGTCAAAAACGCCGTCGAATAGCATAAAATAGTCGCTGGAAAGAAGTGTAGGAAATTAGCCCCACCGGATCGGAGGAGGGGAGTACGAAACGAACTATGGAGAACCATGAAGCTCCGACCCGACCTGATCATGGAGCACTACCCGATCCGAACCGCATGTGGATGGTGGCACCGAACCGACCACTTTCATTTGAAGCTCCGATTCTACCCGTCCATCTGGAGAGCTATCCAACCCGAACCATTTGGATACCCGATCCGACCAGGAGCCCACGGCCCAATCCGGAGTTCCATCACGTACCGATCCGATCAGGGAGGCGCATCACGACCCGATGTGGATGATCACAGACAGGACTACTTCGAGGAGTACAATTTGAAGCAAAGTGAAGTGAAGAACCGAACCGATCCGGAGATGATGACCAAAACCCGAGATGCAAAGGTAGTCCAAATGGGAAGTAGAACTCGGGATCGAGTTGGGTACCAACGAGTTAACTTCATTATTGGGCTTTGCCGCGGGACATGTTCAAAGGGGTTATCGACTTTTATAGCTTTGATCCACTACCAAGATGGATGTTAGGCTACGTGTCAGTGCAGTAGGGTAGTTACTACCCCATGGGGCAGAGTGATCATAGCATGGCTATGAGCCAGTGCAGTGGAGTTGTTATGACTTCATGTGGGCAGAGTGGGCATAGCTAGGATTAGTGGCTATGGATCAGTGTAGTGGTGTCATTATGACTCCATGGGGGCATAGTGATCGTAGCAAGGAATGGGTGGTCAGAGCGGTTGATGTCGTATGCTTTACGCTCTGAGTGTGAGATGTGAGGATGGTTGCAATGTTTGATTGTTTGCTTTCACTATGTCATTCACACACCCACCCCCGTATTCTTTACACCATATGTTAGTGGCACCTTAGAGTACTGAGCATTATGTTGTGCTAACTCTTTGGTTGTATGTATGGTTTAGTATACCTGTTATTGTTCTGTTTTGATGCTTATCGCTCATACCAGACCTTTGTCTGACCCAAAGTTTTATGTCTCTTCTTATTACTCTGGGTGCTCTTAAATGGGCAGACTAGAGACAGGTTAGGTGGTATGCACGGGTAGCTATACCGGAGACTAGCCGGAGGATCCCACGTATGATATATATAGATATTCTCCCTGTGTCACTGTTGGTCACTACTTTGGGCATTAGTAGTGTACCTTTCCTTTCTTTTGCTGTAGAGACAGTTTTAATGTTGTAATAATGATGATGTGGAACATAAGCTGTAATTGGATTTTCCGCTGCTATGATCTTTAATTTTCAGCTTATGCTCTGTCTCACCTGTTTTATGTCAAAGTATGTTATTATTATATTTTATTCCATGCGCTGTGAGATATTCTACAGGTTCCTTGTTAGTTCAAACTCCCTTTTCTTTCTTTGGCGACCGTCTCGTGCTAGTTGGACATTGGCACAACGCACTTTCATGGGGAAATGCCGGCTAGTGCGGGGCGGGCCATCACACCATGAAATCACTTCAGCCTAATGTATGCATTTTTCTTCCCAGCATTGCTACTTTCTCTCCCTCCTCTGACAACGCAACTCCTCTTTTCTTAATATAATCCCTCCTTGCATGGACCACGCATACCCAACTTCAAATTATTTCCTTTCCATTTTAATGTTCCTGAACCCATTTGCAAACGATAGCCTTGCTTCACTTCTGTCTCCATACGATCTTCCCTATACAATTAACGCACTGTCCCATTGTCCTTCCGCTTTGACGCTACCCCACGACCACTGGACCATCGTCCAACACCTCAGCAGCCCTTTACTGTGAACTCAACATTTCACTTCGTCACCATCTCCCATACTAATATAAATACGCTGGAAGTATTTCCCTTCACCATGTACAGTGCTCACCCTCCAGTACTCTACTTTGTTCAAAATACTTTAACCTCCTTTTCAATCTTCTCATCACAGCGGTATCCCTCCCATACACAAAATTAACACCCACTTCATTTCGAAACCATGTGCTGGCACCATTTCTCCACCCATGCACTGCTACCCTCCAAGTTTTAAACCAAACCATCCATTTTCTACTTTAGCCCACTCCATTGTACCCAATAATCCGACCCCCCGTATCCAGTGTTCTTCTTTGTAGAAGTGAAGCTGCTGTTCCCATTCTTTACTGTTTTGTACTTCGTATGTTTTTTATAGCTGATCGGTTTTCGAGGGCTGGAAGGTGTTTGGTATATTGAGGAAAAAGGTCATCTTATTTTTGCTGCTGAAAAGGGAAAATAGTGCTTTCTTGTTTGTAGCAGGGAGAGCTAATTGGTTTCGTTTGAATGGTAGGAGGAGGGTTCCTGTGGGATAAAATTTTATATTCTCGGATCAAAAGGAGAAGCAGAGAACCAGTATTTATAATGGGAGATTTTTTGAGGATCACGCTTCAGATATGCCGATTTCATTGCCTATTAATTGGTCCGTAAGGGTTTGGGTACGTATAGTTTTTAGCTTGTGATTTTTCCTGCATGACTTTTACGGTCATAGGTAGGTTAGGCTTTTTTATGCATATGGGTTGGGTGGTTTTCAGGGAAGGTCGTGTATAACTTTGCATTGAAGTAACGGGGTGTTATACATATTTTATTCGGCAACTTGATTGGCACGATGAGGAAGTTTCGTCACCAAGGTATTGGAAAGGTATGTGACACACTGGGAAGGTATTGGAAAGGCAGGTGGTATGCGGGAAAGGTTGCTGAGTTCCTTTTATTGAATTATATATTTTAAGCTATCATTATATTACGTTATACATCGTAAATGGACACTAACGCACATGAACTTCAAACACAACGAGAATACATGCATTGCTATGTCCTACCATTACGATACCAACGAAATAAAATTCATTGAAAACGGACCCCGTTTGCACAACGGAGATAATTTAAATTTATCGGTTCACCTCTAAATGTCATCTACCGATAAAATAACTCTGATTGGCCCCAAACTAGAAATATAGCAATAATTAATTACATGCATTCCAATAAAACTCGTTTCATCGAATTTGGTGATTGTTTGGAGAATCAAATAATTGTTTAAAGTTATGTAATATCGATAAAAAAAAATTAATTTCAAAACAATTCAATTTAATGATAATAAATTAATATTAACATAAATATATTTAAAACGGATTTTATACAGCTTTAAACCCGGCTAACATAGATTTTAAAACTCAGTATTCAGAAATTCTGGTTAAACGGTGCACAAACATATAGAAATTCCTTTAATTAATTCATTATAATTTATTAACGATTCCATAGCGACTATTTGAAAATTTGAATTGGACATATGTGATTATGTATATGGTGAATTCTCCATTTTTCTCTTCGGTTAGAAAAATATCATCAAATCGATTCAGACGGTTCTTGTTTCACCGAATTCCGGCTTATATTAGATTCGATATATTCGATTAAAGTTCGAATCGTAAATAACGAACTACCGTGCCATTTCGAGTTCGTTTTAATTTTATTATAAAATATACATATTCGAGTTCCATTTATAAAATAAATTCGATATAAAATCCATTATATTTCCAATATAATATATAAAACAGATTTAAGTATTCCTATTTAAATGGCCGAAAAATCTGGGACGTTACATTTTTCCCCCCTTAAAAGAATTTCGTCCCCGAAATTACAAGGTAAAAAGAATTCTCTAAAACCCAGTTATTTTTTTTAAAATAATTATTATTCGAATTATTGTCAAATAAATTCAAACTCTTAAAATTTTCTGAAATTTTTCCAGCACCTCCTCTGCCGGGCTCGATCAGAACAACTACAACTACCACTATAGGCCTCAACTTTTCCAAGTAAAACCAAAAGCCAAATGGCTACCCAAATAAGGGGTAAAATCAAACACTACTCCAATCAATATTAAGGTTTACCTATTTGTCGGGCAACTCAATTTCAATTTTGCAGTAAATCAACTAAATGATCTTCCTTTTTCCAATCTGTACTTGAAATCGTTGTACCCAAATCAATTCCACATCCTTCTGGAATCTGCACTTAACCCACTTACAGTGCCAGTAACAAATACAGGCTGTTTTACTCCATAACCGGTTTTATTCCCAGTTCATTATACTGGAATTATAGTTCCAATTCATTTAACTTCTTTATTGCGCTATTCGATGGATCAATCCAACATCCAATTAACAAACAGCCAAATCATTTAAATTTTATTCAACATTGTTACATACGGGTCAACATTCACTAAGGTATAACATACATTAATATCAATTGATTAGTATTCGATGGTTTCCATTGTTATCCATCCCATTTTCAAATCCTTCTTTATTTAATTCAATTCCTTTTCTCAAGTTAATTCTTACTTGTCTAGGTCAAATTTTATTATTCCTATGCAATTCAACTGACTAATTGATTTCTAAAATCAATTCACTTTTATTTCAAAATCCAATTGCTGACTTTATTTTAATTTCAAATTAAAATTCTCATCTGATAATTTCATATTGAAATCTCCTCGGTTATATTAAACCATTTCAATTCTTTACTCCAGTTGGTAACAGCTAATTCTGATAAAAATATCATTTATCTTTACAAACTTCGAATATTTTATCCAAAATTATTTCAAATCATTTATTATGATTTTTCACAATTTATTCATAGTTTTTTTAATTTTTTTGATAAGGTCCTTACAGTCGATTTCCATTAGTGGCCACCGAACTACATCCATAGCGGCCTTTTTCAAAACTGATTTGAACATATTTTAAAATCTAACCGTTAGATTTCAAATCTCTTATCATCATTCGAAAGCTCTTTTAAATATGAAACGAATGGTATCGGTTTTAGGAGAAACCGAATGGTATCAGTTTTAGGAGAATGCGACAGTCGGATCTCCCGTTGCGTCCATTTGAAGTTAATAGTCGAAATTCACAAATGGTCGCTATGTGATACTTTCTATTCAGACCATCTAAATACATAATATATTTCGTCGATTTTCGAATTCCAAGTTTCTGTTATTCAGTTTCATTTCCAGGTTAATTTTCATCTCCTTATTGAATTTACCAATTGGTCTATAACCAATTTAACTCTATTCAACTATTCAATTCAATTGACTGATCGATTTCCTTAGTCAGTTCAATTTCACTTCATAATTCGATTTGAATTCTAATCAAATCAAGCAAACAATCGACCAACCATTATTACTATACTATAGAAAATTATTCCATTTTTCTAAAAAAAATGTAATTTGGGCAAAGTTATTTCATTCACCCCATTTATAAAACAATATCGAGTCAACTGCCAGTTCAATATGGTTTCCCAACACCCAAACCGATCAATCAACACCACATAAAACGTTTTTATATAAAATTTACAATTACGCTCCCATATATATATATTCAAACTCAATCTAGGATGTTACTAACCCTATCTTTACTGAGTTACGCCACAGAGCCAAGGTTACTACTCAACCAATAGCTCTGATACCAAATGTAGCGACCCAAATTTCCGGTACCATTTGAGCTGATCAACAACACCAATCCAACCCAAATTGTACTGGAAACCCAGATGCCGATAGAAATAATTTAGAGGGTGAGATAATAAAGAAAGAAATATTAGAATAGAAGAAGAAGAAGAACCAACACAACACAGAGTCTCACATCGCAGCGGAAAACAAAATATAATACATAAATAACTTTGTTGAAAGTTTGAAGTAATATACTTACATACATCAGAGTTCAACAGCTACATCTGGACAACTTTAACAACGTATCCTTAAATACTGCACAGAGCGGAATATACTAGATACAATCGTACATCTAAACTCCTCCAGCACGTCTTCTGAACTTCGTAGTATCCAATAACATGAACCTGTAGAACCCTATCTAACCTGATCATTTCAAATACTGGGTCATTCGGGTGAACCAGAGTGAGAAAACTCGCACAGTTTAAGGGGGATCATCCAACTTGATTTTAAAGTTCAAAATCTTTTCGAAAGAGAAGGATAATCGTAAGACCAAATCGACACATAAATACAGACGGTTTTTACCTTATGATAACCCAAAACAGTTTTGAAATCATATCTTATTCTGAAATTACAATAGTTTCTAATTACAAATACATATCAATGTAGCGAAACACTTGCATATCACGCTCTACATATATAGTATACAATCAAAACCGCAACGCTTATTGGAGAATGGATTCCAACTATGACAAGTTATGGAACCACCTGACGATAGTGTATTTTTAGAGAGGAATACACTGGGTTCAACAAGAACGTCTTGCAACCCAGCCCACACAAGAGCGACCACTCATTTCTCTTGAGTGTATCAAATATATTACCACTTATGATTGCTAGCAACATAACTGTTCCCAGGAGATACAGAAGTGAAAGGAGTAACAAATATGAATATTCTCTAGATGGTGACTATATACCCTATTGGGAGCGACCCACATAGTCATGCTGCCTGCCCGATTTTTGTCATTTCCCGGTTGATGAGGCTTGAGGTTATAATCGACTTTTGGGGAATCTTACCACCATTCACATCTAAAAGATCAGCAGCGTGTAGTCCTTGCAATCCGAAAAATCTCAACCACAACCGAATCACGTCAGGATACCTCTGGTAGCTAGCCAGAGAATATTTGACAAGTAATCCTTCCATTTATAAAGTTCTAAGGTCTTCAATGATCCATCTCGACCATCTTCTGATATCTTCAACGTTTACTTATTTGCTGGTCGGAATGGTTTTTTCAAATATAAAATTCGATCCCGGTCTTTCCGTACCAACAACGCTTTTGGTCAGATTTTGATAGCGACTACCAAAATAAACATCCATACATCAATGAAAATAGAATGGATTTACTAGTTCAGTATACATCATTATTTGGCCATTTAATTAATAATTTGTTAATTAAATTCCTAAACCTCTAAACATTTGAATTATCGCCCTCTCACATTTCTTATTTCCAAATCCAATCGTTCCAACTTATAATTCCTGAATTATAGTTTATAATATTCTTTATGGAATATTATTTTAATTCCTTCAACTACCTTTGTTCCTAAACTAATATCACCCTGGGATAATCATGAAGTCGTTAAAAGTTGGGGTATTTTATTTACCTCTCAGACCTTGAGTCGACAACATTTTCATCTTCAGAATGGATAGAAGTTTATCAACGAATCTTATCCCAATAAATATCGCAACACTTCTATTTACACTACGTTTTTAAACATGGACTTTACTCCATCTATTTTATTTTGAAAACCCCCATTTTCCTGTTCCAAAATCACGCCTTCCACATTTAAAACATCTCTCTCTCCCAATATTTAGATT
The DNA here is from genome assembly GCA_030737875.1 of Allium sativum. NCBI lineage: Eukaryota > Viridiplantae > Streptophyta > Magnoliopsida > Asparagales > Amaryllidaceae > Allium > Allium sativum. Next base: position 93,543,015 of record CM060914.1, on the reverse strand, counting down.
TTAAATTTCCTTTTTTATCCCTTCAGATTACACATCTCGTTTAGAACTTGTTTTAACACTAATTCACTTATAACATGTCTTTTATACTTGCCCATTTGGATTTTATAAAAATCCAACCAATAGGAGTTCACCTCGAATATAGTTTCGCTTATCATTTCTGTTAAACTTCACATAAGGTTTTATGATCTAATAAATTCCCATTTAAAGGAAATAATTCCCAGATTTATCATTGTGATTATCATGAAATAATAATCAATCCCAATCATTTTAGAAACCAATTCATTAACTATTATTATAATAGTGTATCTTCATTTTAAGGTTATTTAAATAATTAAAAATTCAATAATTGTCCCATGATTAATTCTAGAATAAGCAGTTAATTTAGTTAACTTTAAACAAGGTTAATTCGTTAGCTATTTCTACTTAATTATTATTACAATTATTTAAATTAAGGTGGATACCCAGTGCCAAAGGCTCCCGTACTCAAGCACGAGAGGACTTCTCAGGTCAGTCTCCCATCCTGATACTATTCTCACGGCTTTCCGGGCTCTAGGGGTGGTCGATTAGTGCGCACAGCCTTTCCCTCACATATGTGAAGAGGTCGGAACTCGAACCTGCATGCTCCAGATTACCAGCCGAGTAACCTTACCTTCGCCACGCACCACCTTATTTTAAATAATTTCAGTCGATTTAATTAACAATGTAATTAAATTAAATAATCACAATTAATTGTTTACTCAAAACAATTAATTTATTCCTTCCTTTAAATTGATTTATATAATCAATTTGAATAATTTCATTTAATTAATTAATAATCTAATTAATTAAAAAATCATAATTAATTGTTATTCAAAAAAATTAACTCCCTCCTTAACCATTTGGATAATTTCTATTAATTTGCTTATAAAACAGAATAAACTTTGATAATAATAAATATTTATTTTCCTTTAATAGACTTTCATTAAAAATAATATATATAAATAGATTTCAAATCTTTTTTTAGTTATAAAAGCAATTTTATAACTTTTTTTTTCAATTGATTTATCCGACGGTAAATCAACTTCTATAAAATGATTCATTTACAGGCCATCTGCCAATAGTTAAGAACCAATATTAACCATTGGTTAACCAGTGTTGAATTTGAATATAAAAATCAACGACAATCAATCAGATTGATTAACAGTTTATATAAGCAAACAACACATTTGAGGAATCCGGTTGGATCCCTCCAACCTATCCTTCCCTACAAACAATGGTTATATCAATTTAAATCCAACAATATATTTATTCATTCTAATAAACAGAAATAAATAGTTCGACTAATAACAACCAACAACAATTTATAATGGCCCTTCAAGCATCAAATGATTCGTTTAATACGTTTATTGTTATAAACGTAACCAATAAGGTAAGTTACATTGTTTGGAAATTTAATCGTTAAAATAACGATTTAATTTGATTAAACTAAACATCCGCTTAATTAAATCCATGAGTATTAAATAATATTCAACGTACAAATAAACAGTACTCCAATCATCAACCATTAGCAAACAGTGCACAAACGATAAGAACCCAATTTATATATAATATAAATGGGGTAAACTGAGTGAGATAACTCACCTTGATTAAATTCTGCGATCTAAACGAGTTGGTTTAATGATATTAGCAGCTTCCCGTTTCTAATCCAATCAGCTCCATCTCGTGGCGTTCGTCAACACGATTCCGACGTCTTCTGTTCTTGTCGATTTCTGACGACCAATGAATGTGTACACACATTATATACGCTACACGATATAATTTAAATAATTAATATTCTTGATTAAAATTAATTATCTACCTTAGTTAACTAATCGGTGCGCTAATCCACTTGAACCCCTTGCTCTTTGTTTTTAAAAACAACCCCTTACGTAACTACTTCGGCCCGCGAGCCCCTTCCACCTTCTTACGTGGTTTGCATCGTGGCCTCCCCATTCTATTTCCATCGCACATCTTTCTTCTTCTTCTTTTTTTTTTTTCTTTAATTGGCCCAAGGCCCGACAGTACTCAGCCCACGAAATCACTTTAGCATAATGAATGCATTCTTCTTCCCAGTGTTGCTCTCCCTCTTCTGACAACGCAACTCCTTTTTTCTTAATATAATTCCTCCTTGCATGGACCACGCATACCCAACTTCACATTATTTCCTTTCCATTTTAATGTTCCTGAACCCGTTTGCAAACAGTAGCCTTGCTTCACTTCTGTCTCCACGCGATCTTCCCTATACAGTTAACGCACCATCCCATTGTCCTTCCGCTTTGACGCTGCCCCACCACTACTGGACCGTCGTCCAACATCTCCACATCCCTCCACCGTGAACACAACATTTCACTTCATCACCATCTCCCATACTAATATAAATATGCTAGAAGTATTTGCCTTCACGTGTAAGTGCCTACGCTCAAGTCCTTTACTTTGTTCAAAATACTCCAACCTCCTTTTCAATCTTCTCATCACAGCGCTATCCCCCCCATACACAAAATTAACACCCACTTCATTTGGAAACCATGCGCTGGCACCATTTCTCCACCCATGCACTGCTACCTCCAAGTTTTAAACCAAACCGTCCATTTTCTACTTCAGCACACTCCATTGTACCCAATAATTCGACCCCCCGTATCCAGTGTTTTTCTTAGTAGAAGTGAAGCTGTTACTCCCATTCTTTACTGTTTTGTACTTCATATGTTTTTTTTATAGGTTTTCGACGGCTGGAAGGTGGTTGGTATAATGAGGAAAAAGGTCAGCTTATTTTTGCTGCTGAAAAGGGAAAATAGTGCTTTCTTGTTTGTAGCAGGGAGAGCTAATTGGTTTCATTTGAATGGTAGGTGGAGCGTTCCTTCATTTTCTGGGATCAAAAGGAGAAGTCGGGAACCGGTATTTATAGTGGGAGATTGCTTGCGGTTCATGCTTCAGATATGTCAGTTTCAATGGCTATTACTTGGTCCGCAAGGGTTTGGGTAGGTACAGTTTTTAGCATGTGATTTTGCCTGCGTGACTTTTACAGTCATAGGTAGGTTAGGCTTTTTTATGCATATGGGTTGGGTGGTTTTCAAGGAAGGTCATGTATAACTTTGCATTGAAGTAACGTGGTGTTATACATATTTTATTCAGCAACTTGATTGGCATGACGAGGAAGTTTGGTTACCAAGATATTGGAAAGGTAGGTGACACGCTAGGAAAATATTGGAAAGGCAGGTGGAATGCGGGAAAGGTTGCTAGATTTCTTTTATTGAATTATATATTTTAAGCTATCATTATATTATGTTATACATCGTAAATGGACACTGACGCACATGAACTTCAAACACAACGAGAATACATGCATTGCTATGTCCTGCCATTACAATACCAACGGAATAAATTTCGTTGATAACGGAACCCGTTTGCACAACGATGATATTTAAAATTTATCGATTCACCTCTAAATGTCGTCTACCGATAAAATAACTCTAATTGGCCCCAAACTAGAAATATAGCAATAATTACATGCGTTCCAATAAAACTTGTTTCATCGAAACCGGTGATTGTTTGGACAATCAAATATTTTTTAAAGTTATGTAATATCGATAAACAAAATATATAATTTCAAAACAATTCAATTTAACGATAATAAATTAATATTACCGTAAATATATTTAAAACGGATTTTATACAGCTTGAAACCTGGCTAATATAGATTTTAAAACTCAGTATTCAAAAATTCTGGTTAAACGGTGCCCAAACATATAGAAATTCCTTTAATTAAACTGTTATAATTTATTAACGATTCCATAGCGACTATTTGAAAATTCGAATTGGACATATCTTATCATTTACATGGTGAATTCTCCATTTTTATCTTCTATTAGAAAATTTCATCAATCGATTCTGACGGTTCTTGTTTCACCGAATTCCGCTTATATCAGATTCGTTATATTCGATTAAAGTTCGAATCGTGAAAAACGCACTACCGCGCCATTTCGAGTTCGTTTTAATTTTATTAAAAAATATACATATTCGAATTCCATTTATAAAATAAATTCGATATAAAATCTATAACATTTCCAATATAGTATATAAAATAGATTTAAGTATTCCTATTTAAATGGCCAAAAAATCTGGGATGTTACATTCTTCCCTCTTAAAAGAATTTCGCCCCCAAAATTACAATGTAAAAAGAATGCTCAAAAACCCAATTATTTTTTAAAAATAATAATTATTGTTCGAGTTATCGTCAAACAAATTCAAACTCTTAAAATTTTCCAAAATTTTGCCAGCACCTCCTCTGCAGGGCTCGATCAGTTCAACTACAACTACCACTATGGGCCTCAACTTTTCCAAATAAAACCAAAAGCCAAATGGCTACCCAACTCAAGGGTAAAATCAAACACTCCAATCAATATTAAGATTTACCTATTTGTCGGGCAGCTAAATTTCAATTTTGCAGCAAATCAACTAACTGATCTTCCTTTTTACAATTCGTACTTGAAATCTGTGTAACTAAATCACTTCCACAGCCTTCTGGAATCTGCACTTAACTCACTTACAATGCCAGTAACAAATTCAGGGTAAAATAATCATGTTTTACTCCATAACCGGTTTTATTCCCAGTTCATTATACTAAAATTATAGTTCCAATTCATTTAACTTCTTTATTGCCCTATCCAATGGATCAATCCAACATCCAAATAACAAACTGCCGAATCATTTGAATTTTATTCAACATTGGTACATACGGGTCAACATTCACTAAGGTATAACATACAGTAATATCAACTGATTAGTATTCGATGGTTTCCATTGTTATCCATCCCATTTTCAAATCCTACTTTATTTAATTCAATTCCTTTTCTCAAGTTAATTCTAACTTGTCTAGGTCAAATTTCATTATTCCTATGCAATTCAACTGACTAATTGATTTCTAAAATCAATTCACTTTTATTTCAAAATCCAATTGCTGACTTTATTTTAATTTCAAATTAAAATTCTCATCTGATAATTTCATATTGAAATCTCCTCGGTTCTATTAAACCATTTCAATTCTTTACTCCAGTTGGTAATAGCTAATTCTGATAAAAATATTTTTATCTTTACGAACTTCGAATATTACATCCAAAATTATTTCAAATCATTTATTATGATTTTTCACAATTTATTCATATTTTTTTAAAATTTTTAATAAGGTCCTTACGGTCGATTTCCATTAGTGGCCACCGAACTACATCCATAGTGGCCTTTTTCAAAACTAATTTGAACATATTTTAAATTCTAACCGTTAAATATCAAATCTCTTATAATCATTCGAAAGCTCTTTTTAATACGAACCCAGTGGTTTCGGTTTTAGGAGAATGCAACAGACAGATTTCCCGTTACATCCATTCCAAGTTAATGGTCGAAATTCACAAACGGTTGCTACGCGATACGTTCTATTCAAACCATCTAGATATATAATCTATTTCGTCGATTTTCAAATTCCAAATTTCTGTTATTCAGTTTCATTTATAGGTTAATTTTCATCTCCATACTAAATTTACCAATTGGTTTATAACCAATTTAATTCTATTCAACTATTCAATTCAATTGACTGATCGATTTCCTTAATCAATTCAATTTCACTTCATAATTCGATTTGAACTCCAATCAAATCAAGCAAACAATCGACCAACCATTATTACTATACTATAGAAAATTGTTCCATTATTCTATAAAAAAATATAATTTGTGCAAAATTATTTCATTCACCCCTTTTATAAAACAATATCGAGTCAACAGCCAGTTCAATATCGTTTCCCAACACCTTAACCGATCAATCAAAACCATACAAAACGTTTTTATATAAAATTTACAATTATGCTCTCTCGTGTGTGTATATATAAATATATATTCAAACTCAATCTAGGGTGTTACTAACCCTATTTTTATTGAGTTACGCCACAGAGCCAAGGTTACTACTCAACCAATAGCTCTGATACCAAATGCAGCGACCTAAATTTCTGGTACCATTTGAGCTGATCAACAACACCAATCCAAACCAAATTGTACTGGAAACCCAGATGCCGATAGAAAGAATTTAGAGGGTGAGATAAGAAAGAAAGAAATATTAGAATAGAAGAAGAAGAAGAACCAACACAACACAGAGTCTCATATCGCAGAGGAAAACAAAATATAATACATAAATAACTTTTTGAAAGTTTGAAGTAATATACTTACATACATCAGGGTTCAACAGCTACATCTGGACAGCTATAACAACCTGTCCTTAAATACATCACACAGTGGAATATAATAGATACAATCATGCATCTGAACTCCTCCAGCACGTCTTCTGAACTTCGTAGTATCCAATAACCTGAACCTGTAAAACCCGGTCTAACCCGAGCATTTCAAATACCAGGTCAGTCGGGTGAACCAGAGTGAGAAAACTCGCACAGTTTAGGGGGGTTATCCAACTTGATTTTAAAGATCAAAATCTTTTCGAAAGAGAAGGATAATCGTAAGACCAAATCCACACATAAATACAGACGGTTTTTACCTTACGATAAGTCAAAATAGTTTTGAAACCATATAATATTCTGAAATTACAATAGTGTTTGAATACAAATACATATCAATCTAGCGGAACACTTGCATCTCACGCTCCACATATATAGTATAAAATCAAAACCGCGGCGCTTATTGGAAAATGGATTCCGACTATGACAAGGTATGGAACCACCTGACGAGAGTGTATCTCTAGAGAGGAATACACTAGGTTCAACAAGAACGTCTTGCAACCCGGCCCATACATGACCGACCACTCATTTCTCTTGAGTGTATCGAATATATTGCCACTTACGGTTGCTAGAAACATAACTGTTCCTGGGAGATACAGAAGTGAAAGGAGTAACAAATATGAATATTCTCTATATGCTGACAATACACCCTAATGGGAGCGACCCACATAGTCATCCTGCATGCCCGATTTTTGTCATTTCCCGGTTGATGAGGCTTGAGGTTATAATCGACTTTTGGGACATCTGATCACCATTCACATCATCTATACAAGTCATCCTGGAATAGGATGAACGGAAGGCACCCTCCTACCACATATTAAAGATCAGTAGCGAGTAGTCCTTGCAATCCGAAAAATCTCAACCACAACCAAATCATGTCAGGATACCTCTGGCAGCTAGCCCGAGAATATTCGACAAGTAACCTTCCTCTTATGAAGATCCAAGGTCTTCAATGCTCCATCTCGACCATATTCTGATATCTTCAATGTTTATGTATTTGCTTGTTGAAATGGTTTTTTCGAATATAAAATTTGATCCCGGTCTTTCCGTACCAACAAAGCTTTTGGTCAGATTTTGATATTCGGTGATTTGACTATGAAAATAAACATCCATACATCCATGAAAATAAAATGGATTTACTAGTTCAGTATACATCATTATTTGGCCACTTAATTGATCAGTTGTTAATTAAATTCCTAAACCTCCAAACATTTGAATTATCTCCCTTTCACATTTCTTATTTCCAAATCCAATCGTTCCAAATTATAATTCCTGAATCATAGTTTATAATATTTTTTATGGAATATTATTATAATCCCTTCAACTACCTTCGTTTCTAAACTAATATCATCCTGGGATAATCATGAAGACATTACATGTTGGGGTAAATTATTTACCTCTCAGACCTTGAGTCGACAACATTTTCATCTTCAGAATGGATAGAAGTTTATCAACAAATCTTATCCCAATAAATATTAATCGCTTCTATTTACACTACGTTTTTAAACATGGACTTAACTCCATCTATTTAATTTTGATAACCCCCATTTTCCCATTCCAAAATCACGCTTTCCACATTTAAAATATCTCTCTCCCAATATTTAGATTTTAAATTCCCCTTTTCTCCCTTCAGATTACAAATCCCGTTTAGAACTTGATTTTACACTAATTCATTTATAACATGTCTTTTATACTTGCCCATTTGGATTTTATAAAAATCCGACCAATAGGAGTTCACCTCGAATATAGATTCTCTTATCATTTTTGTTAAACTTCACATAAGGTTTTATGATCTAATAAATCCCATTTAAAGGAATTAAATTCCCAGATTTATCATTGTGTTTATGAAACACCCCACCCTCCATTAAGGTCACTCCCAAAAGGACTGCCTTAAGTTTGGTGGAGGTTTGTAAGTAAATGTCACAGATAAACACAAGACAGATACATAAAGACATATATATAAGCAGCGGAAAACAAACTGACTTTTATTTCATAAAATACTTGTTCATACAAAACATTGTTTCACAATAACCTCCAAAACATTACATCATCATTTCTATCTTGGTTATTAAATAAAGAAGCATAAAACGTAATTAAAACTGCATACATCCCCATGATTGTGTCCAACAGCCATAGCCAAGAAGAGAGAGAGTCCAAACCGTACATCTACTATCTTGAAGCTTGCAAAGAGTCTGACTAAGCTGAGTTGTTTCCTCCCTGTGGACCTGTGGGGGGGGGGGGACATAAGAAAAGAAGACGAAAGAAAATAAAGTCAGACATAAAGCCTGGTAAGTCTAGTGATTCTTCAGTATGAGAATAAGAATAAGGGCATGATAAGTATAAACTGGAAATAGGAGAGTGTCATAAACTAAGACAAAGCAGTTTGAATCAAATATACTATCGCACCCCACACTATATCTCTACACATACTTGTATTGTCTTAACTAGCACCCCATGCAGTAGGTAAAGTGATCCCCTTTTTCTAATGATCGGCTCCTACTCGCATAATCATCTGTGTCTTACGGCCCCCAAAGACTGTAGCTACCTATGCTGGTCCCACCATGGGGCGCATCAAGTCCCATGGTGGCGGCCCAACACAAAACTGGAAATAAATAGTTTATACTACTAGTGCCACCAGTGCCCTGTTTGTCTGCTCTGAAGTGTGTGCACGCCCGCACTTCGTTAGAATCCACACTGTTGCACCCACCGCCATCGCTTTTGACCACTTACAATCAGCCCAATAATCGTGCCCCACCCTGCCTAGTGTCAGGGTACCATGATACCTAATTGGTTTACTACTAAAACGGGTCTCCGTTACTAGGGTTTTCTAGTCAAACATGTTAAGTGGTTAAGTGTTTGTATTAACCCCACCCATCAGTTTAATTTAACATGTTTAACTGGTTAAGTGTTTTTGGTTAACTTAACCCTACCATCCTGACAGTCTGTCCTTAGCTTTTTAAAGCACCGACCACTCACATTAGATAGGTATTGTTACGGTTACTGGATGTGCCGGTCGGTTCCGGGAAGATTTACACCGTAACTCAGCCTAACCTCGGGTCTTTATTGGCCTCAATGCTTAACCACCCACATTGGATAGGTATTGTGGTGACTACTGGACAACCGGGCGGGTCCACGAAGGTTTATGTGATGAGCCCAAACTTCCGTAGACCGAAAGTAAGGATAATCATTTAGGAATACAACATATTTACAACAAAAACAGATCTCAGATAATTATCATAAAACATAAACCATTGCAGCGGAAATAAATGTCATCAGCATCATAATATCCAATACGTCGGAGTACGCAGTACATGATACAACTTAGCCAAATAAAGAGTCTCAACAAAAGGGAAATAAGTTTTCAAACGGAAAAGAAACAAGTCTCAAACTCCATCACATACATCAAAACTACAGAAGGAAAAATGTCTCAAAGCAGAAGTAAAAACTAGAGAAAAGGTCTTCTTCTTCCGTCCAAGCAAGCTCAAATCAGAATGTATCACCTGAACCTGTCAATTGGCAGCCCGTGTGGAAAGAGGGCACCCGAGTTTGCAAAAGTGAAACAAACTACGAGTCAGTCATGGGACTGGTGTGAGAATTCTTATCTAAATTAACTATCAATATGGAGAATCACAGGACCACGCCGCTAACGCGGAACGGGTTTACTCCATTGGATTGCCAGTGCATAATTTTATAAAGTTTATATAAAACAGCGAAATGACTTTTAAAAAAAATGAAATCATCATAAGACTCAATTCCTATCACACAATGCAACGCACACAAGAGGGTAGAGTTTTCCCTTATGATGATCAAATATGCTTAATACGTGAAAAATAATATTTTAATATTATTATTAGTGTCTAAGCAATATTAAAATACTTCAAAATAAATATCAATCCTAGACGGCTTAGTACCCCATCCTACTATGTCGTCATATATAAGTTTACAATAAAAACCGAAATGTCATCGTATTGGGAATTTGGTTTTCTGTCATGAAATCGAGGCTAGGGATCGTCTTCTTCCAATTCGAGACACTCTAGCAAATGCCTCAAGATCACACGTATGGGCAACCCTTGGAACCGTAGGGTCGGTCCCCACCTAACGGTAGTGGATTGGCAAATCCTGAACATACGTTTCCCATCCCCTTTGGACCTATAATATGACCACTTCCGGCCTATAAAAATGAGGTACCTCAATCCATAATCCACATAGTAAAATGTCGGGCCGTGTCAAAGCCCAAACACCACTTCTAGTTAGAAAGAAACGTATGCACTCCCTACGGTCCATATCCCGTTTTTGACTCATACCGCGGTGTGAGGCTCGCGAAGTCACGCTATACACAAAGCTATGCCTAAACGAGCTATGCTTTGATCATTGACCACAAGGCCTGCTTTTCAACAAAGCCTTGATCATTGCATCTTGGCGTGCCACCTTGACAATTCAACGCCATGCGATCGATAACTATAACTATATATCCGGGTGTTAAGTAGAGAATAAATTCTCTACCACCAAACAGACATATATTAATACAAATCGATTTAATTACATGGGATGAATTCCAACGTCAGACACGCATCCATTTATAAGTCCGTTCTGGGTCTGAATGAAACCGGAGACACCAAAAAGGTGCTCGCTTATCCGCACGACCAACACATATGTCCGGACAATTACTGCTTCAACCCTGTCCTAGGAGCAAATCAGTCCAAGGCATCAGTAGTCGTCGTCCATTCGATGTGAAGATCGCCAGTCTTCAACCATCGTCTTCTCACATCTTTGATTTAATCATCGTGCAATTATTTGAAATGAGTTAAACTCGGTCTTTTCAAATAATTTTCGCATAATTATAGTTTAAAACATTTCGTATATATTTATAACTATTTATTGTTGTTTTTATTTATTAAAAATAGCTCGAAATAAATAAACGACGTTTCGAGTCAATGGGCGACCCTGGCGCTGCTTTTACCAAATTTTGATTTACGCATATCTTAAAATCTAACCGTCGGATTTTGATGAAATTTATATCGTTGGAAAGCTCTTCCCAAAGCGGTCCTAACGGTTCCAGTTTTGGGAAAATCCAATGGTCGAATCTTTCTATATAATCGTTTGAAGTTATGATTGTCGATACGCGAACTATCGTGCTCGTTTCGTTTAATTATATATATATATATATATATATATATATATATATAAACCATTGCGCAATTTCCCCTATTTAAAACCCATTCCTTTTTATTCAAAAAAAAAACAATATTTTTGTCCGCCAATTCTTATGCGACAAAAATGGAATTTTCAACAATGTATATTTTTATATTCAACAAAAATGACATTTTCGTTCGCCAATTCTAATGCGACAAAAATGATGTTTTCAACATTGTGTATTTTTATATTCAATAAAAATGACATTTTCGTTTGCCAATTCTAATGCGACAAAAATGATGTTTTCAACATTGTGTATTTTTATATTCAATAAAAATGACATTTTCGTTCGCCAATTCTAATGCGACAAAAATGATGTTTTCAACATTGTGTATTTTTATATTCAATAAAAATGACATTTTCGTTCGCCAATTCTAATGCGACAAAAATGATATTTTCAACATTGTGTATTTTTATATTCAATAAAAATGACATTTTCGTTAGCCAATTCTAATGCGACAAAAATGATGTTTTCAACATTGTGTATTTTTATATTCATTAAAAATGACATTTTCATTCGCTAATTCTAATGCGACAAAAATGATGTTTTCAACATTGTGTATTTTTATATTCAATAAAAATGACATTTTCGTTCGACAATTCTAATGTGACAAAAATGATGTTTTCAAAATGTATATTTTTATTTAATTACAAAAAAATGTTCTTTTATCCTATTTGTTTTAAAGACATAAAAATGGACTTTTTATCCTATCTGTTTTAAAGACATAAAAATGAATTTTTTATCTAATTCATTTTAAATACACAAAAATGTACTTTTTATCTAATTCATTTTTATAACACAAAAATGTACTTTTTATCTAATTCATTTTTATAACACAAAAAGTTGTACTTTTTATCTAATTCATTATTACATAGAAAAATGTAAATCTTTCATCTTCACATAGGAAAATGTAAATCTTATATTTTAACATAGAAAAATGTAAATTCTCTATCTTTCTTTATTACATTAGAACAAAAATTGCAAATTTTCTAATTATTATTCCTTAATGCACATTATTCTTTATAGGGGATATTTTCTTATACAACTCATATGTCAAATTGGTGTTAGAATATGATAACCCAAAAATAATGGGTTTTGTCCAACCATTTCTATTTACCCAACATCATAGTTTTAATATCCACAAATATAATAATATGGTTTTGGCCTAACCATTTCTATTTACCCAACATCTTCATTTCAATGTCCACACATACAACACAATATATGATTTGGTGTATAAATTTGATGAATCACAATAAAAGGTCTCATCTTTCTTTTATTTGTAAATCAAATAAAATATCAAATCTTTATTTGTAAATCAAATAAAATATCTAACCATAATTTATCTTTTAATTAAAATTTAAAAGATTTAAACTTTCTTTATTTTTATAAATCACAAACCAAAATAAAGATTCAATCTTTTGTTCTCATTATGTAAATCAAAATAAAGATTCCACCTTTGTTATTATTTTGCAAATAAAAAATAAAGATTCAAATTTTTTTTCTTTTTTTTTATGTTGCAAATCAAAAGTAGAAATTTAACTTTTGTTTCATTTTGTAAATCAAAAGTAAAGATCAGGCCTTTGTTTTATTTTGCAAATCAAAATAGAAATTTACATTATGCTATTATTTTGCAAATCAAAATAAAATTTACCTTCCTTTTATTTTGCTAGTCAAAACAAAAACTCAACTTTCATCTTTTGTTGTGAACCAAAATTAAAATTTTAACCTTTCCTTTTTGTTGTAAAACAAACAAAGATTCAATTTTTCATTTTATTTTGTAAAAACAAAATAAAGATTTAAAATTTCATTTTTGGTTTGTAAAACAAACAAGATTCAATTTTTTTTTTCATTCCTATAAAGGGATAAAAATAAAAATAGAAATAAAACAAAAATAAAACCAGTAAAGATGAGAGCTTTATAGAGATTACATCAGAATTTTACAGATCTAAACTGTAATGCTATATCACAACAAATATTAACAACCATACAACCATCACAACATCGTAGATCAGAAATAACATAACACGATTCACATAACAAATAGAATTAAATTATTTAATTATTAAAATCTAGAAATCTCACAGTCGTTGCAGATTTTGGCCAAAATTCAAACTGTTCAGAATGGTCCCGTTTCAGTCTCAACACATTCTACTCGCTGTTACGATTCCAACGCTTCCGAAATCATCAAATTCTCAGTTGAAACGAATCAGTTATGCTTAAATGAAGTTTTAAAACAATTTAAATTAATTAATCAATAAATTAGTTATGAAATAACCACTCTTCTTCCTTCAGTAAAAAAGGCCGATGGGTTTCGCTACTAGTTAGATCTTAGGGTTGGAAATTGCTCGAGAACTGGGACACTTGCTGACGATCGGACAGACCACGGCAGAGGGCTACGGGAGGCGCATGCGGGGCAGGGTGTTTTGGCCGAGCTCGGTCGAGCTAAGGGGGGCCCACGGCGGTGCGAAGCGGCGGTCTTTCGGGGCTTGGTCCTCCGATTTCAGGCGACGAGAGGTCGATCAACTCGTATGGGATTAAAGAGGGAGGAAAGGGCTTCAATTTGGTGTAAAGAGTGGGTTCTAATTCGAAGAGACGAAGGAGAAATTAGGAGAAGAAGTTCGGAGGATGGTGGCCATGGATTTGGGGGTGGCGGCGGCAGAGACAATGAATAGTGCCTAAGGTTTAAAATTTCTCAATTATTTATTATATTTTCAATGTATTTTTACAATTAAATCCATATCTTACAAACCATTTCAATTTCAGTACAGCAGAAGGTGCCCCTAGCCAATAGCCCATATTCCGGATCCAATGGGACAGGTCCTGTCAGCTCAAACGGCTATCTGTGGCCTGTATTATTTAATTTAATATTTAATCCTTTATTAATTTAATTCGTCTGCATAAATAAATTCACTGAGGCCACATACGGACTCAGAAAAATCCAGAAAAAATATATTTGTCTTTGTTATGACGATACGGTCCTAACAAAATTAATTTCGTCGAATTCTGAGACTGTTTGAAAAATCGCTATTTTTCAGTCGATTAAATTTGACTAAAATCGACCAAACACATTTTCCTTCGTCACGCTCACATATTAATTCGAAAAATTCTAAAAATTGAAACCTAGCAATAATTCAACATTCCGGTTCCAACAAAAGTGGTTTCGTCGAAAACAGAGATCGTTTGAAAATTGACTATTTTCACTGGCTTTAATATTATTTAAAAATGAAAATTTTAATTTCTGCCACATTTTTCCACCAAATAATTTAAAATTAAATTTTTAAATTGGTTCGGATTTTCCGGGTCGTTACAATCTCCCCCATTTAAGAATTTTCGTCCTCGAAAAGGAAACAAAGTAAAGTAGGAAACAAGATGGAAAATGTAAATTGGTGTAAATGTACCTTAATACAAGAGTTACTCGGAGGTATCCACTCTGCACTTGGGGTAAGCCTTTTCAATGCTATCCTCTGTCTCCCAAGTACAGTCTCTAGGATCCCCACTCCATTGGACCTTGACTAGGTTGATCCTCTTGTTCCTCAAAATTTTGGTTTCTTTGAAAATGATCTCAATCGGGTCCTTTCTCACTGTCAGATTTGGAGCAATATCTTGGACCTGTTGATTTAATTCATCCTCAATCAGGTCTGGATCATGCACATGCTTGCGGAGTTGAGACACATGAAATACATCATGCACCCCGGGCAACCAGTCTGGCAGCTGCACTCTATAAGCAAGAGTACCAATCCTTTCGAGAATAGGAAATGGACCAATGAATCTCGGTGCCAACTTTCCCGTCTTCCTA
Source organism: Allium sativum (assembly GCA_030737875.1). Lineage (NCBI taxonomy): Eukaryota > Viridiplantae > Streptophyta > Magnoliopsida > Asparagales > Amaryllidaceae > Allium > Allium sativum. Next base: position 93,527,735 of record CM060914.1, on the reverse strand, counting down.
AAACGAATCACGCCTCTCAAAGGAGAAACCTTCAAGTATACTTGATCACCCACAGAGAATTCTAGATTTCTTCTTCACTAGTCCGCATAGCTCTTCTGTCGACTCTGAGCAGTCAACAAGCGCTTCTTAATCAAGTCAACCTTATCTGATGCTTCACGAACCATGTCGGGGCCCAAGACTAGTCGATTACCTGACTCCACCCAACATGCCGGAGATTTGCATGGTCTGCCATAAAGTAATTCAAACGGTGACATCTTCAAGCTTGCTTGGTAGCTATTATTATAGGAGAATTCCACCAAGTGCTAGTGGTCCTCCCATGAACCGCCATAATCACGAATGCAAGCACAAAACAAGTCTTCCGAAACACGATTCACCCTCTCAGTCTAGCCATCTGTCTGAGGTTGATAGGCAGAGCTCAGATTCAACTTGGTCCCAAGCTCTTCTTCAAAAGCTTCCCAGAATTTGCTAGTAAATAATGGATCCCGATCACTGACAATGCTTTTGGGAACCGCATGCAGTCTGACTATCTCTTTAAGATAAAGCTGCGCCAAACTCCGAGTTGTTATATTGGACCTGACAGGGATGAAATGGGCAGATTTTGTTAAGCGATCCACAATCACCCATATACTATCGTTGCCTTTTCTGCTTCAGGGCAAGCCATCTATAAAGTCCATAGAAATTTCCTCCCACTTCCAACCAGGAACTCTTAGCGGTTGCAACAAACCTGCCAGTTTCTGTTGATCGCTTTTAACTTGCTGACAACTGGGACATCTAGCAACGTAAATAGAAATATCTCTCTTCATCGATTTCCACCAAAAGGTGCGCTTAAGATCATGGTACATTTTGTTTACACCTGGATGGACGCTGATTTTTGATTTGTGGCACTCATCCATCACTTCTCTTTTTAGCTCAGCAATGTCTGGCACACAAATTCGCACTTGCAATCTAAGGGTCCTATTATCATCAATCTGGAAACTTGAGGCCTCGCCCTTACGAACTCGCCCACAAAGCTTCTGAATAAATTCATCATTCTTCTGAAGAGCAGAGACTTTATCAATCAAAGTAGGAGTGATAATGATATTGGCGAAAATGAGATTGTTGCATTCTGCATTTTTTCTATAGAGCGCATCGGCTACAACGTTAGCTTTTCCCGGAGTATATAGGATATCCAGGTCATATGATGCCAGAAATTCAACCCAGTGTTGCTGCCTCATATTCAAATCTTTTTGGGTGAAAAGATGTTTCAAGGATTTATAATCAATGTATATTTCAAATTTCTCACCCAAGAGATAATGCCTCCATATTTTAAGAGCAAACACAATGGCCATTAGCTCGAGGTCATGCGTGACGTAATTCTTCTCATGCGGTTTCAGCTGGCGGCTAGCATATGCGACTACTCTGCCTCTTTGCATCAGCACCGCACCAATACCTTAAATAAATAAGGGATAACATGTTAAAATGAGATTTGACATTAAAGGAAAATGTTATCTCTAACATGTTAATTTATAAAAGAAACAACCTTACTTAGAAGCGTCGGTCCAGACCTTCAGATCCTGATTGCCATCTATGATGGTCAACACAGGAGCATTGGTCAACCTCTTATTTAGCTCTTGGAAAGTTGTCTCGCATTCCGGTGTCCACTTGAATTTTGTATGTTTCTTGGTCAGGTTTGTCAATGGGCAAGCTAACCTCGAAAAATCTTTGACAAATTTCCGATAATAGCCAGCCAGTCCCAAGAAACTTCTGACCTCCATGGGAGTTCTAGGCTGCTTCCATTCTTGGATGGCTGAGATCTTTCCTGGATCTACTGAGATGCCTTCCTTTGATACAACATGGCCGAGGAATTTCAGCTCTTCTTGCCAGAATATGCATTTAAAAAATTTTGCTTTCAGCATATTTCTTCGCAAAATCTCTAAGACTTCTCTCAGATGCTGTTTGTGCTCAGTAGTGGATTTAGAAAAGATGAGGATGTCATTGATGAACACGAGCACAAATTTATTTAAAACATCTTTGAACACTCTATTCATCAGAACAACAAAATATGTTGGAGCATTACATAGACCGAAGGGCATTACTAGCCATTCATAAAAGATATCCGGTCCTCTGAAAGCAGTTAAAGGCACACACTCTTCTGCAATGCGAAGTTGATGGAAGCCTGTAGCTAGGTCCATCCTAGAAAATACTCGTGCTCCATGCAAGCGGTCAAGCAAGTCATCAATACGAGGCAGTGGGTATTTGTTTTTCAGAGTTTGTTTGTTGAGATCATGGTAGTCTATCCATAGCCTGAGAGTACCATCTGATTTTGGGACGAACACCACTGCTGCTCCCCATTTTGAGAAGCTGGGCCGGATCAGACCCTTCCACAAAAGCTGCTTGGTTTGATTTTTCAGCTCCTCTCTTTCTTTTGGTGACATTCTCCGAATGGGATGTACGACTGGCCTCGCATTCGGAGCTAAATCAATTCTGAAGCTGATTTCTCTATGCGGAAGTAAGCCCTCAACTTCTTTGAATACATCAGCTTCGTCGTTTACGACAGGGATATCCTCAATAGAAGTAGGGGTAACTTCTAGAGAAGACCAGAATGTTTTCTTGTCGGTGGCTGAGCCGTGGCAGGGGATACATACACACCCGAGTTTAGTTTTAACTTTGACAATTCTTTCGGAACATTTGACCTCGGCCTCATATTTTGTCAGCCAATCTATCCCAAGAATGACATCATAACCGGAGAAACTCATAATGATCAAGTCAAAGGGAAATTTGCAGCGAGAATAAGAAACAGGTACTCTACAATACTGATCAAGAATAAGAGGACCTCCTATCGGGCTATTAGCTCTAATCAAATTTTTGAGTTTCCTTGGTTTCAGTTTCAACTTTTTAATTGCATCATTAGAAATAAAGCTTCATGCAGCACCAGTATCAAATAAGACAGTAATAGGGATGTTCTTAATATTAAGCGTACCTCCTAAGACATCGGGTTTACCTGGCTCCTCGGAAGAAGCTAGTGCGTCTGCTCCCTCATATACATGTGCCACTTCAGTTTTCTTCGACAGGGGACAGTTTCTGGCAAAGTGCCCCAGCTTACGGCAGTTATAGCAATCCTGGGTGTTCCTGGGATTCTGACCACGATTCTGAGGATTCTGACCATGGTTCTGGGAATTCTAACCACGATTCTGACTAGGGCCTGAATCATTTCTCTTGACATTTTTAGGTGCTCTACACTCGTAATCAAAATGCCCAATCTTGCCGCAGTTATAGCAGGTCACCTTGCTCCTATCCCTCTTCTTCCCTTGGGGTTTAGCTGTAGAAGAATTGCCTGCCTCCGGTTTCTTGTTAGCCTGCTCCTTCTAGTTGTTGCCTTGACTTTTTCCTCTATCCTGTGGTCCAGACTCATCATTTTCCTCGTAGCGGCACGCCATCTCTACAACTTCGTTGAAAGGAAGCTTAATATGAGCAGTGACTCGGTTCAAATATTTCTTTGACAGACCTTTGATAAATTTCTTATTCTTCTCTACTGAATCTTGAATCAAACTAGGAGCATATCGTGAAAGTTCATCAAACTTCCTCACATACTCAGAAATGGTCATATTCCCTTGCTGTAGGTTAACGAACTGCTCGCGCAGGTGCTCTCTAGCTTGTGGGGGTATATACTTCTCATTGAAAAGTTCCTTAAATCTGGCCCAAGACATACTGGCCACGTCATTGCAGATTTTGATCGTATCCCACCAATGCCCTGCTTCTTCTTTTAGTTGCCATACTTCCAGGTAACGCTTTCACTGATCTTCCAATTCTAAGCCCTCTAGGATCTTTTCACAATCTTTAAGCCATGCTTCTTCTGGAATCGCAGACTCTCGCCCTATGAAAGGTACACCTCCAAGGTTTTTAAATTTCTTTGACATTCTCTCCAAATCGAAGGGCTGTGGAGGTGGAGGTGGTTCGGCTATGATCTCTGAATTATGTTGTTCCTGAGTGATGGGGGTATCGTCTCTGGCTTGCCCTCCAGCTTCTACTTGGGCTCCTCCTCTAGCCCGGCCTCGAGCTCCACCTCGGGCTCCGCCTCGGGCTGTTCTTACTCTAGTATCCATTTAAATCATTCTGTTCCATCAAGGAAAGAGTCAGACCAACAAAAATGAGAATTTTCAAGAAAAGATACGATAAGGACAAGGTGAAAAGATGATGATGTAATGGCTAATAAATATGTGCTATTCTGTTGTGCTCATTCTAGAACATTACTAGTCCTATCTCTAATGAGCTACTCGTCTTAGAATAATGTGGATTCTATCTAGATGAATTGTTCTAAATATGTTATATTCCGAAGCTAAGGTTAACCTTATGCTCTGATACCAACTGTGATGACCCCGAACTTTCGTAGACGGAAAGTAAGGGTAATCATTTAGGAATACAACATATTTACAGCAAAAACAGATCTCAGATAATTATCATAACACATAAACCATTGTAGCGGAAATAAATGTCATCGGCATCATAATATCCAATACATCAGAGTACGCAGTACAGGATACAACTTAGCCAAATAAAGAGTCTCAACAAAAGGGAAATAAGTTTTCAAACGGAAAAGAAACAAGTCTCAAACTCCATCACATACATAAAAACTACAGAAGGAAAAATGTCTCAAAGCAGAAGTAAAAACTAGAGAAAAGGTCTTCTTCTTCTTCCGTCCAAGCAAGCTCAAATCAGAATGTATCACCTGAACCTGTCAATTGGCTGCCCATGTGGAAAGAGGGCACCCGAGTTTGCAAAAGTGAAACAAACTACGAGTCAGTCATGGGACTGGTGTGAGAATTCTTATCTAAATTAACTATCAATATGGCGAATCATAGGACCACGCCGCTAACGCAGAACGGGTTTACTCCATTGGATTGCCAGTGCATAATTTTAAAAAGTTTATATAAAACAGCGAAATGACTTTTAAAAAAATGAAATCATCATAAGACTCAAGTCCTATCACACAATGCAACGCTCACAGGAGGATAGAGTTTTCCCTTATGATGATCAAATATGCTTAATACGTGAAAAGTAATATTTTAATATTATTTTTAGTGTCTAAGCAATATTAAATACTTCAAAATAAATATCAATCCTAGACAGCATAGTACCCTATCCTACTATGTCGCCGTATATAAGTTTACAATCAAAACAGAAATGTCGTCGTGTTGGGAATTTGGTTTTCTGTCATGAAATCGAGGCTAGGGATCGTCCTCTTCTGATTCGAGACACTCTAGCTAATGCCTCAGGATCACACCTATGGGCAACCCTTAGAACGGTAGGGCCAGTCCCCACCTAACGGTAGTGGATTGGCAATTCCTCAACATACGTTTCCCGGCCCCTTTGGACCTATAATATGACCACTTCCGGCCTATAAAAATGATGTACCTCAATCCATAATCCACATAGTAAAATATCGGGCCGTGTCAAAGCCCAAACACCACTTCTATCTAGAAAGAAACGTATGCACTCCCTAAGGTCCATATCCCGTTTTTGACTCATACCGGGGTGTGAGGCTCGCGAAGTCACGCTATACACAAAGCTATGCCTAAATAGGCTATGCTTTGATCATCGACCACAAGTCCTGCTTTTCAACAAAGCCTTGATCATTGCATCTTGGCGTGCCACCTTGACAATTCAACGCCATGCGATCGATAATTATCACTATATATCCGGGTGTTAAGTAGAGAATAAATTCTCTACCTCCAAACAGACATATATTAATACAAATCGATTTAATTACATGGGAAGACTTCCAACGTCAGACACACATCCATTTATAAGTCTGTTCTGGGTCTGAACCAAACCGGAGACACCAAAAAGGCGCTCGCTTATCCACACGACCAACACATACGTCCGGACAATTACTGCTTCAACCCTGTCCTGGGAGTTAATCAGTCCAAGGCATCAGTAGTCGTCATCCATTCGATGTGAAGATCGCCGGTCTTCAACCATCGTCTTCTCACATCTTTGATTTAATCACCGTGCAATTATTTGAAATGAGTAAAACTCGGTCTTTTAAAATAATTGTTGCATAATTATAGTTTAAAACATTTCTTATATATTTATAACTATTTATCGCTATTTTTATTTACTAAAAATAGCTTGAAATAAATAAACGACGTTTCGAGTCAATGGGCGACCCTGGCGCTGCTTTTACCAAATTTTGATTTACACATATCTTAAAATCTAACTGTCGGATTTTGATGAAATTTATATCATTGGAAAGCTCTTCCCAAAGCGGTCCTAACGGTTCCAGTTTTGGGAAAATCCAACGGTCGGATCTTTTTATATAATCGTTTGAAGTTACGATTGTCGATACGCGAACTGCCACGCTCGTTTCGTTTAATTATATATATATATATATATATATATATATATAAACCACTAGGCGATTTCCCCTATTTAAACCCATTCCTTTTTATTCCAAAAAAAACAATATTTTTGTCCGAGAATTCTAATGCAACAAAAATGGAATTTTCAACAATGTATATTTTTATATTCAACAAAAATGACATTTTCGTTCGCCAATTCTAATGCGACAAAAATGATGTTTTCAACATTGTGTATTTTTATATTCAATAAAAATGACATTTTCGTTCGCCAATTCTAATGCGAAAAAAATGATGTTTTCAACATTGTGTATTTTTATATTCAATAAAAATGACATTTTCGTTTGCCAATTCTAATGCGACAAAAATGATGTTTTCAACATTGTGTATTTTTATATTCAATAAAAATGACATTTTCGTTCGCCAATTCTAATGCGACAAAAATGATGTTTTCAACATTGTGTATTTTTATATTCAATAAAAATGACATTTTCGTTCGCCAATTCTAATGCGACAAAAATGATGTTTTCAAAATGTATATTTTATTTAATTACAAAAAAAATGTACTTTTATCCTATTTGTTTTAAAGACATAAAAATGGACTTTTTATCCTATCTGTTTTAAAGACATAAAAATGAATTTTTTATCTAATTCATTTTAAATACACCAAAATGTACTTTTTATCTAATTCATTTTTATAACACAAAAATGTACTTTTTATCTAATTCATTCTTATAACATGAAAATGTACTTTTTATCTAATTCATTTTTATAACACAAAAATGTACTTTTTATCTAATTCATTATTACATAGAAAAATGTAAATCTATCATCTTCACATAGGAAAATGTAAATCTTATATTTTAACATAGAAAAATGTAAATTCTCTATCTTTGTTTATTACATTAGAAAAAAATGCAAATTTTCTAATTATTATTCCTTAATGCACATTATTCTTTATAGGGGGTATTTTCTTATACAACTCATATGTCAAATTGGTGTCAAAATATGATAACACAAAAATAATGGGTTTTGCTCAACCATTTATATTTACCCAACATCGTAGTTTCAATATCCACAAATATAATAATATGGTTTTTGGCCTAACCATTTCTATTTACCTAACATCGTCATTTCAATGTCCACACATACAACACAATATATGATTTGGTGTATAAATTTGATGAATCACAATAAAAGCTCTCATCTTTATTTTATTTGTAAATCAAATAAAATATCAAATCTTTATTTGTAAATCAAATAAAATAACTAACCTTAATTTATCTTTTAATTAAAATTTAAAAGATTTAAACTTTCATTATTTATATAATTCACAAACCAAAATAAAGATTCAATCTTTTGTTCTTATTATGTTAATCAAAATATAGATTCCACCTTTGTTATTATTTTGCAAATCAAAAATAAAGATTCATTTTTTTTTATGTTGCAAATCAAAAATAGAAATTTAACTTTTGTTTCATTTTGCAAATCAAAAGTAAAGATCAAACCTTTGTTTTGTTTTGCAAATCAAAATAGAAATTTACATTATGCTATTATTTTGCTAATCAAAACAAAAACTCAACTTTTCATCTTATGTTGTGAACCAAAATTAAAGATTTAACCTTTCATTTTTGTTGTAAAACAAACGAAGATTCAATTTTTCATTTTATTTTGTAAAAACAAAATAAAGATTCAAAATTTCATTTTTGGTTTGTAAAACAAACAAGATTCATTTTTTTTTCTTTTTCATTCCTATAATGGGATAAAAATAAAAATAGAAATAAAATAAAAATAAAACCAATAAAGATGAGAGCTTTATAGAGATTACATCAGAATTTTACAGATCTAAACTGTCATGCTATAACATGATATCACAACGAATATTAACAACCATACAACGATCACAACATCGTAGATCAGAAATAACATAACACGATTCACATAACAAATAGAATTAAATTATTTAATTATTAAAATTTAGAAATCTCACGGTCGTTGCAGATTTTGGCCAAAATTCAAACTGTTCAGAATAGTCTCGTTTCAGTCTCAACACGTTCTATTCGCTGTTACGATTCCAACGCTTCTGAAATCGTCAAATTCTGAGTTGAAACGAATCAGTTATGGTTAAATGAAGTTTTAAAACAATTTAAATTAATTAATTAATAAATTAGTTAGGAAATAACCTCTCTTCTTCCTTCAGTAAAATAGGCCGATGGGTTTCTCTACTAGTTCGATCTTAGGGTTGGAAATTGCTCAAGAACCGGTACACCTGCTGACGATCGGACCAGACCACGGCTGTGGGCTACGGGAGGCGCACGCTGGGGGGTGGTTTGGCCGAGCTCGGTCGAGCTTAGGGGGGCCCACGGTGGTGAGAAGCAGCGGTCTTTGGGGGCTTGGTCCTCCGATTTCAGGCGACGAGAGGTCGATCAACTCGTATGGGATTAAAGAGGGAGGAAAGGGCTTCGATTTGGTGTAAAGAGTGGGTTCTAATTCGAAGAGACGAAGGAGAAATTAGGAGGAGAAATTCGGAGGATGCTGGCCATGGATTTGGGGGTGGCAGCGGCAGAGACTATGAATAGTGCCTAGGGTTTAAATTTTCTCAATTATTTATAATATTTTCAATGTATTTTTACAATTAAATCCATATCTTACAAACCATTTCAATTTCAGTACAGCAGAAGGTGGCCCTATCCAATAGCCCATATTCCGGATCCAATGGGACAGGTCCCGTCAGCCCAAACGGCTGCCGTGGCATGTATTATTTAATTTAATATTTAATCCTTTATTAATTTAATTCGTCTGCCTAAATAAATTCACTGAGGCCACATACGGACTCAGAAAAATCCAGAAAAAATATATTTGTCTTTGTTATGACGATACGGTCCTAACAAAATTATTTTCGTCGAATTCTGAGACTATTTAAAAATGGCTATTTTTCAGTCGATTAAATTTGACTGAGATCGACCAAACACATTTTCCTTCGCCACGCTCAGATATTAATTCGAAAAATTCTAAAAATTGAAACCTAGCAATAATTCAACATTCCGGTTCCAATAAAAGTGGTTTCGTCGAAAACAGAGATCGTTTGAAAATTGACTATTTTCACTGGCTTTAATATTATTTAAAAATGAAAATTTTAATTTCTACCACATTTTTCCACCAAATAATTTAAAATAAAAATTTTAAATTGGTTTGGATTTTCCTGGTCATTAACGTAACACCCCTAAGTCCCACATCATGGAAGCCTGTGTGAAGTGGGTACTTATATAGTAGAGCCCATCTCTTACTAATGCCGAGGCCTTTTGAGGAACAAAACCCCACACCTATGTGGTGGCTAAGTTGGGTACAATATCTTGCGTGAACGGAGGTGCGGGCTGTTACAGTGGTATCGGAGCCAATACCCAGCCGGAATTGTGGCTCCTATGTGGACCACAGCGCCTAGGTGAGGTGTTTGTGAGCCAACGGGGACGTTGGGCTCTGTAGGAGGGGAGAACGTAACACCCCTAAGTCCCACATCGTGGAAGCCTGTGTGAAGTGGGTACTTATATAGTAGAGCCCATCTCTTACTAATGCCGAGGCCTTTTGAGGAACAAAACCCCACACCTATATGGTGGCTAAGTTGGGGACAATATCTTGCGTGAACGGAGGTGCGGGCTGTTACAGTTTACATCACAACTCAATCCAACCTCGTGTTAAGCATATTTGTATTTTCTAAATTTACATATTTGTCTTTATTACTTAATATATGTAAATTTGTCAACAATTAAATGTTGTGGCCCACTTTCCAAGTTTAACATTTTTGGTATAAGGATTTATACCATTTAAATGCCACCAATTTTGGAATGTGACAAACATGCCAATTTCATATATTTTTATGTCAAGTTTTACAAATATTCCCAACGTTACCCCGTTTAAACATTAGGCTAACAATCTTAGCCTAATTTTCGTTCGCATGGTTTTTAAAATATAATATTAGGCTACAAACTTAGCCTAATTTAGCGCACACAAAATTGACATAAGGGAATTCAAAAACATGAACATGACATATGTGTAAACTTGGCATTTTTGGCATAGTAAATGTGAGCATCATAGGTGTGAACTTGCAAAATAGTCAACATGAATGTCATAGGTGTGAACTTGCAACATAGCCTAAATGAACATATATGTGAACTTGCATTGAAATAGGTATACAACCAAATAGTTGTCACATAAATTAGCATATGATTTAGATAACATAAGCCTAAACTTGTTTTTGATCTAGGCATAACATCGAGCATAACTAGCATATGACAAGAATATGACAATTTCATAAAGTATGTAAAATTTTATGACAAGGGTGTGAAATAGATCCAATCATATGTCTAATTACAACATGAAACACATATTAAAGATGATCTTGACATGGATCCAATTTTGGAACTTGCAACTTTCTTACAAACATACTAGAATGTATGTGAACATAATCGTTTAGGCATAAAGGTTCTAACATATATATATATATATATATATATATATATATATATACACACATGAAATCTTAATCACATACAATCTATATAATCACATAAACATATAGGTGTCGATTACAACATGAACTATACAACTTGCATGTGATTCTATATGTACAATAGGATCAATATCAACTCAACTATACCACAAACATCACAATCCCACAATCATTTCAATACATAGATGTGAATTAACATCGTTATTACATAATAACACAATTCCATTTCCATTTTACATCGAATCAAATCCAAACTTTTATTCACATCGGAAAAATCACTATACTTACAACGAACGACGATCTTATTTTATGATTTCTGATTTCTGAATTTGAAATGCTTTCCTTTGGGTAGACTAACGTTGATCTGATTATTGTTTTAACTTTAATTTGGCTCGACTCTAACCTTTTCTACAAGTGGAGGCTCTTCTTAGTTTTCTACTTATGGCATGGCGGTTCCGTCTCTAATTTCTTATGTGTATTTAGGTTGGAGTCTTAAGTTGTTTATATAGAATTTCAGATTGATTTGAGCTGTCAGATGATCATGGATGAATCTAGACCATTCACTTCGAGAGGAGCCAACCAAAATGCGACACGTCAGCCCTAGTGACACAGCCAAGCCTAAGAAATCGACCAGAACTTGACCAGGCTAGCCAAGGCCAAACTAGGTCGACTGGGCAGGTCGACCCCCAGGTCGACTTGGTCACCCAGGTCGACCCCATGGTCGACCTGGTCACCCAGGTCGACCCCCAGGTCGACCTGGTGCTTGGGCGAGAATTTTCCCGCCCAACCCAATCTGGGTCTGAATTCGAAATTTGAACTTCGTTTTAAACCGTTTGAATTTTAATTTGAATTCTGAAACTTCCGGAGGTCATAACTCCTTCATACGGAGTCCGATTCATGCAAACTCAGACTCTATCTCAGGCAGAATTTCGAGACGATCGTTGTGGCATAACCCGTTTCCCTTAATTCTTTCATTAAGGATTAATTATACTTTAATTTGTTAATTTACAGTTAACAGAAAATTTGAGGTGTTACATTTATCATTAAATAATAATCAATCCCAATCATTTTAGAAACCAATTCATTAACTATTATTATAATAGTTAATCTTTATTTTAAGGTTATTTGAATAATTAAAAATTGAATAATTGTCCCATGATTAATTCTAGAATAAGCAGTTATTTTAGTCAACTTTAAACAAGGTTAATTAGTTAGCTATTTCTACTTAATTATTATTATTTTTTAAATTAAGGTGGATACCCAGTGCCAAAGGCTCCCGTACTCAAGCGCGAGAGGACTTCTCAGGTCAGTCTCCTGTACCGATACTCTACTCACGGGTTTCCGGGCTCTAGGGGTGGTTGATTAGTGCGCACACCTTTCCCTCACATATGTGAAGAGGCCGGGACTCGAACCTGCACGCTCCAAATTACCAGCCGGTTAACCTTACCGTTGCGCCAGGCACAACCTTATTTTAAATAATTTCATTCGATTTAATTAACAATGTAATTAAATTAAATAATCAAAATTAATTGTTTATTTGAAGAAATTAATTTAATCCTTCCTTTAAATTGATTTATAAAATCAATTTAAATAATTTCATTCATTCAATTAATTAATAATATAATTAAATAAAAAATCATAATTAATTGTTATTCGAAAAAATTGTCTCCCTCGTTAACCATTTGGATAATTTCTATTAATTTCTTATAAAACAGAATAAATTTGATAATAATAAATAATATTAATAGACTTTCGTTAAAAATAATCTACATAAAATAGATTTCAAATCTTTCTTTAGTTATAAATACAATTTTATAACTTTTTTTCTATTGATTTATTCGACGGTAAATCAACTTCTATAAAATGATTCATTTACAGGCCATGTGCCAATAATTTCTAACCAATATTAACCATTGGTTAACCAGTGTTGAATTTGAAATTAAAAATCAACAACAATCAATCAGATTGATTAACAATTTATATAAGCAAACAACACATTTGAGGAATCCGGTTGGATCCGTCCAACCTATCCTTCCCTACATCACAATGGTTATATCAGTTTAAATCCAACAATATATTTATTCATTCTGATAAACAGAAATAAATAGTTCGACTAATAATAGCCAACAACAATTTATAATGGCCCTTCAAGCATCAAATGATTTGTTTAATACTTTGTTGTTGTAAACGTGACCAACAAGGTTAGTTACCTTGTTTGGAAATTTAGTCGTTAAAATAACGATTTAATTTGACTAAACTAAACAACCGCTTAATTTAATCCATGAATATTAAATAATATTCAACATACAAATAAATAATAACCCAATCATCAACCATTAGCAAACAGTGCACACACGATAATAACCCGATTCATATAAAATATAAATGGGGTAAACTGAGTGAGATAACTCACCTTGATTAAATTCTATGATCTAAATGAGTTGGTTTGACGATATTAGCAGCTTCCCTTTTTTAATCCAATCAGCTCCATCCCGTGGCGTCCGTCATCACAGTTCCGACGTCTTCTGTTCTTGTCAAATTCTGAAGACCAATGAATGTGTACACACATTATATATGCTATACAATATAATTTAAATAATTAATATTCTTGATTAAAATTTAATTATCTACCTTAGTTAACTAATCGGTACGCTAATCCACTTGAACCCCTTGCTCTTTGCTTTTAAAAACAACCCCTCCACCTTCATACGTGGTTTGCATCGTGGCCACCCCATTCTATTTCCATCGCACAACTTTCTACTTCTTTTTTCTTTAATTGGCCCAAGGCCCGACAGTACTCAGCTCACGAAATCAGTTCGGCCTAATGAATGCATTCTTCTTCCCATCGTTGCTACTTTGTCTCCCTTCTCTGACAACGCAACTCCTCTTTTCTTAATATAATTCCTCCTTGCATGGACCACGCACACCCAATTTCACATTATTTCCTTTCCATTTTAATGTTCCTGAACCCATTTGCAAACAGTAGCCTTGCTTCACTTCTGTTTCCACGCGATCTTCTGTAATAACCAGAAAATCCGAACCAATTTAAATTTTTTTATTTTGGCAACTTTGATGAATTTTGAATATTTAAAATGATTTATTTTAAATAATAACGACGAGAAATTCATTTGAATAGAATTAGAACATATAGATGTATATAGATCGATGTTAGAGTATAAATATTTATTTTTTATTATAAAAGGAATTGATAATGGCACGGTAGTTTGATAATTCGATTTCAAATTTCAAATGAATGTACAGGATTCAAAATAAACCGGATTTTAGTGAAACCAAAAATATTAGAATCTATTTGAGAATATCTTTCCAAGAATCCAAAAAATTGAAATTTCATAGCAGGAATAAAGAGTTATGCCCAATTGAAAATTCAGAATAGTCGCTATGGAAAATATAGCCCTTAAAAATGGAAATTTTGCAAACGATCTCTGTTTTCGGACGAAACCACTTTTGTTGGATTTGGGGTGTCGAATTATTGCTAGATTCCAAAATTCATAATTTTTCGAATCAATATGTGAGCGTGGTAAGGGAAAACGTGTTTTGACAGTTTCTGTCAATTTCGATCGACCAGAAAATGGTCATTTTTCAAACGATCTCGGAATTTGACGAAATTAGTTTTGTTTGTACCATATCGTCAATACGAAGCTAGAAATAATTTTTCTGTAATTTTTGGGGTTCGTATGTGGTCCCAGTAAATTGAAATGTACGTTCAAAATTGAATATATAGATTTATATTTTGATTTTGACGGAAACTGATTCAAAACAATCGAATTGGCTTATCGGACATAGCCCATTGTGTTCGGAATGGGGGTATTTAGCTGAGGGCGACAGTCGTTAGGTTCAGATTAGAGTTAGCGTGAACGAACAAAGAATTTTCAAACTAAAAGGATTTAAATAATAAAATAATTATTTATATAAATATATTCACCCCCTCACAATCGTTCTCTTCCATTCACCGATAAAAAAAGAAAAAAAAAGCCTTGATGGATCTCGTCTGCCCTAGCTCCCAAGATGCGTCGCCGCTGGCCTTCCACGGTCTTCACCACCTCGAGTGATCCCTCCTCCCCTTCTCTCTACCCTTGACGCCCTCTCTCTTCTTCTCCCTTTAGCCGCGATTCCCCCCAATCCAAGCCCCCCAAATCGAACCGCATCAAACCCTACGCCACCTGAAACAATCGCCACTACCATAGGAGCCCGCACATTCCTCAGATCACCTCTGCCTCCTCCAGTTGTCCAGCATGCACCCCCTCCTTTGTAAAACCGAAAACTGTGAGTTGTTTTTTTTTATTTACATTTAGTTTGTTTTCAGTTTTATTAAATAATCACGTTTAAATAAAATTGGATTTTTAACACCATAAAAGAAGTGATTTTTAACTTTCCAAAGAAGTGATTTTTAACTAGCCAAAGAAGTGATTTTTAACTAGACAAAGAAGTGATTTTTTAAGTTAGAAAAGACGGGTTTTTTTAAGCATGAAAAGAATATGAAAAGATTATGCTTTTAGATATGAAAAGATGGGATTTTTATTTATATTTCTAGATAATAAAAATATGATTTTTAATATATATGAAGAACAAAAATAAGATTTTTATATATGGAAAAGCGATATAAAAATATAATTTCTATTTGAATAGCAAAATAAAAATATGATTTTTATATATATATATATATATATATCAATGGAAAATAAAAGTGTGATTTTTATTTATATATGAACATCGTGAAAAGGATGCGTTGGAATTTCGAGCAAATCAAAACCGTTCAGAAAGAAAGAATGACGGAGTGGATCCCAAAGGTGAGAACTCCTCACTGAATTTATTTATACAGTTATTTATTTTATAACTGCATATATGAACTGTTCCCCGTTGTCCACAGACTATGGACGACTTGTTTGATTGGTTGTTTAGGGTTGATTGATTTATTTGTTTGAATGTGGTTTGGAATGTGAATTAAATTGATTATTGGTTATGGCGCAAGCCAGTAAAGGAGTGGGGTAATGCTAGACATTACCCGATTTCAATATCACGCTGTTATGCTGCTGAAATTTTCTGAAATAGAAAGTGTTAGTTAAAAATAACATTTTTATTGAATGTACGAACTGTTGAAAATAGTTAAGTGTTGAAATAAATATTTTAACGTTAAAAATATAATTTTTAATGTGTAAATGAACAACATGAAATTCTCTTGAAATGAAAATGAATATTCGTTAACAAATCAGATGATCTGTTTATGGACACACATTTGACTGATATTGATTAGGAAGCTAAATTTTATACATCGCCCAACTGCACAAATAAAACCTGTGTTTGATTGGTTGAAACCCCACACGGGTATTGGGATGATATATGACATACACTAATCCCAATAATTATTTGTTTGTCGATCGATTGATTGGCAGATTGTGTAAGCATTGAATATTTATATTTAATGCTTATATAGTGTAGAATGCACTCTAGATGATGGATTGCTGTTTTCATTGTTGTTATACACATTGGTCGTGTGAAATCCATATAATCAAATTATATGGTAATTGACTGTGTCTGATTCCAGTTCAGAAAGAATGAATATTTTAAAATAACGATGATTTTAAAATAATGAATGTTTTCAAATAATATTTAGTAAAAGATCGAAATATGATTTTGATGTCCGATTTGGGATAGACACGATTATATTTAAATATATAAATCCGTGTTGATTAGATTGACGCCATTTTGACGTGAACAATATTTATGTCGATTTTATTCATTTTTATAATGAATATCGAAAAAGAAATTGATTTCAAAATATAATGTTTTGAAAATATTACCATTTATATATCGATGATATAGAATATTCAATTTTGATTTGAAATTGAATATGAAGTTGAAATCGTTTTCAAAACGAATTTAAAACGATTTATAAAATACGATTTAAAAGGAAATCGACGAAATATATATATATATATATATATATATATATATTATATAATGGCCTGAATAGAACGCGCTGCGCCGCGGCAGTTCGTGAATTTCGACCATTGATTTCGAACGGACATTACGGGAGATCCGACCATCGGATTCTCCTAAAACCGGAAATGTTGGGTTCGTATCAAAAAGTTCTTTCTAACGAATGCAATAAATTACAAATCTAATGGCTGGATTTGGAATTATGTCCAAATCAAATTTGGAAAAGGTCGTTGTAAGTGCAGTTCGATGGTCGTTTACGCAAATCGACTGTACGGGCCTTGATAAAATTATTAAAAATAGCAATAATTAGCGTAAAATCATAAGAAATGATTTGGAAAGAATTGGGATGAAAAATTCCATATTTGAGAAGATAAAAATAGATTTTTATCGAAATGAACTAGTTTTGAACTAGAATTATAATCCATTTATTTTTGAAATAAATAAATTGGATTCAAAAGGGTTTTAAAAATAACCAGAATTTCCAATAGTTGAATTGGAAATGGATTTGAATCGAAATTGTCTTCGGAATATTTCGATGTTGGATTTCGGGATTATACAGATATTGTTATGGGAATTTGAAAGATATATTTATATCGTTATTTCCAATACGTTATTTGTTGGTTTCATAATTTGATATTGAATATAAGCCGATATATTTTCTATTCAGAGCCTTGTATTTGATATCAAATGGGATTTAGGTTTGTCGTGAACGGTGTCTTCATTAACATTGTTCTTAAACCCAGTTGAGAAAAAGATTAAATCTTTTTATTGAGATTTAATGAAGTATACCACTTAAATAATATTTAATTGGAATTGAATTGGAATTGATTTTTAGGTTTATCGTGAACGATGTTTTAAATAACACTTATTCTTTAACCCGATAGTCAAAGAAATGTGAATTGGGTTTGTTGTGAACTGTGTTTTAACGACATTCGTTCTTTAACCATATTTACAGTGAAATGTGATTTGGAATTTATAAATCTTTTGTTAAGATTTAAAGGAGATTTTCCAAAATAAAGTTTTCTAATTTAATAAAATAAATTGGAATGGAATGGAATTCGATTTTGTAATAATCGAAGTGAATTTCTGTGGAGGAAGACTGCTAATATATCTGAAATTTAAAAGGCTTTGTCGTTATTCCATTTATATTATTAGTCGGATAAGGAAGTTTATATCGATTATATATATTGATCTGTTTTCCATGAAGATTCCATAATTAATGGAATTTGATTTTGGGTTTATCGTGAGTTGTGTTTTAGATGACATTAGTTCTTTAACCCAGTTAAAGATAAGATTTATTTCTTAACTTTGAATAATTATTAAGTAATGATTTTTGGAAATTAAAACTAAATTAGAGTTTTAATGAATCTGTAAACAGATTGAAAGGTGAATTTGATAACTAAAATTATCAAATTCAAGAAATGATCGAGAATGGAGTTGCACCAGTTTTTCTCCAAGAGATAGTTAAATCTTTAATTAGATTTGAACGTGAAATGGTAATTGAATTTATCGATAACACCGTGGTGTTAGATATGTAGTATTACCAGTTTTACTTCATGGGATGAATAGGTTGGGGTTGGGAAATTTAACAAATGATTACTTCGGTAAGGTGCGCTAATCCCGACTAGTTTGGATAAACCATAATTTGGTTTGAATTGATATTCAAAAGAAGATTAAAAAACAAATTTAAAGAATATATCTTTGATAAAATTAATGGGAACCTTTCCCAAAATATAATAATATTTGAATAAAGGAATATTCTGGATTGGAATGAGGCGAATGTTGTGTTTTATAACACTTGTTTATTTTATACGCGAGTTATTTGGAAAGCTCAGGTTTATACCCATTCTGAATAACTGAATCGACGATAAGTCGACGAAGAAGATGGTGGTGGAAGACCGGAGGTCTTCACATCGTTTGGATCATTACTGATGATCTTGATTGGGCTGTACACCCATGAGGAGGGAATCAGTTGGTGATCGTTCAGACGAACTTGGAGATCGATGGATATGCGAGGAATAAGGTTCCTCTGGTTTATTTCAGACCCAGAACGGACTTGTAAATGGAGTTGTGTCTGACATTGGATTTCATTCTGTGTGATTGATATACATCGGTTGCATATCGTGAATTGCCTATGTGGCATGCTGAGATGCAAATGATCTAGGCTTCTGTTGAAAAGCAGAGTCTTGTGGTTGATGATCAAAGCACGGCTTTAATACATCGTAACTTTGTGTAGCGTTAATTCACGAGCCTTACACCCCGGTGTGAACCAGAAACGAGGGAGGACTGCAGGGAGGGCATGCGTTTCCTTCTAGCTAGGAGTGGTGTCAGCGTTTTACATGCCCTAGCATTTTACTTATGTGGATGATGGATTGCGAGGCACCTCGGTTATATTGGTCGATCCGGGACCGATGGAGTCATTTGGCTCATTTACTCCCCATAGGGTGGGGAAACGCATTGTTCAGGGTTTAAGTTTAATCCACATCGAGTGGACCGGCCCTGAAGATCCAAGGCTCGACAGAGTACTTGCCTGAGACATGCGCTAGATTGTCTCAAAGCGGTGAGGACGATCCCTTGCCTCGATTCACAGACGGAAATCCAACTTCCAATATGTGACATTTGCGGTTTTGATTGTAGAGCCTAGTATTGGCGACATGATATATGGTACCCATGCCGTCTAGGATTGATACATTTATATTTGAAGTTGTTTTATACATTATGCACTTATAATAGTATCAAATGATTTGTTTTAACGTATCAAGCATGTTTGGCTATTATAAGGGAAAACCTTATCCTCCGGCTTGCGTTGCATTGTGTGATAGGACCTGGGTCTTATAATAGCTTCATTTTTCCAAAAAGCATTGCGATGTTTGGTTATATGCACTGGTATTCTCGGGAGGAACCCGTTCCGTGTTATACGGCATGGTCCCTTTAGATATCTGATTTAAAGTAAAGTTTTAAATAACTATTTTGGTTCTCACACCAGTCACATGACTGACCTGGAGTTTATTATTTTAACCTAAACTCTGGGTGCCTGTAATAACCCGGAAATCTGAGCCAATTTAAAATTTATATTTTGGCAATTTTGATGAATTTAGAATATTTAAAATGAATTATTTTAAATAATAACGATGAGAAATTTATTTAGAACAGAATTAGAATGTACATATTTATTCGAATCGTCATTAAAATAATTTATTTTAATTATAAAAGGAATTGAAAATGGCGCGATAGTTTGAAAATTCGATTTCAAATTTCAAATGAATGTACAGGATTCAAAATAAACCGGATTTTAGCAAAACCTAAAATATTTGGATCTAATTGAAAATACCTTTTCAATGAATCCGAAAAATCAAAATTTCGTAGTGGGGATAAAAAGTTATGCCCAATTGAAAATTCAGAATAGTCGCTATGGAATTCTGGCCCTTAAAATGGCCATTTTGCAAACGACCTCGGTTTTCGACGAAACCACTTTTGTTGGATCCACGATGTCAAATTATTGCTAGGTTTCAAAATTCATAATTTTTTGAATCAATATGTGAGCGTGGAAAAGGAAAACGCGTTTGACCAGTTTCAGTTGATTTTAATTGACCTGAAAATGGCCATTTTTCAAACCGTCTCAGAATTTGACGAAATTAGTTTTTTTTGAACCGTATCATCAATACGAAGCTAGGAATAATTTTTCTAGAATTTTTCGAGTCAGTATGTGGCCCCGGTAAATTAAAATGTACGTTTAAAATTGAATATAAGGATTTTTATTTTAATTTTGATCAAAACTGATTGTAACAGCCGAGTTTGCTTACGATACATATCCCATTGTGTTCGGAATGGGGGTAATTAGTTATGGACGACAGTCGGTAGGCCTCGTTTGGAGGTCAAAATAAAAAGTTACTTTTTTTAGATAATTAAAAATAATAAATAAATAAAATAAACAACTAAGTGAACTCCTCCCCCCTTTACTCTCTCTCTCTTCCCTTCCACTCTCCTTTTCGATTCAGAATAAATAAAAAGAAAAAAAACGAAGCTAGGGGGGCACGATTCGCCGTCGCCGCACCTCTGGCGCCACCTCCCCAGGTGAAGCCGTCGATCACCCCCCTCTCCATCGCCTCCTGCTCTCCCCTCTCTCGCCCTTCAATTGAAAACTGCCGCCCCCGAGACCTAGAGCACTCTGACCCGCCACAGCCTTGGACCCGCGCCCTCCTGCCACTAGCTCTGACGAGGTCCGCCGCCTCAGGCTGGCCCACCTTAGCTTTCTCCTCCGCCGCTCGAGCCAGCACCCCCCCCCCCCCCCCGAGCTCCTCTCCTCCGACCTTCAATCAGTAAAAACCATGAGTTTCTTCATTTTATTTATTTCATTGTTGAGTTTATTTTCAGTTATGTATATAATAACTTAGTACAATAAAAAACTGATTTTCCTTTGAAATAAAAAATGATTTTCTTTGATTTTTAAAACTGAAGATGTACGATTTTTATTATCTAGAGAACGAAGTAAAAATAGGATTTTTATATGTAGGAAAAGTGAATAAAAATATGATTTTTA
Organism: Allium sativum; assembly: GCA_030737875.1. Classification (NCBI taxonomy): domain Eukaryota; kingdom Viridiplantae; phylum Streptophyta; class Magnoliopsida; order Asparagales; family Amaryllidaceae; genus Allium; species Allium sativum. Next base: position 93,506,395 of record CM060914.1, on the reverse strand, counting down.
TTTTCGTAAAGACATGATTTTTAAACGTTAAAAAGGATGCAATTGTTAGAAAATAAAAATCTTAGATTTTTAGAAGATAAAGAAACGATTTTTATTTATAGTTATAGATAATAAAAATATAATTTTTATATAAGTATGATATTAAAAATATGATTTTTATATACTAGAGAATATAAAATGTGATTTTTATATATGTAGCAAATTAAAAATATGATTTTTATATAATAGGAAATATAAAAATGTGATTTTTCTATATGTAGCGAACATGGACGACGAAAGTGACAAAGGGCGAGCACGGAGAAGATCTTCTACATACGAAGAGTCGCGGCGTTTGGTTTAGCTTCTCGATGAGAACTTTCACTTTTAATTTATTTTCTAGTTTGAAATATATACTAGGATGCAGACAGTGCTTAGCAGCACCCGACACTCGTCGTCCACAGACCATGGATGACTAGTTTGTTTGATTGCTGTTTTGTGAAATTTGATTGTGTAATGTGGAATGAAATAAAATATTTTATAGTTAAAAATATGATTTTGAACGTGTATATAAAATAAATATTCATTTACAAATCGAACGATTTGTTTATGTACACTGATTTGACTGATATTGATTGGGACGATAAATTTTACACATCGCCGAACTGCACAAATAAAAATCTATGTTTGTTGATTTGAAACCCCACACGGGTATTGGGATGATATTTGACGTACACTAATGCCGATTGTTTAGTTGAATGTCAATCGATGGGTTGACAGACTGTGTAAGCATAAATTATTTATATTTAATGCTTATGCAGTTGTGTGGTGCACTCTGGATGATGGTTGATGATTTATCATTGCTGTTATATACATGCGTTGCAGGGAATCCATATAATTAACATTATATGGTAATTGATTGTGCCTCATTCCAATTTGGAAAATTAGGAATATTATAAATGAAAATTCATGTGTTGAATAAAATAAATAGTCATGTGTTGACGATACTCATGTGTTGAGAATCATGTGTTGAAAGGATCATGTGTTGAACGAAATATTTTAACAATAAAATTTACATCATTATCATATATAAAATTAGAAACTAGCTGGAAACTAGTTAAGATGAGTGGATTCCTGGGTATTGATCTGATGTTGGTTTCGGCCTTCGGGGTTAATACTTAGGGAATTGTTCTCTTGATAATTTATGTTTGGAGTCTGATTAAGAATTAAACGATAGAAATCAGAATTTTATAAAATATATTAAATAGAATAAATAGTCATGTGTTGACGATACTCATGTGTTGAGAATATTCATGTGTTGAAAGAAATATAGATTCATGTGTTGAAAAGAATAAATATTCATTTGTTGAATAGAATAACGAAGTTATTGAAATATATAAAGTCGTGTTGATTAGATATGCGCCATTTTGACGTGAACGATATTTGTATCGATTTTATTCATTTTTGTAATGAATATAGAAAAGGAAGTGATTTCAAAATATAACGTTTTGAAAATATTATCATTTGTATATCGATGATGTGGAATATTCAATTTTGATTAGAAATTGAATATGAAGTTGAAATCGTTTTGAAAACGAATTTAAAACGATTTATAAAATACATTTTAAAAGGAAATCGATGAGCTATATATAATATATGTATTATATATATATAATGGCCTTAATAGAACACGCCGCACCGCGGCAGTTCACGAATTTTGACTGTTGACTTCGAATGGATATTACGGGAGATCTGACCGTCGGATTCTCCTAAAACTGGAACCGTTGGGTTCGTATCGAAAAGAGCTTTCTAACGAATATTAGAGATTTGAAATCTAATGGTTGGATTTGGAATTATGTCCAAATCAAATTTGGAAAAGGTCGTTGTAAGTGCAGTTCGATGGCCGTTGATGGAAATCGACTGTATGGGCCTTGAGAAAATTATTAAAAATAGTAATAATTTGTGTAAAATCATAAGAAATGATTTGTGAAGAATTGGGATGAAAATCTCCATATTTGAAAAGATAAAAATAGATTTTTATTGAAATGAACTAGTTTTGAACTAGAATTATAAATCCATTTATTTTTAAAATAAATAAATTGGATTTGAAATGGTTTTAAAAGAAACCAGAATTTCCAATAATTGAATTGGAATGGATTTGAATTGAAATTGTCTTTGGAATATTTCGATGTTGGATTTCGTGATTATACTTATATTGTTAGGGAAATTTGAAAGATATATTTATATCGTTATTTCTAATACGATATTTGTTGGTCGTAGAATTTGATATGGAATATAAGCCGATATATTTTATATTCAGAGCCTTGTATTTAATATCAAATGGGATTTGGGTTTGTCGTGAATGGTGTCTTCATTAACACTATTCTTAAGCCCAGTTGAAAAAAAAGATTAAATCTTTTTATTTAGATTTAATGAAGGATACCAATTAAATGATATTTAATTGGAATTGAAATAGAATGTGATTTTGGGTTTATAGTGAACCGTGTTTTAATTGACATTGGTTCTTTAACCCAGTTAAAGATAGGATGTGATTTCCCAAGTTAGATAATCATTGATAGTGATTATTGGGAAGATTAAAACCAAGTGGAGTTTTAATGAATCTTTAATTAGGTTGAAATAATCGAGAATGGAGTATCACCAGTTTTGCTCCATGCGATAGTTAAATCTTTAATTAGATTTGAACGTGAAATGGTAATTGAATTTACCGATAACACCGTGGTATTCGATATGAAGTATGACCAGTTTTACTTCATGGGATGAATAGGTTGGGATTGGGAAATAAAATAAATGATAACTTTGGTGTGGTTCGCTAATCCCGACTAATTTGAATTGATATTCAATAGAAGATTAAAGAATAAATTTTAAAGAATTTATCTTTGATAAAATTAATGGGAACCTTTCCCTAATAATGTGAATATTTGAATAAAAGAGTATTATGAATTGGAATGAGGCGTATGTTTTGTTTCTGTAACACTTGTTTATAAAATATGCGAGTTATTCGGAAAGACCGAGTTTATCCCATTCTGAATAATTGATACGAAGATTAGTCGAAGATGAAGACGGTGGTCGAAGACCGGAGGTCTTCACATCGTTTAGGTGATTACTGATGATCTTGATTGGGCTGTACACCCAAAAGGAGGGAATCGGTTGGTGATCGTCCAGACGTACTTGGAGATTGATGGATATGCGACGTACAAGGTGCCTCCGGTTTCGTTCAGACCCAGAACGAACTTGTAAATGGACTGTGTGTCTGACATTGGATTTTATTATGTGTGATTGATTTCTATTAAATATATATCTGTTTGGTGGCGAAGAATTTATTCTCTTTCTTAACGCCCTTCTCTGAGACATACGAGCTCAGGGGTTATATATTGATGGATATCAATCGCATGGAGTGAATTGCCTGTGTGGCATGCCTAAGTGGAAAATGATCAACGCTTTTGCTGAAAAGCAAAGTCTTTTGGTTGATGATCAAAGCACGGCATGTGTGGCGTAGCTTTGTGTAGCGTTGATTCGCGAGCCTGACACCCCTATTGTGAACCAGAAATGGGAGAGGACTTCAGGGAGGGCATGCGTTTCTTCTATCTAGAAGTGACGTCAGTGGTTTTACACGCCCTGACAAGTTTGACTTATGTGGTTGTGGCTGTTGCGAGGTGCCTCGGATATATCGGTGACTATGTGGACCCGATGGAGTCATTGGACTCATTGACACCCTATAGGGTGGGGAAACGCAGTGGTCAGGCATTTTAATCCACATCGGTGGACCGGCCCTGACGATCCAAGGGACGATGCATTCTGTTCCTGAGACATGGGCTAGAGCGTCTCGAATTCGGTAAGGACGATCCCTTGCCTTGGTTCACAGATGGAAATCCAACTTCCAATACGTAACATGTGCGGTTTTGATTGTATAGCCTAGCATTGGCGACATGATATATGGTACCCATGCCATCTATGATTAATACTTATGATTGAAATTGTTTTGACAAAATACACTTATAGTAATAATAAAAGATGAAATTTAGCATATCAAGCTTTCTTTGGCTATTATAAGGTAAAACCCTATCCTCCGGCTTGTGTTGCATTGTGTGATGGGACCTGGGTCTTATAATAGCTTCACTGTCCTTTATTTAGCATTGCGCTGTTGTTATATGCACTAGTATTCTTGGGAGGAAACCTGTTCCGTGTTATACGGCGTGATCCCTTGATTTACCTAACTTTAAAATAAAGATTAATAACTGTTTTAGTTCTCACACCAGTCACATGACTGACCTGGAGTTTGTTGTTTTAACCTAAACTCTGGGTGCCCCTATTTCCGCACGGGCAACCAATAGTTTTGGTTTTGCAGATTTATATTCAAAGGAACCTAGTTTACAGCTGGAATGATATCCGGAAAGCTCTGTGTCCGTATATCTCTTTCAGTTGTGTATTATATTATTTTTCCGCCGCAGTAATGTATTTAAATCTCTGATGTTCGTCAAATGTATATTATTTGTTTATACTCTGTATATTCTTGTATTTTGATGAATTGTTGTAATAAACAATGAAATGTTCTTCTGTTTGCATTCCGATATGTCTTGTCCCCAATGTATTCGCTCTTTCCTTACCTGGAAAGTTACGGGTACTTACAGTGGTATCAGAGCTTTGGTTTACAGAGCTCGGAGAACAAGACATGTTAGAACCAAACGAAGGAATTCATCAGAAGTATCCTAGAACGAGTGTGAAGAGTGATGTTTTTAAAATAAAGCTGAAAGCAAATTTTGTTTTGAAAAATTAAATTCAATTATTCATATTTGAATATTTATTTGTATTGATTTGGACAATCCAGTATATAAAGATTTTGTGTATACGTCAGATCCACGTGTATTTGAAGTTTTAATATACTGAATAGATATATAATCACACTCTAGTCACCTGGGGATAATCTTGATGATGGTGTATCATCATCAGCATTTATATTCGAGTGTCGATGGTGGGATATCTATGTATTTCCAATTGACTGGTGTGAGAATCAAAGCTAGATAGGGCTTATTTTGTGATTTGGCATCAAAAATCTGATTTTTCGACTATGTATCAAAATTATGAATTTGAAAAGTTAATCAACTAATTGATTGCTGGTTGTGTTGTTTGATTAATTAAAATGTTGAATCTTTAGCCAAATTGAACCAAATAGTGAGTTGTATTGAAAATTTATCGCATATGCATGCATGTACATGTACTTACATCGAACAGGTCATAGCAAGGAGGCTAGAGCAGAAGAATAAAATTGTTTGCCGACAAATAGGTACATGTTTACGAATTTATTGGGTTTGGATGTTTTTATGAGCCGCTTGGCTGTTTATTTTTCTTTCTGGATTGTTGAGGGCCATGGGAGGCTATTTGAAATATCCCGAAGCTCCCGGTGCAGGGGAGGTTATGTTGAAATTTTTCGAAAATTTAGGGGTTTAGCCAAATTTTTGAAAAATTTGAAAAGTTATTAGAAACTGAAAAGTTGAAGAACTTAAGCCGTAATGAAAACAATGGAAGTTGAGCTGATTTGTAAAACAACTTTCAGCTTCGTTCCTTTTCGGGGACGAAAAGTTTTAAGTGGGGGAGATTGTAATAACCCGGAAATCTGAGCCAATTTAAAATTTTTATTTTGGCAATTTTGATGAATTTTGAATATTTAAAATGAATTATTTTAAATAATAACTATGAGAAATTTATTTTGAATAGAATTAGAATGTATATATTTATTCGAATCGTCGTTAGAATATAAATAGTTTATTTTAATTATAAAAGGAATTGAAAATGGCGCGGTAGTTTGAAAATTCGATTTCAAATTTCAAATGAATGTGCAGGATTTAAAATAAACCGGATTTTAGCGAAACCAAAAATATTTGGAACTAATTGAAAATACCTTTTCAACGAATCCGAAAAATCAAAATTTTGTAGCGGGAATAAAAACTTATGCCCAGTTGAAGATTCAGAATAGTCGCTATGGAATTCTGGCCCTTAAAAATGGCCATTTTGCAAACGACCTCGGTTTTCAATGAAACCACTTTTTTTGGATCCACGATGTCAAATTATTGCTAGGTTTCAAAATTCATAATTTTCTGAATCAATATGTGAGTGTGGCAAAGGAAAACGCATTTGTCCAGTTTCAGTTGATTTTAATCGACCTGAAAATGGTCATTTTTCAAACGGTCTCTGAATTTGATGAAATTAGTTTTGTTAGAACCATATCGTCAATAGGAAGCTAGGAATAATTTTTCTAGAATTTTTCGAGTCAGTATGTGGCCCCGGTAAATTAAAATGTACGTTTAAAATTGAATATAAGGATTTATATTTTAATTTTGATCAAAACTGGTTGTAACGGCCGAGTTGGCTTATGATACATATCCCATTGCATTCAGAATGGGGGTAATTATTTATGGACGACAGTCGGTAGGCCTCGTTTGGTGGTCGAAATAAAAGGTTACTTTTTTTTAGAGAATTGAAAATAATAAATAAATAAAATAAACAACTAAGTCAACTCCTCCCCCCTTTACTCTCTCTTCCCTTCCACTCTCCTGTTCGATTTAGAGTAAATAAAAAGAAAAAAATGACGCAGGGGGGGCGCGATTCGCCACCATTGCCCATCAGAGGCGCCGCACCTCTGGCGCCACCTCCCAGGCGGAGCCGCCGATCACCCTCCTCTTCATCGCCTCCTGCTCTCCCCTCTCTCGCCCTTTAATTAAAAACCGCAGCCCCCGAGATCTAGAGCCCTCTGACCCGCCACAGCATTGGACACGCGCCCTCATGCCGCTAGCTCCGACGAGGTCCGCCGCCTCAGGCTGGCCCACTCAGCTTCCTCCTCCGCCACTCGAGCCAGCACCCCCCTGAGCTTGTAACGACCCGTATTTTGGTCGTCAAATATTTAATTTAATTTATTATTTTAAATATTATATTTGGAATATTAATGGGTTATAATATTGAATTCATTATTTAAAACGAAGTTTTAACGTTATATTTTATTTATAATATAAAACGAGCTCGAAATCGCGCGGTAGTTCATAATATTTGATTTTGAACTTCAACTGAGAATACAGGAGCCGATATAAGTCGAATTTCTGTGAATCAAGAAACGTTAGAACCGTATTGATGGTAATTTTCATATGACAGAGAAAAATCCAGATTTCATGTTATAATTTGTTATTTATGGCCAAATCCAATTTTGAAATAGTCGCGATGGAAGATCGTTATTTAATTATAGGCCCTTAAAATGACCATTTTGCAAACGGACTCAGATTTCAACGAAATCAGTTTCATTGGAACCGTATCGTTAAATTCTTGTACGGTATTGAATGGCGTGGCAAACCGATATCGAGTGTGATCACGGCAGCCAAAAACACCCATTTAATTTCTATAGCGTATAATAAAATTTATAGAGAGATATTTGAGTGTAACTGGAGCAGTCGATCGAATTAGGCCACGAAACCAATTCCGTTGAGTTTGTATCGCCGATTAGAGTCAGAATAGGTATATAGTTTGTAATTTTTGGAGTACATGAAATTGGGTGTCCGAAGTGGCATTGCGGTGCGCGTGAAAATAGCCTACCGGGGAAACAGTCTCAGAATGCAACGAAACTAGTGCCGTTGGGTTCGTATTGAAAAAGTTGTTATAGGATTTAAAAGTTTCAAGTTCATTTGATTTATCTAGTGATCGTGGAAAAATTTAACGCGTGTTCATTTCTGGTTTTATAAAGGAAATTTTTTATATGACCTCGGATTTTGACGAACCTTGTCCCATTGGGTTCGGAATATTTTTTTTATACTAAGATTAGCCTTTTTATCAGAAAACAGATATCGTATGTGGTGATTTTTAGCATGATAACTCACACGCAAGTTTCATTGTATTATTTTAAAACCTTCCCACTTCACTTTAAATGTGTCCTTCCTTGCTTGCGTCCCATGCTTATGTGATTTACACCCTACTTTTTATTTTCTTGCGTAACCAATTTTTAAACTTGTTCTGAAGCCTTGCGCCCAGAACTGTACTATTGCCTTGGGTTCCAAATAACTATTTTACCTACGCACCAATCCATCCCAATGCCTTGATGCCCAAGATTTTGAAAAACACACCCACGCAACAGCTACCTATTTTATCCTACAAACCTATACATATAATTAACTTGCCTCCCACGTTGTATCCTACTATAAAAACGCTACTACACCTTTCCCTTTTCCATCTTCCCAGTAATGGTGAAACCGTATATTTCCTCGACACATAAAAATCAAAACGGCTCGTAATTAATCCCTTAAAACCCGTAGCTTATATATGTTGATTCTACGGTGCTTCTTTTCATCACTGTGAGGTCATTTTTGGAGGGTTCGGATGTTTACACTTCGCTGGTTTTGGATACAGTGAGCTCGGGTTTAGAGTCGTATCAGGAGTAGAGGGTGGTGAAGGCGGATCAGTTGGTGGCGGTCGCAGGCTCTCAGACGAAGTGTCTCGACAGTGAAGCTTAGTTGAACGGAACTTAACAGTTTCGTGTTTTTGGTCCGTGGGTCCTACAGGCAGATAAAGGAGCAAGGTCTGGTGTCGGCTGGTCTCTGATGGTGGGCCAACATGCGATGGCGGAGGCGAAGTAAAGGGGTAGCATCGGAAATACGGTGAAGTAAAAGACGTGGGAGGAGTATATACGGATCTGGGAAGAAAAGAATTAATTGGGAGGAAAGCATTTTGTGCTGGCGGGTGGGCTTCGCATGGGAGTACGGGCCGTTGGGCTTTATTATAAAAAAAAATGAAACAAGGCGTTGGGGAAGAGGAGTATAAGAGAGAGAGTATGGTGGGAGCAAACTGCAAGTAAAAGGGGAGGAAGCATGTAAAGCTAGAGGGAAACATGCTTGCACGAGGAAAGAGAAAATGTGTGGGGAGGAAGACTGGGCTGATGGAAGGTGCATGCAACAGTTTCGGGGAAGGAACAGTATGGTGAGGTATGGGGGAAACATGCTATGGTTAAGTCTGGAGCGTGAAGTTGTGTAATAGCAGTGGGGAAGTTTAAAACGAAAATGACATGATGAATTCAAGAAGTCGTGAAGGGGAGAGAGCACACGGGTGGCAACACGCACGGTGGTGTTTCGGTTCCTCAGAAGCAACAAACGTGTTGCATGGGTGTGGTCAAGAGGGATGAATAGTGAGATACCGGTGAGTTTTGCTAATGCCTAAACACAGTCCTAAACAAGCCTAACTAAGTAGCCTAACTAAAATGGATAGGTATAATACATAGCCTGGAAGAATACATATGCCTACGTTACCATGCCTAAAACTATAATACACGTGGCATATGTAAATTTTGCTGCCTAAACCTGGTAGATATATGACGCGCCTCCCCATGCCTAGTATATATAATGTTACCATACTTAGCTTATATATTATATGTGTTAACAATGTTACACACATGAAAAGTAATTGTGACCAAGCAAGTTTAAAACATGCCTAACCGAGATTAGTAAATGTAATCAAGATTTATTTTTAATTTTAATAATATCATAGGTGAATAACATATTTAACTTATAACCTTGTCATTCAGTCACGTAATCGGACGAAACAAGTGACGCAAGAACCATATCGCTAGGCACGACAATGAAGCTGATTTTGTTAGAGTTGACAGTTACCGGGATTTTAAATTAAAGCGGACTGTTCCAGCGACAAATAGAAATCCAAGGTGAGTTCAACTCACTCAGTTTTCCCTTTTATAGTTTTATTTGGTTTTTATTTTGTGTGCTTTGTTTGATAATGGTTGACCGTTTGCTAGTTATATATTTATTTGTTGATTTAACTGATGAAATTAAACCGTTGGTTAATTTTAGTATAATACCAAATCGTTATTTTAACAATTGGTTCCAATAAAGGCAACCTACCTTATTGGTCACGTTTATCAATAAATGTGTTTAATGGTTTGAATTGTTTGGTCTATTAGAATTGTTTGATATGTTTGAATTGTTTTGAACTGGGTTGTGATAACCATTTGTATACAGAGAAGAACATGTTGGAGGGATCCAACCGGATTCCTCAAATATATTATTTATTTATTTCATATCATCATGTGAAATTGTCATGTTTGGTGTAACACCCCATAGTTCTGTAACACTAGGATTCACAAATCAAGGCAGAATTATATTTTAATCAAGGGAAACGGGCTGCGTCATTGCGTTCGTCTCGGAATTCTGCATGAAAACGAGTCTGAGATTGCGAGAATCGGAGTCCTTATGAAGGAGATATGACCCTCCGAAGTTTCAGGAAATTTCAGAATTAAAAACAGCTCGAAATTCGAATTCAAAATTCGAATTCAAACCCAGAAGCGGGCTGGGCGGGAAAATTCCGCCTAGGACCCAGGTCGACTAGTGAGTCGACTGGGTAGTTGACCCCCCCTGACCAGGTCCACTGCCCAGTCGACATGGGTGTCGACCTGGGTGCAAAACCCACTTTTGGGCCTGGGTGCATTCTGATGTACCTGGTCTCATTTTCTGCCTAGATTCCTCCGCCTAATCCTATATAAACAGCCTCCTAGCCTCCTTCTCTCTACACCATTTCATTCTATCCTTATGCTTCCTCTGAGAAAATGTATAAATAAATAAAATAATATGTAAAATAAATCAAGACGAGGAAATGCTGCTCAAGACTTTCAAGAGGAGATTCAAAACAAGCTAGGATTCAAGTGAAGATTCAAACGACTTCAACGACTGTTTTTCTACGAATCTAGTACAATCTCTATAAGTCGGTTACTTTTTAGATTTGAACGTTTTCTCTATTCGTGACATGAAATTAAAGGAATAAAAGAATATGCCAAATCTTTCTGTTCGAATCAGTGCTTATATCTTGGGACCTAATTAAGAACTGTTATGATTCGATGACCAATAAGACTGTGATTATGAAACTATGAACCTTAAAACCATATGCCTCTTTGACTATGAACATTGCCTATGAACATTGCCTATGACTGTGACTCATGACTGTGAGAATTATTTTCCTTTGGCTATGAACATCGCCTATGACTGTGATTCATTAACTGTGAGGATTTATTGCCTATGACTATGGATATAAGGTTATTATTTATGCCCATAACACTGTAGTTACAAAAACCATGTTGTACCCCAAACTGGCATTATATTGGATCTAGACTTGACATTCTATTTCTAGTTATCCTTGGATCTTGATCTTGGGAATTTACCAATTAAGTTAGGTCTACCCATGTTCTTGAACCTATAATATTCAACCCTTTTCATGTCGTAATATTACCTGATCTATATGCCTGTGAATTATCATCTTATGCCCGTTATTACATCTATTCTTTCATGGCATTTTGGTTCATTCCCTTTTATCCACCAATCTAGATTTATTTATAATCTAGGTTGAATCACGATTTTACGAACGATGGGAATACGTTTTGGGAAAAACATGAAATTTGACTAAACTTGGAAAATGGCATAATTTGGGACCATGCATTGTAGCATGGCTATTAAGATGAAAATTAGAATAACAAGTCTAGTTTTGACAAGAACTGAGATTAGAATACTAAATCAGAATTGGGTGGCTAACTTAAGCATGATAAGTAAGAATAATCTACATACATTGGGCGTAAATGGTGAATGGTTAAATGGGCCACAAAGTAGGTAGTTGGTATGCAAATTAAGTTTTGGGCATAAACGGTGAACTAGAATATGAAATCTAGTTTGGCATAAACTGTAAAGTAGAATATAAAATCTAGTTTTAGCATGAACTATAAATAAGGACGTTGGATCTAAATTGCTATAAACTCCAAGATAGGCAAATCAAGATTTGGGCCTAGAATATAAGTGGGCATGGCAAATGTATATGGTATAGGCCAAATTTAATTAAAAGGGAAAATGGACTTTGAAGATAAATGGTTAAACTTTGAGGATAAATTGTTAACAATTTATATATATACAAAAGAAAGGTTTATTAATGACATCTCTTTTAATAATACATACACCAGAAAGTTCTAGGGTGACAGAGAGGATAGTGTCTAGGCTTGGGTTTGGAAAATACAAGTTTCCTGCTCTCCCTGGCTATCCCTAACTGATCCGACGGACGGGATGGTAACTTTCAAAACCTGATTTGAAAATTAATCAAAACCCTTTGAACTTAGAAAACACGAATATGCCTAACCCGAGGTTAGACCGAGTTGCGATGTAAACCTGCCCGGAACCAACCGGCACATCCAGTAATCGCAACAATATCTGTCTAATGTGAGTGGTCGCGGCTTTAATTTATTTAGTTAAAGCTAGAACAAGAATGGTAGGGTTAAGTTAACTAAGACACTTAACCAATTCAACATGATAACCAAACCGATGGGTTGGGTTAGGTTCATACAGACACTTAGCACAGTTAAGCTAGAATGGGAGGGTTAAGTCCATAGGAACACTTAACCAACTTAACACAGTTAAGCTAGAATGGGAGGGTTAAGTCCATAGGGACACTTAACCAAACTTAACATCATAACAAACAAGATTTGTAGGGGTTAAGTAACTAAGAAAACACTTATCCAAATTAACATGTTAACTAGACTAGAAGGTGGGGTTAAGTAAAGTTAATACACTTAGCCAAATTAACATGTTAACTAGACTAGAGGTTGGGGTTAAGTAAAATTTAATACACTTAGCCAATTTGATATGTTAGCTGGACTAGACCGTAGGGTTAAGTAAACTTGAACACTTAAACATCAGGTTGTGATAAATGAATAGGGTTAAGTCTAAAACATGAAGGGATAATACTTAACCATTAATAAAATGTTAGTTAAAACAGATGGGCAAGGTTAAGTTAAAAAGGAACACTTAACCAATACAGGATGAATGAATAGGGTTAAGTAATAAGAAATACTTAACCAATATAACTCGGTTTGTGGTAAGGGTTAAGTCAACATGAACTACTGATAACACTTAACCAGTTTTATATGGCAAACGAAAGGGTTAAGTTGACTCGAATTGACTAATGACACTTAACCAACCCAACTTGACAAGAACAAGAACTAAGTAGTAAACCTTAGTTAATATGAACTAAGTCGTAAACCTTAGTTAAGAAAACGACGATTCAATAAACTAAGTGGTAAACCTTAGTTAGAAAAACTAAGTAGTAATCCATAGTATAACACGAAGAGGAGCGAACGTCCATCTGATCTTAAAGAAGGCTCCAATGAATTGGGTTACTAAGCCGGAGGCTTCGAGGGGACGTAAGGGTACTCTTGGTATCCCTCTGTGAGAATGGAGATGATCCGCCTGGGCTCACAGAGGTTAAGGTCTGCGTGAGAAGAACCAAGGGTATGCCTTGGTTGCAATATATGGCAACCTAAAGACTAGGATGGACCAGCGTGATTCGGCAAGACCATTAGCCCTGTGATAGCGACTCGTCGTCTACCTACCATCTTGATTCAGTCGAGATACGTAAAGCGGAAAGGCGGAGAACTCCGAAAGACCACATACTTGCTATCTAGTTATGGGTGACGATGGCCATAGGTTAATGGGGCATAAAGGGCCTGCGTATAGTTCTCATTTTTTAAGGTATGTCTTTCATTAGTTGAGGGAGGGGTCGAGTGGGACCATAGCCACTGGAAAAACAGACCTTAGCATCTGCATCGGCAGATAACTTAAGCTCCCGACCGAGTTCCGTGTTTCTTGATTAGCCCTGCCATGGGACCCGGGCCGCACATATAGAGGACATGTGCAACTAGATATCTAGCATGTTTACGATACGATTGGGACGTAAAGTCTAGGGACACTTATCGCTCTGGGTAGTGTGTCCTAGACTAAGGGCATCGTTCGACAGGTAGTATAATCCCTAGTCGGACCTAGGTGGCATAAACCCTGAATTCGAGAAATGTTCAGCAGATAACGTAAACTTTAGTTGAATCTAGAAAACACTTGATAAAAAACCTAGATTAGATCTAGGTAATAAGTAATAAATGTATGCCTGAAGGAAATGGAAACTACAGGGATTGAGATCACGTTATCGTTACTAGTTGGGACACTAGTTAGGTGGTGCAGAGGTATAGAAACCAATATAACAAGGAAATAGCGAAGCGGCGAAAGCATTAGAGCATATCCAGTTTATCTTATCTTAGCATAGCTTGTGTTAATCTTGTCTAATCTTGCTGACCCTATCATCATGGTGTTATCTTGTATTCAGTTAATTCATGTCGTTTTGTTTTTCCATGTTCACATGCTAGAAGTAACTGAACTTACTCAGGCTTTATGTCTGACTCTGTTTTTCTTTCGTCTTCTTTTCTTCCGTTCCCCCCCCCCCCAGGTAGTAAAGGAGGGAATAGTATAGCTCAGGTTAAATTGGACCATCACTCTTTCCCAGCTTGAAGATTTTTCGAAGTTTTGCTTGGATTCTCTTTTCAGATGCTATGGCTGGCTCTTGCTACATTGGGGAATATAAATGTTGTTTTATGCTTCTTTATTTTGTAAGACAGATGATACTCTGATATTGGAAAACAATTGTTGTACAAACTATCTTATCAATAAAGTAAAGTTTTATTTTCCGCTGTTTAATTTCTGTTTGTCTTGTAATTTATCTACTTCTTTTACCCCAAATGCTCCACAAAACTTAGTGCATTCCCTTTGTGAGTGACACTAATGGATTTGGGTTGTTACACGTGGTATCAGAGCTGAAGGTTACCAGATCAGATAAAGGATTTGAAAAAAAAATTAATAGAAGCATTTTAGAGAGAAAAGAATTGTTTTAAAGGCATATTCCCCAAAGCCATACGCACTATCTTCTCTTCCTCTGTTTGAATTCTTGTCTCCTTCTTTCTTGAGTCTCTGGGGCTCCTGGCTTTCTAGGAGGTAACCTCATCGATGGGCGAAGTCGTGCCTGGCTTCCATCCATAGCCGTAGTTGTTTCACCTACGGCCAGTTTTCTTTCAAGCTTATAGGGTTTTCTGTACGATGGAAGCAGCTTTCGAGAGATTTGTCAACATGACTACACACGGAAGAGGATGAGGAATTCATGGATGTAGATTTAGCTCACAAAGGAGGAAGGAATTATAAAACCTAATACAAGAGGAAGTATCTTTACTAGGGTATAATATGGCACATAATTAAGGACAAGGGCAAGAACAAGGAACAAGATTTTTAGAAGGGCAAGTACATACTTTCACCACTAAGCGTACCTAGGGGAAAGGTAGTAAAGTTCTGTTGGAAGAGTCTAGTTTTGTTGTTCGTTCTCTTCCCTTTGGTTTTAGCGCTTCGCATTTGTTCATATCCACTTCCATAGTTGAGTCTCTGCACCATAGTACTTGTATAGTAGAAAGATCCCACTAGAGTCTCAAATCCAATTGGTGGTCCGACCAGTTTATTTTTGGTTAGTAGGGATTTGAGAATAGCTATTATGTTTGCTTATATCATCTCACGTAGATCGTCTAAATTCGGAGGAGATATTCCTTGGGTGCTTGTCTGATATTGGTTTAGGCCTTTGGGGCTTGTACTTAAGGAATGTCGAGTTCGACTAGGATGGTTTGCGTGAGAGATGAATAGTCGTGGCAGGCACTCTAAAAAGCACATAGTGACCTTTCGACCCTTATAGTTATGGCATGGTGGATAAGAGGGAGGCCTCTAATCATCTTAGTACATACACTTGGTACCGTGATTGACATCTGTTTATTTTGGAAATGGAGGTCAGAAACTTCACAATCGTGAAGTTAAATTACAGTGGAGTAAAGCTCAAGAAGGCTAGATACTAGCATCATACCCTTTTCCTTAATGGTGCATCCTTCATTTCTTTTCTTTTTTTGTAGGAGCTTTACGCATAATTGTTTCTCTCTTTCCAAAGAATATCCTCTAGGTCGTATCTTCGATCCTTAGGTAGAAACTCTTTTGGATGTAAACATGTATTAGAAACATGTTATGGTTGATGGTTGCAAGTGGTTGCTAATGGTTGCTCGTGAATGCATATACATACGTATTAGGCACTAGATCAGTTCGGACGCTTTCATATTGCATTTACAGATATGTATTTGTTTGTAAGTTGAACTCGATATGTTATCATATGGATGTTGCATATGGATGAATGGCTATGCACACATGTAGTATTTACATAACTAGGGATGCTTGCATACATGATTGGACGCATGGCACTGACATGATTCGCATTAAGGAGGTCAACTGAATCAGTAGACCGCCTGATCTTGCATTAGATAAGGGCATATACACACACTATGCATATGAACATGAAAGCATTAGAAATCTTTTAAGGAAAAGGAATGCCTATGATTGAATGGTTGAGTACATGGGTGAATGGACGGTAGGACGCATTCTTCCTAACTTGAAGATTTCGGGGACGAAATCCTTTTAAGTGGGGGAGAATGTAACACCCCGTAGTTCTGTAACACTAGGATTCACAAATCAAGGCAGAATTAAATTTTAATAAAGGGAAACGGGCTGCACCATTGCGTTCGTCTCGGAATTCTACATGAAAACGAGTCCGAGTTTGCGAGAATCGGAGTCCGTATGAAGGAGATATGACCCTCCGAAGTTTCAGGAAATTTCAGAATTAAAAACAGCTTGAAATTCGAATTCGAAATATGAATTCAAACCCAGAAGCGGGCTGGGCGGGAAAATTCCCGCCCAGGACCCAGGTCGACTGGGGAGTCGACTGGGTAGTCGACCCCCCTGACCAGGTCGACTGCCCAGTCGACGTGGGTGTCGACCAGGGTGCAAAACCCACTTTTGGACCTGGGTGCATTCTGATGTACCTGGTCTCGTTTTCTGCCTAGATTTGTCCGCCTAATCCTATATAAACAGCCTCCTAACCTCCTTCTCTCTACACCATTTCATTCTATCCTTATGCTGTCTCTGAGAAAATGTATAAATAAATCAAATAATATGTAAAATAAATCAAGACGAGGAAATGCTGCTCAAGACTTTCAAGAGGAGATTCAAAACAAGCTAGGATTCAAGTGAAGATTCAAACGACTTCAACGATTGTTTTTCTACGAATCTAATATAATCTCTATAAGTCGGTTACTTTTTAGATTTGAACGTTTTCTCTATTCGTGACATGAAATTAAAGGAATAAAATAATATGCCAAATCTTTCTGTTCGAATCAGTGCTTATATCTTTGGACCTAATTAAGAACTGTTATGATTCGATGACCAATAAGACTGTGATTATGAAACTATGGACCTTAAAACCATATGCCTCTTTGACTATGAACATTGCCTATGACTGTGACTCATGACTGTGAGAATTATTTTCCTTTGACTATGAACAATGCCTATGACTGTGATTCATTGACTGTGCGGATTTATTGCCTATGACTATGGATATAAGGTTATTATTTATGCCCATAACACTGTTGTTACAAAAACCATGTTGTACCCCAAACTGGTATTATATTGGATCTAGGCTTGACTTTCTATTTCTAGTTATCCTTGGATCTTGATCTTGGGAATTTACCTACTAAGTTAGATCTACCCATGTTCTTGAACCTATACTATTCAACCCTTTTCATGTCGTAATATTACCAGATCTATATGCCTGTGAATTATCATCTTATGCCCGTTATTACATCTATTCTTTCATGGCATTTTGGTTCATTCCCTTTTATCCACGAATCTAGATTTATTTATAATCTAGGTTGAATCACAATTTTACGAACGATGGGAATACGTTTTAGGAAAAAAATGAAATTTGACTAAACTTGGAAAATGGCATAATTTGGGAACATTCATTATAGCATGGCTATTAAGATGAAAATTAGAATAACAAGTCTAGTTTTGACATGAACTAAGATTAGAATACTAAATCAGAATTGGGTGGCTAAATTAAGCATGGTTATTATATTAGCATAATTGTGAATAATCTACATACATTGGGCGTAAATGGTGAATGGTTAAATGGGCCACAAAGTAGGTAGTTGGTATGCAAATTAAGTTTTGGGCATAAACGGTGAACTAGAATATGAAATCTAGTTTGGCATAAACTGTAAACTAAAATATAAAATCCAGTTTTAGCATGAACTGTAAATAAGGATGTTGGATCTAAATTGCTATAAACTGCAAGATAGGCAAATCAAAATTTGGGCCTAGAATATAAGTGGGCATGGCAAATGTATATGGTATAGGCCAAATTTAATTAAAAAGGGAAAATGGACTTTGAAGATAAATGGTTAAACTTTGAGGATAAATTGTTAACAATTTATATATATACAAAAGAAAGGTTTATTAATGACATCTCTTTTAATAATACATACACCAGAAAGTTCTAGGGTGACAGAGAGGATAGTGTCTAGGCTTGGGTTTGGAAAATACAAGTTTCCTGCTCTCCTTGGCTATCTCTAACTGATCCGATGGACGGGATGGTTACTTTCAAAACCTGATTTGAAAATTAATCAAAACCCTTTGAACTTAGAAAACACGAATATGCCTAACCCGAGGTTAGACCGAGTTGCGATGTAAACCTGCCCGGAACCAACCGGCACATCCAGTAATCGCAACAATATCTGTCTAATGTGAGTGGTCGTGGCTTTAATTTATTTAGTTTAAGCTGGAACAAGAATGGTAGCGTTAAGTTAACTAAGACACATAACCATTTCAACATGATAACCAAACCGATGGGTGGGGTTAGATTCATACAGACACTTAGCGCAGTTAAGCTAGAATGGGAGGGATAAGTCCATAGGAACACTTAACCAACTTAACACAGTTAAGCTAGAATGGGAGGGTTAAGTCCATAGGGACACTTAACCAAACTTAACATCGTAACAAGACAAGATTTGTAGGGGTTAAGTAACTAAGAAAACACTTATCCAAATTAACATGTTAACTAGACTAGAAGGTGGGGTTAAGTAAAGTTAATACACTTAGCCAAATTAACATGTTAACTAGACTAGAGGTTGGGGTTAAGTAAAATTTAATACACTTAGCCAATCTGATATGTTAGCTGGACTAGACCGTAGGGTTAAGTAAACTTGAACACTTAACCATCAGGTCATGATAAATGAATAGGGTTAAGTCTAAAACATGAAGGGATAATACTTAACCATTAATAAAATGTTAGTTAAAATAGATGGGCAAGGTTAAGTTAAAAAGGAACACTTAACCAATACAGGATGAATGAATAGGGTTAAGTAATAAGAAATACTTAACCAATATAACTCGGTTTGTGGTAAGGGTTAAGTCAACATGAACTACTGATAACACTTAACCAGTTTTATATAGCAAACGAAAGGGTTAAGTTGACTCGAATTGACTAATGACACATAACCAACCCAACTTGACAAGAACAAGAACTAAGTAGTAAACCTTAGTTAATATGAACTAAGTCGTAAACCTTAGTTAAGAAAACGACGATTCAATAAACTAAGTGGTAAACCTTAGTTAGAAAAACTAAGTAGTAATCCTTAGTATAACACGAAGAGGATCGAACGTCCATCTGATCTTAAAGAAGGCTCCAACGAGTTGGGTTACGAAGCCCGAGGCTTCGAGGGGACGTAAGGGTACTCTTGGTATCCCTCTGTGAGAATGTATATGATCCGCCTTGGCTCACATAGGTTAAGGTCTGCGTGAGAAGAACCAAGGGTATGCCTTGGTTGCAATATATGGCAACCTAAAGACTAGGATGGACCAGCATGATTCGGCGAGACCAGTAGCCCTGTGATAGCGACTCGTCGTCTACCTACCATCTTGAGTCAGTCGAGATACGTAAAGCGGAAAGGCGGAGAACTCCAAAAGACCATATACTTGCTATCTAGTTATCGGTGAGGATGGCCATAGGTTAGTGGGGCATAGAGGGCCAGCGTATATTTCTCATTTTTCAAGGTGTGCCTTTCATTAGTTGAGGGAGGGGTCGAGTGGGACCATAGCCACTGGAAAAACAGACCTTAGCATCTGCATCAGCAGATAACTTAAGCTCCTGACCGAGTTCCGTGTTTCTTGATTAGCCCTGCCACGGGACCCGGGCCGCACATATAAAGGACATTTGCAACTAGATATCTAGCACGTTTACGATACAATTGGGACGTAAAGTCTAGGGACACTTGTCGGTCTGGGTAGTGTGTCCTAGACTAGGGGCATCGTTCGACAGGTAGTATAATCCCTAGTTGGACCTAGGTGGCATAAACCTTGAATTCGAGAAACGTTCAGCAGATAGCGTAAACTTTAGTTGAATCTAAAAATACTTGATAGAAAACCCTAGATTAGATCTAGGTAATAAGTAATAAATGTATGCCTGAAGGCAATGGAAACTACATGGATTGGGATCACGTTATCGTTACTAGTTGGGACACTAGTTAGGTGGTGCAGAGGTATAGAAACCGGTATAACAAGGAAATAGCGAAGCGGCGAAAGCATTAGAGCATATCCAGTTTATCTTATCTTAGCATAGCTTGTGGTAATCTTGTCTAATCTTGCTGACCCTATCATCATGGTGTAATCTTGTATTCAGTTAATTCATGTCGTTTTGTTTTTTCCATGTTCACATGCTAGAAGTAACTGAACTTACTCAGGCTTTCTGTCTGACTCTGTTTTTCTTTCGTCTTCTTTTCTTCCATTCCCCCCCCCCCCCCCCGGGTAGTAAAGGAGGGAATAGTATAGCTCAGGTTAAGTTGGACTATCACTCTTTCCCAGCTTGAAGATTTGTCGAAGTTTTGCATCGATTCTCTTTTCAGATGCTATGGCTGGCTCTTGCTACATTGGGGAATATAAATGTTGTTTTATGCTTCTTTATTTTGTAAGACAGATGATACTCTGATATTGGAAAACAATTGTTGTACAAACTATCGTATCAATAATGTAAAGTTTTATTTTTCGCTGTTTAATTTCTGTCTGTCTTGTAATTTATCTGCATCTTTTACCCTAAATGCTCCACAAAATTTAGTGCATTCCCTTTGTGAGTGACACTAACGGATGTAGGGTGTTACATTTGGTGTGAGGGATTTGATTATTGATCATTGATTTGAAAGCCAACCTGTGTTGTGTTTTAACCAGTGGGCTGTATTGGTTGAGTGATCGGCAGTAAATGGCCTAAAAGAAATGATATCGATTTACCGTCAGGTGAGTCAATAGAGATGAAGTTATAAATTTATTTTTAAATAAAAATATATTTTGAAATATATTATTAAATAAAACTTATTTAAAAGGAAATTAATATTTATGTTTATAATCAATTGTTTTATAAAGTCAAACTAATGTTAATCAGATTTGTAAAGGTGAGAATAAGAAAGTTAAATTAACGATTAAAATTTGATAATTTTGTTGTTGAGAAACAATTTAATGGATTTATTTAAATTAATTAATTATATGATTAATTAATTTAATGAGGAATCGAATTGTCATCGATTAATAAGATAATCGTGTTTTGAGTAAATAAATTGACTCTTTAGTTGGATTGATTTCTAAATTAGTATGTTTTGAATAGAAAAAAGTTTAAATGAATATTTTTAGATTATAATAAGTTTTTAAAAATGGATTTACTGGTTATTTTAGTCGATAAAGGAATTAACTACCTATGTAGTAATGGTTGAAATAAATCATTATTGTAATTAATAATAATTTAGAAAAATATTTTTAATAGGAATTTATTTAAAAGTAATCTAAGTTAAAAAGAAAATTTTAAGCAAATATTCTAGCTTTAAATAAATGTTACTTACTTGTTTGAATTAAGAAAAAGGAAATTCAGATAAATGAGATTGATGATAAACCAGAGTTATACAAAAGAGATTTGAGGTGTTATATCATTAATTCTAAATTAACGTTATTTAAGAATGTGATTAAGCGGGGATATTGAAATAGGATTTCCAAAGCATGGAAACATGGAACAGATGTGAAAGGAGTTTGGTTAAAGAGGTCGAGTTAAAAGTGGTGTGATATAAAGAAGTTATTTAATTGAATGGAGAAATGATGGTATTTTAGAAAAGGAGATTTAAAAAAAAAGGATAATAAGGTTTATTAAACCGTGTTTAAAATTAAATCGTTAAATGGAATCTGAATCGATTTACAGTGAAATATTGGGTTTTGGATTACGACTTGTATCTGTCTAAAGATTTGAACGTTGTTGGTCAAGGTCTGAGAGGTAATTAGAATAACCCAACTTGATCGACTTCAGGATTATTTGAAGATAATATTAGTTGTAATGGTGTAAGAGGTTAGCATGATTTATTATTTCACTAGAGAATTAATAAAGCAACATTTTTGGTTGAAATTTTGGAAAATATGTATAACGAGGATTCCAATGTAAAAATAGAATAGAAAGGGCTGCGTGAAACCATAGCAATACTCTCGAATTAGAAAGAGAATGTAAGGTCGAGTTTTATATACGAATAAATATTCCTTATTGTTTCAAGTAATGAAATATATGACATGTCATAACGTCTTCATGAGTAACAAGTTAAAGTGATTTCTCAATATTAGATTAGATAGTAAGGTGGTTGATGTTTTGAAAGAGAAAATATAAAATGAGTTATGATAGGTGTTTCCTATGTATTAGAGACAAATCTGTCTAAAGAATAATCTTACGTATAATAAGAAGTGAGAAGTTATATTTGTAATATCGAAAGATTTAAGAGTTTTAAATTCACATTTGTTTTCAATTAAAAGGCCAAGTGATGCTGAATACCGAACCAATGAACCCATTGAGTTGTCATGTTTCGAACACTGTCTATTTTGATAGTTAAATCACCGACTATCGTATTTGTCCAATACGATTGTTGGTACGGAAAGACCGGGATCGAATTAACATTCGAAAACCATTTTGACCAACTAATACTGAAGATATAAAGAGATGATCGAGATGGAGCATTGAAGACCGAAGATTTTTATAAACGGAAGAGCCACTAAAATTCTCTGCCTTGCAAACAGAGATAAGCTGTGATTCTGTCGTGATTGGAATCTACGGGTTGCAAGGACTTCTCGCTACTGATCCATGGGGTGATTCCTATATTGGATGCAGTAGGAGAGTACCTTCGGTTTATCCTGTTCTTGGATGACTTGTATGGACGAGTGTCTGACAAAGTATTTCCAGATGGTCACATATATTGATTTCTTCAAACTGTACCAAGAGTGGAAGTGGAGAAGGAAACTTCTTTTAGCTAACACGTAATGTATTGTTGAGGACGTCAATCACTGATTTGATGGATTTGACGATGTGGCATTCGAAGTGAATCTGGTGTGATGATAAAGCGTAGCCTCAAGCCTCATCAACCGGGAAATGACAAAAATCAGGCAGGCAGCATGGCTATATGGGTCGCTCCCATTAGGGTGTATAATTACCCATCTAGAGAAAATCTATTTGCTTCTAAAATCTATTTCGATGCTGTCCCTTTTTGGGAAGACGGTGGGTCGCACCCAACCGTTGGTGATATACATTCGATACACTCAAGTGAAATGAGTGGTCGGTCATGTGAGGGCCAGGTTACAAGGCGTTCTTGTTGAACCTAGTGTATTCGCCTGTAGAGATACACGATCGACAGGTGGTCCTATACCTTGTCATTGTCGGAATCCAATCTCCAATAAGCGCCTACGGTTTTGATTGTGTACTATATATGTGGAGCGTGAGATGCAAGCGTTCCACTAGATTGATATTTACTTGTAATTAGACATTATTACAATATCAGACAAGATATTGGCTTCAAAACTGTATGGGTTATCGTAAGGTAAAAACCGTCCGTGTTTATGTGTGGATTGGGTCTTACGATTTTCCTTTTCTTTGAAAGATTTTAACTTTAAAAAAAACTGGTTGTGTGATACCCTTAATACTGTGCGAGTTTTTCTCACTCTAGTTCACCAGACTGACCCGGTGTTTTGTAAATGCCTGAGTAAGACCGGGTCGTACAGGTTCAGGTTATCGCCGCTGTCAAGAGATAAGCTGGAGGAGTCCAGACGTATTATATTTTGTAGCTACTATTCCGTTGTGTGTTGTGCATGAGGACAGATTATTATAGCTGTCCAGCTGTTGATGTACTCTGATATTGTAAGTATTTTCAAAAACTCTCAGTAAAGTTTTATTTCTGTATTATATTTTGTTCCGCTGCGATGTGAGACTCTGTGTTGCGTTGTTTCTTCTTTTTCTTCTATTCTAATATTTCTTTCTTCCTTATCTCACCGTCTAATTTCTTTCTAATAACGTCTAGTGTTTTCGGTGTTTGGAAGGTTGACATGAGTTATGGTAAAGGTAATTATGTTGATTTTCGAGACAGAGAATCCCCTGGTCGTTACAGTGGTATCCGAGCTATTGGTTTAGTGATAACCTTGGGTCTGTGGTATAACTCGATAGAGATAGGGTTAGCAATACCCTGAATTGAGTTTGAGTGTATTTGTACGAGTGCACGTATTTGTAATTTGAATATAAAATTATTTTTAAATTATTTTGAAAATGGGATATATAAAATAAATTTTCCCTGAATTATACTTTGTATAAATAAAAAGAGGTAATTATTTAAAATTGTTGGCTGGTTGTTTGAAATTTGTATTGCCTTGATTGGTTGGTTTGAATGTGTTTGATTACTAGATTGGATTGGACCAATCGAAGGAAATTTTAAATTTGAAATGTGAAATGTGGAAATTTAACTCATGTTGGGTTGAATAAATCGTATGAATTAAATTTGCATTGAAATATTGAAATAAAATATAACTTTAAGTCAACACCAGTTTGAATTGAGTTGAGAAATGGAAATAACCAAATGGAATGATTTTGGATTATTTGGTTGAGCTTGATTGCATAAATAGGTGTTTAAAAGTTGGATGAACTTGATTGAAAACAGTCTAAAATAGAATTGATTTATTGTGATAAATCTAGGATGGTATAGATATTTTAAACTAATCAATGTTGTTCTGGGGACTAACGAAAATTATTTGAGTTGAGAACAGGTGAAGAAGTGCCAATTCAGCTTTAAAACTCATTCAAGAGAAAATTCTGGAATTAGTTAAATCCAGTTTGAATAGAGCTGCATAATAGCTAAACAAGCTCGAATATAAAATATTGTTTATCGCGTAATAACGCTCGCAAAAAGGTACGTCTATGTAGAATATGAAATTTTGGTTTTTATTTGGGGTTTTGATTTTTGTTTATTGACCGTGTGAGTCGATGTATATATTATTTGTCCCTGCGATATCGCAGATGTCACTCCATGCAGGGGAGACTCTGCCGAATTTTTCCGAGAATTTAATGTGTTAGAAATTTTTCGATATATTTGAAAATGTTCATATATGGTATTGGATTGGTTTTGATTTATAATAAATGGGATTTGAAAATTTATGGGTTTGTAACGTTCTTTCTTACCTTAGAAATTTCGAGGACGAAATTATTTTAAGGGGGGAAGAATGTAACGACCCGTATTTTGGCCATCAAATATTTAATTTAATTTATTATTTTAAATATTATATTTGGAATATTAATGGGTTTTAATATTGAATTCGTTATTTAAAACGAAGTTTTAACGTTATATTTTATTTATAATATAAAACGAGCTCGAAATCGCGCGGCAGTTCATAATATTTGGTTTTGAACTTCAACTGAGAATACAGGAGACGATATAAGTCGGATTTCTGTGAAATAGGAAACGTTAGAACCGTATTGATGATAATTTTCAGAAGAAAGAGAAAAATCCAGATTTCGTATTATAATTTGTTATTTTTGGCCAAATCAAATTTTGAAATAGTCGCTATGGAAGATCGTTATTTAATTATAGGCCCTTAAAATGACAATTTTGCAAACGAACTCAGATTTTGACGAAATCAGTTTCATTGGAACGGTATTGTTAAATTATTGTACGGTGTTGAATGGCGTGGCAAACCGATGTCATATGTGATAATGGCAGCCAAAAACGCCCGTTTAATTCCTATAGCGTATAATAAAATTTATAGAGAGACATTTGAGTGTAACTGGAGCAGACAATCGAATTAGGCACCAAAACTGATTCCGTTGAGTTAGTATCACCGATTAGAGTCAGCATAGGTATATAGTTTGTTATTTTTGGAAACCGCGAAATTGGGTGTCCGAAGTGGCATTGCGGTGAGCGTGAAAATAGCCTACCGGGGAAATAGTCTCAAAATGCAATGAAACTAGAGCCGTTGGGTTCATATTGAAAAAGTTGTTATAGGATTTAAAAGTTTCAAGTTCATTTGATTTATCTAGTGATCGTGGAAAAATTTAATGCGTGTTCATTTCTGGTTTTATAAAGGAAATTTTTTATACGACCTCGGGGTTCGACGAAACTTGTCCCATTGGGTTCAGAATATTTTTTTATACTCAGATTAGCCTTTTTATCAGAAAACAGATATCGTATGTGGTGATTTTTAGCATGATAACTCACACGCAAGTTTCGTTGTATTATTTTAAAACCTTCCCACTTCACTTTTATTGTGTCCTTCCTTGCTTGCGTCCCATGCTTCTGTGATTTACACCCAACCTTTTATTTTCTTGCGTAACCAATTTTTGAACTTGTTCTGAAGCCTTGCGCCCCAAACTTTACTATTGCCTTGGGTACCAAACAACTATTTTACCTGCGCACCAATCCATCCCAACGCCTTGATGCCCAAGATTTTGAAAACCACACCCACGCAACAGCTACCTATTTTATCCAGCAAACCTATACATCAAATTAACTTGCCTCCCACGTTGTATCCTCCTATAAAAACACTACTACACCTTTCCCTTTTCCATCTTTCCAGTAATGGTGAAACCGTATATTTCCTCGACACATAAAAATCAAAACGGCTCGTAATTAATCCCTTAAAACCGGTAGCTTATATATGTTGATTCTACGGTGCTTCTCTTCATCACTATGAGGTTTTTTTGGAGGGTTCGGATGTTTACACTTCACTGGTTTTGGATACAGTGAGCTCGAGTTTGGAGTTGTATCAGGATTAGAAGGAGGTGAAGGCGGATCAGTTGGTGGCAATTGCAGGCTCTCAGACGAAGTGTCTCGGCAGCGAAGCTCAATTGAACGGAACTTAACAGTTTCGTGTTTTTGTTCCGTGGGTCATACAGGCAGATAGAGGAGCACGGTCTGGTGCCGGTTGGTCTCTGATGGTGGGCCAACATGCGGTGGCGGAGGCGAAGTAAGTGGGTAGCATCGAAAATACGGTGAAGTAAAAGACATGGGAGGAGTATATACGGATCTGGGAAGAAAAGAAATAAGAGGGAGGAAAGCATTTTGTGCTGGCGGGTGGGCTTCGCATGGGAGTACGGGCCGTTGTGCTTTATTATAAAAAAAAGAAACAAGGTGTTGGGGAAGAGGAGTATAAGATAGAGAGTATGGTGGGAGCGAACTGCAAGTAAAAGGGGAGGAAGCATGTAAAGCTGGAGGGAAACATGCTTGCACGAGGAAAGAGAAAATGTGTGGGGAGGAAGACTGGGCTGATGGAAGGTGCATGCAACAGTTTCGGGGAAGGAACAGTATGGTCAGGTATGGGGGAAACCTGCTATGGTGAAGTCTGGAGCGTGAAGTTGTGTAACAGCAGTGGGAAAGTTTAAAACGAAAATGACATGATGAATTCAAGAAGTCGTGAAGGGGAGAGAGCACACAGGTGGCAACACGCACGGTGGTGTTTCGGTTCCTCAGAAGCAACAAACATGTTGCATGGGAGTGGTCAAGAGGGATGAACAATGAGATACTGGTGAGTTTTGCTTATGCCTAAACACAGTCCTAAACAAGCCTAATTAAGTAGCCTAACTAAAATGGATATGTATAATACATAGCATGGAAGAATACATATGCCTACGTTACCATGCCTAAAACTATAATACACGTGGCATATGTAAATTTTGCTGCCTAAACTTGGTAGATATATGACGCGTCTCCCCATGCCTAGTATATATAACGTTACCATACTTAGCTTATATATTATATGTGTTAACAATGTTACTGACAAGAAACGTAATTATGACCAAGCAAGTTTAAAACATGCCTAACCGAGATTAGTAAATGTAATCAAGATTTATTTTTAATTTTAATAATATCATAGGTGAATAACATATTTAATTTATAACCTTGTCATTCAGTCACGTAATCGGACGAAACAAGTGACGCCAGAACCATATCGCTAGGCACGACAATGAAGCTGATTTGGTTAGAGTTGACAGTTACCGGGATTTTATATTAAAGCGGACTGTTCCAGCGACAAATAGAAATCCAAGTTGAGTTCAACTCACTCAGTTTTCCCTTTTATATTTTTATTTGGTTTTTATTTTGTGTGCTCTGTTTGATAATGGCTGACCGTTTGCTAGTTATATATTTATTTGTTGATTTAACTGATGAAATTAAACCGTTGGTTAATTTTAGTAAAATACCAAATCGTTATTTTAACGATTGGTTCCAATAAAGGAAACCTACCTTATTGGTCATGTTTATCAATAAATGTGTTTAATGGTTTGAATTGTTTGGTCTGTTTGAATTGTTTGATCTATTTGAATTGTTTTGAACAGGGTTGTGATAACCATTTGTATACAGAGAAGAACAGGTTGGAAGGATCCAACCGGATTCCTCAAATATATTATTTATTTATTTCATATCATCATATGAAATTTTCATGCTTGGTGTGAGGGATTTGATTATTGATCGTTGATTTGAAAGCCAACCTGTGTTGTGTTTTAACCAGTGGGCTATATTGGTAGAGTAATCGACAGTAAATGGCCTAAAAGAAATGATATCGTTTTACCATCAGGTGAGTCGATAGAGATGAAGTTATAAATCTATTTTTTAATAAAAATAGATTTTGAAATATATTTTTATTTAAAACTTATTTAAAAGGAAATAAATATTTATGTTTATAATCAATTGTTTTATAAAGTCAAACTGATGTTAATCAGATTTGTAAAGGTGAGAACAATAAAGTTAACGTAACGATTAAAATTTGATAATTTTGTTGTTGAGAAACAATTTAATGGAATTATTTAAATTAATTAATTATAATATTAATTAATTTAAAGTGGAATCGAATTGGCATCGATTAATAAGATAATCGTGTTTTGAGTAAATAAATTGACTCTTTAGTTGGATTGATTTCTAAATTAGTATGTTTTGAATAGAAAATAGTTTAAATGAATATTTTTAGATAATAATAAGTTTTTAAAAAGGGATTTACTGGTTATTTTAGTTGATAAAGGAATTAACTACCTATGTAGTAATGGTTGAAATAAATCATTATTGTAATTAATAATAATTTAGAAAATTATGTTTAATGGGAATTTATTTAAAAGTAATCTAAGTTAAAAAGAAAATTTTAAGCAAGTATTCTATCTTTAAATATATGTTACTTAATTGTTTGAATTAAGAAAAAGGAAATTCAGATAAAAGAGTTTGATGATAAACCAGAGTTATACAAAAGAGATTTGAGGTGTTATATCGTTAATTCTAAATTAACATTATTTAAGAATGTGATTAAGCGGGGAGATTGAAATAGGGTTTCAAAAGCATGGAAACATGGAATAGATGTGAAAGGAGTTTGGTTAAAGAGGTCGAGTTAAAAGTGGTGTGATATAAAGAAGTTATTTAATTGAATGGAGAAATGATGGTATTTTAGAAAAGGAGATTTAAAAAAAAGGATAATAAGGTTTATTAAACCGTGTTTAAAATTAAATCGTTAAATGGAATCTGAATCGATTTACAGTGAAATATTGGGTTTTGGATTACGACTTGTATCTGTCTAAAGATTTGAACGTTGTTGGTCAAGGTCTGAGAGGTAATTAGAATACCCCAACTTGATCGACTTCAGGATTATTTGAAGATAATATTAGTTGTAATGGTGTAAGAGGTTAGCATGATTTATTATTTCACTAGAGAATTAATAACGCAACATTTTTGGTTGAAATTTTGGAAAATATGTATAACGAGGATTCTAATGTAAAAATAGAATAGAAAGGGCTGCGTGAAACCATAGCAACACTCTCGAGCTAGAAAGAGAATGTAAGGTCGAGTTTTATATACGAATAAATATTCCTTTTTGTTTCAAGTAATGAAATATATGATATGTCGTAATGTCTTCATGAGTAACAAGTTAAAGTGATTTCTCGATATTAGATTAGATAGTAAGGTGGTTGATGTTTTGAAAGAGAAAATATAAAATGAGTTATGATAGGAGTTTCCTATGTATTAGAGATAAATCTGTCTAAAGAATAATCTTACGTATAATAAGAAGCGAGAAGCTATATTTGTAATATCGAAAGATTTAAGAGTTTTAAATTCACATTTGTTTTCAATTAAAAGTCCAAGTGATGCTGAATACCGAACCAGTGAACCCATTAAGTTGTCATGTTTGGAACACTGTCTATTTTGATAGTTAAATCACCGACTATCATATCTGTCCAATACGATTGTTGGTACGGAAAGACCGGGATCGAATTTACATTCGAAAACCATTTCGACCAACAAATATGTGAAGATATCAAGAGATGATCGAGATGGAGCATTGAAGACTGTAGATTTTTATAAACGGAAGAGCCCCTAAAATTCTCTGCCTTGCAAACAGAGATAAGCTATGATTATGTCGTGATTAGAATCTACGGGTTATAAGGACTTCTCGCTACTGATCCATAGGGTGATTCCTATATTGGATGCAGTAGGAGAGTACCTTCGGTTCATCCTGTTCCTGGATGACTTGTATGGATGAGTGTCTGACAAAGTATTTCCAAACGGTCACGTACATTGATTTCTTCAAACTATACCAAAAGTGGAAGCAGAGAAGGAAACTTCTTTTAGCTAACACGTATTGTATTATTGAGGATGTCAATCAGTGATTTGATGGATTTGATGATGTGGCATTCGAAGTGAATCTGGTGTGATGATAAAGCGTAGCCTCAAGCCTCATCAACCGGGAAATGACAAAAATCGGGCAGGCAACATGGCTATGTGGGTCGCTCCCATTAGGGTGTATAATTACCTATCTAGAGAAAATCTATTTGCTTCTAAAATCTATTTCGATGTTGTCCCTTTTCGGGAAGACGGTGGTTCGCACCCAACCGTTGGTGATATACATTCGATACACTCAAGTGAAATGAGTGATCGGTCATGTGAGCGCCGGGTTATAAGACGTTCTTGTTGAACCCATTGTATTACCATCTAGAGATACACGATCGACAGGTGGTCCCATAACTTGTCATAGTCGGGATCCAATCTCCAATAAGCGCCTGCGGTTTTGATTGTGTACTATATATATGGAGCGTGAGATGCAAGCATTCCACTAGATTGATATTTACTTATAATTATACATTATTATAATATCAAACAAGATTGTGGTTTCAAAACTATTTGGGTTATCGTAAGGTAAAAACCGTCCGTGTTTATGTGTGGATTTGGTCTTACGATTTTCCTTTTTTTTTGAAAGATTTTAACTTTAAAAATCAAGTTGTGTGATACCCTTAATACTGTGCGAGTTTTTCTCACTCTGGTTCACCAGACTGACCCGGTGTTTTGTAAATGCTCGGGTTAGACCGGGTTGTACAGGTTCAGATTATCGCCGCTGTGAAGAGACAAGCTGGAGGAGTCCAGACGTATGATATTTTACGGCTACTATTCCGCTGTGTGTTGTGCATGAGGACAGATTATTATAGCTGTCCAGTTGTTGATGTACTCTGATATTGTAAGTATTTTTAAAAGCTCTCATTAAAGTTTTATTTCAGTATTATATTTTTTTCCGCTGCGATGTGAGACTATGTGTTGTGTTGTTTCTTCTTTTTCTTCTATTCTAATATTTCTTTCTTCCTTATCTCACCCTCTAATTTCTTTCTAATAACGCCTAGTGTTTTCGGTGTTTGGAAGGTCGACACGAGTTAAGGTAAAGGTAATTATGTCGTTTTTCGGGACAGAGAATCCCCTGGTCGTTACAGAGCTCCTCTCCTCCGACCTTCAATCAATAAAAACCGTGAGTTTCTTCATTTTATTTATTTCATTGTGGGGTTTATTTTCAGTTATGTATATAATAACTTAGTACAATAAAAAATTGATTTTCCTTTGAAATAAAAACTGATTTTCTTTGAATTTTAAAACTGAAGATGTAGGATTTTTATTATCTAGAGAACGAAGTAAAAATAGGATTTTTATATGTAGGAAAAGTGAATAAATATACGATTTTTATTTTCATAAAGACATGATTTTTAAATGGTAAAAAAGACGCAATTTTTAGAAAATAAAAAGCTTATATGTTTAGTAGATAAAGAAATGATTTTTATTTATAGTTATAGATAATAAAAATATAATTTTTACATAAGTATGATATTAAAAATATGATTTTTATATACTAGAGAATATAAAAATGTGATTTTTATATATGTAGCGAATTAAAAATATGATTTTTATATAATAGGAAATATAAAAATGTGATTTTTATATATGTAGCTAACACGGAAAACGAAAGTGACAAAGGGCGAGCACGGAGAAGATCTCCTTCATACGAAGAGTCACAGCGTTTGGTTTAGCTTCTCAGTGAGAACTTCTCACTTTTAATTTATTTTCTAGTTTGAAATATATACTAGGATGCAGACGGTGTTTAGCTGCACCCTACATCCGTCGTCCACAGACCATGGATGACTTGTTTGTTTGATTGCGGTGTTGTGGAATTTGATTGTGTGATGTGGAATGAAATAAAATATTTTATAGTGGATAATATTTTATAGTTAAAAATATGATTTTGAACGTGTATATAAAATAAATATTCATTTACAAATCGGACGATTTGTTTATGTACACCGATTTGACTGATATTGATTGGGACGATAAATTTTACACATCGCCCAACTATACAAATAAAAATCTGTGTTTATTGATTTGAAACCACACACGGGTATTGGGATGATATTTGACGTACACTAATCCCGATTGTTTAGTTGTATGTCAATCGATGGGTTGACAGACTGTGTAAGCGTTAATTATTTATATTTAATGCTTATGCAGTTGTGTGGTGTACTCTGGATGATGGTTGATGATTTATCGTTGTTGTTATGTACATGTGTTGTAGGGAATCCATATAATTAACATTATATGTAATTGATTAGGCCTCATTCCAATTTGGAAAATAAGGAATATTATAAATGAAAATTCATGTGTTGAAAAAAAAAATTAGTCATATGTAGACGATACTCATGTGTTGAGAATATTCATGTGTTGAAAGGATCATGTGTTGAACGAAATATTTTAACAATAAAATTTATATCTTTATCATATATAAA
Source organism: Allium sativum (assembly GCA_030737875.1). Lineage (NCBI taxonomy): Eukaryota > Viridiplantae > Streptophyta > Magnoliopsida > Asparagales > Amaryllidaceae > Allium > Allium sativum. Next base: position 93,473,260 of record CM060914.1, on the reverse strand, counting down.
ATTAGAAACTAGCTGGAAACTAGTTAAGATTGTTGTATATAACGGTGTTGTATACACAATTATATGATTTTTGTTTGAGGATAACAACCAAATATATTTTTATTATAAATGTGTTTGTACTGTTTCATATATTCATCATAGACAGAAATATAATATTTATATTTAAATAGAATACGACTGTGCAGACATTCATATACTCATACAGTATTGTATTTAAATATAATAGTATATCTCAAACATTCAAACAGTATAACTGTTTATAACTCCACTATTTAAACACTTCACAGGAATTTGTTCTTGTAAATAATCTGAATAAATTAGACAAGTTTTGTTTGACAACAATAGAATGCTATTTTATTTCAAACAAATTTGTTTATTACAAATAGCTGTACAATTCTCTCATTCTTATACAAAGCTCTTCACTACATTACTGATCATTTACATACAACTCAATATACACTTTTTTTATTGACACTGTTGCTTATACAATGACACATGCTGTCTTCCTTCTTTAGTCTTCTTTCTCCAGCCTCCTAGTCAGTCAGCACAGTCAGTCCAGTCATCATCTTCTCACCTGTCACATAAAACACACACACACACACACAGAGTACACTGCTATAGAAACAAAACTGTATATAGGCGAATGTAAATTTTATTTTTAAAGTTTTATTTTGCCTCATATTTCTGGTGTGTTTCTCATCATTTTTCATGACTTGATCTGATCTGTGTGTAGCTAGTTTGTATATGAACAGGGACAGAAAATATTGTCTGATGGTTGCATGTACACACATGTATACACGTGTGCACTGCCTCGCCAATCAGTTTGCAACTGAGGAGTAGCCACATGGACCATCTCGACTCAGTGCACAACAGTGAAATAAAAGAGTCGCAAGAAATGTTCAAACTTCCAATATGGCCGAGCACAAGAGAATGGATGCAAACAAGCAAATGAATGGTCAAATAATAAAATTTTCAGATCAGGCCAAAACAGAAAATACAAAACATCATGGTGATCAAAATACAACAAATACAATAGCAAAATGGTTGAGCAATAATGAGATGTCACACATGATACATGACAATGCAAAGTCAACATGTACAAACAATGAAGAAACAACACAAACAAGTGAACATAGCATGGTACACAATGAACATGGTGTACTATCAAGTGGGTCAAGCATTGATCAAAACAAGGGACAGTTCAGATACACACTGTGTCATATGTGAACAGTGTAAACAAGAACAGTGTGTGTGTGTGTGAATATGCAGTGGAGGATAAATCAATGGTCAAGCATGTGGCAGATCAGCTCAGCACAGCATGAATAAAGTGGAAGATCAGATCAGCTCATCAAATATACAATGAAACTAGACAAGGCAAGGTAGTGATGCAACAACAAAATATATGTGTGGATACATGGGCAGTGAAATGGTCAATGGTGATAACACATTCATGCCAATTGGCAAGTGTAGACAAGAAGCTTAAATGCATGAAAATGGTTCAGCTTCATGCCACATGAGTAACTCAGCAGCATACATGAATGGATGACAGTATGGCGCAACTACAATGGGATAGCAAGGAGATAGAAATGCTCAGGAGTGCTCAAGCATAAAAATGAGAAAATGGGAAACTCACAAAGCAAGGCAGAATGGGAAAATCACAAAGCAAAATGGGAAAATCAAAAATGGTTGTGATTTACATACATGTATAGTACATAGTCATGTAAACACCAAGAAGCAAAATGGGAAAATCACAAAGCAAGGCTGAATGATTCAAATATCAGGTTCAAGAAATCAGTACAATAATGGTTACAGTTTTAACAAAGCAGAAAAATGTGCAAATCAATCCGGGTATCAATTCATTTCCAGAAATTACAGTGGCTATGTCTTGGAGCATGAAAGAATCTGTTTTTTTAAAAAAAAAAAAAAAAAATAACTCAATCTTTTTAGCAAATATTCATTTCATATTTTATGTCATGTTTTTCAGTCAAGCAAGGTGAACATGTCTTATACAAGAAACCAGAAAATTTGTTTCCTGATTTGGTCAACATAAAATCATTTTTTTCCAGCAATTATATGGATGAGTAATTTTGGGAAAGAAAATAACATGGCAGAAAATATTTGGCAAGCTTTTCAATCCTTCCTGAAATCAAGGGATTAGGTTTTGGCAAGTAATCTATTAGCATTTTTTATACAAGAATAAAATCAGTCTTTGGAAATCATTTATAGCATTTTAATCTATGAGTTTCCAGAAATGTTTTCATGGAATAATATCAAAGGGGCCATTTTTTTTTTTAGAAATTCAAGTTTTTTTTAAGACCAGAAAATCACTCATGTTTTTAAAAGCCGAGCAATTCATTTTCATTCAGGCAAATGCAGGAAACAATATCAAGTCTGGATCCATATCAACAATCACACAACAATAATCGAGACGAGGTGATTAAGCCAAAAGGGGAAAGCAACCTCAAATCAGCCAAGTCACTCACGAAATCAGAGTTTAAGGGTTTTGGTTTACCCTATTTATTTACACCAATATCATCACAGGCAAAAAATCATCGAACGAAATCGAAGAACACAAATCCAAGAACAAAATCGTAAAAATTCCAAATCAGAGAAAACTCACAATTTTTCAATTGTTTTCTATCGAGCAAATCCCAAATCAAAGCACGAGAAAGCTACCAAGTCTTGAGCTTCAGAGAGACAGATTCGATCATTCAAGCATCTCGATTTGAGGAGGATTTCAGAAACCCTAATCCCATTTGTATCGCCGCCATTTTTGTTTCCCAGAGAAATAAAGAAAAAGATCGTGCTAAAACAAAGAGTGTGCATCAACATTGAAAGGGGCCGTCCAACATAGTTTTAAAAGGGGATGACCCCTTATATTTAAACTCCTAGGGTTTTCTTTGTTTATTTAATTTTGTTTTGTTTTTTAATTTTCTTCTGTAAACAATTCTGAACTGTTTTTCTAAAAGTCTGTAAAATTCTAGAGTTCCAGTCAGGGTGTTGACTGGCAGTCCACTAGAGTCTGTAAATTCTAGGGTTACGAGTTACAGGGTTTGTAATTCGGGAAATCTGATCGAGGGGATATCAGTCAGTCTAGGGTTTTGAGCGTAGGGTTAGGACAGGAGCAGGCGCTGCGAGTGTACATGGTCTTGTATGCGGGATCTGTTTATAACACCTAGTAGAAACCTTAGGAATGCAGCAGTAGGCAGGGTTTTGCCGAAGCTGGGTATATCTGTGTGTGATTTATTTTCTGCACTTTTATTTCTGCTGTATTTTGTGATCTGTTTATTATTTTAATATCCTCTCAGTTTTTCAATTCAGTTTAAAAACTGTGATAAACCCTATTCACCCCCCCTAGGGTTAATCTAGATCCAACAATTGGTATCAGAGCAGGTATTCGGTTAACTCTAGAGAAATGGTGATTCCTAGTTATCAGTCCATAGAGAGTCAGTCCAGTCACATTCCAAATATTTTTGATGGTACATATTTTTTAAACTGGAAATCCAAAATGGAATTTTATTTAAAATCTGTTAATATTAAATGTTGGAATGTTGTTATCCATGGATTTGATAGTGTTGATATTACTTTCAATACCCGTGCTATGAAAATTATATTTGATTATCTTAGTACTGAACAGTTTAATCTTATCTGCCATTGTTAATCTGCACAAGAAATCTGGGATACTCTCAATACGAAGTATGGAAAATCTGACAACAGCTCAAAACCCCAGATTGCCGTCTCAGATTCTGAATTCTGTTTAACAGGATTTACAAATGAGAATTCAGAAGGATCAGATGATGGAGAATCAACGGATGCATACGAAGATTTGGTTTATATGTGTGTTGATTTAACTAAATCTGTTGATAAACTCAAATCTAAAAACAAAACTCTAAAATCTAGGAATTCTGAGTTGACTAGCAAAATTAATGATTTGGAATCACAGCTTGAATATTTTAAAAATTCTTCAAATTCAGATTGCAAAAATTGTTTAAAATTGAAAACCAATCTTGTTCATCTCAATAAAAATATTCAAAAGTTTGAAAAGGAAATTCTGATCTTAAAAGAAAACAAGATTGAGTTATCAAGTTTGAATAACTTTTTACAAAAGGAATTTGAAAATTTTAAGATTGATATATATTCCAAATTTGAAATTTCTGAAAATGAAAATTTGGTGAAAAGTGGTTTGAGAACTTGAAAATGAGATTGAAAAATCCAAGAATTTTGAGTCTGAAAAACAAAAACGATTTGAACTTGAAATCTCTGAATCCCAAGTCAAAATTAAATTGCTTGAAAATGAGAATTTGGTTTTGAAACAGTCCAATGCTGAACAGAAGATCACTATAAATAATTTCTCAAATTTACTAAAAGAAAATAGCGATCTAAAATCCAAAATTCAACGATTAGAATCAACTTTGGATAAATTTTCTAATGGGGAAAAATCGTTGAATATGCTGTTACAAAGCCAAGTTTCAATTGGAAATAAATCTGGTCTTGGCTTCGGGAAAAATGATGTTTTTGGAAAACAAAATTCAAATGATTTGAAAAATCCCTCAAACTGTTTTGGAAAGAACTACTTTGAAAATTTGAACTCTAAAAATTTCAAAGGTTTTTTGAATCAAAGTTGTGATGAGAAATTGTTTCATAATAAACCTTTTAAACATTCTTGGATCCCTAAAAATAAAACGGGCTTCATCAAGTTCAAACAGATTTGGGTTCCTAAGGGTACAAAGGTTAATTCTGATGGTTTGTTATATAAACAGGTTTGGGTACCAAAAGCGGTAAACATATTTCAGAGTGGTTTTACAAATTTTGTTAGACCACTTAATTCTCTCAACTATTAGGTACTAGTGAAGGTTGAGGAACTGCTATGCTGAAAAGAGATTGATTTCAAGCTGTTCTATACTTCTGTATTCTTTACAGTTCCATGGCCAAGATTTGTTGAGTTGGAGATTCTGTTTTACATGGATTTCAGGTATAAACTCTGAACTCATCTTCGTAAATTTTTTTTGTTTGTTCCTCCTTCTATCCCTTCTATCCTTGTTTCTTCTTTTTGATTTGACACTGTCACATTTTTTGTTGTTGTTGTTTTCTTGGACTTCATTAACTTCAAATTGCAGATTTCATATATTTTTCTGGAAATTCATTTCATTTAAATAGAACTCTGATGTTATAATCTCTTCCAGATCTTGAATTTAATTTTTGTATATATCTGCAATTGTTGTGAAGTTTAGTCCTCTGATTATCTGAATTCTTAACAGTGCTGAAGAATTAATATCGTATCTTGAACACTGTTATTTTGAATTCTAAATTTTTGAAGATTTGAATAACTAATGAAATTTCACACATTCATGTTGTTTTGAGTTTCCTCTAATTCAGTTTGGGAGGGCTTGAAAATTTATACTCTTTGCAGCACTCGGTTATTCATCAGTTGTGATAATTTCAGAAATTTTCAGATTGGCTTGAATATTTTAAATTGTCTTGAATCAGTGAAACATCTTGAAATTCATTTTTTTTTATCATCATGGTCGAAATTAGTTTTGTTTGAAAATATCTGGAATTCTATATATTTTGAATATCACACACCACCTAAATTTGAAATTATCAATCTTGTGTGAATAATTCATTATATCTCAAACATGATACTGATTCAAGTGATTTCAAATAAATTATTTTTAATCATGAATTATTTCTCAAACTTGATGTAAATATTCTAAAAAATTCTTTGGGCTTGTCAGAAATTCTTGTGAAATTTTTTCTTGAAAAATTGGTCTTAAATCTTTCTATTATTTCATGGTTATTTGATTTTAATATTTGTTTGTTCAAAAATCATTTGAAATTATTGATTTATTAAATCACACACATATTTTTCTGGTGTGATTGATTCATTAAATCCTGATTTTTCACATTTCTTCAAGTGATTTAAAATAAACTGAATTATATAATCTTGGATCATGGAATATATTTTAGTGACCATCAGAAACATCTTCTGACAAGTCTGCTGTGATATTGTTTCCTGTGCTGCTCTGATACTGTTTTCAAATAACTGCCCGCTTTAATCTGACCGCTGCTCTGATAATTGTGCCAAATTTGTAATCTTGTCTGTTTGGGCTTTGTGCTTGAAATTTCTTTAATCTGAGATATCTAGGGTGTGAATAAATTCCTCGATAAGGAGACTACAATTGGTATCAACTTTTTCGTCCATCTGTTTTGAATTTTCACATTGTATAGACACCTTACAATTTTTTTCCCTTGTTTAAATTCTTCTTCTAATTGATATTCAATTTTAAAATTATTTATTGATTATTTATTCAGAAATTGAAATCTATATTCAAATTGAACTGTATTTATAATTCATCAAAATTGTTAATAGATTTTGAAATTGTGATGAATTGTGACTACAGTATATTTCACATCAGGAGGAGATTTTATTTAAATATTTTCATGATGTTGAATATTTATTATAATATCTTTGAACTGGCAATTATTTCACGACCATCTCCTTTATCTATCACCTGTCAGCCATCCATCATGATTTTATATTAATGTAGAGAGTTTATATTTTTTTTAAAATCATCTTGTTTTAAAACAGTGAAAATTATTTGTGATAGAAATGGGACTATATTAGTATTCAGAATTAGTGATAATTGAAAATTATCAATAATCCTAGTACAGTCGAGCTTATCTCATAATATAATTAATTTAGAAATTTATTTCACAGTCCATTTCTATACCTACCACATTTCTATCATCCATATTGGTTTCATATACCGAGAAGGTTTTCCTTTATAATGCTGAAAATAATAAATATAATTAATATATAAGAGTTTCTCTAACCTCATTTAAAAATCCAAGCTCTGGTTATGCGTGGTCAGTGTGCTCTTAATTAAAAAAAAGGAAATAAAGTGCTAAAAATAGAAATTAATCTGAAATTTTCCTCAGTGTATAAAAACCAGCCTATCAATCCATCTTTCTAATCTGTGAAATGGGTTCAAATATTATGACGTATTATGATTTGTTGATTGATAGATATTGGGATTTGAGACTATTCGATCTTGTCACTTAAATTGAATTATTAATTATAGTCCAAATTCCATCTCTGTTTTTGAACCTCATTTTTTTTCTTTGGAAAATAATTGGAATACATTTTTTTACTCTCCCTATTTTATATAAAATTCATCGTAAATCCATCATTCTCTACAATGTGAGATATGCCCCCAGTTCTTAGAATATTATGATTTTTGTTTGATTGATTGAGATTTATGATGACTGTTCTTCCTCTTAAGCTGATATTGTATTTGTTAGTCATTTTTCATCCATATTTTAAATTCTGTATCCTTTTGATGATAACAAAAGGGGAAGAATGGATTGAGATTTTGATTTATGAGTGAATATTTTATAAATATTCTTAATTTTGAAATTTCTTTTTTTTCACTCATGCACAGTTATAGGGGGAGTTTCTGTTGCAGGGGGAGCTTTCAAATAGGGGGAGTTTGCTTCACTGTCAAACACATTTATTGGATTCAACATCTTCATATTTGTTTGTCATCATCAAAAGGGGGAGATTGTTGTATATAACGGTGTCGTATACACAATTATATGATTTTTGTTTGAGGATAACAACCAAATATATTTTTATTATAAATGTGTTTGTACTGTTTCATATATTTATCACAGACAGAAATATAATATTTATATTTAAATAGAATACGACTGTACAGACATTCATATACTCATACAGTATTGTATTTAAATATAATAGTATATCTCAAACATTCAAACAGTATAACTGTTTATAACTCCACTATTTAAACACTTCACAGGAATTTGTTCTTGTAAATAATCTGAATTAATTAGACAAGTTTTGTTTGACAACAATAGAATGATATTTTATTTCAAACAAATTTGTTTATTACAAATAGCTGTATAATTCTCTCATTCTTATACAAAGCTCTTCACTACATTACTGATCATTTACATACAACTCAATATACACAATTTTTTATTGACACTGTTGCTTATGCAATGACACATGCTGTCTTCCTTCTTTAGTCTTCTTTCTCCAGCCTCCTAGTCAGTCAGCACAGTCAGTCCAGTCATCATCTTCTCACCTGTCACATGAAACACACACACATAGCACACTGCTATAGAAACAAAACTGTATATAGGCGAATATAAATTTTATTTTTAAAGTTTTATCTGCCTTAGATTTCTTGTGTGTTTCTCATCATTTTTCATGACTTGATCTGATCTGTGTGTATCTAGTTTGTATATGAACAGGGACAGAAAATATTGTCTGATGGCTGCATGTACACACGTGTATACACGTGTGCACTGCCTCGCCAATCAGTTTGCAACTGAGGAGTAGCCACGTGGACCATCTCGACTTAGTGCACAACAGTGAAATAAAAGAGTCGCAAGAAATGTTCAAACTTCCAATATGGCCGAGCACAAGAGAATGGATGCAAACCAGCAAATGAATGGTCAAATAATAAAATTTTCAGATCAGGCCAAAACAGAAAATACAAAACATCATGGTGATCAAACTACAACAAATACAAAAGGAAAATGGTCGAGAAATAATGAGATGTCACACGTGATACATGACAATGCAAAGTCAACATGTACAAACAATGAAGAAACAGCACAAACAAGTGAACATTGCATGGTACACAATGAACATGGTGTACTATCAGGTGGGTCAAGCATTGATGAAAACAAGGGACAGTTCAGATACACACTGTGTCATATGTGAACAGTGTAAACAAGAACACTGTGTGTGTGTGACTATGCAGTGGAGGATAAATCAATGGTCAAGCATGTGGCAGATCAGCTCAGCACAGCATAAATAAAGTGGAAGATCAGATCAGCTCATCAAATATACAATGAAACTAGACAAGGTAGTGATGAACCAACAAAATATATGTGTGGATACATGGGCAGTGAAATGGTCAATGGTGATAACACATTCATGGCAATTGGCAAGTGTAGACAAGAAGCTTAAATGCATGAAAATGGTTAAGCTTCATGCCACATGAGTAACTCAGTATCATACATGAATGGATGACAGTATGGCGCAACTACAATGGGACAGCAAGGAGATAGAAATGCTCAGGAGTGCTCAAGCATTAAAATGAGAAAAATGGGAAATTCACAAAGCAAGGCAGAATGGGTAAATCACAAAGCAAAATGGGAAAATAAAAAATGGTTGTGATTTACATACATGTATAGTACACAGTCATGTAAACACCAAGAAGCAAAATGGGAAAATCACAAAGCAAGGCAGAATGATTCAAATATCAGGTTCAAGAAATCAATAGATAAATGGTTACAGTTTTAACAAAGCAGAAAAATGTGCAAATCAATCCGGGCATCAATTCATTTCCAGAAATTACTGTGGCTATGTCTTGGAGCATGAAAGAATCTGTTTTTTTTTTTTTTTAAATAACTCAATCTTTTTAGCAAATATTCATTTCATATTTTATGTCATGTTTTTCAGTCAAGCAAGGTGAACATGTCTTATACAAGAAACCAGAAAATTTGTTTCCTGATTTGGTCAACATAAAATCATTTTTTTTCAGCAATTATATGGATGAGTAATTTTGGGAAAGAAAATAACACGGCAGAAAATATTTGGCAAGCTTTTCAATCCTTCCTGAAATCAAGGGATTAGGTTTTGGCAAGTAATCTATTAGCATTTTTTATACAGGAATAAAATCAGTCTTTGGAAATCATTTATAGCATTTTAATCTATGAGTTTCCAGAAATGTTTTCATGGAATAATATCAAAGGGGCCAATTTTTTTTTTTTTTAGAAATTCAAGTTTTTTTTAAGACCAGAAAATCACTCATGTTTTTAAAAGCCGAGCAATTCATTTTCATTCAGGCAAATACAGGAAACAATATCAAGTCTGGATCCATATCAACAATCACGCAACAACAATCGAGACTAGGTGATTAAGCCAAAAGGGGAAAGCAACCTCAAATCAGCCAAGTCACTCACGAAATCAGAGTTTAAGGGTTTTGGGGTACCCTATTTATTTACACCAATATCATCACAGGCAAAAAATCATCGAACGAAATCCAAGAACACAAATCCAAGAACAAAATCGTAAAAATTCCAAATCAGAGAAAACTCACAATTTTTCAATTGTTTTCGATCGAGCAAATCCCAAATCGAAGCACGAGAAAGCTACCAAGTCTTGAGCTTCAGAGAGACGGATTCGATCATTCAAGCATCTCGATTTGAGGAGGATTTCAGAAATCCTAATCCCATTTGTACCGCCGCCATTTTTGTTTCCCAGAGAAATAAAGAAAAAGACCGGGCTAAAACAAAGAGAGTGCATCAACTTTGAAAGGGGCCGTCCAACATAGTTTTAAAAGGGGACGACCCCTTATATTTAAACTCCTAGGGTTTTCTTTGTTTATTTAATTTTGTTTTGTTTTTAATTTTCTTCTATAAACAATTCTAAACTGTTTTTCTAGAAGTCTGTAAAATTCTAGAGTTCCAGTCAGGGTTTTGACTGGCAGTCCACTAGAGTCTGTAAATTCAAGGGTTACGAGTTACATGGTTTGTAATTCGGGAAATCTGATCGAGGGGATATCAGTCAGTCTAGGGTTTTGAGCATAGGGTTAGGACAGGAGCAGGCGCTGCGACTGTACATGGTCTTGTATGCGGGATCTGTTTATAACACCTAGTAGAAACCTTAGGAATGCAGCAGTAGGCAGGGTTTTGCCGAAGCTGGGTATATCTGTGTGTGATTTATTTTCTGCACTTTTATTTCTGCTGCATTCTGTGATCTGTTTATTATTTTAATATCCTGTCAGTTTTTCAATTCAGTTTAAAAACTGTGATAAACCCTATTCACCACCCCTCTAGGGTTAATCTAGATCCAACAATTGGTATCGGAGCAGGTATTCGGTTAACTTAGAGCAATGGTGATTCCTAGTTATCTGTCCATAGAGAGTCAGTCCAGTCACATTCCAAATATTTTTGATGGTACAAATTTTTTAAACTGGAAATCCAAAATGGAATTTTATTTAAAATCTGTTAATATTAAATGTTGGAATGTTGTTATCCATGGATTTGATAGTGTTGATATTACTTTCAATACCCATGCTATGAAAATTATATTTGATTATCTTAGTACTGAACAGTTTAATCTTGTCTTCCATTGCTTATCTGCACAGGAAATCTGGGATACTCTCAATACGAAGTATGGAAAATCTGACAACAGCTCAAAACCCCAGATTGTCAAATCAGATTCTGAATTCTGTTTAACAGGATTTACAAATGAGAATTCAGAAGGATCAGATGATGGAGAATCAAAGGATGCTGAAGTTGAAAATTCTCATACAAAGATTTGGTTTATATGTGTGTTGATTTAACTAAATCTGTTGATAAACTCAAATCTAAAAACAAAACTCTACAATCTAGGAATTCTGAGTTGACTAGCAAAATTAATGATTTGGAATCACAGCTTGAATATTTTAAAAATTCTTCAAATTCAGATTGCAAAAATTGTTTAAAATTGAAAACCAATCTTGTTCATCTCAATAAAAATATTCAAAAGTTTGAAAAGGAAATTCTGATCTTAAAAGAAAACAAGATTGAGTTATCAAGTTTGAATAACTTTTTACAAAAGGAATTTGAAAATTTTAAGACTGATATATATTCTAAATTTGAAATTGCTGAAAATGAAAATTTGGTGAAAAGTTGTTTGATTTTGAAAGAACTTGAAAATGAGATTGAAAAATCCAAGAATTTTGAGTCTGAAAAACAAAAACGATTTGAACTTGAAATTTCTGAATCCCATGTCAAAATTAAATTGCTTGAAAATGAGAATTTGGTTTTGAAACAGTCCAATGCTGAACAGAAGATCACTATAAATAATTTCTCAAATTTACTAAAAGAAAATAGCGATCTAAAATCCAAAATTCAACGATTAGAATCAACTTTGGATAAATTTTCTAATGGGGAAAAATCGTTGAATATGCTGTTACAAAGCCAAGTTTCAATTGGAAATAAATCTGGTCTTGGCTTCGGGAAAAATGATGTTTTTGGAAAACAAAATTCAAATGATTTGAAAAATCCCTCAAACTGTTTTGGAAAGAACTACTTTGAAAATTTGAACTCTAAAAATTTCAAAGGTTTTTTGAATCAAAGTTGTGATGAGAAATTGTTTCATAATAAACCTTTTAAACATTCTTGGATCCCTAAAAATAAAACGGGCTTCGTCAAGTTCAAACAGATTTGGGTTCCTAAGGGTACAAAGGTTAATTCTGATGGTTTGTTATATAAACAGGTTTGGGTACCAAAAGCGGTAAACATATTTCAGAGTGGTTTTACAAATTTTGTTAGACCACTTAATTCTCTCAACTATTAGGTACTAGTGAAGGTTGAGGAACTGCTATGCTGAAAAGAGATTGATTTCAAGTTGTTCTATACTTCTGTATTCTTTACAGTTCCATGGCCAAGATTTGTTGAGTTGGAGATTCTGTTTTACATGGATTTCAGGTATAATCTCTGAACTCATCTTCGTAAATATATTTTTTTGTTTGTTCCTCCTTCTATCCCTTCTATCCTTGTTTCTTCTTTTTGATTTGACACTGTCACATTTTTGTTGTTGTTGTTTTCTTGGACTTCATTAACTTCAAATTGCAGATTTCATATTTTTTTCTGGAAATTCATTTCATTTAAATAGAACTCTGATGTTATAATCTCTTCCAGATCTTGAATTTAATTTTTGTATATATCTGCAATTGTTGTGAAGTTTAGTCCTCTGATTATCTGAATTCTTAACAGTGCTGAAGAATTAATATCATATCTTGAACACTGTTATTTTGAATTCTAAATTTTTGAAGATTTGAATAATTAATGAAATTTCACACATTTATGCTGTTTTGAGTTTCCTCTAATTCAGTTTGGGAGGGCTTGAAAATTTATACTCTTTGCAGCACTCTGTTATTCATCAGTTATGATAATTTCAGAAATTTTTAGATTGGCTTGAATATTTTAAATTGTCTTGAATCAGTGAAACATCTTGAAATTCATTTTTTTTTATCATCATGGTCGAAATTAGTTTTGTTTGAAATTATCTGGAATTCTAGATATTTTGAATATCACACACCACCTAAATTTGAAATTATCAATCTTATGTGAATAATTTATTATATCTCAAACTTGATACTGATTCAAGTGATTTCAAGTAATTTATTTTTAATCATGAATTATTTCTCAAACTTGATGTAAATATTCTGAAAAATCCTTTGGGCTTGTCAGAAATTCTTGTGAAATTTTTTTCTTGAAAAATTGGTCTTAAATCTTTCTATTACACCCACATATTTTTCTGGTGTGATTGATTCATTAAATCCTGATTTTTCACATTTCTTCAAGTGATTTAAAATAAACTGAATTATATAATCTTGGATCATGGAATATATTTTAGTGACCATCAGAAACATCTTCTGACAAGTCTGTTGTGATATTGTTTCTTGTGCTGCTCTGATACTGTTTTCAAATAACTGCCTACTTTAATCTGACTGCTGCTCTGGTAATTGTGCCAAATTTGTAATCTTGTCTGTTTGGGCTTTGTGTTTGAAATTTCTTTAATCTGAGATATCTAGGGTGTGAATAAATTCCTCGATAAGGAGACTACAGTTGGTATCAACTTTTTCATCCATCGGTTTTGAATTTTAACCTTGTATAGACACCTTACATTTTTTTTCCCTTGTATAAATTCTTCTTGTAATTGATATTCAATTTTAAAATTATTTATTGATTATTTATTCAGAAATTGAAATCTATATTCAAATTGAACTGTATTTATAATTCATCAAAATTGTTATTAGATTTTGAAATTGTGATGAATTGTGACTGCAGTATATTTCACATCAGGAGAAGATTTTATTTAAATATTTTCATGATGGTTGAATATTTATTATAATATCTTTGAACTGGCAATTATTTCACGACCATCTCCTTTATCTATCACCTGTCATCCATCCATCATGATTTTATATTAATGTAGAGAGTTTATATATTTTTTAAAATCATCTTGTTTTAAAACAGTGAAAATTATTTGTGATAGAAATGGGACTATATTAGTATTCAGAATTAGTGATAATTGAAAATTATCAATAATCCCAGTACAGTCGAGCTTATCTCATAATATAATTAATTTAGAAATTTATTTCACAGTCCATTTCTGTACCTACCACATTTCTATCATCCATATTGGTTTCATATACCGAGGAGGATTTCCTTTATAATGCTGAAAATAATAAATATAATTAATATATAAGAGTTTCTCTAACCTCATTTAAAAATCCAAGCTCTGGTTATGCATGGTTATTAGATGTCTTATAATTTAAGCTGCGACTGATCCCATTTAAAAATCCAAGCTCTGGTTATGCGTGGTCAGTGTGCTCTTAATTAAAAAAAAGGAAATAAAGTGCTAAAAATAGAAATTAATCTGAAATTCTCCTAAGTGTATAAAAACCAGCCTATCAGTCCATCTTTCTAACTGTGAAATGTGTTCAAATATTATGACGTATTATGATTTGTTGATTGATAGATATTGGGATTTGAGACTATTCGATCTTGTCACTTAAATTGAATTATTAATTATAGTCCAAATTCCATCTCTGTTTTTGAACCTCATTTTTTTTCTTTGGAAAATAATTGGAATACATTTTTTTTACTCTCCCCATTTTATATAAAATTCATCGTAAATCCGTCATTCTCTACAATGTGAGATATGCCACCATTTCTTAGAATATTATGATTTTTGTTTGACTGATTGAGATTTATGATGACTGTTCTTCCTCTTAAGCTGATATTGTATTTGTTAGTCATTTTTCATCCATATTTTAAATTCTGTATCCTTTTGATGATAACAAAAGGGGGAGAATGGATTGAGATTTTGATTTATGAGTGAATATTTTATAAATATTCTTAATTTCGAAATTTCTTTTTTTTCACTTATGTACAGTTATACGGGGAGTTTCTGTTGTAGGGGGAGCTTTCAAATAGGGGGAGTTTGCTTCACTGTCAAACACATTTATTGGATTCAAAATCTTCATATTTGTTTGTCATCATCAAAAGGGGGAGATTGTTGTATATAACGGTGTTGTACACACAATTATATGATTTTTGTTTGAGGATAACAACCAAATATATTTTTATTATAAATGTGTTTATACTGTTTCATATATTTATCACAGACAGAAATATAATATTTATATTTAAATAGAATACGACTGTACAGACATTCATATACTCATACAGTATTGTATTTAAATATAATAGTATATCTCAAACATTCAAACAGTATAACTGTTTATAACTCCACTATTTAAACACTTCACAGGAATTTGTTCTTGTAAATAATCTGAATAAATTAGACAAGTTTTGTGTGACAACAATAGAATGATATTTTATTTCAAACAAATTTGTTTATTACAAATAGCTGTACAATTCTCTCATTCTTATACAAAGCTCTTCACTACATTACTGATCATTTACATACAACTCAATATACACATTTTTTTATTGACACTGTTGCTTATGCAATGACACATGTTGTCTTCCTTCTTTAGTGTAACGATCTAAGTTTTTTGAAAATCAAATTTGAATTTAATATTAATTTTAAATAAAATTTTAAGGCGATAATAGTGTTTTAAAAGATTAAAATTTAAATTTTATTGTGAAATCAGTTATAACAACGTTTGTTTTAGAAAAACGGTTCGTCGTAAGTTGAAATATCGGAACGAGTTATAATCGAGTTGGGCAAACGATCAGGATTTGAAATTAAATTATAATTAAATATTCGTTGTAGATTTTTGTTCAGTTTCAGTTCGCATCATCTTAAAATATTTTATTTAATTTTTCTGTAATTTTTATTTCAAAAAATAAGCATATGTTTTTCTAGCGTATTTTGGGGTAACTGTGGTCCCTTTTGACACTTTACAGAATCAGTCAACCGGTCTGTTTTATTACTGTTTTGGGATCGTGACACATTATTGTACATGAATATATTGTTAGCTTGTTGTAATTGGTTATTGATAATTAAAAATAAAAGAAATCGGAAAATGTGCGATGTACAAATTTTAATAAAAGAAATTGGGCCTTGGGAAAGGCATTCAAGAGGATGGGACGTATGGTATTCACGCAAGAAAATGCATAAGGAAGAAGAGAAAAAAAAAGGACTCACGCAAGGATTCTATACAACATCCATATGTTGCGTTAAACAAAACTTAGATGCCACTTGGTTTCCACGTAAGTTCGAGTTTAACAAAAAAAAAATTTAAAAAAAATTAAAAAAATATATGTATATATGAAATGAATAAATCAAACGTGCCAGGCATGCATGATTCTAGTAAGACAAGTGTGCAAACACCCCTACACGTGCATTCCCATCACAAAAAAAAAAAAAAAAAAAAAACTTCCTCATTTTTAAAACATCCTTCTTTCCTTCCCATTCCACATTCTTCCTTCCACCGCAATCTTCTCACTTGACACCACTACACGTCCGCCACCCCACTCAGCATTGCCACCAGACACCGCACTTGCTCCAACTCTTTCTTCCCATGCCGTAACTATCCCGCTTCTTCCCCTCGTTTAGTCTCCTTCGCAACCCTGACAGACCTTCCACCGCACCATAAAGCCCTCAGCTCCACCGCAAATATCCATTTTGCTCACCACTGCCACACTTCCTTCCCTCCTCCTCAATTTTGCATGCGCACCTTGTTTTATAAAAAAAAAGAAAAAAGAAAAAAAAGAATAAATGAAACCGTACGTTGCATGCACTCAGCCTCCCACCGAAATTTCCCCACTCGCCTGAAACCCATCATTCAACTTTTCTCCTCCAACTTTGCATGCATAAAAAAAAAAAAAAAAAAAAAAAAAAAAAAAAACTACTTGCAGATAAAATCCTTTGCGTTTTAAAAAAAAAGAAAAAAAAAAGAAAAAAGACAGAACGCATGAAGTAGGAAGGACGCAAGAAGGCAAAGGGAAGGAAAAGAGACAGCGTAGAAAAGGAGAGACAAACAGTCCGTCTCTACAAAGGAAAAAGAAGAAAAGTTTGCAAACGTGAAACCATGCTCGCCTAGCCGACTTTGCATGCGGGCGCGAATGTTGTTGCAGATCTAAGAGCGCAAAAAAAAAAGAGAAAAAGGAAAAAGAAAAAAAAAGGAAGGAAAAAAAAACGCATGAACAGTTCACATGGATAGAGGGAATGGGCAATTTAATTTACTGTACTTGGCAATGCATATTGCATGCTTTGTCTATTTGAGCAAAGTGAAAATGTGAAGAAAAATATGAGGTTCAGGCTTTGTCTATTGAGTGAACGGATTGGGGCGCAAGGTAAATAGAGAAAAGAAAAGGGAGAACGCAAACGAAGCATCGGAGACTGGAACGCATTGGTACAAAAACAGAAAAAAAAAAGCGGTGAAATTTCTGTGAAGCTATAAGGTGAGAACAATTTATTTAATCATTTATTTTAATTAGTAGTGATTAAAATGTGATGTGATGATCGTTTGAATATAGATGTGAATGTGTGAATGGATATGCATGTAACTAGATAACACACCGAACACTGAAGATCGTTATTGACAGTAACGCTTGTGCACCGTTAAATTGGTTGTTACTAATGATGATTATAATGCATGATCATCTAACTTATATGGTTGATTTATTTTGGTTTGCATGATGCACACACAACACCATGGTTGTGAAATCATACAGATAGTCGATTCAATTCTCCTTTCATATACGGAAGATTTATTTTTCAATATTAAAAATTATTCTCTTAAGTCAAATTTTAATTTGAAAGAGCTTTGGAAATATATATATATATATATAATATTATACCAGACCGTTCTAGGATGACAGAGAGGATGGCATCTAGGCTTGGGTTTGGAAACCTAGTTTCCTACTCTCCCTGGTCATCCCTAACTGGTCCGACGGACGAAACGATTAATTCAAACAAAATTTGAATTTGGATTGAAGTCGTTTTTAAACCTAGAAACCAATTAGGATTTCAATTAATAAATGCCGTGTAAGGACCATTTATGAAATTTAAATTTAAATTTAACATTTAAAATTAAAAGGGTTGAATTTCTATGGTTTATAACTTAATTTAACGTAGATTAAGATTTGGAATTATGAAATGATTTTTCAATTTAAACTTAAAAATCGATTTTGAAATAAAGTTATTTGAATTGGAAATATAAATTAAATTTGAAAGAACTCGAGCGAAATTTTATTTAAACCGATTTATAACGCGCTACGGCGCGAAAGTTCGTAAATATCGATTTCAAAATGGTTATAACCTTATGGTTTGAAATCGGTTCGATTTGAAACATTGACTTTCAAATATAACCTATTTTAAATTTTAGAGAATTCATGACAAATTTTACTTTATTAATTTGAAGTAATTAGGAATGAATTATTGGAATTTTGAAGTGATTGGAAATATATTTGAATTCAATGGCTATTGCAGCATTTAATAACATTCAAACGTTATTATTTAGATTCCAAAGATAAACGGTTTTTGAAATTTATATTGTAAACCATTATTTAAATGGTTAAAAGATTTAAAATGGTTCGGAAGGATTTTAAATAATTGAATTTGGAATTTTTTATTAAAATTCTAAAGATTAGAATTAAAAAGGAAATGAGTTGGATGGAGTTGTGACGGATATTCGATGTGTAATTCCAAAGTTGAACAAATACTATCAGAAGCATTAGAAAGTATTACCTCAATGTTCTGATAGTGTTTGATTGAGTTGTGAATTTACATCGAATATAAGTTGATTTAACTCTATCAAACTTATGTTCGAATATAAATGGTTTGGATTATCATATATGAAATTTTAATCCAAATAGAGATTTGGTGAATTGAATAACTTGAGGAAATGAATAAAGAAATATGAGAATTGAAGGCATGTTTTGAAATATAAGGTCGGAAAAGCGAATCTTTGATTCGAAATAAAGAGGTAAGATGAAAACTGAGTTTATGACAAATTCCAACTTTGACATTCTAATAAATTGGAATGATTGGAAGGAAATTGAATTGAAAGGCCCGTATGATTCATGACCATCGATTTAAGAATACGCTTATTACTTGGGAAGTCCGGGATCGGATTTAAGTTCGAAACCATTCCAAGTGATAATACGACGCATGAAGCAAATTCAAGACTTGGAATCGACGAGTGAAGACCGTGGTTCTTCACATCAAACGGACTGATTGCCGATTGGCTTCTTTACTGATAGCTATAGTAGAGAGATGCCCCTATTCCCGGAGTGGCAGGAAGTCCGAACGTATGGGGAGAACTTTCGGATTTCGTTCCGTTCAGACCCAGGACGGACGTGTATGGATGGTGTGTCTGACATTGAAATTGACCGCATAGCACTGATCTCCGTTAATATATATCGGATTTGTGGTAAATATTTTATCCTCATCTCTAAGTCATATGAACTTAGAGGGTATGCATTGATTGAAATCGGTGATATGTCGTGAATTGTCAATGTGGCATACCCAAGTTATGAACGAGCTAGTGATGATCAAGGAATTGCTTTTCTTGGCATGCTTTGTATATGACGTGACATCGACAAACCTCACACCCCGGATGATGAGAAACTGGCGATTAGGTTGTGTATATATATGTGAATTGATGATGACCGCTGCAGCAGTGGAAACCACTTATGAATGATGGAATAGGGTATGTTCGGGGGGCCGTGTTTGGTCGAAAACCGTTGATCTGCCTCGCGATTTGTATTGGTGTCCGCGTCTGGATGAAAAACCCGTGATTACATTTCGTTTGCATTCCGATTGATCTTTCGTGCCATGAATCATCAAGTTGGAAACCCAAATCTCTAATACGTGCCACACGGTTTTATTTGTATATCTACATATATGGCGACATAATAGGATGGTGTAATAACCCGGAAATTCTGAACCAGTTCAAAATTTTTGTTTTGGCAATTTTAGCGAATTTTGAATATTTAAAATGAATTATTTTAAATATTATCGACGGGCAATTTATTTTGAATATAATTCTAACGTATATATTATATACGTCGTCGTTAGAATATAAATAATTATATTTAATTATAAATAGAATTGAAAATGGCGCGGTAGTTCGATAATTCGATTTCAAACTTCAATTGAATGTACCGGGTGCAAAACAATCTGGATTTTAGTGAAACCAAAAACAATAGGATCTATTCATGAATATCTTTCCAACGAATCTGAAAAATCGAAATTTCATAACGGGAATCAAAAGATATGTCTAGCTGAAAATTCTGAATAGTCGCTATGGAATTCAGGCCCTTAAAAATGGAAATTTTGCAAATGACCTCGGATTTCGACGAATCCACTTTTGTTGGATCCGCAGTGTCAAATTATAGCTAGATTCCAAATTTCATAATTTTTCGAATCAATATGTGAGCGTGGCAAAGGAAAACGCGTTTGACCAGTTTCAGTTGATTTTAATCGACTGGAAAATGGCCATTTTTCCAACGGTCTTAGAATTCGACGAAACTAGTTTTGTTAGGACCGTATCGTCAATACGAAGTTAGAAAATATTTTTCAGGAATTTTTCGAGTTCGTATGTGCCCCCGGTAAACTGAAATGCGCGTTCAGATTCAATATATAGAGTTATACGTTGATTTTAACGGAAACTGATTGTAAAGATCGAATCAACCTACGATATATATCCCATTGTGTTCGGAATGGGGGTAAAACGCTATGGACGACAGGCGGTGGGCCTCGTTTCGAGGTCGTATGTAAAAGTCAACTTTTTGAAAATAAATTAATTAAATAAATTAAAAATTAAATCTCTCACTCCTCACCCTCTCTATTTCTCTGCCCCCCCCCCCTCGTTATAATTCATTTTACAGAAAAGAGAAAAAAAAAGGAAATCGCGATTTCCCTCCAGCCCCTCCACCACCATCGCGCGCCGCCTCTGATTGGCCACCTCCGCCTCCTCCCTCCGCCTACGCTGATCATCGCCCCCCTAACCCTCCTCCTCTCGCGCCAGCCCTAGCCCGAAACTCGAACCCCAAATCGCCACCGAACCCCTACAGCCCACCGTACCCTGCTGCGTCGATCCTCCTTCTTCTTCCCCCTCCTCCTCTGTTCCTACTCGACGCCATGAAGCCCCCCCCCCCCCGGTTCCCGAAAACGCGCAGATCTACCCCCCGCCCCCCTCTGCGAAAACAAAAGTAAGTTTATTTACTCTTATATACATTTATTTGTTCAATATAGTTGGTTTTAAATCAGGATAAAAATCAGTGTTTAAGGGGAGGAAAGCTTTGTATTTTTTTTCTGTTTTGTTGAACAAAGTTTGAAGTTTTCTAGAAAGTTAGCGTAGGGGAAGATTTGTTCTTTTTTTTTTAAAAAAAAAGACGAGATTTTTATAAAGACGAGATTTTTATAAAGATTAGATTTTTAAAATGCAAAAGATTAGATTTTTAAAATGCAAAAGATTAGATTTTTATAGTTGAAAAGGCGATATTTTTATATTATAGAAAGGTTAAAAATATAATTTTTATATATAGTATAGATAATAAAAATTCGATCTTTACTATATGGAAGATGTAAAAATATGATTTTTGTTTATGTAGAGAATTAAAAATATAATTTCTACATGATAGGAATATTAAAAATATCATCTTTATATAGGTAGCAAAATAAAAATGTGATTTTTATAGTGATGAAATTGAAAAGGTAAAATCTTTAAAAGTGAAAAGACGATATTTTTAAATGGAGAAAGGAGTGATTTTTATTTTAAGAAAGCTATAATTTTTATGAAGAGAAAAATAATATTTTAAAAATTATGATTTTTATATTTTTAAAGTATTAAAAATATAATCTTTATATTTGAAAAGGCGAAATCTTTATATTTGAAAAGGCGAAATCTTTATAGTTAAAAAGGCGAGATCTTTATATAGCGAGGTAAAAATAGAATTTTTATCTATATAGTAGCGGTGTGAAAATGGAATTTTTATCCATATAGAGAGGTAATAAAAATTTGATTTTTATATATTGAATAGTATAATAAAAATTTGATTTTTATATATTGAATAGTATAATAAAAATTTGATTTTTATATGTTGAATAGCATAGTAAAAATTCGATTTTTATATATTGAATAGCATAGTAAAAATTCGATTTTTATATATTGAATAACATAGTAAAAATTCGATTTTTATATATTGAATAACATAGTAAAAATTCGATTTTTATATATTGAATGGCGAAGTAAAAATTCGATTTTTACATATGTAGTGAAAGCGGACAACGAAGGTGACAAAAAGGCGAGAACGATGAAGATTTCTAGCAATGAAGAGTCGTGGTATTGGATAGCTATCGGTGAGAATTTCTCACCTTTCAATTTCTTTTTCTAGTTATATATATATATACGAGGATGCAGACGGTGCTTAGTAGCACCCGACACAATCGTCCACAGACCATGGACTTGTTTGTTTGGTTGCATAAATTAGTTAGATGATTTGATTTAAATTTGGATTGTTTGGTGAAATGAATGGATTTGATTGATGTGTGAATGGCGTGAGCCTTCACTAGACCGGGGATAAGGCTAGACCTCGTCCCGTTTCTAGTATCGTGTCGTTATGCCGCCGAAATTTTCTAAAATAAGTTAGAAAAATAAAAATATCATTCTTTATTTTGTAATTGAACTGAATAAAAATTCATGTGTTAAAATAAAATATTTTATCGTTAAAAATATAATTTTTAACGAGAGTGTAAATAAATAAATATTCATTTACAAACCGGACGGTTTGTTTATGTACACCCATTTGAAGGACATTGATTGGGACGATAAATTTTACACATCGTCCAACTGCACAAATAAAATCTGTGTTTGATTGTTTGAAACCCCACACGGGTGTTGGGATGAAATTTGAAGTTCACTCATCCTGATTGATTGAATATGTCAATCGATTGATTGACAGGCTGTTATAAGCGTTAGATATCTATATTTGATGCTTATACAGTGTAGTGCACTTTGGTTGATGGTTGATTATTTTTCAATGCTATAATATACAAGTGTTGTATGGAAATCCATATAGTTAACGCTATATGGTAATTGATTGGGCCTCATTCCAATTTAGAAGATAAAGAATATTATAAAACAAAGGTTCATGTGTTGACTGTACTCATTCGCTGAGATTAGTCATGTGTTGAACGAAATATTTTAACAACAAAATTTATATCTTTATCACTACAAAACAAAGGTTCATGTGTTGACTGTACTCATCCGTTGAGATTAGTCATGTGTTGAACGAAATATTTTGATAATAACAAATATTTTGATAATAGGAAATATTTGAAATAGAATATTTGAAAATAGAAATATATGAAGCCGTGTTGATTAGATTGACGCCATTTTGACGTGAACGATATTTATATCGATTTTACTCATTTTAAAACGAATGTTGAAAAACGATTTCGAAATGAATATTATGAAACGATTTCGAAATGAATATTATGAAATGATTTCGAAATGAATTGAATAGAAAACGAATTTGATTTCAATTGAATATATAAACGAATTTGATTTCAATTGAATATATAACGAATTTGATTTGAATAGAAAACGAATTTGATTTCAATTGAATATATAACGAATTTGATTTCAATTGAATATATAACGAATTTGAATCAAATTGAAAACCAATTTGAATTGAATCGAATAGAAAACCACTTTGGATTGAATCGAATTGAAAACGAATTCGAATTGAATTTAAAACGAAGTGAAATGAATTCAAATTGAATTGAAACTTGAATTGAATAGAAATGAATTTTAAAACGAGTTTATAAAGAAGAATTCAATTTTGCTTTGAATTGAAAAGGAGGTGGAAATTGTTTTTGAAACGAATTCAAAACTATTGATATAATTCGTTTTAAATAGAAATCGACGAAATATATATATTATATATATATATATATAATATAATGGCCTGAATAGAACGCGCCGCGCCGCGGTAGTTCGTAAATTTCGACCGTTTATTTCAAACGGACATTACGGGAGATCCGACCGTCGGATTCTCCTAAAACCAGAACCGTTGGGTTCATATTCTAACGAATATTAGAAATTCAAAATCTAACGGTTGGATTTGGAGGTACGTCAAAATCAAATTTGAATAAGGTCGCCATAAGTGCAGTTCGATGGCCGTTGATGGAAATCGACTGTACGGGCCTTGATAAAATTATTAAAAATAGTAATAATTTATGTAAAATCATAAGAAATGATCTGAGAAAAATTGGGGTGAAAAACTCCATATTTGAAAAGATGAAAATAGATTTTTATCGAACTGAACTAGTTTTGAACTAAATTTAAAACCCAATTATTTTTAAATAAATAAAATTAGATTTAAAAAGATGTTTTAAATAATCGAAATTTCTAATATATTTGATTGGATTTGAAATGGGTTTATCATGAACGGTGTTTCAAATAACACTAGTTCTTTAACCCGATAATAATTAGAATGTGATTTGGGTTTGTCGTGAACTGTGTTTCAAATAACACTAGTTCTTTAACCCAGTAGAAGGAGTTTTAATGAATCTGCAATTAGATTGAAATGTGAATAGATAATCTAAATTATCAAATTTAGAAACTGAGCGAGAATGGAGTATCACCAGTTTTGCTCCAAAGCGATAGTTAAATCTTTAATTAGATTTGAACGTGAAATGGTAATTAATTTTACCGATAACACCATGGTGTTAGATATGGAGTATTACCAGTTTTGCTTCATGGGATGAATAGGTTGGGATTGGGAAATAAAATAAATAATTACTTCGATGTGGTTCGCTAATCTCGACTAGTTTGAAAAACCATAATTTGGTTTGAAATGTCATCCAAAGGAAGATTAAAGGATAAATTTTAAAGAATTTATCTTGGATAAAATTGATGGGAACTTTTCCCTGAGAATATGAATTGGAATGAGGTGTATGTTGTGTTTGTGTAGCATTCGTTTTAATATACGCGGGTTGTTCGGAAAAGCCGGGTTTACACCCATTTTGAATAACCGATTCGACGATAGGTCGAAGATGAAGACGGTGGTCGAAGACCGGAAGTCTTCACATCGTTTGGGTGATTACTGATGATCTTGATTGGGCTGTACACCCAAGATGAGGGAACCAGTTGGTTGTCGTCCAGACGTACTTGGAGATGGATGGATATGCGAGGAAAGTGCCTCTGGTTTCGTTCAGACCCAGAACGGACTTGTAAATGGATTGTGTGTCTGACATTGGATTTTATTCTGTGTTGATTGATTTCTATTAAATATACATCTGTTTGGCGGCGGAGAATTTATTCTTTTGCTTAACGCCCTTCTCTGAGACGTACGAGCTCAGAGGTTGTATATCGATGGACATCAATCGCATGGCATGAATTGCCTGTGTGGCATGCTGAGTTGCATGGATCAAGGCTTCTGTTGAAAAGCAAAGTCTTGTGGTTGATGATCAAAGCACGGCCTTTGTGGCGTAGCTTTGTGTATAACGTGAATTCGAGAGCCTCACACCTCGGTATGAGTTAAAAACGGGATACGACCGCTGGGAGAGCACGACATTTCTTTCTAGCTTTGGTGGTGTCAGTGACTTACCAGCCCTGACATTTATATACTTTTCACCTTTGTGGTTGTTGGAATGAGGCGCCTCGATTATAGGTCTGTAAGGACCGGGAAACGTGTGTTCAGGAATTGCCAATCCTCTAACGTAAGTGAGGATCGGCCCAGCCGCATCCGGGGTTGCCCAGAGTGTGTAGTCCCGAGGCATTTGCTAGAGTGTCTCAAAGCGGAGAGGAGCTTGCCCCTTGCCTCGACTCATGACGGAAATCCAATTTCCAATACGTGTATTTCGGTTTTATTTGTAGAGCCTAGTATGGCGACATAGTGGGATGGGGCACTCATGCCGTCTATGATTTATATTTATGACTGAAATTGTTTGGACACTATACACTTATTATTGTATCAAATGGTTTGTTTTAAACGTACCAAGCATGTTTGGCTGTTATAAGGTAAAACCCTATCCTCCGGCTTGCGTTGCATTGTGTGATGGGACTTGGGTCTTATAATAGCTTCATTTTTCGAAAAAGCATTGCGCTGTTTATTTATTATATGCACTGGTATTCTTGGGAGGAAACCCGTTCCGTGTTATACGGAGTGGTCCCTTGAATTACTCTCTTTTAAAATAAAGCTTTAAATAACTGTTTTAGTTCTCACACCAGTCACATGACTGACCTGGAGTTTATTGTTTTAACCTAAACTCTGGGTGCCCCTATTTTCCGCACGGGCAGCTAGTAGTTTTGGTTTTGCAGATTTATATTCACAGGATCCTGGTTTACAGCTGGAATGATATCCGGAAAGCTCTGTATCCGTATATCACCTTCAGTTGTGCTTTGTATTATTTTCCGCTGCTATGTAATTTATTGTAATCTCTGATATTTATCGAATGTAATTTATTCAACTATACTCTGTATATTCTTGTATCTGATGGAATTGTTGTAATAACAATGAAATGTTCTTCCGTCTGCGTTCTGTTTTGTCTTGTCCTCACAGTAATTCGTTTTTCTCATCTCTTCGGAGACCGGGGAAGTTCGGGTCGCTTCATTTGGTATCAGAGCTTTGGTTTACAGAGCTCGAGAACAGGACACATTAGAACCATACGAAAGAATTCATCAGATATTGGATTAGCAATATCCAATTAGAATGACTCGTTAGAGATAGGATTAGTAGTATCCTAGAACGAGTGTGAAGAGTATATTTTTCAAACGAAAATAAATTTGTTTCGAAAATTTAAATCGTTTTATACGTATTTGAATATTTTATTTGTGTTGAATATGGACAATCCACTATATAAAGATTTTGCATATACGCGTCATGAACATATATTCGAAGTTTTAATATATTGGATAGATATAGAATCATACTCTAGTGGCCCGAAGGTGATTCTGATGGTTGAGTACTCGTTGTCAGAATTTATGTTCGAGTGACGAAGGTGTGATATCTATATATTTCCATTAGACTGGTGTGAGAACCAAAATATAGTTAGAACACATTGTTGTGATTTGGCATCAAAAACATGATTTTTTGTATATATATCAAAATTATGAATTTGAAACTCTAATTCACTAATTGATTGATGTTTGCGTTGTTTGTTAAATTGTTTGATAATTATGAACCATTTAGCCTAATTGAACCAAATATTGAATTATATTGAAAATTGGTCGCATTTGCTTGCATATACATATACTTACATTGAACAGGTCATAGCAAGGAGGCTAGAGCAGAGAATAAAATTTGTTTGCCCGACAAATAGGTACATGTTTACTATATAATTTACTATTTTGTTTGGGTGATGATGATTTTATGAGCCTATTGGCTAGCCGCTTGGCCTTTTCTTTTTCTTTTTGAGATCAGAAGGCCTATATGGCAATTTCGGGATTTTCCCGTGGCTCCCGGTGCAGGGGAGGTTATGGCGAAATTTTTCGAAAATTTAGGGTGTTAGCCAAATTTTTGAAAATTTGAAAATTCTCAGAAACTGAAAAGTTGGAGAATGGAAGCCTGATCGAACGTAGAGTTGATTAATCCAACCACTTTCGACTTTGTTCCTTTTTGGGGACGAAAAGTTTTAAGTGGGGGAGATTGTAATAACCTGGAAATTCTGAACCAGTTTAAAATTTTTGTTTTGGCAATTTTAGCGAATTTTAATATTTAAAATGAATTATTTTAAATATTATCGACGAGCAATTTATTTTGAATATAATTCGAACGTATATATTATATACGTTGTCGTTAGAATATAAATAATTATATTTAATTATAAATAGAATTGAAAATGGCGCGGTAGTTCGATAATTCGATTTCAAACTTCAATTGAATGTACCGGGTGCAAAACAATCCGGATTTTAGTGAAACCAAAAACAATAGGATCTATTCGTGAATATCTTTCCAACGAATCCGAAAAATCGAAATTTCATAACGGGAATCAAAAGATATGTCCAGCTGAAAATTCTGAATAGTCGCTATGGAATTCAGGCCCTTAAAAATGGAAATTTTGCAAATGACCTCGGATTTCGACGAAACCACTTTTGTTGGTTCCGCAGTGTCAAATTATTGTTAGATTCCAAATTCCATAATTTTTCGAATAAACATGTGAGCGTGGCAAAGGAAAACGCGTTTGACCAGTTTCAGTTGATTTTAATCGACTGGAAAATGGCCATTTTTCCAACGTTCTCAGAATTCGATGAAACTAGTTTTGTTAGGACCGTATCGTCAATACGAAGTTAGAAAATATTTTTCAGGAATTTTTCGAGTTCGTATGTGACCCCGGTAAATTGAAATGCGCGTTCAGATTCAATATATAGAGTTATACGTTGATTTTAACGGAAACTGATTGTAAAGATCGAATCAACCTACGATATATATCCCATTGTGTTCGGAATGGGGGTAAAACGCTATGGACGACAGGCGATGGGCCTCGTTTCGAGGTCGTATGTAAAAGTCAACTTTTTGAAAATAAATTAAAAATTAAATCTCACTCTCCTCACCCTCTCTATTTCTCTGCCCCCCCCCCTCGTTATAATTCATTTTACAGAAAAGAGAAAAAAAAGGAAATCGCGATTTCCCCCCAGCCCCTCCACCACCATTGCGCGCCGCCTCCGATTGGCCACCTCCGCCTCCTCCCTCCGCCTACGCTGATCATCGCCCCCCTAACCCTCCTCCTCTCGCGCCAACCCTAGCCCGAACCCCAAATCGCCACCGAACCCCAACAGCCCACCGCACCCTGCTGCGCCGCCCCTCCTTCTTCTTCCCCCTCCTCCTCTCTTCCTACTCGACGCCATGAAGCCCCCCCCCCCCAGTCCCGAACCCGCGCAGATCTCCCCCCCCCCCCCTGCCCTCTGCGAAAACAAAAGTAAGTTTATTTACTCTTATATACATTTATTTGTTCAATATAGTTGGTTTTAAATCAGGATAAAAATCAGTTTTTAAGGGGAGGAAAGCTTTGTATTTTTTTTCTGTTTTGTTAAACAAAGTTTGAAGTTTTCTAGGAAGCTAGCGTAGGGGAAGATTTGTTCTTTTTTTTTAAAAAAAAAAAAGACGAGATTTTTATAAAGACGAGATTTTTATAAAGATTAGATTTTTAAAATGCAAAAGATTAGATTTTTAAAATGCAAAAGATTAGATTTTATAGTTGAAAAGGCGATATTTTTATATTATAGAAAGGTTAAAAATATAATTTTTATATATAGTATAGATAATAAAAATTCGATTTTACTATATGGAAGATGTAAAAATATGATTTTAGTTTATGTAGAGAATTAAAAATATAATTTTTACATGATAGGAATATTAAAAATATCATCTTTATATAGGTAGCAAAATAAAATTGTGATTTTTATAGTGATGAAATTGAAAAGGTAAAATCTTTAAAAGTGAAAAGACGATATTTTTAAATGGAGAAAGGAGTGATTTTTATTTTAAGAAAGCTATAATTTTTATGAAGAGAAAAATAATATTTTAAAAATTATGATTTTTATATTTTTAAAGTATTAAAAATATAATCTTTATATTTGAAAAGGCGAAATCTTTATATTTGAAAAGGCGAAATCTTTATATTTGAAAAGGCGAAATCTTTATATTTGAAAAGGCGAAATCTTTATAGTTAAAAAGGCGAGATCTTTATATAGCGAGGTAAAAATAGAATTTTTATCTATATAGTAGCGGTGTGAAAATGGAATTTTTATCCATATAGAGAGGTAATAAAAATTTGATTTTTATATATTGAATAGTATAATAAGAATTTGATTTTTATATATTGAATAGTATAATAAAAATTTGATTTTTATATATTGAATAGCATAGTAAAAATTCGATTTTTATATATTGAATAGCATAGTAAAAATTCGATTTTTATATATTGAATAACATAGTAAAAATTCGATTTTTATATATTGAATAACATAGTAAAAATTCGATTTTTATATATTGAATGGCGAAGTAAAAATTCGATTTTTACATATGTAGTGAAAGCGGACAACGAAGGTGACAAAAAGGCGAGAACGATGAAGATTTCTAGCAATGAAGAGTCGTGGTATTGGATAGCTATCGGTGAGAATTTCTCACCTTTCAATTTCTTTTTCTAGTTATATATATATATACGAGGATGCAGACGGTGCTTAGTAGCACCCGACACAATCGTCCACAGACCATGGACTTGTTTGTTTGGTTGCATAAATTAGTTAGATGATTTGATTTAAATTTGGATTGTTTGGTGAAATGAATGGATTTGATTGATGTGTGAATGGCGTGGGCCTTCACTAGACCGGAGATAAGGCTAGACCTCGTCCCGTTTCTAGTATCGTGCCGTTATGCCGCCGAAATTTTCTAAAATAAGTTAGAAAAATAAAAACATCATTTTTATTTTGTAATTGAACTGAATAAAAATTCATGTGTTAAAATAAAATATTTTATCGTTAAAAATATAATTTTTAACGAGAGTGTAAATAAATAAATATTCATTTACAAACCGGACGGTTTGTTTATGTACACCCATTTGAAGGACATTGATTGGGACAATAAATTTTACACATCGCCCAACTGCACAAATAAAATCTGTGTTTGATTGTTTGAAACCCCACATGGGTGTTGGGATGAAATTTGAAGTTCACTCATCCTGATTGATTGAATATGTCGGTCGATTGATTGACAGGCTGTTATAAGCGTTAGATATCTATATTTGATGCTTATACAGTGTAGCGCACTTTGGTTGATGGTTGATTATTTTTCAATGCTATAATATACATGTGTTGTATGGAAATCCATATAGTTAACGCTATATGGTAATTGATTGGGCCTCATTCCAATTTAGAAGATAAAGAATATTATAAAACAAAGGTTCATGTGTTGACTGTACTCATTCGCTGAGATTAGTCATGTGTTGAACGAAATATTTTAACAACAAAATTTATATCTTTATCACTATAAAACAAAGGTTCATGTGTTGACAGTACTCATCCGTTGAGATTAGTCATGTGTTGAACGAAATATTTTGATAATAACAAATATTTTGATAATAGGAAATATTTGAAATAGAATATTTGAAAATAGAAATATATGAAGCCGTGTTGATTAGATTGACGCCATTTTGACGTGAACGATATTTATATCGATTTTACTCATTTTAAAACGAATGTTGAAAAACGATTTCGAAATGAATATTATGAAACGATTTCGAAATGAATATTATGAAATGATTTCGAAATGAATTGAATAGAAAACGAATTTGATTTCAATTGAATATATAAACGAATTTGATTTCAATTGAATATATAACGAATTTGATTTGAATAGAAAACGAATTTGATTTCAATTGAATATATAACGAATTTGATTTCAATTGAATATATAACGAATTTGAATCAAATAGAAAACCAATTTGAATTGAATCGAATAGAAAACCACTTTGAATTGAATCGAATTGAAAACGAATTCGAATTGAATTTAAAACGAAGAGAAATGAATTCAAATTGAATTGAAACTTGAATTGAATAGAAATGAATTTTAAAACGAGTTTATAAAGAAGAATTCAACTTTGCTTTGAATTGAAAAGGAGGTTGAAATTGTTTTTGAAACGAATTCAAAACTATTGATATAATTCGTTTTAAATAGAAATCGACGAAATATATCTTATATATATAATATAATGGCCTGAATAGAACGCGCCGCGCCGCGGCAGTTCGTAAATTTTGACCGTTTATTTCAAACGAACATTACGGGAGATCCGAGCGTCGGATTCTTCTAAAACCGGAATTGTTGGGTTCGTATCGAAAAGAGCTTTCTAACTAATTTTAGAAATTCAAAATCTAACGGTTGGATTTGGAGGTACGTCCAAATCAAATTTGAAAAAGGTCGCCATAAGTGCAGTTCGATGGCCGTTGATGGAAATCGACTGTACGGGCCTTGATAAAATTATTAAAAATAGTAATAATTTGTGTAAAATCATAAGAAATGATTTCAGAAAAATTGGGGTGAAAAACTCCATATTTGAAAAGATAAAAATAGATTTTTATCGAACTGAACTAGTTTTGAACTAAATTTAAAACCCAATTATTTTTAAATAAATAAATTAGATTTAAAAAGGGGTTTTAAATAATCGAAATTTCTAATATATTTGATTGGATTTGAAATGGGTTTATCGTGAACGGTGTTTCAAATAACACTAGTTCTTTAACCCGATAATAATTAGAATGTGATTTGGGTTTGTCGTGAACTGTGTTTCAAATAACACTAGTTCTTTAACCCAGTAGAAGGAGTTTTAATGAATCTGCAATTAGATTGAAATGTGAATAGATAATCTAAATTAACAAATTTAAAAACTGAGCAAGAATGGAGTATCACCAGTTTTGCTCCAAAGCGATAGTTAAATCTTTAACTAGATTTGAACGTGAAATGGTAATTAATTTCACCGATAACACCATGGTGTTAGATATGGAGTATTACCAGTTTTGCTTCATGGGATGAATAGGTTGGGATTGGGAAATAAAATAAATAATTACTTCGATGTGGTTCGCTCATCTCAACTAGTTTGAAAAACCATAATTTGGTTTGAAATGTCATCCAAAGGAAGATTAAAGGATAAATTTTAAAGAATTTATCTTGGATAAAATTAGTGGGAACTTTTCCCTGAGAATATGAATTGGAATGAGGCGTATGTTGTGTTTGTGTAGCATTCGTTTTAATATACGCGGGTTGTTCGGAAAGGCCGGGTTTACACCCATTCTGAATAACCGATTCGACGATAGGTCGAAGATGAAGACGGTGGTCGAAGACCGGAAGTCTTCACATCGTTTGGGTGATTACTGATGATCTTGATTGGGCTGTACACCCAAGATGAGGGAACCAGTTGGTTGTCGTCCAGACGTACTTGGAGATGGATGGATATGCGAGGAAAGTACCTCCGGTTTCGTTCAGACCCAGAACAGACTTGTAAATGGATTGTGTGTCTGACATTGGATGTTATTCTGTGTTGATTGATTTCTATTAAATATACATCTGTTTGGCGGCGGAGAATTTATTCTTTTGCTTAACGCCCTTCTCTGAGACGTACGAGCTTAGAGGTTGTATATCGATGGACATCAATCGCATGGCATGAATTGCCTGTGTGGCATGCTGAGTTGCATGGATCAAGGCTTCTGTTGAAAAGCAAAGTCTTGTGGTTGATGATCAAAGCACGGCTTTTGTGGTGTAGCTTTGTGTATAACGTGAATTCGCGAGCCTCACACCTCGGTATGAGTTAAAAACGGGATACGGACCGCTGGGAGAGCACGACGTTTCTTTCTAGCTTTGGTGGTGTCAGTGACTTACCAGCCCTGACATTTATATACTTTTCACCTTTGTGGTTGTTGGAATGAGGCGCCTCGATTATAGGTCTGTAAGGACCGGGAAACGTGTGTTCAGGAATTGCCAATCCTCTAACGTAAGTGAGGACCGGCCCAGCCGCATCCGGGGTTGCCCAGAGTGTGTAGTCCCGAGGCATTTGCTAGAGTGTCTCGAAGCGGAGAGGAGCTTGCCCCTTGCCTCGACTCATGACGGAAATCCAATTTCCAATACGTGTATTTCGCTTTTATTTGTAGAGCCTAGTATGGCGACATAGTGGGATGGGGCACTCATGTCGTCTATGATTTATATTTATGATTGAAATTGTTTTGACACTATACACTTATTATAGTATCAAATGATTTGTTTTAAACGTACCAAGCATGTTTGGCTGTTATAAGGTAAAACCCTATCCTTCGGCTTGCGTTACATTGTGTGATGGGACCTGGGTCTTATAATAGCTTCATTTTTCGAAAAAGCATTGCGCTGTTTATTTATTATATGCACTGGTATTCTTGGGAGTAAACCCGTTCCGTGTTATACGGCGTGGTCCCTTGAATTACTCTCTTTTAAAATAAAGCTTTAAACAACTGTTTTAGTTCTCACACCAGTCACATGACTGACCTGGAGTTTATTGTTTTAACCTAAACTCTGGGTGCCCTTATTTTCCGCACGGGCAGCTAGTAGTTTTGGTTTTGCAGATTTATATTCACAGGATCCTGGTTTACAGCTGGAATGATATCTGGAAAGCTCTGTATCCGTATATCACCTTCAGTTGTGCTTTGTATTATTTTCCGCTGCTATGTAATTTATTGTAATCTCTGATATTTATCGAATGTAATTTATTCAATTATACTCTGTATATTCTTGTATCTGATGGAATTGTTGTAATAACAATGAAATGTTCTTCTGTCTGCGCTCATTTGTGTGTTGTTCTCAAAGTATCCGCTCTTTCCTTCATGGGGAAGTAACGGGTGACTACAGATGGGGTATTATGCCGTCTAGGATTAATACATTTATTTGCGAAATGGTTTTCTTCCACACTATATATAATAATATGAAAAGAGGATTTTCCGTATGAAGGCATGTTTGGTTATCATAAGATAAACCTTGCCCATCTGGTGTGCGCTTGCATTGTGTGATGTGGGACGAGCTTATGATAGCTTCATTTTAAAAATATCATTTCGTATTTATATGCACGGGTGTTCACATGGAGCAAAAGCCCGTTGCGCGATAGCGGCGTGGTCCGGTGAATGTCCCAACTTTAAAATAAATCCTAAAAACAACTGTTTTATGTTCTCACACCAGTCCCATGACTGACCTGTAGTTTATTGTTCCTTCCTAAACTCTGGGTGCCCATTAAATTTTCACATGGGCAGCTAGTAGTTTAGTTTTGCAGCTATCATTCGTTGGAGCAAAGT
This sequence comes from Allium sativum, assembly GCA_030737875.1. Lineage (NCBI taxonomy): Eukaryota > Viridiplantae > Streptophyta > Magnoliopsida > Asparagales > Amaryllidaceae > Allium > Allium sativum. The sequence goes on along the minus strand of CM060914.1, from coordinate 93,438,437 downwards.
TCGAAGCACTTTCTGAGTTGGCATCCACAATAGAGTTAAAGTTTCCACTGTGTCTTTTGATCTTCCGATGAGAGTAAATTTCTTTCTTCCGCTGTAAAGTATATATGTATGTGTAACTCTGATATTCAGGTAACTCTGATGAAATATTGTTCTTGAGCAATGGAAAGTTCTGTTATTTTGTTCAATGTATGTATGTACCCATAACAATTCGTCTTTCTGAACGGTTTAAGTTGGTTCAATTACCGGTAAGAACCGAGCAAAAAGGCGGGTCGTTACAGTTGGTATCAGAGCTTTGGTTTTACAAAGCTTTGGGTATGACATATTTTGAACAAATGACAGAACTCATCAGAGTTATAATATCTCATTAGAGATAGGGTTAGAAATGCCCTAGAATGAGATTTTAGAATATTATATCGAGAGGGCGTATTTTGAAATCCATAAAAAGTATTTTTGAACAAATAAATTATTTTGAAATATAATTGGAAATAAGGATTGCGAGTGGTTTATTCGACGTCACAACGGGACTATCGAGTATGTAAGGATTTTAAATATACGTCTGATCAACGTATATATGAAGTCCAATATATACTAGATAGATATAGAATCACACTCTAGTCACTCGGGGATGATTCTGTTGATGACTGCAGCACCATCAACATTCATTTTCATGTTTCGAAAGTGTGATGACTATATAATTCCAGTTTAAACGTCGAGGAATACTTAAAATCATCAGACTAAGTGTTTTAATGAATCAACCTTAATAAAAGAGTTTGGTGAATTAATCTAGGATTTTAAAACTAGAAGTTTGAAAGGGAAACTGGGATTAGCCTAAAATACTTCAAGAACTTTGAACCCTTAAAACCTTGAGTGTGATAGACAATAAGTGCTTGGAAAACTAAAAGATATATCTTAATAGTGAAATCTCACTTAAGAATTAGGTAATGTATTGTTGAAAATGCACGTAAGGAGGATAATTTACCATATCTCATATTTACAAGAATAATGGATCAAGGTATAACTAACATTTGAATATGAATTTTGTAATTTAATAGGTTGTAATCAGAGAAGATATCATATTCCTCAATGAGTGTCAAACAATAGAATTTAACCTATACCTAACAGGAATGGTGAACGATAAATTACAAGTTGAATTAATTTGTTTGGAAGTATAATCCTAGCAAAGCAAACCCTTTAGAAAAGTTTAAAGGTAATTTTAGCTTAAATAGGAATTTGTGTAAAAATCGATTTTAGAATATAACTAACGTCTTAAGTGGGAGAGAAAATACTCTTCCCTATTGAGACGATATAAGGAAGTCAACTGGAAATTTCTTAACAAGCAATTGCTTAAGACGCAAAAATAAATATTAAAGTAAGATTTTACCAAAAATTGAATCGTCCTTAGTCATATCGTTAGGTGCACTCGATTTATCTATCTTGACCTACGCTGGTTTCTTTTTCGTACCAATTGTTCTTGAAGAGTATCATTCATACCTTTGTCCTATGAACTTAGTCAAGTGATTTGAATCGAACTCTTATTCTGATATTGAACTTTTATCTATAACTCGATTCGAGCATGAAATTTGATTTGTCGAATAAAGCCAAAGTTAAATTCAAACTAGAAATAGTGATCTGTTCTAACATTACATTGTAATTGAAGGCGTTTGAAATAGAGGGCCTAACTGATGCAAGAAATTTGGATTTATAATTATTAGTTGATTTTGAAATTTAACTCGAATGCTTGAATAAATACTAGAAACAATACTAGTTTGAAATATGCCGAATCAGAGTGGCGTAGCGGAAGCGTGATGTTATTTTAAATAAAAATGAGATTCCGACTAGTTGAGTAAATAAAATTTTCCCTAATAAGCTTCAACATTTGAGAAAGAGAGAAAAATCAAATCTTTTGATATCAAGTCGATTAAAAAGGAAAGGCTTATTCGATTATAGAAATATGACAACTAATATATGACTTAGAAATAAAAGAAATTTCTACGACTAGAATCCCGATATTTTGAAATGTTTAGAAAACAATAGATATTTGTAAATTATAATTATGAAATGATTTACAACTTAGCGGTATGAAATGATTTGGTTTGTTCGAGTAACCATGACTAAAACAGGGTTTGGATGAAAGATTTGACTTCGTGTGATGGGTGATACTCAGTTGTCCTGTCATGAGAATGAACTTCTCGAATTAATAACATATAGATTTCATCATAATATATTTTGAAATTTTGAAAGCGAATTTGGTTTTGGAAAGTCCCGAAGTAAAGTATGATTTTCTATATGAGAGGAATTAGATTATTCCAATGGTTTGAAATAGAAAATGGGATTCTAAGTTCGAGAAATCATCATGAGGGTTCAAATGCTTACAAATATTAATAAAAGTTCAAGCTTACTTAAATTAACCTTTCCAACAAACTATATTTTGAAATACCGTGATCTTTGTTCTGTATAAATAAAGATTTGATATAAGAGTTTTACCAAATTTATTATATGGAGACTTTGTTCCTATAAGCTATTTGAATAAAATTTAAGGTTAACAAATTTTGTAAATAATTTTGAACAAATTTCTAGGTAAGGTTTATTTTGTTTATATATAATTTTATGAACTTCCCTTTTCGAGGACGAAAAGCCTTAAGTGAGGGAGAATGTAACGATCTAAGTTTTTTGAAAATCAAATTTGAATTTAATATTAATTTTAAATAAAATTTTAAGGCGATAATAGTGATTTAAAAGATTAAAAATTAAATTTTATTGTGAAATCAGTTATAACAACGTTTGTTTTAGAAAAACGGTTCGTCGTAAGTTGAAATATCGGAACGAGTTATAATCGAGTCGGGCAAACGATCAGGATTTGAAATTAAATTATAATTAAATATTCGTTGTAGATTTTTGTTCAGTTTCAGTTCGCATCATCTTAAAATATTTTATTTAATTTTTCTGTAATTTTTATTTCAAAAAATAAGCATATGTTTTTCTAGCGTATTTTGGGGTAACTGTGGTCCCTTTTGACACTATACAGAATCAGTCAACCGGTCTGTTTTATTACTGTTTTGGGATCGTGACACATTATTGTACATGAATATATCGTTAGCTTGTTGTTATTGGTTATTGATAATTAAAAATAAAAGAAATCGGAAAATGTGCGATGTACAAATTTTAATAAAAGAAATTGGGCTTTGGGAAAGGCATTCAAGAGGATGGGACATAAGGTATTCACGCAAGAAAATGCATAAGGAAGAAGAGAAAAAAAAAGGACTCACGCATGGATTCTATACAACATCCATATGTTGCGTTAAACAAAACTTAGATGCCACTTGGTTTCCACGTAAGTTCGAGTTTAACAAAAAAAAAACTAAAAAAAAATATGTATATATGAAATGAATAAATCAAACGTGCCAGCCATGCATGATTCTAGTAAGACAAGTGTGCAAACACTCCTACATGTGCATTCCCATCACAATATATATATATATATATATATATATATATATATACATACATACATACATATATATATATATATATATATATATATATATATATAAACTTCCTCATTTTTAAAACAGCCTTCTTTCCTTCCTATTCCACATTCTTCCTTCCACCGCACTCAGCATTGCCACAAGACACCGCACCCCACTCAGCATTGCCACAAGACACCGCACTTGCTCCACCTCTTTCTTCCCATGCCGTAACTATCCCGCTTCTTCCCCTCGTTTAGTCTCCTCCGAAACCCTGGCAGACCTTCCACCGCACCATAAAGCCCTCAGCTCCACCGCAAATATCCATTTTGCTCACCACCGCCACACTTCCTTCCCTCCTCCTCAATTTTGCATGCGCACCTTGTTTTATAAAAAAAAAGAAAAAAGAAAAAAAAAAGAAATGAAACCGTACGTTGCATGCACTCAGCCTCCCACCGAAATTTCTCCACTCGCCTGAAACCCATCATTCAACTTTTCTCCTCCAACTTTGCATGCATGCAAAAAAAAAAAAAAAAAAAACTATTTGCAGATAAAAGCCTTTGCGTTGTAAAAAAAATAAAAGAAAAAAGAAAAAAAAAGACAGAACGCAAGAAGTAGGAAGGATGCAAGAAAGCAAAGGGAAGGAAAAGAGACAGCGCAGAAAAGGAGAGACCAACAGTCCGTCTCTACAAAGGAAAAAGAAGAAAAGTTTGCAAACGTGAAACCATGCTCGCCTAGCCGACTTTGCATGCGGGCGCGAATGTTGTTGCAGATCTAAGAGCGCGAAAAAAAAAAGGAAAAAGAAAAAAAAAGGAAGGAAAAAAAAAACGCATGAACAGTTCGCATGGATAGAGGGAATGGGCAATTTAATTTACTGTACTTGGCAATGCATATTGCATGCTTTGTCTATTTGAGCAAAGTGAAAATGTGAAGAAAAATATGAGGTTCAGGCTTTGTCTATTGAGCGAACGGATTGGGGCGCAAGGTAAAGAGAGAAAAGAAAAGGGAGAACGCAAACGAAGCATCGGAGACTGGAACGCATTGGTACAAAAACAGAAGAAAAAAAAAGCGGTGAAATTTCTGGGAAGCTATAAGGTGAGAACAATTTATTTAATCATTTATTTTAATTAGTAGTGATTAAAATGTGATGTGATGATCGTTTGAATATAGATGTGAATATGTGAATGTATATGCATGTAACTAGATAACACACCGAACACTGAAAACGTTATTGACAGTAACGCTTGTGAACCGTTAAATTGGTTGTTATTAATGATGATTATAATGCATGATCATCTTACTTATATGGTTGATTTATTTTGGTTTGCATGATGCACACACAACACCATGGTTGTGAAATCATACAGATAGTCGATTCAATTCTCCTTCCATATACGGAAGATTTATTTTTCAATATTATAAATTATTCTCTTAAGTCAAATTTTAATTTGAAAGAGCTTTGGATATATATATATATATATATATGAAATATTATACCAAACCGTTCTAGGATGACAGAGAGGATGGCATCTAGGCTTGGGTTTGGAAACCTAGTTTCCTGCTCTCCCAGGCCATCCCTAACTGGTCCGACGGACGAAACGATTAATTCAAACAAAATTGGAATTTGGATTGAAGTCGTTTTTAAACCTAGAAACCAATTAGGATTTCAATTAATAAATGTCGTGTAAGGACCATTTATGAAATATAAATTTAACATTTAACATTTAAAATTAAAAGGGTTGAATTTCTATGGTTTATAACTTAATTTAATGTAGATTAAGATTTGGAATTATGAAATGATTTTTCAATTTAAACTTAAAAATCGATTTTGAAATAAAGTTATTTGAATTGGAAATATAAATTAAATTTGAAAGAACTCGAGCGAAATTTTATTTAAACCGGTTTATAACGCGCTACGGTGCGAAAGTTCGTAAATATCGATTTCAAAATGGTTATAACCTTATGGTTTGAAATCGGTTCGATTTGAAACATTGACTTTCAAATATAACCAATTTTAAATTTTAGATAATTCATAATAAGTTTTACTTTATTAATTTGAAGTAATTAGGAATGAATTATTGGAATTTTGAAGTGATTGGAAATATATTTGAATTCAATGGCTATTGCAGCATTTAATAACGTTCAAACGTTATTATTAGATTCCAAAGATAAACGGTTTTTGAAATTTATATTGTAAACCATTATTTAAATGGTTAAAAGATTTAAAATGGTTCGGAAGGATTTTAAATAATTGAATTTGGAATTTTTTATTTAAATTCTAAAGATTAGAATTAAAAAGGAAATGAGTTGGATGGAGTTGTGACGGATATTCGATGTGTAATTCCAAAGTTGAACAAATATTATCAGAAGCATTAGAAAATATTACCTCAATGTTCTGATAGTGTTTGATTGAGTTGTGAATTTACATCGAATATAAGTTGATTTAACTCTATCAAACTTATGTTCGAATATAAATGGTTTGGATTATCATATATGAAATTTTAATCCAAATAGAGATTTGGTGAATTGAATAACTTGAGGAAATGAATAAAGAAATATGAGAATTGGAAGGCATGTTTTGAAATATAAGGTCGGAAAAGCGAATCTTTGATTCGAAATAAAGAGGTAAGATGAAAACTAAGTTTATGACAAATTCCAACTTTGACATTCTAATAAATTGGAATGATTGGAAGGAAATTGAATTGAAAGGCCCGTATGATTCATGACCATCGATTTAAGAATACGCTTATTACTTGGGAAGTCCGAGATCGGATTTAAGTTCGAAACCATTCCAAGTGATAATATGACGCATGAAGCAAATTCAAGACTTGGAATCGACGAGTGAAGACCGTGGTTCTTCACATCGAACGGACTGATTGCCGATTGGTTTCTTTACTGATAGCTACAGTAGAGAGATGCCCCTATTCCCGAAGTGGCAGGAAGTCCGAACGTATGGGGAGAACTTTCGGATTTCGTTCCGTTCAGACCCAGGACGGACGTGTATGGATGGTGTGTCTGACATTGAAATTGATCGCATAGCACTGATCTCCGTTAATATATATCGGATTTGTGGTAAATATTTTATCCTTATCTCTAAGTCATATGAACTTAGAGGGTATGCATTGATTGAAATCGGTGATATGTCGTGAATTGTCAATGTGGCATACCCAAGTTATGAACGAGCTAGTGATGATCAAGGCATTGCTTTTCTAGGCATGCTTTGTGTATGACGTGACATTGACAAACCTCACACCCCGGATGATGAGAAACTGGCGGTTAGGTTGTGTATATATATGTGAATTGATGATGACCGCTGCAGCAGTGGGAAACCACTTATGAATGATGGAATAGGGTATGTTCGGGGGGCCGTGTCTGGTCGAAAATCGTTGATCTGCCTCGCGATTTATATTGGTGTCCGCGTCTGGATGAAAAACCCGTGATTACATTTCGTTTGTATTCCGATTGATCTTTCGTGCCAGGAATCATCAAGTTGGGAACCCAAATCTCCAATACGTGCCACACGGTTTTGTTTGTATATCTACATATATGGCGACATAATAGGATGGGGTATTATGCCGTCTAGGATTAATACATTTATTTGCGAAATGGTTTTCTTCCACACTATATATAATAATATGAAAAGAGGATTTTCCGTATGAAAACATGTTTGGTTATCATAAGATAAACCTCGCCCATCTGGTGTGCGCTTGCATTGTGTGATGTGGGACGAGCTTATGATAGCTTCATTTTAAAAATATCATTTCGTATTTATATGCACGGGTGTTCACATGGAGAAAAAGCCCGTTGCGCGATAGCGGCGTGGTCCGGTGAATGTCCCAACTTTAAAATAAATCCTAAAAACAATTGTTTTACGTTCTCACACCAGTCCCATGACTGACTTGGAGTTTATTGTTCCTTCCTAAACTCTGGGTGCCAATTAAATTTTCACACGGGCAGCTAGTAGTTTAGTTTTGCAGCTATCATTCGTTGGAGCAAAGTTCGAAGCACTTTCTGAGTTGGCATCCACGCTAGATTTAAACTTTCCGCTGTGTCTTTTGATCTTCTGATGAGAGTAAATTTCTTTCTTCCGCTGTAAAGTATATATGTATGTGTAACTCTGATATTCAGGTAACTCTGATGAAATATTGTTCTTGAGCAATGGAAAGTTCTGTTATTTTGTTCAATGTATGTATGTACCCATAACAATTCGTCTTTCTGAACGGTTTAACTTGGTTTAATTACCAGCAAGAACCGGGCAAAAAGGCGAGTCGTTACATTTAGTCTTCTTTCTCCAACCTCCTAGTCAGTCAGCACAGTATGTCCAGTCATCATCTTCTCACCTGTCACATGAAACACACACACACACCGTACACTGCAGTAGAAACAAAACTGTATATAAGCGAATATAAATTTTATTTTTAAAGTTTTATTTGCCTCAGATTTCGGGTGTGTATCCCATCATTTTTCATGACATGATCTGATCTGTGTGTAGCTAGTTTGTATATGAATAGGGACAGAAAATATTGTCTGATGGCTTCATGTACACACGTGTATACATGTGTGCACTGCCTCGCCAATCAGTTTGCAACTGAGGAGTAGCCACGCGGACCATCTCGACTTAGTGCACAACAGTGAAATAAAACAGTCGCAAGAAATGTTCAAACATCCAATATGGCCGAGCACAAGAGAATGGATGCAAACCAGCAAATGAATGGTCAAATAATAAAATTTTCGGATCAAGCCAAAATAGAAAATACAAAACATCATGGTGATCAAACTACAACAAATACAAAAGGAAAATGGTCGAGCAATAAAGAGATGTCACACATGATACATGACAATGCAAAGTCAACATGTACAAACAATGAAGAAACATCACAAACAAGTGAACATTGTAAGGTACACAATGAACATGGTGTACTATCAGGTGGGTTAAGCATTGATGAAAACAAGGGACAGTTCAGATACACACTGTGTCATATGTGAACAGTGTAAACAAGAACAGTGTGTGTGTGTGTGTGAATATGCAGTGGAGGATAAATCAATGGTCAAGCATGTGGCAGATCAGCTCAGCACAGCATGAACAAAGTGGAAGATCAGATCAGCTCATCAAATATACAATGAAATTAGACAAGGCAAGGTAGTGATTCAACAACAAAATATATGTGTGGATACATGGGCAGTGAAATAGTCAATGGTGATAACACATTCATGGCAATTGGCAAGTGTAGACAAGATGCTTAAATGCATGAAAATGGTTCAGCTTCATGCCACATGAGTAACTCAGCAGCATACATGAATGGATGTAAGTATGGCGCAACTACAATGGGACAGCAAGGAGATAGAAATGCTCAGGAGTTCTCAAGCATAAAAATGAGAAAATGGGAAAATCACAAAGCAAGGAAGAATGGGAAAATCACAAAGAAAAATGGTAAAATCAAAAATGGTTGTGATTTACATACGTGTATAGTACACAGTCATGTAAACACCAAGAAGCAAAATGGGAAAATCACAAAGCAAGGCAGAATGATTCAAATATCAGGTTCAAGAAATTAGTACATAAATGGTTACAGTTTTAACAAAGCAGAAAAATGTGCAAATCAATCCGGGCATCAATTCATTTCCAAAAATTACTGTGGCTATGTCTTGGAGCATGAAAGAATCTGTTTTTTTTTTAAATAAAAAATAACTCAATCTTTTTAGCAAATATTCATTTCAGATTTTATGTCATGTTTTTCAGTCAAGCAAGGTGAACATGTCTTATACAAGAAACCAGAAAATTTGTTTCCTGATTTGGTCAACATAAAATCATTTTTTTCAGCAATTATATGGATGAGTAATTTTGGGAAAGATAATAACACGGCAGAAAATATTTGGCAAGCTTTTCAATCCTTCCTGAAATCAAGGGATTAGGTTTTGGCAAGTAATCTATTAGCATTTTTTATACAAGAATAAAATCAGTCTTTGGAAATCATTTATAGCATTTTAATTTATGAGTTTCTAGAAATGTTTTCATGGAATAATATCAAAGGGGCCAATTTTTTTTTTTAGAAATTCAAGTTTTTTTTAGACCAGAAAATCACTCATGTTTTTAAAAGCCGAGCAATTCATTTTCATTCAGGCAAATACAGGAAACAATATCAAGTCTAGATCCATATCAGTAATCACGCAACAACAATCGAGACGAGGTGATTAAGCCAAAAGGGGAAAGCAACCTCAAATCATCCAAGTCACTCACGAAGTCAGAGTTTAAGGGTTTTGGTTTACCCTATTTATTTACACCAATATCATCACAGGCAAAAAATCATCGAACGAAATCCAAGAACACAAATCCAAGAACAAAATTATAAAAATTCCAAATCAGAGAAAACTCACAATTTTTCAATTGTTTTCGATCGAGCAAATCCCAAATCGAAGCACGAGAAAGCTACCAAGTCTTGAGCTTCAGAGAGACAGATTCGATCATTCAAGCATCTCGATTTGAGGAGGATTTCAGAAACCCTAATCCCCTTTGTATCGCCGCCATTTTTGGTTCCCAGAGAAATAAAGAAAAAGATCGGGATAAAACAAAGAGAGTGCATCAACTTTGAAAGGGGCCGTCCAACATAGTTTTAAAAGGGGATGACCCCTTATATTTAAACTCCTAGGGTTTTCTTTGTTTATTTAATTTTGTTTTGTTTTTAATTTTCTTCTGTAAACAATTCTGAACTGTTTTTCTAGAAGTCTGTAAAATTCTAGAGTTCCAGTCAGGGTGTTGACTGGCAGTCCACTAGAGTCTGTAAATTTTAGGGTTACGAGTTACAGGGTTTGTAATTCGGGAAATCTGATCGAGGGGATATCAGTCAGTCTAGGGTTTTGAGCGTAGGGTTAGGACAGAAGCAGGCGCTGCGAGTGTACATTGTCTTGTATGCGGGATCTGTTTATAACACCTAGTAGAAACCTTAGGAATGCAACAGTAGGCAAGGTTTTGCCGAAGCTGGGTATATCTGTGTGTGATTTATTTTCTGCACTTTTATTTCTGCTGCATTCTGTGATTTGTTTATTATTTTAATATCCTGTCAGTTTTTCAATTCAGTTTAAAAACTGTGATAAACCCTATTCACCCCCCCCCCTCTAGGGTTAATCTAGATCCAACAAAGATGAGTGGTTTCCTAGGTATTGATCTGATGTTGGTTTCGGCCTTCGGGGTTAACACTTAGGGAATCGTTCTCTTACTAATTTACGGTTGGAGTCTGATTAAGAATTAAACGATAGAAAACATAATTTTATAAAATATATTAAATAGAATAAATAGTCATGTGTTGACGATATTAAGTAGAATAACGAAGTTATTGAAATATATAAATTCGTGTTGATTAGATATGCTCCACTTTGACGTAAACGATATTTGTATCGATTTTATTCATTTTTATAATGAATATAGAAAAGGAAGTGATTTCAAAATATAACGTTTTGAAAATATTATCATTTGTATATCGATGATGTGGAATATTCAATTTTGATTAGAAATTGAATATGAAGTTGAAATCGTTTTGAAAACGAATTTGAAACGATTTATAAAATACGTTTTAAAAGGAAATCGATGAAATATATATAATATATACATTATATATATAATGGCCTGAATAGAATGCACCGCACCGCGGATGTTCGCGAATTTGGACTATTGACTTCGAATGGGTATTACGGGAGATCCGACCGTCGGATTCTCCTAAAACCGAAACCGTTGGGTTCGTATTGAAAAGAGCTGTCTAACGAATATTAGAGATTTGAAATCTAACGGTTGGATTTGGAATTATGTCCAAATCAAATTTGGAAAAGGTCGTTGTAAGTGCAGTTCGATGGCCGTTGATGGAAATTGACTGTACGGGCGTTGATAAAATTATTAAAAATAGTAATAATTTGTGTAAAATCATAAGAAATGATCTGTGAAGAATTGGGATGAAAATCTCCATATTTGAAAAGATAAAAATAGATTTTTGTCGAAATGAACTAGTTTTGAACTAGAATTATAAATCCATTTATTTTTAAAATAAATAAATTGGATTTGAAATGGTTTTAAAAGTAACCGGAATTTCCAATAATTGAATTAGAATGGATTTGAATCGAAATTGTCTTTGGAATATTTCAATGTTGGATTTCGTGATTATACATATATTGTTAGGGATATTTGAAAGATATATTTATATCGTTATTTCTAATACGATATTTGTTGGTCGTAGAATTTGATATGGAATATAAGCCAATATATTTTCTATTCAAAGCCTTGTATTTAATATCAAATGGGATTTGGGTTTGTCGTGAATGGTGCCTTCACTAACACTATTCTTAAGCCCAGTTGAGAAAAAGATTAAATCTTTTTATTTAGATTTAATGAAGGATACCAATTAAATGATATTTAACTGGAGTTGAAATAGAATGTGATTTTGGGTTTATAGTGAACCGTGTTTTAAATGACATTGGTTCCTTAACCCAGTTAAAGACAGGATGTAATTTCCCAAGTTAGATAATCATTGATAGTGATTATTGGGAAGATTAAAACCAAGTGGAGTTTTAATGAATCTTTAATTAGACTAAAAGAATCAAGAATGGAGTATCACCAGTTTTGCTCCAGGCGATAGTTAAATCTTTAATTAGATTTGAACGTGAAATGGTAATTGAATTTACCGATAACCAAGTGGTGTTAGATATGAAGTATGACCAGTTTTACTTCATGGGATGAATAGGTTGGGATTTGGAAATAAAATAAATGATAACTTCGGTGTGGTTCGCTAATCCCGATTAATTTGAATTGATATTCAAAAGAAGATTAAAGAATTAATTTTAAAGAATTTATATTTGATAAAATTAATGGGAACCTTTCCCTAATAATGTGAATATTTGAATAAAAGAGTATTCTGAATTGGAATGAGGCGTATGTTGTGTTTGTGTAACACTTGTTTATAAAATACGCGAGTTATTCGGAAAAACCGGGTTCATCCCATTCTGAATAACTAATATGACGATTAGTCGAAGATGAAGACGGTGGTCGAAGACCGGAGGTCTTCACTTTGTTTGGGTGATTACTGATGATCTTAATTAGGCTGTACACCAAAGAGGAGGGAATCAGTTGGTGATTGTCTACTTGGAGATCGATGGAAATGTGAGGTACAATGTGCCTCCGGTTTCGTTCAGACCCAGAACGGACTTGTAAATGGACTGTGTGTCTGACATTGGATTTTATTCTGTGTGATTAATTTCTTTTAAATAGATATCTGTTTGGCGGCAGAGAATTTATTCTCTTACTTAACGCCCTTCTCTGAGACATATGAGCTCAGGGGTTATATATTAATGGATATCAATCGCATGGAGTGAATTGCCTGTGTGGCATGCCTAAGTGGCAAATGATCAAGGCTTCTATTGAAAAGAAAAGTCTTGTGGTTGATGATCAATGCACGACTTGTTTGGCATAGCTTTGTGTTGCGTTGATTCACGAGCCTCACACCCCGGTTGTGAACCAGAAACGGGAGAGGACTTCAGGGAGGGCATGCGTTTCCTTCTAGCTAGAAGTGGTGTCAGTGGTTTTATATGCCCCGACGAGTTTGACTTATGTGGTTGTTGCTGTTGCGAGGCGCCTCAGATATATCGATGACTATGTGGAGCAGATGGAGTCATTGGACTCATTGACACCCCATAGGGTGGGGAAATGCAGTGCTCAGACATTTTAATCCACATCGGTGGACCGGCCCCGACGATCCAAGGGACGATGCGTTTTGTTCCTGAGACACGGGCAAGAGCGTCACGAATTCGCTAAGGACGATCCCTTGCCTTGGTTCGCAGTTGGAAATCCAACTTCCAATACGTGGTATGTGCGGTTTTGATTGTAGAGCCTAGTATTGGCGACATGATATATGGTACCCATGCCATCTATGATTAATTCTTATGATTGAAATTGTTTTGACACTATACACTTATAGTAATAATAAACGATGAAATTTAGCGTATCAAGCATTCTTTGGCTATTATAAGGTAAACCCTATCCTCCAGCTTGTGTTGCATTGTGTGATGGGACCTGGGTCTTATAATAGCTTCATTGTTCTTTATTTAGCATTGCGCTGTTGTTATATGCACCGGTATTCTTGGGAGGACACCCGTTCCGTGTTATACGGTGTGGTCCCTTGATTTATCTAACTTTAAAATAAATATTAATAACTGTTTTAGTTCTCACACCAGTCACATGACCGACCTGGAGTTTATTGTTTTAACCTAAACTCTGGGTGCCCCTATTTCCGCACGTGCAGCTAGTAGTTTTGGTTTTGCAGATTTATATTCACAGGAACCTGGTTTACAACTGGAATGATATCCGGAAAGCTCTGTGTCCGTATATCTCTTTCAGTTGTGTACTATATTATTTTTCCGTTGTAGTAATGTAATTAAATCTCTGATGTTCGTTTAATGTATATTATTTGTTTATACTCTGTATATTCTTGTATTATGATGAATTGTTGTAAACAATGAAATGTTCTTCTGTTTGTGTTCCGGTATGTCTTGTCCTCAAAGTATCCGCTCTTTCCTTACCTGGGAATTTACGGGTACTTACAGTGCCCTTATTTCCACACGAGAAGCTAGTAGTTTTGGTTTTGCAGATTTATATTCACAGGATCCTGATTTACAGCTGGAACGATATCCGGAAAACTCTGTATCTGTTTATCTCTTTCAGTTGTGTTTTGTATTATTTTCCGCTGCATTGTAAATTGTAAATCTCTGATGTTTTTGTTCTGTATATTTATTCATACTCTGTATATTCTTGTATTCTGATGAAATTGTTGTAATAAGCAATGAAATGTTCTTCTGTTTATGTTCTGATTCATCTTGTCCTCAATTCAATCTGGGCTTTCCTTTTCGGGGAAGTTCGGGTCGTCTCAGCTTGGTATCAGAGCTTTGGTTTACAAAGCTCGAGAACAAGACACTTTGGAACCAAACGAAAGAATTCATCATAGATTGGATTAGTAATATCCAATGAGAATGACTCGTTAGAGATAAGAACGGTAGTATCCTAGAATGAGTCGGAAGAGTGATGTTTTTAAAATAAAAATGAAAACAAATTTTGTTTTGAAATTTTCAATCAATTATTCGTATTTGAATATTATTTTTATATTTATTTGGACAATCAAGTATATAGAGATTTTAATATACGTCTAATCCACGTGTGTTTGAAGCCTCAAATATACTAGATAGATATGGAATCACACTCTAGTCGTCGGGGAATGATTCTGATGATGGGTACCCATCATCAGTGTTGTGTTCGAGTTTCGAAAGTGGGATGTCTATATACTTCCAATTGACTGGTGTGAGAACCAAACTAGATAGGGCTTATTGTTGTGATTTAGCATCAAAAAACTGGATTTTGGACTATGTATCAAATTTATGAATTTGAAAAGATAATCAACAAATTGATTGCTGATTGTGTTGTTTGATTTTTGGTTGATTAATTAGAATTTGAACCATTTAGCCAAATGGTATCAAATATTGGACTGAACTGAAAATTGTTTGAAATTGCATGCATATACATGTGTATCCATTGAACAGGTCATTGCAAAGAGGCTAGAGCAGAAGAATAAAATTGTTTGCCCGACAAATAGGTACATGTTTATTGTATTTCTTGGGGTTTTTGATGATTTTATGAGCCGATAGGTTAGCCACTTGGCTGGTTCTTTTTTTCTTGGATTGGAGAGGCCTGTATCGCAATTTCAGGATTTTCCCGGTGCTCCCGTGCAGGGAAGGTTATGGCGACATTTTTCAAAAATTTTGGGTGTTAACCAAATTTTTGAAAAATTGAAAAGTTTTCAAAAACCGAAAAGTTGAAGAACTTAAGCTATAATGAAAATAATGAAAGTTGAGTTGGTTTGTAAAACAACTTTCAGCTTCGTTCCTTTTCGGGGACGAAAAGTTTTAAGTTGGGGAGATTGTAATATCCCGGAAAATCCGAACCAATTTAAAAATTTTATTTTGGCAATTTTGATGAATTTTGAATATTTAAAATGATTTATTTTCAATAATAACGACAAGAATTTCATTTTGAATAGAAATAGAACGTATAGATTTATATAGATCGACGTTAGAATATAAATATTTATTTTAATTATAAAAGGAATTGAAAATGGCGCGATAGTTTGAAAATTCGATTTCACATTTCAAATTAATGTACAAGATTCAAAATAAACCGGATTTTTAGCGAAACCAAAAATATTAGAATCTATTTGAGAATATCTTTCCAACGAATCCGAAAAATTAAAATTTCATAGCGGGAGTAAAAAGTTACGCCCAATTGAAAATTCAGAATAGTCGCTATGGAAAATATAGCCATTAAAAATGGAAATTTTGCAAACGATCTCTGTTTTCGATGAAACCACTTTTGATGGATCCGGGATGTCGAATTATTGCTAGATTCCAAAATTCATAAAATTTCGAATCAATATGTGAGCGTGTCGAGGGAAAACGTGTTTTGACAGTTTCTGTCAATTTCGATCGACCAGAAAATGGCCATTTTTCAAACGATCTCAAAATTTGACGAAATTAGTTTTGTTAGGACCGTATCGTCAACACAAAGCTAGAAATAATTTTTCTGTAATTTTTGGGGTTCGTATGTGGTCCCGGTAAATTGAAATGTACGTTCAAAATTGAATATATAGATTTATATTTTGATTTTGATGGAAACTGATCGAACCAGTCGAATTGGCTTATCGGACATAGCCCATTGTGTTCGGAATGGGGGGTATTTAGCTTACGACAATAGTCATTTGGTTCAGATTGGAGTTAGCATGAACAAACAAGAATTTTCAAACTTAAAGGATTTAAATAATAAAATAATTTTTTATATAAATATATTCACCCCCTCACCACCGTTGAGACGACCCAAACTTCCCCATTAAGGAAAGCATGGATTGCTTTTTAGAAAAAAATTGAAACCATTATAAGACTCAAGTCCCATCACACAATGCAACACAAACCGGAGGATAGAGTTTTACCTTATAATGGTCAAAAGCTGCTTGATACGATAAAAACGGATTTAATATTAGTGTGTATATCTATGGGTACATATATATTTCAAAAACATTTCAATCATAATGTATCAATCATAGACGGCATGGGTACCATATATCATGTCGCCATACTAGTTCTACAATCAAAACCACATAGTGTCGTATTGTAAATTGGATTTCCATCATGAAATCGAGGCTAGGGATCGTGCTCTCCGATTCGAGACACTCTAGCAAATGTCTCAGGATCCCCCGCAGTGAACCATTAGATGCGGTAGGGCCGGTCCCCACCTAACGGTAGTGGATTAATTATGCCTGAACACACGCTTCCCGGTTCCTTTGAACCTATAGTATGACCACTAACGGCCTATAAATCCGAGGCGCCTCAATCCATCATCCACATAAGTAAAATGTCAGCCACTTTAAGCACTGACACTACCCCTAGCTAGAAAGAAACGTGTGCACTCCCTATGGTCCATATCCCGTTTTTGACTCATACCGGGGTGTGAGGCTCGCGAAGTCACGCTATACACAAAGCTATGTCGTAATAGGCTATACTTTGATCATCCCACAAGGCCTTGCTTTTCAACAAAAGCCTTGATCGTATGCATCTTGGCGTGCCACATTGACAATTCACGCCTTGCAATCAATCACTATTAATATATACCGGGGGGTTAAGCAGAGAATAAATTTTCCACCACCAATCAGATATATATTAATAAAAATAAATTTAATTTACATAGAACGAAATCAAATGTCAGACACGCATCCATTTACAAGTACGTTCTGGGTCTGAAAAAAACAGGAGACACCTGAGAGGTACTCGCATATACGAAACAATCGATAATAGTCCGGTCGTGTAATAACCCGGAAAATCTGGGCCAGTTTAAAATTTTTATTTTGGCAATTTTAGCGAATTTAGAATATTTAAAATAGATTATTTTAAATAAAAACGACGAGAAATTTATTTTGAATATAATTCGACGTATATATTATATACGTCGTCGTTAGAATATATATATTTATATATAATTATAAATAGAATTGAAAATGGCGCGGTAGTTCGATAATTCGATTTCAAACTTCAATTGAATGTACCGGGTGCAAAACAATCCGGATTTTAGTGAAACCAAAAACATTAGGACCTAATTGATAATATCTTTCCAACAAATCCGAAAAATCAAGATTTCATATCGGGAATCAAAAGATATGTCCAGTTGAAAATTCTGAATAGTCGTTATGGAATTCAGGCCCTTAAAAATGGGAATTTTGCAAACGACCTCGGATTTCGATGAAACCACTTTTGTTGGATCCGTGATGTCAAATTATTGCTAGGTTTCAAATTTCATAATTTTTCGAATCAATATGCGAGCGTGGCAAAGGAAAACGCGTTTGACCAGTTTCAGTTGATTTTGATCGACTGGAAAATGGCCATTTTTCAAACGGTCTCAGAATTCGACGAAACTAGTTTTGTTAGGACTGTATCCTCAATACGAAGCCAGAAATAATTTTTCGGGAATTTTTCGAGTTAGTACGCGACCCCGATAATTTGAAATGTGCATTTAAATTGAATATATAAAGAACTATACTTTAAATTCAACGGAAACTGATTCAAACAGTCGAATTGGCCTGCAATACATATCCCATTGTGTTCGGAACGGGGGTAAAACGTTAGGGGCGACAGTCATTGGGCTCGATTTGAGATTCGTATGAAAAGTCAACTTTCAAAGGAATTAAAAATAAATAAAAAAAATATATATCCCTCTCTCCTTTCTCTCTCCCCTCACTTTTCAAAACCAGTCAAAATAAAAAAAAGTAAAAAAACCAAACCCCCCCCCACTTTCGATCGATCCCGCCGCACCCCCAGGCGATCGCCACCTCCGTTCTCAGTCCCTCCCCCTCCGCAACCTCCCCCTCCTTCTACCCGAACCAGCGACGAATACCCCCCCCCCTCGAATCCCGCGAACCCTAGCCACCGCCTCCCAAACCCTAACCACCCACCACTGGCCGACGCACCCCAGTCCACCGTCGACCAAAGCAGGCCGCCACCTACCTGAACGCCCCCCCCCCCTCACCTCACCGACCACCGACCACCTCCCTTCGCTGCCTACGCGGCGTTCGACTGCTCCGACGCTGGTGCCCCCCCTCTTCTTCTGTAAGCAACATAGTAAGTTTTTTTTTATTTACATATTTAAATTCCCTTTTAGATTTTTATCACAGAAAAAATAATAAGATTTTTATCATAGTAAAAATTTGATTTTTATATATTGAATAGCATAGTAAAAATTCGATTTTTATATATTGAATAGCATAATAAAAATTTGATTTTTATATATTGAATAGCATAATAAAATTTTGATTTTTATATATTGAATAGCATAGTAAAAATTCGATTTTTATATATTGAATAACGAAGTAAAAATTCTATTTTTATATATGTAGTGAATACGGGCAACGAAGATGACAAAAATGCGATAACGATGAAGATTTCTATCATGGAAGAGTTGTGGTGTTGGATAGCTATTGGTGAGAATTTCTCACTCTTCAATTTCTTTTATAGTTATATATATATATACTAGGATGCAGACGGTGCTTAGTAGCACCAGACACAATCATCCACAGACCATGGACTTGTTTGTTTGATTGCAAAAATTAGTTAGATTATTTGGTTTGAATTGAATTGTTTGGTGAAATGAAATGGATTGATTGATGTGTGAATGGCGTGGGCCCTCACTAGACCGGGGATAAGGCTAGGCCTTGTCCCATTTCTAGTATCGTGTCGTTATGCCGTCGAAGTTTTCTAAAATAAGTTAGAAAAATAAAAATATCATTTTTGTTGTGTAAATGAACTGAATAGAAATTCATGTGTTGGAATAAAACGTTTTATCGTTAAAAATATAATTTTTAACGTGAAAGTGAATAAATAAATTTTTATAAACAAATCGGCCGATTTGTTTATATACACTGATTTGACTGATATTGATTGGGCCGATAAATTTTACACATCGCCCAACTGCACAAATAAAATCTGTGTTTGATTGTTTGAAACACCACACGGGTGTTGGGATGAAATTTGAAGTTCACTCATCCTGATTGATTAAATATGTCGATCGATTGATTGACAGGCTGTTATAAGCGTTAGATATCTATATTTGATGCTTATACAGTGTAGTGCACTTTGGTTGATGGTTGATTATTTTTCAATGCTATTATATACGTGTGATGTATGAAAATCCATATAATTAATATTATATGGTGATTGATTGGGCCTCATTCCCATTTAGGAAATAAAAGATAATATAAAATAAAGGTTCATGTGTTGACTGTACTCATCCGTTGAGATTAGTCATGTGTTGAACGAATATTTTAATAATAAAATTTACATCTTTATCAATATAAAATAAAAGTTCATGTGTTGACTGTACTCATCCGTTGAGATTAGTCATGTGTTGAACCAAATATTTGAAATAGAAATATTTGAAATAGAAATATTTTGATAATACGAAATATTTGAAATAGAAATATTTCAAATAGAAATATTTTGATAATATGAAATATTTGAAAATAGAAATATATGAAGCCGTGTTGATTAGATTGACGCCATTTTGACGTCAACGATATTTATATCGATTTTATTCATTTTAAAACGAATATTAGAAAACGATTTCGAAATGAATTGAATAGAAAACGATTTCGAACTGAATTGAATAGAAAACGATTTCGAACTGAATTGAATAGAAAACGATTTCGAAATGAATTGAATAGACAACGATTTCGAAATGAATTGAATAGAAAACGATTTCGAAATGAATTGAATAGAAAACGATTTCGAAATGAATTGAATAGAAAACGATTTCGAAATGAATTGAATCGAAAACGATTTCGAAATGAATTGAATAGAAAACGATTTCGAAATGAATTGAATGAAAAACGATTTCGAAATGAATTGAATAGAAAACGATTTCGAAATGAATTGAATAGAAAACGATTTCGAAATGAATTGAATAGAAAACGATTTCGAAATGAATTGAATAGAAAACGATTTCGAAATGAATTGAATAGAAAACGATTTCGAAATGAATTGAATAGAAAACGATTTCGAAATGAATTGAATAGAAAACGATTTCGAAATGAATTGAATAGAAAACGATTTCGAAATGAATTGAATAGAAAACGATTTCGAAATGAATTGAATAGAAATGAATTGAATAGAAAACGATTTCGAAATGAATTGAATAGAAAACGATTTCGAAATGAATTGAATGAAAAACGATTTCGAAATGAATTGAATAGAAAACGATTTCGAAATGAATTGAATAGAAAACGATTTCGAAATGAATTGAATAGAAAACGATTTCGAAATGAATTGAATAGAAAACGATTTCGAAATGAATTGAATAGAAAACGATTTCGAAATGAATTGAATAGAAAACGATTTCGAAATGAATATTGAAAAACGATTTCGAATAAATTGAATATAAAACGATTTCGAAATGAATTGAATAGAAAACAAATTTGATTTCAATTGAATATATAACGAATTTCAATTGAATAGAAAACGAATTTGATTTCAATTGAATATATAACGAATTTCAATTGAATAGAAAACGAATTTGATTTCAATTGAATATATAGCGAAATGAATTGAATAGAAAACGAATTTGATTTCAATTGAATATATAACGAATTTCAATTGAATAGAAAACGAATTTGATTTCAATTGAATATATAACGAAATGAATTGAATAGAAAACGAATTTGATTTCAATTGAATATATAACGAATTTGATTTGAATAGAAAACCAATTTGAATTGAATCAAATAGAAAACCAATTTGAATTGAATCAAATAGAAAACCAATTTCAATTGAATCGAATAGAAAACCACTTTGAATGGAATCGAATTGAAAACGAATTCGAATTGAATTTAAAACGAAATGAAATGAATTCAAATTGAATTGAAACTTGAATTGAATAGAAATGAATTTTAAAACGAATTTGTAAGGAAAGATTCAATTTTGATTTGAATTGAGATGAAAGTTGAAATTGTTTTTGAAACGAATTCAAAACTATTTATAAAATTCGTTTTGAATGGTAATCGACGAAATATATAATATACATATACATATATATATATTATATATAATGGCCTGAATAGAACGCGCCGCGCCGCGGCAGTTCGTGAATTTCGACCATTTATTTCAAACGGACATTACGGGAGATCCGACCGTCGGATTCTCCTAAAACTGGAAACGTTGGGTTCGTATCGAAAAGGGCTTTCTAACGAATATTTGAAATTCAAAATCTAACGGTTGGATTTGGAGATACATCCAAATCAAATTCGAAAAAGGTCGCTTTAAGTGCAGTTCGATGGCCATTGTTGGAAATCGACTGTACGGGCCTTGATAAAATTATTAAAAATAGTAATAATTTTTGTAAAATCATAAGAAATGATTTGGGAAAATTTGGGATGAAAAAATCCATATTTGAAAAGATAAAAATAGATTTTTATCGAAATGAACTAGTTTTGAACTAAAATTAAACCCGTTTATTTTTAAATAAATAAATTGGATTTGAAACGGATTTTAAATAGAACGGATTCATGGGTTTATCGTGAACTGTGTTTTATATAACACTAGTTTTTTAACCCGATTTTAAATAGAACTGATTCATGGGTTTATCGTGAACTGTGTTTTAAATAACACTAGTTCTTTAACCCGATTTTAAATAGAACTGATTCATGGGTTTATCGTGAACTGTGTTTTAAATAACACTAGTTCTTTAACCCGATTTTAAATAGAACCGATTCATGGGTTTGTCGTGAACTGTGTTTTAAATGACATTAGTTCTTTAACCCAGTAAAAGGAGTTTTAAATGAATCTGCAATTAGATTGAAATGTGCATTGATAATCTAAATTATCAAATTTTGAAAATAAGCGAGAATGGAGTATCACCAGTTTTGCTCCAAAGCGATAGTTAAATCTTTAATTAGATTTGAATGTGAAATGGTAATTAATTTTACCGATAACACCGTGGTGTTAGATATGGAGTATTACCAGTTTTGCTTCATGGGATGAATAGGTTGGGATTGGGAAATAAAATAAATAATTACTTCGATGTGGTTCGCTAATCTCGACTAGTTTGAAAAACCATAATTTGGTTTGAAACGACATCCAAAGGAA
Organism: Allium sativum; assembly: GCA_030737875.1. Taxonomy (NCBI): domain Eukaryota; kingdom Viridiplantae; phylum Streptophyta; class Magnoliopsida; order Asparagales; family Amaryllidaceae; genus Allium; species Allium sativum. The sequence continues at coordinate 93,415,773 of CM060914.1, read as the reverse complement.
GATTAAAGGATAAATATTAAAGAATTTATCTTGGATAAAATTTATGGGAACCTTTCCCTAAGAATGTGGAATGAGGCGTATGTTGTGTTTGTGTAACATTTGTTTTTAATATACGCGGGTTGTTCGGAAAGTCCGGGTTTATACCCATTCTGAATAACTGATTCGACGATATGTCGAAGATGAAGACGGTGGTTGAAGACCGGAAGTCTTCACATCGTTTGGGTAATTACTGACGATCCTGATTGGGCTGTACACCCAAGAGGATGGAAATAGTTGGTGGTCGTCCAGACGTACTTGGAGATGGATGGATATGCGAGGAAAGTGCCTCCGGTTTCGTTCAGACCCAGAACGAACTTGTAAGTGGATTGTGTGTCTGACACTGGATTTTATTCTGTGTTGATTGATTTCTGTTAAATATACATCTGTTTGGCGGCGGAGAATTTATTCTTTTGCTTAACGCCCTTCTCTGAGACGTACGAGCTCAGAGGTTGTATATCGATGGACATCAGTCGCATGGCATGAATTGCCTGTGTGGCACGCTAAGATGCAATGATCAAGGCTTCTGTTGAAAAGCAAAGTCTTGTGGTCGATGATCAAAGCACGCATACGTGGCAGCTTTGTGTATAACGTGAATTCGCGAGCCTCACACCTCGGCATGAGTTAAAAACGGGATACGGGCCGTTGGGAGAACACGACGTTTCTTTCTAGCCTTGGTGGTGTCAGTGACTTACCAGCCCTGACATTTATATACTTTTCACCTTTGTGGTTGTTGGAATGAGGCGCCTCGATATTAGGTCTGTAAGGACCGGGAAACGTGTGTTCAGGAATTGCCAATCCTCTAACGTAAGTGAGGACCAGCCCAACCGATCCAAGTGGCTGCCCAGAGTGTGTAGTCCTGAGCATTTGCTAGAGTGTCTCGAAGCGGAGAGGAGCTTGCCCCTTGCCTCGACTCATGACGAAAATCCAATTTCCAATACGTGATATTGCTGTTTTATTTGTAGAGCCTAGTATGGCGACATAGTAGCATGGGATACTATGCCGTCTATGATTTATGATTGAAATTGTTTTGACACTATACACTTATTATGGTATCAAATGATTTGTTTTAAACGTACCAAGCATGTTTAGCTGTTATAAGGTAAAACCCTATCCTCCGGCTTGCGTTGCATTGTGTGATGGGACCTGGGTCTTATAATAGCTTCAATTTTTTGAAAAAGCATTGCGCTGTTTATTCTATGCACTGGTATTCTTGGGAGGAAACCCGTTCCGTGTTATACGGCGTGGTCCCTTGAATTACTCTATTTTAAAGTAAAGCTTTAAATAACTGTTTTAGTTCTCACACCAGTCACATGACTGACCTGGAGTTTATTGTTTTAACCTAAACTCTGGGTGCCCCTATTTTCCGCACGGGCAGCTAGTAGTTTTGGTTTTGCAGATTTATATTCACAGGATCCTGGTTTACAGCTGGAATGATATCCGGAAAGCTCTGTATCCGTATATCACCTTCAGTTGTGCTTTGTATTATTTTCCGCTGCTATGTAATTTAAATCTCTGATATTTCTATGTAATATTCATTTATACTCTGTATATTCTTGTATCTGATGGAATTGTTGTAATAGCAATGAAATGTTCTATTGTTTGCGTTCTGATTTGTCCTGTTCTCAAACGATCAGGGGTTTCGAACGGTCTAGATCGATTTAACGACTGATTCGGATCAAGCGAAATTCCTTGCCGTCACATTTGGTATCAGAGCTTTGGTTTACAGAGCTCGAGAACAAGACACATTAGAACCATACGAAAGAATTCATCTGGTATTGGATTAGTAATATCCGATTAGAATGACTCGTTAGAGATAGGATCAGTAGTATCCTAGAACGAGTGTGAAGAGTATATATTTCAAACGAAAACAATTTTATTTTGAAAATTTAAACCATTTTATACGTATTTGAATATTTATTTATTTTGAATTTGGACAATCCGATATATAAAGGTTTGTCATATACGCGTCATGAACGTAGATTCGAAGTTTTAATATATTAGATAGATATAGAGTCACACTCTAGTCGCCCGGAGATGATTCTACTGATGACTATATAGCATCAGTAGTGTGTGTTCGAGTTTCGAAGGTGTGATTTTCTATATATTTCCATCAGACTGGTGTGAGAACCAAAACCAATATAGCTAGAACACATGGTTGTGAATTGGCATCAAAAACAAGATTTTCTGTATATGTATCAAAATTATGAATTTGAAACTCTAATTCACTAATTGATTGATGTTTGTGTTGTTTGTTTATTTGTTTGATAATTTTGAACCATTATGCCTAATTGCATAAAATATTGAGTTGTATGGAAAATTGGTCGCATTTGCTTGCATATACCTATACTTACATTGAACAGGTCATAGCAAGGAGGCTAGAGCAGAGAATAAAATTTGTTTGCCCAACAAATAGGTACATGTTTACTATATAATTTACTGTTTTGTTTGGGTGATGATGATTTTATGAGCCTATTGGCTAGCTGCTTGGCTTTTTCTTTTTCTTTTTGAGATCAGAAGGCCTATATGGCAATTTAGGGATTTTCCCGTGGCTCCCGGTGCAGGGGAGGTTATGGCGAAATTTTTCGAAAATTTAGGGTGTTAGCCAAATTTTTGAAAATTTGGAAATTCTCAAAAACTGAAAAGTTGGAGAATGCAAGCCAGATCGAACTTAGAGTTGATTAATCCAACCACTTTCGACTTTGTTCCTTTTCGGGGAAGAAAAGTTTTAAGTGGGGGAGATTGTAATAACCCGGGAAATCTGGGCCAGTTTAAAATTTTTATTTTGGCAATTTTAGCGAATTTAGAACATTTAAAATAGATTATTTTAAATAAAAACGACGAGAAATTTATTTCGAATATAATTCGACGTATATATTATATACGTCGTCCTTAGAATATATATATTTATATATAATTATAAATAGAATTGAAAATGGCCCGGTAGTTCGATAATTCGATTTCAAACTTCAATTGAATGTACCGGGTGCAAAACAATCCGGATTTTAGTGAAACCAAAAACATTAGGACCTAATTGATAATATCTTTCCAACGAATTCGAAAAATCAAGATTTCATATCGGGAATCAAAAGATATGTCCAGTTGAAAATTCTGAATAGTCGCTATGGAATTCAGGCCCTTAAAAATGGGAATTTTGCAAACGACCTCGGATTTCGACGAAACCACTTTTGTTGGATCCGTGATGTCAAATTATTGCTAGGTTTCAAATTTCATAATTTTTCGAATCAATATGTGTGCGTGGCAAAGGAAAACGCGTTTGACCAGTTTCAGTTGATTTTAATCGACTGGAAAATGGCCATTTTTCAAACGGTCTCAGAATTCGACGAAACTAGTTTTGTTAGGACCGTATCCTCAATACGAAGCCAGAAATAATTTTTCGGGAATTTTTCGAGTTAGTACGTGACCCCGATAATTTGAAATGTGCGTTTAAATTGAATATATAAAGAACTATACTTTAAATTCAACGGAAACTGATTCAAACAGTCGAATTGGCCTGCAATACATATCCCATTGTGTTCGGAACGGGGGTAAAACGTTAGGGGCGACAGTCATTGGGCTCGATTTGAGATTCGTATGAAAAGTCAACTTTCAAAGGAATTAAAAATAAATAAAATAAAATATATAGCCCTCTCTCCTTTCTCTCTCCCCTCACTTTTCAAAACCAATCAAAATAAAAAAAAGAAAAAGGAAAAAAACCGAACCCCCCCACTTTCGATCGATCCCGCCGCACCCCCAGGCGATCGCCACCTCCGTTCTCAGTCCCTCCCCCTCCGCAACCTCCCCCTCCTTCTACCCGAACCAGCGACGAATACCCCCCCCCCCCGCTCGAATCCCGCGAACCCTAGCCGCCGCCTCCCAAACCCTAACCACCCACCACTGGCCGACACACCCCAGTCCACCATCGACCAAAGCAGGCCGCCACCTACCTGAACGACCCCCCTCACCTCACCGACCACCCACCACCTCCCTTCGTTCCCTACGCGGCGTTCGACTGCTCCGACGCTGGTGCCCCCCCTCTTCTTCTGTAAGCAACATAGCAAGTTTTTTTTATTTACATATTTAAATTCCCTTTTAGATTTTTATCATAGAAAAAATAATAAGATTTTTATCATAGTAAAAATTTGATTTTTATATATTGAATAGCATAGTAAAAATTCGCTTTTTATATATTGAATAGCATAATAAAAATTTGATTTTTATATATTGAATAGCATAATAAAATTTTGATTTTTATATATTGAATAGCATAATAAAAATTTGATTTTTATATATTGAATAGCATAGTAAAAATTCGATTTTTATATATTGAATGACGAAGTAAAAATTCTATTTTTATATATGTAGTGAATACGGGCAACGAAGATGACAAAAATGCGATAACGATGAAGATTTCTATCATGGAAGAGTTTGGTGTTGGATAGCTATTGGTGAGAATTTCTCACTCTTCAATTTCTTTTATAGTTATATATATATACTAGGATGCAGACGGTGCTTAGTAGCACCCGACACAATCGTCCACAGACCATGGACTTGTTTGTTTGATTGCAAAAATTAGTTAGATTATTTGGTTTGAATTGAATTGTTTGGTGAAATGAAATGGATTGATTGATGTGTGAATGGCGTGGGCCCTGACTAGACCGGGGATAAGGCTAAGCCTTGTCCCGTTTCTAGTATCGTGCCATTATGCCGCCGAAATTTTCTAAAATAAGTTAGAAAAATAAAAATATCATTTTTATTGTGTAAATGAACTGAATAGAAATTCATGTGTTGGAATAAAATGTTTTATCGTTAAAAAAATAATTTTTAACGTGAAAGTGAATAAATAAATTTTTATAAACAAATCGGCCGATTTGTTTATATACACTGATTTGACTGATATTGATTGGGCCGATAAATTTTACACATCGCCCAACTGCACAAATAAAATCTGTGTTTGATTGTTTGAAACCCCACATGGGTGTTGGGATGAAATTTGAAGTTCACTCATCATGATTGATTAAATATGTCGATCGATTGATTGACAGGCTGTTATAAGCGTTAGATATCTATATTTGATGCTTATACAGTGTAGTGCACTTTGGTTGATGGTTGATTATTTTTCAATGCTATTATATACGTGTGATGTATGAAAATCCATATAATTAATATTATATGGTGATTGATTGGGCCTCATTCCCATTTAGGAAATAAAAGATAATATAAAATAAAGGTTCATGTGTTGACTGTACTCATCCGTTGAGATTAGTCATGTGTTGAACGAATATTTTAATAATAAAATTTACATCTTTATCAATATAAAATAAAAGTTCATGTGTTGACTGTACTCATCCGTTGAGATTAGTCATGTGTTGAACAAATATTTTAATAATAAAATTTACATCTTTATCAATATAAAATAAAAGTTCATGTGTTGACTGTACTCATCCGTTGAGATTAGTCATGTGTTGAACGAAATATTTGAAATAGAAATATTTGAAATAGAAATATTTTGATAATACGAAATATTTGAAATAGAAATATTTGAAATAGAAATATTTTGATAATAAGAAATATTTGAAAATAGAAATATATGAAGCCGTGTTGATTAGATTGACGCCATTTTGACGTGAACGATATTTATATCGATTTTATTCATTTTAAAATGAATATTAGAAAACGATTTCGAAATGAATTGAATAGAAAACGATTTCGAAATGAATTGAATAGAAAACGATTTCGAAATGAATTGTATAGAAAACGATTTCGAAATGAATTGAATAGAAAACGATTTCGAAATGAATTGAATAGAAAACGATTTCGAAATGAATTGAATAGAAAACGATTTCGAAATGAATTGAATGAAAAACGATTTCGAAATGAATTGAATAGAAAACGATTTCGAAATGAATTGAATAGAAAACGATTTCGAAATGAATTGAATAGAAAACGATTTCGAAATGAATTGAATAGAAGACGATTTCGAAATGAATTGAATAGAAAACGATTTCGAAATGAATTGAATAGAAAACGATTTCGAAATGAATATTGAAAAACGATTTCGAATAAATTGAATATAAAACGATTTCGAAATGAATTGAATAGAAAACGAATTTGATTTCAATTGAATATATAACGAATTTCAATTGAATAGAAAACGAATTTGATTTCAATTGAATATATAACGAATTTCAATTGAATAGAAAACGAATTTGATTTCAATTGAATATATAACGAAATGAATTGAATAGAAAACGAATTTGATTTCAATTGAATATATAACGAATTTCAATTGAATAGAAAACGAATTTGATTTCAATTGAATATATAATGAAATGAATTGAATAGAAAACGAATTTGATTTCAATTGAATATATAACGAATTTGATTTGGATAGAAAACCAATTTGAATTGAATCAAATAGAAAACCAATTTGAATTGAATCAAATAGAAAACCAATTTCAATTGAATCGAATAGAAAACCACTTTGAATGGAATCGAATTGAAAACGAATTCGAATTGAATTTAAAACGAAATGAAATGAATTCAAATTGAATTGAAACTTGAATTGAATTGAAATGAATTTTAAAACGAATTTATAAGGAAAGATTCAATTTTGATTTGAATTGAGATGAAAGTTGAAATTGTTTTTGAAACGAATTCAAAACTATTTATAAAATTCGTTTTGAATGGTAATCGACGAAATATATAATATACATATACATATATATATATATTATATATAATGGCCTGAATAGAACGCGCCGCGCCGCGGCAGTTCGTGAATTTCGACCATTTATTTCAAACGGACATTACGGGAGAATCGACCGTCGGATTCTCCTAAAACCGGAACCGTTGGGTTCATATCGAAAAGGGCTTTCTAACGAATATTTGAAATTCAAAATCTAACGGTTGGATTTGGAGATACGTCCAAATCAAATTCGAAAAAGGTCGCTTTAAGTGCAATTCGATGGCCATTGTTGGAAATCGACTGTACGGGCCTTGATAAAATTATTAAAAATAGTAATAATTTGTGTAAAATCATAAGAAATGATTTGGGAAAATTTGGGATGAAAAACTCCATATTTGAAAAGATAAAAATAGATTTTTGTCGAAATGAACTAGTTTTGAACTAAAATTAAACCCGTTTATTTTTAAATAAATAAATTGGATTTGAAACGGATTTTAAATAGAACGGATTCATGGGTTTATCGTGAACTGTGTTTTAAATAACACTAGTTCTTTAACCCGATTTTAAATAGAACTGATTCATGGGTTTATCGTGAACTGTGTTTTAAATAACACTAGTTCTTTAACCCGATTTTAAATAGAACTGATTCATGGGTTTATCGTGAACTGTGTTTTAAATAACACTAGTTCTTTAACCCGATTTTAAATAGAACTGATTCATGGGTTTGTTGTGAACTGTGTTTTAAATGACATTAGTTCTTTAACCCAGTAAAAGGAGTTTTAAATGAATCTGCAATTAGATTGAAATGTGCATTGATAATCTAAATTATCAAATTTTGAAAATAAGCGAGAATGGAGTATCACCAGTTTTGCTCCAAAGCGATAGTTAAATCTTTAATTAGATTTGAATGTGAAATGGTAATTAATTTTACCGATAACACCGTGGTGTTAGATATGGAGTATTACCAGTTTTGCTTCATGGGATGAATAGGTTGGGATTGGGAAATAAAATAAATAATTACTTCGATGTGGTTCGCTAATCTCGACTAGTTTGAAAAACCATAATTTGGTTTGAAACGACATCCAAAGGAAGATTAAAGGATAAATATTAAAGAATTTATCTTGGATAAAATTTATGGGAACCTTTCCCTAAGAATGTGGAATGAGGCGTATGTTGTGTTTGTGTAACATTTGTTTTTAATATACGCGGGTTGTTCGGAAAGTCCGGGTTTATACCCATTCTGAATAACCGATTCGACGATATGTCGAAGATGAAGACGATGGTTGAAGACCGGAAGTCTTCACATCGTTTGGGTAATTACTGACGATCTTGATTGGGCTGTACACCCAAGAGGATGGAAATAGTTGGTGGTCGTCCAGACGTACTTGGAGATGGATGGATATGCGAGGAAAGTGCCTCCGGTTTCGTTCAGACCCAGAACGAACTTGTAAGTGGATTATGTGTCTGACACTGGATTTTATTCTGTGTTGATTGATTTCTGTTAAATATACATCTGTTTGGCGGCGGAGAATTTATTCTTTTGATTAACGCCCTTCTCTGAGACGTACGAGCTCAGAGGTTGTATATCGATGGACATCAGTCGCATGGCATGAATTGCCTGTGTGGCACGCTAAGATGCAATGATCAAGGCTTCTGTTGAAAAGCAAAGTCTTGTGGTCGATGATCAAAGCACGCCTACGTGGCAGCTTTGTGTATAACGTGAATTCGTGAGCCTCACACCTCGGTATGAGTTAAAAACGGGATACGGGCCGTTGGGAGAACACGACGCTTCTTTCTAGCTTTGGTGGTGTCAGTGACTTACCAGCCCTGACATTTATATACTTTTCACCTTTGTGGTTGTTGGAATGAGGCGCCTCGATATTAGGTCTGTAAGGACCGGGAAACGTGTGTTCAGGAATTGCCAATCCTCTAACGTAAGTGAGGACCGGCCCAACCGATCCAAGTGGCTGCCCAGAGTGTGTAGTCCTGAGCATTTGCTAGAGTGTCTCGAAGCGGAGAGGAGCTTGCCCTTGCCTCGACTCATGACGGAAATCCAATTTCCAATACGTGATATTGCTGTTTTATTTGTAGAGCCTAGTATGGCGACATAGTAGCATGGGATACTATGCCGTCTATGATTTATATTTATGATTGAAATTGTTTTGACACTATACACTTATTATGGTATCAAATGATTTGTTTTAAAAGTACCAAGCATGTTTAGCTGTTATAAGGTAAAACCCTATCCTCCGGCTTGCGTTGCATTGTGTGATGGGACCTAGGTCTTATAATAGCTTCATTTTTTGAAAAAGCATTGCGCTGTTGTTATATGCACTGGTATTCTTGGGAGGACACCTGTTCCGTGTTATACGGCGTGGTCCCTTGAATTACTCTATTTTAAAGTAAAGCATTAAATAACTGTTTTAGTTCTCACACCAGTCACATGACTGACCTGGAGTTTATTGTTTTAACCTAAACTCTGGGTGCCCCTATTTTCCGCACGGGCAGCTAGTAGTTTTGGTTTTGCAGATTTATATTCACAGAATCCTGTTTTACAGCTGGAATGATATCCGGAAAGCTCTGTATCCGTATATCACCTTCAGTTGTGCTTTGTATTATTTTCCGCTGCTATGTAATTTAAATCTCTGATATTTCTATGTAATATTCATTTATACTCTGTATATTCTTGTATCTGATGGAATTGTTGTAATAGCAATGAAATGTTCTTCTGTTTGCGTTCTGATTTGTCCTGTTCTCAAATGATCAGGGGTTTCGAACGGTCTAGATTGGTTTAACGACTGATTCGGATCGAGCGAAATTCCTTGCCATCACAGGTCGGCTACCACTGAAGCGCCTTCAAGGTAGCTACTCCCATCATGGGTCTCAGTAGCGACACATCCATTCGATGTGAAGATCGTCGGTCTTCCACCACCGTCTTCATCTTCGACTCTTCATCGTCGTAGTAATTATTCGGAATGGGTTAAACCCGGCCTTTCCGAATAATTCGCATATTTTTATAATTAAAAATCAAGTACTATAAAAGCACATCCAACATCTCATTCCAATTCAGAATATTCTTTTAAATAAAATATTCACATTATCTTATCAAAGATAAATTCTTTAACTTATCCTTAAATGTTTTCTTTAAAGATTTATCCAAACTCCAATTTGGTTTTAAATACCAAAAATCATTATTCAATGATTATTTAAATTTAAGAATTTAATCTTATCTTTAACTGGGTTAAAGAACTAATGTCATTTAAAACATAGTTCACGGTAAACCCAAAATCATCTACCATGAAATATGGAATCTTCACAGAAATCATATCAATATATATCGTTATAAATTTCTGTATCTGACCAATAATATAAATGGAATAACGGCAAAGCCTTATAAATTCCATATCTAGTATCGGTCTTCTTTTACAGAAGTTTAAAGACCCGTAACTTCCCCGGTGAGGAAAGTGTCGGATAGTTCGAGAACAAGCCACAACAGAACGCATACAAAAGAACATTTCATTGTATATTACAACAATGCATCAGATTACAAAAATATACAGAGTATAAATGAATATTACACAGAAATATCAGAGATTTAAATTATATTTAAATACATAGCAGCGGAAAATAATACAATACACAACTAGAAGAGATATACGGATACAAAGCTTTCCGGATATCGTTCCAGCTGTAAACCAGGATCCTGTGAATATAAATCTGCAAAACCAAAACTACTAGCTGCCTGTGTCAAAATAAGGGCACCCAGAGTTTAGGTTAAAACAATAAACCCCAGGTCAGTCATGTGACTGGTGTGAGAACTAAAACAGTTATTAATCTTTATTTTAAAGTTCGGTAAATCATGGGACCACGCCGTATAACACGGAACGGGTTTCCTCCCAAGAATACCAGTGCATAAAACAAACAACGCAATGCTAAATAAAGAAAAATGAAGCTGTTATAAGACCCAGGTCCTATCACACAATGCAACGCAAGCCAGGGGATAGGGTTTTCCCTTATAACAGCCAAAGAATGCTTGATACGTTTTTAAAACAAATCATTTGATACTATTATAAGTGTATAGTGTATAAAACAACTTCAAATCATAAGTATCAATCGTAGGCGGCATGAATGCCCCATACCACTATGTCGCCATATATAAGTTTACAATTAAAACCGCAAGACGTCGTATTGGAAGTTGGGTTATCATTTATGGTATGAACCGAGGCTAGGGGCAAGATCCTCACCGATTCGAGACTGTCTAGTCCGAGTCTCAGGCAAGCGCGTAGACAAGCCTTGGATCGTCAGGGCCGGTCCACCGATGTGGATTATTATGCTTGAACACTACGTTTCTCCGCCCTTTGGGGCGTAAGCCTGGCCCGTCAGCCGACCAGAAGCATCGGCCGAAACCGATATCACGAGGCGCCTCGCTTTTCAGCAAGTAATAATAAGCAACATCCACATGAGTCAAACTCGTCAGCCAGTTCAAGCACTGACGCCACTCCTAACTAGAAAGAAACGCATGTCCTCCCTGAGGTCCGTCTCCCGTTTTTAGCTCATACCGGGTGTGATACTCGCGAATCGACGTTACACAAAGCTACGCCACACAAGGCCGTGCTTTGATCATCAACCACAAGACTTTGCTTTTCAACAAAAGCCTTGATCCATGCAACTCAGCATGCCACATTGTCAGTCCATACTGTACCACTGATTTATGCCAATATATAACCTCTAGGCTCGTACGTCTCAGAGAAGGGTGTATAGCAAGAGAATAAATTCTCTGCCACCAAACAGATATATATTTAGCAGAGATCACTAATACAGTATAAAGGAATACAACGTCAGACACACTATCCATTTACAAGTCCGTTCTGGGTCTGAACGAAACCGGAGGCACTTTCCTCGCATATCCATCCATCTCCAAGTACGTATGGACAACCACCAACTATTTCCATCCTCTTGGGTGTACAGCCCAATCAGGATCGTCGGTAATTATCCAAACGATGTGAAGACTTCCGGTCTTCAACCACCGTCTTCATCTTCGACATATCGTCGAATCGGTTATTCAGAATGGGTATAAACCCGGCCTTTCCGAACAACCCGCGTATATTAAAAACAAATGTTACATAAACACAACATACGCCTCATTCCAATTCATTAGTTACTAACCGTAAATTAATCAAGAGAATAATTCCCCAATTATTAACCCCGAAGGCCGAAACCAACATCAGATCAATATCCAGAAAACCATTCTGCTTGGCTAACCGACAGTTAGTTTCTAAATTTCACACTCATAGGGAAAGGTTCCCATTAATTTTATCCAAGATAAATTCCTTGAATTTATTCTTTAATCTATTTTTGAATATCAATTCAAACTAGTCGGGATTAGCGAACCTTACCGAAGTAATCATTTGTTTTAATTTCCCAATAACAACCTATTCATCCCATGAAGTAAAACTGGTTATACTTCATATCTAACACCACGGTGTTATCGGTAAATTCAATTACCATTTCACGTTCAAATCTAATTAAAGATTTAACTATCGCCTGGAGCAAAACTGGTGGTACTCCATTTTCGATCTTTTCAATCTAATTAAAGATTCATTAAAACTAAACTTAGTTTTAATCTTTAACTGGGTTAAAGAATCAGTGTCATTTAAAACACAGTTCACGATAAACCCAAAATCACATTCATCAATTATCGGGTTAAAGAACGAGTGTTATTTAAAACACTGTCCACGATAAACCCAAAAATCAATATCAATTCAATCCCAATTAAATATTATTTAATTGGTACACTTCATTAAATCTAAAATAAAAAGATTTAATCTTTTCTCAACTGGGTTCAAGAACAGTGTTAGTGAAGACACCATTCACGACAAACCCAAATCACATTTGATATTCAATACAAGGCTCTGAATAGAAAATATATCGGCTTATATTCAATATCAAATTCTACGACTAACAAATGTCGTATTGGAAATAACGATATAAATATATATCTTTCAAATTTCCATAACAACATCTGTATAATCACGAATTCCAACATCGAAATATTCCGAAGACAATTTCGATTCAAATCCACTCCAATGCAATCATTGGAAATTCTGGTTATTTTTAAAACCCTTTTCAAATTCAATTTATTTACTTAAAAATAAATAGAATTATAATTCTAGTTCAAAACTAGTTCATTTCGATAAAAATCTATTTTTATCTTTTCAAATATGGAGTTTTTCATCCCAATTTTCCCCAAATCATTTCTTATGATTTTACACAAATTATTACTATTTTTAATAATTTTATCAAGGCCCGTACAGTCGATTTCCATCAACGGCCATCGAACTGCACTTACAACGACCTTTTTCAAATTTGATTTGGACATAATTCCAAATCCAACCGTTAGATTTCTAATTTCTAATATTCGTTAGAAAGCTCTTTTCGATACGAACCCAACGGTTCCGGTTTTAGGAGAATCCAACGGTCGGATCTCCCGTAATGTCCGTTTGAAATAAATGGTCGAAATTCACGAACTGCCGCGGCGCGGCGCGTTCTATTCAGGCCATTATATATTATATATAATATATATATCATCGATTTCTATTTAAAACGAATTATATAAATAGTTTTAAATTCGTTTCAAAAGCAATTTCAACTTCCATTTCAATTCAAATCAAAATTGAATTCTTCTTTATAAATTCGTTTTAAAATTCATTTCTATTCAATTCAAATTTCAATTCAATTTGAATTCATTTCAATTTGTTTCCAATTCAATTCGATTCGAATTCGTTTCGTTTGCTATTCAATTGAAATCAAATTCGTTTTCCATTTCAATTCGAATTCATTATATATTCAATTCATTTCGAAATCATTTTATGTTCAATTCATTTCGAAATCGTTATATATTCAATTCATTTCGATTTCGTTTCAAAATATGCGTTTTCGAAATCACTTTACAATATGCATTTTAAAATGAATAAAATCGATATAAATATCGTTCACGTCAAAATGGCGTCAATCTAACCAAAACGGCTTCATATATTTCTATTTTCAAATATTCTATTCAACAAATGAATATTTATTTTTGTCAACACACGACTAATCTCAACGAATGAGTACTGTCCACGTGTGACAATTTTTGTTAAATTATTTCGTTCAACACGTGACTAATCTCAACGGATGAGTACAGTCAACGCATGAACCTTTATTTTATATTGATAAAGATGCAAATTTTATTATTAAAATATTTCGTTCAACACATGACTAATCTCAACGAATGAGTACAGTCAACACATGAACTTTTATGTTATAATATTCTTTATTTTCTAAATTGGAATGAGGCCCAATCAATCACCATATAAAATTAATTATATGGATTTCCATACATCACACGCATATAATAGCATTGAAAAATAATCAACCATCAACCAAAGTGCACTACACTGTATAAGCATCAAATATAGATATTTGACGCTTATAACAACCTGTCAATCAATCGATCGACATATTTAATCAATCAGGATGAGTGAACTTCAAATTTCATCCCAACACCCGTGTGGGGTTTCAAACCATCAAACACAGATTTTAGTTGTGCAGTTGGGCGATGTGTAAAATTTATCGTCCCAATCAATGTCATTCAAATAGGTGTACATAAACAAACCGTCCGGTTTGTAAATGAATATTTTATTTATTCACATTCACTATATTCTTATTCACGTTAAAAATTATATTTTTAACGATAAAACATTTTATTTTAACATATGAATTTCTATTCATTTCATTCTTTAATTAAATGATATTTTTATTTTTCTAACTTATTTTAGAAAATTTCGGCGGCATAACGGCACGATACTAGAAACGGGACGAGGCCTAGCCTTATCCCCGGTCTAGTGAAGGCCCACGCCATTCACACATCAATCAAATCAATTTATTTCACCGAACAATTCAATTTCAAATCAAATCATCTAACTAATCTATGCAACCAAACAAACAAGTCCATGGTCTGTGGACGATTGTGTCGGGTGCTACTAAGCACCGTCTGCATCCTAGTATATATATATATAACTAGAAAATGAAATTGAAAGGTGAGAAATTCTCACTGAAAGCTATCCCAACTTCACGACACTCCTATTTTAGAGATCTTCGTCGATCTCGCCTTTTCGTCCTCTTCGTTGCCCGTAGCCACTACATATATAAAAATCACATTTTTACTTTGTTATTCATTATATAAAAATCAAATTTTTACTTCGCTATTCAATATATAAAAATCGAATTTTTACTATGCTATTCAATATATAAAAATCACATTTTTACTTCGATGTTCAATATATAAAAATCACATTTTTACTTCGATGTTCAATATATAAAAATCACATTTTTACTTCGATGTTCAATGTATAAAAATCGAATTTTTATAGTCGTTACTTCACTATATTTTAAAAATCAAATCTTTTTGAAGTTCTATACATATAAAAGATCCCATCTTTATAATGCTACTTCTATAATGTAAAAATTGAATTTTTATCGCTACTTCTATATGAAGATTTCACCTTTCTAATTGAAAAAATCCGGTCTTTTCTATTTGCAAACTTATAATCCTTATCTTCATGAAAATTGAATGTTTATGCAAGAAAAATCATCATTTTTTTTATATAATATAATACTCTGGAAATAAAATAAAAATGAATGTAAATAAAAGGCACACCTTTATCTCGGATTTTGATGAAGCGGAGAGGGGCTGCGGGGTTTTCAATCGGGAAGAGGAGGGAGCACGAGAGAGGAGTCGGCAGGGAGGAGGGTGGTCGAGGGGAGGGGCTGAGTTCGGACAGGGGTCCACGTGGGCGCGCGTTTGGGGACTTAGGGCTGAGGGGTCTAGAGGGGGTTCGGATTTCTAGCAGAGGAGAGGGGGAGAAGAAGAGGCGGAGGAGCAGGAGGTGGAAGATGGAGGTGGGTTTCGCTCCGGCGGCGGTCTCCAGGAGGAGCACGGCGGTCTACAGCGGGGGGGGGGGGCGATGACGAAGTTGAGCGGTTTTTTTTATTTCGTTCGATCCTGAAATGAGAATGAGGGGGGGTCTTAAGTGAAAAGAAAGGGTTATTTAATTATTTATTTAATTTAATTTTCTATATAAAGTTGACTTTTTATTCGAAATTGAAACGAGACCCACCGCCTGCCGTCCATAGCTAATTACCCCAATTCCGAACACAATGGGATATGTACCATAAGCTGATTCGACTGTTTCGATCAGTTTCCATTGAATTTAAAGTATAATCTATATATATTCAATTTGAACGTATATTTCAATTTACCGTGGTCACGTACTAACTAGAAAAATTCTCAAAAAATATTTTCTAGCTTCGTATTGACGATACGGTCCTAACAAAACTAGTTTCGTCGAATTCTGAGACCGTTAGAAAAATGACCAATTTCCAGTCGATTAAAATCAACCGTAACTGGTCAAACGCGTTTTCCTTTGCCACGCCCACATATTGATTAGAAAAATTATGAAATTTGAAACCTAGCAATAACTTTACATCCCGGATCCAATAAAAGTGGTTTCGTCGAAATCCGAGGTCGTTTGCAAAATCTCCATTTTTAAGTGCCTGAATTCCATAGC
Source organism: Allium sativum (assembly GCA_030737875.1). Classification (NCBI taxonomy): domain Eukaryota; kingdom Viridiplantae; phylum Streptophyta; class Magnoliopsida; order Asparagales; family Amaryllidaceae; genus Allium; species Allium sativum. The sequence continues at coordinate 93,399,441 of CM060914.1, read as the reverse complement.
GCCTATTCAGAATTTTCAACTGGACATATCTTTTGATTCCTGCTATGAAATCTTGATTTTTCGGATTCGTTGGAAAGATATTATCAATTAGATCCCAATGTTTTTGGTTTCACTAAAATCCGGATTGTTTTGCACCCGGTACATTCAATTGAAGTTTGAAATCGAATTATCGAACTACCGTGCCATTTTCAATTCTATTTAAAATTATATATAAATATTTATATTCTAACGACGACGTATATAATATATACGTTCTAATTATATTCAAAATAAATTTCTCGTCGTTATTATTTAAAATAATTCATTTTAAATATCCAAAATTCACTAAAATTGCCAAAATAAAAATTTTAAACTGGCCCAGATTTTCGGGTTGTTACAAGAAGCTTACCTCGGTTATTATTAATTCGAATTCCATTCAATTCCAATTTAATATATTAAATTGGAAAATTTTACATTTGGAAAATTCCCATTTAATTCTTAATAAAAGATTTATAAATTCCAAATCATAATTTTCACTGTCAGTTTGGTTAAAGAACAAATGTCGCTTAAAACACAGTTCACAATACACCCAACTCAAATTTCACCTTACTCCAATTACTAAGTACAACTGAAACTTTAATAATCTAAATTAAAAGATTATTCTTTTCATACACAGTTTTACGAACAGTGTTATTTAAGACACTATTCACGACAAACCCAAAATCCAATTTATTTAATTTAATTTCAACTAAATATTAACAAATTGGAAAACTATATTAAATCTAAATTTAATGATTTATTCTAGTTGATAACTAGTTCATTTCAATGAAAATATATTTTCTAAAATATATTCTTTTTCCAAGATATTTTCTAAAACATTCTTTTCTAGAATATTCTTTATTGGAATGTGACTCAATCAACAACCATATATTGCATGTGATCAATAATCATGACAAATAATTATCAAGCATCCAAACAACAACCAAAGTGGATTCTACACTAAATATTGGGACTAGTGTAGATTAAATATCATCCTAACACCCGTGTGGGGTTTCATCCAACAATCAAATAATAAATTATTTGTGCACTTGGGCGATGTGCAAAAATTATCAACCCAATCACATAAACAAGTCGGATGATTTGTAAATGGAAGTTTAATATTTAGTTTGAATATACTAACAATATATTTAACACATCAAACATTTCAACATCACAGACATATTTTTCAAGTTATCACTAATGTCATATTTTAACATATGAACATTCTATTTTAATATCTAATCCTTGTTAATACATCAATCATACGATGAAAATGACTTACAATAAAATGAAATTTTATTGTCAAATGTTTTTATTTCAATCTTTTTTTTAACAATGTGACAATAAAAATATAATCTTTTTATTATAAACCTCCTACTGAAACAAAGTGACAATAAAAGTGTAATCTTTTATTTCAGAAACAAAGTGACAATAAAAGTGTAATCTTTTATTTCATTTCTTTTTACTGAAACCATATGACAATAAAGATCTAAAATCCCAATTCTAATGACAACTGGCAATAAAATGTCAATTTACACTAATGGCACAATTATCAACAAAGTGTTATTTTAATCTAATGTCACATTTAATATAAACATGCATGTCATTTAATAATTAACATAAATGACATCTTATAATTAACATATATGTCATTGTTGTTCTGCATACAAATTCTAATGTATGCATTTGCATTGGAATGGTATATGTTCATTTTGAATATAATCCTAATGTATATATTTACATTAAATTGACATTTTTGTTTAATCCTTTCAAATGAACAAAAATTACATTTTTGTCTAATCCTTTTAAATAAACAAAAATGTATATTTTTAACTAATCCTTTTAAATATACAAAAATGTATATTTTTGGTCTCATTCATTTCTAATGACAAAATGAATATTTTACTTCATTCTTTTTAAAATGACAAAAATGTCTCTTTTATTCTAATTCTTTTAAAGTGACAAAAATTGTAATTTTGTCTAATTGCTCTTTATGTCCAAAACATGATCATTTTGTCAAATTCTTTTCAATGTACAAAATATGATAATTTTGACAAATTCTATTCAATATAACAAAACATGATACTTTTGTATAATCCTTGCAATGTAACAAAATATGATACTTTTGTCTAATCTTTGCAATGTAACAAAATATGATACTTTTGTCTAATCTTTGCAATGTAACAAAATATGATACTTTTGCCTAATCTTTTAAAGTAAACAAAATGCTAATTTTTCTTTAATCCTTTTTGATACGACAAAATGAATGTTTTCTAATTCATTTGGCTAAAGTGACAAAAATGATAATTTTGTCTAATTCTTTTAATATAAAAGAAATGAAAAATCTTGTTTGATTCTAATCTTTTATTGTAATCAAATATGACAATAAAACATGACTTCTTTTTATTGAAAACAATGGTACTTAAAAATCTGTTCTTTTGTTTGAAAAAGATGGTTTAACAAAATCTATTCTTTTATTTGTATAAAAATATACATTTCTAATTCATTCTTTTAAATTCATTTAAAAATGTAAATTACAATGTCACTTTTATACTAATTATTTTTTTGTAACAAATTTAACAATAAAAATATTTCTTCTAAATCTAATTTTGTTACTTAACCAACTTTGACGCAAAAAACGTACTTTTTATTATAAAAAGGATATGACGCTAAAAATGTACTTTTTATTCTCAAAAGAGAATAACGCTAAAAATGTTCTAGTAACACATAAAAGAATATTTCATGTGTTTTATATTTTTCTAGGTATTCTAATAACATATAAAAGCATATTCTACATGTTAACAATTTTTATGCATAAAAATGAGATTTTCCAATATGTTAACGTTACTAACATAAAAATAAGATTTTAAATTTAACATAAATCTTATTCGACAAAAGTGATAATTTGTTTTAACACAAATCTTATTCGGCATAAGTGATAGCGCTACTAACAAGTCGTACTATAAAGGATTCATTTTAATGTACACTAGTTGTAACAACCCGTATTTTCAATAAACTGTTATAACATAAATCGAGGCAGAATTTAATTCAAAAATCAGAATCAGGGGAAACGGGCTATGCCATTGCGTTCGTCTCGGAAAAATACGCGAAATAGAGTCCGAGTTTTCGAAAATCGGAGTCCGTATGACCCGGTTAAGGCCCATTGAAGTTTTCAGAAATTCCTATACTAAAAACAGATTTAAATTTCAAAATTAAACAAAACGGATTAGGGCTAATCAGGGTTAGGCGGGAAAATTCCCGCCAGGGGGCCCCATGTCGACAGGCATGTCGACAGGGCACCCAGGGTGTCGACTGCCCTGTCGACAGCCCTGTCGACAGGGGGTGCCCAGGCAGTTCAGCCTGGTGCACCATTTCTGATTTGGGTTGGGTCTTGTGGCTTGGTTCTGGAGAATTCTAAGATCTGACGGGCAAAAACTAACCTAGGGTTAATCCTAGGGCTAAAAACACTCTAATCTTCTATAAATATACCCCTAATCCTACCCTAAAGCCTCATTAATCAATCTAGCAACTAAACTATGCCAAATTGAATCCCCAAATGGCCTCCACCTAAAACCTAGCCTCCACCTTCCTCAAAGTTAAATCCTATGAAGATATGATGATCATACAACCTTTTCTATGTTGTATGAATGCTTAATAACTTGCATACTTCATTAAGTAGCAAGTTTGATTTGCTAAAGTTTGTGTTTTGGGATTTTGCAAAAGGGTTTTCTTATTTGAGGCTTTGCTTTGAGTTTTTAAAAGGGCTTCTTCATCTTATTTGGTGGATTTGTGACTTGTTTATATTTGTAAGCCCTCTTACCTTCACTTTACAAACTCTAAAGTTAATGTTTGGTGAAAGTTGAGATTTTATGTGAGTTTAGTTGATTATGCATGCTTATGCGAACTCACTATGTCATGTTTTATATGATTCATAAGTTATGCATGCTTATGCGAAATTTCTATGCCATGTTTTACATGTTTCACAAGTTATGCATGCTTATGCGAGCTTATTATGTCATGTTCTACATGTTTCATGGGTTATGCATGTTTATGCAAGATTACCTTACCATGTTATGCAAGTTTCATGGGTTATGCATGTTTATGCAAGATCACCTTACCATGTTATGCAAGTTTAATGAATTATGCATGCTTATGCAAGATCATCTTACCATGTTATGCAAGTTTAATGAATTATGCATGCTTATGCAAGATCATCTTACCATGTTATGCAAGTTTAAATGGATTATGCATGTTCACCTTACCATGTTATGCATATTTAATAAGCTATGCATGTTTATGCGAGTTTACTATGACATGATTTGCAAGTTTAACATGTATGCATATTTATTATGATATGTGAAGTTCATCATGTATGTTATGCTAAGTTACCTTTTATACCCTTATGCGTTACGACGAATATGTAAGCGAGATAATGACGTTGGGAGGGTTTGGGTGAACTAAAAAAATACATGAAACTAAAAGATTGGGAATTTACCTATTAAGTTAGGTCTACCCCTTGGGAATCTACCTATTAAGTTAGGTCTACCCAAGTATATGTTAACTTGTAAATATGTTTTGAAGTGGACATGACATTAGATAACATGATTTGGCCAACTCGAGGTTAGACCTACTTGTGGTGTAAATCTTCCCAGGTAACCACAACGTGGGGTCTAATGTGGGTAGTTGGTCATGATGCACCGTAAGACCCGAGGTTAGACCTAGACGTGGTGTAAATCTTCCCAGGTAATCACGGATGTCTAATGTGAGAGGTTGGGTGCGGTAAGTAATTAATGCCTCATGATTAGGGTTAAGTCATGGCCCACTAATACTTAACCAATAATGGGGAGGCGAGGATTAGATGGGGTTAAGTGGTTACACTTAACTAATTTAATCCAGGATTAGTGAGGGGTTAAAACCACACTTAACCCTCTTAGAAACCCTAGCAACGTGGTCTGTTCCAGCAGTAATCCCAGTTTGGTATCATTCACAACCCTAGAGGCTAAGCTACGGCGGGGCACGATTACTGGACTGATATAAGCGACCAAAGCGACGGCTGAGTGGTACAGCGGTGCGGGTCCGGCGGGCTACGGACGTGCACGTAGTCCGATGTTGGACAAACTCGAGGCACGGGTACCAGTAGCTTAGACTGTGCATTATTGCTTAGGTGTCTGGGGTTGACACCTTAGGGCTTGATACACCCGAAGGTGGACCCAGCACAGTCTGACTACGTCCATGGGGGCCGTATGGACACCAACACTTGACGTGTTAGGTTTATAGGGAGCCGATCGACTAGACCGTTGGGCTGGACCTTATACTAAGGTCACTTCATGTTATTGGGCCAAAGCTTGGGCTAAGAGATCAAGATCTGTTTTGTGGGTTTGCTAGTACACTATGGTGCATAGTTTAATCTCATCTATGTGATGTCACCTTTATCTATTGCCAGTATGTTCATCTCAGTTTCCATCATACTGTTAACTTTATTAGTTTATAGATTGATCGTAGTAGGGCTTACCAGTCTTTTTGACTGACCTGTTTTCTTTCGCTTCTTTTCTTCCGTTTCCCCCCCCCCCCCCACAGGTTCTCAGGGAGGGGCTACATCTGCTTAGTGGATCTTTGACTTGCTTGTTGGATAGCTCATGTATGGACCTGAGCTAGCTGTGGCTTATCTTTTATTTCTGGGGATTAGTACTGATGTTTTACCATGTATTTTGTTATCACGTATCTAGACTTATGTTGTATTTTGGATCATGACATTTTGATATTATGTACTTGACTATGTTGGTTTTTCTGAGATGATGATGATGGGTTTTATCTGCTACCGCTGCTTTACTTATATTTATTTTTATATATTCTGTCTTGCGATATCTCTGTGCATGTTTACCTTCACAATAACGCCCCTCCAAAGCTAGTACATTCTGACGAGTGATCCTAGTGGAGGTGAGGTGTTACATTTGGTATCAGAGCACGAGGTTAACAAGATTGAACAAAACTTTTGAAAAACTATTTTCAAAAAACCTACTAAGTATTTTCCAAAATAAAGTCTAGATTATTTTAAGGCTAATCCCCAAAAGCCATCAGCATTATCATTCGTTCCCTTGACCTGATCTTATCTTATCTTTTGTTTCAGTATGGCTGAGAATCTTGACATCCCAGATGGAGTGAACGTACCACTCTGGTATAGGAGACTCCAAGAAGCTAGGGCGGCAGCCGGTCCCGCCAACCCTACTCCCACTCCTCCTCCCGTAGTTGAGAATCCTATCCCTAATATCCCTCCTCCGGTGGTTCCTGCTCCCCCTCCTCCAGCAGCTAATATTCCCCCTCCCGTTGCTGAGGCTCCTCTTCCTCCTCCTCCCCCTCAGCATCCTCAGATTGAGTTTACAAAGGTTTGTAAAGACTTCAAGGCAATGGGAGGCAAGAATTTCCTAGGCACGGAATCTTTCGTTGAAGCTAGGAATTGGCTGAAGGACACGGAGGACTTGTTTGCTATCTTTGGAATTGATGACGAGAGGAAAATCTTATTGACCGTATGGCTTTTGAAGGATGAGGCGGCCTATTGGTGGGAGGTCACCAATGGGACGAGGCCCGTTGAGACTTGGGCCGATTTGAGGGCTAGATTTGTGACCAAGTTTCTATCTTCAGCCGAGGCGAATTTACAAATGGAGAAGTTCATTTCATTAAAGCAAGGTGATATGTCGATCAAGGAGTATGTGAACAAGTTTAATCAGCTGGCCCGCTTTGGTTTGGATATAGTGAACACCCCGGAGAAGAAGGCTCTTCGATTTGCCAGAGGATTGAATGAGCCGCTACAGGGCTTGGCGATGTCACATATTCCGCATGGAGCCACTTTCGAGAGTTTGGTCAATATGGCTCTGCTTCAGGGAGAGGGAAAGAAGGAAGTCAAGTCGGGCGATACTCAAGCAAAGAAGGCTGATTCTCAAGGCAAAGGCAACCAAGGTCAAAGCAGTCAAGGAAATCAGAATAAGAACAAGAAGGGCAACAACAAAGGCAAGGGGAAGTGCAATTACTGTGGCATAGCTGGGCACTTTGCTAAGGATTGCAGGAAGAAGAAAAGGAAGCTTAGTGGTGGATGCTTTTCTTGTGGAGAGACTGGGCACTTCAGCAAAGAATGCCCAAAGAAGAAAGGACAGGCTGGATCTTCAGGAGGGCAAGTTCATGCTCTCAATACCGCTTCAGTTCCCGAGCGAGGTAGTGTTTCTGTTGAGAACCTTGTTTATATCTCTGATCTTCCAGTACGTACCTTGTTTGATTCTGGTGCATCACATAGCTTTATTTCATCTGATCTTGTCGATGGCTTGCACCTCAGTACTAGCTTAGTGGATGATCCCGTTTGTGTTTCGAATCCCATTGGGGGTTCTGCTCATCTATCTATGATATGTGAGGATCTAAGGATCTCTATACTCAGCGTTGAATTCTTGTGTAGTGCGTATGTTCTAGGTTTCAGGGGATACAGATTGATCTTGGGCATGGATTGGCTGTCTAGATATGGAGCCATTCTGGATTGTGAGCATAGGGTTGTAAGGCTTGCGATTCGCCTGGGCAACACCTTAGAGATTTCATGCAATCCGAAGAATCCCGTCATGTTATGTTATCTAGAATCTCTCGACTCATCAGAGGAGGCCCTTCAGTCTGTAAGGGTGGTCCGGGATTATCCAGATGTGTTTGGAGAAGTTAAGGGGTTGCCCCCTAAACGAGAGATTGACTTTCGCATCTATCTGGTAGATAATGCTAAACCTGTTTCTTTGCCCGTTCGGCATATGGCTCCGCGTGAGAGACGGGAGCTGAGCAAGCAAGTGAAGGAATTGCTTGAGAAGGGCTTCATCAGAAGGAGTATATCCGAATGGGGAGCGCCTGTGGTGTTTGCAACTAAGGCAGATGGCTCTCTTCGACTCTGTGTGGATTATAGAGAATTGAATAAGCTGACTAAGAAGAACAGACACCCGTTACCGAGGATCGACGATCTCTTTGATCAACTTGTTGGTGCTTCTGTTTTCTCTCAGCTTGATCTTGCTACGGGTTTTCATCAGCTCAGAGTGGCTGAAGACAGTATAGACAAAACTGCATTCAGAACTCCAGACGGATTCTTTGAATGGCTTGTTATGCCGTTCGGTTTGACGAATGCACCCGCGTATTTTGTGGATTTGATGAGTAGGGTGTTTCGGGAGTTCTTGAATAAGTTTGTCGTGGTCTTTGTTGATGATATTCTAGTCTTCTCCAAGGATGAGGAAGAGCATGCGAGGCACCTAGTAGAGGTGATGGACACACTCAGAGCACACCAGTTAAAAGCCAAGTTCTCCAAGTTCCACTTTTGGAGAAGGGAAGTCAGATTTCTTGGGCATATTGTATCCAAGCAAGGCTTGGCAGTGGATCCCGCTAAGGTGGTTGCAGTTCAGGATTGGAAGACTCCAAAGAATGCAACCGAGGTGAGAAGCTTTCTGGGTCTTGCGGGTTTCTATCGGAAGTTCATCAAGGACTTCGCGAAGATATCCGCCTCTCTTACTAAGTTGACGAAGAAGAACTTAGTCTTTGCTTGGGATATGGATTGTGAGCTTGCTTTTCAGAGGCTCAAGAGAGCCCTTACCTCCGCACCAGTTCTGGCCTTACCCGATGGTGGTAAGGTATTTACCGTGTACACTGATGCTTGTGGCACGGGATTGGGTGTCGTTCTGATGCAAGAAGGCAGAGTTATATGTTTTGGTGGGAGGCAACTTAAGGTGCATGAGAGGAATTATCCCACCCATGATCTAGAGCTGGCAGCGATTGTATATGCGCTTAAAGCATGGCGTCATTACCTTCTGGGAGAGAGATTTGAGCTATATACTGATCATAAGTCTTTGAAGTATCTCTTTTCGCAGAAAGATCTGAACTTAAGACAGCAGAGATGGATGGAATTTTTGGCTTCCTATGATTTTGAGATATCCTATACCCCTGGCAAGGGGAATGTTGTAGCGGATGCGTTGAGTAGGAAAAGGTTCACGCTAAGTCCTCTATTTGTTGAGATGAAGAATTTAGAGTTCTTGGCGACCTTTGACTTCTCTTTGGCAATGGAGTCGGAGACCGGTTCCTTGGCATCTTTAGAACTCAGGCCTACCCTTCTAGATCAAGTCGGGGCTTCACAGAAGGAAGACCCTCAGATAATTGAGATCATGGACAAGCTGGTTCGAGGGGAGACGTCTAGTCACCTTGCTCGATATTCTATAGACGATAAGGGTTGGCTGAGGAGAGACGGAAGGCTTTGTGTTCCGATGGTAGAAGACTTGGTAAGGAAAGTTCTTGAGGAAGCACATCGCTCCAAGATGACCATACATCCAGGTGGTGATAAGATGTATAAGGACATGAAGCGCATTTTCTTCTGGCCTGGGATGAAGAAGGATGTAGCGGAGTTTGTCTCGAGATGTGTTATTTGTCAGAGAGTAAAAGCTGAGTCGAAGAAGCCCGGTGGGCTATTACATCCGCTAGAGGTCCCGCTATGGAAGTGGGAGAGCATTTCTATGGACTTTATTGATGGGCTTCCAAGGTCCAGGAAGGGGAACACGAGCATATGGGTCATTGTGGATAGGCTCACGAAGAGTGCTCATTTTATCCCAGTAAAGAGCAAAAGAACCGCATCTGGACTTGCATCAGTATATCTTCGAGAGGTAGTGCGGCTACATGGAGTCCCTTCCAGCATAGTCAGTGACCGAGACCCCATCTTTACTAGTCAGTTCTGGAACAGTTTACAGGAAGCTATGGGCACGAGATTGAACCTGAGTACAGCCTATCACCCACAAACAGACGACCAAACAGAAAGGGTGAATAGGGTACTTGAGGACTTGTTGAGGCTTTGCATTCTGGATTTTGGTGGTGCATGGGAAGACCATCTTCCTCTTGTCGAGTTTGCATACAACAACAGTTATCAGGCGAGCATAGGGATGGCACCTTTTGAGGCTTTATATGGGAGGCCGTGCAAGTCACCTACATGTTGGTGGGAATCCACGGATAAGCTTATACTTGGACCCGACATGATTAGGGATACATCCGAGAAGGTTGAGTTGATTAGAAGACGGATGAAAGCGGCCCAAGACCGGCAGAAATCCTATGCTGACAGGCGAAGGTCCGAATTGGAGTTTGAGGTTGGGGACAAGGTTTTCGTGAAGGTTTCTCCTTTGCGGAATGTGGTCCGATTTGGAGTAGTGGGGAAGCTAGCACCGAGATTTGTTGGACCCTTCCCCATCATTGAGAGAATTGGGAAGATGGCTTATAAAGTGCAATTGCCCGAGAAGTTGTCCGGAGTACATAATGTCTTTCATGTCTCGCATCTCCGAAAATGCCTGCATGAGTCCGCTGAGGTGGTTGAACCTAGCATGCTTGAAGACGTGGAAGTAGAGAAAGAAGCAACTTTGAGAAGAGCTCCGATTCGTATCTTGGGGACAGAGACCAAGAAGCTAAGGAATCGTGAGGTCAGATTGGTGAAAGTTCAATGGGGTGAAACCGAAGAAGACGCAACTTGGGAAACCGAGGAGAAGATGCGTGGGCTTTATCCATTTCTTTTTGAGGGTACACTCTCAATCTCTTTCCTTTATTTAGCGTAACTTTCTCTTTGCCATCCATGTTTATCAAAGTTGTCATGCTAAGCTTGTCATGAGAACCTTAGGTAGAAACCCTTTTGGATGAAACATGTGCTTGAGACATGTTATGTTTGATGGTTGCAAGTGGTTGCAAGTGTTTGCAAGTGGTTACTCATGGATGCATGATACACATTAGGCACTAGATCGGCTCACACACTCCTCATATTGCATGTGCATGAGTGTTTATGCTTATTCTTGGATGAACTTTGTATGCAATCACATGGATGTTGCATATGGGCGTATGGTTGAGCACGCATATAGATATTATACATTATAGGGATTTGCATACATATGGATACATTTCACTAACATATTTTGCATTGATCATTGCATTAGATAGGTACATATACACACACTTTTGCATATGTTCATACAGCATTTAGAATCCTTTAAGGACAATGGTTGCTCGTGGATGATGTTTTGAGTAGATGGATGTTGGATGGTAGGATATGTTCTTCCTAACTTGAAGATTTCGGGGACGAAATCCTTTAAGGAGGGGAGAATGTAACAACCCGTATTTTCAATAAACTGTTATAACATAAATCGAGGCAGAATTTAATTCAAAAATCATAATCAGGGGAAACGGGCTATGCCATTGCGTTCGTCTCGGAAAAATACGCGAAATGGAGTCCGAGTTTTCGAAAATCGGAGTCCGTATGACCCGGTTAAGGCCCATTGAAGTTTTCAGAAATTCCTATACTAAAAACAGATTTAAATTTCAAAATTAAACAAAACGGATTAGGGCTAATCAGGGTTAGGCGGGAAAATTCCCGCCAGGGGGCCCCATGTCGACAGGCATGTCGACAGGGCACCCAGGGTGTCGACTGCCCTGTCGACAGCCCTGTCAACAGGGGGTGCCCAGGCAGTTCAGCCTGGTGCACCATTTCTGATTTGGGTTGGGTCTTGTGGCTTGGTTCTGGAGAATTCTAAGATCTGACGGGCAAAAACTAACCTAGGGTTAATCCTAGGGCTAAAAACACTCTAATCTTCTATAAATATACCCCTAATCCTACCCTAAAGCCTCATTAATCAATCTAGCAACTAAACTATGCCAAATTGAATCCCCAAATGGCCTCCACCTAAAACCTAGCCTCCACCTTCCTCAAAGTTAAATCCTATGAAGATATGATGATCATACAACCTTTTCTATGTTGTATGAATGCTTAATAACTTGCATACTTCATTAAGTAGCAAGTTTGATTTGCTAAAGTTTGTGTTTTGGGATTTTGCAAAAGGGTTTTCTTATTTGAGGCTTTGCTTTGAGTTTTTAAAAGGGCTTCTTCATCTTATTTGGTGGATTTGTGACTTGTTTATATTTGTAAGCCCTCTTACCTTCACTTTACAAACTCTAAAGTTAATGTTTGGTGAAAGTTGAGATTTTATGTGAGTTTAGTTGATTATGCATGCTTATGCGAACTCACTATGTCATGTTTTATATGATTCATAAGTTATGCATGCTTATGCGAAATTTCTATGCCATGTTTTACATGTTTCACAAGTTATGCATGCTTATGCGAGCTTATTATGTCATGTTCTACATGTTTCATGGGTTATGCATGTTTATGCAAGATTACCTTACCATGTTATGCAAGTTTCATGGGTTATGCATGTTTATGCAAGATCACCTTACCATGTTATGCAAGTTTAATGAATTATGCATGCTTATGCAAGATCATCTTACCATGTTATGCAAGTTTAATGAATTATGCATGCTTATGCAAGATCATCTTACCATGTTATGCAAGTTTAAATGGATTATGCATGTTCACCTTACCATGTTATGCATATTTAATAAGCTATGCATGTTTATGCGAGTTTACTATGACATGATTTGCAAGTTTAACATGTATGCATATTTATTATGATATGTGAAGTTCATCATGTATGTTATGCTAAGTTACCTTTTATACCCTTATGCGTTACGACGAATATGTAAGCGAGATAATGACGTTGGGAGGGTTTGGGTGAACTAAAAAAATACATGAAACTAAAAGATTGGGAATTTACCTATTAAGTTAGGTCTACCCCTTGGGAATTTACCTATTAAGTTAGGTCTACCCAAGTATATGTTAACTTGTAAATATGTTTTGAAGTGGACATGACATTAGATAACATGATTTGGCCAACTCGAGGTTAGACCTACTTGTGGTGTAAATCTTCCCAGGTAACCACAACGTGGGGTCTAATGTGGGTAGTTGGTCATGATGCACCGTAAGACCCGAGGTTAGACCTAGACGTGGTGTAAATCTTCCCAGGTAACCACGGATGTCTAATGTGAGAGGTTGGGTGCGGTAAGTAATTAATGCCTCATGATTAGGGTTAAGTCATGGCCCACTAATACTTAACCAATAATGGGGAGGCGAGGATTAGATGGGGTTAAGTGGTTACACTTAACTAATTTAATCCAGATAGTGAGGGGTTAAAACCACACTTAACCCTCTTAGAAACCCTAGCAACGTGGTCTGTTCCAGCAGTAATCCCAGTTTGGTATCATTCACAACCCTAGAGGCTAGGCTAGGGCGGGGCACGATTACTGGACTGATATAAGCGACCAAAGCGACGGCTGAGTGGTACAGCGGTGCGGGTCCGGCGGGCTACGGACGTGCACGTAGTCCGATGTTGGACAAACTCGAGGCACGGGTACCAGTAGCTTAGACTGTGCATTATTGCTTAGGTGTCTGGGGTTGACACCTTAGGGCTTGATACACCCGAAGGTGGACCTAGCACAGTCTGACTACATCCATGGGGGCCGTATGGACACCAACACTTGACGTGTTAGGTTTATAGGGAGCCGATCGACTAGACCGTTGGGCTGGACCTTATACTAAGGTCACTTCATGTTATTGGGCCAAAGCTTGGGCTAAGAGATCAAGATCTGTTTTGTGGGTTTGCTAGTACACTATGGTGCATAGTTTAATCTCATCTATGTGATGTCACCTTTATCTATTGCCAGTATGTTCATCTCAGTTTCCATCATACTGTTAACTTTATTAGTTTATAGATTGATCGTAGTAGGGCTTACCAGTCTTTTTGACTGACCTGTTTTCTTTCGCTTCTTTTCATCCGTTCCCCCCCCCCCCCCACAGGTTCTCAGGGAGGGGCTACATCTGCTTAGTGGATCTTTGACTTGCTTGTTGGATAGCTCATGTATGGACCTGAGCTAGCTGTGGCTTATCTTTTATTTCTGGGGATTAGTACTGATGTTTTACCATGTATTTTGTTATCACGTATCTAGACTTATGTTGTATTTTGGATCATGACATTTTGATATTATGTACTTGACTATGTTGGTTTTTCTGAGATGATGATGATGGGTTTTTATCTGCTACCGCTGCTTTACTTATATTTATTTTTATATATTCTGTCTTGCGATATCTCTGTGCATGTTTACCTTCACAATAACGCCCCTCCAAAGCTAGTACATTCTGACGAGTGATCCTAGTGGAGGTGAGGTGTTACACTAGTTTACACCAAAATGATTAATTCAGAATTTAACACACACTCTACTATCATGTCATATTATAAAAGTGCCATTCTTGTTTCAACCAACATGCTATCAACCAAAAGAGTTATTTTTGTTTTCACAAAAATAATATGAAGTAAAGAAACACTTCTGTTTTCAACAAAATAACATGAACAAAAGGGTCACCTTTGTTTTCAACAAAAACCACATTACCGAATGTATGTTCATTTCTATCTTCATATTTATATTTACAACTAAATGGTTAATAAAAAGAAATGTCCTTTTCATTTTAATTTACATTTTCTAATAGAAATGTACTTTTTAATCTAATTCATATTTTCTAACAAAAATGTACTTTTTAATCAATGTTATTGTATTTTCTTTTCAATGACAAATAAAAAGAGATTTTTATTTGTATATCGATTTCTATATTCTAACATGACAAATATAAAGAGATTTTTTTTTATTTGCACCAAAGTTTCTGTATTTTAATATGACAAATGAAAATATAGCTTTTAGAATTATGTTCTTTTTATTTTCAATACTTCTATTCAAATGTGAACAAATTTTCATAAAAAATGATATTATTGTTTTACACAAATCAATTTGATAGAAATGTTATTTTCGTTTCAACTATTTCATTTCAACAGAAATGATTCAATTTGTTTTAACTATTTCATAATCAAAAATGTAATTTTTTTTTGTTTCTATTCAACCAAACATGATATTTTGGTTTCAACCAAAATAATTCATTCAATCAACAGATCATCTTAACAGAATTCATCAGCCCAAACAAATCATGAATAACAACACATAAAATTCAGCAGCGTACACATTCATAATTTATACATTTTAAATTATATAAAAATATCGATAGAATTCTCACATTGCTTTTATTTCAGATCTGAAATTTCCTGAATTTTCAACATGCTCGATTTCAAATCTAGTCAGCTTCATAGCGTAGATCTGATCCATGCGAGTCCAACGCTTCGAAAATCATCCAATTCTGACCACGTATGTAATAGATATTGTATTATAAACATTGGACATTTTAATTAAATATTTAATTAGAATAATTAAGGTTTAAATGGATTTAACCTTCTCTGTAATTAACTGTTTCTTCTTCCTGTTAACACGCAAAGCACAAACCCATTCGTTCAAATTGAAGAGCCATCACCGCACCTCGTACAGACCGCCGACCACCCATCCATCACGCTCACGTCGACCGCCGTCATCCACCCTTCTGCCACCCAGAACGCCAGCCAGCTCGGTGGGGTCCTCTACCCTAGAATCTCGTTTAGACGCCGCGCCTTTGAGGCTTGAATCCGATCACCCAAATTCACCAGTGGCGATCTTAACCTTACCAAATCGAAGCCCTCCTCCTTCTCATCGATTTATGATTTGATTTCCTGAATTGATTCATCCTATATTGGGAGAAAAAGGAGAATGAAATCTGGAGTTCGTATGCCATTGAAATGAGGAGGTAGCGGCTACGGAAAATAGAATTAGGGCTTGGTATAGTACGACGTATTTATACTGTATTAAGAGCATATTTTAATTTATTTATTTTCCAAATTTATATGTATGTTGCTACAAACTTCAAATCAAACCCCAACGAGTGTCGCCCCTATCTAATAACCCACATCCCGGACACAATGGAATATGTCTCGTAATCCAATTCAGCTGTTACGATATGTTTTTCTTTAATTAAAATATAAAACATTTATTTATTTAATTTGAACGGACATTTTAATTCACCGGGGCCACATACGGACTCTAAATATTACAGAAAAATTAATTCTAGCTATGTTTTTACGATACGGTTCTAACAAGACTAATTTTGTCGAACTCTGAGACTGTTTGAAAAAAAGGCCTTTCTCTAGTCGATTAAATTTGATTGAAACTGACAAAACACGTTTTCCTTTGCCATGCTAACATATTAATTCGAAAAATTCCGGAAAATTAAACTTCACAATAATTTGACATTCCGGTTCCAACAAAAGTGGTTTCGTCGAAAACATAGGTCGTTTGTAAAATGGCTATTTTTAAGGGCTATATATTATATTAAAAAATATATAAATTCTACAGCGACTTTTCTAACTTTTAAACTGGACATAACTTACAAATTATAAAGTGAAATTTTAGTTTTCCAGATTCTTTAGAAAGATATGATTAAACAGATTCAAATACTTCTTGTTTCGCTCAATTCTGATTTAAAATGAATTATGTATAGTCAATTAAAGTTCAAATTCAAGCCCCACAAAATTCAGGGTTGTTACAATCATTCTCTTCTGTTCACAGATAAAAAAAAAAGAAAAAAGAAAAAAACGCTCCAATGGATCTCGTCTGCCCTAGCCCCCACGACGCGCCGCTGCTGGCCTTCCACGACCTTCACCACCTCGAGCAATCCCTCCTCCCCTTCTCTCTACCCTCGACGCCCTCTCTCTTCTTCTCCCTGTAGCCGCAATTCCCCCCAATCCAAGACCCCAAATTGAACCACATCAAACCTTACGCCACCTAAAACAACCGTCGCCACCATAGGAGCCCGCGCCCTCCTTAGATCACCTCCGCCTCCTCCAGTTGTCCAGCGTGCAACCCCTCCTTTGTAAAACCAAAAACTGTGAGTGGTTTTTTTATTTACGTTTAGTTTATTTTCAGTTTTATTAAATAATCATGTCTAAATAAAATAGGATTTTTAACACTATAAAAGAAGTGATTTTTAACTAGCCAAAGAAGTGATTTTTAAGTTAGAAAGTACGAGATTTTTTAAGCATGAAAAGAATATGAAAAGATTATACTTTTAGATATGAAAAGATGGGATTTTTATTTATATTTCTGGAGAATAAAAATTTGATTTTTAATATATGTGAAGAATAAAAATAAGATTTTTATATATGGAAAAGCGATATAAAAATTTAATTTCTATTTGAATAGCAAAATAAAAATATGATTTTTATATATATGAACGGAAAATAAAAATGTGATTTTTATTTATATATGAACAACGTGAAAAGGATGCGTTGGAATTTCGAGAAAATCCAAACCGTTCAGAAAGAAAGAATGACGGAGTGGATCCCAAAGGTGAGAACTCCTCACTGAATTTATTTATACAGTTATTTATTTTACAACTGCATATATGAACTGTTCCCCGTCGTCCACAGACCATGGATGGCTTGTTTGATTGTCTGATTGGTTGTTTGGGGTTAATTGATTTATTTGTTTGAATGCGGTTTGGAATGTGAGTTAAATTGATTATTGGGTACGGCGCAAGCCGGTAAAGGAGAGGGGTAATGCTAGACATTATCCGATTTCAATATCACGCTGTTATGCGGCCGAAATTTTCTGCAATAGAAAGTGTTAGTTAAAATAACATTTTTATTGAATGTATGAACTGTCAAAAATAGGAAAGTGTTGAAATAAATATTTTAACATTAAAAATATAATTTTTTAAATGAACGGCGTGAAATTCTCCTGAAATGAAAATGAATATTCATTAACAAATCGGATGATTTGTTTATGTACACGGGTATTGAGATGATATATGACATACACTAATCCCAATAATTAGTTGTATGTCGATCGATTGAGTGACAGACTTTGCAAGCGTTGAATATTTATATTTAATGCTTATATAGTGTAGAATGCACTCTGGATGATGGATTGCAGTTTTCATTGTTGTTATACATATTGCTAGTGCGAAATCCATATAGTCAAATTATATGGTAATTGACTATTTTTGATTCCAGTTCAGAAAGAATGAATATTTTAAAATAACGATTACTTTAAAATAACGAATATTTTCAAATAATATTTAGTAAAAGATCAAAATATGATTTTGATGTCCGATTTGGGATGGACATGAATATATTTAAATATATAAAGCCGTGTTGATTAAATTGATGCCATTTTGACGTGAAGATATTTATATCGATTTTATTCATTTTAACAATAAATATCGAAAAGGAATTGATTTCAAAATATAATGTTTTGAAAATATTATCATTTATATATCGATGATATGGAATATTCAATTTTGATTTGAAATTGAATATGAAGTTGAAATCGTTTTGAAAATGAATTTAAAACAATTTATAAAATACGATTTAAAAGGAAATCGACGAAATATATATATATATATATATATATATATATATATATTATAAAAAGGCCTGAATAGAACGCGCCGCACCACGGTAGTTCGTGAATTTCAACCATTGACTTCGAACGGACATTACGGGAGATCTGACCGTCGGATTCTCCCAAAACCAGAACCTTTGTGTTCGTATCGAAAAGAGCTTTCTAAAGAATGCAAAAAATTAGAAATCTAACAGTTGGATTTGGAATTAAGTCCAAATCAAATTTGGAAAAGGTCGTTGTAAGTGTAGTTCGATGGCCGTTTATGGAAATCAACTGTACGGGCCTTGATAAAATCATTAAAAATTGCATTAATTTGTGTAAAATCATAAGAAATGATTGGGAAAGAATTGGGATGAGAAATTCCATATTTGAGAAGATAAAAATAGATTTTTTTATCGAAATGAACTAGTATTGAACTAGAATTATAATCCATTTATTTTTGAAATAAATAAATTGGATTTAAAAGAGTTTTTAAAAATAACCAAAATTTCCAATAGTTGTATTGGAAGTGGATTTGAATCGAAATTGTCTTCGGAATATTTCGATGTTGGATTTCAGGATTATACAGATATTGTTATAGGAATTTGAAAGATATATTTATATCGTTATTTCCAGTGCGATATTTGTTGGTTTCAGAAATTGATATTGAATCTAAGCCTGTGACGACCCCAAAACCCCATACCACGGTGTCAAGGGTAATTTTTGGAATATAACACATAAACAGATAATAGCAGAACAGAAATAAATAAATACACCAGATAATGAACAAATAATATACTGAATAAACATAATCATCAAAGCTACACAGTATACAGGATCATACTTAGTACAAATACAGTTCAGCTATACATAAATGTCTACAGCGGAAAACAAACATAATACGTACAATAGGAGCTGAACAACATAAAAAGAGATAAATTATAGAATCCATCTTCAGCTCCCGCTATCCAGAAAGAGCCTGCTAAAACCTGAAGACAAGGCTTCCCGTGTAGAAAAAGGGGCACCAGAGTTTGCAAGTGAAACAAACTACGAGTCAGTCATGGGACTGGTATGAGAAATCTACTTAACACATTATATAATTTGGCTAATCACAGGACCATGCCACTTTCGCAGAACGGGTTTGCTCCATTGGATTGCCAGTGCTTTAAAACAATTAAATCTTTTAAACATCGCAATGCTTTTATAAAAATGAAGCCATTATAAGACTCAGTTCCCATCACACAATGCAACGCAAACCGGAGGATTGAGTTTTACCTTATAATGGCCAAGATATACTTGATATGTATAAAACAAAAGCATTTGATAATCAGACTCCAACTGTAAAATAGTAAGAGAACGATTCCATAGGTATTAACCCCGAAGGCCGAAACCAACATCAGACCAATACCCAGGAAACCACCCATCTTAGTTCGTTTCCAGCTAGTTTCTAATTTTATAATACAATCATAAATATCAATCATAGATGGCATTAATGCCCCATACCACTATGTCGCCATATATAGGTATATAATCAAAACCGCACAGTCACGTATTTGGAAATTGGATTTCCGTCATGAACCAAGGCAAAAGATAGTCCTTACCGACTTCGAGACTGTAACAACCCGTGTATTCTGTAACGGTGAAATTCACAAATTAAAGTATAATTAATTTCAAATCAAAGAATTAAGGGAAACGGGATACGCCATTGCGTTCGTCTCGGAATTCTGCTTGGGATAGAGTCCGAGTTTGCGTAAAACGGACTCCGTATGAAGAAGATATGGCCTCCGGAAGTTTCATAATTCAGTTTAAAATTCAAACAGACAGAAACAGCTTAGAAATCAAATTCGAATTTCAAAAATTGGGCCAGATTGGCCAGGGCGGGAATTTTCCCTCCCAAGGCACCCAGGTCGACTGGGTAGTCGACCTTGGCTACCCAGGTCGACTGGGTAGTCGACCTTGGCTACCCAGGTCGACTGGGTAGTCGACCTGGGGCACCCAGGTCGACTACCAAGTCGACACGGGGGTCGACTGGGGAGTCGACCTGGCCCCTGAGCCAGGTCGAACCCAGCCCCCCTGGCTGGCCTGGTCTGTGCTTGGCCGAATTTCTGAGCCTTGCCTTGCCATTAGGGCTAGGTGTCAGCTCCTGATTGGTCTCTCTTTCAAACGAACGGCTAATATTAATCCAAGCTCCATCGACGGTTCTAATCAATTCACAAACTCTATAAAAAGGACCTAAGACTCCACCTAATTCATACAAATAAAAATTAGAATGAGACCGTCATGCTGCTGAGGAAAGACTAGAAGTAGCCGTCAAAATTGAGAGACGATTAGGAGACAATTCAAAAGCCTAAAGCAACGACAACTAAATCAAAACAACGCCTACAACAAAGGATAGCATCTCCAAATTCAGAATTCAGAAACCTGAATTGAAGATTCGTCATACGTTGTAAGTAGAGTGCTATTCCGATATGAATGAATAATTGTGTTTTGATTTGTGTAAATGAGAAATGGAATTGTACTTGTTGATAATAATATTTTTGTTTGATGATAACAAATAGATTTTTGTTACTGGAGTGTTTGATTGTGGAATATCTAGTATTATTGGAAAATAAAATGAAAATAAAATAACACAGAATTTACACAGAATATAGAAAAATCAAATAAATTTTATATCCAATAATATTATTTATTTTACAATTCATTTACACACAAGACTTTACAAATCACTTTACAAGTAATTTCATTACATACAATTTTTTTTTTACAAGCACTTCATTTTTTTTTCTTCTCATTTCTAGCTGGATTATTCTTGTTGAGAACACCTTAGCTGTCCAAAGCATCATCTTGTAACCTGTCACAAAAGAAAGAAAAATACACAGTACACTGGAACTAAAACAAATACTTTTGACAAAAATGATTTTCTGTGTGATTGATTCATTTTGTCTCAGCTTTCTGTGTGTTTTTCTCATCATATTTCAGACTTAAACTGCCACATCAAAACCATACTGGTTTGCTGATCAGAACCAACTGATTCTGACCAGCCTCAACACAGTACAGTTTGACTGCTATTTTTTTTAATGTTTCAGAGTCACAAGACAAAATCAAAAGACAAAAAGAAATATGGCAGTGCAAATACTTCAGCTCAAAAGAGAGAAACAAAGGTGG
The DNA here is from genome assembly GCA_030737875.1 of Allium sativum. Classification (NCBI taxonomy): domain Eukaryota; kingdom Viridiplantae; phylum Streptophyta; class Magnoliopsida; order Asparagales; family Amaryllidaceae; genus Allium; species Allium sativum. The sequence continues at coordinate 93,378,054 of CM060914.1, read as the reverse complement.
TAGATCAACAAAAAGAAACATGGCAGATCAACATGGATTGTGTATATGGTGTACAAGTGCATGGTGCACCTGTGTAAAGCATGGAGTAGTTCTACATGTACAAGACATGCCAAAAGAAGAGTGGTAGTGCAAACTTTCAGATCAGAAAAATGCAAATGAATATGGAGCAACAAAATCAGCATGTGTACAGAATTTCAAGTGCATAAATCAGTAAAAAATGCAACTGAAATGTTCATGGATGATACAATCATGTATGGTATGGTGAATGCAACATCAAAAGCAAGCACAAGTGAACAAGGCAACGTCAGAGAGTCAAAAGTGTCGAGGCAGTTTTTTAAAATGCAAAACAGCAAGTGTGGACCAGCAAAGTTCAAGATAAGTGCAAATGGTTCAAGACAAATAGCAAGCCTCAGTTAAAATGCTCACAACAACAAAAAAAACATGGCCGAGCACATGCAAATAAGCCGACATGGCAACAATCAGTATGACAAGCATTTCAGGTTGTAAACACACACAGAAATGGTCATGATGCAAACTCATATATACATATGAACACAGCAACAAATTCAAAGCAGTACAGCAGTATACACAAATTCAGGCATGATGTAGCTCAGATACTAAACTACAAGTGGACTGCAAGTACAAAGATGAGGGTGCAATGTCATGGGTTCAAGTCAGGGATCAAAGCAAACTCAAGTGTACATATGGAAGTGCACAAGTGCTGCTGAAACAAGTGATGGCATCAGCAAAGTGAAACAAGTTTTTTTTTCACAGAAATGAAATGATGAGTGTAGTGTAAGTATGAATGTGCAAGAAAGTCAGTACAAATGATTTGAACATACTGAAATCCCTTGTTAGTACTAATCAAGTCAGACAGAAAAATAAAAGATCAAAATCCGGCAAAGGAGTTTAAAATTATTCAATGCAGTGTAGGATTCACACTATGAAAAGAATGCAACAAATCAGGAAGGAAGTTTTTTTTCCTTTCCTTTTTTTTATCTCAATCGGATAATGACTAGGCAGAATTTAACTCAACAAAATTATTGGATTTCAAATTGATTTTTAACCGAGTTATTTGAAGAAAGTTTTTTTTTCAAAAACAGTTTTTTTTTGGTTAATCAGTGAAATAGATCAATCAGGAAATCCAAACAAGGAAAGAGGAATCTGTCACATTCATTCAAGGCCAGGATTATTTCAATCAAAGCTCGTCAATCAAACAAGACAAAGCAAGAGAATTTTTAATGCTCAAAGAAAGAAATTCAAAAGGGATTTCCACAAAACTCTCAAGGGCCGATTCATTCAAGGCCGTACAGATAGCAAAAAATTCAAGGAATTCCAAAATTCAAATCGAGCAAGTCATTAACGAAATCAGAGCACCAGGGTGTAGAAACCCTTATAAAAGCACACAATTCATCATCGACATCATCATCGATTCACACAAAAAAGAATTTCGAAACCCTAAATTACAAGAGTTAATAAAACTCACTCAGATTGATCGCAAGAACGAAGGAGACATACTGGAGAAGCAAAAACAAGCGTCTAGAAATCCATTACACACTTCACCGAGACTGATTTAGGGAAAAATCACTGAAACCCTAAATCGCCGCCGCCATTTTTGTTTCAGAGAGAAAGAAAGGATCGGGCTAAAGAAAATACAAGGGAGCACCGCAAAAAATAAAGTGGCCCGACCACTTTGGACTAGTGCAAAGGAAAAGGGGATGACCCCCTCTTTTTAACTCCTTGTCTTATTTTCTTTTTAGTCTTTTTTATTGATTTTTTTTTTTAAATTTCCTTTCTAGTTTTATTGTAAAAACTAGTGAGCACAGAATAGTGAAGTATAGTTTGAGAAAATCTAGTCTAGGGTATACAGACTAGTCTAGGATTTTGAGCTTAGGGATAAACAGGAGCAGGAGTTGCGAGTTTACATAGGATTGTAAGCGGGATCTGTTTGTATCTCCTAGTAAAAATCTTAGAAAGGCAGCAGTAGGCACAGTTTGCCGAAGCTGGGTATATCCGCGTGTGATTTTATTTTTACTGCATTTCTTTATTACTGTGTTTAGTTTAAATTTATTGTTAAAAACCCTATTCACCCCCCCCCCCCCCTCTAGGGTTATTATCGATCCTACAGTACTTAGTTTGTGGTGATGATAATTCTTAATTGTATGTTGCTATGATTCTAATTATGAATAGATTTGGGATGTTGTGGTATAATGATATTAGACCTATTGGATATTTGCAAGTATATGACTCATGTTGAAAGTTAACGACTATATGTTTGTGGTAGTTTATTACAACACCTATTGGGTATTTGCAAGTATGTGATTCATGTTGAAAGTTAACGACAATATGTTTGTACAACAAAGTTGAGATTCATGCAAGTATATGACTCATTATTATGCCAACATGATGTATATTTTTATAATCACTTTCAGTGTAGTTGGATCCAATTGGGTATTATGACTCATATGAATTTATGTTGGAATTGGCATCATGATTCAAGTGTAAAACCATACTTTTGTGTTAGTGACAAAAGTAAGCACCCTTGTGAACTTGTGTTGACTTTATGAACATGGCTAGTTTATGTTTTACTTTATGCCCAAACAAAATATGTTTTAGGCCTATGCTGTTATCAAAATCATATGACAATATATGCGACACATAATTAAGTTAGATTTACATTTCAATTGCAAGTTCACATGAATAGATTAAAAACCATGATTCATGTTTAGGTATGTTTTATGTCATGATTATATGCTATTACAATGCAAGTTCACAAGTGCCTAATTTATGTTAATTAGATCGTTATGTTGCAAGTTCATGCGTTCACACTCCCCTTTAATGTTACTTAGAATATATAAACACCATGTTCTAAGCCTCCCCTTTTTCATGTGGCTAGGTTGGGTTTAAACGTTAAACCCAACATATGTTATATTGTAGCGAACATATAAAATGGGGGTAATGACGTTTGGGTTAAAACATAAAATATATGTGTTGGCATGTTTGACACATGCCAACGACCTTGAGAACATTTAAGGGGTATAAATTAATTTTACCCAATAAAGATGAATTTGGATAATGGGCTGCAAATATTTACATATAAAAAGAAAAGAGACAAAATATGTAAACTTAGAAAAATACGATGTGTTTAACCCAAGGTTGGATTGAGTTGTGATGTAAACCTGCCCGGAACCGCCCGGCTGTCCAGTAGTCACAACAATACCTATCCAATGTGGGTGGTTAAACACGGAGCCCAATAAAGACCCGAGGTTAGACTGAGTTGTGACGTAAGACTGCCCGGAACCAACCAGCAACAGGCGGTCACAACAATACCTGTCTAATGTGAGAGGTCGAGGCTTTAATAAGACAATTAAGGCTGAGTCCATTGTCCTTAAAAAGACTTCTAATGCTTCATGATTGGCTCAGGGAAGTGAAAAACATGTATTTATGCGAGTAGGAGCCGATCATTAGAAATGGATCACTTCACCCTGATTATGGGGTGCCTGTTGGGAACTAGTTTATAGGGGTGTAGAGATTAATATGGGGTACGATAGTATATTCGACTCTCGACAACTTAACTTAGTTTATAGTGCTTTCCCATTTCCAGTTTATACTTATCATGCCCAATTCTTTATTCATAGACTGAATAGTCCTAGACTTACTCAGGCTTTATGTCTGACTCTACTTTTCTTTCGTCTTCTTTTCTTTCGTCCCCCCCCCCCCGGTCCACAGGGAGGGAATACTGCAGCTTGACCAGTTTTTCACATCCAGCTTGAAGAGAAAGAATGTATTGCTGGGATCTCTTTCGTTTTGGCCCATGGCTTTGGATTGCAACTATGGGGACTTATGCAGTTTACTTTTGTTTTTATGCTTCTTTAAGTTATGAAACCAAGACAGTTATGAAAATGTAATGGTTTTTGGAAGTATTGTAAGATAATTATGGCATGGTTTGTGTAACACGTATTTTGTTTAAATAAAAATTGCTTTTGTTTTCCGCTGTTCAAAAACATGTGTATTTATATCTGTCTTGTGTATTTGTGACTTATACTTATAAACCTCCACCAAAATTAGGGCATTCCCTTTGAGAGTGACCCTAACAGAGGTGAGGTATTTCAGAGACGCTCTAGCCCGTGTCTCAGGATCAGAGCTCGAGTGACCCTAGGAGCGACAGGGCCGGTCCACCGATGTGGATTAAAATTCTTGAACACTGCGTTTCCCCGCCCTTTGGGGCGTCAATGAGCCAACGAATGGCTCCATCGGCTTCACATAGTCACCGATATATCCGAGGTGCCTCGCAACAGCAACAACCACATAGATGAAAATAATATAAATGTCAGCCAGTTTAAGCACTGACACCACCTCTAGCTAGAAGGAAACGCATGTCCTCCCTGAGGTCCTCTCCCGTTTCTGGTTCGTACCGAGGTGTGAGGCTCGCGAATTCATGTTATACACAAAGCTACGCCACCCAGGCGATGCTTTGATCATCAACCACAAGACTTTGCTTTTCAACAGAAGCCTTGATCACTGCATCTTAGCTTGCCACACAGGCAATTCACACCATGTAACTGATGGCTATCAATCACACATAATGAATTCCAATGTTAGACACACAGTCCATTTATAAGTCCGTTCTGGGTCTGAACGAAACCGGAGGCACTATATACCTCGCATACCCATCGATCTCCACGTATCTCATTATCCATATTTCGTAATGCCTCCCAATCAGGACATCAGTTACCATCCAAACGAGATGAAGATCTCCGGTCTTCGATCACCGTCTTCATCTTCGACTTCTTATCGTTGATTCTGTTATTCAGAATGGGATAAACCCGGTCTTTCTGAGCAACTCACGTATATAATAAACAAGTGCTATAGAAACACGACATATGCTTTATTCCAATTCATTAGTCACTAACCGTCAATCAGTAAGAGAACGATTTCCCAAATATTAACCCCGAAGGCCGAAACCAAGATCAGATCAAAACTCAGGAAACTATTCGACTTAGCTAACCTTCAGTTAGTTTCTAAATTTCATATTCCATATCGTTTATAATATTTTATAACGATTTATAACTATTTTTATTATTTAAAAATAGCCTATATATTCAAACGACGCTTCAGGCCATAACGCGGCCGTGGCGCTGTTTTTCTTCAGATTTGATTTACACATATATGAAAATCTAACCGTTGGATCTTCACAAAATTTATATCACTAGAAATATCTTTTCAAAACGAATCCAACGGTTCCAGTTTTGGGAAAATCCGACGGTCGGATCTCCAGTTACAATCGTTTGAAGTTTCGATTTCAAAATGCGAACTACAACGTCGTTATTCGATTTAATTTAAATATACTTATATATATATATAAATATAATCGATTCTGGCGCTGTTTTTCTTTAGATTTGAATTAAACATTCCAGACAATCCAACCGTTGGATCTTTACAAAGTTGGTGTCGTTGGAAAGATATTTCCAAAGCGAAACCAACGGTTTCGGTTTTGGGAAAATCCGATGGTCGGATCTCCCGCATTAATCGTTTGAAATCACGGTTTCAAAATACGAACTACAGCTTCGTTATTCGATATATTTTAATTATATATATATATATAATCGATTCATCGATTTCAAAACCATATTCCTTTCATATCTATGATAAAAATGATATTTTTTTTCCAACTGCCTTCTATTTCAACACTTCACTATTTTTAACAATTCATGTATATAATAAAAATGTGATTTTTAATGTAAAACAATTTATTTCAAAACACGACTATTTCATATAGTTCATATAGATGATAAAAATACGATTATTATTATAAAACAATTTATTTTAAAACACGAATACCATTCAACACATGAATTTCTATTCAACAAATGAATTTCTATTCAACACATGAAGGTTTTCTATAATTTGTATATATATAGAAAAAATGTGATTTTTATTGCAAAACAATTTATTTCAAAATAGATTATTTTATATAGTTCATATAGATGATAAAAAAATGATTTTTATTTTAAAACAATTTATTTCAAACACTAATACCATTCAACACATAAATATCTATTCAACGAATGAATTTCTATTCAACAAATGAACGGTTTCAACATATGAAAATAATTTCAACAAATGAAAATAATTCTAACACATGAATATTTCAAAAAAAAATCGACAACATAACGGCAGGGTAGTTAAAACCGGGGTCGTCCCTAGTACGGCTCCTCGCTCTACCTTAAAGCCTCGCAGCCTTTGACAATAGGGATTTCATGCATCTAGTTCGCACACAGGCAGCATGTATATTTTTTTCCATTTCCACAAACTAATCCTATGTGGTTTCAACCAAATAATTCTCAACCTCAAATGGGTATTTTTCAACCACAATCAATCAATTTCAACCACAAACAATTCTAATCAACCATTCGTAATCAACCAATTTTCACACCAATCACAACCAATAAATATCGTCCATGGTTTGTGGACGAGGGGCGTGTGTATATATATATATATATATATATACACACACACACACATTTATATAAGCATTTCACTTCTATTTCAACACATATATAATTTTTACAATGTATATATAATTTTTACAATGCATATATAACTTATATATCGAACGTACAACTTATACAACGCTTATACAAGAGGTGTACAATGCTTATATAACTTATACATTGACTATATAATTTATACATCATCGTTTCCCATATCGTTTATAATTTAGAAATCTCAAATTGGGTTCCACTCCACCAAAAATAACAGAAGGCTCAGAAAAATACGCGGTCTCTTCTAGTATGTAGAAGACGTCCACACGAGTCCACTGTCTCTTGTTTCACTGAATTTCGTCAACAAACGAAAAAGATATGATTTTTACAGTGAAATAAAAAACCGTAGCGCTTTTAACTGCTATTAAATAGTTTAAAATAAAAATCAGTCGTACCTTTTTCGATTTGTTCAAAACTAGGTTTTGATCCTACGCCAAATCCATTCAACTTGAAGACGATTCACCAGCACCACGTGGAAGAACCGGGAGTGGCGCTCCGTTCGCGGGTAGCGCGGTGGAGCACGATCGCCTATGGCGTTCCTGGCGGCGTGACGAACACCCGATGTTCCTGGGCTCGAATCTCGAGACTGGGGCCACGAGGATGGATGAATCGGGTACAGATTTGAAGCTCTCGCCGAGCTCTTCAAAAACCCTAACTGGGTCGAAGGCTATCAATGCGTGTAGGAGGAGAAAACGAGGGGGAAAGCTTTGAAGAACTTCCGCCGTGCGTTCTGGATGATATCAGGGAGAGAGAAGAATGCATGGACCAATATGATTTTTTATTAATTTATATATTTTTAAATTTCGAAAATACCCTCTTTCACGCACGAACCCCAATTCAAACCCAACAACTGTCGTCCCTAGCGCTTTACCCCATTCCGAACACAATGGTATATGTTTCGTAGGCCCATTCGACTGTTTCAGTCAGTTTTCCTTCAAATTAAAATATAAAACATTCAATATTTAATTTGAACGTACATTTCAATTTGCCAGGGCGACAAACTAATTCGAGAAATTCTAGAAAAATAAATCTAGCTATGTTTTGACGATACGGTCCCAACAAAACTAGTTTCGTCAAATTTTGAGATAGTTTGAAAAAGGGCCATTTCTGGTCGATCCAATTTAACTGTAGTTGACCAAAACACGTTTTCCTTTGCCACACTCACATATAAACTTCAAAAATTATGAATTTGAAACCTAGCAATAATTTGACATCCCGGATCCAACAAAAGTTGTTTCGTCGAATTCTGAGGTCGTTTGCAAAATGGTCATTTTCTGGTCAACCCAATTTAATAGAAATCGACCAAACACATTTTCCTTTGCCACGCTCACATACTAGCTTCAAAAATTATGAAATTTGAAACTTAGAAATAGTTTAACATGCCGGATCCAACAAAAGTGGTTTCGTCGAATTCCGAGGTCGTTGCAAAATGGCCATTTTCACGGGCTATATGTATTCTATAGCGACCTTTCTGAAAATTCATATGGCTATAACTTTTGCTTCCCGCTATGAAACTTCAAATTTTCAGATTCCTTAAAAAGATATTCACTAAAGATTTAAATATTTTTGGTTTCACTCAAATCCGTTTTGTTTTGCACCCGGTACAGTCAGTCAAAGTTTGAATTCAAATTTTGAAACTACCGCACCATTTCTAGCCTTGTTTATAATTAGAAATAATTATATTCGTTTTCAATGTCGATTCAAACTCACTTTTCATCGATATTATTTAAAATATTTATTTTAAATATTTAAAATCCACTAAAATAGCCAATTTCAAATTTTTAAATTGGTTTAGATTTCTCGGGTCGTTACATTCTCCCCCACTTAAAACTTTTCGTCCCCGAAAAGGAATAAAGTCGAAAGCGGTTTGATTAATCAACTCTACGTTCAATCTGGTTTCCATTCTCCAACTCTTCAGTTTCTGAGAATTTTCAAATTCTTCAAAAATTTGGCTAACACCCAAAATTTTCGAAAAATTTCGCCATAACCTCCTTTGTACGGGGAGGGGTTTGGAAATTTATTGGGCCGTATTAGGTACCCAATAAATCCTATAAAGCATACACATATTTATAGTGACATATTTTGGTGTTTACAGGGGAGCGTGTATAGATAATAACTCTAGAGAATAAATTCTCGTCACCCTGTAAAAGCCTGAGGGAGTGTGTATTTTTAATTGCTCCAGAGAATAAGTTCTCGTCACCTCGTCCCATGTGGGAAATAAATAATCCATGTACCATATCTAATGACTAGAGAGACATGATTATTGTCAACTCCAGACCCGTGTGGGGTTTTTATTAATCTAGCAATTTATCGTTACAATTTTATATTATCCATATCAGTCATCAGTTCAACCTGTAATATTTAATCATCGCCATACAAGCCTCTCACTCGTATGGTAAATCTTCCACCTCATCAAACAAGATCCAAATGCTTATGTGGTATATGATGAAGTATGCCTATCTTCAAGAAGTATGCCATGTAGTGTAGTTCAAAATTAATTGTTACTATCCTATGGCGACGTTTATTATTACACACAGAACAACCAGCACTTCGCATCCAATGGCATTCACAGGAGTTGATATAATAATATTTCGCATCCAACTCATTAAGGTTTACCTATTTATCGAGAACGCAAATAATATCTTTACTCATAGCTAATCCAATTACCTGTTCAAACATATATAATGCACATGTATATATTTCTATCTATTTTTAACTCAGTTCAATGTGTGATTAAATCGAATAAATTCCACAATTCATTTTCTTATTAATTAAATTAACTATCGTCCTGATAATTTAATTAATCAAATCTACTATCACCCAATGCAAACAACAAGCAATTTGTTTTTAACTTTTCAAAATCATACAAATTAATTCATACACCCTTTTTAAATAAATCAGACTATAGAATTAAAAGTGCACATCCATGGAAAGAAAATAACAACAGAGTAGAGAACTAGATGGTAATGCAAAGTATGGTAAATTTACCTTGCACCGGAGTCAATCAGAGATATCCACTCGACACTTAAGATGGGCTTTCTGAATGCTCTCCCCAGTTTCCCAAGTACAATCTCGCGGATCTCCACTCCATTGCACTTTGACTAAGTGGACTTTATCATTCCTCGGCTCTTTGGTTTCTTTGCCAATGATCTTTAGCGGCTCTCTTCTCATAGCCAACTATGGAGTAATTTCAATATCTTGTTGCGCTGCTTCTTCCACGATCAACTCTGGATCATGAACGTGCTTTCGAAGTTGAGATATGTGAAATACATTATGCACTCCAGGCAACCAATCAGGAAATTTAATTCTATAAGCGAGAGTTCCAATCCGTTCAAGAATAGGAAACAGACCAATGAAATTGGGTGCCAATTTCCCTGTTTTACCGAACCGGATAACTCCACTCATAGGCGATACTTTCAAATATACATAGTCGCCTACCGCAAATGATATATATCTTCTTCTCTTATCGGCATAGCTCTTTTGTCGGCTTTGAGTGGCGAGTAATCGTTTCTTAACGAAATCGACTTTGTAGGCAGCCTCGCGGATCATATCAGGTCCCAATACAAGTCTACTACCAGGTTCGACCCAACAAGCAGGAGATCGACATGGTCTACCATACAATGCTTCGAATGGCGACAATGTCAGGATCACTTGGTAGCTGTTGTTATATGAGAATTCAGCCAAATGTAAATGGTCTTCCCATGATCCACCGAAATCTAGAACACAAGCCCGCAATAAATCATCTAGTATACGATTCACCCTCTCAGTCTAACCATCTATCTGATGATGATAGGCGGTGCTTAGATTCAGCTTGGTTCCCAGTTCTATTTGAAATGCCTCCCAGAATTTGCTAGTAAATATTGGATCTCTATCACTAACTATACTGATCAGCACTTCGTGTACTCTAACAATTTCCTTGAAATATATCTGCGCCAGACTCTGAGCAGTTCTGTTTGATCTGACAGGTATGAAATGGGAGGTCTTCGTGAAGCGATCTACGATCGCCCAAATACTGTCATTTCCTTTTCTGGTTCTGGGCAAACCATATATAAAGTCCATGGAAATATGTTCCCACTTCCAACCTGGAACGTCCAGCGGTTGCCACAATCCAGCCAGTTTCTGTTGGTCGCTTTTGACTAGCTGGCATGTAGGGCATCAGCTAACATATAAAGAAATGTCTCTCTTCATCGACTTCCACCAGAAAGTGCGTTTGATGTCATTATACATTTTGCTTACTGCTGGATGGATACTATGTTTTGACTTGTGGCATTCATCCAGTACTTCCTTTCGGAGCTCAGAAATGTTAGGAACACATATTCGACCTTTTAGCCTTAAAATCCCATCATTATCAATTTGAAAACTCAAGGACTCGCCTTTTTGAATCATCTCTTTGATCTTATGAATGAAGTGATCATCCTTCTGAAGAGCAAATATTTTGTCAATCAAGGAATTCGTAATAATAAAGCTGGCGACCATTACATTCTTTCGACTTAGCGCATCGGCCACGACATTGGCTTTCCCTGGAGTGTATAGAATCTCAAAATCGTATGCTGCAAGGAATTCTAGCCAACGTTGCTGCCTTAGATTCAAGTCTTTCTGGGTGAACAGATACTTTAACGACTGATGGTCTGTAAACAGTTCGAATTTCTCACCCAGAGGATAGTGCCTCCAGATTTTCAAAGCGAATACGATAGCCAACAACTCCAGATCATGAGTAACGTAGTTCTTTTCATATGGCTTCAGCTGACGACTCGCATAGGCAACAACCTGACCTCTTTGCATTAACAATGCACCAAGGCCCTCTCTAGAGGCACCTGTCCAGACTTTTAAATCCTGATTGCCGTCGATAATCGTTAACACTGTAATCTTAACTTTAGCTCTTCAAAAGCCTCCTCACATTCTGGAGTCCACTTGAATTTTGAGTGCTTCTTTTTAAGCTTCGTTAAGTGACTAGATATCTTCGAAAAATCTTTAACGAACTTCCGGTAATAACTAGCCAATCCAAGAAAACTGCGGACTTTTGTAGGAGTACTAGGCTATTTCCAATTTTGAATAGCTGTGATTTTACTTGGATCCACAGCAATTCCTTCTTTTGATACAACGTGGCCCAGAAATTTCACTTCATCTTGCCAGAATATACATTTGGACAGTTTAGCTTTTAATACATTCCTTAGAATTTCCAGAACTTGATCCAAATGTTTTTCGTGTTCGGCCTTTGACTTAGATAAGATTAGAATATCGTCAATAAAAACAAGAACAAAATTATTCAGGACTCCTCTGAACACTCTATTCATCAAATCGACGAAGTAGGCTGGAGCGTTACTTATGCCGAACGGCATTACTAACCGCTCGTAGAATAAGTGTGGACCTCTGAATGCTGTCATTGGAACACACTCTTTGGCAATACGATGCTGATGGAAGCCTGTAGCTAGATCCATCCTTGAGAATACTTGTGCTCCATTAAGACGTTCTAATAAATCATCGATTCGCGGCAATGGATATTTATTCTTTATTGTCTGCTTGTTCAAATCACGATAATCCACACATAGCCGCAGAGTACTGTCAGACTTTAGGACAAACACCACTGCTGCTCCCCAATCAGAGAAGCTAGGCCTGATCAGACCCTTCCATACGAGCTGTCATGTTTGATTGTCTAGTTCTTCTTTCTCCTTTAGGGTCATCCTCCGAAAGGCGTGCACTACTGGCCTTGCTTTCAGAATTAAAGCGATCTCGAAATCAATTTCTCTCTGTTGAGGTAAGCTGACAACTTCTTCGAACACATCCGCATAATTCTTTACGATAGGAATATCTTTGATGAGGTCGGGAACATTCTATGTGACTTCAGGGATATTTTCTATTTGAGAAGGAGAAATATCCAAAGCTGCCCAGAAGTCTTTTCTATTTGAATTTTGACCTTCACAGGGAATGGTTATATAATTCCCTAATTGGGCCTTTGCCTTGACAACTCTCTCGGTGCATTTAACCTCAGCCTCGTATTTGGTTAACCAATCTAATCCCAAAATAAGATCGAATTCATTAAAATTCATGACGATCGAGATGGTAGGGAACTTATAACAGGAAAAAGAGACAGGCACCGCACAAATCCAACTAAGATCTAGGGAACTCCCAACCGGATTATGGACAGTGATGGGTTCTTTGAGCTTTTTCAAATTCAAATCTAGCTTCTTAACTAAATTCTTTGCAATAAAGCTTCGCGACGCACCGGTATTAAATAGTACTTTAACTAGAATATTTTTGACGTTAAGCGTGCCTTCCAAAACATCAGATCTTTCCTGACTAGCTGAGGGCTCAGAAGTTTCTGCTACTTCATTTATATGTACTGCTTCAGATTCCTTTGAGAGTTGGCACTCCCGTGCAATATGACCTGCTTGGTGACACCTATGGCGTTTCCTTTCCCCATGTGGGTTCTTTTGCTTCTTAGTGGGTTTAGATCCATTCTTTCTTTGTTTGTTCCAAGATCTGCACTTTATCGCCAAATGTCCTTGCCTATTGCAGCTTGAGCATGAGGCAGTCGTTACTGGCCCCTTCCCAGATTTAGCCCTTTTTCTTTTGGCTCCGGGCTTCTTACTGACCTCCGGCATTGCACTGGCCTCAGGATTATCAGTCTCAGACTCCCCTTTGTTACTAGAACTGACTTCTTCTTTGTCGCGCAACATAACTTTCTTATGGAGATCTTCGTACTGATAAGCCATGTATATCATTTCTGAAAAAGGAAGCTTCACATTCCTCATTACACTATTCTGATATTTCCTTTGCAGGCCACAAATAAATCTCAGATTCTTCCTCTTTGGATCTTGAATCAGATGCGGGGCAAAATGAGAAAGTTCATTGAATCTCTTATGATATTCTAGAATGGTCATATCTCCTTGTATCAGATAAGAGAATTCATCACATAATCGCTCAGTCGCTTCAGGAGGAGCAAATCTTTCTAGGAAAATCTCTTTCAATCTATCCTAGGTGATATCACCTTCTGGATAATCTTTGATCATGGTTTCCCACCAGATAAAGCTTCTTCTTTGAGTGCCCAAGATGCTACTAATCTTTTCTGCTCATCTCTCAGCTGGATACGTTCAAAAATTCTTTCTACAGAACTCATCCAAGCTTGAATTTGAATTATAGATTCATTGCCCGAGAATTGTGCTCCGCCCGGATTTCGATATCTCTTTAATAGAGCCTCTAGATCTGGTTCTGCATTCCTTCGGTTTCTGACACTCATTTTTCTGGTACTTCTGCAAATAGCAGATCAAGTGTCAGGTCAACAAAAAAGATATTTCAAAACATAGAGACATATACTTCAAATGTAAATGTGTCTATCGGGGTGTAACTTCCTTTTGATATACTCATACTAGGATATTGCTGATCCTATCTGTAATGAGTTACCCATCCTAGAACACTACTGGTTCTATTTCTGACGAGTTCGTCAATATGTTATATTCCAGCACTAAGCTTAACCAAAGCTCTGATACCACGATGTGATGTTACCGCGAAATCCGATAGGCTTTGCAACCATCCCTTCATCCTCCAGTACAGCAGGTAAAACCCACCGCGGCTCACAATGGTCCCCAGTCACTTGTTTTACGGCGACCCTCTCGAGCCTCCCGGCCACTATCTAACCAACCCTCAACAGGGACATGTCGGGGAAAGAGTCTCCCGTTCGCCACAAAACCGTGAAGCGAGAACCCCCGATCATGCGTACCCAGCCTACACAGGACCCGCAACAAGGACTGGTATGAGAAATCTACTTAACACATTATATAATTTGGCTAACCACAGGACCACGCCACTTTCGCGGAACGGGTTTACTCCATTGGATTGCCACTGCTTTAAAACAATTAAATCTTTTAAACATCGCAATGCTTTTATAAAAATGAAGCCATTATAAGACTCAGTTCCCATCATGCAATGCAACGCAAACCGGAGGATAGAGTTTTATCTTATAATGGCCAATATATGCTTGATACGTATAAAACAAAAGCATTTGATAATCAGCCTCCACCTGTAAAATAGAAAGAGAATGATTCCATAGGTATTAACCCCGAAGGCCGAAACCAACATCAGACCAATACCCAGGAAACCACCCATCTTAGCCCATTTCCAACTAGTTTCTAATTTTATAAAACAATCATAAATATCAGTCATAGACGGCATTAGTGCCCCTTACCTCTATGTCGCCATATATAGGTATACAATCAAAATTGCACAGTCACGTATTTGGAAATTGGATTTCCGTCATGAACCAAGGCAAAAGATAGTCCTTACCGACTTCGAGACGCTCTAGCCCGTGTCTTAGGATCAGAGCTCGAGTGACCCTAGGAGCGACAAGGTCGGTCCACCGATGTGGATTAAAATTCCTGAACACTGCGTTTCCCCGTCCTTTGGGGCATCAATGAGCCAACGAATGGCTCCATCAGCTTCACATAGTCACCGGTATATCTGAGGCGCCTCGCAACGGCAACAACCACATAGGTGAAAATAATATAAATGTCAGCCAGTTTAAGCACTGACACCACCTCTAGCTAGAAGGAAACGCATGTCCTCTCTGAGGTCCTCTCCCGTTTCTGGTTCATACCGCGGTGTGAGGCTCGCGAATTCACGTTATACACAAAGCTATGCCACCCAGGCGATGCTTTGATCATCAACCATAAGACTTTGCTTTTCAACAGAAGCCTTGATCACTGCATCTTAGTATGCCACACAGGTAATTCACACTATGTAACTGATGGCTATCAATCACACAGAATGAATTCCAATGTCAGACACACAGTCCATTTACAAGTCCGTTCTGGGTCTGAACGAAACCAGAGGCACTATATACCTCGCATACCCATCGATCTCCATGTACGTCTAGACGATCACCACTCATTATCCATATTTCGGGATGCCTCCCAATCAGGACATCAGTTACCATCCAAACGAGATGAAGATCTCTGGTCTTCGATCACCGTCTTCATCTTCGACTTCTTATCGTCGATTCAGTTATTCAGAATGGGATAAACCCGGTCTTTCTGAGCAACTCGAGTATATAATAAACAAGTTCTACACAAACACGACATACGCTTTATTCCAATTCATTAGTTACTAACCGTCAATCAGTAAGAGAACGATTTCCCAAATATTAACCTCGAAGGTTGAAACCAACATCAGATCAAAACCCAGGAAACCATTCGACTTAGCCAACCTTCAGTTAGTTTCTAAATTTCATATTCCATACGTTTATAATATTTTATAACGATTTATCACTATTTTTATTTATTTAAAAATAGCCTATATATTCAAACGACGCTTCAGGCCATAACGCGGCCGTGGCGCTGTTTTTCTTCAGATTTGATTTACACATATCTGAAAATCTAACCATTTGATCTTCACAAAATTTATATCATTAGAATGATCTTTTCAAAACGAATCCAACGGTTCCAGTTTTGGGAAAATCTGACGGTCGGATCTCCCGGTACAATCGTTTAAAGTTTCGATTTCAAAATACGAACTGCATCATCGTTATTCAATTAAATTTAATTATATATATATATATATAAATATAATCGATTCTGGCGCTATTTTTCTTCAGATTTGAATTAAACATTCCATACAATCCAACCATTAGATCTTTACATAGTTGGTGTCGTTTGAAAGATATTTCCAAAGCGAACCCAATTGTTTCGGTTTCGGGAAAATCCGATGGTCGGATCTCCCTCACTAATCGTTTGAAATCACGATTTCAAAATACGAACTGCAGCTTCGATATTCGATATATTTTAATTATATATATATAATCGATTCTTCGATTTCAAAACCATATTCCTTTCATATCTATGATAAAAATGATATTTTTATCCAACTACCTTCTATTTCAACACTTCACTATTTTTAAGAATTCATGTATATAATAAAAATGTGATTTTTAATGTATAACAATTTATTTCAAAACACGACTATTTCATATAGTTCATACAGATGATAAAAATACGATTATTATTATAAAACAATTTATTTTAAAACACGAATACTATTCAACACATGAATTTCTATTCAACGAATGAATTTCTATTCAACACATGAAGGTTTTCTATAATTTGTATATATATAGACAAATTGTGATTTTTATTGCAAAACAATTTATTTTAAAACAGACTATTTTATATAGTTCATATAGATGATAAAAAAATGTTTTTTATTTTAAAACAATTTATTTCAAACACTAATACCATTCAACACATAAATTTCTATTCAACGAATGAATTTCTATTCAACAAATGAACGGTTTCAACATATGAAAATAATTTCAACAAATGAAAATAATTCTAACACATGAATATTTCAAAAAAATTCGGCAGCATAACGGCAGGGTAGTTAAAACCGGGGTCGTCCCTAGTACGGCTCCTCGCTCTACCTTAAAGCCTCGCAGCCTTTGACAATGGGGATTTCATGCATCTAGTTCGCACGCAAGCAGCATGTATATTTTTTTCCATTTCCACAAACTAATCCTATGTGGTTTCAACCAAATAATTCTCAACCACAAACGAGTATTTTTCAACCACAATCAATCAATTTCAACCACAAACAATTCTAATCAACCATTCGTAATCAACCAATTTTCACACCAATCACAACCAATAAATATCGTCCCTGGTTTGTGGACGAGGGGCGTATATATATATATATATACACACACACATATATATATAAGCATTTCACTTCTATTTCAACACATATATAACTTTTTCAACGCATATATAACTTATATATCTAACGTACAACTTATACAACGCTTATAATGGAGGTGTACAATGCTTATATAACTTATACATCGACTACATAATTTATACATCGTCGTTTTCCATATCATTTATAATTTAGAAATCTCACATTGGGTTCCACTCCACCAAAAATAGCAGAAGGCTCAGAAAATATGCGGTCTCTTCTAGAATGTAGAAGACGTCCACACGAGTCCACTGTCTCTTGTTTCACTGAATTTCGTCAACAAACGAAAAAGATATGATTTTTACAGTGAAATCAAAAACCGTAGCGCTTTAAACTGCTATTAAATAGTTTAAAATAAAAATCAGCCGTACCTTTTTCGATTTGTTCAAAACTAGGTTTTGATCCCACACCAAACCCGTTCAACTTGAAGACGATCCACCAGCACCACGTGGAAGAGCCTGGAGTGGCACTCCGTTCGAGGGTAGCGCGGTGGAGCTCGATCGCCTATGGCGTTCCTGGCAGCGCGACGAACGCCCGATGTTCCTGGGCTCGAATCTCGAGACTGGGGCAACGAGGTTGAATGAATCGGGTATGGATTTGAAGCTCTCACCGAGCTCTTCAAAAACCCCAACTGGGTCGAAGGCTATCGGTGCGTGTAGGAAGATAAAATGAGTGGGAAAGCTTTAAAGAACTTCCACCTTGCGTTATGGATGATATCGGGGAGAGAGAAGAATGCGCGGACCAATAGGAATTTTTATTAATTTATATATTTTTAAATTTCGAAAATACCCTCTTTCACACATGAACCCCAATTCAAACCCAACGATTATCGTCCCTAGCATTTTACCCCCATTCCGAACACAATGGGATATGTTTCGTAGCCCCATTCGACTGTTTCAATCAGTTTTCCTTTAAATTAAAATATAAAACATTCAATATTTAATTTGAACGTACATTTCAATTTGCCAGGGCCACAAACTGATTCGAAAAATTCCAGAAAAATAAATCTAGCTATATTTTGACGATACGGTGTAATGGCGCGTTTTGTTAGCTGTCGAATAATTAATTTATTTAATTATTAAATATCGATTGGGCGATATCGATGACTTGAATTAAATAATATTGGATATGTAATTAAAATAAATAATATATTAATATATTATAATGTCGAAATAATCGGAAATCACCGAATTCACAATACTGTGTGAATTGGATCAGCTAAAATATTTAATTCAGTTTAGAATTGAATTTGAATAACGAATCGATTTAATAATCGACGTTAAAACGTATTAATTATATTATAATTAAAATAGAGCGCGTAACGATGCGACAGTTCGTTATTTGGCGATTTAGACTTCAAGTGGATGTACAGGGTTCGTTTTAAATCGGATTTCTGTGAAACAAGAAACGTGTGGAGCTGGGGGAGTATATCTTTCTAGTGGAAGAGAGAGATCGGGATTTCGTCGTGTAGATTTTGAGTTACGTCCAAATCAAATTCTCAAGAATGCAGCGCCCTGACCATAACGATTTAATTATATTTAATATAAGGATTTAAATAGAAATCGAGCGTCGATATAACTCTGACGATGTAATATCGAGTTGTAAATACATACAGGAATATTCTGGAGCTGTATGGTATCCCACTGTGAATACAGACGATAATAATTATTTTTAAACAATTAATTTAATTATATTTAAATATATTTATATATATAAATAGGCTATTTAGAGCATTAAAAATAGCCACTTTTGCATACGAAGTCGGAATTCGACGAAACCAGTTTTGTTGGATCCGCAATATCAAATAGTTGTTAGATTTCCAGTTTCGTGATTTTTAGAGTCACTGTGTGGCCGTACGGATTTTTAGAATGAGAAACAGTCAGTTTTTCGACAGTTAAAAATACGCTGTGTGAGCATACGAAGTCGGAATTCGACGAAACTAGTTTCGATGGGACCGTAATGTCGAACTCTAGCTACGTGTTCAGTTTCATAATTTTTAGACATCGTATGTGGTCGTGGGGATTTTTAAAGACCAGAAACGAATATAAAAGCAATAAAATAAAATATAGAAAATCAAAATAAAAATATCCCATCATTTTTCGTGGGTAATATGAAGGCCACGCAACCACCTATCTCAACCACAATTCTTACCAACCACCAACAGCCTATATAAACCCACACAAACCCATTCACAGCAAAGGTTGGAATCAAAGAAAAATCCCAAACAGTACAAATAAAATCCTATAATTCACATATGATATATATCTCGATTCGCTGAGAGGATGGCTTCGATTCTGTGGTAATTTGGTTGGGTTCGGTCGCAGCCTTGCTCGTTGGAAGTTTTACAGTAGCCCTAGGGCTGGAACTTTTGAGCGAGGTGATGATCTATGGTGAAAATTGAGGGTTGCGTCGGTCTTCGGGGCAGTAGGCGCACCAGTTGGCGGAGCTTGGACGGAATCCGTGCTGGCAAGGGCCGATCGATCCTCACTGAAGCCATCCAGGTCGCGACGAGAGGGGTAGCGAGCTGAACGTTGTTGGGAGGAGGTCGATGCCTGCGCGAAGAGGAATTGTTGGGTAGTGGTTGCGGTGGTCATCAATGGCCGAGGTGGGAGTAGGTGATGGTCAAAGGATGGGTCAACTTTGGATTTGAGGAGCAGGTTACGGGCGTTTTGTTTTCGGAAGAAGAGGGACTCGTTCGGGTCTGATATAGGAAGGGGTATTGGGCCGTGTTAAAGAGGGTAAAGCCCAATATATTAATCCTTGTTTTATTTTTTATTTGGTTTTAAAATATACCTAACTTGTTAACACTATATCTAACTCATACGAAGTCGGATTTGCAAACCGTAAGTTGCATTGGGATCGTAGGGACGAGCACTCCACAATGGAACTGACCGCGAGTCAATTGGATTCCGTCAAAATTTATAGCAAAATAAATGGTCCGAATCAAGCGATGGTTATTTTCATTGACGATGATCGTCCAATGTGAGTAAAACTCACCAACTCTAAATAGTTCTATTTTTACAGTGTATTCTTAGGACTGTTAATTATTGTCTGTTTGACTATATGTTGACTGTTTGATTGAACTGCTAGTCAGTTAGTAGAGATTATATATATATATATATATACGTATATATATATAAACCGTCAAATAGTTATATGTTGATTCTGTTTATCAGAATATTATACTGTTGTTGTCTAACATCTGTGGTGCAGGGAAACAGGTTGGGGGAATCCAACTGGATTCCTCAACAGTTATTTTTACTGTGATTTATATATTGTGACATATAATGTGATGTATATAATCCGTTGTGATTATGCGTGTTTGGACAAATATTCACCGTTGTTAGATGATGTGTTAAAAACCATAAGTTAACCAAAGCGAGTTAGTCGAGTTAAACAAAGTAATTGGTTAGGTTAACCAAAGCAAAGTTAGCCGAGTTAAACAAAGTAATTGGTTAAGTAAATCAAAGCAAGTTAGTCGAGTTAAACAAAGTAATTGGTTAGGTTAACCAAAGTAAGTTAGTTAAGTTAAACTAAGTGATAAATCGATGTGAATTAGTTAAGTTAAACTAAGTGGTTAATCGAAGTAAATTAGTTAAGTTAACTAAGTGGTTAATCGAAGTGAATTAGTTGAGTTAAACTAAGTGAATCGGTTAGAGTTAATCAACGTGAATTAGCTAAGTTAAACTAAGTGGATTTGTTCAGTTAATCAAGACGAGTTAACCAGTTAGGTTAAACCAGTAGAGTTAACTAGTTGAGTTAACCAGTTAGAGTTAACCAGTTAGGTTAAACCAGTTGAGTTGACCAGTTAGAGTTAACCAGTTAGAGTTAATCTGTTAGAGTTAACCAGTTGAGTTAACCAGTTAGAGTTGACCAGTTAGAGTTGACCAGTTAGAGTTGACCAGTTAGAGTTGACCAGTTAGAGTTGATCAGTTAGAGTTATCCAAGTAGAGTTAATCGAGTAGAGTTGTCGAATATCACTTATCCGAAGTAGAGTTATCGAATATAGTGTATTCGAGAGAAGAGAAATCGAATATAGTTTATTCAAGTGGAGAAATCAAATGTTAATCATTTGAGAAGAGTTATCGAATATAGTTTATTCGAGTGGAGAAATCAAATGTGATTCATTTGAGAAGAGTTATCGAATATAGTTTATTCGAGTGGAGAAATCAAATGTTATTCATTTGAGAGGAGTTATCGAATATAGTTTATTCGAGTGGAGAAATCAAATGTGATTCATTTGAGAAGAGTTATCGAATATAGTTTATTCGAGTGGAGAAATCAAATGTTATTCATTTGAGAAGAGTTACCGAATATTATTTATTCGAAGAATAGTTATCGAATATTGGTTATTCGAAGTTAGTTAATCCAAAGGAGTTATTCGAAGTTAGGTAATCCAAAGGAGTTATTCGAAGTTAGTTAATCCAAAGGAGTTATTCGAAGTTAGCTAATCCAAAGGAGTCATTCGAAGTTAGTTAATCCAAAGGAGTTAGTCGAAGAGTTAATCGAATATAGTGTATTCGAGAGAAGAGAAATCGAATATAGTTTATTCAAGTGGAGAAATCAAATGTTATTCATTTGAGAAGAGTTATCGAATATAGTTTATTCGAGTGGAGAAATCAAATGTGATTCATTTGAGAAGAGTTATCGAATATAGTTTATTCGAGTGGAGAAATCAAATGTTATTCATTTGAGAGGAGTTATCGAATATAGTTTATTCGAGTGGAGAAATCAAATGTGATTCATTTGAGAAGAGTTATCGAATATAGTTTATTTGAGTGGAGAAATCAAATGTTATTCATTTGAGAAGAGTTACCGAATATTATTTATTCGAAGAAAAGTTATCGAATATTGGTTATTCGAAGTTAGTTAATCCAAAGGAGTTATTCGAAGTTAGCTAATCCAAAGGAGTTATTCGAAGTTAGTTAATCCAAAGGAGTTATTCGAAGTTAGCTAATCCAAAGGAGTTATTCGAAGTTAGTTAATCCAAAGGAGTTAGTCGAAGAGTTAATCGAATATAGTTATTCGAAAGAAGGTGTTAATCGAATATAGTTATTCGAGTAAAGTTAAAAGAGTTAATCGAATTTAGTTATTCGAAATGAGTTATTCGAATTAGATATTTGAATAGAGTTAAACACATTAGAGTTATTCGAATTAGTTATTCGAATAGAGTTAAACACGTAAGAGTTAATTGAATATTAGTTATTCAATTTGAGTTAATAAAATGTAGTTATTCGAGAAGAGTTAAATCGAATTTAGTTATTCGAAAAGAGTTAATCAATTTGAGTTAAGTTAATCGATTTGAATTAAGTTGAATCGAAATGGAGTAAATCGGTTAGAATTAAGTTAATCGAGTTAGAGTAAATCGAATATTAGTTATTCGAAGGTAAGTTATTCGAATTAGTTATTCGAAGGGGTAAATCAATTAAGTTATTCGAATGAATTATTCGAAGGAGTAAATCGATTAGAGTTGAGTTAATCGATTTGGGTTAAGTTAAGTTATCGAGTTAAGATTTATCGAGTTAAGTAATCGAGTTAAGTAATCGAGTTGAGATAATCGAGTTAAGAAAATCAAGTTGAGTTAATCGAATAAGTTATTCGATAAGAGTAAATCCATTTAAGTTAAATCGGATGTTAGTTATTCGATAAGAATTGACACATTTAAGAAAATCGAATATTTGTTATTCGATAAGAGTTAATGAAATAGAGCCAACCAAGAAGAGTTATTCGAATATTAGCTATTCGATAGGAGTTAATCGAAATATAGTTTATCGAATATCAGTTATTAAAAAGGGAGAGTTAATCGAATAGAGATTTCTCGAAAGAGAGTAATACGTCGAATTCAATTATATCGAATTTGGGAAAGTACTATTTACCTTCCGGGTTTTAAATCAAGGTTTAGTTATTGATTTAGAAATTAGGTGTCCGTTTAATTATTCGAGTTAGGAGATAAAGTTATAATTTAGGTTAGATATTGTAGAAGTAGGAATTATAACGTTATAGTTATAATCAAACGTTGTCATATAAGAAGTAGATTCGTAACCTGAATCCGAGAATTTGCGTAAACAGATGATTGTAAAAAGTGAGTGATGAGCTTCATCTATTTCACAGTAAAGGACGTTGTTCAATTAAGGTCTGCGAGGTAATTATACCCCAACTTGATTGACTTCAGAATTGACAAAGGAATAGTTGTGGTTCGATCTAAAAGGTTGATTAGGAATAAAGTTAAGGAATAAGCGATAAATGGATTAAGCGAAACGATGTTTTATACAACGTTCATTGGAAATCCGTAAATGAGTTTTGGAAACGTTTTCCAAATATAGTCAGATATGTTTTCTAAACATAGAAAATGAAATGTTTTCTCGATAAGAATTTAAGAAATAGAGTTAAGCAAATTCAGAAACTGACTGGAGAGGGTAAGTTGAACGGTTTTCTAAGTGACGATCTGATGTTGGTTTCGACCTTCCAGATTGATACTTAGAGAATTGTTCTCATACTAGTTACAGTTAGGGACTGATAGTTGCGAAATAATAGTGATGTGAAAATAAGCTATGGAAATGTTTTCCAATGATTAATAACATATATTTTCTAAATATATGAAATAAGGAAATATGAACATATGATGATTGATCGATCGAATTTCCATTTGGAAATAAGATCGTTGTTTGTACACCGACATGTTTTCATTTGATAGTTAGATCACAGACTATCAAAGTTTTTACCATTTTAACGTTGTTAATATGGAGAGACCGGTTGGATTATTATCCAAAGAACCACTCTGTATTGGCATAAGCGTTGCGAGCAATATCTGCCAAAGATAAATTGAAGACGGAGTAAAGTGCAAGGGCTGTTGTATAAGTCTTAGATAATAGTGACTAAGATGGATATACTGAATAGTGCCTTAGGTTTGTCCAGTCCCAGGACAACGTATATGGAAGAAGGTCTGACAGAGTATATCCAATGGATCGCGTAAGTTGATCTGTTCAAACGTATTCACGTTTGGTGGCGGAGGAATTCGTTTCTCTTAGCTATATACCCGTGTTATTTTTGGATTAGTCAATTTGTGATTTGGCGGGTATGACGATGTGGCATTCAAAGTGAATGGTGATCAGATGTTCTGAAGATAGACGTAGCTTCTAGCCTCACACCGGGAAGTAACAAAAGTTGGGCTAGGCAGCATGGCTAGTTGGGTCATCCCCAAGCAGGGTGTATTGTCACCGATCTAGAGAATATTCATATTTATACTTCTTTTTTATTCTGTATCTTTGGATGACGGTTTGATGGCCTACAACCGTGGTGGCAATATATTCGCGACACTCAAGCTAAATGAGTGAGCGGTCATGTGTGGCCGGGTTGCAAGACGTTCTTGTTGAACCCTGAGTGTATCACCTCTAGAGTACACTATTCAGAAGGTGCTCCCATACCTTGTCTGTTGGAATCCATTCTCCGATAAGCGCCCTGCGGTTTATGATTTTATACTATGTATGTAGAACGTGAGATGTAAGCGTTTCTGCTAGATTGATACCTATTTGTACTTAGACATTATTATAATATCACAATGATATTGCTTGTCAAAGTTGTTTAGATAGTCATAAGGAATAACCCATTCCGTATTCACGGCGTGGTCTTATGAGATATCATATACCTGTTCAATTGTTTTAAACTGTTTTACTCATACCAGTCCCATGACTGACCCGGAGTTTACTTTGTTGTTTTCCCTAAACTCTTGGGTGCCTAAATTTGTACAAGCAGTCAAGTAGTCGGGATTTACAGATATACTTGGAGAGCTTGGAGCAGGAGGCTGCAAGATTTTATGGCTATAGTTATTTCCGCTGTGTTGTAAGTGTTGTACTCTGATAAGTGCTATTGTATATATATAACTGTTTACTTCAAAGCTATGTTATATATTATATGTTATTCGTTCCGCTGTGGGATTCGTGTTACTCTGATGATTCTGATGTTCTTCTTCTTCTTCTATTCTATTAGTTCTATCTTTTCTTTCTCACCTTCTAAATTCTTTCACTAACGTCGCGGAATTTTCGACTCTCGAGGAGTCGAAAATTTCTAGCCGTTACATACGGTCCCAACAAAACTAGTTTCGTCGAATTCTGAGACCGTTTGAAAAATGGCCTATTTCTGGTCGATCCAATTTAACTATAATTGACCAAAACACGTTTTCCTTTGCCACGCTCACATATTAACTTCAAAAATTATGAAATTTGAAACCTAGCAATAATTTGACATCCCAGATCCAACAAAAGTGGTTTCGTCGAATTCTGAGGTCGTTTGCAAAATGGTCATTTTCTGGTCAACCCAATTTAATAGAAATCGACCAAACACATTTACCTTTGCCACGCTCACATACTAGCTTCAAAAAATTATGAAATTTGAAACTTAGCAATAGTTTAACATCCCGGATCCAAAAAAAGTGGTTTCGTCGAATTCCAAGGTAGTTTGCAAAATGGCCATTTTCACGGGCAATATATATTCTATAGCGACCTTCTGAAAATTCATTTGGCCATAACTTTTGCTTCCCGCTATGAAACTTCATTTTTTCAGATTTGTTAGAAAGATATTCACTACCAGATTTAAATATTTTTGGTTTCACTCCAATCCGTTTTGTTTTGCATCCGGTACAGTCAGTCAAAGTTTGAATTCAAAATTTGAAACTACCGCACCATTTCAGGCCTTGTTTATAATTAGAAATAATTATATTCTTTTTCAATGTCGATTCAAACTCACTTTTCATCGATATTATTTAAAATATTTATTTTTAATATTTAAAATCCACTAAAATAGCCAATTTAAAAATTTTAAATTGGTTCAGATTTTCCGGGTCGTTACAACGCCGATATATTTTCTATTCAGAGCCTTGTATTTGATATCAAATGCGGTTTGGGTTTGTCGTGAATGGTGTCTTCATTAACAATGTTCTTAAACCCAGTTGAGAAAAAGATTTATTCTTTTTATTAAGATTTAATGAAGTATACCAATTAAATTATATTTAATTGGAATTGAATTGGAATTGATTTTTGGGTTTATCGTGAACGGTGTTTTAAATAACCCTTATTCTTTAACCCGATAGTTAATGAAATGGGAATTGGGTTTGTTATGAACTGCGTTTTAACAACATTTATTCTTTAACCCGATTTACAGTGAAATGTGATTTGGAATTTATAAATCTTTTGTTAAGATTTAAAGGAGATTTTCCAAAGTAAAGTTTTCCAATTTAATAAAATAAATTGGAATGGAATGGAATTCGATTTGGTAATAATCGAAGTGAATTTCTGTGGACGAAGACTGCTAATATATCTGGAATTTAAAAGGCTTTGCCGTTATTCCATTTATATTATTAGTCGGATATGGAAGTTCATATCGATATCTAAACCAGAAACGGGAGAGGACTGCAGGGAGGGCATGTCTTTCCTTCTAGCTAGGAGTGGTGTCAGCGTTTTACATGACCTGACATTTTACTTATGTGGATGATGGATTGCGAGGCGCCTCAGTTATATCGGTCAATCCGGGACCGATGGAGTCATTCGGCTCATTTACGCCCCATAGGGAAGGGAAACACATTATTCAGGGTTAAATTTAATCCACATCGAGTGGGCTGGCCCTGAAGATCCAAGGCTTGACAGAGTACATGCCTGAGACATGGGATAGATTGTCTCGAAGCAGTGAGGACGATCCCTTGCCTCGGTTCACAGACGGAAATCCGACTTCCAATACGTGACATTTGCGGTTTTGATTGTAGGGCCTAGTATTGGTGGCATGATATATGGTACCCATGCTGTCTAGGATTGATACATTTATATTTGAAGTTGTTTTATACATTATGCACTTATAATAGTACCAAATGATTTGTTTTAACGTATCAAGCATGTTTGGCTATTATAAGGGAAAACCTTATCCCCCGACTTGCGTTGCATTGTGTGATAGGACCTGGGTCTTATAATAGCTTCATTTTTCCAAAAAACATTGCGATGTTTTGTTATATGCACTGGTATTCTTGGGAGGAAACCCATTCTGTGTTGTACAACGTGGTCCCTTGGTATATCTGATTTAAAGTAAAGTTTTAAATAACTATTTTGGTTCTCACACCAGTCACATGACTGACTTGGGGTTTATTGTTTTAACCTAAACTCTGGGTGCCCCTATTTCCACACGGGCAGCTAGTAGTTTTGGTTTTTAATATTTATATTCACAGGATCCTGATTTACAGCTGGAACGATATCCGGAAAGCTCTGTATCTGTTTATCTCTTTCAGTTGTGTTTTGTATTATTTTCCGCTGCATTGTAAATTGTTAATCTCTGATGTTTTTATTCTGTATATTTATTCATACTCTGTATATTCTTGTATTCTGATGAAATTGTTGTAATAAGCAATGAAATGTTCTTCTGTTTGTGTTCTGATTCGTCTTGTCCTCAATTCAATCCGGTCTTTCATTTATGGGGAAGTTTGGGTCGTCTCATCTTCCCTATACAGTTAATGCACCATTCCATTTTCTTTCTGCTTTTACGTTGCCCTACCACCACTGGACCGCCGTCCAACACCTTAGCAGCCCTCCACCGTGAAATCAACATTTCACTCCATTACCATCTCCCATACTAATATAAATAAGTTGGAAGTATTTCCCTTCACCGTGTACGGTGCTAACGCTCCAGTCCTTTATTTTGTTCAAAATACTCCAATCTCCTTATCAATCTTCTCATCACAGCGTTATTCCTCCCATACACAAAATTAACACCCACTTCATTCGGAAACCATGCGCTGGCACCATTTCTCCACCCATGCACTGCTACCCTCCAAGTTTTAAACCGAACCGTCCATTTTCTACTTCAGCCAACTCCATTGCACCCAATGATCCGACCCCCCGTATCCAGTGTTCTTCTTTGTAGAAGTGAAGCTGCTGCTCCCATTCTTTACTATTTTGTACTTCGTATGTTCTTTTTTAATAGCTGGATCGGTTTTCGAGGGCTGGAAGGTGTTTGGTATATTGATGAAAAAGGTCATCTTATTTTTGCTGCTGAAAAGGGAAATTACTGCTTTCTTGTTTCTAGCAGGGAGAGCTAATTGGTTTCATTTGAATGGTACAAGGAGGGTTCCTGTGGGATACATTTTTATATTTTGGGATCAAAAGGAGAAGAAGGGAACCGATATTCATAGTAGGAGATTGTTTGGGGATCACACTTCAGATATGTCAGTTTCAATGCCTATTACTTGGTCGGCAAGGGTTTGGGTAGGTACAGTTTTTAGCACGTGATTTTGCCTGCGTGACTTTTACGGTCGTAGGTAGGTAAGGCTTTTTTATGCATATGGGTTGGGTGGTTTTCAGGGAAGGTCGTGTGTAACTTTGCATTGAAGTAACGGGGTGTTATACATATTTTATTCAGCAACTTGATTAGCACGGTGAGGAAGTTTGGTCACCAAGGTATTGGAAAGGTAGGTGACACGCTGGGAAGGTATTGGAAAGGCAGGTGGTATGCGGGAAAGGTTGTTGAATTCCTTTTATTGAATCATATATTTTAAGATAAAAGACACTGACGCACACGAACTTCAAACACAACGAGAATACATGCATTGCTATGTCCTTCCATTACGATACCAATGAAATAAATTTCATTTAAAACGGACCCCGTTTGCACAACTGCGATATTTTAAATTTATCGGTTCACCTCTAAATGTCGTCTACCGATAAAATAACTCCGATTGACCCCAAACTGGAAATATAGCAAAAATTAATTACACGCATTCTAATAAAACTTATTTCGTCGAAGCCGGTGATTGTTCGGACAATCAAATATTTTTTTAAAGTTATGTAATATCGATAAAAAATATTTAATTTCAAAACAATTCAGTTTAACGATAATAAATTAATATTATCGTAAATATATTTAAAATGGATTTTATACAGCTTTAAACCCAGCTAATATAGATTTTAAAACTCAGTAATCAGAAATTCTGATTAAACGGTGCCCAAACATATAGAAATTTCTTTAATTAAATCGTTATAATTTATTAACGATTCCATAGCGACTATTTGAAAATTTGAATTGGACATATCTTACCATCTACATGGTGAATTCTCCATTTTTCTCTTCTGTTAGAAACATATCATCAAATCGATTAAGACGGTTCTTGTTTCACCGAATTCCGGCTTATATCAGATTCGTTATATTCGATTAAAGTTCGAATCGTAAATAACAAACTACTGCGCCATTTCGCGTTCGTTTTAATTCTATAATAAAATATACATATTCGAATTCCATTTATAAAATAAAGTTGACATAAAATCCATTATATTTCCAATATAATATGCAAAATAGATTTAAATATTCCTATTTAAATGGCCGAAGAATCTGGGACATTACATTTTGTAGAGAAGATAACTGCCGTAAGCAAAAGAGAAAACGAAGCTATCAAACATCGACGCGTTATCCGTTGTAGACTAGTTGGTCAGGATACTCGGCTCTCACATGAGAGACCTAGGTTCAAGTCCCGGCAACGGAAACTTTAATTTGTTTCTTCCCGTCCTCCTGTTGAACTCTTCCCACTGACGCACTTCATGTTTGCTTTACTTCTCTGCTGACCCTGCCGCATTAGAACTCTCTACTCAGTCCTCTCTTCTCATTTTTCTAATATTCCATTCGCTTATGTCGAACGATATTTGCTACAGGGATTATGATTCATGTCATATTAACAAGTTATTAATTGCTCAAACAACAGTTATCCTTTTTCTTGTTTGATTATCCCTTTAAGCTCCTTGTCATGGCAACAAGATTGTATGTTCTTCCTTGTACTTGGTTACTTTAAATGACAATGGTATTTTATTCTATTTCAGCCTTATCAGAATATCAGATTATGTCCCAAATGAGGTTTCGGAAGGTGGTAGTGACATGAAAAGCCGAACCACCTGTAATGTCCCGTATTTTATGACCATTTATTTGAAATATTTTATTTATTTAAATTATTGATTTGAGTTTATATAATCGAATTTAACCATTTTAATATGAATATTATTTATATTAATAATATAATAATATTTTAATTTCAGCATATTTGGGAAAATGTTAATTTTGCTTTATAATGTGAACAAGCGATTTAAAATGGTTTAATTATGGTTTATATTGAATTATATAAATATATTCGTTATTAAAACGACGTTAGAACGTTAAAATTATAATTATATTATAAAACAAGCTGCAGCGGCGCGGCAGTTCGAAATTTGACGTTTTGAATTTTAAACGGATGTACAGGGCTAATATAAGTCGGATTTTCTCGAAACAAGAAACGTCCGAATTCGTTGGACAATATTTATTTTAAATGTAGAGAAAAATCGAGTTTTCGTGTTATAGATTTTGTTTTATGTCCAAATCAAATTTTAAAATAGTCGCTATGGAAATCGTTTATAAACGATAACGTTTATTTAATAAATTAAATAAGGATATATATATATATTTGATAACGGTTTAAACCAAATTTTTTTATGTTGGGTTTGAAATCCATCTTAGTTTTATTTAGAGCTATACGATATTTTGTTTTGAATATATTCAGTAATATCGGTTTACTTTTATTTAATTCAACTGTTTTGGGATTTATCTCATATTGTACCGACGTTTTACAAGATTTAGAAGTAGCCACTTAAGACTTGTGTATAACAAACCATCGGCGTTTGAGAAATTCTGGTAAATTATTTTGTAAATTATAGTATGGGTCTTTACCAACAGATATTACCATGATCAAAAGTTATTGCTTTTGAAATATTTCCAGAAGGTTCTCAAAAGTTATTGCTTTTCAAATATAAGTAAAATGAGTTCAATTCTATATAGGACCGGGTATCATTCACTTTTGAATCAATCCCTTAATAACAACCATATATTTGTATTCTAGTCTGTACCAACGCAAATTCTCCATATACACAGTAAAAGAAAATGAAAGAAAAAGTAGAATAAAAACTGGAGCACAAATAATGGACAGCTAACAGAAGCAGCTAAACAGCTAAAATATAGGGATATATTTTGACATTAATTCAGACAGATAATGAACAATATAGAGAAACTAATATATGTATATATTTCCATATCAAATCTTTACAGCATTAAAACAGCAAATCGAAACAGCTAATATACAATTTTAATCAAAAAATCGTCTGTAAAAAATCCTGACTACCATATAAATATACATCAGTTCTAATCTGAAACTGAACTAAACCAGTCAACTGTTACACAGATAATATCACAATGCAAATCTTTCAAAGACAAGACCATACAAATTGACAATACACATAGCTAGCTCCTAATCTATAGGGGAAACGGTTCGGTTTTGTATATTTTGACCAAAAATTGCACATGGAAAACCAACACAGATCTGCACCATTGTCCTGTAAACATCATATATCCATCAGAACTTCCATCGGCCGTACCACAACCAACCATAACTGAAATGAAAGAAATAACACTTAAGAAATGCAGCAGCTAGGATCTATAACTAGGATGTTACAATTCAAGATTAACAGTGATCCTCTCAGGATCACCCACTAGTATAAATGCACATCCATAATTCGTTGTTTCAGAATATAAGTAGTGAAGAAGAAACCTATTCGGAAAAAAAAACCGGAAATTAAAATTCTGGAAAATATACTTGTATGTTTTGTGATGACTAGGGTTCGGCCTCGGTTTGGGGATCGAGGGGTTTTAGGGTTGGGTGAAGCGACAGGAGATGGTAGACGAAGGGAATCTTGAGCGTGGCTGCGTAGGAGAGAATCGACGATGGTGTAGTTTAATATCTGGTAAGAAGAGAGGAGGGAAGAAAGGGGATCCGGTTGTCAACGGGAAGGGTTTCCATTTTCTGGTTTTTCCTTTCTCTAGTGTGGCGGCGGATGATATTAAGAAGGGGGGAGATGGATCTAATGTTTTAAGTGGGTAAGGGGGTGCAGGCTGGAGTATTTTCGGGTTGGGCTGGACGATTTATAAAGTAAGGACCAACTTTGTTTAATTAAAAGTTTATTTAGTTTAAAGTTTTATAAAGCTTCAAACATTTATTTTGAAAACTCTCGTGATCAGAATTCGATGAAACGAAAAACACCGGAACCATGAAGACTAGTACTACGTGATGGAAGGGAACCGAGCCGGGCAGACAGCAGCTAGATTTTTCAGTTAAATTAAAATGCGTTTAATTTAACTGAAACGAGCTGATTTAACAACGGAATGAAATAAAGGAGAGTTAAACTCACTCAGATCTCCCCAGTTACATTTTATAAATTGGGTTTTTTTATTTTTGTGTGCTATGGTTGCTTATGATTGACTAGTCGTTAATATATACGCACATATTGTTTAAACTGATGAAATTAAATGTCGTTTAATTTTAGTGAAAACAAATCGTTATTTTTAACGATTGGTTTCAATTAAGGTAAGTTACCTTATTGGTCACATTTATAAAATAAATGTGTTTTAATAAATGAATTGTTTTGATTGATTGTTGTGGTTGATATTGAATTGTCGTTATAGACTATTATGAGACCATTATTTATTTGAATTGAATTGTTTTGATTAGATGGTTGATTTGGTTATTGAATATTGACCGGAAATTCACCATTTGTTTGGTTTAAACCAATGGGTACTACTGGTTGAGTAATTGGCAGTACATGGCCTATGAATTAATCGTTTTATAAATATCGATCTACCGTCAAGTAAATCGACGAGATAAGGTTATAAAATTTATTTTATAACTGAAAATAGATTTTTAAATCTTTTATTTTGAATTAAAGTTTGTAAAAAGGAAAAATATTTATTATTTATTAATCGAGCTTATAATTGATTTTATAAAGGAAATTTCTGATATTTATCTGATTTGCGAGCAAATATGTAGAAATTAACTTAATGTTATAGTTTTAAATAATCATTTTGAGAAATAATTAAAAGAAATTATTTAAGTTAATTACATTATTAATTGACTTAAATAAAGAATCATTTGGAATTGGTTAATGAGGTAATCATGTTTTTGGATTCACAAAGCCAACCTTTTTAACTAGATTGATGATAAGATCAGTTGTTTGGATTAATTTAACAAAATGGGATAACGAATAATGATTTAATCCTAATAAGGTTTTAAAAAGAATTTATTTATTTATTTAGCAAATAAATAAGTTAATTAATTATACAGTAGTTAACGGTAAAGTGGATTATTAATTTAAATTAAAGAGATTACTACTTAAATGAGAATCATTTATGAAAGTTAATCGAATTTGAAATGAAATATGATTTCGTTGTGTAAGGAATTCAGGAACGAGTTATATAAACCCCAAGTCTTTATAACAAAATGGAAGAAGAAAATTTAAGCAAATGTGACAGCATAAATTAATGTTTGCTTAATTTTTGAATTAAGTAAAAAGGAAATAAAAGAGATTATGTGAAATCGGGATGGTGTTTTCGAGATAAAAAGGAAATTGAAATGTTAAGCTTTGTGAATGATTTATACTGAAAGAAAAATAATTGGTTATTATATTCAAGTGATAAAATAAAAGAGATTTCATAACGTTGTTTTACTTGAAATAAGATGAGTTGTTTTTCCAATATGGTTAATGAGAAATAAAATAGTAAATGGGCTTGAAACAATAGTAGAATAAAGAATTGAATATGATTATAGAATATTTTCTTAAATATGAAAGTGAAATAGTTTGAAATAAGAACCTTACATCAA
Source organism: Allium sativum (assembly GCA_030737875.1). Classification (NCBI taxonomy): domain Eukaryota; kingdom Viridiplantae; phylum Streptophyta; class Magnoliopsida; order Asparagales; family Amaryllidaceae; genus Allium; species Allium sativum. The sequence goes on along the minus strand of CM060914.1, from coordinate 93,344,091 downwards.
ATAAGTTATATTTGAAATGTTGAAATATTTACGGATTTAAGATTAACTATCGTTAATCGTTTTAATTAAAGGGGCCATGTAGTGCTGGTACTGAACGGGTAAACTCCTGTTATTCTCACAATTATTTATTTGATAGTTAAATCATTGACTATCAAACCTGACCCACACGATTGTTGGTACGGAAAGACCGGGATCGAATTTATATTCGAAAACCATTCCGACCAACGAATACGTGAAAGTAGATTAGTGAAGATGGAGAAATTGAAGACGGCTGATCTTCATGAGTGGAAGAACTACTGATTGAATTTGTCTGGTTTAGCGGTCGGAGATATTTCGACAGTGATTCTATCGTTATTGGAATCCACGGATTGGAAGGACTTCTCGCTACTGATCTATAGGGTGATACCTAGGATGTGGTAGGAGGATGCCTTTGGTTCATCCTGTTCCTAGATGACTCGTATGGACGGATGTCCGACAGAGTATTTCCAAAGGGGTCACGTACGTCGATATCTTCAAACATACCATGGTTATGGCGGAGGACGATGGTTCTCTTAGCTTAACAACCAGAGTATTTTTGTAGATGTCAATTAGTGATATCCGGCGGATTTGACAATGAGGCATTCAAAGTAAATGTTGGCCAGATGGATTCAAGGCGATTCAACCTCAAGCCTCACAACCAGGAAATGACAAAAATTGGGCAGGCAGCATGGCTATGTGGGTCGCTCCCATTAGGATGTATAATCACCTATCTGGAGAAAATCAATTTTGCTTCTTTAATCTAATTCAATGCTGTCCCATTTTCGGGAAACGGTTGCTGATCCCAACCGTTGGTGATATACATTCGATACACTCAAGCAAAATGAGTGGTCGGTCATGTGTGGGCCGGGTTGCAAGCAGTTCTTGTTGAACCAAGTGTATTCGACTCTAGAGATGCACTATCGGCAGGTGGTCCCATACCTTGTCATAGTTGGAATTCAATCTCCAATAAGCGCCCGCGGTTTTTACTGTATACTATATATGTGGAGCATGAGACGCAAGCGCTCCACTAGATTGTTATTTACTTGTATTTTGACATTATTATAATATCAGAAAAGTTATTGGTTTCAAAACAGTTTGGGGTTATCGTAAGGTAAAAACCGTCCGTGGTTATGTGTGGATTTGGTCTTGCGATTATCCTTTTCTTTTGAAAAGATTTTGAACTTCAAAGTCATGATTGAATGATTTACCCTTAATACTGTGCGAGTTTATCTCACTCTGGTTCACCAGACTGACCCGGTATTTGTAATGTTCGGGTTAGCCCGGGTTTGCAGGTTCAGGTTATGGAACACAACGAAAGGCGTGCTGGAGAAGCCATACATATTTAGTGTTATTCCGTTGTGTTGTATATAAGAGCAGAATATTATAACTGTCCAGATGTGTTGATGTACCCGGATGATTGTAAGTTTTATTTAAAGCTCTCAATATAAATTTATTTCTATATTATATTTTGTTCCGCTGCGATGTGAGACTCTGTGTTGTGTGATTCTTCTTCTTCTATTCTAATATTTCTTTCTCTCTTATCTCACCCTCTAACTTCTTTCCATAAACGTTCCAGTATTCTCGGTGTTTTCTCGGCATGAGATATGGTAATGTATTTATGTCGGTTCAATAGACCGAAAACGTTAGGTCGTTACAGTGGTATCAGAGCAATTGGTTTAGTAATAACCTTGGCTCTGTGGTGTAACTCGATAGAGATGGGGTTAGTAACACCCTAGATTGAGGTTGAGTGTATATATATGAGAGTGTATTTGTAAATTTTATATACAAATGTTTTGTATTGTGTTATTTGATCGGTTCAAGTGTTGAGAAGCATTGAACTGGCCATAGATACAACATTGTTTTGTAAAGAGGGTAAATGAAATAATTTTACCCAAAATTTATTTTTGTATAAAAAATAAATAATTTTCTCAAATTATTTAGATATGGTGTGTTAGTTGATTTTGAATAAATTCAAATTGGATTAAGGATTTGAATTGGAGCTTAACTGGGTTAAGTGAAATCGAATTAATAATTAATAATAATGTTGTAATTAAATAAATTTGAATTAAATTTGGAGATTTAATGAATGATAATTAAATAGGAATCAATCGGAAATCAATCGGTTGATATTCAAATATGTTGAATTAAATTAAATAAGTAATATTGAATGTGGATTGAGTTGATTTGATTGAGTTTGTTGTGCCTTGGTTGTTGATTGATTGTTGTCTGCTTGTTAGATTGGCTGAATATAATTCATCCATGTATTGATAAAGAATTAAATAAACTGAAACCTAGAAAAATAAAGTGTTATTTAAATATTTCATATATATGTTACTTATATAATGAATTGAGTTAAGTACAGCGCCAGATGATTGAGTTTGATTGCGTAGATTACACGCAAATTAAGTAGTAGATTCAATAGCGCTCGAAAAAGATACGCCTACGTAAAAATAGAACTTTCGGTTTTGATTTTTGTTTTTCTGGCCGTGTGGATCGCGGTACATATTATTTGTTTCTGCGATGTCGTAGAAGTTCCTCCATGCAGGGGAGACTCTACTGAATTTTTCTGAGAATTTAATGCGTTTGAATATTTTCGTAAATTTCGTAAATTTTGTTTTACCATAATAAATTGGTTTTGCTTTAGAATAAATTATATTTTTAAAGTTAATGGGATTTGCAACCTTTTTCTTACTTCAGCAATTTCGAGGATGAAATTATTTTAAGGGGGGAAGAATCTAATGTCCCGTATTTTCTAACCATTTATTTGAAATATTTTATTTATTTAAAATATTGATTTGAGTTTATATAATTGAAATTAACCATTTTACTTTGAATATTATTTATATTAATAATATAATAATATTTTAATTTCAGCATATTTGGGAAAATGTTAAATTTGTTGTATAATGTGAACGAGCGATTTAAAATGGTTTAAATATGGTTTATATTGAATTATATAAATATATTCGTTAATAAAACGACGTTAGAACGTTAAAATTATAATTATAATATAAAACGAGCTGCAGCGGCGCGGCAGTTCGTAATTTGACATTTTGAATTTTAAACGACTGTGCAGGGCCCAATATAAGTCGGATTTTCTCGAAACAAGAAACGTCCGAATCTGTTGGATAATATTTTTCTAATTGAAGAGAAAAATCGAGTTTTCGTTTTGTAGATTTTATTTTATATCCAAATCAAATTTTAAAATAGTCGCTATGGAAATCGTTTATAAACGATAACGTTTATTTAATAAATTAAATAGGGATATATATATATATATATATATATATATATATATATATGATAACGGTTTAAACCAAATTTTTTTATGTCGTGTTTGAAATCCATCTTAGTTTTATTTAGAGCTATACGATGTTTTGTTTAGAATATATTCAGTAATATCGGTTTACTTTTATTTAATTCAACTGTTTTGGGATTTAACTCATATTGTACCGACATTTTACAAGATTTAGAAGTAGCCACTTAAGGCTTGTGTATAACATATCATCGGCGTTTGAGAAATTCTTGTAAAATATTTTATAAAGTATAGTACGGGTCTTTACCAACAGATATTACCATGATCAAAAGTTATTGCTTTTGAAATATTTCCAAAAGGTTCTCAAAATTTATTGCTTTTCAAATATAAGTAAAATGAGTTCAATTCTATATAGGACCGGGTATCATTCACTTTTGAATCAATCCCTTAATAACAACCATATATTTGTATTCTAGTCTGTACCAACGCAAATTCTCCATATACACATTAAAAGAAAATGAAAGAAAAAGTAGAATGAAAACTGCAACACAGATAATGGACAGCTAACAGAAGCAGCTAAACAGCTAAAATATAGGGATATATTTTGACATTAATTCAGACAGACAATGAACAATATAGAGAAACTAATATGTGTATATATTTCCATATCAAATCTTTACACCAAATCTTTACAGCATTAAAACAGCAAATCAAAACAGCTAATATACAATTTTAATCAAAAAAATCTTTTGTAAAAAATCCTGATTACCATATAAATATACATCAGTTCTAATCTAAAACCGAACTAAACCAGTCAATTGTTACACAGATAATATCACAATGCAAATCTTTCAAACACAAGACCATACAAATTGACAATACACATAGCTAGCTCCTAATCTACAGGGGAAACGGTTCGGTTTTGTATATTTTGACCAGAAATTTATCATGGAAAACCAACACAGATCTGCACCATTATCCTGTAAACATCATACATCCATCAGAACTTCCATCGGCCGTACCACAACCAACCATAACTGAAATGAAAGAAATAACTCCTAAGAACGCAGCAGCTAGGATCTGTAACTAGGATGTTACAATTCAAGATTAACAGTGATCCTCTCAGGATAACCCACTAGTATAAATACACATCCACAATTCATTGTTTCAGAACATAAGCAGTGAAGAAGAAACCTATTCGGAAAAAAAAAACCGCAAAATAAAATTCTGGAAAATATACTTATCTGTTTGGTGATGACTAGGGTTCGGCCTCGGTTTGGGGATCGAGGGGTTTTAAGGTTGGGCGAAGCAACAGGAGATGGTAGACGAAGGGAATCTTGAGCGTGGCTGTGTAGGAGAGATTCGACGACGGTGTAGTTTAATTTTCGGTAAGAAGAGAGGAGGGAAGAAAGGGGATCCGGTTGTCAACTGGAAGGGTTTCCATTTTATGGTTTTTCCTTTCTCTGGTGTGGCGGCGGATTATATAAAGAAGGGGGGAGATGGATCCGATGTTTTAAGTGGGTAAGGGGGTAAGGGCTGGAGTATTTTCGGGTTGGGCTGGACGATTTATAAGTAAGGCCCAACTTTATTTAATTAAAAGTTTATTTAGTTTGATATTTTATAAAGTTTCAAACATTTATTTTGAAAACTCTCATGATCAGAATTGGATGAAACGAAAAACACCGGAAACATGAAGACTAGTACTACGTTATGGAAGGGAACCGAGCCGGGCAGACAGCAGCTAGATTTTTTAGTTAAATTAAACGGCGTTTAATTTAACTGAAATGAGATGATTTAACAAAAGAATCAAATAAAGGTGATTAAACTCACTCAGATCTCCCCACTTATATTTTATAAATTGGGTTTTTTATTTTTGTGTGCTATGGTTGCTTTTTATTGACTGGTCGTTAATATATATGCATATATTTTTTGAACTGATGAAATTAAATGTCGTTTAATTTCGGTGAAAACAAATCGTTATTTTTATCGATTGGTTCCAATTAAGGTAAGTTACCTTATTAGTCACGTTTATAAAATAAACGTGCTTTAATAAATGAATTGTTTTGATTGATTGTTGTGGTTGATATTGAATTATCGTTATATACTATTATGAGACCATTATTTATTTGAATTGAATTGTTTTGATTAGATGGTTGATTTGGTTATCGAATATTGACCACAAATTCATCTTTTGTTTGGTTTAAACCAACAGGTACTATTGGTTGAGTAATTGGCTGTACATGGCCTATAAATTAACCGTTTTATAAATATCGATCTATCGTCAGGTAAATCGACGAGATAAGGTTATAAAATATATTTTATAACTGAAAATAGTTTTTTAAGTCTATTATTTTGAATTAAATTTTGTAAAAAGGAAAAATATTTATTATTTATTAATCAAGCTTATAATTGATTTTATAAAGGAAATTTCTGATATTTATCAGATTCATGAGCGAATAAGTAGAAATTAACTTAATGTTATACTTTTAAATGATCGTTTTGAGAAATAATTAAAAGAAATTATTTAAGTAAATTACATTATTAATTAATTTAAATAAAGAATTATTTGGAATTGGTTAATGAGGTAATCATGTTTTCAGATTGACAATGCCAACCTTTTTAACTGGATTGATGATAAGGATAGTTGTTTGGATTAATTTAACAAATGGGATAACGAATAATGATTTAATCCTATTAAGGTTTTAAAAAGAAATTTAATATTTTTTTAGCAAATAAATAAGTTAATTAATTATGCAGTAGTTGACGGTAAAGTGGATTATTAATTTAAATTAAAGAGATTACTACTTAAATGAGAATCATTTATGAATGTTAATCGAAGTTGAAATGAAATATGATTTCGTTTTGAAAGGAATTCATGAACGAGTTATATAAACCCCAAATCTTTATAACAAAATGGAAGAAGAAAATTTAAGCAAATGTGACGGCATTAATTAATGTTTGCTTAATGTTTGAATTAAGTAAAAAGGAAATAAAAGAGATTATGTGAAATCGGGATGGTGTTTTCGAGATAAAAAGGAAATTGAAACGTTAAGCTTTGTGAATGGTTTATACTAAAAGAAAAATAGTTGATTATTATATTCAAGTGATAAAATAAAGGAGATTTTATAATGTTGTTTTACTTGAAATAAGATGAGTCGTTTTACCAATATGGTTAATGAGAAATAAAATAGTAAATGGGCTTGAAACGATAGTAGAATAAAGAATTGAATATGATTAAAGAATATTTTCTTAAATATGAAAGTGAAATAGTTTAAAATAAGAACCTTATGTCAAATAAGTTATATTTGAAATGTTGAGATATTTACGGATTTAAGATTAACTATCGTTAATCGTTTTAATTAAAAAGGTTATATAGTGTTGGTACTGAACGGGTAAACTCCTGTTATTCTCACAATTATTTATTTGATAGTTAAATCACCGACTATCAAACCTGACCCACACGATCATTGGTACGGAAAGACCTGGATCGAATTTATATTCGAAAACCATCCGACCAATGAATACGTGAAAGAAGATTAGTGAAGATGGAGAAATTGAAGAACGTTGATCTTCATGAGCAGAAGAACTACTGATTGAACTTCTCTGGTTTAGCGGCCGGAGATATTTCGATAGTGACTCTATTGTGATTGGAATCTACGGACTGCAAGGACTTCTCGCTACTGATCTATAGGTTGATACCTAGGATGTGGTAGGAGGGTTCCTTCGATTCATCCTGTTCCTGGATGACTCGTATGGACGGATGTGTGACAGAGTATTTCCAAAGTGGTCACGTACGTTGATATCTTCAAATGTACCATGGTTGTGGTGGAGGACGACGGTTCCCTTAGCTTAACAACCCGAGTATTTTTTTAGATGTCAATTAGTGATATCCGGCGGATCTGACGATGAGGCATTCAAAGTAAATGTTGGCCAGATGGTTTCAAGGCTAATCAACCTCAAGCCTCACAACCAGGAAATGACAAAAATCGGGCAGGCAGCATGGCTATGTGGGTCGCTCCCATTAGGGTGTATAATCACCTATCTAGAGAAATCCATTTTGCTTCTTTAATCTAATTCAATGCTGTCCCATTTTCGGGAAAAGTTGCTAATCCCAACCGTTGGTGATATACATTCGATACACTCAAGCGAAATGAGTGGTCGGTCATGTGTGCGCCGGGTTGCAAGACGTTCTTGTTGAACCCAATGTATTCGCCTCTAGAGATACACTATCGGCAGGTGGTCCCATACCTTGTTATAGTTGGAATTCAATCTCCAATAAGCGCCCGTGATTTTTATTGTATACTTAATATGTGGAGCGTGAGATGCAAGCGCTCCGCTAGATTGTTATTTACTTGTATTTAGACATTATTATAATATTAGAAAAGATATTGGTTTCAAAACTGTTTGGGGTTATCGTAAGGTAAAAACCATCTATAGTTAAGTGTGGATTTTGTCCTGCGATTATCCTTTTATTCTGAAAAGATTTTGAACTTCAAAGTCATGATTGAATGATTTACCCTTAATACTGTGCGAGATTATCTCACTCTGGATCACTAGACTGACCCAGTATTTGTAATGCTCGGGTTAGCCCGGGTTTGCAAGTTCAGTGTAACAACCCGGAAAATACGAGCCAATTTAAAAATTTTAAATTGGTTATTTCAATGCAATTTGAAAAATTGAAATAGAATAATTCAATAAAAGAATGAATTAGAAATATTGGCAGTTTGAAATTTTGAATTCAAACTTAGACTGACTATACCAGATGGAAAATATAACGAATTTTAGTGAAACCAAAAATATTTAAATCTGTTTATGAATATCTTTCTAACGAATCTAAAAAATCGAAGTTTCATAGCGGAAATCAAAAGTTATGGCAAATGAATTTTCAGAAAGGTCGTTATATAGAATATATAGCCCCAGAAAATAGACATTTTGCAAACGACCTCGGAATTCGACGAAACCACTTTTGTTGGATCTGGGATGTCAAACTATTGCTAGGTCTCAAATTTCATAATTTTTGAAGCTGGTAAGTGAGCGTGGCAAAAGAAAATGTGTTTGGTCAATTTCTGTTAAATTGGATCGACCAGAAAATGGCTATTTTTCAAACAATCTCAGAATTCGACGAAACTAGATTTGTTGGGACGGTATCGTCAAAACATAGCTAGATTTATTTTTCTGGAATTTTTCGAATTAGTTTGTGGCCCTGGCAAATTGAAATGTACTTTCAAATTGAATATAAAATGTTTTATACTTTAATTTGAAAAATAACTGACTATAACTGTCGAATTGGCCAACGAAACATATCCCATTGTGCCCGGGATAGGGTTATTTAGCTAGGGGCGATAGTCGTTGGGTTTGGATTGGGTTTCGTATGTGAAACCCTAATTTTCTAAATAATATATATATCGGCGAATCAGAAAATTCCATTCATAATTTAAAAAAAACACTCAGAAACCCTCGCCCCTCTCTCTTTATCGACGGCGACAGTCGCTCCTCCCTTCCCGACCAGATTCTGATCGCCATAGCCCACGCTCGACCTCGCCACCACCCAAAATCGAAAGCTCTCCCCTCCCTCTTTAAATCTATACCCGCCTCGACCCTCCTCGTCGCCTGTGCCGCCTGAATCGCCTCTGTGAACGTCAAACCTTCCCACCGCTGCCCCGACCGCATCTGACTACCGAATTGCCTCCAACTGCCATGCGCCTAAAGCCCTCTCCTCCCTCTTCCACGCTGTACCCTCCGATCGTCGTATCGAGCCTCGGTTTTCACGAAAACTGCAAACCTAGTTTTGAACAAACGTGAAAGGTATCGGCTTTATTATATTTAAACTGATTTAAACACTTTTAAGTGTTGCAAACTTTGAAAAATCATATATTTATGGTGTGTTGACGAAATTCGATGAAACAGGAAACATCGTGATCCCAAGGAGGCTCTCTACCACATAGAAGAGACCGCGGATTTTTCTGAGCCATCTACGATTTTTAGCACTTCGAAAACCACGGTGAGAAATCTAAATTAAATGAAATTGAATGGAAAAATGTCATGTATAAATTATATAAGCGAAATATAAATTATACACGTGTTGTATACCTCATGTACATGCGTTGTGTAAGTTATTTGAGCGAAGTATGAATTATACAGCATTGTTTAAATGATATGTGTGTTTGAATGGAAAATAATATATATATACTCCCCTCATCCACAAACCATGGACGATAATTATTGATTGTGAATTAGTGTGAAAATTTTGGTAACTATTGCGAATGGTTGATAGAGTAGTTTTTGGTTGATATTGCTTGGTTGTGGTTGAAAAATACCCATTGGTGATTGAAACAAATTTGAAATAATTGTGGAAATGAATAAACATACCGCCTACGTGCGATCTAGATGCTGGAAATCCCAATTGTCAAAAATCGCGAGGTTTTAAGGTAGAGCGTGGAGCCGTACTCGGGATGGTGCCGGTTTTAACTACCCTGCCGTTATGCTGCAGAAATTTTAAATAATATTCATGTGTTAGAATTATTTTCTTATGTTGAAATTATTTTCATGTGTTGAAACCAAAGTCATGTGTCGAAAATTAAATTCATGTGTTGAATGAATAAACTGTTTAAACAATAAAAATCACATTTTTATTATATATATAAGAAGTATGTAAAATATTATAAATAAATTGTTTCAATAATAAAAATTACATCTTTCTTATATGAACCAACTATATAAAATATCCATGTGTGGAAAATGCTCATGTGTTGAGAAGTGTGAAGTGTTAAAAACATTCATGTATTGAATAACTATTTTAGATGATAAAAATACCATTTTTATCATGTATGTGATTTGCCAAAAATATAAGAGCGTTGAAATAAATATTTGTTTGCTATGAATATTATTTTTAACATGTAAAGGAACTAAATGAAATAGTCATGTGTTGAAATATATTTTAGTTCGCCAAAAACATCCTTTTTCAAATGTGAAGTGTTAAAAATAACCACTTGTTCAAATGAATATGCATGAGTTGAAATATTCATTAATTAGCTAATGATATAATTTTTGCTTATGTATGCAACATTAAAATGAATGGTGACTTTAAACCAAAGTGAATCGGAAATGAAATTGATTGGAAAATGATAAGTGATAAGAATGGCATATATGTACATGCATATTTATTGAACAGGTTATAGCAAAGAGGCTAGAGAAGAGGAATAAAATTGTGTGCCCGACAAATAGGTACACGTTTACTATTTTGCTTGGGCGATGATTTTATGAGCCTATTTGCTAGCCGCTTGGCTTTTTCTTTTTCTTTTTGAGATGTGACGCCCGTGTGGCTAATTTGGAATTTTTCCAGCCCCTCCCGTATAAAGGAGGTTATGGCAAAATTTTCCAAAATTTAAAGGCGTTAGTGAAATATATGAAGTGAAAACGATATTGAAATCGTCGAATAAACTATATATATATATATATATATATATATATATATATATAAACGAATCGTGGCCGTGCAGTTCGTATTTTGAAACCGTAATTTCAAATGACTAGTGCGGGAGATCCGGCGATCGGATTTTCCCGAAACCTCAACCGTTGGGTTCGCCTTGGAAATATCTTTCCAACGGCACCAACTTTGTGAAGATCTGACGGTTGGATTGTCTGGAATGTTTAATTCAAATCTGAAGAAAAACAGCGCAAGAATCGAATATATTTATATATAAATATAAATATAATTAAAATAAATCGAATAACGACGCTGCAGTTCATAATTTGAAACCGTGATTTCAAACGACTAGTGTGGGAGATCCGACCGTCTGATTTTCCCAAAACTGAAATCGTTGGATTTGTTTTGAAATGATCTTTCTAATGATATAAAATTTGTGAAGATCCAATGGTTAGATTTTCAGATATGTGTAAAACAAATTTAGTGAAAAACAGCGCCAGTGCCTCGGCACGACCTGAAATGTCGTTTAATTAAATATGGCCGTTTTTTAATAAATAAAAATGGCGATATATCGTTATGAAATATTATTGGCGATATGGAATGGAAATAAACCGATTTTGCTTGGTTTGCTTGATATGTGATTGTTGAATGTATTTAACATGAAAACTATACTAAGGAACTGAAATGTGAATGTTGAGTGATTTAACCATGTGAAAAATTGATTTGAAAATCTAAATATACGTGGATTATTTGAAAAGGTCGAGTTCATTCTCATTTCAAATAATCGATCGATGGTGAGAAGTCGAAGAGTTGAAGACGGTTGAAGACCGACGATCTTCACATTGGTCGGATGTGCGCTACCGATGCTCATGATTGGAGTAGCTACCTTGAAGGAGCTGAAGTAGTAGCCGTCCGGACGTATTGTTGATTGTGCGAATAAGCGAGGAATTTGGTGCCTCCGGCTTTGTTCAAACCCAGAACGAACTTGTAAATGGACTGTGTGTCTGACATTGGATTTTGTTCTGTGCTGATTGATCTCTATTGAATATATATCTGTTTGGCGGTGGAGAATTTATTCTCTTTCTTAACGCCCTTCTATGAGACGTACGAGCTCAGAGGTTATATATAGATAGAAATCAGTCGCATGGAGTGGATTGCCTGTGTGGCACGTCTAAGTGGCATATGATCAAGGCTTCTGTTGCAAAGCTAAGTCTTGTGGTTGATGATCAAAGCATGGTCTGTGTAACGTAGCTTTGTGTATAACGTGGATTCGCGAGCCTCACACCTCGGTATGAGTCAAAAACGGGATAGTGACTGCAGGAAGAGCAGGACATTTCTTTCTAGCTATGGTGGTGTTAGTAACCTACTAGCCCTGACATTTATATCTACTTTTCACCTGTGTGGTTATTGGAATGCGAGGCGCCTCGATTATAGGTCTGTAAGGACTGAGAAACGTGTGTTCAGGAATAACTACTCCTCAAAAGTAAGAGAGGACCGGCCCTGAAGATCCAAGGATTGCTGTGTGCGGTCCTGGGACATTTGCTAGAGTGTCTTGAACGGAGAGGAGCTTGCCCCTTGCCTCGGCTCATGATGGAATCCAATTTCCAATACGAAATATGCGGATGTGATTATATTACTAGTATGGCGACATGATATATGGTACCCATGCCGTCTATGATTGATATTTATGATTTAAATTTGCTTTTGAAACATATATGCACTAGTAAAAATATGAAACACTTTTGTTTTATACGTATGAAGCATTGCCATTATTAGGTAAAACTCTATCCTCCGGCTTGCGTTGCATTGGGTGATAGGACCTGAGTCTTATAATGGCTTCATTTTTATAAAAAGCATTACGATGATTTAATCATTTACTTTATTTCATGCACTAGCACTCATTGGAGTAACCCGTTCCACGAAAGTGGCGTGGTCCTTTGATTTGCCTTATTATTGTTATTTAACAATTTAGGTAGATTTCTCATACCGGTCCCATGACTGACTCGTAGTTTGTTTCAACTTGCAAACTCGGGTTCCCTTATTTTCACATGGGCAGCCTAGTTACAGGTAGCTGACATATTTTAGGCATGGCACCGCAGTAGAGGTGCACTTTTGGCTTATGGCGAGGCTTGATTACATTGTGATGATTGTGACTTTTCCTCCATTATTGTATATGTATTATGATTCCGCCACAAGCGATGTAGACTGATGTTTAGTTTATGTACTCTCTATGTATTATGATTCTGCCATTGGCGATGTTGACTGATTATGTATTATTATGCACTAAGTAGTATCCTGCACTGTGCTCTCTGATGTGGTGATTTATATATGAGTTCGCTGTCATATTTGTGTAAATTATTCTATTTCTTATTTATGCTATTATCTGTACTCTGCTAATGATGATTAATGTGTTATATTCCGATGATTATCCTTAACACCGTAGCACAGGGTTTTGGGATCGTCACAGCTGGTATCAGAGCTTTGGTTAACCTTAATTCTGGAATTTAACACATTAAACACTTCATCAGAATAGAATCAGTAGTATTCTAAGGCGAGTAGCTCATTAGAGATAGGACTAGTAATGTCCTAGAATGAACTAAGAAGAATAGAAAAAACAATTTGATCGGTCCATCGTTATCTTTCCTTAAGTTCTCCTGCTTTACCATACAATAAAATTATCGTTTCTGTAAGCTCACTTTTTTTGCTTATACAGAACTTGAACAATGGCTACCCGAGCAGCCACAGGTAGAGGAGGCCGAGCTGGCCGTGGAAGAGGACGAGGTGAAGTCTCAGCTGAAGATGGACCATTAATACAACCCCTGGCCGCTCAACCATTCGAGCTTGACCGCGTGGCTAAAAGGTACAAGAACCTAGGAGGCAAAACCTTCTCTGGAACGGGCACTGCAATTGAGGCATTAGCATGGCTGAAAACATGCGAGAAGATACTTAGAGGCCTGAGGCTGGGTGATCAAGATAAAGCTTTCATGGGTGCCTGGCTTATGCAGGAAGAAGCCGAATTACGGTGGGAAGCTCTCACCGCAAGGAACAGAAATGCTGGTAGGACCTAGGACGAATTCAAAGAATTTTTCAAAGAGAAGTATGTCCCAGACAAGCCCTTGAGCGCATGCACGACGAATTCGCAAACCTCCAGCAAGGGGATCTCTCGGTGCAAGATTGTCTGAACAAATTTACACAATTAGCCCACTATGCTCCCGAACTCGTCGCCACCGCAAAGTCCAAGAACAAGAGGTTCATCCTCGGACTAAAGCGCAAGTACCAAGATAGGGCAATGGCCCACATCAAACTGGGGTTTAATGAATTAGTGGAGATGGCGTGCAACTATGAGGACCTGGATCAAAGGCACCTGGAACAGGATCGTGCTAAAAGGCAAGCCGGGAATAAACACAAGCCCGTTGCGAATCAAGCTGAGTCAAGCCAAGCGGCATCCTCGAATCCACAGACTAGCAGGCCGCCAAAAGGAAGCTGCTACAATTGTGGCAAGGTGGGGCACTACTCAAATTTTTTCACAGCCCCGAAATGGCAGAAGACCAATTCTCAAGGTTCAAGCCAAGGCTCCCAGAACCCTCGCTCGTGCTTTAACTGCCGCAAGACAGATCATCTTGTCAGAGACTGTCCTTTGCTTAAGAAGGCCGCAGTAGCTCACGTATATGACGGGGCGAACCCGCTAGCTGCTTCCGATGGAGCAGGTAAACCCGATGTTTTGGGAGGTACCCTTACAATTAAAAATATTCCTGTTTCTGTATTACTTGACACGGGTGCATCACGTAGTTTTATTGCTAGTAACACAGTTCACAAATTAAAGATAAAACAAAGAAAGCTCAAAGAATCAGTTAAAGTTCATAATCTGATAGGTGGATCCCATATTCTCAGTTCATATTGTAGAGAGCCAGTCTCTTATTCTTCCTACAAATTTTCTTTCAATTTGATCACCATGGATTTTCCCGAGTATGATATCATTCTCGGGCTAGATTGGTTAACGAAATACGAAGCTGAAATCAAGTGTGCGGAAAGGATAGTAAAAATTCGAACGAAGCTTGGATATATTACTGTACCATGCCATGGTTCGAATCCTGATAGAGAGGAATTTTGGTCCATGTTAGAAGTTATCCCCACTTCCTTCGAAAAGATTCCTGTTGTCAGAAATTATGCGGATATGTTTAAAGAAGTCGAAAACTTACCTCCGCAAAGAGAAATAGAATTCAGAATCGATCTAATCCCCAATGTCAGGCCAGTAGTGCATCCAATTAGAAGAATGACTCCAAAGGAAAAGGAAGAATTGGGCGATCAAACTCGCCAACTGCTATGGAAGGGTCTGATCAGACCTAGCTTTTCTAGTTGGGGTGCAGCTGTAGTGTTTGTCCCAAAGTCAGACGGTACTCTTCGATTGTGTGTTGATTACCGAAACCTCAACAAACAGACGCTCAAAAACAAATACCCATTACCCCGCATTGACGATCTGCTAGACCAATTAAATGGGGCGAGAGTATTTTCTAGAATGGACCTAGCTATAGGTTTCCATCAATTGAGAATTGCAGAAGAGTGTGTTCATTTGACAACTTTCAGAGGTCCAGACATATTTTATGAATGGTTAGTAATGCCGTTCGGCCTATGCAACGCTCCAGCATACTTTGTCGATCAAATGAATAGAGTGTTCAGGGGAGTTCTGAATAAATTTGTCCTCGTTTAATTTACTCAAAATCAAAACCTGAGCATGAAAGACATTTAGAACAAGTATTGGAGATTCTGAGAAAGAACGTCTTCAAAGCCAAATTCTCTAAGTGTGTCTTCTGGCAAGAAGAAGTGAAGTTCCTTGGCCATATCGTGTCAAAGGAAGGGATTTCTGTAGATCCGAGCAAAATTACAGCAATTCAAGACTGGAAACAGCCTACCACACCCACAGAGGTTAGAAGTTTTATGGGGTTGGCTAGTTATTATCGAAAATTCATAAAGGATTTCTCGAAGATATCCCGTCCGTTGACGAAGCTTACGAAGAAGCATGAGAAGTTTAAGTGGACATCCGACTCTGAGGAAGCTTTCCAGGAATTGAAATCAAAACAGACAACTGCTCCAGTGTTAACCATTATCGATGGCAATCAAGATTTGACGGTTTGGACAGATGCTTCTATTAGAGGTTTTGGTGCAGTGTAAATGCAAAGAGGCCAAGTAGTCGCTTATGTAAGCCGCTAGCTAAAACCACATGAGAAGAATTATGTAACTCATGATCTTGAGTTGTTAGCTATCATTTATGCTTTAAAAATCTGGAGGCATTACTTATTGGGTGACAAATTCGAACTATATACAGATCATCAATCATTAAAGTATTTGTACACCCAGAAAGATCTGAACTTGAGACAGCAGCGTTGGCTAGAATTTCTTGCAGCATATGACCTAGGTATCCTGTATACACCGGGAAAGGCTAACGTTGTAGTGGATGTGCTTAGTAGAAAAACCGCAATCATTTCCAATCTTATAATTACGCCTGTCTTGATTGATAAGATATCTTCTCTCCAGAAGAATGATCACTTCATTCAAAGGATCAGAGGGAGAATACAGAAGGGCGAGCCCTCAAGTTTTCAGATAGATAAAGAAGAAGTTCTGAGACTGAAAGGGAGAATCTGTGTTCCCAACATCCTTGAGCTCAAAAGAGAGGTGCTGGATGAATGCCATAAATCCAAGCTTTGCATTCATCCCGGTGTGAGCAAAATGTACAACGATATCAAGCGCACTTTCTGGTGGAAGGCAATGAAGAGGGACATTTCTTTATATGTTAGCAGATGCCCTACTTGTCAATTAGTCAGGAGCGACCAACAAAAGCTAGCAGGATTGTTGCAACCGTTGGAAGTCCCTGGTTGGAAATGGGAACAGATTTCCATTGATTTCATAGATGGTTTGCCTCGAACCAGGAAAGGTAATGACGGTATTTGGGTAATCGTAGATCGCTTCACGAAGACTGCCCATTTCATACCTGTCAGATCCAATAGAACCGCTCAAAGTCTAGCACAGATATATTTCAAGGAAATTGTTAAGCTGCATGGAATTCCCATCAGCATAGTCAGTGATAGAGACCCAATTTTTGCTAGCAAATTCTGGGAGGCATTCCAGACAGAATTGGGAATGAAACTGAATATGAGCACCGCTTATCACCCTCAGACAGATAGCCAAACTGAGAGGGTGAATAGAATTCTGGAAGATTTACTACGAGCTTGTATTATTGATTTTGGTGGGTCAAGGGAAGATCACTTGCATTTGGCAGAATTCTCATATAATAATAGCTAACAAGGAAGTTTGGGAATGTCGCCATTTGAAGCATTATACGGTAGACCGTGCAGATCTCCAGCATTTTGGGTAGAACCTGGCAACAGACTTGTGTTAGGACCCGATATGATTCGAGAAGCATCTGATAAAGTCGATTTCATCAAGAAGAGATTGAAAATCGCACAAAGCCGACAGAAAAGTTATGCAGATTCCAGAAGAAGAGATTTAACATTTGCTATTGGTGATCATGTTTATTTAAAAGTTTCTCCGATGAGTGGAGTGATCCGATTCGGTAAAACTGGGAAGTTAGCACCCAGGTTTATTGGTCCCTTCTCTATACTTGAATGAATTGGAACTCTTGCTTATAGGGTTCAATTACCTGATTGGTTGCCTGGAGTGCATAATGTGTTTCACGTATCTCAACTTATAAGACATGTGCATGATCCGGATCTTGTTGTGGAAGAAGCAGCGCAATAGGACTTGGAAATTACTCCAGAATTAGCAGTCAGAAGAGAGCCGTTAAAAATTGTTAGCAAAGAAACTAAAGAACTAAGGAGCAAGAAATTTCATTTTGTTAAAGTGCAGTGGAGTAGTGATCCTAAAGACTGTACTTGGGAGACTGAGGAAAGCATTAAGCAAGCTTACCCCAAATGAAGAGTGGACATCTCTGACTAACTCCGGTGCAAGGTACCTTTACAATACTTTGCATTTACATTTCGTTCGTACTGTACTGTTGTTTCCTTTTCGGGGACGAAAAGTTTTAAGTGGGGGAGATTGTAACAACCCGGAAAATACGAGCCAATTTAAAAATTTTAAATTGGTTATTTCAATGCAATTTGAACAATTGGAATAGAATATTTCAATAAAAGAATGAATTAGAAATAGAGTGGTAGTTTGAAAATTTGAATTCAAACTTTGACTGACTGTACCGAGTGGAAAATATAACGGATTTTACTGAAACCAAAAATATTTAAATCTGTTTATGAATATCTTTCTAAAGAATCTGAAAAATCAAAGTTTCATAGAGGGAATCAAAAGTTATGGCCAAATGAATTTTCAGAAAGGTCGCTATATAGTATATATAGCCCCTGAAAATAGACATTTTGCAAACGACCTCGGAATTCGACGAAACCACTTTTGCTGGATCCGGGATGTCAAACTATTGCTAGGTTTCAAATTTCATAATTTTTGAAGCTAGTATTTGAGCGTGGAAAAAGAAAATGTGTTTGGTCAATTTCTATTAAATTGGATCGACCAGAAAATGGCCATTTTTCAAACGATCTCAGAATTCGACGAAACTAGTTTTGTTGGGATTGTATCGTCAAAACATAGCTAGATTTATTTATCTGGAATTTTTCAAATTAGTTTGTGGCCCTGGCAAATTGAAATGTACGTTCAAATTGAATATAAAATGTTTTATACTTTAATTTGAAAAAAAACTGACAGTAACAGTTGAATTGGCCAACGAAACTTATCCCATTGTGTCCGGGATGGGGGTATTTAGCTAGGGGCGACAGTCGTTGGGTTTGGATTGGGGTTCGTATGTGAAAACCCTAATTTTCTGAATAATATATATATCGGCGAATCAGAAAATTCCATTCATAATTAAAAAAACACTCAGAAACCCTCGCCCCTCTCTCGTTATCGACAGAGACAGTCGCTCCTCCCTTCCCGACCTGATTTTAATCGCCACAGCCCCCGCACGACCTCGCCACCACCCAGAATCGAAAGCTCTCCCCTCCCTCTTTAAATCTATACCCGCCTCGACCCCCCTCGTCGCCTGTGC
The DNA here is from genome assembly GCA_030737875.1 of Allium sativum. Taxonomy (NCBI): domain Eukaryota; kingdom Viridiplantae; phylum Streptophyta; class Magnoliopsida; order Asparagales; family Amaryllidaceae; genus Allium; species Allium sativum. Next base: position 93,325,329 of record CM060914.1, on the reverse strand, counting down.
CGCCTGAATCACCTCCGTGAACGTCGAACCTTCCCACCGCCGCCCCGACCGCATTTGACCACCGAACTGCCTCCAACCGCCACGCGCCTGAAGCCCTCTCCTCCCTCTTCTACGTTGTACCCTCCGATCGTCGTATCGAGCCTCGGTTTTCGCGAAAACTGCAAACCTAGTTTTGAACAAACGTGAAAGGTGTCGGCTTTATTATATTTAAACTGATTTAAACACTTTTAAGTGTTGTAAACTTTGAAAAATCATATCTTTATGGTGTGTTGACGAAATTCGATGAAACAGGAAACATCGTGACCGCAAGGAGGCTCTCTACCACATAGAGGAGACCGCGAATTTTTCTGAGCCATCTACGATTTTTAGCACTTCGAAAACCACGGTGAGAAATCTAAATTAAATGAAATTGAATGGAAAAATGTCATGTATAAATTATATAAGCGAAATATAAATTATACACGTGTTGTATACCTCATGTACATGCTTTGTGTAAGTTATTTGAGCGAAGTATGAATTATACATGCATTGTTTAAATGATATGTGTGTTTGAATGGAAAATAATATATATATATATATATATATACACACACACACTCCCCTCGTCCACAAACCATGGACGATAATTATTGATTGTGAATTGGTGTGAAAAATTTGGTGACTAATGCGAATGGTTGATAGAATAGTTTGTGGTAGATATTGCTTGGTTGTGGTTGAAAAATACTCATTGGTGATTGAAACAAATTTGAAATAATTGTGGAAATGAAAATAAAACATGCCGCCTACATGCGAACTAGATGCATTAAATCTCCATTGTCAAAAACCGCGAGGTTTTAAGGTAGAGCGAGGAGCCGTACTCGGGACGGTACCGGTTTTAACTACGTTGCTGTTATGATGCCGAAATTTTGAATAATATTCATGTGTTAGAATTATTTTCATATGTTGAAATTATTTTCATGTGTTGAAACCAAAGTCAAGTTTTGAAAATTAAATTCATGTGTTGAATGAATAAAGTGTTTAAACAATAAAAATCACATTTTTATTATATATATAAGAAGTATGTAAAATATTATAAATAAATTGTTTAAACAATAAAAATTACATCTTTCTTATATGAACCAACTATATAAAATATCCATGTGTGAAAAATGCTCGTGTGTTGAGAAGTGTGAAGTGTTAAAAACACTCATTTGTTGAATAACTATTTTAGATGATAAAAATACCATTTTTATCATGTATGTGATTTGCAAAAAATATAAAGGTTGAAATAAACATTTGTTTGCTATGAATATTATTTTTAACATGTAAAGGAACTAAATGAAATAGTCATTTGTTGAAATATATTTTAGTTCGCCAAAAACATCCTTTTTGAAATGTGAAGTGTTAAAAATAACCACTTGTTCAAATAAATATGCATGAGTTGAAATATTCGTTAATTACCTAATGATAAGATTTTTGCTTATGTATGCAACATTAGAATGAATGGTGACTTTAAACCAAGTGAATTGGAAATGAAATTGAATGGAAAATGATAAGTGATAAGAATTGCATATATGTACATGCATATTTATTGAACAGGTTATAGCAAAGAGGCTAGAGAAGAGGAATAAAATTGTGTGCCCGACAAATAGGTACACGTTTACTTTTTTGCTTGGGTGATGATTTCATGAGCCTATTGGCTAGCCGCTTGGCTTTTTCTTTTTCTTTTTAAGATGAGACGCCCGTGTGGCTATTTGGTAATTTTCCCAGCCCCTCCCGTACAAAAGGAGGTTATGGCGAAATTTTCCAAAATTTAAAGGCATTAGTGAAATATTTGAAGTGAAAACGATATTGAAATCGTCAAATAAACTATATTTATATGTATATATATAAATATAAATAAAATTAAAACGAATCGTGGCCGTGCAGTTCGTATTTTGAAACCGTGATTTCAAATGACTAGTGCGGGAGATCCGACCATCGGATTTTCCCAAAACCTCAACCGTTGGGTTCGCCTTGGAAATATCTTTCCAACGGCACCAACTTTGTAAAGATCCGACGGTTGGATTGTCTGGAATGTTTAATTCAAATCTGAAGAAAAACAACGCTAGAATCGATTATATTAATATATAAATACAAATATAATTAAAATAAATCGGATAATGACGCAGCAGTTCGTAATTTGAAACCGTGATTTCAAATGACAAGTGTAGAAGATCCGACCGTCTGATTTTCCGAAAACTGAAACCGTTGGATTTGTTTTGAAATGATCTTTCTAATGATAGAAAATTTGTGAAGATCCAACGGTTAGATTTTCAGATATATGTAAAACAAATTTAGTGAAAAACAGCACCAGTGCCTTGGCACGACCTGAAATGTCATTTAAATAAATATGTCCGTTTTTAAATAAATAAAAATGGCGATATATCGTTATGAAATATTATTGGCGATATAGAATGGAAATAAACCGATTTTGCTTGGTTTGCTTGATATGTGATGGTTGAATGTATTTAACATGAAAACTATACTAATGAACTGAAATGTGAATGTTGAGTGATTTAACCATGTGAAAAATTGATTTGAAAATCTAAATATACGTGGATTATTTGAAAAGGCCGGGTTCATTCTCATTTCAAATAATCGATCGACGGTGAGAAGTCGAAGTGTTGAAGACGGTTGAAGACCGACGATCTTCACACTGGTCGGATGGGCGCTACAGATGCTCATGATTGGAGTAGCTACCTTGAAGGAGCTGAAGTAGCAGCCGTCCGGACGTATTGTTGATTGAGCGGATAAGCGAGGAATTTTGTGCCTCCGGCTTCGTTCAAACCCAGAACGATCTTATAAATGGACTGTGTGTCTGACATTGGATTTTGTTCTGTGTTGATTGATCTCTATTGAATATATATCTGTTTGGCGGCGGAGAATTTATTCTCTTACTTAACGCCCTTCTCTGAGACGTACGAGCTCAGTGGTTATATATAGATAGAAATCAGTCGCATGTAGTGGATTACCTGTGTGGCACGCCTAAGTGGCATATGATCAAGGCTTCTATTGCAAAGCAAAGTCTTGTGGTTGATGATCAAAGCATGGTCTGTGTGACGTAGCATTGTGTATAACGTGGATTCATGAGCCTCACTGTAACACCCCGCAAATTCTGTAACTGTGAAATTAACGGATTAAAGTATAATTAATTTGAAATCAAATAACTAGGGGAAACGGGATACGCCATTGCGTTCCTCTCGGAAAAATACGCGAAATAGAGTCCGAGTTTTCGAAAAACGGAGTCCGTATGAAGAAGATATGGCCTTCGGAAGTTTCTGAATTAAGTTTAAAATTCAAACAGAATAAAATAAGCTAAATTTGAAAAATGGGGCCCGATTGGTCAGGGAAAAAAAAAAGGCCCGCCTAGTGCACCAAGTCGACTGGGCTGTCGACCTGGTCTAACCAGGTCGACAGGCCTGTCGACAGGGGTGTCGACCTGGTCCAGACCAGGTCGAACCCAGTCCAACCTGGCTGGCCTATTCTATGTTGGCCGATTTTCTGTAGTCTGCTTTGTCATTAGGGCTAGGTGGCAGGCTCTAATTGGTCTCTCCTTAGGATGAATGGCTACGATCAATCCAAGCAACATCAATAGTCCTAATCAGTTCATTTCCCCTATAAAAACAACCCTAGACTAACCCTAATCTATTCATTCAAAAATAAGAACAAAGCCGCCATGTTGCTGAGGAACGACTAGGGGTAGCCACCAAATTGGAGAGAGGATTAGGAGGCAAATTCTAAGGCATAAAGCAACTCAATCAAATCAAATCGCATCTTCAAATCCCTAAATTTGAGAATTCGCCTCACCATTGTAAGTAGAGTATTACTTTGGTATGAACAAATAACTGTGTTGATTTGTATACTTGGTTGTGGTGATAAATAATTCATAATTTGTGCGTTACTATGATTATTATTGATTTGAAATATTGTATACGTTTGGATACTCTTGAATTATGTTATTCATTATAAAGAACTACATGCGGTAGTTCTATGCAAGTATACGTTTGGAATATTCGCAAATTATGTAATCCATGTTGAAGCTACATGTATGTAGTTGATTAATTAAAATTCATGCAAGTTTGGGGCTTTGCTATTATGCCGTCATAATGTGTATTTTTATACAAACATCATTTTTGTGAAGTAATTGGAATAAGTTTGGGTTATCATAATCCATATGAAATTATGTTGAAAATTTGGCATCATGTATTAAGCCATGCTTTTGTACTAGAACACCTATTTGCAAACTTATGAATATGACTAGGCTATGATTGATATGTTGCATAATTGAAATCCATGATTATATTGTTTACAAGAATTATATGATGACATATGTGGTACATAGCTAGGTTAGGTTCAAAAATCACTTTTTGCAAGTTTGCATGACTAAAGTAAAAAATCATGATTTCATGTTAGAAATATTTATGCCATGGTTATGTGAACAAATATTTATGCCATGCTTATGTTTGACATTATGCCATGCTTATGTTTGATATTATGCCATGCTTATGTTAGAAATATTTATGCCATGCTTATGTTTGACATTATGCCTAAATAAAATATAGGTTCATGTTGTAGTTATGACTATGTGACTATAATGATACCCAATTTAGATTCTTATCTCAACTACAAGTTTACATGGCTTGATTCATGTCACCTATGCTTTATGACCAAAGTATATGTCACTACTATGCAAGTACACCAGTTTCTATTTTGTATTTCCAACGTCATATTGCAAGTTCATGCTCTCACATTCCCCTTTTTGTGTATGTAATCTCGCTTTAAGCCTCCCCTTTTCGCATGGCTAAGTTGGGCTTTAAAAGGCTAAGCCCAACATATATATAATAAACGGACGTGTAAAACGGGGGAAAATAACGTTGGGTTAAAATTACTAATGAATGAAAATATGAAATAGAAGGGCCCAAATTCAAGTATGGGTTGGGCCCATGATTGGTGTAACCTTTACACCATGAACTTAATAATGGGCCGCAAATATTTACATATAAGAAAATAAAGAAGAAAGACAAAATATGTAAATGTAGAACATACGATGTGTTTAACCCGAGGTTGGATTGAGTTGTGATGTAAACCTGCCCGGAACCGCCCGGCTGTCCAGTAGTCACAACAATACCTATCCAATGTGGGAGGTTAAACATGGAGCCCAATAAAGACCCGAGGTTAGACTGAGTTGTGGCGTAAGACTGCCCGGAACCAACCGGCAACAGGCAGCCACAACAATACCTGTCTAATGTGAGAGGTCAGGGCCTTAATAAGACAATTAAGGCTGAGTCAGGATTGTTAGGATTAAGTGAACTAAAGACTTAATCAAAATGGAACATGCTAAACTAAACGGACTGGTGGGGGTTAGGTTAGGAAACACTTAACCAACTTAGCATGTTGGCTAGAGATAGAAAACCTAGTAACGGGGGACCCTTTTCAGCAGTAACCCTAGAAGGTGTATCAGGATACCCTGAAACTAGGCAGGGTGGGGCACGATTACTGGGCTGATTGTAAGAGGTCAAATCGATGGCGGTGGTGTAGCAGTGTAGGTTTTAACGGGGTGCGGGCGTGCACACACTCCGGCGCAGAAAAATAAGGCACTGGACACCAGTAGCATACCTGTGCATTCTAGGATTGTGTCGGGCCGCCACCATGGGACTTGATACACCCCATGATGGGACCAGCATAGGTAACTACAACATCGGGGGCCGTAAGACACATGTAACTATGCGAGTAGGAGCCGATCATCGTAGAATGGATCACATCACCCTGATTATGGGGTGCCAGTGGGAAACTAGTTTATACGGGTTCAGAGATTAACATGGGGTACGATAGTATATTCGACCCTAGACAACTTAACCAAGTTAGAGTGCTTTTCCACTTCCTGTTTATACTTATCATACCCAGTTCTTTATTCATAGACAAAATAGTACTAGACTTACTCAGGCTTTATGTCTGACTCTACTTTTCTTTCGTCTTCTTTTCTTCCGTTTCCCCCCCTCCCCCCCCCCCCCCCCCAGGTCCACAGGGAGGGAACACTGCAGCTTGACCAGTCTTAACATCCAGCTTGAAGAAGAGAAATGTATTGCTTTGACCTTTTCGTTTGAAACTATGGCTTTGGACAACCACTATGGGGCCTTTGCAGTTTATCTATGTTTTATTTATGCTTCTTTAAATAATGTAATCAAGACAGATTATGAAAGTGTTATGTTGTGGAAAAAGATGTAAGACAATTATGGTGATGTTGTTGTAACACGTATTTGCTTTTATGAAATAAAAGTTGTTGATCTTCCGCTGTTTACAAATATGTGTTCTTATAACTGTCTTGTATATCTGTGACTTATACTTATAAACCTCCACCAAAATTAGGGCATTCCCCTTGAGAGTGACCCTAACGGAGGTGGGGTGTTTCACTCACACCTCGGTATAAGTCCAAAACGGGATAGTGACTACAGGGAGAGCACGACGTTTCTTTCTAGCTATGGTGGTGTCAGTGACCTACCAGCCCTGACATTTATATCTACTTTTCACCTGTGTGGTTGTTGGAATGCGAGGCGCCTCGATTATAGGTCTGTATGGACCGGGAAACGTGTGTTCAGGAATAACTAATCCTCAAAAGTAAGAGAGGACAGGCCCTGAAGATCCAAGGATTGCATTGTGCGGTCCTGGGACATTTGCTAGAGTGTCTCGAACGGAGAGGAGCTTGCCCCTTGCCTCAACTCATGATGGAATCCAATTTCCAATACGAAATATGCGGATGTGATTTTATTACTAGTATGGCGACATGATATATGGTACCCATGCCGTCTATGATTGATATTTATGATTTAAATTTGCTTTTGAAACATATATGCACTAGTAATAATATTAAACACTTTTGTTTTAAACGTATGAAGCATTTTTGGCCACTATAAGGTAAAACTCTATCCTCCGGCTTGCGTTGCATTGTGTGATGGGACCCGAGTCTTATAATGGCTACATTTTTATAAAAAGCATTGCGATGATTTAATCATTTACTTTATTTTATGCACTAGCAATCATTGGAGTAAACCCGTTCCGCGAAAGTGGCGTGGTCCTTTGATTTTCCTTATTATTGTTGTTTAATAAGTTAGGTAGATTTCTCATACTAGTCCCATGACTGACTCGTAGTTTGTTTCACCTTGCAAACTCGGGTGCCCTTATTTTCACACGGGCAGCCTAGTTACAGGTAGCTGACATATTTTGGGCATGGCACTGCAGTAGAGGTGCACTTTTGGCTTATGGCAAGGCTTGACTACATTGTGATGATTGTGACTTTTCCCCCATTATTGTATATGTATTATGATTCCGCCATAGGCGATGTAGACTGATGTTTAGTTTATGTACTCTCTATGTATTATTATTCCGCCATTGGCTATGTTTACTGATTATGTATTATTATGCACTAAGTAGTATCCTGCACTGTTCTCTCTGATGTGGTGATTTATATATGAATCCTCTATCATATTTTTGTAAATTATTCTGTTTCTTCTTTAGGCTATTATCTGTACTCTGCTAATGATGATTAATGCATTATATTCCGATGATTATCCTTAACACCGTAGCACGGGGTTTTGGGATCGTCACATTCAGGTTATGGAACACTACGAAAGGCGTGCTGGAGAAGCCAAATATATTTAGTGTTATTCTGTTGTGTTGTATATAAGGGCAAATTATTATAACTGTCCAGATGTGTTGATGTACCCGGATGATTGTAAGTTTTACTTAAAGCTCTCAATATAAATTTATTTCTATATTACATTTTGTTCCGCTGCGATGTGAGACTCTGTGTTGTGTTATTCTTCTTCTTCTATTCTAATATTTCATTCTCTATTATCTCACCCTCTAACTTCTTTCCATAAACGTTCCAGTGTTCTCGTTGTTTTGGATAATTGGCATGAGATATGGTAATGTATTTATGTCGGTTCTCGAAGCCGAAAACGTTGGGTCGTTACACCACCATGAAATTATATAACAAAAAGGTATTGACTAACTTGAAAAAGAATAAATGTCCAAAATATTATTAGAATATGTATAATATTATCTTCACAATTTTAAATTCTGGTCAGCAAATAGAAATTATTTGCTCTTTCAAAATTACATCATTGTTTGTTGCTTACATTAACTTATAGAACATTTGTGATTATTTTTTATTTTTTTCTCGTACCTCTTAACATTAACTATGATACCATATATTTTCATGTAAAATTATCAAATACATCATTAGTAGTTGTACAAAACTCAAAATTAATTTCTTCCTAACATTTCTTTTTCTACTTTATTTAGATCTAGAATTATGATCATAAAGAAACAACATTGAGGCTCTAGATTGTATTATTTCTCCTGAAAATGAGCTAGTAATATGATCGTTATTCAAACCTGCCTCAAGATATGAACTATTGTTATTTTCAAGCAAATTAGTAGTTTGTAATGCAGTTAAATTAGGTTGCATGTTCATCTTTAATTTGGATCAAGCTTGTTCATTGATGGTCAAATCATTTTCATTATTTCACATTTCTGTACGTTCAAAGAGTGGGTTTAAAAATTATAGTTTATTCATAAAGACATCAGTTTTTGTAGTACTATTGGTATTATCATTTATATTTGTTGCATCTACTGAACCACTCGCTATTTGTGCATTATAATCCATTAAGTTATTATTATTTCTATAATAACAAGTCATCATTCTGGATATTCAAATTTTTCCAAAAACACTAAAGTTTATTATTCAAAACGGTTATAATTTTAACACACACTCTTAGTTTTCTTTCGTATTCAATTGGTTGCATAAATAATTCATTGTTATCCGTAAAAACATAAATTTCAATTGGAAATTTAAATACATACTAAAGTTGAATTTTCTAAAAGTGCCTTAAATATTTTGAAGGTGATTTGTTTGCTGGGTAAGCGAAAAAAAGCCGTTGGCTATGTTTAAATGTTATGTTTACATGTTTTCATTTTTAATGGTTTTGGATGAGATCCCATCATCAGTTCAGTTGAGGAATAATGATTTCGGATTTTCATTGTTTGTAGAGAAGATAACTGCCGTAAGAAAAAGATAAAAAAAGGAAGCTATCGAACATCGATGCGTTATCCGTTGTAGTCAAGTTGGTCACGATACTCGGCTCTCACCTGAGAGACCCGGGTTCAAGCCCTGGCAACGGAACCTTTAATTTTTTTCCTTCTGTCCTCCTATTGAACTCTTCCCACTAACGCACTTCTTGTTTGCTTTACTTCTCGGCTGACTCTGCCGCATTAGAACTCTCTACTCAGTCCTCTCTTCTCATTTTTCTAATATTCCATTCGATTATGTCAAATGATATTCGTTTCGGGGATTATGATTCATGTCTTATTAACAAGTTATTAATTGTCTGAAACAAATGTAACTCTTTTTCTTATTTGATTATCCCTTTAAGCTGCTTGTCATGGCAATAAGTTTGTATATTCTTCCTTGTTCTTGGTTACTTTCAATGACAATGGTATTTTATTCTTTTTCAGCTTTATCATAATATCAGTTTATGTCCCAAATGATGTTTCAAAAGGTGGTAGTGACATGCAAAGTCCAACCACCATGAAATTATATAGCAAAAAGGTAATGTCTAGCTTGAAAAAGAACAAATGTCAAAAATATTATTACGATATGTATAATATTGTCTTCACAATTTTAAATACAGGTCAACAAATAGTAATTATTTTCTCTTTAAAAATTGCATTGTAATGACCCGGATTTTTCTGTTAATTTATTTTAAATATTTAATATTGTTTTAAATATTTAGTTAATAATATAAATGAATTTTTATACCGAGTTATTGATTTAATAATCGAAATACAATTTATTTCGATTACATATAATTATCGTAGTACGAGAATCTGGAATAATTCAATTCAAAATTTAAAACCGAATCAAAAGTTCAGATGATCAATACAAAATTCTGTTTGAATTACAATATTAATATTAATTTATTTTTGAGGAATTAATTGTTTTTTATTTAAATTATATCAGTTTAAATTAATATCTTCTCCGGATGATCAAATGGGGCTTCGACACTTGTCCCAATGTGTTCAGAATAGTGTTATTGCCCTAGGAATGCCTGTTGTTGGGTTCAGAAAGAAGTTCTGAATCATGTGGCATTTAAATTATAACTGTACCGGTTAAAACTATATTTAATATAAATTAAATATAAAGTTTTCCTTCCATCCTCAGTAAACAAGGTACACTAAAGTCTTCCCCTACCTACCACTTGTACACGGTTACTTCTATCCTAAGTATTTTTTTCCATTACATAAATACAACCATTTTTTTATCATTTCTGTTTTCAAATTTTCCACTTCCTCAGAATAGAAATTGAAGTTGTGTTCCATTTAAATCCTTTAAAAAAAATATACTGAATCCTCCCTGAATCAATTCCAATCTTCTGTACTATTATCGATTGGTCATAACCATATTTTTCTCTTATTAACCAATTAGCTGCTGGTAAGGTTGGGACCGTGGTCGTCCTTATCTTGAACGCCTCTTTTAATTCCAATTCTTCCTCAAATCGTTTTCAATGAACAAAATTAAAAACAGAGATGGAGTTAAAACAGTCAATTCGAGATACGTTGAGGTGATTCAAGCGAAGAGCTCTGCACTAGTGTACTCAAAGTTGGTTTCCGCCATTTTCTTGTTGATCGATATTTTAGGGATTTGCGATTTGGATGATACGGTGGACTGTGGAACAACCTAGGTGAAGTCGCGATGGCCTGAATGGTAGCGCAAGTGGAAGTTGCTATCTCTAGAAGTGGTCGAGTTGATGGATTAGGAGGGAAAACAGTGTAGTTGGTAACGCGATGTACTATACAGTACTCATGATAGGTTTTAGCGTGATTGTGAAGGAGGAACAGACGCTCGCGAGTCGAAATTTGGTATTGCTTAGATCTACTATTCGATACAGGATGCTATTCAATATCGCGATGATGTTGTAAGGTTGTTTGGTGATTGTTGGGAAAGGTTTAGAGACAATCGGAGATGAGTTTGAATAGTTCGATTACTTGAATGAAGTAATTACCGGAGAATTTATGTTCTGGAGGGATTTGTTTACTGTTCTACAGTGATGGAAGTCACGGTGGGAAAATGGGGTAGTTTGATGATGGGTTGAAGCTTAGAATTGGGACTGAGGTTGAGGAACTTGACAGTATTGAATATAAAGCGTGTAGGAAAGGTGCTCAATGAATTATGGAAGAAGTATGTTATACAAAGTGTTGTTCGACGCAGCTTAAATGAGGGCAGGAGGTGGAAGTGTTGATGCTGGGAGGTTGGAGATTTCGAGAAGCCAAACAATGGTGCTTGTTGTTGGTAGAATCTTTAATCAATGGTTAACGTTAATGGTGGTGAAGTCGTATTGCGGTTTCGTAGGAAGTAAAAGTAGCTGGAATGGGAGGGTTTCGACTATGGTTCGCTTAACTACATGGATAAGGTAAAATGTAGTTTAAATTAAATTTAAAATCTAATTTTGAGTCTTACCTTTAATCTGATTAATTGATATAATACACATATTTGATTAATGTTAAAATTTAAACTTATACAAGGTGATATAATCGAGAGTATACAATATACTAGAATTGGATTGAAATGATGCGAAGCAAGATGAAGCTTTTGTTTAAATTAAACGTTTTTAATTCAATCAGAAACCGAATCGTTACCTTAACAAATGAATTCCGGTGAGGAAACCTCAGTCATGTTTTTATTTTAGAATTATTTTATTTGTTAAAATAATTGATGTTTGTTTGGTTGCATTAAAATATTATTGTGTCTATTATTAAATATATATTAGTTATTTAGGATTGGTATTTGTGGTTATTATATACATATTTATATATTGGTGATTGGATAGTTCCCACAGTACCATTAGCGGATTCCCACAGTATCATTAGCGGATGACCCTATATGCCCCACGCTATGATAGTGGATGACCTTCTATACCGCGATATCTTGCCTCAAAGCAAGATGGGTATTATTTATGTTGGCTAATGTCCGTGGATGCAGGAAAACAGGTTGGAGGGATCCAACTGGATTCCTCAAAATTTATTATTATTTGTTTCCATATATATATTATCATGTATGATGTGTTGCTTGAAAGTTTGGTGGTTTGATTGTTTAAATATCACTAGACCCAAAATGTTGATTTATAAAAATATTGTGAAAAGGATATTTGAGATTTAAACGAGAAAATATATTTTTTTAAATAGAATTTGAATTTAGAATGGGCTCGGAATATTTACTTGTTTTGAAAATAAATAAAAGAAGTATTGAATTTAGAAACGACGTTTATAAATTAAATAATATAGGAAATTGAAGTAAAATTATAAACGGTGTTTATAAATAAAATGGAATGATTTTCATTGGATAATCAGGGAATTGAAATGAATTCATTAACGGTGTTTTAAATGAAGTGGAAAAATTATCATTGGACAATTTGAATATTTAAATTCAAATGTGAATTTAAAAATGGAAATTTAGAATCGTTTTAAAGAAGTAAATGATGAAGTTTATTCTAATGTTCGGAATATAAATTGAACTAAAATAATTTCGTAAGGATCTATGATTTGAATTAGATTAGTTCAAATTTATTTAAATAAAATATGTCTAGAAAAATATTAGGATTATATTAAATAGAAGTTAAATATAAATATGAAAATGTATTCTATGTTATATATGGTTGAGTTAAAATAAATAGAATATTCCAAAATAAGACTTTTGTTTTAAATAGAATTTCGCAATGGAACTTGTTTTAAAATATAAAACAAGTAAATTTATAAATGATGTTATAATTGTAGCGAAATAATTATCAGAAGATAATTTGAAATTTTAAATTCAAGTTTTGAATTTAAAAATAGAAGGTTGAAATCATTTTCGGAAAGGAAACGAGGGTTTTATTCCGGAATACGGAATATAAAAGTAATGGAGTTTTAAATAGAATTTTAAAATGGAAACTTGTTTTAATATATAGAAAAAGGGAGCTAAATTTACAAATGATGTTTGTAAATTAAGTGAGATAATTATCATTTGGATAATTTAAAACATTTAAATTTAAATATGACTTTAAAAGTGAATCGGAAAGTGTTTTGAAACAGAACGATTGGTTATATTTCGGGATTCGAAATATAAGCTAAATTGAGAAAAAATCCACCTGGTTTATAATTGAAATTCGATTATATCGAATTTTGTAAATAATTTATTTATAAAAGGAATTGGAATTAATATTAGTAGATAATGTTATAAATATATTATAAACGAGTAATGAAAAATCGGCGATTAGAGTTAAATCGAAAATATTTTGTTGAATTGGGAAAATTGGATTTAATATATATTAAAATTAATTAGAATGGAGTTGAAATTTATTAGGAATTGGATTATAATTGAAATTCAATTATATCGAATTTTATAAATAATTTATTCATAAAAGTATTGGAATTAATATTATTAGATCATGTTATAAATAAATTATAACCAATTAATGAAAAATCGACGATTAGACATAAATCGGAAATATCAAGTTAAATTGGGAAAATTGAATTTTATATTTATTAAAATTAACTAGAATGGAAATGAAATTTATTAGAAACGAAGTTTAAACGTTTATATATATACACAATTAAAACGAACTCGCCACAATGCCACAGTTCGTAAATTGGCATTTAGAACTTTAATTGGGTATACAGAACTCAATTTAAGTCCGGATTCCTTGAAACAAGAATCGTCAAGACCGATTTCGTCATAGTTTTCTAATGGAAGAGAAAAATCAGGATTTCGTCATATAGATTTTGAATTATGTCAAAATCAAATTACCAGAAAAACAACGCCATAATTGTTATTAAACCATAACGGTTTATTTAATAAAATCGAAGTATTTTAAGTTAATAAAAATATGGATTTTTATTTTAAATATCCAGATTTGAGTTGTAAAATAAATGCAAACTCAACTTGTGTAAATGAACTGATTTTTTAAACAAAAAATCAGATTTTTAATTGTTGAATAGAATTAACTAATTTAAAGAATAATTAGTTAATGAGATTTTGAATCAAAATTGGACTTAGGATAAGTAAAAGAAGTTTGTAAATTTATATTTGGAATCGAATATGAAACTTGAACTAAAAAGGGAATTCGACTTGTTTATAAGCGAATTAAAAATATATTTGAACATGATATGTTCAAACTAAAAGGGATTTGGCAAAAGAGCTAATTAAAGAATAAATTAGCAAATTGAATTAGGAATGACTGGATTTAGTTCGGATAAATTGAAAACAGGTGAACATGTGTTAAATAGATATGGATTTTAATTCGAGTACACATTTAAATTGCAGTTGAGATTTTATGCACCGAATCGGCATGCTGCTCGGTTTTTTGATTTTCTTTTTGAATGGAAAGGGCCCAGAGAGGCGTTTTGTAGTTGTACCGAGTGACCCGTACAAAGGAGGTTATGCCGAAAATTTTTGGAAATTTAAGGAGTTAGAATATTTTTAAGAAAATTGGACAACTAGATATCAATGTATCGATATAAATAGAATTCGATAAGGAGACGAACTTAAAAATAGAATATTATAAACAAAATGGAAATCTATAATTAAATCTAGTCAATATAGAAAGCGAAATGTATATGGGTTTAAATATGAATAATTGGTTTTTATGATGTTGATTATTCGAGGTAAGTGGTCTAGTCCGTTTTGAAGTTAAGGATGTTTTCAGTCAAGGTCTTAGAGGTAGTTATACCCAAACTTGGTTGATTTCATTTTTAACCGATATATAGCAAGATCCAGTCTCGAAGAGAAATATTTGAATAAGAGTTAGTTGAATGCAGTATTTTGGGTTGTTTGTAACGATGTTTCACACAACAATCGATTTAACCCAAGTAAGTGGAATTTTTGAAATATAAAGATAAATATTTCCTAAGTATTGAAATAAATGGATGGCCATGAAAGGGATAAGTAATCGAAATGTTTTCCAATTATAAGTAAAATATATTTTCTAAGTATAGAAAATAAAAGAAGGCAATATATGGAAATGTCTTCCGAAAAGCGTAAGAGGCCAAGACGATTATCGAAAATATTGTGTTAACTAATATGGATAAGGAAACGGAGAAGTGTTTTAATTAATGAAATATTAATTAAAAGGCTTTGTGATTTGTTTGATGCTTTGAATGAATGTTTGTTTTTCTTCGATAGTTAAATAATCGATTGTCGAAGTGTTTGCCAATATCGTTGTCAATATAGGGAGACGGTTGGATTTTTATCCGAGAACCCCTCTGTATTGGCAGTAGCATTGCGAATCAGATTATATGAAGATAATTGAAGATGGAGTAAAGTGCGAGGTCTTTTTCTGTTAATCCTAGGTAGAAATTGCCTAAGATGGGTTAATGGAAATTATGCCTTCGGTTTCATTCAATCCGAGAACGAACGTATATGGACGAATGTCTAATAGAATATTTCTAATAATCGCATATGTTGGTCTGTATAAATATATATGGTGGCAGAGAATTTACTCTCTTAGCATAATATCCAGAATATATTTATGCAAATCAGTTAATGATTAACGGATCTGACAATATGGCATTCAAAGTGATTGTGCTATCAATGAATGGTAAGAATCGTAGCCTCAGACCTCAACAACCGGGAAATGACAAAAATCAGGCATGCAACATGGCTAAGTGGGTAGCTCCCAATTAGGGTGTATTATCACCTATCTAGAGAAGTTCATTTCATTCTTTATTCTATTTGGTGCTGTCCCATTTGGGAAAATGGTTGCTGATCCCAACTGTTGGTGATATACATTCGATTCACTCAAGCGAAATGAGTGGTCGGTCATGTGTGGTCAGGTTATAAGATGTTCTTGTTGAACCCAGAGTATTCTCGTCTAGAGATACACTATCGAAACGTAGTTCCATACCTTGTCATAGTTGGAAATTCATTATCCAGTAAGTGCTCGTGGTTTTGATTGTATATTACATATATATGGAGCGTGAGATGTAAGCGTTCCACTAGATTTCTATTTATTTGATTTAGACACTATTATAATACCAAAAAGTTTTGATATAAAGGTTATCGTTTCTTTCAAAAGGATTTTTAAAGTTAAATCAAGTGTTTTGGATTCTCATAAGGGAAAAAGCTATTCTGTGTTATACGGCGTGGTCTTATGAGATATCGAATTTTTCCTCAAAGTGTTTTAAATTGTTTACACATACCAGTCAATGACTGACCTAGAGTTTATTTAGTTTTGTTTTACCTAAACTCTTGAGTGCCAAAATTTGTACGGGCAGTCAAGTAGTTTAGGATTTTACAGATCTATCTAAAGGAGCTTGGAGCAGGAGGCTTCAGTGTTAGATAAATAGTGTTTTATATTTCCGCTGTGCTGTAAGTGTTGTACTCTGATAATTGTATGATACAGTTAAAATTTTGTAATTCAAAAAGTTATGATGTATTATAATTTGTTCCACTACGATGTGAGATTCTGTGTTGTTATTTATGTTCATCTTCTACCTTTTTTTAAAAATGATTCATATTTCTGTGATATTTGGGTTGGATGTGTGATGCATGTAGTCAACTCAAATAGTACGGATTTGTGGTTCGTTACATCATCATTGGTAGTTGCTTACATTCACTAAGAGAATAGTTGTGATTTTTTTTATTCTCTTACCTCTTAACATTAACTGTGATACCATATATTTTCATGTAGAATTATCAAATACATCATTAGTTGTTGTACAAAACTCAAAATAGATTTCTTCCTAACATTTCTTTTTCTACTTTATTTAGATATAGAATTATGATCATAAAAAGACAAAATTGAGGCTCTAGATTGGGTTATTTCTCTTGAAAATGAGCCAGTAATCTGATAGTTATTGAAACCTGCCTTAAGATATGAACTATTGTTATTTTCAACTGAATTAGTAGTTTATAATACGGTTAAATTGTGTTGCATGTTCATCTTTAATTTGGATCAAGCTTGTTCATTGATGGTCAAATCCTTTTCATTATTTAATATTTCTGTATGTTTAAAGAGTCGGTCTAAAAATTATTGTTTATCCACAAGGAAATAGTTGTTGCAGTACTATTGGTATTATCATTTATATTTGTTGCATGTACTGAACAACTCGCTATTTGTGCATTATAATCCATTAAGTTATTATTATTTCTATAATTAACAAGTCATGGATATTCGATTTTTTCCAAAAACACTAAAATTTATTATCCAAAACGGTTATAATTTTAACACACACACTTATTTTTCTTTTGTATTCAATTGGTTGCATAAATAATTCATTGTAATCCACAACAACATAAATTTCAATTGGAAATTTAAAGCCATACTAAAGTTGAATTTTCTTGAAGTGCCCAAATATTTTGAAGGTGCTTTCTTTGCTGGGCAAGAAAAAAAAATCCATTGGCTATGCTTAAGTGTTAAGTTTATATGTTTTCATTTTTAAAGGTTTTGGATGAGATCACATCATCAGTTCAGTTGAGAAATAATGATTTCGTATTTTCATTGTTTGTAGAGAAGATAACTGCCATAAGAAAAAGAGAAAAAAGGAACCTATCGAACATCGACACGTTATCCGTTGTAGTCTAGTTGGTCAGGTTACTCGGCTCTCACTTGACAAACCCGGGTTAAAGTCCTGGCAATGGAACCTTTAATTTTTTCCTCCCGTCCTCCTGTTGAACTCTTCCCACTGACGCACTTCATGTTTGCTTTACTTCTCTGCTGACTCTGCCACAATAGAACTCTCTACACGGTCCTCTCTTCTCATTTTTCTAATATTCCATTCGGTTATGTCAAATGATATTTTCTTTAATGATATTTGGTTCGGGGATTATGATTCATGTCTTATTAACAAGTTATTAATTGCTGAAACGACTGTTATCTTTTTTCTTATTTGATTATTCCTTTAAGCTGCTTGTCATGGCAACAAGTTTGTATGTTCTTCCTTGTTCTTGGGTACTTTCAATGACAATGGTATTTTATTCTGTTTCAGCTTTATCAAAATATCAGATTATGTCCAAAATGGTGTTTTGGAAGGTGGTAGTGTCATGCAAAGTCCAACCACCATGAAATTATATAACAAAAAGGTATTGTCTAACTTGAAAAAGAACAAATGTTGAAAATATTATTACGATATGTAAATATTATTTTCACAATTTTAAATACAGGTCAACAAACAGAAATTATTTGCTTTTTCAAAATTACATCATTGGTTGTTGCTTACATTAACTAAGAAAACATTTGTGATTATTTTTTATTTTTATTCTCTTACCTCTTAACATTAACTTTGATACCATATACTTCCATGTAGAATTATCAAATATATCATTAGTAATTGTACAAAACTCAAAATAGATTTCTTCCTGACATTTCTTTTTCTACTTTATTTAGATATAGAATTATGATCATAAAGAAACAACATTGAGGCTCTAAATCGGATTATTTCTCTTGAAAATGAGCTAGTAGTCTGGTCGTTATTCAAACCTGCCTCAAGATATGAACTACTATTATTTTCAAGTGAATTAGTAGTTTATAATGCAATTAAATTGGGTTGCATGCTCATCTTTAATTTGGATCAAGCTTGTTCATTGATGGTCAAGTCATTTTCATTATTTAACATTTCTGTACGTTTAAAGGGTGGGTTTTAAAATTATTGTTAATTCACAAAGACATCAGTTGTTGCAGTACTATTGGTATTTTCATTTACATTTGTTACATGTACTGAACCACATGCTATTTTTTTTTTGATGCAAAAGGTAGTGAATCGAGTGATTCGCCCCTTACTTCATTAACCATACAATACTAATACATAGTGGTTTCTAGCATGCATGTATTTACAATAATATATACATCCCAAAACATATCACATGCTCGTAGGAATGATATTATAGTAGCCAAAAAGTGATACATAATACATAAACAGAAACTAACAAGCTAAACCCATGCCATCAGACTCTTCTGCCTCGAGCACGATCCAGGACCCGAGCACCGATGGTATCAACAAACTGAACTTAGCTGCTGCCACCTGACCATGAAGAAACAAAACTGAGAATGCAATGAAAGCCAGTATTTGGTGGTTTCAATTTGCATTTAAATTTTCTAAAGTTTCTCTCATGCCAAAGAATCCAAACATAAGCAAAATTCAAAGCAGCAAACATGTGTCGCATGGGTGTATCAGGAAGTGAACAAAAAATGTTGTGCCAAAAGTGGAATTGATCAATGATGATGCAAGCCCAGTCTAAGCTAATGTTAAGGCAAACAAGGCATTTTGTCCAAACATAGAATGCAAAGTCACAATCAACGAATAGGTGCAAGTAATTCTCGTCATCTTCATCACTGGAAAACACAGCCACCAGCGACATGGACTTCTTTTTGACGCAATCTGCTCACTATATTAAGTTTGTTATGCATGATCGTCCACATATGAATTTTTACTTTGGTAGGCACTGCTTTGAAGATCCACATACATTCAAAACCAGAAAATCCCCTTCCTGCAAAGTTCATCAGCATATAAAGTTGACCAACGCGAAATGCTTTGTTATTTCCTCCAAGACTCCAGCAAAATTCTTTGTCCCATCATCAGACAGCTGTATACCCTCAAGTAAACGAACCAAACAACACAACTGAAGTAATGCATTTTAGGTAACAAATCTACAAAAATTCAGCCTCTATGGTAATGTATCAGAATCTAAATTATGCATCTCATAAACTATGAAGTGTATATTGCAAGCAATGTCAAACAAATCTGCATACTCGTTGCACAGTGGAATTGGAAGCAACCAGCTATCAAATCAAAAGGAAGCATTACGTCCACTTTTTACAACAATACTCACACCAATCTTAATCCAATGAACGTTTTTCATAACGCCTCGCCAGAAAGAAGAGCAGTGAGAAACATCCGCATTCCAGTCAAAAGTGCCTCCATAACAGGTACTGATAATCCATTCCTTCCAAAAAAACTCTTTTATCACTTAACATAGTCCATAGCCATTTGCATAACAAGGCTGAGTTCATGTTACGCAAATTTAAAACACCCAAGCCTCCTTGACTTTTGTATTTGCATACCTGTTCCCAAGAGACAAGACAGCTAACCTTCCGAGTATGCTTTGTGCCTGTCCAGAAGAAGTTTCGACGAAAAGCGTCTATTTTCTCAATTACCCATCCAGGACATGAATAAAAAGATAGCCAGTACAAGGGGATAACTGAGAGCACTGAGTTCACCCATATAAGCCCTCCCGCCTTAGAAAGACAACTCACCTTCCACCTCGCCAATCTCCAATCAACTTTGTCAATTACAAGCTGCCAGTCTCGCTTCATCAATCGTTTTGGTCGAATGAAAGCCCCAAGATAATAGAGTGGAAACGAGTCTACCTTGCAATTAAGCATCTCAGCGCAACTCCTGTTCACATCAACACTACAACCCAGAGTATAAACACTACTCTTATGAAAATTAATTTTTAAACCGGATAAACTTTCAAAGTCGTAAAGCAAAAACTTTAGAGAAGCAATGTATTTGCATTCTGGATTAGTGAAGATAATAGTATCATCAGCATACTGCAAGGAATTAATGCACCCAATGATATGGTCCCTTCCAAAGTGCCGGATAATATTGTTAGCACTTGCAACCCGCAAAATCCGATAAAAAACGTCCGCTGCCAAGTCGAAAAAAAGAGGAGAGAGAGGGTCCCCTTGTCTCAAACCACATTTGGAGACAATTGTATTACCAGCCACACCATTGACACAAATATTTGAACGACTTGAAGTTAGAATACTATTGTAATAACCCGGAAATCTAAGCCAATTTAAATTTTTTATTTTGGCAATTTTAGTGGATTTTGAGTATTTAAAATGAATTATTTTAAATAATAATGACGAGTTCATTTTAAATAATAACAACGAGAAATTTATTTTGAATAGAATTCGAACATATATATTTATTTGAATCGTCATTAGAATATAAATATTTTATTTTAATTATAAAAGGAATTGAAAATGGTGCGGTAGTTTGAAAATTCGATTTCAAAGTTCAAATGAATGTACAGGTTTCAAAACAAACCGGATTTTAGCAAAACTAAAAATATTTGAATCTACTTGAGAATATCTTTCTAACGAATCCGAAAAATTGAAATTTCATAGCGGGAATAAAAAGATATGCCCAGTTGAAAATTGGGAATAGTCGCTGTGGAATTTTGGCCCTTAAAAATAGCCATTTTGCAAACGACCTATGTTTTCGATGAAACCAATTTTTTTGGATTCGTGATGTCAAATTATTGCTAGGTTTCAAAATTCATAATTTTTGAAGTCAATATGTGAGCGTGGCAAAGGAAAACGTGTTTTAACAGTTTCAGTCGATTTCTATCGACCAGAAAATGGCCATTTTTCAAACGGTATCAGAATTTAACGAAACTAGTTTTGTTAGGATCGTATCATCAATACGAAGCTAGAAAGTATTTTTCGGGAATTTTTAGAGTCCGCATGTGGCCCCGGTAAATTGAAATGTGCGTTCAAATTCAATATATAGATTTATATTTTGATTTTGACGAAAAATGATCGAAACGATCGAATTAACTTACGATACATATCCCATTGTGTTCGAAATGGGGGTTATTAGCTAGGGACGACCCTCAGCTGATTCGATTTTGAGTTCAAAATAAAAAGTTACTTTTTGGGATAATTTAAAATAAAATTATATAAACCTATCCTCTTTAAAACCTAAGTCAAAGCCCTCTCCCTCAGTCAAAATCGAAAAACCGCTACACCCCATTTTCCTTAGCCCATCGCTCGATAAAACCGCCACCACCCTCCACCGCGCACCCCACCGCCGGCGACGCTCAGCCTCCCCCACCTCTACCGATGTCTGTCGACACCCCCTCCCTCCTCTCACGGACACTCTCTCCTCTCAAACCCCTCCACGTCTGAAACCCAACGCAACCCGCCACCTAGGGCCCCACCTTGCCTAGTCGCGCCCTCCAGCAGCCTGTCAGTCTCAAGTGCCGCCTCCCTCACCCCCATCTACGACCCCGAGGCCCCCTCTTCCATAAAAATGTAATTTTAATATTTTTTACGTGTGGAAACCTGCTGAAACTCTCCGCCAACGCCACCATCCTCACCCTCGAGCACCACAGTGATTTTTTAATTAATTTATTTATTTAAGTAGTTAAAATTGAAATTTTTAATTAGAAATACGATTTTGACTTAAGGTGAAAATATGATTTATTTTTAATTAAGAAAAGAAAAGATATTTTTGGTTAGATAAAAATTCGATTTTTACATATATGAAGTAGCAATAAAAATATGATTTTTATATACTTGAGGATATAAAAATGGGTTTTTTATATATGTAGCGAATTAAAAATATAATCAGAATTATAGAAATACGATTTTTATATATGAAGACATAGAGTATGAAAATATAATTTTCATTGTATGTAGAGAATAAAAATATAATTTTTATACATGAAGTGGTATCATAAAAATGTGATTTTTAACGTAAAACCACGTGTAACAGATCTCGTTGGAAGCACGGCGAAGATTTTCAACATATAAAGAGTCGCGGTGTTTGGTTTAGCTTACCGGTTAGAACTCCTTACTTTTAATTTGTTTTCTAGTTGAAATATATACTAGGATGCAGACGGTGCTTAGTAGCACACGACACCCGTCGTCCATAGACCATGGATGGCTTGTTTGTTTGATTGATGTGTTGTGAAAGTTGATTGTGTGAAGTGGAATGAAATAAAATATTTTATCGTTATAAATATTTTATAGTTAAAAATATAATTTTTAACATGTATATAATATAAATATTTATAAACAAATCGGATGATTTGTTTATGTACACCCATTTGACTGATATTGATTGGGACGATAAATTTTACACATCGCCCAACTGCACAAATAAAAATATGTGTTTGTTGATTTGAAACCCCACACGGGTATCAGGATGATATTTGACGTAAACTTATCCCGATTGTTTAGTTGTATGACAATCGATGGGTTGACAGACTGTGTAAGCGTTAATTATTTATATTTAATGCTTATGCAGTTGTGTGGTGCACTCTGGATGATGGTTGATGATTTATCATTGCTACTATATACATGTGTTGTAGGGAATCCATATGATTAACGTTATATGGTAATTGATTGGGCCTCATTTCAATTCGGAAAATAAGGAATATTAAAAAAGAAAATTCATGGGTTGAATAGAATAAATATTCTTGTGTTGAATAGAATGAAAATTCATGTGTTGAATAGAATGAATATTCATGTGTTGAATAAAAATAAATATTCATGTGTTGAATAAAAATAAAAATTCATGGGTTGAATAAAAATAAAAATTCATGTGTTGAATAGAATGAAAATTCATCTGTTGAATAGAAAGAAAATTCATGTGTTGAATAGAATAAAAATTCATATGTTGAATAGAATAAATATTCATGTGTTGAATAAAAATATAAATTCATGTGTTGAATAAAATATATATTAATGTGTTGAATAAAAATATTTATTCATGTGTTGAAGAAAATATTCATTTGTTGAATAGAATAACGTAGTTATAGAAATATATAAAGCCGTGTTGGTTAGATATGCGCCATTTTGACGCGAACGATATTTATATTGATTATATTCATTTTTAACATGATTATAGAAAAGGAAGTGATTTCAAAATATAACGTTTTGAAAATATTATCATTTGTATATCGATGATGTGGAATATTCAATTTTGATTTGAAATTGAATATGAAGTTGAAATCGTTTCGAAAACGAATTTAAAACGATTTATAAAATACGTTTTAAAAGGAAATCAATGAAATATATATAATATATATTATATATATATATTAAATGGTCTGAATAGAATGCGCCGCACTGCAACAGTTCGCGAATTTCGGCCATTGACTTCGAATGGATATTACGGAAGATACGACCGTCGGATTCTCCTAAAACAGGAACCGTTGGGTTCGTATCGAAAGGAGCTTTCTAATGAATGTTAGAGATTTGAAATCTAACGGTTGGATTTGGAATTATGTCCAAATCCAATTTGGAAAAGTTCGATGTAAGTGCAGTTCGATGGCCGTTGATGGAATTCGACTGTACGGGCCTTGATAAAATTATTAAAAATAGTAATAATTTGTGTAAAATCATAAGAAATGATTTGTGAAGAATTGAGTGAAAAATTCCAATTTTGAAAAGATAAAAATAGAGTTTTATCAAAATGAACTAGTTTTGAACTAGAATTATAATCCCATTTATTTTTAAAATAAATAAAATGGATTTGAAATGGTTTTGAAAATAACCAGAATTTCCAATATATATATATATATATATATATATATATATAAAGTGGAATTGGATTTGAATCGAAATCGACTTTGGAATATTTCAATGTTGGATTTCGAGATTATACAGATATTGTTATGGAAATTTGAAAGATATATTTATATCGTAATTTCCAATAGGATATTTATTGGTCATAGAATTTGATATAGAATTTAAGCCAATATATTTTCTATTCAGAGCCTTGTATTTAATATCAAATGGGACTTGGGTTTGTCGTGAATGGTGTCTTCATTAACACTGTTCTTAAACCCAGTTGAGAAAAAGATTAAATCTTTTTATTTAGATTTAATGAAGTATACCAATTAAATGATATTTAATTGGAATTGAATTTGAATTGATTTTTGGGTTTATCGTGAACGGTGTTTTAAATAACACTCGTTCTTTAACCCGATAATTAATAGAATGTGATTTTGGGTTTATCGCGAACTGTGTTTTAAATAACATTGGTTCTTTAACCCAGTTAAAGACAAGATATGATTTCCCAAGTTGAATAATCATTGATAGTGATTTTTGGGAAGATTAAAACCAAGTGGAGTTTTAATGAATCTTTAATTAGATTGAGATGATCGAGAATGAAGTATCACCATTTTTGCTCCAGGCGATAGTTTAATCTTTAATTAGATTTGAACGTGAAATGGTAATTGAATTTACCGATAACACTGTGGTGTTGGATATGAAGTATTACCAGTTTTTACTTCATGGGATGAATAGGTTGGGATTGGGAAATAAAATAAATGATTAATTCGGTGTGGTTTGCTAATCCCGACTAATTTGAGTTGATATTCAAAGGAAGATTAAAGAATAAATTTAAATAATTTATCTTTGATAAAATTAATGGGAACTTTTCCCAAAGTGTAAAAATATTTGAATAAAAGAATATTCTGAATTGGAATGAGGCGTATGTTGTGTTTGTGTAACACTTGTTTATTATACACGCGAGTTATTCAAAAAGACCGGGTTTATCCCATTCTGAATAACTGATTCGACGATGTGTCGAGGATGAAGACGGTGGTCGAAGACCGGAGGTCTTCACATCGTTTGGGTGATTACTGATGATCTTGATTGTGCTGTATACCTAAGAGGAGGGAATCAGTTGGTGATCGTCCAGATGTACTTGGAGATCGATGGATATGCGAGGTACAAGGTGCCTCCGGTTTCGTTAAGACCCAGAACGAACTTGTAAATGGACTGTGTGTCTAACATTGGATTTTATTCTGTGTGATTGATTTCTATTAAATATATTTCTATTTAGCGACGGAGAATTTATTCTCTTGCTTAACGCCCTTCTCTAAGACGTACGAGCTCAGGGGTTATATATTGATGGATATCCATCGCATGGAGTGAATTGCCTATGTGGCATGCCTAAGTGGCAAATGATCAAGGCTTTTGTTGAAAAGCAAAGTCTTGTGATTGATGATCAAAGCACCGCCTGTGTGCATAGCTTTGTGTAACATTGATTCGCGAGCTTCACACCCCGGTTTGGAACCAGAAACAGGATTGGACATGTGTTTCCTTCTAGCTACGGTGGTGTCAGTGAGCTACCAGCCTTCACATTTATATTATTTTCACCTGTGTGGTTGTTGGATTGCGAGGCGCCTCGGATATATTGGTGACTATGTTGAACCGATGGAGTCATTTGGCTCATTGACGCCCAAAAGTGCGGGGAAACACAGTGTTCAGGCATTTTAATCCACATCGGTGGACCGGACCTGACGATCCAAGGGCCCACCTAAGTCTGGGTCCTGAGACATGGGCTAGAGCGTCTCGAATAGGTAGAGGAATATCTTTTGCCTCTGTTCAACTTCCAGTACGTGACGATTGCAGTTTTGATTGTAGAGCCTAGTATGGCGACATGATATATGATACCCATGCCATCTATGATTGATATTTACAATTGAAATTGTTTTGACACTATACACTTATAATAGTATCAAATGATTTGTTTTTAACGTACCAAGCATGTTTGGTATTATAAGGGAAAACCCTATCCTCCGGCTTGTGTTGCATTGTGTGATGGGACCTGGGTCTTATGATAGCTTCATTTTTCCAAAAAGCATTGCGCTGTTTTGTTAAATGCAACGGTATTCTTGGGAGGAAACCCGTTCCGTGTTATATGGCGTGGTCCCTTGATATATCTGATTTAAATAAAGCTTTAAATAACTATTTTAGTTCTCACACCAGTCACAAGACTGACCTAGAGTTTATTGTTTCAATATAAACTCTAGGTGTCCTTATTTTCGACATAGGCAGCTAGTAGTTTTGGTTTTGTAGCTTTATATTCACAGGATCCTGATTTACAACTGAAGCGGTATTCGGAAAGCTCTGTATCCGTGTATCTGTTTTCAGTTGTGTTTTGTATTGTTTTTCCGTTGCGATGTATTTAAATGTAATTTAAATCTCTCATATTTTCTGTGTAATATTCATACTCTGTATATTCTTGTATTCTGGTGGAATTTTTGTAATTAACAATGAAATGTTCTTATATTTGTGTTCTGATTCGTCTTGTCCTTAGTACAATCCGCGATTTCCCGTAAGGGGGATTTCGGGTCATTATAGCTGGTATCAGAGCTTTGGTTTACAGAGCTCGGAGAACAAGACACGTTAGGACCAAGCGAAAGAATTCATCAGAGATTGCATTAGTAATATCCAATGGGAATGACTCGTTAGAGATAGGATCAGCGGTATCCTAGAACGAGTTTGAAGAGTAATATTTTGAAAATATAATTGAAAACAAAATTTGTTTTGGAAAATTAAATTCAATTATTCGTATTTGAATATTTATTTGTATTGATTTGGACAATCAAGTATATAAAGATTTTGCGTATACTTCTGATCCGCGTGTATTTGAAGTTTTAATATACTGGATAGATATAGAATTAAACTCTAGTCGCCCGGAGATGATTTTGATAATGGAGCTCCATCATCAGGATTTATGTTCGTGTTTCGAAACTGAGATATATATATATTTCCATTAGACTGGTGTGAGAACCAAAACTTGCATAGGATTATTTGTTGTGATTTAGCATCAAAAATCTGATTTTTGAACTATGTATCAAAATTTTGAATTTGAAAAGCTAATCAACTAATTGATTGCTGGTTATGTTGTTTGATTAATTAAAATATTGAACTTTTAGCCAAATTGAACCAAATAGTGAATTGTATTGAAAATTTGTCGCATTTGCATGCATATACATGTACATACATTGAACAGGTCATAACAAGGAGGCTAGAGAAGAGGAATAAAAGTGTTTGCCCGACAAATAGATACATGTTTATAGTATTTCTTGGGTTTTTGTTGATTTTATGAGCCGATTGGCTAGCCGCTTGGCTGTTTCTTTTTCTTTTTGGATTGGTGAGGGCCATGGGAGGCTATTTGAAATATCCTGAAGCTCCCAGTGCAGGGGAGGTTATGGCGAAATGTTTCAAAAATTTAGGGTGTTGGCCAAATTTTTGAAAAATTTGAAAGTTCTTAGAAACTGAAAAGTTGAAGAACTTAAGCCATAAAGAAAATAGTGAAAGTTGAGTTGATTAGTTAAACAACTTTCGGCTTCGTTCGTTTTCGGGGATGAAAAGTTTTAAGTGGGGGAGATTGTAATAACCCGGAGATCTGAGCTAATTTAAAAAAATTATTTTGGAAATTTTAGTTGATTTTGAGTATTTAAAATGAATTATTTTAAATAATAACGACGTGAAATTTATTTTGAATAGAATTCGAACGTATATATTTATTTGAATCGTTGTTAGAATATAAATATTTTATTTTAATTATAAAAGGAACTGAAAATGGCGAGGTAATTTGAAAATTCAATTTCAAAGTTCAAATGAATGTACAGGATTCAAAACAAACCAGAATTTAGCAAAACTAAAAATATTTGAATCTACCTGAGAATATCTTTCTAACGAATCCGAAAAATTGAAATTTCATAGCGGGAATAAAAAGATTTGCCCAGTTGAAAATTGGGAATAGTCGTTGTGGAATTCTGACCCTTAAAAATAGCCATTTTGCAAACGACCTATGTTTCTGACGAAACCACTTTTATTGGATCCGTGATATCAAATTATTGCTAGGTTTCAAAATTAATAATTTTTGAAATCAATATGTGAGCTTGGCAAAGGAAAACGTGTTTTAACAGTTTTAGTCAATTTCGATCGACTAGAAAATGGCCATTTTTCAAACGGTATCAGAATTTAACGAAACTAGTTTTGTTAGGATCGTATCATCAATACGAAGCTAGAAAGTACTTTTTCGGAATTTTTAGAGTCCGCATGTGGCCCCGGTAAATTGAAATGTGCGTTCAAATTCAATATATAGATTTATATTTTGATTTTGACGGAAAATGATCGAAACGGTCGAATTAACTTACGATACATATCCCATTGTGTTCGAAATGGGGGTTATTAGCTAGGGACGACACTCAGCTGATTCGATTTTGAGTTCAAAATAAAAAGTTACTTTTTGGGATAATTTAAAATAAAATTAAATAAACCTATCCTCTTTAAAACCTAAGTCAAAGCCCTCTCCCTCAGTCAAAATCGAAAAACCGCTACACCCCATTTTCCTTAGCCCGTCGCTCGATAAAACCGCCACCACCCTCCACCGCGCACCCCACCGCCGGCGACGCTCAGCCTCCCCCACCTCTACCGATGTCTGTCGACACCCCCTCCCTCCTCTCACGGACACTCTCTCCTCTCAAACCCCTCCACGTCTGAAACCCCACGCAACCCGCCACCTAGGGCCCCACCTTGCCTAGTCGCGCCCTCCAGCAGCCTGTCAGTCTCAAGTGCCGCCTCCCTCACCCCCATCTACGACCCCGAGGCCACCTCTTCCATAAAAATGTAATTTTTATATTTTCTACGTGTGGAAACCTGCTGAAACTCTCCGCCAACGCCACCATCCTCACCCTCGAGCACCACAGTGATTTTTTAATTAATTTATTTATTTAAGTAGTTAAAATTGAAATTTTTAATTAGAAATACGATTTTGACTTAGGTGAAAATATGATTTATTTTTAATTAAGAAAAGAAAAGATTTTTTTAGTTAGATAAAAATTCGATTTTTACATATATGAAGTAGCGATAAAAATATGATTTTTATATACTTGAGGATATACAAATGGGTTTATTATATATGTAGCGAATTAAAAATATAATCAGAATTATAGAAATACGATTTTTATATATGAAGACATAGAGTATGAAAATATAATTTTCATTGTATGTAGAGAATAAAAATATAATTTTTATACATGAAGTGGTATCATAAAAATGTGATTTTTAACGTAAAACCACGTGTAATAGATCTCGTTGGAAGCACGGCGAAGATTTTCAACATATAAAGAGTCGCGGTGTTTGGTTTAGCTTACCGGTGAGAACTCCTTACTTTTAATTTGTTTTCTAGTTGAAATATATACAAGGATGCAGACGGTGCTTAGTAGCACACGACACCCGTCGTCCATAGACCATGGATGGCTTGTTTGTTTGATTGATGTGTTGTGAAAGTTGATTGTGTGAAGTGGAATGAAATAAAATATTTTATCGTTATAAATATTTTATAGTTAAAAATATAATTTTTAACATGTATATAATATAAATATTTATAAACAAATCTGATGATTTGTTTATGTACACCCATTTGACTGATATTGATTGGGACGATAAATTTTACACATCGCCCAACTGCACAAATAAAAATATGTGTTTATTGATTTGAAACCCCACACGGGTATTAGGATGATATTTGACGTAAACTTATCTCGATTGTTTAGTTGTATGTCAATCGATGGGTTGACAGACTGTGTAAGCGTTAATTATTTATATTTAATGCTTATGCAGTTGTGTGGTGCACTCTGGATGATGGTTGATGATTTATCATTGCTATTATATACATGTGTTGTAGGGAATCCATATGATTAACGTTATATGGTAATTGATTGGGCCTCATTTCAAATTGGAAAATACGGAATATTAAAAAAGAAAATTCATGGGTTGAATAGAATAAATATTCTTGTGTTGAATAGAATGAAAATTCATGTGTTGAATAGAATGAATATTCATGTGTTGAATAAAAATAAATATTCATGTGTTGAATAAAAATAAAAATTCATGGGTTGAATAAAAATAAAAATTCATGTGTTGAATAGAATGAAAATTCATCTGTTGAATAGAAAGAAAATTCATGTGTTGAATAGAATAAAAATTCATGTGTTGAATAGAATAAATATTCATGTGTTGAATAAAAATATAAATTCATGTGTTGAATAAAATATATAATAATGTGTTGAATAAAAATATTTATTCATGTGTTTAAGAAAATATTCATTTGTTGAATAGAATAACGTAGTTATTGAAATATATAAAGCCGTGTTGGTTAGATATGCGCCATTTTGACGCGAACGATATTTATATTGATTATATTCATTTTTAACATGATTATAGAAAAGGAAGTGATTTCAAAATATAACGTTTTGAAAATATTATCATTTGTATATCGATGATGTGGAATATTCAATTTTGATTTGAAATTGAATATGAAGCTGAAATCGTTTCGAAAACGAATTTAAAACGATTTATAAAATACGTTTTAAAAGGAAATCAATGAAATATTTATAATATATATTATATATATATTAAATGGTCTGAATAGAATGCGCCGCACTGCAACAGTTCGCGAATTTTGATCATTGACTTCGAATGGATATTACGGAAGATCCGACCGTCGAATTCTCCTAAAACAGGAACCGTTGGGTTCGTATCGAAAGGAGCTTTCTAATGAATATTAGAGATTTGAAATCTAACGGTTGGATTTGGAATTATGTCCAAATCCAATTTGGAAAAGTTCGATGTAAGTGCAGTTCGATGGCCGTTGATGGAATTCGACTGTACGGGCCTTGATAAAATTATTGAAAATAGTAATAATTTGTGTAAAATCATAAGAAATGATTTGTGAAGAATTGAGTGAAAAATTCCAATTTTGAAAAGATAAAAATAGATTTTTATCAAAATGAACTAGTTTTGAACTAGAATTATAATCCCATTTATTTTTAAAATAAATAAAATGGATTTGAAATGGTTTTGAAAATAACCAGAATTTCCAATATATATATATATATATATATATATATATATATATATATATATATATATAAAGTGGAATTGGATTTGAATCGAAATCGACTTTGGAATATTTCAATGTTGGATTTCGAGATTATACAGATATTGTTATGGAAATTTGAAAGATATATTTATATCATTATTTCCAATAGGATATTTGTTGGTCAAAGAATTTGATATAGAATTTAAGCCAATATATTTTCTATTCAGAGCCTTGTATTTAATATCAAATGGGATTTGGGTTTGTCGTGAATGGTGTCTTCATTAACACTGTTCTTAAACCCAGTTGAGAAAAAGATTAAATCTTTTTATTTAGATTTAATGAAGTATACCAATTAAATGATATTTAATTGGAATTGAATTTGAATTGATTTTTGGGTTTATCGTGAACGGTGTTTTAAATAACACTCGTTCTTTAACCCGATAATTAATAGAATGTGATTTTGGGTTTATCGCGAACTGTGTTTTAAATGACATTGATTCTTTAACCCAGTTAAAGACAAGATATGATTTCCCAAGTTGAATAATCACTGATAGTGATTTTGGGGAAGATTAAAACCAAGTGGAGTTTTAATGAATCTTTAATTAGATTGAGATGATCGAGAATGAAGTATCACCATTTTTGCTCCAGGCGATAGTTTAATCTTTAATTAGATTTGAACGTGAAATGGTAATTGAATTTACCGATAACACTGTGGTGTTGGATATGAAGTATTACCAGTTTTTACTTCATGGGATGAATAGGTTGGGATTGGGAAATAAAATAAATGATTACTTCGGTGTGGTTTGCTAATCCCGACTAATTTGAGTTGATATTCAAAGGAAGATTAAAGAATAAATTTAAAGAATTTATCTTTGATAAAATTAATGGGAACTTTTCCCAAAGTGTAAGAATATTTGAATAAAAGAATATTCTGAATTGGAATGAGGCGTATGTTGTGTTTGTGTAGCACTTGTTTATTATACACGCGAGTTATTAAAAAAGACCGGGTTTATCCCATTCTGAATAACTGATTCGACGATGTGTCGAGGATGAAGACGGTGGTCGAAGACCGGAGGTCTTCCCATCGTTTGGGTGATTACTGATGATCTTGATTGGGCTGTATACCCAAGAGGAGGGAATCAGTTGGTGATCGTCCAGATGTACTTGGAGATCGATGGATATGCGAGGTACAAGGTGCCTCCGGTTTCGTTCAGACCCAGAACGAACTTGTAAATGGACTGTGTGTCTAACATTGGATTTTATTCTGTGTGATTGATTTCTATTAAATATATTTCTGTTTAGCGACGGAGAATTTATTCTCTTGCTTAACGCCCTTCTCTAAGACGTACGAGCTCAGGGGTTATATATTGATGGATATCCATCGCATGGAGTGAATTACCTATGTGGCATGCCTAAGTGGCAAATGATCAAGGCTTTTGTTGAAATTGTGATTGATGATCAAAGCACTGCCTGTGTGCATAGCTTTGTGTAACATTGATTCGCGAGCTTCACACCCCGGTTTGGAACCAGAAACGAGATGGGACATGTGTTTCCTTCTAGCTAGGGTGGTGTCAGTGACCTACCAGCCTTGACATTTATATTATTTTCACCTGTGTGGTTGTTGGATTGCGAGGCGCCTCGGATATATTGGTGACTGTGTTGAGCCGATGGAGTCATTTGGCTCATTGACGCTCAAAAGGGCGAGGAAACACAGTGTTCAGGCATTTTAATCCACATCGGTGGACCGGACCTGACGATCCAAGGGCCTACCTAAGTCTGGGTCCTGAGACATGGGCTAGAGCGTCTCGAATAGGTAGAGGACTATCTTTTTCCTCTGTTCACAGATGGAAGCCCAACTTCCAGTACGTGACGTTTGCAGTTTTGATTGTAGAGCCTAGTATGGCGACATGATATATGGTACCCATGCCGTCTATGATTGATATTTACGATTGAAATTGTTTTGACACTATACACTTATAATAGTATCAAATGATTTGTTTTTAACGTACCAAGCATGTTTAGCTATTATAAGGGAAAACCCTATTCTCCGGCTTGTGTTGCATTGTGTGATGGGACCTGGGTCTTATAATAGCTTCATTTTTCCAAAAAGCATTACGCTGTTTTGTTAAATGCAACGGTATTCTTGGGAGGAAACCCGTTCCGTGTTATATGGCATGGTCCCTTGATATATCTGATTTAAATAAAGCTTTAAATAACTATTTTAGTTCTCACACCAGTCACAAGACTGACCTAGAGTTTATTGTTTCAATATAAACTCTAAGTGTCCTTATTTTCGACATAGGCAGCTAGTAGTTTTGGTTTTGTAGATTTATATTCACAGGATCCTGATTTACAACTGAAGCGGTATTCGGAAAGCTCTGTATCCGTGTATCTGTTTTCAGTTGTGTTTTGTATTGTTTTTCCGTTGCGATGTATTTAAATGTAATTTAAATCTCTCATATTTTCTGTGTAATATTCATACTCTGTATATTCTTGTATTTTGGTGGAATTTTTGTAGTTAACAATGAAATGTTCTTTTATTTGTGTTCTGATTCGTCTTGACCTTAGTACAATCCGCGATTTCCCGTAAGGGGGATTTCGGGTCGTTATAGCTGGTATCAGAGCTTTGGTTTACAGAGCTTGGAGAACAGGACACGTTAGGACCAAGCGAAAGAATTCATCAGAGATTGGATTAGTAATATCCAATGGGAATGACTCGTTAGAGATAGGATTAGCAGTATCCTAGAACGAGTTTGAAGAGTGATATTTTGAAAATATAATTGAAAACAAAATTTGTTTTGGAAAATTAAATTCAATTATTCGTATTTGAATATTTATTTGTATTGATTTGGACAATCAAGAATATAAAGATTTTGCGTATACGTCTGATCCGCGTGTATTTGAAGTTTTAATATACTGGATAGATATAGAATTAAACTCTAGACGCCTGGAGATGATTTTGATGATGGAGCTCCATCATCAGGATTTATGTTCGTGTTTCGAAACTGAGATATCTATATATTTCCATTAGACTGGTGTGAGAACCAAAACTTGCATAGGATTATTTGTTGTGATTTAGCATCAAAAATCTGATTTTTGAACTATGTATCAAAATTTTGAATTTGAAAAGCTAATTAACTAATTGATTGCTGGTTATGTTGTTTGATTAATTAAAATATTGAACTTTTAGCCAAATTGAACCAAATAGTGAATTGTATTGAAAATTTGTCGCATTTGCATGCATTTACATGTACATACATTGAACAGGTCATAACAAGGAGGCTAGAGAAGAGGAATAAAAGTGTTTGCCCGACAAATAGATACATGTTTATAGTATTTCTTGGGTTTTTGTTGATTTTATGAGCCGATTGGCTAGCCGCTTGGCTGTTTCTTTTTCTTTTTGGATTGGTGAGGGCCATGGCAGGCTATTTGAAATATCCAGAAGCTCTCAGTGCAGGGGAGGTTATGGTGAAATGTTTCAAAAATTTAGGGTGTTGGCCAAATTTTTGAAAAATTTGAAAAGTTCTTAGAAACTGAAAAGTTGAAGAACTTAAGCCATAAAGAAAATAGTGAAAGTTGAGTTGATTAGTTAAACAACTTTCGGCTTCGTTCGTTTTCGGGGACGAAAAGTTTTAAGTGGGGGAGATTGTAATAACCCGGAAATCTGAGCTAATTTAAAAAAATTATTTTGTAAATTTTAGTTGATTTTGAGTATTTAAAATGAATTATTTTAAATAATAACGACGAGAAATTTATTTTGAATAGAATTCGAACGTATATATTTATTTGAATCGTCGTTAGAATATAAATATTTTATTTTAATTATAAAAGGAACTGAAAATGGCGCGGTAATTTGAAAATTCAATTTCAAAGTTCAAATGAATGTACAGGATTCAAAACAAACCATAATTTAGCAAAACTAAAAATATTTGAATCTACTTGAGAATATCTTTCTAACGAATCCGAAAAATTGAAATTTCATAGCGGGAATAAAAAGCTATGCCCAGTTGAAAATTGGGAATAGTCGTTGTGGAATTCTGGCCCTTAATAATAGCCATTTTGCAAACGACCTCTGTTTCTGACGAAACCACTTTTGTTGGATCCGTGATATCAAATTATTGCTAGGTTTCAAAATTAATAATTTTTGAAATCAATATGTGAGCCTGGCAAAGGAAAACGTGTTTTAACAGTTTTAGTCAATTTCGATCGACCAGAAAATGCCCATTTTTCAAATGATCTCAGAATTTAACGAAACTAGTTTTATTAGGACCGTATCGTCAATACGAAGCTAGAAAATATTTTTCGGGAATTTTTAGAGTCCGTATGTGGCCCCGGTAAATTGAAATGTGCATTCAAATTCAATATATAGATTTATATTTTGATTTTGATGAAAATTGATCGAAACGATCGAGTAAGCTTACGATACATATCCCATTGTGTTCGGAATGAAGGTTACTAGCTAGGGACGACAGTCGGTGGGTTCGATTTTGAGTTCAAAACAAAAAGTTACTTTTTGGGATAATTTAAAATAAAATTATATAAACCTATCCTCTTTAAAACCTAATTCAAAGCCCTCTCCCCCAGTCAAAATCGAAAAACCACTGCACCCCATTTTCCTTAGCCCGTTGCTCGATAAAACCGCCACCACCCTCCACCTTGCACCCCATCGCCAGCGACGCTCAGCCTCCACCGACGTCTGTCGACACCCCCTCCCTCCTCTCACGCACACTCTCTCCTCTCAAACCCCTCCACGTTCGAAACCCCACGCCACCCGCCACCTAGGGCCCTACCTCACCTAGACGTGCCCTCCAGCAGCCCGTCAATCTCAAGCGTCGCCTCCCTCATCCCCATCTTCGACCCCGAGACCCCCTCTTCCATAAAAATGTAATTTTTATATTTTCTACGTGTGGAAACCTGCTGAAACTCTCCGCCGATGCCACCATCCTCCCCCTTGAGCACCACAGTGAGTATTTAATTAATTAATTAATTTAAGTAGGTAAAAATGAAATTTTTAATTAGAAATATGATTTTTACTTAGGTGAAAATATGATTTATTTTTAATGAAGAAAAGATAAGATTTTTTTAGTTAGATAAAAATTCGATTTTTACATATATGAAGTAGCGATAAAAATATGATTTTTATGTAGTAGAGGATATAAAAATGTGATTTTTATATATGTAGCTTATTAAAAATATGATTAGAATTATAGAAATACGATTTTTATATATGAAAACATAGAGTATGAAAATATAATTTTCATTGTATGTAGAGAATAAAAATATAATTTTTATACATGAAGTGGTATCATAAAAATGTGATTTTTAACGTAAAACCACGTGTAATAGATCCCATTGGAAGCACGGCGAAGATTTTCTACATATGAAGAGTCACGGTGTTTGGTTTAGCGTATCGATGAGAACTCCTCACTTTTAATTTGTTTTCTAGTTGAAATATATACTAGGATGCAGACGGTGCTTAGTAGCACCCGATACCCGTCGTCCACAGACCATGGATGGCTTGTTTGTTTGATTGATGTGTTGTGAAAGTTGATTGTGTGAAGTGGAATGAAATAAAATATTTTATCGTTATAAATATTTTATAGTTAAAAATATAATTTTTAATGTGTATATAATGTAAATATTTATAAACAAATAGGACGATTTGTTTATGTACACCCATTTGAATGATATTGATTGGGACGATAAATTTTACACATCGCCCAACTACACAAATAAAAATCTGTGTTTGTTGATTTGAAACCCCACACAGGTATTGGGATGATATTTGACGTACACTAATCCCGATTGTTTAGTTGTATGTCAATCGATGGGTTGACAGACTGTGTAAGCGTTAATTATTTATATTTAATGCTTATGCAGTTGTGTGGTGCACTCTGGATGATGGTTGATGATTTATCGTTGCTATTATATACATGTGTTGTAGGGAATCCATATAATTAACGTTATATGGTAATTGATTGGGCCTCATTCCAATTTGGAAAATAAGGAATATTATGAAAGAAAATTCATGGTTTGAATAGAATAAATATTCATGTGTTGAATAGAATAAAAATTCATGTGTTGAATAGAATGAATATTCATGTGTTGAATAAAAATAAATATTCATGTGTTGAATAAAAATAAAAATTCATGGGTTGAATAGAATGAAAATTCATGTGTTGAATATATAGAAAATTCATGTGCTAAATAGAATAAAAATTCTTGTGTTGAATAGAATAAAAATTCATGTGTTGAATAGAATAAATATTCAGGTGGTGAATTAAAATATAAATTCATGTGTTGAATAAAATATATTGTAACACCCCATATTTTCTGTTAACGGTATAGTAACGAATTAAACAATACTTAATTTAAAATGTGGTAATTAAGGGAAACGGGTTACGCCATTGTGTTCATCTCGGAATTCTGGTTGAGATAGAGTCCGAGTTTGCGTAAATTGGACTTCGTATGAAGAAGTTATGGCTGTCGGAAGTTTCCAGAAAATTCAAATGAATTCAAACAGCTCGAAAACTAATTAAAATTCAAATCAGAGGTCAGAAGCGGGCTGGGCGGGAAAATTCCCGCCCAGGACCCAGGTCGACCAGGGGGTCAACCCTTGTGTTGACCTCCCCCCTACAGGTCGACCTAGGGGTCGACCTGCCCCCCTACCCCGGGAATATCTTAAAGGTGACGATTTTATGACTCAGTGTTGAGTCACTAGGGATGAGGTGTCACCCTATCTTGACTGGATGGCTGTGGTTAACCCTAGGATCATCCGACAGCTCAAATTGAATTGAAATTCTATATAAACAACCCAACGGTCAAACCAAAATCACACAAAAATAATCCTAGAAATATCATGCTGTCAATAGAAAACTTGGAGTAGCCGTCACCAATTCAAAGACAAGATAAGAACTTGAATCAAAAATCAAATTAAAAGATTATCAAATTCAACGATCTACATCAAAGGCGAGCTTACCAATTTCAGAATTCAGATTTCAGAACGCAAGAATTCCTTTTTAGTTTGTAAGTTGGTTATTACGCAGATTTAAACATTCTTTCAATTGAATCATGACATGTTGTAATTTGGATATAGAATGATGCTTATGTATAAGATTTGCTTCTCGTTTATCTTAAAGTATCGTTGTAGTTAATCATGTCTATATGCTTGTGGTGATGAACATATTATATATTAATCATGTTTATATGCTTGTGGTGTTGAACATATTATATATTAATCATGTCTATATGCTTGTGGTGATGAACATATTGTATGTTATTGGAATCTACTAGGATTGGGTAATGGATTTATTTTGGAAATTAAATGGTGAAACAGGTCATGTTATAAATTGGTGGTTATTTGCAAGTTTATGATTTAAACACATGCTTATATGTTAGATCAACACTTATGTATATTC
Source organism: Allium sativum (assembly GCA_030737875.1). Classification (NCBI taxonomy): domain Eukaryota; kingdom Viridiplantae; phylum Streptophyta; class Magnoliopsida; order Asparagales; family Amaryllidaceae; genus Allium; species Allium sativum. The sequence goes on along the minus strand of CM060914.1, from coordinate 93,286,435 downwards.
ACGTTAAGCTGAATCTATTTATGTTGTAAAATTTAGAGTTGTAGTCCTCTTCTGTTTTAACATATAAGTATCATGCTAAATTGTGATTCGAATACATTTATGACAGCCCTCTTACGTTTAACACACATAAGTTATCATGCTAAGTTGAAATTTAAAAAAATGATTATAGTAGCTTCTTATGTTTTGACATACATAAGTTAATATGCTATGTTGTGATTTGAAACTGTGATTATATGTTAAACCTCCATGCTAGACCTTTGTCAAATTTACATGACAATTAGACCCAACTTAGTCACAAGTTCACCATTACCCATTTAATTAAAGTTAATGTTATCTCTATGCCAAGTTACACATGACAAGTTGAAATGTATGCTATTTTATGTTTATTTCATGTCCCTTGTTTATTATCCCTTTAATTTTATGTGGGTTGGGCTAATTTACTAGACCAACATTTTATGTGATTCATGCGTATGTTCCACGGGGGTAGCAATGGGAAAATATGAAAATTCATGACATAGATTTGTTCATAAAATGGTATATTTGATATACCATTTATGGGAGCATAATCAAAGGATAATTATGGCATGATTAAATTAAATTAAATTTACACAAAAAAAATTAGACATATATAAAAAATATGTAAATTTAGAGAAAATACGAATATGCCTAACCGGAGGATAGACTGAGTTGTGGTGTAAATCTGCCCGGAACCGACCAGCATATCTAGTGACCACAACAAGACCTGTCTAATGTGGGTGGTTAGTGCATCAAGCCCAAAAAGAACCCGAGATAAGACTGAGTTGTGGTGTAAATCTGCCCGGAACCGACCGGCACATCCACTGACCACAACAAGACCTGTCAAATGTGAGTGGTTGATGCTTTAATAAATTAAAGCTAAGTCAGGATTGGTAGGGTTAAGTCAATTAGGAAAATACTTAACTGATTCAACATGTTAACTAAACGAATGGATAGGGTTAGGTAAACTTGGACACTTAACCAAATAAACATGTTGATTAGAAAACCCTAGTAACGGAGACCCATTTCAGCAGTAACCCACATAGATGTATCATGGTACCCTGAAACTAGGCAGGGTAGGGCACGATTACTGGGCTGAGTATAAGCGGTCAAAACATCTGCGGTTGGTGGGCCAGTGTTGGTTCCGACGGAGTGTGGGCGTGCACGTACTCCGGAGTGGAAAAATCAGGCACTGGGCATTAGTAGTATACATTGTGCATCCTGAATCGTGTCGGGTTGCCACCATAGGGACTGATACACCCCATGGTGGGACCAGCATAGGTATCTACAGTCAAGTGGGGCCGAATGACACAGGATATGAATGCATGCGAGTAAGAGCCAATCATCAAGGGGATCGTTTGTTATGAACACGTAGGGCTGGTTGAACCAATGGTTAAGTGGGTGCAGAGACTATAGTAATGGGTGCGATCACACGTTCCTCTTATCTTATATTAGGGTATTGTCCTATGTTCTGTTATTACTGTCAAGATCCCTTTCCTTGTTTAAATACTAGTAATCACCGAACTTACTAGACTTATTGTCTGACCCGTTTTCTTTTGTCCTCTTTTCTTCCATTTCCCTTCCCCCCCCCCCCCCAGGTCCACAGGGAGGGAATACTGCAGCTTAGTCAGACTCTTTGCAAGCTTCAAGAAAGTAGATGTACGATTTGGACTCTCTCTCACCTTGGCTATGGCTTTTGGACATTATCCTTGGGGATTTATGCACTTTTATTTTTGGTTTATGCTTCTTTATTGAATAATCAAGACAACGATTATGTTGTAATGTTTTGGAAGTTATTTTTAGACAATTTGGTGTAATGCTTTTGTATTGAACCACGTATGAAATAAATGATTGAATTTCGCAACTTATATTTATCTGTCTTGTAAAGTTTTCTGTGTCTTGTACCTATAACCCTCCACCAAAGTTAAGGCATTCCCTTTGTGAGTGACCTTAACGGAGGTGGGGTGTTTCATATATATTCATGTGTTGAATAAAAATATATATTCATGTGTTGAAGAAAATATTCATTTGTTCAATAGAATAACGAAGTTATTGAAATATATAAAGCCGTGTTGGTTAGGTATGCGCCATTTTAACGTGAACATATCGATTATATTCATTTTTATAATGATTATAGAAAAGGAAGTGATTTCAAAATATAACGTTTTGAAAATATTATCATTTGTATATCGATGATGTGGAATATTCAATTTTGATTCGAAATTGAAAATGAAGTTGAATTCGTTTCGAAAACGAATTTAAAATGATTTATAAAATACGTTTTAAAACGAAATCGACAAAATATATATAATATATAATATATATATATATATATATATATATATATATTAAATGGCCTGAATAGAACGCGCCGTGCCGCGGCAGTTCGCGAATTTCGACAATTGACTTCGAATGTATATTACGAGAGATCCGACCGTCGGATTCTCCTAAAACCTGAACCGTTTGGTTCGAATCGAAAGGAGCTTTCTAATGAATATTAGAGATTTCAAATTTAATGGTTGGATTTGGAATTATTTCCAAATCAAATTTGGAAAAGGCCGCTGTAAGTGCAGTTCGATGGCCATTGATGGAATTCGACTGTACGGGCCTTGATAAAATTATTAAAAATAGTAATAATTTGTGTAAAATCATAAGAAATGATTTGTGAAGAAATGAGATGAAAAATTCCAAATTTGAAAAGATAAAAATTGATTTTTATCGAAATGAACTAGTCTTGAACTAGAATTATAATCCCATTTATTTTTAAAATAAATAAAGTGGATTTGAAATGGTTTTGAAAATAACCAGAATTTCCAATATATATATATATATATATATATATATATAGTGGAAATAGATTTGAATCGAAATTGTCTTTGGAATATTTCGATGTTGGATTTTGTGATTATACAGATATTGTTATGGAAATTAGAAAGATATATTTATATCATTATTTCCAATACGATATTTGTTGGTCGTAGAATTTGATATTGAATATTAGCCGATATATTTTCTATTCAGAGCCCTGTATTTAATATCAAATGGGATTTGGGTTTGTCGTGAATGGTGTCTTCATTAACACTGTTCTTAAACCCAGTTGAGAAAATGATTAAATCTTTTTATTTAGATTTAATGAAGTATACCAATTAAATGATATTTAATTGGAATTGAATTTAAATTGATTTTTGGGTTTATCGTGAACGGTGTTTAAAATAACACTCGTTCTTTAATCCGATAATTAATAGAATGTGATTTTGGGTTTATCGTGAACCGTGTTTTAAATGACATTGGTTCTTTAACCCAGTTAAAGATAGGATATGATTTCCAAAGTTAAATAATCATTGATAGTGATTTTTGGGAAGATTAAAACCAAGTGGAGTTTTAACAAATCTTTAATTAGATTGAGATGATCGAGAATGGAGTATCACCAGTTTTGCTCCATGCGATAGTTAAATCTTTAATTAGATTTGAACGTGAAATGGTAATTGAATTTACCGATAACACCGTGGTGTTGGATATGAAGTATTACCAGTTTTTACTTCATGGGATGAATAGGTTGGGATTGGGAAATAAAATAAATGATTACTTCGGTGTGGTTCGCTAATCCCGACTAATTTGAGTTGATATTCAAAGGAAGATTAAAGAATAAATTTAAAGAATTTATCTTTGATAAACTTAATGGGAACTTTTCCCAAAATGTAAGAATATTTGAATGAAAGAATGTTATGAATTGGAATGAGGCATATGTTGTGTCTGTGTAACACTTGTTTATTATATACGCGAGTTATTCAGAAAGACCGGGTTTATCCCATTCTGAATAACTGATTCGACGATGTGTCGAGGATGAAGATGGTGGTCGAAGACCGGAGGTCTTCACATCATTTGGGTGATTACTGATGATCTTGATTGGGCTGTACACCCAAGAGGAGGGAATCAGTTGGTGATCGTCCAGACGTACTTCGAGATCGATGGATATGCGAGGTACAAGGTGCCTCCGGTTTTGTTCAGACCCAGAACGAACTTGTAAATAGACTGTGTGTCTAACATTGGATTTTATTCTGTGTGATTGATTTCTATTAAATATATATCTGTTTGGCGGCGGAGAATTTATTCTCTTGCTTAACGCCCTTCTCTGAGACGTACGAGCTCAGGGGTTATATACTGATGGATATCCATCGCATGGAGTGAATTGCCTGTGTGGAATGCCTAAGTGGCAAATGATCAAGGCTTTTTTTTAAAAAGCAAAGTCTTGTGGTTGATGATCAAAGCACCGCCTGTGTGGCATAGCTTTGTGTAACATTGATTCGCGAGCCCATTAATGCTTATACAGTGTAGAATGCACTCTGGATGATGGATTGTTGTTTTCAATGTTGTTATATACATGTGTTGTGTGAAATCCATATAATCAACATTATATGGTAATTTTTTGTGTCTGATTCCAGTTCAGAATGAACGAATATTTTAAAATAACAAATATTTTAAAATAATGAATATTTTAAAATAATATTCAGTAAAAGATCAAAATCTGATTTTGATGTCCGATTTGGGATGGACACGAATATATTTAAATATATAAAGCTGTGTTGATTAGATTAACGCCATTTTGACATGAACGATATTTATATCGATTTTATTCATTTTTATAATGAATATCGAAAAGGAAGTGATTTCAAAATCTGAAGTCTGAAATTATTATCATTTATATATTAAAGATACGGAATATTTAATTTTGATTTGAAATTGAATATGAAGTTGAAATCATTTTGAAAATGAATTTAAAACGATTAATAAAATAAGTTTTAAATGGAAATCGACGAAATATATACTATATATATTATATATATAATATAAGGGCCTATATAGAACGCGCTGCAATAGTCCGCGAATTTCAACCATTGATTTCGAATGGACATTACGGGAGATCCGACCGTCGGATTCTCTTAAAACTGGAACCATTAGGTTCGTATCGAAAAGAGCTTTTCAACAAATATAAGAGATTTGAAATCTAATGAATGGATTTGGAATTATGTCCAAATCAAATTTGGAAAAGGTCACTGTAAGTGCAGTTCGATGGTCGTTTATGGAAATCGATTGTACGGGCCTTGATAAAATTATTAAAAATATTAATAACTTGTGTACAATCATAGTAGATGATTTGGAAAGAATTGGGATGAAAAAATTCCATATTTGAAAAGATCAAAATATATTTTTATTGAAATGAACTAGTTATGAACTAGAATTATAATCCAATATTTTTAAATAAATAAATTGGATTTGACATGGTTTTAAAAAAAATAACCAAAATTTCCAATATATGAATTGGAATGGATTTGAGTTGAAATTATCTTTGGAATATTTTGATATTGGATTCCATGATTATACGGATATTGGGGAGGAATTTGAAAGATATGTATATATATCGTTATTCCCAATATGATATTTGCTGATTTCAGAATTTGATATTGAATATAAGCCAATATAATTTCTATTCAGGGCCTTGTATTTAATATTGAATTGGATTTTGGGTTTGTCGTGAACTGTGTTTTAAATGATACTGTTCTTAAACCCAGTTGAGAAAAGATATAAATATTTTTATTAAGATTTAATGAAGTTTACCATTTAATTAACATTTAATTGGAATTAAATTGAAATTGGTTTTTGGGTTTATCGTGAATTGTGTTTTAAATAACACTTGTTCTTTAACCCGATTAGCAATGGAATAAGATTTTGGGTTTGTTGTGAATGGTATCTATAATAATACTATTCTTAAACCCAATGGAGTTAAGGAAATTAGAAACTAACTGGAGATTAGTTGAGTTGAATGGTTTCCTGGGTATTGATCTGATGTTGGTTTCGGCCTTCAGGATTAATATGTAGGGAATTGTTCTCTTACTAATTTACGGTTAGAGACTGATGGGATGAGGTCTTTAGTAACACTGTTCTTGAAACCCATGTGAAGAGACTAAATCTTTTAATTAAGATTGTTAGAGTTTCCAATTATATTTAATAATTGGAATAAAATGGAATGTGAATTGGTTTTATCGTGAATTGTGTTTTCAAGGACATTCGTTCTTTAACCCGACTTATAGTGAGATGGGATTTGGAATTTATAAATCTTTTTATTATATATTTTACGGGAATTTTCCAAAGAAAAGACTTCCAATTTAATATATTAAATTGGAATTGAATGGAATTCGATTGATAATAATCGAAGTGAACTTCTGTGGAGGAAAACTATTAATACAAATGGAATTTAAAAGGCTTTTCCATTATTCCATTCATATTATTATTTGGATACAGAAATTGATATCGACTATATATTGATTTGTTTTTCCGTAAAGATTCCATAATTAATGGAAGGTGATTTTGGGTTTATCGTGAGCTTTGTTTTAAATGACATTAGTTCTATAACCCAGTTAAAGATAAGATTAATTTCTTAACTTTGAAAAATCATAAAGAAATGATTTTTGGGAATTAAAGCTGAATTAGAGTTTTAATGAATCTTTAATTATATTGGAATGTGAATGGTATGATTAAAATTATCGAATTCATGTAATGATTGAGAATGGAGTACCACCAGTTTTACTCCAAGCGATAGTTAAATCTTTAATTAGATTTGAACGTGAAATGACAATTGAATTTACTGATAACACCGAGGTATTAGATATGGAGTACTACCAGTTTTGCTCCATAAGATGAATAGGTTGGGATTGGGAAATAAAACAAATGATTACTTTGGTAAGGTTCGCAAATCCCGACTAGTTTGGATAAACTTTAATTTGGTTTGAATTGATATCCAAAGGAAGATTAAAGAATAAATTTAAAGAAGTTATCTTTGATAAAATTAATGGGAACCATTCCCAAAGGATATGAATGTTTAAATAAAAAGAATATTCATAATTGAAATGAGGCGTATGTTGTGTTTTTATAGCACTTGTTTATTATATACGCGAGTTATTCAGAAAGACCGGTTTTATCCCATTCTGAATAACTGAATCGGCGATGAGTCGAAGATGAAGACGGAGGTTGAAGACCGGAGGTCTTCACATTGTTTGGATGATTACTGATGTCTTGATTGGGCTGTACACCCAAGACAAGGTAATAAGTGGTGATCGTCCAAATGTACTTGGAGATCGACTAGATATACGAGGGCCTCTCTCCTGTATTGGACATATGGGACGAGGAATAAGGTGCCTCCGGTTTCGTTTAGACCCAGAACGAACTTGTAAATGGATGTGTGTCTGACATCGGGTTCCATTCTGTGTGATTGATAGACATTGGCTGCATAGCATGAATTCCCAATGTGGCATGCTAAGATGCAAATGATCAAGGCTTCTGCTGAAAAACAGAGTCTTGTGGTGGATGAACAAAGCACGACTTTAATATAGCATAGCTTTGTGTAGCGTTAATTTGGGAGCCTCGCACCCCGGTGTGAACCAGAAACGGGAGAGGACATCAGGGAGGGCATGCGTTTCCTTCTAGCTAGGAGTGGTGTCATGGTTTTGCATGCCCAGATGTTTTACTTATGTGGATAATGGATAGCGAGGCGCCGTGGAAATATCGGCATTACGGGGCCAATGGATGGTATGGTCTTTATACAGACCTATTTTCGCCCCATAGGCCGGGGAAATGTAGTGTTTAGGCATTTTAATCCACATCAAGTGGATCGGCCCTGATGATCCAAGGGCCCACCTGAGTATGGGCCCTGAGACATTGTAGGCTAGATTGTCTCGAAGCAGTAAGGACGATCCCTTGCCTTAGTTCACAAACAGAAATTCAACTTCCAATACGTGACATTTTGGTTTTATTTGTGGAGCCTAGTATGGCGACATAGTGGGATGGGGCACTCATGCCGTCTATGATTGATACATTTATATTTGAAGTTTTTTCATACACTTTACACTATAATAGTATCAAACTGATTTGTTTTAAATGTACCAAGCATGTTTGGATATTATAAGGTAAAACTCCATCCTCCGGCTTACGTTGCATTGTGTGATGGGACCTGAGTCTTATAATAACTTCATTTTTCCAAAAAGCATTGCGCTATTTGTTTTATGCACTAATATACTTGGAAGGAAACCCGTTCCGTGTTTACGGCGTGTGAAACACCCCACCCTTCATTAAAGTCACTAACAAAGGACTGCCTTAACTTTGATGCAGGTTTTTAAGTAAAAGTCACAGATAAAACACAAGACAGATATAAACATATATATATATATAAGCAGCGGAAAACAACAGACTTTACATTTCATAAAAATGTGTTCAAACAAAAACATTTCCATACTTGTCTCATAATAACTTCCAAAACATTACAACATCATTTTTGTCTTGGTTATTAAATAAAGAAGCATAAAACATAATTAAAACTGCATAAATCCCCATGATTGTGTCCAACAGCCATAGCTAAAGCAAGAGAGTCCAAACCGTACATCTACTGTTTTGATGCTTGAAAAGAGTCTGACTAAGCTGGTTTGTTTCCTCCCTGTGGACCTAGGGGGGACGGAAGAAAAGAAGACGAAAGAAAATAGGGTCAGACATAAAGCCTGGTAAGCCTAGTGACTCTTCAGTATGAGAATAAGAAAAAGGGCATGATAAGTATAAACTGGAAATAGGAGAGTGTCATAAACTAAGACAAAGCAGTTTGAATCGAATATACTATCGCACCCCACACTATATCTCTGCAACTACATGCATTAGTTCTAAACTGGCACCCCATGCTGAGGGTGAAGCGAACCCTTTTTTCTAAAGATCGGCTCCTATTCGCATAATCATCTGTGTCTTACGGCCCCCAAAGAATTGTAGATACCTATGCTGGCCCCACCATGGGGTGTATCAAGTCCCACGGTGACGACCCGACACAAAACTGGAAATACATAGGTTATACTACTGGTGCCCCCAATGCCCTGTTTGTATGCTCCGAAGTGTGTGCATGCTCGCACTCCGTTAGAACCCACACTGTTGCACCCACCGCCGTCGCTTTTGACTGCTTACAATCAGCCCAGTAATCGTGCCCCACCCTGCCTAGTTTCAGGGTACCATGATACCTAATTGGGTTACTGCTGAAATGGGTCCCCGTTACTAGGGTTTTCAAGTCAAATATGTTAAATGGTTAAGTGTCAGTGTTTACCTAACCCCACCCATCAATTTCATTAACATGTTGAATTGGTTAAGTGTTTTAGTTAACTTAACCCTACTACCCTGACAGTCTGTCCTTAGCTTTTTAAAGCACCGACCACTCACATTAGACAGGTATTGTTACGGTTACTGGATGTGCTGGTCGGTTTCGGGTAGATTTACACCGTAACTCAGTCTAACCTCGGGTCCTTATTGGGGTCCATGCTTAACCACCCACATTGGATAGGTATTGTTGTGACTACTGGACAGCCGGGCGGGTCCGGGTAGGTTCAACTCAATCCAACCTCATGTTAAGCATACTCGTATTTTCTAAATTTACATATTTGTCTTTATTACTTAATATATGTAAATTTGTCAATAATTAAATGTTGTGGCCCACTTTCCAAGTTTAACGTGTTTGGTATAAGAATTTATACCATCCAAACGTTGCCACTTTTGGCATGTGGAAAACATGCCAATTTCATATATTTTTACCAATTTATGTGAAGTTCTACCAATATTCCCAACGTTACCCCGTTTAAATATTAGGCTAACAATCTTAGCCTAATTTTCGTTCGCATGATTTTGACATATGATATTAGGCTAAAAACTTAGCCTAATTTAGCGCATACAAAATTGGCATAAGAGAATTCATAAACATGAACATGACATAGGCGTAAACTTGCCATTTTTGGCATAGTCAATATGAACATCATAGATGTGAACTTGCAAAATAGCCAACATGAATGTCATAGGTGTGAACTTGCAACATAGACTAATCAATCATACATGTGAATTTACAACATAGCCTAAATCAGCTTTCATATATGTGAACTTGCATTGAAATAGGGATCTAAACAAATAGGTGTCACATAAATTAGCATTTGATTTAGATAACATAAGCCTAAACATGTTTTTGGATCTAGGCGTAACATCGAACATAACTAGCATATGACAAGAATGTGGCGTTTTCATAAATATGTATAATTTTATGACAAGGGTGTAAACTAGATCCAATCATATATCTAATTACAACATGAAACATGTATTAAAGTGGATCTTGACATGGATCCAATTAACTTGCAACTTTCTTACAAACATACTAGCATGAATGTAAACATAATCGTTTAGGCATAAAGGTTCTAACATATATATATATATATATATATATATATATATATATATGAAATCCTAATCACATACAACCTATATAGTCACATAAACATATAGGTGTCGATTACAACATGAACTATACAACTTGCATGTGATTCTATATGTACAGTAGGATCAATATCAATTCAACTATACCACAAACATCACAATACCACAATCATTTCAATACATAGATTGAATTAACATCGTTGTTACATAATAACGTAATTCCATTTCCATTTTACATCGAATCAATTCCTAACTTTTATTCACATCGGAAAAATCACTATACTTACAACGAACGACGGTCTTGTTTTCTGATTTCTGAATTTGATATGCTTTCCTTTGGGTAGACTAGCGTTCATTTGATTCGTGTTTTAACTCTAATTGGGCTCGTCTCTAGGCTTTTCTACAAGTGGAGGCTCCTCTCACTTTCCTACCGACAGCATGGCGGCTCCGTCTCTAATTTCTTATGTGAATTTAGGTTGGAGTCTTAGGTTGTTTACATAGATTTTCACATTGATTTGAGCCGTCAGATGATCATAGACGAATCTAGACCATTCACTTTGAAAGGAGCCAATCAAAATGCGACATGTCAGCCCTAGTGACACAGCCAAGCCTCAGAAATCGACCAGAACCCGACCAGGCCAGCCAGGGCCAAACCAGGTCGACTGGGCAGGTCGACCCCCAGGTCGACCTGGTGCCTGGGCCGGAATTTCCCGCCTAGCCCAGTTTGGTCTGATTTTTGAATTTTGAACTTCGTCTCGAACCGTTTGAATTTTAAATTTGAATTCTGAAACTTCCGAAGGTCATAACTCCTTCATACGGAGTCCGATTCACGAAACTCGGACTCTATCTTAGGCAGAATTCCGAGACGAACACAGTGGCATAATCTGTTTCTCTTAATTCTTTCATTAAGAATTAATTATACTTAAATTTGTTAATTTACAGTTAACAGAAAATTCGGGGTGTTACATTCTCCCCTCCTTAAAGGATTTCGTCCCCGAAATCTTCAAGTCTAGGAGAACGTACATCCTAACATCCAATCGTCCATCTACTCAACCATCAAACACAGGCGTCCATTGTCCTTAAAAGACTTCTAATTCTTCATGATCATATGCACAGCGTGTGTATATGTCCTTATCTAATGCAAAATCAGGCGGTCTACTTATCCAGTTGACCTCCTTAATGAAAATCATTTAAGTGCCATGAATCCATTATGTATGCAAATTTTTTTGCCTTACTCATAATTCTACATGAGTGCGCAACCATTCATACAAATGCAACATCCATATGATGACATATAAATTTTCAACCACATACAAATATGAATACACATATGCATATGCAATATGAAGTGACTGAGCTGATCTAAAACCTAGGTTGTGTGTGTATATGCATCCACGAGCAACCACTAGCAACCACTTGCAGCCATCAACCATAACATGTTTCAAATACATGTGTACATCCAAAGGGGTTCCTACCTAAGGATAAAGGATACTATCAAGGAAATATACCTAAAAAGATAGATTCAAGCACAACTTAAGTAAAGAGAGAGATTAAAGATGTACCCTCAAAAAGAAAAAGGTAAGCCGCGCGTATTTTTTCCTCAGTTTCCCAAGTTGCGTCTTCCTCGGTGTCGCTCCACTGAACTTTAACGAGCTTAACTTCGCGGTTGCGTAGCTTTTTGATTTCAGTTCCTACGATTCGAGTTGGAACTCTCCTTACGGTTGCTTCGCGTTCCACTTCGGCTTCTTCTAGAATGCTTGGCTCCACCACTTTCGCAAATTCATGTAGACATTTCCGGAGATGAGAAACTGGAAAGATGTTGTGAATTCCGGCCAACCTTTCGAGCAGCTCTACTCTATAAGCCATTTTCCTAATCTTCTCGATGATGGGGAACGGTCCTACAAATCTTGGTGCTAGCTTTCTTGCGGATCCAAAGCAAACGACGTTCCTTAAAGGGGATACCTTAAGGAAAATCCTGTCCCCAACATCAAACTCAAGGTTGGTCCTTCTTTTGTTGGCATAGGATTTCAGTCTGTCTTGGGCTGTCTTCATTCTCCTCCGTATCAAATCCACTTTCTCTGAAGTCTCTCTAATCATGTCCGGCCCAAGTATAAGTTTGTCAGTAGACTCCCACCAACAAGTTGGTGATCGGCACGGTCTTCCATACAAAGCTTCGAAGGCGCCATACCGATGGTGGCTTGGTAGCTGTTGTTGTAGGCGAATTCTACTAGAGGAAGATGATCCTCCCAAGTTCCTCCGAAGTCAAGAACGCATAGCCTCAAAAGATCTTCCAATACTCTATTCACCCTTTCTGTCTGGCCATCAGTTTAGGGTTGATAGGCCGTACTCAAGCATAACTGTGTGCCTACAGCTTCTTGCAGACTCCGCCAAAATTCGCTTGTAAAGATGGGATCTCTGTCACTCGCTATACTGGAGGGTATTCCATGGAGTCGAACTATTTCCTTGAGATAAAGAGAAGCTAGAGACGAAGCAGTCCTTCTACTCTTGATAGGTATAAAGTGGGCGCTTTTAGTAAGCCTGTCCACTATTACCCAAATGCTAGTATTGCCCCTCTTGACCTAGGCAACCCGTCAATAAAGTCCATTGAAATGCTATCGTACTTCCATTGCGGGACTTCTAGAGGATGAAGCAGTCCTCCAGGTTTCTTTTGTTCTGCCTTGACCTGTTGGCATGTCACGCACTTAGAAATGAAATCTTCCACGTCCTTCTTCATGCCGCTCTAATAGAAAACTCTCTTTACATCCTTGTACATCTTGTCCCCGCCTAGGTGTATGGTCATCTTGGAATGATGTGCTTCGTCGAGAACCTTCTTTACTAACTCCCTTGCTTGTGGGACGCACAGTCTTCCATCTCGCCTCAGCCAACCCTTATCATCGATGGAGTATATATTGAGGTGATTGGAAGTTTCACCCCTAATTAGCTTATCTATTATGTCCACAATCTGAGGGTCTTCACGTTGGGCGGCCCCTATTGAGTCTAAAAGAGTGGGTCGTGCTTCTAGGGATGCCAATAAACCATGTATAAAATCTGGGGAAGGCCTAAAGTCAAAACTGGCTATATACTCCAAGCTTTTCCTTTCTACAAAGAGAGGGCTTAGGGTTAGTTTCTTTCGGCTCAACGCGTCTGCTACTACGTTGCCTTTGCCGGGAGTATAGGAAATTTCAAAATCATACAAGGCAAGGAATTCCATCCATCTTTGCTGCCTTAAGTTAAGATCTTTCTGCGAGAAGAGATATTTCAACGATTTATGGTCAGTATATAATTTAAACTTCTCACCTGGAAGATAATGGCGCCAAGACTTAAGCGCAAAGACGATGGCGGCTAACTCAAGATCGTGGGTTAGGTAGTTCCTTTCATGAACTTTCAATTGTCTTCCACCATAAGCTACTACCCTCCCTTCTTGCATCAGAACAACGCCTAGTCCCGTACCACAAGCATCAGTGTATACGGTGAACATTTTGCTTCCATCTGGCAAGGTCAGAACTGGGGCTGTTGTGAGAGCCCTTTTTAATCGTTGGAAAGCAAACTCGCAATCCAAATCCCAAGCGAACGCCAGATTCTTCTTTATTAGCCTTGTGAGTGGAGCTGAGATTTTTACGAAATCCCTAATGAACTTTCGGTAAAAACCGGCTAGCCCAAGAAAGCTTCAGACTTCGGTTGCATTCTTGGTGTCTTCCAATCTTGCACTGCCACTACTTTCGCGGGGTCTATAGCTAACCCCTCTTTGGACACTATATGCCCGAGAAATCTGACCTCTTCTCTCCAAAAGTGGCATTTGGAGAATTTGGCTTTTAGCTGATGTGCACGGAGAGTTTCCATGATTTCTTTTAGATGCCATGCATGTGCTTCCTCATTCTTTGAGAAGATCAAAATATCGTCTACGAAAACCACTACGAATTTATTGAGGAATTCTCTGAACACCCTGCTCATTAGGTCTAAGAAATAAGCGGGTGCGTTTGTCAAGCCGAATGGCATGACAAGCCACTCATAGAAACCGTCTGGGATTCTGAGCGTCGTTTTATCAATACTATCTTCAGCTACCCTTAGCTGATGGAACCCGGTAGCTAGATCAAGTTGGGAAAAGACCGACGCACCTACAAGCTGATCAAACAAATCGTCTATTCTGGGAAGCGGATGTCTGTTCTTTTTAGTCAGCTTGTTTAGCTCCCTATAGTCCACACAAAGACGTAGTGAACCATCTGCTTTGGTGGCGAACACTACTGGAGCACCCCATTCCGAGATACTTCTCCTTATAAACCCCTTCTCGGGAAGCTCCTTAACTTGCTTACTGAGCTCCTTTTTCTCCTTTGGAGCCATGTGTCTAATAGGCTGAGCTACAGGCTTTGCATTATCAACAAGATATATACAGAAGTCTATTTCCCGCTTCGGAGGTAAGCCTTTCACCTCTTCAAAAACATCCAGATATTCCCGGACCACTCTAACTGACTGCAAATTCTCAACAGAAGCGTCAAGCGACTCTAGATAACTAAGCATAATAGCATTCAAGGGATTACAAGAAATTTCTAGAGTGTTACTGAGCCGAGTCAAGAGTCTAACCACTCTTTTCTCACAATCAAGAATGGCACTGTTACTGGATAACCAGTCCATGCCTAAGATCAGTCCATATCCTGAGAAGCCCAAAACAAAGGCACTACATCTAAATTCAACACTTAGAATAGAGATTTTCAAATCTAAGCAAACCATCGACAAATAAGCCAAGCCCCCATTTGGATTTGAAACAACCAAGGGATCTTCTACCATACTAGTGTCTAGGTGCAGAGATTCTACTAAGGCAGATGAAATAAAGGAGTGTGATGCACCAGAATCAAAGAGAGTGCGAACTGGATGATCATAGAGATAAACTAAGCTTTCTACAGAAATACCTCGTTCCTGTGGAGGTGCCGTCAGCGCGTGAACTTGCCCCCCTGAGGTGGATCCAGTCCTCTGTCCCTGCCCCCGCTTCTTTGGGCAGTCCTCAGCCAAGTGTCCAGTCTCTCCACAATGGAAACAACCCCCATTCATCTTTGCCTTCTTCTTCCTGCGGCCTTTTGCTATATGTCCCACAATGCCACAGAAATTGCACTTTCTCTTTTCACGGGAATTGTTGTTCTTCTCGCCTTTCTTGAAGTCTGTTTTCTTAGCCTGTAAATCTTCTTTCTTTTCTTGAGATGCTTCCACCTTTGTCTCTTTCTTGCCTTTATCTTCCTCATGTAGCAGCTCCATGTCCACCAAGCTTTCATAGGTCGCCCCCATAGGTATATGGGTCATAGCAAGGCTGTGTAGAGGCTCATTCAGACCTTTGACGAAGCGAAGGGCCTTCTTGTGTTGGGTGTTTACTAAATCCAGCCCAAATCTGGCCAGCTGATTAAACTGATTTACATACTCCTTGATTGTCATACTTCCTTGTTTAAGGGTTAGAAATTTCTCCATTTGTAGGCTTCTCTCAGCTTGGGAGAAAATTTTCATTTCGAATCTCATCCTATAATCTTCCCAAGTCTCCATTGGCCTTTTAGCATGGGTAACTTCCCACCAATAGGAAGCTTCATCTTTAAGCAACCACACTTCTAGTTGTATCTTTTGCCTGTCGTCAACTTCGAAGATGATGAACAAATCTTCGGTCTCCTTCAGCTAGTTCCTTGCTACTACAAAGGATTCAGTTCCATAAAAGTCCTTTCCACCCATAGCTTTGAAGTCACTACATATCTTAGCGAAAGTATTTCCCCGAGGAGGAGGAGGAGGTGGAGGAACTGCTGCTACCGTGGGAGGAGGAATGTCTGCTGGACCCGCACCATTGGCCCTAACCTCTAGGTACCTTCGGAACCAGCCGGGTATCGGTACTCCTTCCGGAAGGTAAAGATCCCCAGACATGCTGGAACAAAAAGGAAAGTATTCAGGACAAAGGACAGAGAGATAGTGCATATGGCTTTTTGGAGAATTATGCCTTTTAAAAACAATGCTTTTTCTTGATAAAGATGCTTCTTTAAACTTTTTTTGAAAATAGTTTCAAATTTTTTTATCTAGTCTGGTAAATCTATGCTCTGATACCAAGTGAAACATCCCACCCTCCATTAAGGTCACTCACAAAGGACTGCCTTAACTTTGGTGGAGGTTTTTAAGTAAAAGTCACAGATAAAACACAAGACAGATATAAACACATATATATAAGTAGCGTAAAACAACAGACTTTTCATTTCATAAAAATGTGTTCATACAAAAACATTTCCATACTTGTCTCATAACAACTTCCAAAACATTACAACATCATTTCTGTCTTGGTTATTAAATAAAGAAGCATAAAACATAATTAAAACTGCATAAATCTGCATGATTGTGTCCAACAGCCATAGCTAAAGCAAGAGAGTCCAAACCGTACATTTACTGTCTTGAAGCTTGAAAAGAGTCTGACTAAGCTGGGTTGTTTCCTCCCTATGGACCTGGGGGCGTGGGTGGGAACGGAAGAAAAGAAGACGAAAGAAAAAAGGGTCAGACATAAAGCCTGGTAAGTCTAGTGACTCTTCAGTATGAGAATAAGAATAGGGCATGATAAGTATAAACTGGAAATAGAAGAGTGTCATAAACTAAGACAAAGCAGTTTGAATCGAATATACTATTGCACCCCACACTATATCTCTGCACCTACATGCATTAGTTCTAAACTGGCAACACATGTTGAGGGTGAAGTGATCCCCTTTTTCTAAAGATCGGCTCCTACTCGCATAATCATCTGTGTCTTACGGCCCCCAAAGAATTGTAGATACCTATGCTGGCCCCACCATGGGGTGTATCAGGTCCCATGGTGACGACCCGACACGGAAATACATAGGTTATACTACTGGTGCCCCCAGTACCCTGTTTGTCTACTCCGAAGTGTATTCACGCCCACACTCCGTTAGAACCCACACTGTTGCACCCACCGCCGTCGCTTTTGACCGCTTACAATCAGCCCAGTAATCGTGCCCCACCCTGCCTAGTTTCAGGGTACCATGATACCTAATTGGGTTACTGCTGAAATGGGTCCACGTTACTAGGGTTTTCTAGTCAAACATGTTAATGGTTAAGTGTTTGTGTTTACTTAACCCCACCCATCAATTTCATTAACATGTTGAATTGGTTAAGTGTTTTAGTTAACTTAACCCTTTCCTGACAGTCTGTCCTTAGCTTTTTAAAGCACCGACCACTCACATTAGACAGGTATTGTTATGGTTACTGGATGTGCCAGTCGGTTCCGGGCAGATTTATACCGTAACTCAGTCTAACCTCGGGTCCTTATTGGGCTCCATGCTTAACCACCCACATTGGATAGGTATTGTTGTGACTACTGGACAACCGGGCGGGTCCGGGCAGGTTTACATCACAACTCAATCCAACCTCGTGTTAAGCATACTCGTATTTTCTAAATTTACATATTTGTCTTTATTACTTAATATATGTAAATTTGTCAACAATTAAATGTTGTGGCCCACTTTCCAAGTTTAACGTTTTTGGTATAAGAATTTATACCATTCGAACGCCGTCACTTTTGGCATGTGGTAAACATGCCAATTTCATATATTTTTACCAATTTATGTCAAGTTTTACCAATATTCCCAATGTTACCCCGTTTAAATATTAGGCTAACAATCTTAGCCTAATTTTCGTTTGCATGATTTTAACATATGATATTAGGCTAAAAACTTAGCCCAATTTAGCGCATACAAAATTGGCATAAGGGAATTCATAAACATGAACATGACATAGGTGTAAACTTGGCATTTTTGGCATAGTCAATATGAACATCATAGGTGTGAACTTGCAAAATAGTCAACATGAATGTCATAGGTGTGAACTTGCAACATAGACTAATCAATCATACATGTGAATTTACAACATAGCCTAAATCAACTTTCATATATGTGAACTTGCATTGAAATAGGGATCTAACCAAATAGGTGTCACATAAATTAGCATATGATTTAGACAACATAAGCCTAAACATGTTTTTGGATCTAGGCATAACATCGAACATAAATAGCATATGACAAGAATGTGGAGTTTTCATAAACATGTATAATTTTATGACAAGGGTGTGAACTAGATCCAATCATATATCTAATTACAACATGGAACATGTATTAAAGTGGATCTTGACATGGATACAATTAACTTGCAACTTTCTTACAAACATACTAGCATGAATGTAAACATAATCGTTTAGGCATAAAGGTTCTAGCATATATATACATGAAATCTTAATCACATACAACCTATATAGTCACATAAACATATAGGTTTCGATTACAACATGAACTATACAACTTGCATATGATTCTACATGCACAGTAGGATCAATATCAATTCAACTATACTACAAACATCACAATACCACAATCATTTCAATACATAGATTGAATTAACATCGTTGTTACATAATAACGCAATTCCATTTCCATTTTACATCGAATCAATTCCTAACTTTTATTCACATCGGAAAAATCACTATACTTACAACGAACGACGGTCTTGTTTTCTGATTTCTGAGTTCTGAATTTGATATGCTTTCCTTTGGGTAGACTAACGTTGATTTGATTCGTGTTTTAACTCTAATTTGGCTCGTCTCTAGGCTTTTCTACAAGTGGAGGCTCCTCTCACTTTCCTACCGACAGCATGGTGGCTCCGTCTCTAATTTGTTATGTGAATTTAGGTTGGAGTCTTAGGTCGTTTATATAGATTTTCAGCTTGATTTGAGCCGTCAAATGATCATAGACAAATCTAGACCATTCACTTCGAAAGGAGCCAACCAAAATGCGACATGTAAGCCTTAGTGACACAGCCAAGCCTCAGAAATCGACCAGAACCCGACCAGGCCAGCCAGGGCCAAACCAGGTCGACCCCCAGGTCGACCTGGTGCCTGGCCAGGAATTTTCCCGCCCAGCCCAGTTTGGTCTGATTTTTGAAATTTGAACTTCGTCTCTAAAGGTTTGAATTTTAAATTTGAATTCTAAAACTTCCGGAGGTCATAACTCCTTCATACGGAGTCCGATTCATACAAACTCGGACTCTATCTCAGGCAGAATTCCGAGACGAACACAATGGTGTAACCCGTTTCCCTTAATTCTTTCATTAAGAATTAATTATTCTTAAATTTGTTAATTTACAGTTAACAGAAAATTCGGGGTGTTACAGCGTGGTCCCTTAATTTACTTTGTTTTTTTAAAGTAAAGATTTAATAACTGTTTTAGTTCTCACACGAGTCACATGACTGACCTGGAGTTTATTGTTTTAACCTAAACTCTGGGTGCCCTTATTTTCCACATGGGCAGCTAGTAGTTGGGTTTTGCAGATATTGTATTCACATGATCTTGGTTTATAGCTGGAACTATACTCGGAAAGCTATGTATCCGCATATGCCTTCCAGTTGTGTTATGTATTATTTTCCACTGCGATGTAATGTAATTTAAATCTCTGATATTTTTCTTCTGTATATTATTCATGTATACTCTGGAATATTCTTGTATTCTGATGAAATTGTTGTAATAAGCAATGAAATGTTATTCTGTTTGTGTTCTGATTTGTCGTGTTCTCAAAGCAATCCAGGCATTCCTTCGCGGGAAAGTTCGGGTCGTTACAGATGTGGTCCTGTACATTTGTAAAAATACATACAATGGTGTTTGTTGTTTGTTGTTGCATGCAGCGAAAATTGCAAAGTTAGGCCTAACACATTAAATTGGTACTTAACTGAGCTCGGGGAGAGTTACATGCACATGCACTACTTTGTTGTTTCGGATTTGTATTGTTATCTGTTGCTTCAACAATTTGGACCTTAGGATCGTATATCGGAGATTTGTTGTTTTTGGATCTTTTCTATTCATATATTGATGATGGCTCCATAACAGTTCATGTTGATTTGATCCTATGATCATATATTGGAGTTTTAATGCTATTGGACTTCATTTCCGTATATATTATTTGATTTTAGTGTTTGGTGATTATTGTTCCTTTTTGGTGAATATTTAACTCTTTTGAGTTATACATGATGTTCGGTGATTTTTTATTTTGATGGTTATTAATGTTATGAACACCTTTGTTTCTTAAGTATGGTAGTGTACATAGCTTGATGTTAGTACATATACTTAGTTGAATATCCTTCATCTATGCTAGGTGAACCTTTACTTAGCTCTTGCTAGTTTCCATTTCTCCAACTCTTTTAATGAAGAATTTCCCTTCATGTTCTTATGTATCATTATATATGCTATTACTCACTGCTGACTAGATTGACCCATGTGTGTTAATGCTCGGGCCAGACTGAGCTTTACAGGTATCATCTTAGCTACTATAGAGATGTAGCGATCCTATTATAGTCATTTATGTAAAACCCTTGTATCTGGTACTGTACTTTATTACTATGACTCGACGTACCTATATTGTGGTTATATACCACTATTTTGAGACATTGTATACTGTAAGATATTTGTATTTGCATAATTTGTTGTGTTGTCTGTTCTGATATTCTTGATGTATAAATTAATTGCTTTTATTTTGGATTTTATCTTTAGCCACCATAGTATTGTGTTGAATAAAGATTTAGAGTGTCGATCCGTAAGAGAAAAAAAAATATAGAGCATCTATCGACTCTCTTGATGTTTATTTAATACATGACTTATGGGTGATTGCTCCTAACTAGTTGTATTCTCTGCATTAGTAGACGGTATTACATGTTAATACTCTTTACTAATGTGGTCTCGGGGTAGGGCGTTACATGTCATGTCATAAACTTATTGTAATCATTAGCTATTTCAGTACTAAAACTAGTTCAAAGGGTCCATTTCAATATAATCAATTTTCATTTACTTAATTTATCATTTGATAAAATTGCAAACTACACAATATTCTTTTTCTTTTCCTAGATCAATAAAGGGAATTCTTAGACATCATTTAACACAAAGATTAACTGGTAATGCCTAGCAATTACTTTGCTTCTATTTAATGTAGTAAAGCTTTTGCTGAATTTCCCCAGTGCATTAAGTGTAGTGAGTTCAGGTTTATCTTAATCACACGCGATATTTGGTGAGTCATGTTGTTAAAAATTTACTTCTTTGTTTAGTTGCACATAAACTAGCAATTTAGTGCTTAGTAAATACATATGGATTTCACTTCCATTTCGAATGATCCTTCAATACGATGTAATCCCCCTCCCTCCAGTTTCACTTAAGCTTTATTGGCTTTTTTGCTTAAAAAGCCATGCTTCCATTAAAAAATTAAACTGAATTCACTTTATACATCACATTCTATAACTTGAGTTTCAATTCCACGTTTCTTCAAAAATAACTTTTAGGTCACAAGTAAGAAACAACTAATTTTACTCTATTTTTTTCTTATTTATATTAAATTAATTTCTATACTTACATCACATTTGGTACCTTTAATTTCTCATGTACGTTTATTCAACAATAATTTTAGGTCAAAAAAGGAAACAGTTAGTGTTATTTGAAATTCGTTATAGATCTTGATTGAAATGTTCATTTAAAACAGAAGTCATACATGCAAGAGATTTTCTTCAATTTTCTATAGCTATTAAATTTATTATGTTACATTATACTTAGATGTCTTTCCACAAATACATTTTTGTTTCCAAACATGTTTGTATTGGCTAGTTAGTTTTTGAATGGAATGCTCTAGAGGTGAATATATACTGGGTTAACCAACCAAACCAACTTTTGGTTAGTTTGATTCGGTTTTGTTGGCTAATTGGTTTATTTTACTACCTATTTTTATATTTCTTTAATTATTTGATTGGGTTTTGTTTTGAATAATAGAAAAGAGAACTAAACTGCAACCCTAATATTTGCAATATATTTTTATAATAATATTGTTTGGCAAAGCCGATCGGTTTTTAAAGTGACCGCAAACACTTATTATTATAACAAAGAACAATTATAATATTACAGGAGATTGGCATATTACCAACCTACTACATTTAATTTTTAAGGCGGACCATCCAACACAGACGGTTTTTGTAGTGGACCGTCCACTTCAACTATACAAGTTCACAGCACAGGAGCTAGAACAAATTATCTAGACTATAATTTCCAACTCCACACAGGGAGAAAAGTCATGCTACCAACAAATCATACCATTAAAGACGAAACTCATTGCACACTGTCAAATACACACCGCAACAAGTATCTACATAGACAAAACTCGACATCAGATCCAACTGAGAGACTCAAATGATAGCTTACCAAGCAAGAGAACAAATCACAGCCGCCCCCACATCAAACTTGGTAGAAAAATGTGGGCAATCACGGAAGTACTAGACAAAGGGGAGGGAAAAGTCGCGAAACTAATTGCAGTGCACCACGACTAGGAATAGTGGGTACTCCACGAGCGCTCCGAGACTTCCGTAACCTGACAAGTCGAACCACCGCCCTAATAATCTGACAAAAGCCCTCATATGCTACCAAACACAATAAAGAACCAATATGCTCCATACCACCAATTCGTCCTGACAAATGGCAGACAACACAGATTAAAAATCACCAGGCAACGAATTACGCACTAGCTTGGAAACCTTGAGTTGTTGTTGTTACCACCAAAAGGAGATGGGAGGCAGGGAAATCACGAAACATTACAGGGTAGGGAACGTAGATGAGTTAATTAGATCTAGGAAGGGACACCGTGCTGGGTAGAGAAGCATTGATTGGAAGTTGTTATGGGTCAAATAGGGGTGGAGAATCGAAAAGGTAAACAGTCTTTGGAACAAAAGGAGCTTAGATCCGTCATGGGACGAGATATAAAAAAGGAAACGCTATCTTCACCCATGCAGATGAAAACTAGGCAGATCGGGAGAGGAGAAAAAGTGGATTGAAAGAAAGTGGGAAGGGAACAGATGTGGAAAAGAAAGGGAAAAAAACAAAGAAATGGAAGAACGGAAGAAAGAAAGGTCTAGTCGCCATTAACAGGTGAAGCACTGAAAGTGTAAATGAGAGCAATTCTTCTGTGCCCAACCCCCGTCCCCACGTGTACCCACCAGTAAAATCTCCCCATTTCCCTTTTTTTGCATTTAAGTCCCTGGAAAGTTGAGGGATTTAACTGCAAAAAGCGAAAATCAGGAGGCTGTGATTGACTGGGGACACATGGCACATACAAAACGTGTAACGACCCGGATTTTCGGCGACTTTGGTTATCGACATAAGCACGATGTCGATAACCAAACCATCGAAAAATCCTGGTAATTAGTGAAAGAAATTAGAGGGTGAGGAAAGATAAGATAGAAAATTAGAATAGAAGAAGAAGAACACAACATCAGAGTAACACGAATCTCACAGCGGAACGAATAAATATATTTCATAACATAACTTTGAAATACAAACTTGGTACTTGAATATACATATCATTATCAAAGTACAGCACTTACAACACAGCGGAAATAACTATAGCTATATGATCCTGAAGCCTCCTGCTCCAAGCTCTTCCAGTATATCTGTAAAATCCCGACTACTTGACTGCCCGTACAAATTTAGGCACCCAAGAGTTTAGGGAAAACAACAAAGTAAACTCCGGGTCAGTCATGGGACTGGTGTGAGTAAAACAGTTTAAAACAGTTCAAACAGGTAATCGATATCTCATAAGACCACGCCGCATAACGGAACGGGTTTTTCCCTTATGAGAATTCAAAATAACTTTATATCAAAAACCTTTTGATATTATAATAATGTCTATCAACCACAGTATATATAATTATCTAGCAGAAACGCTTTCATCTCACGTTCTACATATATAGTATACAATCAAAACCGCAAACACGTATTGGGAAATGGATTTCCAACTATGACAAGGTATGGAATCACCTTTTGCTAATGTACCTCTAGAGAGGAATACACTGGGTTCAACAAGAACATCTTGCAACCCGGCCACACATGACCGACCACTCATTTCGCTTGAGTGTATCGAATGTATATCACCAACAGTTGGGATCAGCAACCGTTTCCCGAATGGGACAGCATCAACAATAGATTTTTTAGAAATGAATGAAACTCTAGATCAGGTGATTATACACCCTACTTCGGTGCGACCGACTTAGCCATGCTGCCTGCCCGATTTCTGTCATTTATCGGATGATGAGGCTAGAAGCTACGCTTTATCATCACACTAGATTCACTTTGAATGCCACATCGTCAAATCCATCAAATCACCGATTGACGTCCTCAACCATACATTATATGTTAGCTAAAAGAAGTTTCCTCCTCCGCTTCCACTCTTGGTACGGTTGGAGAAATCAATATATGTGATCGTCTGGAAATACTCTGTCAGACATCCGTCCATACAAGTCATCCAGTAACAGGATGAACCGAAGGCACTATTCTGTAAACAGGATAGCCCTTGCATAACTCCGCCTTCAATTTCCTTTGGCATATATGATTCGCAATGCTTATGCCAATACAGAGTGGTTCTTTGGATAAAAATCCAACCGGTCTCTCCATATTAACAACGTTAAAATGGTCAAAACTTCGATAGTCTGTGATTTAACTATCGAATAAAAACAAGTGTGCAACCAACGATATTGTTTCCAAATGGAAATTTATATCAATCAAACATCATTCAACATTCATCTCTTTATTTCATTAATTTACTTATCTCTTGTTTCCCTATATTCAATATTTCTTATTTTCTAAATTTGGAAAATATACGTTATTAACAATGGAAAACATTTCCATTTCTTGTTTTCTTTATTAGAAAACATTTCTGGTTTCTTATTTGGAAAACATTTTCCAAAGCTTCTTCATTGGACTTAGGCAGATGTTTAAACAAACCATCGCGATGCCAACTCAAACCATTTCCTTTTACTGCCGAAACATTAACTATTCCTTAGTTAAAACGAAGCCAATTAAGTTGGGGTAGAACTACCTCTCAGACCTTAACTGAACAACATTTCTAACTTTGAAATTGGCAAAGTTCACTTTATATTCCTTTACTAACTTCCTTACTTAACCCTCCTTCGAATAGCTATATTCGATTGACTCCTTTCACTTAACTCTATTCGATTAACCCTTATCAATTAACTCTATTGGACTAACACTATTTGACTAACGCTATTTATTTACTCATTTCACTTACTCTTTTCGAATAAACTATATTCGATTTACTTTTACTTTCTATTCGAATAACTATATTCGATTAACTCAATTGTTTCTATTCGAATAACTATATTCGATTAACTCATTTGTTTCTATTCGAATAACTATATTCGATTAACTCATTTTCTTTTATTCGAATAACTATATTCGATTAACTCATTTGTTTCTATTCGAATAACTATATTCGATTAACTCATTTTCTTTTATTCGAATAACTATATTCGATTAACTCATTTGTTTCTATTCGAATAACTATATTCGATTAACTCATTTTCTTTTATTCGAATAACTATATTCGATTAACTCATTTTAACTTCTACACTAATCGATTAACTAACATCGATTATCTCCTCTTACTTTACTCTAATCGATTACTAACATCGATTTACTCCTTTTACTTTACTCTAATCGATTAAACTAACATCGATTATCTCCTTTTACTTTATTCTCTAATCGATTAACTAACATCGATTAACTTCTTTTGATAAACTACGTTTTCCGTTACAACTATTTCCTTTTTATAACGTTTACTTACCGTTACAAATATATCCTATTTATAACTTCTATTTACCGTTACAAATATATCCTATTTATAACTTCTATTTACCGTTACAAATATATCCTATTTATAACTTCTATTTACCGTTACAAATATATCCTATTTATAACTTCTATTTACCGTTACAAATATATCCTATTTATAACTTCTATTTACCGTTACAAATATATCCTATTTATAACTTCTATTTACCGTTACAAATATATCCTATTTGTAACTTCTATTTATTTTCTAAATGAATATTTCTTTTCTATTTCTATTTATTTTCTAAATAAATATCCCTTTTATAAAACCGTGTTCGTTTTATAAATATTTCCTTTTATAAAATCCTGTGATTTTATAAAATTCCTTTATACATTGAAATAAATTCTTTTTACATCCCAGGGTCTTTTATGATATTTAAAATATCGAATAAAAATGATCAACATCATTCCAACACCCATAATCCATAACAGATTATATAACACATCATATATCACAATATATGAAAACAGTAAAATAAATGTCGAGGAATCCAGTCGGATTCCTCCAACCTGTTTCCCTGCATCACAGATGTTAAACAATATAGATAACATCACTTTTCAGTTCCATATGATATATTCTGTTAAACAGAATCAATATAGAAATTAAATCAACTGACTAGCAGTTCAATCAAACAGTCAACATACAGTAAATCAGCCAATATCTAACAGTTCTAAAAATACAAAATGAAATTATAAACTGTTCAGAGTTAGTGAGATTTACTCACATTTGCAGTTCATCGTTAAAGACGATTAACTGTCTTTGATTCCGACGGACGTTTTATTTCACCGTAAATCCCGACAAGATCAGAATCATTTACAACCAGTTACATCAGCTCGTGTGCGTTCATACGATCCTATCGGATCTGGTTTTGTTGATTTCTGATAACATATGAGATAGGTATGATTTATACATGTTTTATACATTTTAATTAGAATAAAACTTGAATTAAATTGGCTTTTGGGTTTTAACCTTAATTTCCCCCTTCAGCCCAATAGAAGAACATCGGCCCACCTCCAAGAATTCCCTTCTTCCACTCCAGATAAAAATCGCGTCCTCCTGTTCATTTCATAGCCGCTGCTTTTCATCCTCCTCCCGATCAATTTGCATTGCGAAATATCAAACTGATACTACCATCACTCTTCTCATCTTCGTCTCCTCCTTGCCAGCACCCTCCGTCAAAGCTCGCATTCACCCTGGACGACGCGTCAAATGGAACAACAGCTCCACAACATCGACAACAATATACCACAAACTACCCCAAATTTTCCCAAACTTCGTTTGCAAACTTAAATTCCTCCCCTCAATCCAAACATCTCCTCTGCCTCACGAATTAAAGAACCATATTCAACAAAATCGAAAACCCTAAAACCCAATACACTCGCTGTGTATTTTGCAGCGACACAAAATGATGTCGAACGCCACCCTACTATCAAAGAAAAGAAGCTAAGCCCTCCCAAAAATCAAAAATACTTATTTGGGAATTTATGGTATTTCATATGAATTTAGATGGATTTTTAAAACTCATGAAATGGTTTTCCAGAAAAGAAATGATGCGGCGGAAATGTCTGTTGACCTTGGTGAAGACTAAATTAGGTTTAAAGAGGGTATATTTATAATATGAAGGATGCTTAGTGGATGAAGTATTTGGAAAAATATCTTTCCTGTACCTAGACGTGGCAGTAGCATTCCCCTCACAAATGAAAACTAAAGGGCCGAACCCTTGTGTGCCTTGCTTAAATTTTTATCTCCACAGACCATCACTTTGTTGTTTTAACCGCATAAGTATGTACATTATTGGTTGCTCATTTCATGTTTTCATTTCATGTTTCACGTATCATGATTTCCTTGGTCGACAAAACAAGAGAATTTTATATGTATTTATTTCGTTCTCTTTTTGGTCTCAGGGGATTCAAATAATTTTTACTCTATGCTTTACAGACCGATATAGACAAAAATAAAAGTATCGTTCTAATGAGCACTGTGTCACGATCCCGAAAATATAATAATACCGGTAGTTTGACTCATATTGTGAAACCCCAAAAATATTGATTACAGGGTGCAAAATACTCCCAATAAAAAAAGTCGCATATTTAATTAATTAAAAATTACAGTAAAATTCTAAAAATTAAATTATCACTATTTCCCAAAAGAACCTTATCTAAATTCACGCCTGTTATCTAGTTATATCGAATAAACCGATATGGTCGATAAACGATTCTATAGCGACTATTTTAAAATTTGATTTAGACATATCTCAAAATCTACACGACGAAATCCTGATTTTTCTCTTCCACTAGAAAGATATACTCCACCAGCTCCGTGCGTTTCTTGTTTCACAGAAATCCGATTTAAAACGAATCCTGTACATTAAGTTGAAGTTCGAATCGCTAATTAACGAACTGCAGCGCCATTTCAAGCTCGATTATAATTATATTATAATTTATACGTTCAACTGTCGACGATTGAATATATTCGTTATTCTAACTCAATTCTAAACTGAATTAAATATCACAGATCATCCAGTTCACAGCATATCGCCATTTCAGCCAATTCTGTTTATTTCAGAATTAAATATATTATTTAATTTATTATTTTAATTAAATATTCATCATTATATTATTCCATGACCATTAGATTCACTAATCACCATTAATATAATTAAATAAATTTCCCAAAATACCCCCTGCCAATGCGGGTCATTACAATCTTCCCCACTTAAAATAATTTCGTCCTCGAAATTGCTAAAAGTAGAGGACGACCCTATCGACTGGTTAGAACATATTTGTTCACTTCTTAACTTCAATTTCAACTAAACCAATTTAATTTCAATTAAATTATTTATTCATTCTTATCAACGAAAATTTTGAAAAATCCTGAAAATTTTCTAACGCCTTAACTCTTCGAAAAATATCGCCAGTACCTCCTTTATACTGGTCAATACGTCAAACCACCACTCGCCTCTCTGGGCCATCTCCAACTCAAAAGAAAATCAAACATCCAAGCGGCTTGCCAATTTGGCTCATAAATCTTATATCCAATAGAAATATAAACTTGTACCTTTTTGTTGGCATATCATTATATCCTTTCCACTTGTTATCCATTCAGCGGATACAAGGGTTATCCCAATCAAATCCCCATCTTCTTTTATCTACGACACAACCATTCACTTATATCCTAAGTCGAATTTTATTTCAAATTCGAGTTCCATTCTCGATTTCAAACTCTTAACTTCCCAATCCAATTTTCATTTCAGATTCTAATTTCACAAATCCAATCTTATTCGATTTCAATTCAACTTCAGTTACCACTTAACTGACTTTACTTTAATTCAAATCTGCTTTCACAAATTTTTTTGTTAAATTTGTTTTTAATTCAAACAGTCTTTCCCAGGGAGTTTTCAAACAGTTACTCTTTTCAAAAATCAAAATTTCCTTTTTGAAATTAACTGAGCATATAATCAATATTCCATTAGTTAAATCACTTCTCTATTTCTTTATCAATATTTGTTAACCAAATATTTTCAATAACCATATTGGCCCTTTTATGTTATTGGGAAAACATTTCCAAATATCGCCTTCCTTTATTTTCTAAACTTTAGAAAATATATGCTATTTATAATTGGAAAATACTCCAATTACTTATCTCTTTTCCGATCTCGTTTATTTCTATACTTAGGAAATATTCTTTATTATATTTCCAAGCTTACACTTATTTGGGTTAAAACGGATGTCGTGTAAATCATCGTTACGACAATCCAAATACTATATTCAACTAACTCTTATTCAACATTGATCTTCGAGCCTGAAATCTTACTATTTATTTGTTAATAATGAAATCAATCAAGTTGGGGTATAACTACCTCTCAGACCTTGACTGAATAACATTTATAACGTCAAAACAGATATGACTACTTACTCGAATAATCAATACCATACAACTAATTCTTCACTTTAAAACACGTATACGCTTCCTCTTTCCATCCTGACTAGATTTTATTCTAGACTTCCTTTTTGATTTTACCATTCTATTTCTAAGTTCGTTTCCTGATCGACTTCTATATATTTTGATATATAGATTTCTAAATATCGAATTATCTTAAAAATATTCTAACTCCTTAAATTCCCGGAAAAATTTGCCATAACCTCCTTTGTACTAGGAGCATCGGGATATTTCAAATAGCCTCCCACGGCCCTCACCAATCCAAGAGAAAAACAAAAAGCCAAGTGGCTAGCCGATACGGCACATAAAATCTCATATATGAATTAAATACATACCTTTTGTCGAGCATTCTATTTATATACCTTCATACCTTATCCATACATATCTCATGTATATTTATACATTTCTAATTCATTTCAACTTAATCCAATCATTTTAACTTAGTTCGTTAAGTGATTTTCAAATTACTGGTTTGCCCATTTCACCTTCATATTTGAGTATAACATGTTCAAATATATTTTAACTTACTTATAAACTAATCAAATTCTACCTTTTCAAACTTAGGTTTCATATTCGATTTCGAATATAAATTTACCAGTCACCTTTACTTATCTAAAGTTCAACTACAATCCAAGATCCATTTACTAATGGCTAATTAACTGGTTTAACTATTTCATCTTTTATTTGAATATACATGTTCAAATATAAGTTTAACCTGTTTATCAACTAATTGAATTCCATTTCAATTTTATTTTAATTTCCTATATTCAAATTCCATTTCGATTCTCTTATTCAAATTCTATATTTGAATTTCATTTCAAATCTCTTATTCAAATCCCATTTGAATTTCTATATTCAAATCCCCTTTTGAATTTTCTATATTCAAATCCTCTTTTGAATTTTCTATATTCAAATCCTCTTTGTTTGAACTTCCTTTATTCAAATTTTCTTTTCAAACTTTCTTTATTCATTCTTTACATAAGTCTCGATTTCAATTCCTTTTGAAATCGATATTTCCACCTTTGGAAAATAGGTTTTTCCTTTCAATTTCACACTTGTATTTTTATTTCTGAATTATCCAATGATAATTCTATTCGCTTCATTTATAAACTTCGTTTATAAAAGAACTATTTATAAACTTCGTTTATAATGGAACTTCTCGTTTTATTTCTTTTAAAACAAGTTAATATTTCAAATCTATATTATAAATCTCATTTTGAAATTCAACACTACTTGTCTTTCTCAAAACAAATTCAAAACAGTATTCTGGTAGTAATTCGTCACTTACAACTCGAAAATGAATACTGATGATGCAGTTGTCATCATCAGAATCTATTTTCCATCGATCGAAGTGAGTTCAATACTATAAAACCATTTCTAAACATTTCCACTTTGAAATTCATTTCAAGATATAATTCACACTGCTTGTAAAACAATTTAAATTCTCCCAGGATCTTAAATTTTTCTTATTTTTAATCCAAATCCATTTACAAACACTTATCCAATTCTCCAGAGTTTTAACTTCAATTTCTGGTTTAAATTTCAGATTTTAACTCATCTGATTTCACGTATTTCACTTATACGAATTTCTGATTGGTTATTTACATAACCATTCAATTTATAATCTTACTCGATTATAATAACAATCAATATATCCAATATGTATCAAAATATACTTTGGGTAAAATTATTTTCATTTACCCTCTTTTCAAAACATACCATGACGGTTCATCGTATTCGAGTGTTCAGTAACTCCTACCGATACAGTGGATCAAACTGATCGACCAGAACTCATAAACGACTCAACCAATGAATCTCCACAATATAAAACAATTTTTATATCAATAACAAATACGTCCACTCGTATATATACACTCAGTCTCAGTCTAGGGTATTACTAACCCTATCTCTACCGAGTCATGCCACAGAGCCAAGTAATTCTTAACTTAAGCTCTGATACCAACTGTAACGACCCGGATTTTCGGCGACTTTGGTTATCGACATAAGCACGATGTCGATAACCAAACCATCGAAAAATCCTGGTAATTAGTGAAAGAAATTAGAGGGTGAGGAAAGATAAGATAGAAAATTAGAATAGAAGAAGAAGAACACAACATCAGAGTAACACGAATCTCACAGCGGAACGAATAAATATATTTCATAACATAACTTTGAAATACAAACTTGGTACTTGAATATACATATCATTATCAAAGTACAGCACTTACAACACAGCGGAAATAACTATAGCTATATGATCCTGAAGCCTCCTGCTCCAAGCTCTTCCAGTATATCTGTAAAATCCCGACTACTTGACTGCCCGTACAAATTTAGGCACCCAAGAGTTTAGGGAAAACAACAAAGTAAACTCCGGGTCAGTCATGGGACTGGTGTGAGTAAAACAGTTTAAAACAGTTCAAACAGGTAATCGATATCTCATAAGACCACGCCGCATAACGGAATGGGTTTTTCCCTTATGAGAATTCAAAATAACTTTATATCAAAAACCTTTTGATATTATAATAATGTCTATCAACCACAGTATATATAATTATCTAGCAGAAACGCTTTCATCTCACGTTCTACATATATAGTATACAATCAAAACCGCAAACACGTATTGGGAAATGGATTTCCAACTATGACAAGGTATGGAATCACCTTTCGCTAATGTACCTCTAGAGAGGAATACACTGGGTTCAACAAGAACATCTTGCAACCCGGCCACACATGACCGACCACTCATTTCGCTTGAGTGTATCGAATGTATATCACCAACAGTTGGGATCAGCAACCGTTTCCCGAATGGGACAGCATCAACAATAGATTTTTTAGAAATGAATGAAACTCTAGATCAGGTGATTATACACCCTACTTCGGTGCGACCGACTTAGCCATGCTGCCTGCCCGATTTCTGTCATTTATCGGATGATGAGGCTAGAAGCTACGCTTTATCATCACACTAGATTCACTTTGAATGCCACATCGTCAAATCCATCAAATCACCGATTAACGTCCTCAACCATACATTATATGTTAGCTAAAAGAAGTTTCCTCCTCCGCTTCCACTCTTGGTACAGTTGGAGAAATCAATATATGTGATCGTCTGGAAATACTCTGTCAGACATCCGTCCATACAAGTCATCCAGTAACAGGATGAACCGAAGGCACTATTCAGTAAACAGGATAGCCCTTGCAAAACTCCGCCTTCAATTTCCTTTGGCATATATGATTCGCAACGCTTATGCCAATACAGAGTGGTTCTTTGGATAAAAATCCAACCGGTCTCTCCATATTAACAACGTTAAAATGGTCAAAACTTCGATAGTCTGTGATTTAACTATCGAATAAAAACAAGTGTGCAACCAACGATATTGTTTCCAAATGGAAATTTATATCAATCAAACATCATTCAACATTCATCTCTTTATTTCATTAATTTACTTATCTCTTGTTTCCCTATATTCAATATTTCTTATTTTCTAAATTTGGAAAATATACGTTATTAACAATGGAAAACATTTCCATTTCTTGTTTTCTTTATTAGAAAACATTTCTGGTTTCTTATTTGGAAAACATTTTCCAAAGCTTCTTCATTGGACTTAGGCAGATGTTTAAACAAACCATCGCGATGCCAACTCAAACCATTTCCTTTTACTGCCGAAACATTAACTATTCCTTAGTTAAAACGAAGCCAATTAAGTTGGGGTAGAACTACCTCTCAGACCTTAACTGAACAACATTTCTAACTTTGAAATTGGCAAAGTTCACTTTATATTCCTTTACTAACTTCCTTACTTAACCCTCCTTCGAATAGCTATATTCGATTGACTCCTTTCACTTAACTCTATTCGATTAACCCTTATCAATTAACTCTATTGGACTAACACTATTTGACTAACGCTATTTATTTACTCATTTCACTTACTCTTTTCGAATAAACTATATTCGATTTACTTTTACTTTCTATTCGAATAACTATATTCGATTAACTCAATTGTTTCTATTCGAATAACTATATTCGATTAACTCATTTGTTTTTATTCGAATAACTATATTCGATTAACTCATTTGTTTCTATTCGAATAACTATATTCGATTAACTCATTTTCTTTTATTCGAATAACTATATTCGATTAACTCATTTGTTTCTATTCGAATAACTATATTCGATTAACTCATTTGTTTCTATTCGAATAACTATATTCGATTAACTCATTTTCTTTTATTCGAATAACTATATTCGATTAACTCATTTTAACTTCTACACTAATCGATTAACTAACATCGATTATCTCCTCTTACTTTACTCTAATCGATTACTAACATCGATTTACTCCTTTTACTTTACTCTAATCGATTAAACTAACATCGATTATCTCCTTTTACTTTATTCTCTAATCGATTAACTAACATCGATTAACTTCTTTTGATAAACTACGTTTTCCGTTACAACTATTTCCTTTTTATAACGTTTACTTACCGTTACAAATATATCCTATTTATAACTTCTATTTACCGTTACAAATATATCCTATTTATAACTTCTATTTACCGTTACAAATATATCCTATTTATAACTTCTATTTACCGTTACAAATATATCCTATTTATAACTTCTATTTACCGTTACAAATATATCCTATTTGTAACTTCTATTTATTTTCTAAATGAATATTTCTTTTCTATTTCTATTTATTTTCTAAATAAATATCCCTTTTATAAAACCGTGTTCGTTTTATAAATATTTCCTTTTATAAAATCCTGTGATTTTATAAAATTCCTTTATACATTGAAATAAATTCTTTTTACATCCCAGGGTCTTTTATGATATTTAAAATATCGAATAAAAATGATCAACATCATTCCAACACCCATAATCCATAACAGATTATATAACACATCATATATCACAATATATGAAAACAGTAAAATAAATGTCGAGGAATCCAGTCGGATTCTTCCAACCTGTTTCCCTGCATCACAGATGTTAAACAATATAGATAACATCACTTTTCAGTTCCATATGATATATTCTGTTAAACAGAATCAATATAGAAATTAAATCAACTGACTAGCAGTTCAATCAAACAGTCAACATACAGTAAATCAGCCAATATCTAACAGTTCTAAAAATACAAAATGAAATTATAAATTGTTCAGAGTTAGTGAGATTTACTCACATTTGCAGTTCATCGTTAAAGACGATTAACTGTCTTTGATTCCGACGGACGTTTTATTTCACCGTAAATCCCGACAAGATCAGAATCATTTCCAACCAGTTACATCAGCTCGTGTGCGTTCATACGATCCTATCGGATCTGGTTTTGTTGATTTCTGATAACATATGAGATAGGTATGATTTATACATGTTTTATACATTTTAATTAGAATAAAACTTGAATTAAATTGGCTTTTGGGTTTTAACCTTAATTTCCCCCTTCAGCCCAATAGAAGAACATCGGCCCACCTCCAAGAATTCCCTTCTTCCACTCCAGATAAAAATCGCGTCCTCCTGTTCATTTCATAGCCGCTGCTTTTCATCCTCCTCCCGATCAATTTGCATTGCGAAATATCAAACTGATACTACCATCACTCTTCTCATCTCCGTCTCCTCCTTGCCAGCACCCTCCGTCAAAGCTCGCATTCACCCTGGACGACGTGTCAAATGGAACAACAGCTCCACAACATCGACAACAATATACCACAAACTACCCCAAATTTTCCCAAACTTCGTTTGCAAACTTAAATTCCTCCCCTCAATCCAAACATCTCCTCTGCCTCACGAATTAAAGAACCATATTCAACAAAATCGAAAACCCTAAAACCCAATACACTCGCTGTGTATTTTGCAGCGACACAAAATGATGTCGAACGCCACGCTACTATCAAAGAAAAGAAGCTAAGCCCTCCCAAAAATCAAAAATACTTATTTGGGAATTTATGGTATTTCATATGAATTTAGATGGATTTTTAAAACTCATGAAATGGTTTTCCAGAAAAGAAATGATGCGGCGGAAATGTCTGTTGACCTTGGTGAAGACTAAATTAGGTTTAAAGAGGGTATATTTATAATATGAAGGATGCTTAGTGGATGAAGTATTTGGAAAAATATCTTTCCTGTACCTAGACGTGGCAGTAGCATTCCCCTCACAAATGAAAACTAAAGGGCCGAACCCTTGTGTGCCTTGCTTAAATTTTTATCTCCACAGACCATCACTTTGTTGTTTTAACCGCATAAGTATGTACATTATTGGTTGCTCATTTCATGTTTTCATTTCATGTTTCACGTATCATGATTTCCTTGGTCGACAAAACAAGAGAATTTTATATGTATTTATTTCGTTCTCTTTTTGGTCTCAGGGGATTCAAATAATTTTTACTCTATGCTTTACAGACCGTTATAGACAAAAATAAAAGTATCGTTCTAATGAGCACTGTGTCACGATCCCGAAAATATAATAATACCGGTAGTTTGACTCATATTGTGAAACCCCAAAAATATTGATTACAGGGTGCAAAATACTCCCAATAAAAAAAGTCGCATATTTAATTAATTAAAAATTACAGTAAAATTCTAAAAATTAAATTATCACTATTTCTCAAAAGAACCTTATCTAAATTCACGCCTGTTATCTAGTTATATCGAATAAACCGATATGGTCGATAAAAGATTCTATAGCGGCTATTTTAAAATTTGATTTAGACATATCTCAAAATCTACACGACGAAATCCTAATTTTTCTCTTCCACTAGAAAGATATACTCCACCAGCTCCGTGCGTTTCTTGTTTCACAGAAATCCGATTTAAAACGAATCCTATACATTAAGTTGAAGTTCGAATCGCTAATTAACGAACTGCAGCGCCATTTCAAGCTCGATTATAATTATATTATAATTTATACGTTCAACTGTCGACGATTGAATATATTCGTTATTCTAACTCAATTCTAAACTGAATTAAATATCACAGATCATCCAGTTCACAGCATATCGCCATTTCAGCCAATTCTGTTTATTTCAGAATTAAATATATTATTTAATTTATTATTTTAATTAAATATTCATCATTATATTATTCCATGACCATTAGATTCACTAATCACCATTAATATAATTAAATAAATTTCCCAAAATACCCCCTGCCAATGCGGGTCATTACAAAACGGGGACAGAAGAATTGGTGCAAGTGTAAATCTGTTCTTATTTGTAATAATATTATTTTTGTATAAATCCTTGTTAATTTTATAAAACCTAAGTTTGTTTTTCAAAATATTTATGTTATGCATACTCGGTTAATTGTTTCAATCTTATATTATATCAATGACCGGAACACCAAATTAAACGTTAAAATAAATTGTTAATGGCGATAGGGAAAGGATCCCTTTTCTCTTTCGTCTCTTAGTTTCTCCTCTTCTGATAACTTCGACGCCCTTCTAATCGCTCCACCACCTTTCATCTCCTCTACCCCAATTTCCCTTTTTTCGCTTGCATGGGGAAGGACCGAACTCTTTTTTCACCTCAGATCTAACTTTTATTTTTGTTTTCAATTTCCTCTTCCTTTTCCTCAAATCGTGTATTGTCTGCTCCTCCATTCTCAATCTCGCTTCAGTATTCCCTTCCTTTCTTATTCGTGGTGGTCGCATCCCTTTGGCGGTTAGTTTCGACTTGAGTGGGAAGTGGAGGTTCGGTTAATCATGAATTGTTTTTTACAGGCAGCAACTTCTCTCATGTGACGGTATCGCGTTTCTCCTTCTACAAATCTGGTTTGTAATTTCTTCTTTTTTGAGTGCTTATTGATTTATCTAGCTTGGTGATATCAAGTGTTGGGTTGTTGACCTATTTTGTCTTAGGAAGTAATGTTTCAGTTTCATGATTGATATTTAGTGTGGTGATATTGGATTTCGTCTTGTTGAACTGTTCTATAGGCTGGTCTGATTTGTGCTATTGGTTAATGTTGAAAGGTGTATACAATTTGATATCTTGGGCAGTTAGGGATGATTTTTCAGGAGTTAGGGATGACTTTTCAGGAGTTAGGGTTGTGTTGATTTTGTTCCTTCTTGACTGGCGATTTTCCAATCATACAAGTGAAGCTACATTGCTCTCGACATGTTTTGGAAGATAGTTAGTCTTACGCTGATTCAGGCCCACACACCCTCGTTTGTTCTCCTTAAGAGATCTATGTGCTCATGTCATGCTGAGCTTCATCTATGTAATATTATCATGTCGTGCTACTGACGTAACGATACAGATTTCGCCCGAACCTAATCGATCGCTAAATCGACCAAGACCGTTCAAATCCCACATATGTTAACTTTGAAAATACAACACATCAGAACAAATAACAGCAGACTTTTATAAACATTATAATGATGTTACATCAGAGTACAGAATATAAGAGTACATCGATAAATAATAATACAGCGGAAGATTAAATTACAATAAATGTAATACACTACAGCAGAACTAATAACACTAACACAACGGAAGACTACTAGTGCTCCGGACATGGCTTTAAGCTTCGATCCAGAATCCTGCTCAAGAAATGAATATCTGCAAAAGAAGCTACCCGACTACCCATGTGGAAAAGAGGGCACCCGAGTTTGCAAAGTGAAACAAACTACGGGTCAGTCATGGGACTGGTATAAGAAATCTTTACTTAACTTATTTAATAATAGGGCTAATCACAGGACCACGCCGCTAATGTGGAACGGGTTTACTGCATTGGATTGCCAGTGCATGAAATAAAGTAAATCATTAAACAACGCAATGCTTTTTAGAAAAATTAAATCATTATAAGACTCAACTCCCATCACACAATGCAACGCAAACCGGAGGATAGAGTTTTACCTTATAATGGTCAAAAATGCTTGATACGGTAAAACGGAGTTGATTTTATTATAGTGTATATATGTTTCAAAAACATTTCAATCATAATGTATCAATCATAGACGGCATAGCTACCATATACTATGTCGCCATACTAGTTATACAATCAAAACCGCATGGGTCGTATTGGAAGTTAGATTTCCATCATGAACCAAGGCAAAAGATAATCCTTACCGAATTCGAGACACTCTAGCTGGTGCCTTTGGATACAGCCGCAACCGCACTTGGATCTTCAGGGTCGGTGCACCAAAGTGCCACTAGGGACTCAAATAACCGAGGCGCCTCATTCCATCATCCGCATAAGTAAAAATGTCAGGCCTGGTAAAAATCGTGACACCACTTCTAGCTAGAAAGAAACGTATGTCCTCCCTGCAGTTCTTACTCCCGTTTATGGTTCATACCTGGGTGTGAGGCTCGCAAAGTATCGCTATACACAAAGCTATGCTAAATTAAAGTTGGGCTTTGATCATCAACCACAAGGCTCTGATTTTCAACAATAATCCTTGATCATTTGCATCTTAGCATGCCACATTGTCAATCCATACCATACCATTGATTCCTGCCAATATATAACCTCTAATCTCGTACGTCTCAGAGAAGGGTGTTAAGCAAGAGAATAAATTCTCCGCTACCATAGATATATATTTAGCAAAGATCAACGAATGCAGCATAAAGGAATACAACGTCAGACGTACCATCCATTTACAAGTTTTTTCTTGGTCCGAACGATACCAGAGACACCTTATTCCTCATCCCTTATGTCCAATACAGAAGTGAGGTGCTCGCATATCCATCGATCTCCAAGTACGTCTGGACGATCACCAGTTATTACCTTGTCTTGGGTGGCCGCCCAATCAAGACATCAATAACCATCCAAACGATGTGAAGACCTCCGGTCTTCAACCACCATCTTCATCTTCGAATCTTGATCGTCGTAGTAATTATTCAGAATGGGTTAAACCCGTTCTTTCCAAATAACTCGCATATTTTGTAAATTAAAATAAAGTGCTACAAAAACACATCATACGCCTCATTCCAATTCAGTATACTCTTTTAAATAAAATATTCACATTATTAGGGAAAGGTTCCCATTAATTTTATCAAAGATAAATTCTTTAAAATTTATTTTCTAATCTTCTTTTTAAAGATTCATCAAAACTCCAATTTGATTTTAATATCAAAAATCATTGTCTAATGATTATTCAACTTCAAGAAATAAATCTTGTCTTTAAACTGGGTTAAAGAACCAATGTCATTTAAAAACACTATTCACGATAAACCCCAAAATCATCTTCCATTTAATATGGAATTTCCATAGAAATCAAATCAACATATATAATCAATATAAATTTTTGTATCAGACCAATAATATAAATGGAATAACGGCAAAGCCTTTTAAATTCCATATATATTAACGGTCTTCTTTTACAGAAGCTCATCTCGATTATTATCAAATCGAATTCCATTCAATTCCAATTTAATATATTAAATTGGAAAACTTTACTTTGGAAAATTCCCATTTAAATCTTATTAAAAAGATTTACAAATTCCACATTATATTTTCACTGTTAATTGTGTTAAAGAACAAATGTCGTTTATAACACAGTTCACGATAAACTCAAAAATCTAATTTATTTATTTTAATTCCAATTAAATATTAATAAATTGGGAAACTTCATTAAATCTTAATTTACTGATTTATTCTAGTTAATAACTATTTCAAAAATATATTTTATCGTTACAAATATGGAATTATCATCCAAAATCTTTCTAAATCATTTATTATGATTTTACATAATTTTTCCATATTTTTAATAATTTTATTATCGCTCGTACAGTCGGTTTCCAATAACGGCTTCCGAACTGCATCCATAGCGACCTTTTTCAAATTTGATTTGGACATAATTCCAAATCCAACTGCTAGATTTCAAAACTCTTATATTCGTTGGAAAGATCTTTTCGATATGAACCCAACAGTTCCGGTTTTAGGAGAATTCGATGGTCGGATCTCCCGTAATGTCAATTTAAAGTTAATGGTCGAAATTTTCGAACGGTCGCTGTGCGGCGCGTTCTATTCACGCCATTAAATAAATATATATAATATATCATCGATTTCCATTTAAAACGTATTTTATAAAGTATTTACAAATTCATCTTAAAATGATTTTAACATCATTTTCAATTTTAAAGAAAAATTGAATATTATATATTTTTATCATATTAAAATAATAATATTTCAAAACATTGTATTTTGAAAACACTTCTTTTTTTATATTCATTTTAGAATGAAATAAATCAATCGATAAACCCGTTTGGGTTAAAAATGGTGTTTGCTACTTAGTTCGGCTTCATATTTCAATATTTTTATTCTTCATTGAATATTATTCCAAAATATTCATTATTTAAAATATTCTTTATTTACAAAATTCTTTACTTTAAAATATTCTTTATATAAAGATGTTCTTTATTTCAAAAAATTATTTTATTAAAAATATTCTGAATTGGAACGCGACTCAATCAATTACCATATAAATTCGGTCATATGGATTTCATACATTGCATATGTGTATAACAGTAATGATAAATGATCATTAGACAAACTATTCACATTTAGAGTGAAATTATAACTGTGCGAGCATTAAAATAAATAACCCTCATTACAGCCTGTCAATCCATCGATTGACATACATCTAAATATTGGAACTAGTGTATGTCAAGTATCATCCAAATACCCGTGTGGGGTTTTGAAACAACAACAATAAATAATTGGTGAACAAATTTAACCAATTCTGGTGTCGAACAAAAAGAATATTTTATTCGCATTACATTTTCTATGATTCTGACGGCGAACAAAAAGAATATTTTATTCGCATTACATTTCTATTTTTTAAACATGGCAAATAAAAAGAAATACTTTTATTTATATGACATGTTTCATATTTTTAACGACGAAATAAAAGACAATTTTGTTTTGTCGACAAATTCTTATTTCAACATAAATGAAAATGATACTATTGTTTGTCGACAATTCTAATTCAACAAAAGTGACAATTTTAGATGCCAATTCTAAATTTGACAAAAGTGACGAATTTACATCTAAATAAAAATTTCTAGCTATAATGTTATTTTAAATCTAAATAAATGACATGTTGATTTAACATGGACATGATCTAAATATGTGACCTTTTTAACGTAACATGACAGTAAACTAAATATATGACATTTTTAATGTAATGACATAAATCACCTTTTTAATTCTATGATAAATGACATGATTCTAATAAAATTATATTTTTAATTTACATGACATGATTCTAACAATATGATATTTTTAATTAACATGCTAATTTTAAATGAAATGATATTTCTAATATAATGTCATTTCTAATTTACTAGCATAATGTTTTGAATAAACAAAAAATATAATGGTTCTTTTTATACTACATGTAAATGGTAATGTTTGGAATAAACAAAACATACCGTGACAAATGATTATTTTTCTACTAACAGGTAAATGTTAATGTTTAGATTAAACAAAACATAAATGAATATTTTAACTTTACATAAAAATGACATCTTTTATTCTTTTTACATTACATAAAAATGTAATCATATTTCTAATGTAAACACAT
Organism: Allium sativum; assembly: GCA_030737875.1. NCBI lineage: Eukaryota > Viridiplantae > Streptophyta > Magnoliopsida > Asparagales > Amaryllidaceae > Allium > Allium sativum. Next base: position 93,243,965 of record CM060914.1, on the reverse strand, counting down.
TTCTAATGTAAACATTTTTCTAATGTGAACATATTTCTGATATGATCATAATTCTAATGTAATCATTTTCCTAATGTAAACATATTTCTAATGATATAACATTTTCTAATCAAAAGGGAATTTTTATTATTAACATAACATGATCTAAAAATATGACATTTTTATCTTTAACTAAAATGATAATTGTGGTTTCATACCAATCTATTTTAACCAAAATGATATCTATGATTTCTTACGAATCTATTTTAACAAAAGTGATACTTTTGTTTGTTAAACAAATTCCTATTTTTACATAACAATTCCCATATTTAACAATGATAAATAAAAATGAATATTTGTATTTGACAACAATTTTAACAAAAATGACATTTTATTCCTAACATGTTCTTTTTAACTAAAATGATAATTAAATCCCTAACATGACATTTTTAAGTAAAATGATAACTTAATTTCTAACATAAAATTTTATAATCAAAATGTCATTTTTAATCTAAGGCAGCATTTTATATCAAAATGTCATGTTTATTTACATAGCATGATCCTAAACAAAATGTTATTTTTATTTATATAACAAATTTCTAACAAAGATGTTATTTTTACTAACACAAAAATATTCTAACCAAACATGTTATTTTTGTTTACACAGAAATATTCTAACTAAAAATGTTACTTATTTTTGTTTGCACAAAAATATTCTAACTAAAAATGTTATTTTTGTTTGCACAAAAATATTCTAACTAATTATTTTTTAATTCTAGCATAAAAATTTCTAATAAAAATGTTTTTTTATTCACATAACATATTTCAAACGGAAAATGTTCTAACCCAATCGATATTTTTATTCTAACAAAAAATGTTATTCGACAAATCATCATTAACACAGTCAATTAATTCATCTAAATTTTTGCACGGCACATATATTTAACATTACAATCACAATCATTAAAAAAAATTATTTTAAATTTAAAACGAGAAATCTCACATCGCTTTTGTCTAAATTTTCAACATGCTTCATTTCAGATCTGGTTAGTTCCACGTTGTAGATCTCGTTTTTCAGATTCCAATGGTTCTAAAATCATTGAATTCCGTTGCTGTTTGAACATGTTATGGCATTGTAAACATTTACACATTTCAATATATAATTAATTCTCCAATTACTTAGTTAGCGGTTAACATAAAAAGGACAACTCCTTCTTCTTCTTCACCTGGACATCGAACCCATCACGCACGGCTTCAAAGCCTTCTTATCGCACGAAAAACAAAGCGCCGGAGCCACATCTGAAATTGCCACATCAAAACCCATCCAAAATGCCACCACCGCCCTCGACATGGCTGAACTTGCACGCACCAACGGCCAAGAAATCAAGTCCGAAACCGACACCTTGAGTTCCCATATCTCTCGAATTTTTGAAGGAATTTAGATCTCAACCGTACGGAATCGAAAAATGTGAGATGCTCTTCATCTTCGTCTTTGAAAGCTCCATATTTTATTATAACGATTGGAAGACATTATCGAGCGAAGTTGGGATCATGGTGGCCATTGATGAAGATAAGTGGCGGTTGTGTTTGTGTTAGAAGAATTAGGGTTTTCTTATGTGTATTTATAATATTATTTAATTATGTAATTCAAAGAAAAAGCCCGTTAACCTATACGAACTCCAAATCCAGCTGTAAGAACTCGTAACTTCTCCGGTAAGGAAAGAACGGATTGCTTTGAGAACAACACACATCGGAACACAAACAGAAGAACATTTCATTGTTTGTTACAACAATTCCATCAGAATACAAGAATATACAGAGTATGAATAAATATTACACATTTGATAAATATCAGAGATTTAAATTACATTTAAATACATAGCAGTGGAAAAATAATACAAAGCACAACTGAAAGAAATACACTGATACAGAGCTTTTCGAGTATCGTTCCAACTATAAAACAGGATCAAGTGAATATAAATCTGCAAAACCCAACTACTAGCTGCCTGTGCGGAAAATAAGGGCACCCAGAGTTTAGGTTAAAACAATAAACTCTAGGTCAGTCATGTGACTGGTGTGAGAACTAAAACAGTTATTAATTTGATTTTTAAATTTCGGTAAATCAAGGGACCACGCCTTATAACACGGAAAGGGTTTTTACCCCAAGAATACCAGTGCATAAGCAAACAACGCAATGCTAAATAAAGAACAATGAATCTGTTATAAGACCCAGGTCCCATCACACAATGCAACGCAAGCCGAAGGATAGGGTTTTACCTTATAAAAGCCAAATAATGCTTGATATGCGAAATTTAATCTTTTATTATTACTATTAGTGAAGAAAACAACTTCGAATATAAATGTATTAATCATAGACGGCATAGGTACCATATATCATGTCGCTATACTAGGCTCTACAAATAAAAATGAAATGTCACGTATTGGAAATTGGATTTCCGTCATGAGTCGAGGCAAGAGGCAAGCTCCTCTCTGTTCGAGACACTCTTGCAAATGTCTCAGGACCACACACAGCGATCCTGGGAACCTCCGAGGTCGGTCCTCTCCTACTTTTGAGGATTAATTATTCCTGAACACACATTTCCTGGTCCTATAGTACCTATATCCGAGGCGCCTCGCATTCCAACAACCACACAGGTAAAAATAATATAAATGTCATGGCTGGTAGGTCACTGACATCACCCATAGCTAGAAAGAAACGTCATGCACTCCTTGGGTCCTTATCCCGTTTTTGACTCATACCAAGGTGTGAGGCTCGCGAATTAACGCTATTCAAAAAGCTGTGCCAAATAGGCCATGCTTTGATCATCCACCACAAGGCTTTGATTTTCAACAGAAGCCTTGATCATCTGCCACTTAGGCATGCCACACAGGCAATTCACTCCATGCGACTGATTTCTATCGATATATAACCTCTGAGCTCGTACGTCTCAGAGAAGGGCGTTAAGCAAGAGAATAAATTCTCCGTCGCCAAACAGATGTTTATTTAATAGAGATCAATCAACACAGAATAAAATTTAATGTCAGACACATAGTCCATTTACAAGTTCGTTCTGGGTCTGAACGAAACCGGAGGAACCTTATTCCTCGCATATCCATCGATCTCCAAGTACGTCTGGACGATCATCAACTGATTCCCTCCTCTTGGGTGTACAGCCCAATCAAGATCATCAGTAATCATCCAAACGATGTGAAGACCTCCGGTCTTCAACCACCGTCTTCATCTTTGACTTATCGTCGAATCAGTTATTCAGAATGGGTATAAACCCAGCCTTTCCGAATAACCCGCGTATATAATAAACAAGTATTACACAAACACAACATACGCCTCATTCCAATTCAGAGTATTCTATTATTAAAATATTCACATTTTTAGGAAAAAGTTCCTATAAATTTTATCAAAGATAAATTCTTCTAAATTTATTCTTTAATCTTCCTTTGGATATTATTTCAAACCATGTTAAGGTTTCCCAAACTAGTCGGGATTAGCGAACCACACCGAAGTAATTATTTATTTTATATCCCAATCCCAACCTATTCATCCCATGGAGAAAAACTGGTAATACTCCATATCTAACACCACGGTGTTATCGGTAAATATTAATTATCATTTCACGTTCAAATCTAATTAAAGATTTAGCTATCGCTTTGGAGCAAAACTAGTGATACTCCGTTCTCGATCATTTCAATCTAATTAAAGATTCATTAAAACTCCACTTAGTTTTAATCTTCCCACAAATCAATATTAATGTTTATTCAAAGCTAAAAAGTTAATCTTATCTTTAACTAGGTTAAAGAACCAATGTCATTTAAAAACACGGTTCACGACAAACCCAAAATCCTATTCCATTGTTAAACGGGTTAAAGAACAGGTGTTATTCAAAACATCGCTCACAATAAACCCAAAACCAATTTAAATTCAATTCTAATTAAATACTAATTAACTGGACAACTTCACCAAATCTTAATTAAAAGATTTATTCTTTTCTAAACAGGGTTCCAGAACAGTGTTATTTAAGACACCATTCACGACGAACCAAAAATCCCATTTGATATTAAATACAAGGCTCTGAATAGAAAATATATCGGCTTATATTCAATATCAAATCCTTAAACCAACAAATATCGTATTGGAAATAACGATATAAATATATCTTTCAAATTTCCACAACCATAACCGTATAATCACGAAATCCAACATCGAAATATTATGAAGATAATTTTGATTCAAATCCATTCCAATTCGTATATTGGAAATTCTGATTATTTTTAAAACCAATTCAAATCCAATTTATTTATTCAAAAACATTGAATTATAATTCTAGATCATAACTAGATCATTTTGATAAAAATATATTTTTATCCTTTTTAAATATAGGATTTTTCACCCCAAAACTTTCTAAATCATTTATTATGATTTTAGACAAATTATTGATATTTTTAATAATTTTATCAAGGCCCGTTCAGTCGATTTCCAATAACGGTCGTCGAACTGCACTTACAGCGACCTTTTCCAAATTTGATTTGGACATAATTCCAAATACAACCGTTAGATTTCAAATTTCTAATATTCATTGGAAAGCTCTTTTCGATACGAACCCACGGTTCCGGTTTCAGGAGAATCCGACGGTCGGATCTCCCGTAACGCCAATTCGAAGTCAATGGTCGAAATTCGCGAACTAACGCGGCACGGCGCGTTCTATTCAGGCCATTTAATATATATTATATATATTTCATCAATTTCAATTCTAAACATATTTTATAAATCATTTTAAATTCGTTTTCAAAACAATTTCAATTTCATATTCAATTTTAAATCAAAATTGAATATTTTATATCATTAATATAAAAATGATAATATTTTCAAAATATTATATTTTGAAATCACTTCCTTTTCTATATTCATTGTAAAAATGAATATAATCGATATTAATGTCGTTCACGTCAAAATAGTGCATATCTAATCAACATGGCTTTATATATTTCAATAACTTCTTTATTCTATTTAACAAATGAATATTTTCTTCAACACATGAATACATATTTTATGCAACACATAAATATTTATTAATTCTTTCTTACAATAAAAATTTGTAATCTATTGCATAAATTATTTCGTTCGACACATGAATATTCTCAACACACGAGTATCGTCAACACATGACTATTTTTGTTATTTAATATATTTTATAAAATTATGATTTTTATCGTTTTAATTCTTAATCAGCCTCTAACTGTAATTTAGCAAGAGAACAATTCCCTAAGTATTAACCCCGAAGGCCGAAACCAACATTAGATCAATACCCAGGAATCCACTCATCTTAACTAGTTTCCAGTTAGTTTCTGATTTTATATATGATAAAGATGTAAATTTTATTATTTAAAGATTTTACTCAACACATGAATATTTTCAACAGATGAATGGTTTCAACGAATGAATGGTTTCAACACATGAGTATTGTCAACACATGACTATTTTGTTTATTCAACACATGAATACAATTTATTTTCTAAATTGGAATGAGACCCAATCAGTTACCATACAATGTTATTTATATGGATTCCATACAACACATGTATATAATAGCAATGATAAATAATCCACCATCATCTAGAGTGCACCACACAACTGTCTGTCAACCTATTGATTGACATACAACTAAACAATTGGGATTAGTGCACGTCAAATTTAATTCCAACACCCGTGCGGGGTTTAAAATCAACAAACACTTATTATTATTTGTGCACTTGGGCGGTGTGTAAAAATTATCGTCCCAATCGATATCCTTCAAATGGGTGTACATAAACAAATCGTTCGATTTGTAAATGAATATTTATTTATTCACATTCACGTCAAATCTATATTTTTAACGATAAATAATTTATTTCAACACATGAATATATTTCCATTCATTCCATATCGCAATCAATTTTCACCACACAACAAAATCAAACAAGTAATCCACGGTTTGTAGACAACGCGTGTCGGGTGCTGCTAAGCACCGTCTGCATCCTAGTATATATTTTTAACTAGAAAACAAGAATTAAAGTGAGAAGTTCTCACAGAGGGTTCCACTCCGCCAATCTTTATTTCTGAACGGTTCGGACTTCGTTTTGATCTCAGTCTGATCCATTGCCATCTGTTTCACGCAGTTGATTATTAAAAATCACATTTTTATACGGTATTCATATAAATAAAAATTGAATTTTTATGTATATAAAAATCGAATATTTACAAATTCTCCTTCATTATAAAAATCAAATTTTTATATCACCTTCACATATGAAAAATCATATTTTTATTTCACTACTTCATAGGTATAAAAATCGAAGTTTTATCGCAACTTCATATATATAAAAAACGAATTTTTATCGCTACTTCCTATTAAAAATCAAATCCTTATAGCACTAAAAATCCTATCTTTTTATTTTTAAAAACCCTACCTTTTCTAAAAATAAAAATCATATCTTTCTATGTATAAAATCGTGTTTTCTCTAATCAAAGATCAAACTTTTCCATGAACTAAAAAATATGTTTTTATACACATCAAATTCTCATCTTTATATTGATAAAAATCCTATCTTTATATAAATAAAAATCGTATCTTTCTATTTTAAAAATCATAAATTTTATTCTTTAAAAATAATAACTTTTTGTAACTAAAAATCTAATCTTTCTTTATGTAAAAATCTAATCTTTGTCTAAGTAAAAATTTAATCTTTCTTCGCTACATATATATATATATATATCATATTTTTATACACTAAAAAATCAAATCTTTATTTTTAAGCTAAATATATAAAAATACATTTTTATAACTAATTTATTTATATAAATAAAACTGAAAATAAAAATAAAAAAATAAAAAAAATTCAGATTTACTTACTTTGATTCGCATAAGGAAAAAAAGGGTTTTAATTGCTGACGAGGTGGAGCAAGGCGGTGCTTGATGGTTGCTTGCGGTTTGGAGAAGAGCTTTGGAGTTTTGAGGTGCTCGATATCTTGTATGAAAGAGGAGAGGAAGGAGGAGAGAGGGGTGGTTGGAGGTGAAGGAGGCGGCCTCGCGGTGGTTGGCCAGTGGGGTAGCAGTCAGGCACGGTAGAGGGTTTGGGGTTTCTGGCCTTCAATCGGCGAAGGGAAGGAGATGAAGAGGAAGGAAGCGATGGAGAGGGGGGAGGGGGTCAGGGGAGCGGTGGCCACCCAAGCACGGTGACGCTGATCGCGATTGGGGGGGTGAATCCATCGATCGGGTTTTTTCTTTTATTTCTGTTTTGAAAACCGTGTGTTGACTTGAAGGAGGAAGGGGGTGAGTATATAAACATATATTATTTAATTTAAATAATTTATTCTCCATAAAAAGTTGCTTTTTCATTTGATCACCAATTCAAACCCAACAACTGTCCCCCATAGCTAATTAGCCTCATTCCGAACATAATGGGATATGTTTCGCAAGCCAATTCTATCGTTACGATCAGTTTTCATTCAAATTACAAAATAAATCAATATATATTTAATTTAAACGTATATTTCAATTCAGTGGGGCAACATATGGACTCTAAAAATTTCAGAAAAATTATTTCTAGCTTCGTATTGACTATACGGTCCTAACAAAATTAATTTCGTCAAATTCTGAGACCGTTGGAAAAATGGCCATTTTCTGGTCGATCGAAATTGACTAAAACTGTTAAAACACGTTTTCCTTTGCCACGCTCACAAATTGATTCAGAAAATTACGAATTTTGAAACCTAGAAATGATTTGACATCCCGAATCCAACAAAAGTGGTTTTGTCGAAAACAGAGGTCATTTGCAAAATTTCCATTTCTAAGGGCTTTTTAATATATTAATATATATATATATATATAAATTCCACAGCGACTTTTCTGAATTTTAAACTGGACGTATTTTACACTTTATAAAGTGAAATCTCAGTTTCTTACATCCATTAGAAAGATATTCTTATACAGATTCGAATATTTCTCGTTTCGTCAAATACCGACTTAAAATGAATTATGTATATTCATTCGAAATTCGAAATTGAATTTTCGAACTACCACGCCATTTCAGGCTCATTATATAATTAAAATAAAATTATTTGTTTTAACTTCTTCGAAAATAAATTTTCCGTAATTATTATTTAAAATGATCTATTTTAAATAACCAAAATCCGTAAAAATTGCCAAAATAAAATTTTTAAATTGGCTCAGATTTTTCGGGTTGTTATAATCTCCCCCACTTAAAATCTTTTCGTCCTCGAAAAGGAATGAAGCTGAAAGTTGTTTAACTAACCAACTATTCTTTCATTTTATTATTACAGCTTATGTTCTTCAGCTTTCCAGTTTCTAAGAACTTTTTAAATTTTTCAAAAATTTGGCTAACACCCTAAATTTTCGAAAAATTTCGACATAACCTCTCCTACACCGGGAGCATCGAGAAATTTCAAATAGCCTCCCAGGGCCCTCACCAACCGAAAAGAAAAAGCCAAGCGGCTAGCCAATCGACTCATAAAATCATCCAAACCCCAAAAAATACAATAAACATGTACCTATTTGTCGGGCATACAATTTTATTCCTCTGCTCTAGCCTTTTTGCTATGACCTGTTCAATGTATATGCATGTACATATATGCAAATGCAACAAATTTTCAATTCAGTTCTAAATTTGGTCCCATTAGGCTAAATGGTTCAAAATTTTAATAAATAAAACCAATAATCAAACCATACATTCAACAATCAATTAGTGGATTATCGTTTCAAATTCATAATTTTGATATATATACAGAAAATCATGTTTTTGATGCCAAATCACAACAATAAACCAATCTAGTTTTGGTTCTCACACCAGTCTGATGGAAATATATAGATATCCCACTTTTTGAAACTTGAACACAAATGCTGATGATGTCTAGACTATCATCAGGATCGTCTCCGGGCGACTAGAGTGTGATTCTATATCTATCTAGTATATTAAAACTTCGAATATACGTTCATGACGCGTATATGCAAAATCTTTATATACTCGATTGTCCAAATTCAATACAAATAAAATATTCAAATACGTACAAAATGGTTTAAATTTTCAAAACAAAACTTGTTTTTGATTTTATTTTAAAAATATACTCTTTACACTCGTTCTAGGATACTACTGATCCCATCTCTAACGAGTTATTCTTAATGGATATTTCTAATCTAATCTCTGATGAATTCTTTCGTTCGGTTCTAATGTGTCTTGTTCACGAGATCTATAAACCAAAGCTCTGATACCACTGTAAGAACCCGTAACTTCCCCGGTAAGGAAAGAACGGATTGCTTTGAGAACAACACACATCGGAACACAAACAGAAGAACATTTCATTGTTTATTACAACAATTACATCAGAATACAAGAATATACAGAGTATGAATAAATATTACACATTTGATAAATATCAGAGATTTAAATTACATTTAAATACATAGCAGTGGAAAAATAATAAAAAGCACAACTGAAAGAAATACACGGATACAGAGCTTTTCGAGTATCGTTCCAACTGTAAACCAGGATCCTATGAATATAAATCTGCAAAACCCAACTACTAGCTGCCCGTGCGGAAAATAAGGGCACCCAGAATTTAGGTTAAAACAATAAACTCCAGGTTAGTCATGTGAGTGGTGTGAGAACTAAAACAGTTATTAATTTGATTTTTGAAGTTCAGTAAATCAAGGGACCACGCCATATAACACGGAACGTGTTTTTACCCCAAGAATACCAGTGCATAAGCAAACAGCGCAATGCTAAACAAAGAACAATGAAGTTGTTATAAACCCAGGTCCCATCACACAATGCAATGCAAGCCGGAGGATAGGGTTTTACCTTATAACAGCCAAATAATGCTTGATACGCAAAATTTAATCATTTATTATTACTATAAGTGAAGAAAACAACTTCGAATATAAATGTATCAATCATAGACGGCATGGGTACTGTATATCATGTCGCCATACTAGGCTCTACAAATAAAACTGAAATGTCACGTATTGGAAATTGGATTTCCGTCATGAGTCGAGGCAAGGGGAAAGCTCCTCTCCGTTCGAGACACTCTAGCTGTAACGACCCGGAAAATTTGAACCAGTTTAATATTTTTAAATTGGCTATTTTAGTGGATTTTAAATATTTAAAATAAACATTTTAAATAATATTGATGAAAAATAAGTTTGAATCGACATTTGAAAATGAATATAATTAATTCTAATTATAAACAAGGCCTGAAATGGCGTGGTAGTTTCAAAATTGGAATTCAAACTTTAACTGACTGTACCGGGTGCAAAATAAAACGGATTTGAGCGAAACCAAAAATATTTAAATATGTTAGTGAGTATCTTTCTAAAAATCTGAAAAATCGAAGTTTCATAGCGGGAAGCAAAATTTATGGCAAAATGAATTTTCTGAAAGGTCGCTAAGGAGTTTATTTGGCCCTTGAAAATGGCCATTTTGCAAACGACCTCGGAATTCGATGAAACCACTTTTGTTGGATCCGAGATGTTAAACTATTGCTAGGTTTCAAATTTCATAATTTTTGAAGTTAGTGTGTGAGCGTGGCAAAAGAAAATGTGTTTGGTCGATTTCTATTAAATTGGATCGACCAGAAATGGGCCATTTTAAAAACAGTCTCAGAATTCGACGAAACTAGTTTTGTTGGAACTATATCGTCAAAACATAGCTAGATTTATTTTTCTGGAATTTTTCGAGTCAGTATGTGGCCCCAGCAAATTGAATTGTACGTTCAAATTAAATATTGAATGTTTTATATTTTAATTTGAATGAAAACTGACTGAAACATTCGGATGGGCCTACGAAACATATCCCATTGTGTTCGGAATGGGGGTAAAACGCTAAGGACGACAGTCATTGGGTTTAGATTGGGGATCGTGTGTGAAAGGGGGTATTTTCGGATTTTGAAAATATATAAATAAAAATAAAAGGGCCCGGACCAATCACTTTCTTCCACGCCGCTTTCTCTCTCCCAGATCCACCAATCGAGCAGCAGAAACCCTTTACTTTCTTCTCTCCTCGATTTCTTCTAATCCGCTCAATAAAAACTCGTGCCCCTTTGGAGAATTTTGTAGTGCTCGAGAAGATCTTCAAATCCATATATAGTTTGGATTTTTTCATTGTGTGGTTAGGGAGAATCAACGCCTGGAAGTTGGCGACTTCAACTCGCCGCCGCCACCTCCTGCCAAGATCGAGTGGGCCCCCTCCACATCACGCCTGAAGCTCTCTCCAAGCCCTTCAAGGTAGAGCAGGCCGATCGTCTTATAGTGGCATGGATTTCGAGAAAAGTGCAAACCTAGTTTTGAACGAACGTGTGAGGTAATGGCTGAAACTATATTATAGCAGTTCTAAGCGCTACAGTTTTTGTTTTCACTGTAAAAATCATATCTTTTTCGTTTGTTGACGAAATTCAGTGAAACAGGAGAGAGTGGACTCGTGTGGACGTCTCCTACATTCTAGAAGAGACCGCATATTTTTCTGAGCCTTCTGCTATTTTTGGTGGAGTGGAACCCAATGTGAGATTTCTAAATTATAAACGATATGGAAAACGATGATGTATAAATTATATAGTCGATGTATGGATTATATAAGCATTTTACACCTCTTGTATAAGCGTTGTATAAGTTGTACATTCGAAATATAAGTTATATATGCATTGTAAAAATTATATATGTGTTGAAATAGAAGTGAAATGCTTGTGTGTATATATATATATATATATATATACGCCCCTCGTCAACAAACTATGGACGATATTTATTGGTTGTGATTGATGTAAAAATTGGTTGATTGCGAATGGTTGATTAGAATTGTTTGTGGTTGAAATTGATTGATAGTGGTTGAAAAATACCCGTTTGTGGTTGAGAATTATTTGGTTGAAACCACATAGGATTAGTTTGTGGAAACGAAAAATATATATACATGCCACCTGCGTGCGAACTAGATGCATGAAATCCCCATTGTCAAAAGCTGCGAGGCTTTAAGGTAGAGCGAGGAGCCGTACTAGGGACGGCCCCGGTTTTGACTACCCTGCCGTTGTGCTGCCGAAATTTTGAATAATATTTATGTGTTAGAATTATCTTCATGAGTGGAAACTATATTCGTGTATTGAATAGAAACTCATTCGTTGAATAGAAATTCATGTGTTGAATGGTATTCGTGTTTTGAAGTAAATTGTTTTATAATAAAAATCATATTTTTATCATCTAGATGAACTGTATAAAATAGTCGTGTTTTGAAATAAATTGTTTTATAATAAAAATCATATTTTTATCACCTATATGAACTATATGAAATAATCATGTTTTGAAATAAATTGTTTTACAATAAAAATCACATTTTTACTACATACATGAATAGTTAAAAATAGCGAAGTGTTGAAATAATTGTCGGTTGGATAAAAATATCATTTTTATCAAATGTGTGAAAAGAATATAGTTTTGAAATCGAAGAATCGATATATATATATAAATAGAATTGAAATATATTGAATAACGAAGCTGCAGTTCGTATTTTGAAAACGTGATTTCAAAAGATTAGCGCGGGAGATCCGACCATCGGATTTTCCCGAAACTGAAACCGTTGGGTTCGCTTTGGAAATATCTTTCCAACATCACCAACTTTGTAAAGATCCAACGGTTGGATTGTCTGGAATGTTTAATTCAAATCTGAAGAAAAACAGCGCCAGAATCGATTATATATATATAAAAATATATAATTATATTAAATCGAATAACAACGCTGCAGTTCGTATTTTGAAATCGAAACTTCAAACGAGTGTACCGGGAGATCCGACCGTCGGATTTTCCCAAAACTGGAACCGTTGGATTCGTTTTGAAAAGATCTTTCTATTGATATAAATTTTGTTATGATCCAACGGTTAGATTTTTAGATATGTGTAAATCAAATCTGAAGAAAAACAGCGCCACAACCGCGTTATGGCCCGAAGCGTCGTTTAAATAAATTGGCTATTTTAAAATAAATAAAAATAGCGATAAATCGTTATTAGATATTATAAACGATATGGAATGTGAAATTTAGAAATTAACTGAAGGTTGGCTAAGTCGAATGGTTTCCTGGGTTTTGATCTGATGTTGGTTTCGTCCTTCGGGGTTAATATTTGGGAAATCGTTCTCTTACTGATTTGCGGTTAGTGATTAATGAATTGAAATGATGCGTATGATGTGTTTGTGTAGCACTTGTTTATTATATACAAGAGTTGCTCAGAAAGACCGGGTTTATCCCATTCTGAATAACGAAATCGACGATAAGAAATCGAAGATGAAGACGGTGGTTGAAGACCGGAAATCTTCACCTCGTTTGGATGGTAACTGATGTCCTGATTGGGAGGCATCCCGAAATATGGATAATGAGTGGTGATCTTCCAGACGTAAGTGGAGATCGATGGGTTTGCGAGGTATATAGTGCCTCCGGTTTTGTTCAGACCCAGAACGGACTTGTAAATGGACTGTGTGCCTAACATTGGATTTTATTCTGTGTTGATTGATCTCTATTAAATGTACATCTGTTTGGCGGTGGAGAATTTATTCTTTTGCTTAACGCCCTTCTCTGAGACGCACGAGCTCATAGGTTGTATATCGATGGACATCAGTCGCATGGCATGAATTGCAAGTGTGGCATGCCTAAGTGGCAAATGATCAAGGCTTCTGTTGAAAAGCAAAGTCTTGTGGTGATGATCAAAGCACCGCCTGTGTGGCGTAGCTTTGTGTATAATGTGAATTTGCGAACCTCACACCCCGGTATGAACCAAAAACGGGAGAGGACCTCAGGGAGGGCATGCGTTTCCTTCTAGCTAGAGGTGGTGTCGGTGCTTAAACTGGCTGACATTTATATTATTTTCACCTATGTGGTTGTTGCTGTTGCGAGGCGCCTCGGTTATATCGGTCGATCCGGGACCGATAGAGTCATTCGTTGGCTCACTTACGCCCCAAAGGGCGGGGAAACGTAGTGTTCGGGAATTTTAATCCACATCGGTGGACCGGCCCTGTCATTCCAAGGGTCGATGCGTTCTGATCCTGAGACACGGGCTAGAGCGTCTCGAATTCGGTAAGGTATATCTTTTACCTTGGTTCATGACAGAAATCCAATTTCCAAATATGTGACTGTGCGGTTTTGATTGTATACCTATATTTGGCGACATAGTGGCATGGGACGCTCATGTCGTCTATGATTGATGCTTATGATTTGAAATTGTTTTTGAAACATATAAACACTAGTAGTAATATCAAATGCTTTTGTTTTTTTTCGTATCAAGCATATTTTGTCCATTATAAGGTAAAACTCTATCCTCCGGTTTGCGTTACTTTGTGTGATGGGAACTGAGTCTTATAATGGCTTCATTTTTATAAAAAGCATTGCGATGTTTAAAAGAATTACTTGTTTAAAAGCACTGGCAATCCAGTGGAGTTAACCTGTTCCGCGAAAGTGGCGTGGTCCTGTGATTAGCCATATTATAAAATGTGTTAAGTAGATTTCTCATACTAGTCCCATGACTGACTCGTAGTTTGTTTCACTTACAAACTCGGGTGCCCCTCTTTCTACACGGGCAGCCTCGCGTTAAGGTTTAGCAGGCTTTTTCGGGATAGCTGGAGCTGAAGTTGGATTCTATCATTTATCTCTTTTTATGCTGTTCAACTCCTATTGTACATATTATGTTTATTTTCCGCTGTAGACATTTATGTATAGCTGAACTGTATTTGTACTAAGTATGATCCTGTATACTGTGTAACTCTGATGATTTCGTTTATCCAGTGTATTATTTGTTCATTATCTGCTGTATTTATTTATTTATTTTTGTTCTGTTATTTATGTTTATGTGTTATATTCCAAAGATTACCCTTAACACCGTCAGTACATGGTTTTGGGGTCGTCACACTAGCAAATGTCTCAGGACCACACACAGCGATCCTTGGAACCTCCAAGGCTGGTCCTCTCCTACTTTTGAGGATTAATTATTCCTGAACACACGTTTCTCGGACCTATAGGACATATAACCGAGGCGCCTCGCATTCCAACAACCACACAGGTAAAAATAATATAAATGTCAGGGCTGGTAGGTCATTGACATCACCCATAGCTAGAAAGAAACGTCATGCCCTCCTTGGGTCCTTATCCCGTTTTTGACTCATACCAAGGTGTGAGGCTCGCGAATTAACGCTATTCAAAAAGCTGTGCCAAATAGGCCATGCTTTGATCATCCACCACAAGGCTTTGATTTTCAACAGAAGCCTTGATCATCTGCCACTTAGGCATGCCACACAGGCAATTCACTCCATGCGACTGATTTCTATCGATATATAACCTCTGAGCTCGTACGTCTCAGAAAAGGGCATTAAGCAAGAGAATAAATTCTCCGCCGCCAAACAGATGTTTATTTAATAGAGATCAATCAACACAGAATAAAATCCAACGTCAGGCACATAGTCCATTTACAAGTTCGTTCTGGGTCTGAACGAAACCGGAGGAACCTTATTCCTCGCATATCCATCGATCTCCAAGTACGTTTGGACGATCACCAAATGATTCCCTCCTCTTGGGTGTACAACCCAATCAAGATCATCAGTAATCATCCAAACGATGTGAAGACCTCCGGTCTTCAACCACCGTCTTCATCTTTGACTTATCGTTGAATCAGTTATTCAGAATGGGTATAAACCCGGCCTTTCCGAATAACTAGCGTATATAATAAACAAGTGTTACACAAACACAACATATGCCTCATTCCAATTCAGAGTATTCTTTTATTCAAATATTCACATTCTTAGGGAAAGGTTCCCATAAATTTTATCAAAGATAAATTCTTCTAAATTTATTCTTTAATCTTCCTTTGGATATCATTTCAAACCATGTTAAGGTTTTCCAAACTAGTCAGGATTAGTGAACCACACCGAAGTAAATATTTATTTTATTTCCCAATCCCAGCCTATTCATCCCATGGAGCAAAACTGGTAATACTCCATATCTAACACCACGGTGTTATCTGTAAATATTAATTACCATTTCACGTTCAAATCTAGTTAAAGATTTATGTAACACCCCACCTCCGCTAGGGTCACTCACATAGGGAATGCACTAGATTTGGAGGGGTATTATCGAGATAACATCACAGAATTATCACAAGACAGAACATAAATATATAATTAAGTAAACAGCGGAAGAATTTATGAGAAAAACAGAACTTCATTTTATTCCAAAGTAAACCATGTCTCTTACAAACATTTCGAATAACAACTTCATTACAACTGTCTTGTAATAATAGCCAAAGAAGCAATAACTTAAAACAGAAAAACAGCTTATTCCCTAAGTGAAGTAAAAAGAAGCCGCCATAGCAAACCGTACATGCTGAGCCAAAGCAAGTGATGTCCAAGCTAAGAGCTAGTGTTTCCTCCCTGAGAACCTGGGGGGAAACGAAAGAAAAGGAGGCGAAAGGAAAAGGGTCAGTCATAAAGACTGAGTAAGTCCTAGTGACTTTGAGTGTAAAAACGGTTAAAACAACAGGTCATGTACGGACTGGAACTAAACTTAAGAATGGTGTCAAGGTGAGCAAGATAAACTAAGGTGATCATGATAAGTCAAGACAAGTCAAGTAAAGCATCAAATGTTCGAGATTCTTTGCATCGACTGTACTAGTATACTAAGTGTAACACCCCACTCCCGCTATGATCACTCACAAAGGGAATGCCATAACATCGGTGGAGTATTTTAGTGAATATAGAACAGAAAAATTACAACAAGACAGATATAAATAGTACTTGGAATTTTAAAACATCATCTCATAACAGCGGAAGTAAAACATGTCTGGTTACATCATAAACCCATAATAAAAGTCAAGTACAATATCCGTCAAAATAAAGAAGTACATAATCCCACTCTCATACAATAGCCAAAACAAAAGAAAAGATAACTGGTTAACTGGAGCTTTACATCTACCCAAGCTCCTAAAGACTGGAACAGCAATCCGATCAAGCTCCACTACTGCTAGGATCCACCACAGGACCTGAGGGTTGGGAAAAAGATAAAAACAACGGGGTCAGACATAAGTCTGAGCGAGTCCTATAACTTTAACAATACAATCGTTAAAGTAACCAGAGAAGACATGAATTGATATACGGTAACATATAGGGATGAATAGCTACCCTAAGCAATCAACTAAACTAAGATAAAGGATAAAGACGCATCTACCCTTCCCAAGGTATATTACTAAACTGCACCACACCAGTCGTTCCTAACTTAAAGGTTGATCCCACCCATGGCTTATAAAATTAACTTAATAGTACTTGCGTACCCCTAGGTGACCAAGTAGGCGCCACGGGGCCCTACAATCCACTAGGTGTACACACTACTCCCCATTCGATCGGCTCCCTAACGTAGATACCCGTGCTGGCCCCACCATGGGGTGTACCATTCCCCAACGTGGCAACCCGATATAATTAACGGTGCACGGCTTATATCTACACGATGCAACAACGGCTTATCTACCAGCCCGGGCCCACTCACGCATATGAAGCCCGTTGGACTTGCGTTGCCACCGCTAACCCGTTTGCCTCTTACATTCAAGCCCAGTATGCGTGTCCCGTCCTCGACATGGGTCGAGCCCACAAAGATACGTATGGGTTACTGGTTGAAATGGGCCTCCACAAGCTACCCACCTAAGCTTGTCCCTTTTTCTAGTATATCCCACTTAACCCTTTAATCATGTTTTAATTACATGTTCTATTTTGGTTAAGTATTCTAATCGTATTTTCTATTGCCACCCAAGGCAACCACTAGATTTTCTCATGCCACCCGAGGCACCCACTTAACCCCTCATGTCCCTCTACATGCTAATGTGGTTAAGTGTTTCTTAATTAATTAATTAAGAACGTAACCTTTGTAAAGACCTCTCACATTAGACTGTCTTTTATGACCGCTGGTTAAGCCGGTTGGGTCCGGGCAGCCTTATGTCATAACAGAGTCTAACCTCGTGTCTTTACATTAATTACGTATTTAGTTTGTGCCTAAGACCTCTCACATTGGGCTAACATTTGTAGCAACTGGTTAAGCCGGTTGGGTCCGGGCAGTTTTACGCTACAACTGAGTCCAACCTCGTGTCTTAGTCAATTAATTACACCTAATTAATCACCCTCATAATTTTATATTAATTATCCCTAATTAATCAAGTTTTCTTAACATGGGTAGACCTAACTTAATAGGTAAATTCCCATGGGGTAGACCTAACTCAATAGGTAAATTCCCAACACATAGTATGGGTACACCTAACCAAATAGGCAAATTCCCATACTATGTTTATTTATTTTGTGTTATGCATAATTATATTAATTTCACACAATCTTATTAACTTATGCATTTAATTACCCCATCGTTCCCACGTAATTTCGTTCATGATATAACACATATAAAAGGTGTCAACTTGCATATGAATGAACATGTTTCAAAGGTGCCATCTTGCATATTAACAAACACATAACTTGCATATGAACTTGCATAACATGTCACATAACTTGCATATAATATGTCACATAACTTACATATTCATTTTGCATAACGAACTTGCATATTAGCTTATAGACTTGCATAATGTGTCATCATGAACTTGCATATTAATAAACATGTAACTTGCATATTTACATACATGTAACTCGCATATTAACAAACATGTAACTTGCATATAAAGAAACATGTAACTTGCATATTTACATACATGTAACTTGCATATTAACAAACATGTAACTTGCATATTAACAAACATGTAACTTGCATATTTACATACATGTAACTTGCATATTAACAAACATGTAACTTGCATATTAACAAACATGTAACTTGCATAGCATATTACCATGAACTTGCATAACATGCATATGATTACATAGCCCACAACTTGCATATTTAGCATCATGCAAACATAACATACATCATATTAAACTTGCATAAGCTTACATACTCAACATGCATAAACATAAGATTAATGCTAACATCATATCATATGATTCAAAGCTCATTAACCCACATACAAAACCATAAATCTCATCACATCTCATCTAATTAGTTTACCAAAAGATCATCAAAGTGATAGAAACTCACAACTAGCAACTTTGAACACCAAATGAAGAAGATTAAGATGCTAAGAAGGGATTAGAAGTTGATTAGAGAGTGATTAGTATGCAACCCTCTTCATAAAATTAGTGGAGGCCATGAGAGCTAGCATTTTGCCATAGTTTAGTCACTAGGTTTAATTATGAATGAATTAGGGTAGGTTAGGGTCTTATTTATAGATTAGGCAAGTGTTTTAGGCCATAGGATTAACCCTAGATTCAATCCAAGCCATCAAAGCATGTCTTGGGGAAGAAGTCAAGTGTAGGAACCATCTAGGGCCTTTAGATTAAAGATGGGCCATGAGAACCATTCAAATGCAAAATCTGCACTTGAGCGAATCGGCCCACGGGTTGACAGCCAAACACCCTGGATTAACCCCTAGTCGACCCAGCGGGCTCGGGTCGACTTCAAAAATCGGCCGGTTCGGTTATTCCCCTCTCCCAATTCGCTGTTTTGAGCATTTTTGCATATTTATTTATTAAATTTTCAATTATATATATATATATATATCAATATATATATATATATATATCTACACAACCCATTTCACTTAATTAAGTATACTTTAATTTGGGAATTTTCGTGAAACTTCGCGAGGCCATATCTTGGTCATACGGACTCCGATTTTCGAAAACTCGGACTCTATTTCGCGTATTTTTCCGAGACGAACACAATGGCATAGCCCGTTTCCCTTGATTCCCATTTTAGAATTAAATTCTGCCTCGATTTATGTTATTACAGGTTATTGAAAATACGGGTTGTTACATTCTCCCCTCCTTAAAGGATTTCGTCCCCGAAATCTTCAAGTTAGGAAGAACGTATCCTACCATCCAATCATCCATCTACTCAAAGCATCATCCACGAGCAATCATTGTCCTTACAAGATTCTAAATGCTGGATGGATATATGCAAAAGTGTGTGTATATGTACTTACCTAATGCGAAAATCAGGCGGTTACTGATACAGTAAACCTCCTTAATGCAAACCATGATAGTGCCATGCATCCAATATGTATGCGAAACCCTATTGACACATACAAATTTCTACATGCGTGCACAACCATACACAAAAATGCATCATCCATATGATAACACAGCCATGATACATCCATCAATACTAACTACCACATCCATTTATGCAATATGCAACATGAAGTGTCTGAGCCGATCTAGTGCCTAATGTGTGTGTATATGCATCCACGAGCAACCACTAGCAATCAATTGCATCCACATGCATCCATCAACCATAACATGTTTCAAACACATGTTTCAACCATAGGTTTTACCCTATCTAAAGGTCATAGGTACTAGCGAGAGGATATACTAAAGATAAGATAAGTACTAGACAAGCGATAAAGGAGAGGTTAAAAGACATACTCTCAAAAAGAAATGGATACAAAGAACGCATCTTCGCTTCCGTCTCCCAAGTAGCATTGCTTTCGTCATCTCCCCATTGCACTTTCACTAGCTGAACCTCTCTATTCCTCAACTTCCTAGCTTCTGACCCAAGGATGCGAGTAGGAGCTCGTCGAATCGTCGCATCACGCTCTACCTCTACATCTCTAAGCAAGCTCGGCTCTACCACCTCCGCGGTCTCATGTAAGCACTTCCTCAAATGTGATACATGGAATACATCATGAACACCACTAAGTCTGTCGGGCAACTCCACCCTATATGCCATCCGTCCAATCCTTTCCTTAATAGGAAACGGCCCAACAAATCTCGGTGCTAACTTCCCTACGGACCCAAAGCGAACAACATTTCTCAATGGAGATACTTTGACAAAAACCATGTCCCCAACCTCAAACTCAAGATCCGTCCTTCTCCGATCCGCATAAGATTTCTGTCTATCTTGCGCTGCTTTCATCCTTTTTCGAATTAAATCAATCTTCTCTGAAGTCTCTCTAACCATATCCGGCCCAAGCAAGATCTTATCCGTAGATTCCCACCAACATGTAGGAGATCGACAAGGCCTTCCATAAAGAGCTTCGAAAGGAGCCATACCAATACTGGACTGAAAGCTGTTATTATATGCGAACTCCACCAAAGGAAGATGTTCTTCCCATGTACCTCCAAAATCCAAGATACAAAGCCTCAAAAGATCTTCTAAGATACGGTTCACCCTCTCGGTCTGACCGTCCGTCTGAGGATGATATGCGGTGCTCAAACACAACTGAGTCCCTACCGCCTCTTGCAAACTTCTCCAAAACTCACTAGTGAAAATAGGATCTCGATCACTCACAATGCTGGATGGTACGCCATGCAATCTAACAATCTCTCTAACATAGACTGAAGCAAGCCATGGAGCGGTCCTCTTACTCTTTACGGGTATAAAATGGGCACTCTTTGTAAGTCTGTCTACCACAACCCAAATTCCCGTATTGCCCTTCCTCGATCTCGGTAACCCGTCGATGAAATCCATCGAGACACTATCCCACTTCCACTGTGGAACTTCCAATGGGTGTAGCAACCCACCGGGTTTCCTTTGCTCCACTTTAACTTGTTGGCACACTAAGCATCTAGCCACATACTCGGCCACATCTTTCTTCATACCGGCCCAAAAGAAAACTCTCTTCATGTCTTGGTACATTTTGTCTCCACCGGGATGAATAGTCATTCTTGAACGATGTGCATCATCCAAAATAGCCTTCTTCAAACCCTCATCTTGCGGTACACAAAGTCTACCGTCTCTATGCAACCATCCCTTATCATCTATGGTGTATCTACCCAAATGGCTGGACGACTCCCCTCTTATAAGCTTCTCTACCAACACAACCAACTGTGGGTCGTCTCGCTGAGCCTCGCCAATCCGTCTCAAAAGAGTAGGTCTAACCTCCAAGGATGCCAACAAACCAGGTACAAAATCAACAGAAGGTCTGAAGTCAAACAAAGAAAGAAACTCCAAGCTTCGTCGTTCCACGAACAATGGACTCAAAGATAGCCTTCTTCTACTTAAGGCGTCTGCCACCACGTTACCCTTACCAGGGGTATACGCTATCTCGAAATCATAGGATGCTAAGAACTCCATCCACCTTTGCTGTCTTAAGTTTAAATCCTTCTGAGAGAATAAGTACTTCAATGATTTATGGTCGGTGAACAACTCGAATCTCTCACCAAGAAGATAATGGCGCCAAGACTTAAGTGCGAAAACAATCGCGGCCAACTCTAGATCATGGGTAGGGTAATTCTTCTCATGCACTCTCAATTGTCTCCCTCCATAGGCTATTACCCTTCCCTCCTGCATCAAGACTGCGCCTAATCCTGTTCCACAAGCATCGGTATAAACAACAAACGGCTTACTCCCATCTGGAAGCACTAAAACTGGAGCGGTGGTCAAAGCTCTCTTTAACCGTCGGAAAGCATCATCACAATCTACATCCCATGAGAAAACCAGATTCTTCTTCGTCAAGCGGGTTAATGGGGCTGATATCTTCGCGAAGTCTTTGATGAACTTCCTATAATATCCTGCCAACCCCAAGAAACTTCTTACCTCGGTAGCATTTCTAGGAACTTTCCAATCCTGGATAGATACTATCTTTGCGGGATCCACAGCTATCCCTTCCTTAGAGACCACATGCCCTAAGAATCGCACTTCTCTTCTCCAAAAATGGCATTTAGAGAATTTAGCTTTAAGACTATGCGCTCGAAGAGTCTCCAACACTTCCTTGAGATGTAAGGCATGCTCTTCTTCATTCTTGGAAAAGACCAAGATGTCATCCACAAAAACTACTACAAACTTATTCAGATACTCTCTGAACACTCTACTCATGAGATCAACAAAGTATGCGGGGGCGTTTGTCAACCCAAATGGCATCACTAGCCACTCATAAAAACCATCCGGAGTCCGGAAAGCAGTCTTCTCTATACTGTCCTCCGCCACTCTTAACTGATGAAACCCTGTAGCTAAGTCCATCTGCGAAAATACTGACGCGCCAACCAACTGATCAAAGAGATCATCTATCCTCGGTAATGGGTGTCTATTCTTCTTCGTGAGCTTATTAAGTTCCCTATAATCCACACAAAGTCTGAGGGACCCATCCGCCTTCGTGGCAAACACTACTGGAGCTCCCCACTCCGATATACTTCGCCTTATGAACCCCTTCTCAAGCAACTCCCCTACTTGCTTATGAAGTTCTCTTCTCTCACGAGGAGCCATGTGGCGTACTGGCAAAGACACTGGTTTGGCATTATCCACCAAATAAATTCGGAAATCTATCTCCCGCTTCGGAGGCAAACCCTTTACTTCTTCAAACACATCCGGATATTCCCGGACTACTCTGACAGAACACAAACTTTCGACCGAAGCATCGAGCGATTCAAGATAACTTAGCAAAACAGATTCCATGGGATTGCAAGAGATCTCGAGAGTGTTACCCAAGCGAGTCATGAGCCTGACAACTCTCCTTTCGCAATCAAGAACGGCACCATTACTGGATAACCAGTCCATGCCCAAGATCAACCCATAGCCCGTGAAGCCCAATACAAAAGCATCACATCTAAACTCAACGCTAAGTATAGAAATCTTCAAACCCAAACATATCATAGACAGATATATGGAGCCCCCAATTGGGTTTGAGACAACCAAGGGATCATCAACTAGACTGGTGTCTAAGTGCAGTGACTCAACTAACGATGATGAGATAAAAGAATGCGATGCGCCAGAGTCAAACAAAGTACGTACTGGATGATCAAACAGAAAAACCAGACTTTCAATGGAAATAGTTCTACCTCTCTGCTGAATCGGTGGAACTGAGAGAACCTGAACTTGCCCCCCTGACTGAGGTGGTGCTATAAGAGCTTGCACCTGGCCTCCTGAGGTAGACCCCGTCTTCTGCCCCTTCTTTGGGCAGTTTTTCACAAGATGCCCCGCTTCACCACAATGAAAGCAACCGGTCTTCTTCTTTTTGCGACAATCCTTACTGAGGTGCCCTGGTGTCCCACAATTAAAGCACTTCTTCTTTGTCTTCTTCTTGTCACCATTGCCTTTTCCACCCTTGCCTTGTTGTTGTTGCGGTTTCTTCTGATCCCCCTTTTTCTCTGGTGCCTTAGAATTCTTATCATCCTCATGCATAAGTGCCATGTAGACAAGCTTCTCAAAGGTGGCCCCCATAGGAATGTGAGTCATAGCTATTCCTTGCAATGGTTCGTTCAAGCCTCTAACGAACCTCAAAGCCTTCTTCTCCGGTGTATTCACCAACTCTATGCCAAATCTTGCTAATTGATTGAATTTGTTGACATATTCTTTCACCGTGAGATTCCCTTGCTTCAAATTCAAGAACTTCTCCATAAACAGATTCTCTTCCGCCCTTGAGAGAAACTTAGCCCCAAATCTTTGCTTAAAATCTGCCCAAGAGTCAACAGGGCGTTCTCCATTAGTGACCTCCCACCAGAATGAGGCCTCTCCCTTCATTAACCAAGCCGCCAACTTGACTTTCTTTCCCTCTTCCACTTCGAAGATATCTAGCAACTCTTCCACTTCCTTAAGCCAATCTCTAGCCTCTACGAAGGTCTCTGAACCAAGAAAAGGTTTTCCTCCTATAGCCTTGAACTCCTTGCAAACCTTAGCAAAATTATCCACTCTAGGCTGAGGAGGAGGAGCGGTTGTCTCTGGTGTAGTAGCATTGGCCGGACCCGCAGCCGCGGCCCTAGCCTCTTGCAACCTCCTATACCATAGTGGTATAACTAAACCCTCCGGGATGTTAAGATCTTCAGCCATGCTGAAACGAAAGAGGAAAGATTCAAAAAGGAGATTCCGAAAGATAAAGATATGGCTATTGGGGATTATGCTTTTCTTTTTCAAAAACTTTTTCTCTTAGAAGACATGCTTTTAAAAATACTTTCTTCGAAAATACTCTTAGAAAGTAGTTTTTCTCAAAAATTTTATCTGTTCTGGTAACCTTAAGCTCTGATACCACGTGTAACACCCCACTCCCGCTATGATCACTCACAAAGGGAATGCCATAACATCGGTGGAGTATTTTAGTGAATATAGAACAGAAAAATTACAACAAGACAGATATAAATAGTACTTGGAATTTTAAAACATCATCTCATAACAGCGGAAGTAAAACATGTCTGGTTACATCATAAACCCATAATAAAAGTCAAGTACAATATCCGTCAAAATAAAGAAGTACATAATCCCACTCTCATACAATAGCCAAAACAAAAGAAAAGATAACTGGATAACTGGAGCTTTACATCTACCCAAGCTCCTAAAGACTGGAACAGCAATCCGATCAAGCTCCACTACTGCTAGGATCCACCACAGGACCTGAGGGTTGGGAAAAAGATAAAAACAACGGGGTCAGACATAAGTCTGAGCGAGTCCTATAACTTTAACAATACAATCGTTAAAGTAACCAGAGAAGACATGAATTGATATACGGTAACATATAGGGATGAATAGCTACCCTAAGCAATCAACTAAACTAAGATAAAGGATAAAGACGCATCTACCCTTCCCAAGGTATATTACTAAACTGCACCACACCAGTCGTTCCTAACTTAAAGGTTGATCCCACCCATGGCTTATAAAATTAACTTAATAGTACTTGCGTACCCCTAGGTGACCAAGTAGGCGCCACGGGGCCCTACAATCCACTAGGTGTACACACTACTCCCCATTCGATCGGCTCCCTAACGTAGATACCCGTGCTGGCCCCACCATGGGGTGTACCATTCCCCAACGTGGCAACCCGATATAATTAACGGTGCACGGCTTATATCTACACGATGCAACAACGGCTTATCTACCAGCCCGGGCCCACTCACGCATATGAAGCCCGTTGGACTTGCGTTGCCACCGCTAACCCGTTTGCCTCTTACATTCAAGCCCAGTATGCGTGTCCCGTCCTCGACATGGGTCGAGCCCACAAAGATACGTATGGGTTACTGGTTGAAATGGGCCTCCACAAGCTACCCACCTAAGCTTGTCCCTTTTTCTAGTATATCCCACTTAACCCTTTAATCATGTTTTAATTACATGTTCTATTTTGGTTAAGTATTCTAATCGTATTTTCTATTGCCACCCAAGGCAACCACTAGATTTTCTCATGCCACCCGAGGCACCCACTTAACCCCTCATGTCCCTCTACATGCTAATGTGGTTAAGTGTTTCTTAATTAATTAATTAAGAACGTAACCTTTGTAAAGACCTCTCACATTAGACTGTCTTTTATGACCGCTGGTTAAGCCGGTTGGGTCCGGGCAGCCTTATGTCATAACAGAGTCTAACCTCGTGTCTTTACATTAATTACGTATTTAGTTTGTGCCTAAGACCTCTCACATTGGGCTAACATTTGTAGCAACTGGTTAAGCCGGTTGGGTCCGGGCAGTTTTACGCTACAACTGAGTCCAACCTCGTGTCTTAGTCAATTAATTACACCTAATTAATCACCCTCATAATTTTATATTAATTATCCCTAATTAATCAAGTTTTCTTAACATGGGTAGACCTAACTTAATAGGTAAATTCCCATGGGGTAGACCTAACTCAATAGGTAAATTCCCAACACATAGTATGGGTACACCTAACCAAATAGGCAAATTCCCATACTATGTTTATTTATTTTGTGTTATGCATAATTATATTAATTTCACACAATCTTATTAACTTATGCATTTAATTACCCCATCGTTCCCACGTAATTTCGTTCATGATATAACACATATAAAAGGTGTCAACTTGCATATGAATGAACATGTTTCAAAGGTGCCATCTTGCATATTAACAAACACATAACTTGCATATGAACTTGCATAACATGTCACATAACTTGCATATAATATGTCACATAACTTACATATTCATTTTGCATAACGAACTTGCATATTAGCTTATAGACTTGCATAATGTGTCATCATGAACTTGCATATTAATAAACATGTAACTTGCATATTTACATACATGTAACTCGCATATTAACAAACATGTAACTTGCATATAAAGAAACATGTAACTTGCATATTTACATACATGTAACTTGCATATTAACAAACATGTAACTTGCATATTAACAAACATGTAACTTGCATATTTACATACATGTAACTTGCATATTAACAAACATGTAACTTGCATATTAACAAACATGTAACTTGCATAGCATATTACCGTGAACTTGCATAACATGCATATGATTACATAGCCCACAACTTGCATATTTAGCATCATGCAAACATAACATACATCATATTAAACTTGCATAAGCTTACATACTCAACATGCATAAACATAAGATTAATGCTAACATCATATCATATGATTCAAAGCTCATTAACCCACATACAAAACCATAAATCTCATCACATCTCATCTAATTAGTTTACCAAAAGATCATCAAAGTGATAGAAACTCACAACTAGCAACTTTGAACACCAAATGAAGAAGATTAAGATGCTAAGAAGGGATTAGAAGTTGATTAGAGAGTGATTAGTATGCAACCCTCTTCATAAAATTAGTGGAGGCCATGAGAGCTAGCATTTTGCCATAGTTTAGTCACTAGGTTTAATTATGAATGAATTAGGGTAGGTTAGGGTCTTATTTATAGATTAGGCAAGTGTTTTAGGCCATAGGATTAACCCTAGATTCAATCCAAGCCATCAAAGCATGTCTTGGGGAAGAAGTCAAGTGTAGGAACCATCTAGGGCCTTTAGATTAAAGATGGGCCATGAGAACCATTCAAATGCAAAATCTGCACTTGAGCGAATCGGCCCACGGGTTGACAGCCAAACACCCTGGATTAACCCCTAGTCGACCCAGCGGGCTCGGGTCGACTTCAAAAATCGGCCGGTTCGGTTATTCCCCTCTCCCAATTCGCTGTTTTGAGCATTTTTGCATATTTATTTATTAAATTTTCAATTATATATATATATATATATCAATATATATATATATATATATCTACACAACCCATTTCACTTAATTAAGTATACTTTAATTTGGGAATTTTCGTGAAACTTCGCGAGGCCATATCTTGGTCATACGGACTCCGATTTTCGAAAACTCGGACTCTATTTCGCGTATTTTTCCGAGACGAACACAATGGCATAGCCCGTTTCCCTTGATTCCCATTTTAGAATTAAATTCTGCCTCGATTTATGTTATTACAGGTTATTGAAAATACGGGTTGTTACACTAAGCCTGTGTCACAAGTTAATCACGAAATAAATCCCACGGCCCAATATCATGAAATGACCCTGAAACGGGGTCTGACCCAAGTACGGGGTCCTACGGAGCGATTATCTAGTCGATCGGCTCCCTACAAGTTCTAGCTCGTCAAGTGTCCGTGTCATACGGATAATCACGAATGTAGTCACCTATGTTGGGTCCACCTTCGGGTGTATCAGCCCTAGGGTGTCAACCCCTGACACGATTCAAGATGCACAGATAAATCTACGGATACCCAGTGTCTGCCCCGGAATATGTGCACGACCGTAGCCCACCGAACCTACACTGGCGTACCCCACTGCCGTCGTTCACCTCTTACAATTAGCCCAGTAATCGTGCCCTACCCGGCCTAGCCCCAGGGTATCTTGATACATCTAGAGGGTTACTGCTGAAAGGGGTCGTGTCTAGGGTTTCGCCTAACAGATTAGGTCATGTAATTCATGACCTAACCTGCCTAACCAATTAAGTCATGTAATTCGTGACTTAATCCTTTTCCAGTCTAGTCATGTCAAGATGGTTAAGTATGTCATTTAAATTCGTGACTTAACCCGCTTACGTGTCATGTCAAGTTGGCTAAGTGTTGTCATTTCAAGTTCATGACTTAGCCCTACAAATCGTGTTCAAGTTGGTTAAGCTGTCTTTTCATGTTCATGACTTAACCCTAATTGGAATTAATTGATTCGTTAATGCACTGAACCACTCACATTGGATCCTATTGTTCGTAGCCACTGGATTTGCCGGGCGGTTCCGGGCAGGTTTACGCTACGAACTCAACCCAACCTCGGGTTTCAAGCGCGATGTGACCAACTACCCACATTGGATCCTATTGTTTGTAGCAACTGGATTTGCCGGGCGGTTACGGGCAGGTTTACGCTACGAACTCAACCCAACCTCGAGTTGTCCACTTTCTTGTTTTCTAAAGTCATGCCCATGTTCTTATCAAATTCGTGCTATATTCATAGCATGTTCATATGTCAATTTCGTGCCCAACTAAGGCATGTTTCAAGTCAAGTTATGGCATGTTCAAGTCAAGTTTTTCGTTCCATATTTCATGTTCTACTTATGCGAAATTTCACGATTTATAATTATAATTAATTCATGTTTGGCATATTCTACCCAATCGTATCCCCAACGTATATAAACGTGCTTCGTTTGCAAGCATAAACAATTCAAGAGATAAAGGGGAATAACACCAAACAAGTGATAGGCATATGTGACAATTCCAACATCACTTGCATAATAAACAGACTATAACATATCACATGGTTTCAATACTAGCATGATGATAACTTGGCATAGTAATGGTTCCAACTTAGTTTAACATGATGAATTCAACTTTACATCATAGGCATAATAACCCTTGTGGCATAATAATAATTTTATTACAAACATGAAACATTAAAGGCATGGTAATTCTAATAGGCATAGTGGATTCCAATTTAGTATTTTTAACATAATGATTCTCATCTAGCATTATAAACATAATGATTCCAACTTTTCATCATAACCTAGCAATTCCCAATTTGTCATTAACATGATAGGTATATTAACATCCCAGGCATAGTTTCATTAATATCATAGACATGGTTTAATTAGCATCATAGGCATGGTTTAATCAACATGAGGATTTCAATGAACATAATGATTCCACGGACATGTATTTGTTCAACTTGCAATAAAATTAAGCCCAAGTGATTCATAACAACATCAACATCATGATAAGTTTAACTTGCAACATTAACATAGCAATATTCCCAAATTTTGATTCAAAGTTAAACAATATAAACATGGATTAATAATAGTTCTTAAATCCGGTTTCAATTCATAGCATGTCCATGTTATTTTAGCGTTTTTGCCTAAAAAGTGACATAGAACTTACAATATGAAGCAAGCAATCCAAAACAAAACTTTAAATCAAATAGCCCCAAATCCGTTGTCTAAAGCATCGTAGTTGTTGTAGCTTCTAGTTGTAGCCTTCAAGAATCATCCTTCGTCTTCTTTAATTTTGTTCTTTGTATTTTTAATTTAGAGTTCTAGGTTTAATGGCGGCTTCATGAGTGCTAAAATGAAATAGTATGATTTAGGCTAGGTCTTAGGGTCTTTTTATAGTTGTAGGCAATTGATTTCAGCCTTTAGATTAACCCTAGAATAGGTCTGAGCCATCCAAAATCGTCACAAGCCCCCAAAACAAGACCCAGGAGCCAAAACAAGTGCACTAGGCCGACCTGGCCGACCAGGGAGGTCGACCCCCAGGTCGACACCCAGGTCGACTCCCCAGTCGACCTGGGGGGGAGGTCGACCCCTAGGTCGACTCTAGTGTCGACCTGGATGGGGGGAGGTCGACCCTAGTGTCGACCCCCCTGTCGACCTGTCTGGGCGGGATTTTTTCCGGCTACCCTGAATTCTGAAAATTTGAATCTGTTTTTGAATTTGAATTTTTCGTGAAACTTTGCGAGGCCATATCTTGATCATACGGACTCCGATTTACGAAATTTCGGACTCTATTTCGCGTATTTTTCCGAGACGAACGCAATGGCATAGCCCGTTTCTCTGATTCAAACTTTAACATTTAATTCTTCCCTGTTTTAAGTTATAACGTGTTGTTTTAAAATACGGGTTGTTACATTCTCCCCTCCTTAAAGGATTTCGTCCCTGAAATCTTCAAGTTAGGAAGAACGTATCCTACCATCCATCATCCATCTACTCAAAGCATCATCCACAGGCAGCCATTGTCCTTAAAAGATTTCTAATGTTGTATGAACATATGCAGAAAGTGTATGTATATGTTCCTTATCTAATGCAAAAGATCAGGCCTGATTGATCCTTTCAAATGCAAAATATGTTTAGTGAAATGAATCCAATATGTATGCAAAAAAATTCCTATTATAATTCATAATTTCTATATGAGTGCTCAAACATTCAATCATATGCAACAACCAAATGATAGCACAACCAAGTTTCCAAAATAAACACTCATGCATATGCAAGTATGAAACTATGACTGAGCCGATCTAGTGCCTAATGTGTATTCATGCATCCACGAGCAACCACTTGCGACCACTTGCAACCATTTTGCAATCATAACATGTTTCAATTACATGTTTACATCCAAAAATATTCTACCTATGGTTCTCAAGATAGGATCGAGGAGATAACAAGATAAAACAAAGCATCTAGAAAAAGAAGTTAAAGATGTACCCCCGGAAGGTCCGGTCTGCTTCTTAGGGCAGTCCTTGCTGATGTGTCCAGTCTCTCCACAATGAAAACATTCACCTTGCTTTCATTTCCTCTATCTACAATCCTTGGCTATGTGCCCTTCCGTACCACAGAAATTGCATTTCCTTTTATCACGTGAGTTGTCGTTCTTGCCTCCTTTCTCGGGGTCTACCTTCTTATTCTGAGAATCGTTGGGCTTGACCTCTTTCTTGCCCTTCTTATCTTCCTCATACAGTAGGTCCATATCCACCAAGCTTTCAAAGGTCGCCCCCATGGGCACGTGTGTCATGGCCAAACCATGTAGTGGCTCATTCAAGCCTCGTGCAAAACGTAGCGCCTTTTTCTAAGTAGTGTTGACTAACTCCAATCTGAAGCGAGCAAGCTGATTGAAACGGTTCACGTATTCTTTAACTGTCATATTTCCTTGTTTAAGGGCCAGAAACCATTCCATTTGGAGACTCTCCTCTGCCGATGACAAGAACTTAAGCCCAAATCTCCCTCTAAAGTCCACCCAAGTCTCAAAGGGCCTAGTAGCGTTGGTGACTTCCCACCAATAAGAAGCTTCCTCTTTCATGAGCCACGCCGCCAACTGTACTTTCCTATTGTCCTCTACCTCAAAGATAACAAACAAGTCTTCGGTTTCCTTCAACCAATTCCGTGCCTCAACAAAAGTCTCAGTTCCTAGGAAATCCTTTCCGCCCATAGCCTTAAAGTCCTTGCATATCTTTGAAAAAGCAGTTTCTCGCGAAGGTTGAGGAGGATGAGGAGGAGGATTGGTTGGGCCTGTCACATTAGCCCGAGCCTCGAGGAAACGACGAAACCAAGTGGGTATATTGACACACTCGGGAAGATTAAGATCGTCGGCCATGATAAGCTGCAAACGAAAAAGGAAAAGATTCAAACGAGGAAACAAAGATAGTGCTAATGGCTTTTTGGGGAATAGCCTTTTGAAATAAACCAACTTTTCTTGAAAAGTTCTTCTTTGTAAATGGTTTTGAAAAAAGAAATTCAAAAGGTTTTCAAAACTTTTGCCCAGTCTTGGTAACCTTCTGCTCTGATACCAAGTGTAACACCCCACCTCCGCTAGGGTCACTCACAAAGGGAATGCACTAATTTTGGAGGGGTATTATCGAGATAACATCACAGAATTATCACAAGACAGAACATAAATAAATAATTAAGTAAACAGCGGAAGAATTTATGAGAAAAACAGAACTTCGTTTTATTCCAAAGTAAACCATGTCTCTTACAAACATTTCGAATAACAACTTCATTACAACTGTCTTGTAATAATAGCTAAAGAAGCAATAACTTAAAACAGAAAACCAGCTTATTCCCCAAGTGCAGTAAAAAGAAGCAGCAATAGCAAACCGTACATGCTGAGCGAAAGCAAGTGATGTCCACGCTAAGAGCTAGTGTTTCCTCCCTGAGAACCTGGGGGGGAACGAAAGAAAAGAGGCGAAAGGAAAATGGTCAGTCATAAAGACTGAGTAAGTCCTAGTGACTGTCAGTGTAAAAACGGTTAAAACAACAGGTCATGTATAGACTGGAACTAAACTTAAGAATGGTGTCAAGGTGAGCAAGATAAACTAAGGTGATCATGATAAGTCAAGACAAGTCAAGTAAAGCATCACATGTTCGAGATTCGTTGCATCGACTGTACTAGTATACTAAGCCCATGTCACAAGTTAATCACGAAATAAATCCCATGGCCCAATATCATGAAATGACCCTGAAACGGGGTCTGATCCAAGTACGGGGTCCTACAGAGCGATTATCTAGTCGATTGGCTCCCTACAAGTTCTAGCTCGTCAAGTGTCTGTGTCATACGGATAATCACGAATGTAGTCACCTGTGCTGGGTCCACCTTCGGGTGTAACATCCCTAGGGTGTCAACCCCTAACACGATTCAAGATGCACAGATAAATCTACGGATACCCAGTGTCTGCCCCGGAATATGTGCAAGACCGTAGCCCACCGAACCTACACTGGTGTACCCCACTGTCGTCGTTCACCTCTTACAATCAGCCCAGTAATCGTGCCCCACCCGGCCTAGCCCCAGGGTACCTTGATACAACTAGAGGGTTACTGCTGAAAGGGGTCGTGTCTAGGGTTTCGCCTAACAGATTAGGTCATGTAATTCGTGACCTAACCTGCCTAACCAATTAAGTCATGTAATTCGTGACTTAATCCTTTTCCAATCTAGTCATGTCAAGATGGTTAAGTATGTCATTTAAATTCGTGACTTAACCCGCTTACGTGTCATGTCAAGTTGGCTAAGTGTTGTCGTTTCAAGTTCATGACGTAGCCCTACAAATCGTGTTCAAGTTGGTTAAGCTGTCTTTTCATGTTCATGACTTAACCCTAATTGGCATTAATTGATTCGTTAATGCACTGAACCACTCACATTGGATCCTATTGTTCGTAGCCACTGGATTTGCCGGCCGGTTCCGGGCAGGTTTACGCTACGAACTCAACCCAACCTCGGGTTTCAAGCGCGATGTGACCAACTACCCACATTGGATCTTATTGTTTGTAGCAACTGGATTTGCCGAGCAGTTCCGGGCAGGTTTACGCTACGAACTCAACCTAACCTCGAGTTGGCCACTTTCTTGTTTTCTAAAGTCATGCCCATGTTCTTATCAAATTCGTGCTATATTCATAGCATGTTCATATGTCAATTTCGTGCCCAACTAAGGCATGTTTCAAGTCAAGTTATGGCATGTTCAAGTCAAGTTTTTCGTGCCATATTTCATGTTCTACTTATGCGAAATTTCATGATTTATGATTATAATTAATTCATGTTTGGCCTATTCTACCCAATCGTGTCCCCAACGTATATAAACGTACTTCGTTTGCAAGCATAAACAATTCAAGAGATAAAGGGGAATAACACCAAACATGTGATAGGCATATGTGACAATTCCAACATCACTTGCATAATAAACAGGCTATAACATATCACATGGTTTCAATACTAGCATGATGATAACTTGGCATAGTAATGGTTCCAACTTAGTTTAACATGATGAATTCAACTTTACATCATAGGCATAATAACCCTTGCGGCGTAATAATAATTTTATTACAAACATGAAACATTAAAGGCATGGTAATTCTAATAGGCATAGTGGATTCCAATTTAGTATTTTTAACATAATGATTCTCATCTAGCATTATAAACATAATGATTCCAACTTTTCATCATAACCTAGCAATTCCCAATTTGTCATTAACATGATAGGTATATTAACATCCCAGGCATAGTTTCATTAATATCATAGACATGGTTTAATTAGCATCATAGGCATGGTTTAATCAACATGAGGATTTCAATGAACATAATGATTCCACGGACATGTATTTGTTCAACTTGCAATAAAATTAAGCCCAAGTGATTCATAACAACATCAACATCATGATAAGTTTAACTTGCAACATTAACATAGCAATATTCCCAAATTTTGATTCAAAGTTAAACAATATAAACATGGATTAATAATAGTTCTTAAATCCGGTTTCAATTCATAGCATGTCCATGTTATTTTAGCGTTTTTGCCTAAAAAGCGACATAGAACTTACAATATGAAGCAAGCAATCCAAATCAAAACTTTAAATCAAATAGCCCCAAATCCGTTGTCTAAAGCGTCGTAGTTGTTGTAGCTTCTAGTTGTAGCCTTCAAGAATCATCCTTCATCTTCTTTAATTTTGTTCTTTGTATTTTTAATTTAGAGTTCTAGGTTTAATGGCGGCTTCATGAGTGCTAAAATGAAATAGTATGATTTAGGCTAGGTCTTAGGGTCTTTTTATAGTTGTAGGCAATTGATTTCAGCCTTTAGATTAACCCTAGAATAGGTCTGAGCCATCCAAAATCGTCACAAGCCCCCAAAACAAGACCCAGGAGCCAAAACAGGTGCACCAGGCCGACCTGGCCGACCAGGGAGGTCGACCCCTAGGTCGACACCCAGGTCGACTCCCCAGTCGACCTGGGTGGGGAGGTCGACCCCCAGGTCGACTCTAGTGTCGGCCTGGTTGGGGGGAGGTCGACCCTAGTGTCGACCCCTCTGTCGACCTATCTGGGCGGGATTTTTTCCCGCCTACCCTGAATTCCGAAAATTTGAATATGTTTTTGAATTTGAATTTTTCGTGAAACTTTGCGAGGCCATATCTTGATCATACGGACTCCGATTTACGAAATTTCGGACTCTATTTAGCGTATTTTTCCGAGATGAACGCAATGCCATAGCCCGTTTCCCCTGATTCAGAATTTAACATTTAATTCTGCCCTGTTTTAAGTTATAATGTGTTGTTTTAAAATACGGGTTGTTACAATTTAGCTATCGCTTTGGAGCAAAACTGGTGATACTCCGTTCTCGGTCATTTCAATCTAATTAAAGATTCATTAGTACTCCACTTAGTTTTAATCTTCCCACAAACCAATATTAATGGTTATTCAAAGCTAAAAAGTTAATCTTATCTTTAACTGGGTTGAAGAACCAACGTCATTTAAAAACACGGTTCATGACAATCCTAAAATCCCATTCCATTGTTAATCGGGTTAAAGAACAGGTTTTATTCAAAATACCGCTCACAATAAACCATAAAACCCATTTAAATTCAATTCCAATTAAATACTAATTAACTGGACAACTTCACCAAATCTTAATTAAAAGATTTATTCTTTTCTAAACTGGGTTCAAGAATAGTGTTATTTTAGACACCATTCACGACGAACCCAAAATCCCATTTGATATTAAATACAAGGCTCTGAATAGAAAATATATCGGCTTATATTCAATAACAAATCCTGAAACCAACAAATATCGTATTGGAAATAACGATATAAATATATCTTTCAAATTTTCACAACCATATCTGTATAATCACGAAATCCAGCATTGAAATATTCCGAAGATAACTTTGATTCAAATCCATTCCAATTCCTATATTGGAAATTCTGATTATCTTTAAAACTACTTCAAACCAATTTATTTATTCAAAAACATTGGATTATAATTCTAGTTCATAACTAGTTCATTTCGATAAAAATATATTTTTATCCTTTTTAAATATAGGATTTTTCACCCCAATTCTTTCTAAATCATTTATTATGATTTTACACATATTATTGATATTTTTAATAATTTTATCAAGGCCTGTTCAGTTGATTTCCCATAACGGTCGTCGAACTGCACTTACAAAGACCTTTTCCAAATTTGATTTGGACATAATTCCAAATCCAACCATTAGATTTCAAATTTCTAATATTGATTGGAAAGCTCTTTTTGATACGAACCCAACGGTTCTAGTTTCAGGAGAATCCGACGGTCGGATCTCCCGTAACGCCAATTCGAAGTCAATGGTCGAAATTCGCGAACTACCGCGGCACGGCGCGTTCTATTCAGGCCATTTAATATGTATAATATATATTATATATATTTCATCGATTTTAATTCTAAACGTATTTTATAAAACGTTTTAAATTCGTTTTCAAAACAATTTCAACTTCATATTCAATTTTAAATCAAAATTGAATATTCCATATCATTAATATATAAATGATACTAT
Source organism: Allium sativum (assembly GCA_030737875.1). Taxonomy (NCBI): domain Eukaryota; kingdom Viridiplantae; phylum Streptophyta; class Magnoliopsida; order Asparagales; family Amaryllidaceae; genus Allium; species Allium sativum. The sequence continues at coordinate 93,206,867 of CM060914.1, read as the reverse complement.
TTTCAAAATACTAGATTTTGAAATCACTTCCTTTTCTACATTCATTGTAAAAATGAATATAATCGATATAAATATCGTTCACGTCAAAATAGCGCATATCTAATCAACACGGCTTTATATATTTCAATAACTTCGTTATTCTATTCAATAAATGAATATTTTCTTCAACACATGAATATATATTTTATTCAACACATGAATATTTATTAATTCTTACTTACAATAAAAATGTGTATTCTATTCTATAAAATATTTTGTTCAACACATGAATAGTTTCAACACATGAATATTCTCAACACATGAGTATTGTCAACACATGACTATTTTTGTTATTTAATATATTTGATAAAATTATGTTTTTTATTGTTTTAATTCTTAATCAGCCTCTAACTGTAATTTAGCAAGAGAACAATTCCCTAAGTATTAACCCCGAACGCCGAAACCAATATCAAATCAATACTCAGGAATCCACTCATCTTAACTAGTTTCCAATTAGTTTCTAATTTTATATATGATAAAGATGTAAATTTTATTGTTTAAAGATTTTACTCAACACAAGAATTTTTTCAACACAAGAATGGTTTCAACACATGAATGGTTTCAACACATGAGTATTGTCAACACATGACTATTTTGTTTATTCAACACATGAATATAATTTATTTTCTAAATTGGAATGAGACCCAATCAGTTATCATATAATGTTATTTATATGGATTCCATACAACACATGTATATAATAACAATGATAAATAATCCACCATCATCCAGAGTGCACCACACAACTGTCTGTCAGCCTATCGATTGACATACAACTAAACAATTGGGATTAGTGTACGTCAAATACCATCCCAACACCCGTGCGGGGTTTCAAATCAATAATAATTGATTATTATTTGTGCACTTGGGGGATGTGTAAAAATTATCGTCCCAATCGATATCCTTCAAATGGGTGTACATAAACAAATCGTTCAATTTGTAAATGAATATTTATTTATTCACATTCACGTTAAATTTATATTTTTAACGATAAATATTTTATTTCAACACATGAATATATTTCCATTCATTCCATATCACAATCAATTTTCACCACACAACAAAATCAAACAAGTGGTCAATGGTCTGCGGACAATGGGTGTCGGGTGCTGCTAAGCACCGTCTGCATCCTAGTATATATTTTTAACTAGAAAACAAGAACTAAAGTGAGAAGTTCTCATAGAGGGTTCCACTCCGCCATTCTTTATTTCTGAATGGTTCGGACTACGTTTTGATCTCAGTCTGATCCATCGCCATCTTTTCACGCGGTTGATTATTAAAAATTACATTTTTATATGGTATTCTTTTAAATAAAAATCGAATTTTTATGTATATAAAAATCGAATATTTATAAATCCTCCTTCATTATAAAAATCAAATTTTTATATCACCTTCACATATGAAAATCATATTTTATTTCACTACTTCATAGGTATAAAAATCGAAGTTTTATCGCTACTTCATATATATATAAATCAAATTTTTATCGCTACTTCCTATTAAAAATCAAATCTTTATAGCGCTAAAAATCCTATTTTTAATTTTTAAAAACCCTACCTTTTCTAAAAATAAAAATCATATCTTTCTATGTATATGTCGTGTTTTCTCTAATCAAAGATCATACTTTTCCATGAACTAAAAATTATGTTTTTATACACATAAAAATCTCATCTTTATATTAATAAAAATCCTATCTTTTTATAAATAAAAATTGTATCTTTCTATTTTAAAAAATCATAAATTTTCTTCTTTGAAAATCATAACCTTTTGTAACTAAAAATCTAATCTTTCTCTAAGTAAAAATCTAATCTTTCTTCGCTACATATATATATAAATCATAATTTTATACACTAAAAAAATCAAATCTTTATTTCTAAGCTAAAAATATAAAAATCCATTTTTATAACTAATTTATTTATAAAAATAAAACTGAAAATAAAAATAAAAAAATTCAGATTTACTTACTTCGATTCGCATAAGAAAAAAAAGGGCTTTAATTGCTGACGAGGTGGAACATGGCAGTGCTTGATGGTTGCTTGCGGTTTGGAGAAGGGCTTCGGAGTTTTGGGGTGCTCGATTTCTTGTATGGAAGAGGAGAGGACGGAGGAGAGAGGGGTGGTCGGAAGTGAAGGAGGCGGCCTCGCGGTGATGGGCCAGTGGGATAGCGGTCAGGCGCGGTAGAGGGTTTGGGGTTTTTGGCCTTCAATCGGCGAAGGGAAGGAGATGAAGACGAAGGAGGCGATGGAGAGGGGGGAAAGGGTCAGAGGAGCGGTGGCCACCCAGGCGCGGCGGCGCTGATCGCGATTAGGGGGTATAATCCGTCGATCGGGGTTTTTTTTTTCTGTTTTGAAAACCGTGTGTTGACTTGAAGGAGGAAGGGGGTGAGTATATAAACATATATATTATTCAATTTAAATAATTTATTCTCCATAAAAAGTTGCTTTTCATTTGATCACCGATTCGAACCCAACGACTGTCGCCCATAGCTAATTACCCTCATTCGGAACACAATGGGATATGTTTCGCAAGCCAATTCTATCGTTACGGTCAGTTTTCATTCAAATTACAATATAAAACAATATATATTTTATTTAAACGTACATTTCAATTTACCGGGGTGACATACGGACTCTAAAAATTTCAGAAAAAATATTTCCTGCTTCGTATTGACGGTATAGTTCTAACAAAACTAATTTCGTCAAATTCTGAGACCGCTGGAAAAATGGTCATTTTCTGGTTGATCGAAATTGACTAAAACTGTTAAAACACGTTTTCCTTTGCCATGCTCACAAATTGATACAGAAAATTACGAATTTTGAAACCTAGCAATGATTTGACATCCTGGATCCAACAAAACCGAGGTCGTTTGCAAAATTTCCATTTCTAAGGGCTTTTATGTATATTAAAATATATATAAATTCCACAGCGACTTTTCTGAATTTTAAACTAGACATATCTTACACTCTGTAAAGTGAAATCTTAGTTTCTTACATCCGTTAGAAAGATATTCTTATACAGATTCAAATATTTCTCGTTTTGTCAAATTCCGACTTAAAACGAATTCTGTATATTCATTTGAAATTCGAAATCGAATTTTCGAACTGCCGCGCCATTTCAGGCTCGTTATATAATTAAAATAAATTTATTCGTTTTAACTTCGACTAAAATAAATTTTTCATCATTATTATTTAAAATAACCAAAATCCGTAAAAATTGCCAAAATAAAAATTTTAAATTGGCACAGATTTTCTGGGTTATTACACCAGCCCAGCGATAGTTTCACCCAGCCAAATACTCACGTTCCGAACGCGATGGGCTAGGCCCCGTCAGCCTTTTTGATCATCTCCAGCTTGTTTTCTTTAATTTAATATATAAATCATCTAATTATTTAATTTGATCATACAATTAAATTTACCAGGGCCACATACGGACTCTAAAAATTACAGAAAAATTATTTCTAGCTTTGTTTTGACGATACGGTCCTAACAAGACTAATTTCATTGAATTTGGATACCGTTTGAATAATGACCATTTTCAAGTCGATTAAATTTGACCGAAATTGACAAAACACATTTTCTTTTGCCACGCTCACATATTAATTCGAAAAATTATGAAAACTTAAACCTAGCAATAATTTGACATTCTGGTTCCTAAAATAGTGGTTTTGTCAAAAATGGAGGTCATTTGAAAAATGGCTATTTTTAATATTAAAAAATATATATTAATTCTACAACCACTATTCAGAAATTTAAACTGGGCATAAATTTTGATTCCCGCTATGAAATTTCAATTTTTCGGATTCGTTGGAAAGATATTTTTAAATAGATTCCATTATTTTTTGTTTCACTAAAATCTGATTTATTTTTCATCTTGTACAGTCAGTCAAAGTTATTCAAAATTTTAAACTACCGCGATATTTCTAATTCCTTTTATAATTAAAATAAAAAAATTTGTTCTAACTTTGATTTAAATAAATTTTTACTCGTTATTATTTAAAATAAATCATTTTAAATACTTAAAATCCATTAGAATTTGTAAAATAAATATTTTAAATTGGTTCAGAATTTCCGGGTTGTTACAATCTCCCCTACTTAAAATCTTTTCGTCCTCGAAAAGGAACGGAGCTAAAAGTTATTAAATTAACCAATTTAATTTTTATTTCTATTATTATTTTTAATAAATTTATTAGTTGATTAACTTATCAAATATATAACTTTTATATATTCAAAAATTATATTTTCTAATATCGGATTATATATAATCACAAATACATGAACTATGAACTTGTCACTCTCAACTCATTCTAGGGTATTACTAACCCCATCTCGAATGAGTTTTCTCATTCTAGGATGCTACTGATCCTATCTCTAATGAGTATTCTTATTGGATATTACTAATCCAATCTCTGATGAGTCTTTTGTTCAGTTCTAACGAGTTGTACCCCAAAGATTTGAGCTAACCAGAGCTCTGATACCAACTGTAACGATACGGATTTCTCCCGGACCTAATCGATCGATAAATTGATCAAGACCATTCAAATCCCGCATACCTTAACTTTGGGAATACAACACATCGGAACAAATTACAGCAGACTTTTATAAATATTATAATAATGTTACATCAGAGTACAGAATATCAGAGTACATCAATAAATAATAATACAGCGAAAGATTAAATTACAATAAATGTAATACACTGCAGTGGAACTAATAACAATAACACAGCGGAAGGCTACCAGTGCTCTGGTCGCGGCTTTAAGCTTCGATCCAAAATCCTGCTCAAAAAATGAATATCTACAAAAGCAGCTACTCGACTGCCCATGTGGAAAAGAGGGCACCCGAGTTTGCAAAGTGAAAAGAACTACGGGTCAATCATGGGACTGGTATCAGAAATCTTTACTTAACTTATTTAATAATAGGGCTAATCACAGGAACACGCCGCTAACGTGGAACGGGTTTACTTCATCGGATTGCCAGTGCATGAAATAAAGTAAATCGTTAAACAACGCAATGCTTTTTAGAGAAATGAAACCATTAAAAGACTCAAGTCCCATCGCACAATGCAACGCAAACCGGAGGAAAGAGTTTTACCATATAATGGTCAAAAATGCTTGATACGATAAAACAGAGTTGATATTATTATAGTGTATATATGTTTCAAAAGCATTTCAATCATAATGTATCAATCATAGACGGCATAGCTACCATATACTATGTCTCCATACTAGTTATACAATAAAAACCGCATGCGTCGTACTGGAAGTTGGATTTCCGTCATGAACCAAGGCAAAAGATGGTCCTTACCGAATTGGAGACACTCTAGCTCGTGCCTCAGGATACAGCCGCAACTGCACTTGGATCTTCAGGGCCGGTCCACCAAAGTGCAATGGTTGGATTAGTAATGCCTGAACAATACGTTTCCCCGCCCTATGGGGCGTAAATAGAGCCACTAGGGACTCAAATAACCGAGGCGCCTCATTCCATCATCCACATAAGTAATAATGTCAGGCCTTGTAAAAACCATGGCACCACTTCTAGCTAGAAAGAAAGGAATGTCCTCCCTGCAATCCTTACTCCCGTTTCTGGTTCATACCTGGGTGTGAAGCTCGCGAAGTATCTCTATGCACAAAGCTATGTTAAATTAAAGTTGTGCTTTGATCATCAACAACAAGGCTCTACTTTTCAACAATAACCCTTGATCATTTGCATCCTACCATGCCACGTTGTCAGTCCATACCATACCATTGATTCCTGCCAATATATAACCTCTAAGCTCGTACGTCTCAAAGAAGGGTGTTAAGAAAGAGAATAAATTCTCCGCCACCACAGATATATATATTTAGCAGAGATCAACGAATACAGCATAAAGGAATACAACGTCAGTCGTACCATCCATTTACAAGTCCATTCTGGGCCTGAACAAAACCGGAGACACCTTATTCCTTGTCCCATATGTCCAATACAGAAGTGAGGTGCTCGCATATCCATCGATCTCCAAGTATGTCCGGACGATCACCACTTATTACCTTGTCTTGGGTGGCCGCCCAATCAAGACATCGGTAACCATCTAAACGATGTGAAGACCTCCGGTCTTCAACCACCGTCTTCATCTTCGACTCTTGATCGTCGTAGTAATTATTCAGATTGGGTTAAACCCGGTCTTTCCGAATAATTCGCCTATTTTGTAAATTAAAATAAAGTGCTATAAAAACACATCATACACCTCATTCCAATTCAGAATACTCTTTTAAGTAAAATATTCACATTATTAGGGAAAGGTTCCCATTAATTTTATCGAAGATAAATTCTTTTAAATTTATTTTCTAATCTTCTTTTTAAAGATTCATTAAAACTCCAATTTGGTTTTAATATCAAACATCATTGTCTAATGATTATCCAACTTCAAGAAATAAATCTTGTCTTTAAACTGAGTTAAAGAACCAATGTCATTTAAAAATATTGTTCACGATATACCCCAAAATCATCTTCCATTTCATATGGAATTTCCACAGAAATCAAATCAGTATATACAATTGATATAAATTTCTGTATTAGACCAATAATATAGATGGAATAATGGAAAAGCCTTTTAAATTCCATATATATTAACGGTCTTCTTATACTGAAGCTCATCTCGATTATTATCAAATCAAATTCCATTCAATTCCAATTTAATATATTAAATTGGAAAACTTTACTTTGGAAAATTCCCATTTAAATCTTAATAAAAAGATTTATAAATTCCACATTATATTTTCACTGTCAATTGGGTTAAAGAACAAATGTCGTTTATAACACAGTTCACGATAAACCTAAAAATCTAATTTATTTAATTTAATTCCAATTAAATATTAATAAATTGGGAAACTTCATTAAATCTTAATTTAATGATTTATTCTAGTAAATAACTATTTCAAAAATATTTTCTATCATTTCAAATATGGAATTTTCATCCAAAATCTTTCTAAATCATTTATTATGATTTTACATAATTTTTCCATATTTTTAATAATTTTATTATCGCCCGTATAGTCGGTTTCCAATAACGGCCACCGAACTACATCCATAGTGACCTTTTTCAAATTTTATTTGGTCATAATTCCAAATTCAACCGTTAGATTTCAAAACTCTTATATTTATTAGAAATTTCTTTTCGATACGAACCCAACGGTTCCGGATTTAGGAGAATCCAACGGTCGGATCTCCCGTAATGTCAGTTTAAAGATAATGGTCGAAATTTTCGAACGGTCGCTGCGCGGCGCATTCTATTCATGCCATTAAATAAATATATATAATAGATCGTCGATTTCCATCTAAAACGTATTTTATAAAATATTTATAAATTCGTCTTAAAATGATTTTAACATCATTTTCAATTTTAAAGCAAAATTGAATATTATATCTTTTTATCATATTAAAATAATAATATTTCAAAATGTTATATTTTGAAAACACTTCTTTTTTTATATTCATTTTAAAATGAAATAAATCGAACGATAAACCAGTTCGGATTAAAAATGGTGTTTGCTACTTAGTTCGGCTTCATATTTCAATATTTTTATTCTTCATTGAATATTATTCTAAAATATTCATTATTTAAAATATTCTTTATTTACAAGATTCTTTACTTTAAAATATTCTTTATATAAAGATGTCCTTTATTTCAAAATATTATTTATTAAAAATATTCTGAATCGGAAAGCGACTCAATCAATTACCATATAAATTCGGTCATATGGATTTCATACACTGCATATGTATATAATAGTAATGATAAGTAATCATTAAACAAACTATTCATATTCAGAGTGAAATTATAACTATGTGAGCATTAAAATAAATAACGCTCATCACAGCATGTCAATCCATCGATTGACATACAACTAAATATTGGGACTAGTGTATGTCAAGTATCATCCCAATACTCGTGTGGGGTTTTCAAACAACAACAATAAATCATTGGTGAACAAATTTAACCAATTCTGATGTCGAACAAAAAGAATATATTATTCGCATTACATTTTCTATGATTCTATCGGCGAACAAAAAGAATATTTTATCCGCATTACATGTTCTATGATTCTAACGGCGAACAAAAAGAATATTTTATTCGCATTACATTTCTATTTTTTTAAACATGGCAAATAAAAAGAAATACTTTTATTTGTATGACATGTTTCATATTTTTAACGACGAAATAAAAGACAATTTTGTTTTGTCGACAAATTCTTATTTCAACATAAATGAAAATGATACTTTTGCTTGTCGACAATTCTAATTCGACAAAAGTGACAATTTTAGATGCCAATTCTAAATTTGACAAAAGTGATGAATTTATCTAAATAAACATTTCTAGCAACAATGTTATTTTAAATCTAAATAAATGACATGTTTATTTATCATGGACATGATCTAAATATGTGACCTTTTTAACGTAACATGACATTAAACTAATATGACATTTTTAATGTAATGACATAAATCACCTTTTTAATTCTATGATAAATGACATGATTTTAATAAAATTAATATTTTTAATTTACATGACATGATTCTAACAATATGATATTTTTAATTAACATGCCAATTTTAAATGAAATGATATTTCTAATATAATGTCATTTCTAATTCACTAGCATAATGTTTTGAATAAACAAAACGAATAATGGTTCTTTTTCTACTACATGTAAATGGTAATGTTTTGAATAAACAAAACATACCATCACAAATGATTATTTTTTACTAACAGGTAAATGTTAATGTTTTGATTAAACAAAACATAAATGAATCTTTTTACATTACATAAAAATGAAATCTTTTATTCTTTTTACATTACATAAAAATGTAATCATATTTCTTATGTAAACACATTTCTAACGTAAACATTTTTCTAATTTGAACATATTTCTGATTTGATCATAATTCTAATGTAATCATTTTCCTAATGTAAACATATTTCTAATAATATAACATTTTCTAATCAAGTGGGCATTTTTATTATTAACATAACATGATCTAAAAATATGACAAATTTATCTTTAACTAAAATGGTATTTGTGGTTTCATACCAATCTATTTTAACCAAAATGATATCTATGATTTCTTACGAAACTATTTTAACAAAAGTGATACTTTTGTTTGTTAAACAAATTCCTATTTTTACATAACAATTCCCATATTAAACAATGATAAATAAAAATGAATATTTGTATTTGACAACAGTTTTAACTAAAATGACATTTTATTCCTAACATTGTAGTGACCCGAAAATCCGGTCCAATTTGAGCTGACTAAAAACACAAGTCCAACCCCAATTTAAACTAGAAATTCAAGAAACTAATAGAAAGAAGATAGAGGGAGTGGATAGATAAGATAGAAACTTAGAATAGAAAAAGAAGAACACAACATCAAAGTAACACGAACCTCACAGCGGAACGAATAACATATAATATATAACATAACTTTGAAATATAACAGTTATGTATACAATAGCACTTATTAGAGTACAGCACTTACAACACAGCGGAAATAAACTATAGCTATATGATCCAGAAGCCTCCTGCTCCAGCTCTTCAAGTATATCTGTAAATCCCGACTACTTGACTACCCGTACAAATTTAGGCACCCAAGAGTTTAAGGAAAACAACAAAGTAAACTCCGGGTCAGTCATGGGACTGGTATGAGTAAAACAGTTTAAAACAGTTTGAACAAGTAAACGATATCTCATAAGACCACGCCACATAACGGAACGGGTTTTTCCCTTATGAGAATCCAACAACTTTGTAAACAATATCATTCTGATATTATAATAATGTCTTACTACAATTAGATAACAACCTAGCAGAAACGCTTTCATCTCACGTTCTACAAATATAGTATACAATCAAAACCGCAAGCACGTATTGGGTAATGGATTTCCAACTATGACAAGGTATGGAACCACCTTCCGATCAGTGTACTCTAGGAACGATACACTGGTGTTCAACAAGAACATCTTGCAACTCAGCCACACATGACCGACCACTCATTTCGCTTGAGTGTATCGAATGTACATCACCAACGGTTGGGATCAGCAACCATTTCCCGTATATATATGGGACAGCATTGACAGATTAAAAGAAGCAAATGAATATTCTCTAGATAGGTGATAATACACCCTACTTCGGTGCGACCGACTTAGCCATGCTGCCTGCCCGATTTCTGTCATTTACCGGATGTGAGGCTAGAGGTTACGCTTACTTTCCATTCATTTATAACACGATCACTTTGAATGCCACATTATCAGATCCGTAAATCATTAGTTGGTTTATACACATATCCTGGATGTTATGCTAAGGGATAAATCCGTTGCAACCATATATATATTTATACAGACCAACCCATTCGATCATTGGAAATACTTTGTCAAACATTCGTCCATTTACGTTCGTTCTGGGACTGAACGAAACCGAAGGCACTATTCAGTACATCCATCTTAGTCCATTGTTATCTAAGATTTATAAAATAGCCCTTGCACTTTACTCCGTCTTCAATACATTCAGCATATATGATTCGCAACGCTTATGCCAATACAGAGTGGTTCTTTGGATAATAATCCAACCGGTCTCTCCATATTAACAACGTTAAAATGGTCAAAACATTGATAGTATATGATTTAACTATCAAGGAAAAACTCGTGTGCAAACAACGATATTATTTCCAGACGGAAATTATATCAACCAATCATCATTTAACATTTATCTCTTTAGTTCATTAATTTACTTATCTCATGTTTCCATATTTTCAACCTTCCTTATTTTCTAATTTTAGAAAATATACTTTATTAACAATGGAAAACATTTCCATTTCCTATTTCCTATATTAGAAAACATTTCTGTTTTCTTATTTGGAAAACATTTCCAAAGTTCCTTCATTGGATTTAAACTGATGTTTAAATAAAACATCGCTATGCCAACTCAAACTATGTATTAAATTCACTTAACCATCATTCACTATCAAACCTTACCATTCCTTAGTTAAGAAGGAAGTCAATCAAGTTGGGGTATAATTACCTCTCAGACCTTAACTGAACAACGTTATAACTTCGAAATAGTAACAGTTTATCTTTTAAACCTTTAACAACTTCTTCACATAACTCTCGGATTAAATTTACGAATCCACTTCTTTATTGAAAACATTGATTATAACGATAACGTTATAATCCTTACTTTCGCAATATCAAACTTCAATTATAACCTTTATTCTTTAATTCGAATAATTAAACCTAACCCTAATTTATTAGTGTATACGTTTGATTTGAAAACTGGAAAGTAATTATTACTTTCCCGAATTCGATATAATTGAATTCGACGTATAATTCTCTTTCAAGTAATCTCTATTTGATTAACTCTTCTTCGAATATCCTATATTCGATTATCTCTCTCTTCGAATAACTTATATTCGAAATCTCTCTTTTTCGAATAAACTATATTCGGTCTCTTTCTTTCGAATATGCTATATTCGATAATCTCCTTTCGATTAAACTAATCGATACTCCTTTCGATTAAACTATAATCGATAACTCCCTTCGATTAAACTATAATCGAGAACTCCTTTCCTTTAACTATATTCGAATAAACTATATTCGACTAACTCTATTTAACTCCGTTTAACTCTATTCGAATAACTAATATTCGATAACTCTATTTAACTCCGTTTAACTCTATTCGAATAACTAATATTCGATAACTCTATTTAACTCTGTTTAACTCTATTCGAATAACTAATATTCGACTAACTCTATTTAACTCCGTTTAACTCTATTCGAATAACTAATATTCGACTAACTCCTTTGGATTAACTCATCTTGACTAACATAACTTAATTAACTCAACTCGATAACTTAACTCGATTATCTTAACTCCATTATCTTAACTCCTATCGAATAACTAATATTCGATTAACTCCGTTCGCTTGACTCTAGATCGCAGCGATCACAATGGTTACGCCTGATTCCCTCAGGAAACATCCGACCGCCTTAGGCTATCTGCAGCCCTGCGAATTACGCTAGCAGTCGTGCTAAATGGCATATTATTTGGATTAACTCTAACTGATTAACTCTATTGGTTTAACTCTAACTGATTTATTCTAATTGGTTAACTCTAACTGATTACTCTAACTAGTTAACTCAAATCGATTAACTCTATTTGACTAACTCGACTCGACTAACCCCTTTCGAATAACATATTCGATTAACCAACTTCAAATACCATATTTGATTTACTAACTTTGAATACCATATTCTATTAACTAACATCGAATACCATATTCGATTAACTAACATCGAATACCATATTCGATTAACTAACATCGAACACCATATTCGATTAACTAACATCGAATACCATATTCGATTAACTAACATCGAATACCATATTCGATTAACTAACTTTGAATACCATATTCGATTAACTCCTTCGAATACCATATTCGATTTACTAACATCGAATACCATATTCGATTAACTAATCTTCGACTAACTAATAGTCGATTAACTCTTATTTGCTTAACTAACATTCGACTAACTAATAGTCGATTAACTTACTTCGACTAATTCGATTAACTTTATTTGATTATCTCTAATTGAATAACTAATATTCAATTAACTCTTTTCAAATAACTAAATTCGATTAGCTCCTTCGAACACTAAATTCGATTTTAACTCTATTCGATTATCTCTTTTATATCTCGTCAATTTCCTTTTTATAACGTTTATTTTCCGTTACAACTATCCCCTTTTTATAACTTCTAATTACCGTTACAAATATTTCATATATATAACTTCTAATTACCGTTACAAATTTTTCCTATTTATAACTTCTATTTACCATTACAAATATTTCCTATTTATAACGTTTTATTTGTCTTCTAAATAAATATTCCTTTATTCTATTTATTTTCTAAATAAATATCCCTTTTATAAAACTCTATTTGTTTTATAAATACTTCCTTTTATAAAACCGTGTTCGATTTATAAATAATTTCCTTTATTTCAATATACATTGAAATATTCCTTTTTCCTATTCTATTTGTTTTATCAACATTTTTCCCTTTTATAAAACTCTATTCGTTTTATAAATACTTTCCTTTTATAAAACCGTGTTCGTTTTATAAATAATTTCCTTTTATAAAATCCTGTGATTTTATAAAATTCCTTTATTTCAATATACATTGAAATATTCCATTTCACAACTCAGGGTTTTCTTATTATATGTAAAATATCGAATAACAATGATTAATATCATTCTAACACACATAATCCAGAACAGATTATATAACACATCATATAACACAATATATGAAAACAGTAAAATAATTGTTGAGGAATCCAGTCGGATTCCTCCAACCTGTCTCCCTGCATCCACAGATGTTACATAGTATAATATATATCATATTTCATTTTGAAATGAAATATCCTGCTGTACAGAACCATATTTGATTAACAGTACATAGATTAACTATAACTACGTTTTCAATCAAATCCATTTAATAGTCCAGTTTAACAATCAATATACAACAGTCAATAAATAAAGTACAATTTATATTAAAATATAAATTGAGGAGAGTTAGTGAATTTTACTCACATTGGCAGTTCATCGTTAAAGAACGATAAACTGTTGTTTGATTTGAATCAAACAGTTTATTTTGCCATAAATTCAAACGAGGTCGAATCCACTTCCAGTCAGTTCCATGCTGTAGTGCTCGTCCATACGATCCCAACGCAACAAACGGTTCGTCAATCTGATATCGTATGCAAGAGATATTTCATTTATTAGTTAACATAACTTAAATTTCTATTTAAGTAAATTTGAAAGGGGTAAATGGGCTTTTCCATTTTAAATCAGGCCCACCCATTTCGTTGAAGCCCATGCCTGCCTACCTTGTTCTTCCCTTACGGGTTTGGAGTTTGCTGTTCATTCCAGAAAGCCATTTCAAAAGCTTTTCAACGCAAAGGCCCCTTACTGCTACAGTACTCTATTTGCTTCCTCTGCTCCATATCACAAAAGGAACCGTGACTCCTCTACAGTACTGTAGCTCTTCTGTCCCGGTTAAACACGCCCAGGCAACCACAGTCCTTCACCGAACTGCCTTCCTCGTTTCCTTCTCACCACTGTGAAGCTTCAGACCTTATTGCCAACTCCAGTGCGTTATGTTCCATGCACAGTAATTCATTCCTCCTCCCCCCTTAACGTTTTAAACAACCCTAGAACCTCATTCTCCCCATGATCCACGCACCTACCTCCTCCTCCAACCTCTTCTCCCATCACATTCAAACTCGGCCTGCTCATGTCGAATGTGATCGACAACACCGTGAAGCCCCTCAAACACAGCACCTTATTTACCCCATTTACTGCTTCGACATCAAGCTGACCCGCACCTCCATTGATAACTCACTCGATGTTCCCTGTTCTTCACTAACCAGTTCGGGATCTCCACGTCTCTGCTATGCCGGAGCACCATCAGACTCCGCCGCCTCGAAGACTTCGGCCTCAACTACCTCGCGTCTAGAGAAAACAGCGAACCCAAAGGAAATGGAATCGCACTACACGAGATTAACACCCAAAGGAAGAGCGAACTAGGAGGAGTTCGAATATAATTATCTTGAAATTTATAAAGTTATATTTGATTTTCTGTGATTTTTCTTGCTGCGGAAATTCTTTTTTGGGGAGGTAGTTCGTGGTGGCTACAAATGAATGAGGAAAAAATGGATTAGGTTAGAGGGGTAGCGAAGGTATTTATAAACATTTCAAAATATCTAGATATTTTGCTAAGGGGAAAGATGTGGCTGAAAACACTTAAGGACGTGGGCTTGTTTTTTCACAAGTAGTTTAGATATTTTAGAAATTTATTTAGGGTGCCGATTTCATGAAATTTCGTATAATTAAGGACTGCTAACGACAGAAATAAATATACCGTTGTGATGAGCTCGGTGTCATGATCCCAAAAATATAATAATGCTGGTAGATTAACTTATATTTTGAAACCCCGAAATCGCTGATTAAGGGTGCATAATACTCCAAATAAAAAGTTGCTTATTTAATTAATTAAAAATTACCATAAAATTCTAAAAAAATTAAATTATCGTTATGTCCCAAAAGAACCTTGTCTAAATTCAAACCTGATCTCTACTTATATCGAATAAACCGTTACGGTCGATAAACGATTCTATAGCGATTATTTTAAAATTGATTTGGACATATCTCAAAATCTACAAGACGAAACCCTGATTTTTCTCTTCCACTAGAAAGATATACTCCACCAGCTCCGTACGTTTCTTATTTCACAGAAATCCGATTTAAAACGGCTTCTGTATATTCAGTTGAAGTTCGAATCGCCAAATAGCGAACTGCAGCGCCATTTCGAGCTCGGTTTTAATTATAATATAATTATACGCTCTAACGTCGTCGATTAATTACTATATTCGTTATTTAAATAATTAAATAAGTTAATTATTACACCGTCAAAAATCCGAGTCATTACAAACATGTTCTTTTTAACTAAAATGATAACTAAATCCCTAACATGACATTTTTAACTAAAATGATAACTTAATTTCTAACGTAACATTTTATAATCAAAATGTCATTTTTAATCAAAGGCAATATTTTGTATCAAAATGTCATTCTTATTTACATAGCACGATCCTAAACAAAATGTTTTTTTTATTTATATAACAAATTTCTAACAAAGATGTTATTTTTATTAACACAAAACTATTCTAGCCAAACATCTTATTTTTGTTTACACAAAAATATACTAACTAAAAATGTTACTTTTTTTTGTTTGCACAAAAATATTCTAACTAAAAATGTTATTTTTGTTTGCACAAAAATATTCTGACTAAAAATGTTTTTTTTTGTTCTAGCATAAAAATTTCTAATAAAAATGTTTTTTTTATTCACCTAACATATTTCTAACAGAAACTTGTTCTAACCCAATCGATATTTTTATTCTAACAAAAAATGTTATTCGACAAATCATCACTAACACAGTCAATCAACTCATCTAAATTTTTGCATGGCACATATATTTAACATTACAATCACAATCACTAAAAAAAATTATTTTAAATTTAAAACGAGAAATCTTACATCGCTTTTGTCTGAATTTTCAACATGCTTTGTTTTAGATCCGGTTAGTTCCAGGTTGTAGGTCTCGTTTTTCTGATTCCAATGGTTCTGAAATCATTAAATTCCATTGTTGTTTGAATATGTTATGGCATTATGAACATTCACATAATTCAATATATAAATAATTTATAATTAATTCTTCAATTACATGGTTAGCGGTTAACATAAAAAGGACCGCTCCTTCTTCTTCGTCACCTGGACGTCGAACCCATCACGCACGGCTTCAAAGCCTTCTTATCGCACGAAAAACAAAGCGCCGGAGCCACATCTGAAATTGCCACGTCAAAGCCCATCCAAAATACCACCACCGCCCTCGACATGGCTGAACTCGCATGCACCAACGGCCAGGAAATCAAGTCCGAAACCGACCCCTTTGAGCTTTTATATCTCTCGAATTTTTGAAGGAATTCATATCTCAACCGTATGGAATCGAAGAGTGTGAGATGCTCTTCATCTTCTTCTTTAAAAGCTACGGATTTTATTGTAAGGATTGGAAGGTATTATCGAGTGAAGTTGGGAGCGTGGTGGCCATTGATGAAGATAAGTGGCGGCTATGTTTGTGTTAGAAGAATTAGGGTTTTCTTATGTGTATTTATAATATTATTTAATTATGTAATTCAAACAAAAAGCCCGTTAACATATATGATCTCCAAATCCAGCCCAACGAGAGTTGCCCCTAGCCAATTACCCATGTTCCGAACACGATGGGCTATGTCTCGTCAGCCTGTTTGATCATCTCCAGCTTGTTTTCTTTAATTTAATATATAAATCATTTAATTATTTAATTTGATCGTAAATTAAATTTACTAGGGCCACATACGGACTCTAAAAATTATAGAAAAATTATTTCTAGCTTTGTTTTGATGATACGGTCCTAACAAAACTAATTTCATCAAATTTGGAGACCGTTTGAAAAATGACCATTTTCAAGTCGATTAAATTTGACCGAAATTGACAAAACACATTTTCTTTTGCCACGCTCACATATTAATTCGAAAAATTATGAAAATTTAAACCTAGCAATAATTTGACATTCTGATTCCAACAAAAGTGGTTTCGTCGAAAACGGAGGTCGTTTGAAAATGGCTATTTTTAATATTAAATTATATATAAAAATTCTATAGCGATTATTCTGAAATTTAAACCGGGCATAACTTTTCATTCCCGCTAGAAATTTCAATTTTTCGAATTCGTTGGAAAGATATTTTTAAATAGATTCTAATATTTTTGGTTTCACTAAAATCCGATTTATTTTTCATCCTGTACAGTCAGTCAAAGTTCAAATTCAAATATTCAAACTACTGTGCTATTTCTAATTCCTTTTATAATTAAAGTAAAATTATCCGTTCTAACTTTGATTTAAATAAATTTTTAGTTGTTATTATTTAAAATAAATCATTTTAAATATTTAAAATCCATTAAAATTTTAAAATAAAAATTTTAAATTGGTTCAGAATTTCCGAGTTGTTACAACGGATATGCGTTATTCATGTCATTCTGATTGGTCATCTTTTGAGGTAGTATACTATTAAGCTTGGTTTCTAGCCTTTTGTTTGGTTCACAGAATTGTTGTGCCTTTGGTTATATGTAATGAAAACATGGATCTAGAGATTGCTCCTGATGAGATTCTGGCACATTTTATTGTCGTGCTATGCTTACTACTTTCGGCTATAGGTCTTAGTATACGCAGTAGGTCATTTTGACTTATGTTATTCTATACTTTATCTATCACTGGTTGTACTTTGTATAAGTTATACTATTTTTATTGTAGTATTTCCCAGCGTGGAGAATGTCATAGTAGTCTAGTAGTTGTAACTAGCTCCAGTTCTTTTAGATATAGCTTATGTAGCAGTGGATGATCCACTATAAAAAAATCCTTTGGTGGATGGACCACCTTAAATCCGATTAAAGTAGATTGGTAAACTGCCAATCTCATGAAATATTGTAATTATTATTTGTTATAATAATAAGTGTTTGTAATCACTTTAAAACCGATCGGCTTTGCTAATAACTTTAAAATAAACCAACCAAACTAAACCATATATCATCCATTTGGTTGGTTTGGTTTTAAAAAACATCAATTTGTTTTGGTTTATGTTTGATGATTGATTATTTTTGTTTCAATTTTTTGAATGATTTCACACCGAACAAACCATTTGTTCACCCCTAGAGTTCTTCGTAGTAAAATGCTTGTTGAGTTTTCTCTTACAAGTTCTAACTCATGCCTGATCATTGTAATCTATATTTTATATGACAATTTATAAAGTGTAATGGTTTGCAAAAATGCATCATCTACAACCAGATTATTTGATGGGTTAAAAACTTCATAGTCTATAATCTTTTCTTTTCAAATAACTGAAAATCGTTATAACAGTTAACTATATTTGTTTGAAGTTTGAAAAATACTTCATATATATGCACAAGTGAATAAAGGTACTTTATGTCCATTTATCATATAACTCTGTAATGTATTTGTTGAAAATAGTGATGCTAATTTAGTCGACCAGCTTCCCTTACCAAGGTTCTGGTTGTTGGGAACTACTTGATTTTTTGCACTACATTAGGTCAAGCAATATTATGTTAATAGTGTCACCATGCTCATATTATTTACACATGCCATAATCATAAATGTACAATGAAATTTAGAATATCTTCTCTTAAAAATGATATGGCATTAAAGGAAATAATTTATGTATAGCTGCATAGTAAAAACAAAATGTAACATCATGATAAGCATTATAACCATCACCAAGTGATCTTCATTTTCTCCAAACATAAATCATGTATGTTATTTTTTTGGCCATGATAAGTAAAGGCATGAATACCTAATATATAGCATATGATTTTTTCTTTTGTTTTAATACAAAAGACTAAAACATTGTTTATATTTAATTTAGTTGAAATTTTACTTAAGTTTTTTTTCACTTACAAGACTAAATCGTTCAATATAATTCTCTGGGTAAATATGTAGTACTCTGCAAGCTCCATGATTTTAGTACCGAGATGAACTACTTATAATTTTCTTTCCCTAAGCCTCCTTCAGTCTTCCCAATTGATTCTTTCCTCTGATGTCATAACTGTAACACCAATGCAAATCATTACCCTGCGGCTGTCTCGAAGCCTATCTTCTTTCTTTCTCATTAGTAAGACTAAGTCTCTGAAGATTCTTTCATAATACAATAGCTAAGTAACAACAGCAGCAGCATCTTTTGTTCAAGGAATGACTTTCCTCCTAAGCTAGTATAACCTTACCAGTTTTGCATTGTAGTTTCCAGCTTGTTCTCAGGGGTTTACTCCATCGGGATCAACAGCGGCTCCAGCTTGCAACATCTGGATATAATTGTGGGAACAAATCCTTATATCCGCTAGGGAATTCGAAGCACCTTGGTTCTCATTGGCCCTTCGGCCCTGTCCACCCGCTTGGGGTTGAACGTTTACGTAAGTTGGGTGCTTCTTCCACCAATATTCAGTCTCGCACTCCTCTCCATATCTTACTTCTTTTTTCTGTAGACAAACCTTAGTAAGATACCCAAGGATGATCATAAAACTGTGAGTCATATACATACTTATATATTATAAATACATATATGTATTTGTTTCATTATCCTAACCCTCAGAATATCTCTCTGATCTTTGGGTTTTAAATAAAAATCCTTATGGAGAAAATATTATTTATATTTGCATAAACCTATGGTCTGATACAAAACTTATAACACTTCATTTTCCAAGATTGAAAGCACAACCTATAGATGTTGCAGTTATCTCTAGTGTCGGCTTTTTTTGATAGAAACCATATGTTAATAAACTTTAACATCAGAAAATACGAGAGTATGAAAATTTTCACAAAATATTCATTAATAACCATTTCTTTCATGCATCCCTTTCGTATAACTCATTCAGAGAAAATATAAGCAATTACAAAATAAACTATGAGAGCAACATGCGACGAGGCCCCTCAGTTGATTAGATTCTAAATATAAGGACAATTACAACTTTTCTTGTACATAAAACAGAAGACAAAACAAATAGCTGAACTCCTAAATAGTTATAGCCTCATGCTTGCCTCTGGAAGCTTATTCTAAGAAGATATATAAAAGACCTTAACCCTCAGCCTCTCAAATGAGCATCTGAGAGTTAAAGGGAAAGCAAAAATTTCGGGTTAGTCAAAAGACAGGTGCGGATAATAATCCTTTCCGACACATAAATATCTTAGGGACCATGCAACATTGTGGAACAGTTTCTCCCTCACTAGTACCAAGCTGCCTCCGAAACCAATCCCGAAACTCCAGCACTTCATTAATCAGTATGAAAGCCATAATAACATAAAAGATGGTAAAAAAGTACAATATGCAGCACATAATGTATTCCACATCCCCGTTGTCTCCGACTTCCTTCCTTAACGATTTCTAATGATTTCCTATCATTTTCATTATTTATTTTGGTTCCCCTATCATGTTTCACAAGGTACCCCTCCTCTCTTCTTCCTCTTCACCCCCCCCCCCCTCGACCGTTAACATTCAAACAAAAGAATGTACCATACTACGTGAAGCAATGGGTCTAGATCTCACCTCTTTGTGTTTAAGTTATTTTGGCAATGCTAATTTACTTCTTCTTTCTTCTAGTGTCTGCATTACGCAACTCAAGGTAACCTCTTGCTAGGCAATGCAATAATTTCTCCTTTCGATCCCCCTTCCATGCTTCATAAGTAACCCCTCACTAACAACGGGACCGAGTGCTCGTTATTTTAGTTAATTGGTTCACCCAATTTACTTCATCCATTGGTTCCCCTAATTTTCACATAAATGCAAACGTCATGTCCATAGTTATCCACCAAATAACATGTGCAACTTTCAACGGTGTCCTACCAAGTTAACAATCAATTATTTTTGAAATACAATCCTTCCGGTTTCATAAGACAAATAGTCATTTATTTCGAAGGTAACCCTTCCGACACCACGTAATTCCCTCGAAAGGTACCCCTCCAAAATCTGTGCAATCAAGCAATCAATCAAGATCTGACATCTAAAAAGATAAGAGCTTCTTCTATTTTCCCTCGAAGGAGTAAAGTTCTTTATACAAAGCATTTCTTTCTTATAAAAAAAATACCCTTTTGTCCCTGTTGGATGAGTGGAGGTTAAGGCCTCATGTGGAGCAGCCAACTTTCAAATTGTACAAATATCAGTATTAAAGCTTATCCGGAAGGTAAGAGGTGGATGTTTGAATACTTTTTGTGCCATGTACATGATATTCCAAATATCCAGTGCTATCAAAGGGTGGGTTCCGCAGGTATCACAACATGGTTTCCGGCAGGGGTGAGCGTTTAGTCCGTTCCATTGATTTGGAGGTAAAAAACTCAAGCCAAATTGAAATCGAAAATTTTCCAAACCGAATTGAACTTAATTAGTTTTGGTTAATTTGGTTAGCAACTGATTTGACCAAACTTGAAGGATGTATTATTATTCAAATGATTGATTCACTCAAAGTAAAACATAAATTCGTGTTTGGATAAATTTTATGTTCACAATAAGATTTGTCAATTTGCAACAAATCCCTTTGTATTATATAAATAAACTAATTATTTAAAGTACTACAATACCGTAAAATTTGATAATAAATCAAAAGTTTGATTATTTTGGTTAAATCGATAATCAAAAAATATATTTTACAAACCGAATTCAGACCGATTTAATTTTAAAACCGAACTAAACCAATAAAAATGAAACAATTTGGTCAGTTAATTTAGTTTGAATCGAATATTGATCATTCCTTGTTTGCGGTCATGGTAATGGCACTGACAGTAAATATAGGTAAAATTGATTTATTTCCTCATAAAGTAATACTTTATACTTACTTCGCTATATTTGTCGAATTCTCATTGGTTGTACATGAAATACAGACAAAAATATTATCCCTTTTACTATATTTTGTTCCAACCAAAGCATAAAATATCTATATGAATATATTTACATTTATTTAACATATAATTTTTTCCCTAAGAAATCCCAACTTAGAAAATTCATAACATATTCACACAATCATAAGAAATTGTGAAATTCAAAACCCATCTCCAAAATCATGTATTAAACATCATAATAAAATTTTAGTAGCAGCTACATATTTCTAACTATAATTTGTGGCCTAAAACCTATCCATTTTCATGTATATTAACAGTATAATCATCTCAAACATAGTTATTGACTAGCCACCAAATAGTATCATTTCTATCATGAACACACGCAATACTTTCGAATATAGCTAATAATTGAAACATAAGGGCAAGAATATTATTCACTTTGACTAATAGAGGCTGTAAGATTTGTTGTTGTAGTTTTCCAAGCTCTTAATCCTAGCTTTCTTTTCTTCTTCTTCGTTTCTACCTTTTGATGGCTAGCTTCCTTATTTTCTTTAGATTTTTAGAAAATGAATGAGAGCGAAATAAAGGTGGTATGATATGAGGTATATATAGGGGTCAAAAGTTTACCATTTTGCCCCTCTCGCGTTCCCTTCCTTATGCATATTTTATTGATTTATTCATAAGGCCTCCTACTAAATAATTATTAGAAACAAATCTAATTTCCTTCTTCATCGCATTATTCCCATTTAATTTAACTGATTAAGTTCCTGAATAATGTTATCTAATTTAGGGGTGTTATAGCTTTCAAGTCAAAAATAAGATATTGGCCTTATGTTACCGAAACCAAAAGGTAATCAACACATTCTCCAAGTTCAACTTAGGGTAGGTACACAGGGATAAGAATGACAAAGGCAGCAAACAACCGAAAAGAAGTTATTCTTTATCCCTCCTTTAAGATTTGAAGCACATCTACTACGAACCAAGGGAAACCGGGATAGAAATAGACGCCCCAACTATGGAAACTTGAATGCCACTATTAGTCAAGTACTGAACAAGTGATGAACTTCCTTGTTGTAAATAATACATGAAGATTGTTTGATCGGCTCCCCCAATACATGATTGTGGATGGGAAGCTCCACAAACGAGGATTTCTCTATACCACTTGATTGGTGCATGTTTCAAGCCAAAGACAACCGGATCCTGAAAGAGTTACATGAAGGGTTTTGTAAGGATACTGTTGGGAGCAAAGACTAGCAAAAGAGCCTACATGGTAGGGCTACTATTAGCCAACAATGATCAATGATTCTATAGGCTATGTCAGAAAATGTGATCGTTCTCACCGTCTTGTGAAGATTCCTAGAGCAACTTCTTCCCCCCTCGCCCAGATGTCTTCCATATAACCATTCAACTTGTGGTTAATTTGACTTGATAGGAAAATCACCTAATGCCAAAGGAGGGTGCAATCATGCCATAATCGTCATCAACTACTTCATTGAATAGTCAAGACCGATCCCCTTATCGAGTTCAACCGCCACCAAGATACTTGACTTCTTCACAAAGGACATTGTTTCCTATTTATTTATATCCAATAAGATCATCACCAACAACATCAAATTTAATGGAAACCTCTATCAAAATTTTGTACGTTGGGAATGAAATTGCAAAGTGCTTTTCTTTTACTGTTCATCCTCAAGTTAATCGATAAGCCAGTGCCATCAAATAACCATAAGTCAATGCTTAAGTAACACCTAGTAAAATCTAAAAAGAATTTAGATCGAAGAACTACCGCTCATTCTTTAGTCTCATTTAATAGAGTCAACAATATACCAAAATAAACTATTTTTTCAAGGCTCTAAGAAATAGAAAATTTTAAGTTATGGTAGAATGATCGATCAGTTGAAAAAATTTCACCATGAGTTGAAGCCGTGGTGGGATTCCATTGAAAGGCAACAAATACTATTTACCAAAAAAATGATACAACTAATACAAAATAGGGAGAGCGAATTTGTTATTTACACATTGGCTTATCATAAAATACTAATAACGTAAGGGGTATCAAAATAGCTTGTTGCCAAAAGCATCTAAAATTTTTCTTTTCAATACCATGGGTAGTATTAAAAAGTGTAAAACATGGTGCTTTTAGCTTTACACCGACATATGGAACTAAAAGCATCTGATTTTATACTTCCAAATACCATAATGGTATTAAGAGGAAAAAATTTGGGTTACATTTCTAAAAGAAAAAAATAGCTTATAAGCAATGCAAATGCATAAAAATAATTAACAACAAATACTCCCTTGTCTTTCACCCATTAATAAGAGAGAGAAAACAGTTATTTCAGGAAATAGATTTGCATTTACCATGCTACAAAAACAAACCAACTTCCTCTCATCAAACAGCTAAAAACTACACAATAAAGTAAAAGGATACGAACACTAAATAGTTGAAGGTCCCTGAGTTAGTCTTTGCTACTCGCCCTTACCATCAAGCATCTCCATAAGGAGAGGCGACGCATATTGGGCTCCCCTTGATGCTCTTCTACATCTCGACAAATCGATAGGATCATATTGCTAATTGTTGTCTCTACTGCTGCATAGAATAGGGTTGCCACAATGTAGCCAAGGCCCCATCTTACCTATATACACTACATTAAATGGAATTAGATGTGACAGATTTGATCGGGTCTATGTAACACTCCACAAAATATATTAAATTTATACATAGGTTAATTTAATTTACAAATAAACAGTAATAATGAATTAAAAGGATAAGAATGAAATTTTGGGCAATTAATAATTGGGCCATGAAACTATTGTAGTTGCGGTCATGGCGAGATTTTGATTCGTTTTCATATTTTATTTGTTAAAAAGGGAGTCCATATGCAAAAGTTATTAATTAAATAATTTGTACGCATATATTAATAAACAAAGGTTTGAATTTCAAACAAATATACATACAAGCTGGGAATATATTAAATAGGATAAACATGAAAAGAATATTCCATTTTATTTCAAACTTATGTGTGTATATTCACATGCAGTAGGGGACAAGAATAAATTAACTAAGGAAAGAAATTAAGAGAATAATCAAGCAATGATAGAAAAAAGTAACATACATGAGACAATTGTCTCCTAGGCTCGACCCAGAATGAGTGTCGACCGCCCGGTTGATCATCCTCCTAGGAAGGGTGTCGACCGCTCTTCTACAGGGAAGCCCGGTGAGGGCTATTTTATATATGGACTTATTTATAAGCACTATCAATCAGACCGCTTTAGATTTAATCAATTAGATCCAACTGCCTGAAAACACGATAGCAACTATAAAAAGAGCCCTAACTCCTCATTCTAAGCCCTATCTAAATTCTCTTTCCTACATCTGCCATGCCTTTCAGCAATTGCTAAATCTTCGGAAAAGAAAATAGGTTTTTCTTCTATCTTCTTAATCTATTTTCATTTCCTCTATTATATTCTATTTAGATTTAGATTTATACATATAAGAATTCTAATATATTTGGCTCCTATGTGTGTATATATATATATATATATATATATATATATATATTGAAAGGTTGCAGCTTGTTTGTTCTAGAAGGCCAAATCCATACTTTTATCCATTTAATTCTCTTGTTGCTTCTTCTTGGGCTTTGTGAGTGGAATCAAACTAAGTTACTATTTTCTATAATCTAATAGTTAGGGATTTGGATTGTTGTACCTTGGGGGATTTGGCATATACGAAAAGAAAATATTACTTCCCTCAAATCCTCCTTTTATTTTATTATTCGTAGAAAGGTTTGATCAAGTTATAATTGGGTTTAAGGTTATTGTAATAGTAAAAAAGGGCATGATTCTTTGTATGATTTTCTATATCATTTAGATTTTATGTATTGAGTTGATTCCTTTTTGTTCTATTTTCATGCAAATTCACATGTTTAGTTTTTGGGTAAAAGATTAAGATTTGGACAGTTTTAAATTCAATAGTTTTAAATCGCTATTCCTTGAACTAGAGGATTTGAACGTATCAATTTCTATACATCTAAAAATTAAAGTTTTGCGAATAAACCAACATAAGAAAATGAATCTATTCAAAATAGAAGTTATAAACGTATATATTAATGATACGTTCATCTTTTATTGTTGCAATAACTAAATCAAAACATGGGTTGCAAGTTTATACGTTATTTTAATTGTTTTTCCAATTTTATTGTCATATGCACACTTATGTTATGGACTGAGGAATATATGGGAAATTTGACTTGTATACCTTAAGAATTTAGTAGGATTGACATTTCAAATACATGGTAAGGATGTTACTTCTGTTAGCTTAAATTACGTTTATATTTATATCTATATCTATAACGTAATCAACATATATAAATGTGTATTTAGTGCATTATAAATATGATTAAAATAAGACATTACGCCGTAGGTGGCCTTTTGCAACAGTTTTGCAAGGTGTTGCGAACTAAAATGTGGCGACAGCTATAAAATTTTGGTCCTACTGCAACGTTTTATTTTTTGTGTTACCTTAGCCATAAAAATGTATTGCTCTAGCTAAATAATTGTAACACGATGCAACATTTGGATACAATGTCGCTATAGCAAACCTTTCCATGTCTTACTTGGTGATCCACACCATTAGTTAAAACAAAATCTCAACCGTACATCCACTATCAACTATGCTTCCCCTATTTTCCGCTAACAATTTCATTCACGCGCTTCCTTTTAGTTTCGTTCTCCCTCCAAATCTCTAGCCCTTCTCTGCTTCTCTGGAGAAAATAATGGTGGTGGCTTGCTTAGGGTTTTGTGATTTCCTTTGATTCTTGAAATTCCATGCTTTCACTCCTTCTCTGAAGCACTTTGATCTCCAGTTTGCAGAGTTCCTTCGATTCAATCGAGTTGATGTTCTTTAATTTGATTCACAGTTCGATCTCGTTCTCGAGTATGATTTTTTTTGTTTTAATTTCCTATGGATTTTAACTCGAACTTTGATTTTATTAGGCTAATGATGATTGTGATGAATATATAGGGTTTTTAACCTTTAAAATGCGATTGGTTTTTTGTTAAACTTTAACTTTTTTGCTGCCATGACTTCGAATCTCCATATATTTTGAATATATTTGGATTTATGTTATTAATTTGTTGGGATTTTGAAATTATTGTTATTTTTCACTATATAGTTGGTTTTTGGATTTCTGAAATACTTTGTTACACTATCTGCATTCTGGATTTTTGGTAATTTTGAACCATCTTGTTCACTTTGATTCGCTGTAGTAAATTTCCTTGATTAATATTTGTCCATTTCCCCGTCTTTTGTTCAACTTCTTCTATAGTTGATTAGTCCATCTTCTTGAATATGTATAGCTATTAAAAAATGATTCATTCACACATATATACATGCATATATTCATATTCACATATATATGTATGTATATGTGTGTGTGCGTATGCTCTATGAACCCTTTTCATGCCGATTTGTACACGCAAGTGCACTTGAACCTGGCATTATTCATGCACCTGATGTTGTGCACTAGAACCAGACATTGTTCCCATTGTGCATGCTCAAGCCATGTATATAGTTTCTTTTATACATATAATTATCCTCGAAAATCAGATAATTATAATCTGGTTTACTGTTCCTGAAAATGATATTAGTTCTTCTCATGTGAAACTATTTCAGGAATCGGTTCGAACGCCAGTAGCTAGGATTTTTGTAGTTGTAATTGCGTTCAATTCTTCAGTTCAATTCTTTCTTCAATTCGAGTTCAATAACCACTCAATCAATTTTTACTTCAACTTCATCAACAACGGCAATAAGTAAGAATTCTGTGATGATCCCAAAACACCATACGAAGGTGTAAAGGATAATCATTGGAATATAACACATTAATAATCATTTGCAGAGTACACATAATAGCATAAGCAGAAAATAAAATAATTTATATAAATATGACAGCGGAATCACAGTATGTCACAACATCAGAGAGCACAGCGTAGGATACAACTTAGTGCATAAAATTACATGATCAATCTACATCGCCATAAGCGGTACATATACATAAGAGAGTACATAAAAGAAATATCAGTCTACATCGCCAGAAGCGGAATCATATACATAGAAAATATTGGCGGAATATCAATAGTCAAAACACTGAGAAGTCAAGCCTCGCCATATAAGCCAATAGATGCACTCCTGCTGTAGTGCCAAAGCCAAAATATGTCCTGCTACCTGGTACTAGGCTTCCCGTGTGAAAATAAGGGCACCCGAGTTTGCAAGGTAAAACAAACTACGAGTCAGTCATGGGACTGGTATGAGAAATCTACTTAACTAATTAAACAACAATAATAAGGCAAATCATAGGACTATGCCACTTTCGCGGAATGGGTTCACTCCAATGATTGCAAGTGCATGAAAAAAAGTAAATTATTAAATCATCGCAATGCTTTTTATAAAAATGAAGCCATTATAAGACTCAGGTCCCATCACACAATGCAACGCAAGCCGGAGGATAGAGTTTTACCTTATAATGGCCAAGAAATGCTTGATACGTATAAAACAAAAGTGTTTGATATTATTACTAGTGCTTATATGTTTCAAAAGCAAATTCAATCATAAATATCAATCATAGATGGCATGGGTACCATATACCATGTCGCCATACTAGTAATACAGTCTCAAGATCACACACAACGATCCTTGGAATCGGCTGGGCCGGTCCTCTCTTACGTTTGAGGATTGGCAATTCCTGAACACACGTTTCCCGGTCCTTACCGACCTATAATCGAGGCGCCTCGCATTCCAACAACCACACAGGTGAAAATAATATCAATGTCAGGGCTGGTAAGTCACTGATTCGTGTTCTCCCAGCGGTCCTTATCCCATTTTTGACTCATACCGAGGTGTGAAGCTCGCGAATCAACGCTATACACAAAGCTACGCCACGTAGGCAATGCTTTGATCATCAACCACAAGACTTTGCTTTTCAACAGAAGCCTTGATCATCTGCCACTTAGGCATGCCACACAGGAAATTCACTCCATGCGACTGATTTTTAACGATATATAACCTCTGAGCTCGTACATCTCAGAGAAGGGCGTTAGAAAGAGAATAAATTCTCCGTCGCCAAACAGATATATATTTAATAGAGATCAATCAGCATATAATAAAATCCAATGTCAGACACACAGTCCATTTACAAGTTCGTTCTGGGTCTGAACGAAACCGAAGGCACCATATTCCTCGCATATCCGTACAATCAACAAATACGTCCGGACGGCTACCACTTCAGCCCCTTCAAGGTGGCTACTCCAATCATGAGCATCAGTAGCGCCTATCCATCCGATGAGAAGATCGTCGGTCTTGAACCGTCTTCATCTCTTCGACTTCTAATCATCGATCAATTATTTGAATTGAGAATTAACTCAGCCTTTCCAAATAATTCACGTATATTTAGATTTTCAAATCGATTCTTCCTATGGTTAAATTATTCGATATTCACATTTCAGTTCTTTGGTATAATTTTTATGTCAAACACATTCAACCATCAAATATCAAGCAAACCCAGTATAATTGGTTTATTTCCATTCCATATCGTCTATAATATTTTATAACGATATATCGCCATTTTTATTTATTTAAAAATGGCCCTATTTAATTAAACGACGTTTCAGGTCGTGCCGAAGCACTGGCGTTGTTTTTCCCCTAATTTATTTTACACATATCTGAAAATCTAACCGTTGGATCTCAACAAAGGTTATATCGTTGGAAAGATCTTTCAAAAGCGAACCTAACGGTTTCGGTTTCGTCAAAATCCGATGGTCGGATCTTTCGGTATAATCGTTTGAAGTTACGATTTCAGAACACGAACTGCAGGGGCTCGATTCATCTTATTTAATTTATATATATATATATATATATATAATTTATTCGACGATTTCAATATCATTTTCACTTCAAATATTTCACTAACGCCTTTAAATTTCAGAAAATTTCGCCATAACCTCCCTTGTACGGGAAGGGGTTTGGAAATTTATTGGGCCGTATTAGGTACCCAATAAATCCTAATAAGCATGCACATATTTATAGTGATATATTCCGGTGTTCACAGGGGAGTGTGTATAGATCATAACTCCAGAGAATAAATTCTCGTCACCCTATAAATGGTTTTTGTGCCTTAATGACCAGAGAGACGTGTTTATTGTCATCTCCAGACCCGTGTGGGGTTTTTATTAATCTTGCAATTTACCGTTACATTTTATATACTCCTTATCAGTCATCAGTTCAACCTGTAATTTATAGTCATCGCCATACGAGCCGCTCGCTCGTATGGTAAATCTTCAACCTTGTCACACAAGCTCCAAAGGCTTATGTGGTATATGATGAAGTATGCCTATCTTCAAGAAGTATGCCATGTAGTGTAGTTCAAAATTAATTGTTATTATCTTATGGCGACGTTTATTATTACACATAGAACAACCAGCACTCCGCATCCAATGGCATTCACAGGAGTTGATATAATAATAAATTTGCGCATCCAACTCATTAAGGTTCACTTATTTGTCGGGCACGCAAATAAATTCTTTACTCAACAGCTAATCCATTTTCCTGTTCAACGCATGTATATATATATATATATGTACAGAACTAAGCTAAAAATAATATTTCTAGAGAACAAATGCTTATTTCTATACATGGTTATTTTTAACACTTCCTACACGTGTTAAAAATAATATTTTCAACCCACACATATTTATTTGAACAAGTGGTTATTTTTAACACTTCATATTTCGCATAAAAATGATATTTTTAGCGAAAAAAAATATATTTCAACGCATGACTATTTTGTTTAGTTCACATACATGTTAAAAATAATATTCATAGCAAACAAATATTTATTTCAACACTTGTGTATTTTTAGCAAGTCATTTACATGATAAAAATGATATTTTTATCATCAAAAATATTTATTCAACACATGAACATTTTTAGCACTTCATTTTCACAATAAAAATGTAGATTTTATTGTTCAATCTATATATTCAACACATGAATGTTCTCTACTTCACACATACGAGAAAGATATGATTTTTATCGTTCTAGTCCTTTATTCAACACATGAATGTTTTCTATAGTTTATATATATAATAAAAATGTGATTTTTATTGTTAAAACAATTTATTTAAAACACAAATAGTTTATATAGTTTATATATGTGATAAAATGTTATTTTTATCTTTCAAACAATTTTATTCATCACATGAATTTCTATTCGACACATGAATTTCTATTCAACACATGAATATGGTTTCAACACATGAATATAGTTTCAACACATGAAAATAATTTCAACACATGAAATTAATTTCAACACATGAAAATAATTCTAAGACATGAATATTATTGAAAATTTCGGCAGCATAATGGCAGGGTATTTATAACCGGCACCGTCCCGAGTACGGCTCCTCGTTGTACCTTAAAACCTCGCGGTTTTTGACAATGGGGATTTCATACATCTAGTTCGCACGTAGACGAGTATGTTTCTCTTTTCCACAACCTATTCTAATTTTGTTTCAACCACAAACGGGTATTTTTCAACCACAATTGTATTTTTCAACCACAATCCAAACAATATCAGCCACAAACAATCCTATCAACCATTCGCATTATTCACCAAATTTTTCACGCCAATTCACAATCAGTAAGTATCGTCCATGGTTTGTGGATGAGGGGAGTGTGTGTATATATATAAGTATATTTTATCTCCATTCCAACACACATATGATTTTTACAATGCATGTATAATTTATACATCGCTCATATAACTTATACAACACATGTACATGAGGTACACAACGCGTATATAATTTATACTTCGCTTATATAACTTATACAACACATTTCCATTCACGTTTCAGTTTAGAAATCTCACATTGGTTTGTTGCTTTGCTAAAATTCGTAGCGAGCTCGGAAAAATCCCCGGACTCTTCTAGAATGTGGAAAGCGTCCTTATGAGTCTGATGTCTCCTGTTTCATCGAATTTCGTCAACATAGCAAAAGGATATGATTTTTATTGTAAAATCATAAACCATAGCGCTTTAAAGTGTTATATAACAGTTTAAAATAAATTAAACCGTTACCTTCTTCGACACGAAAATTCTCTTAATCCGTGGCACGATACAGAGATCGAGTAGCACCACAGTGTAGAGCTTGGCGAGGCACGCACGACGAGGTCAGGGGGTCCCACTTGCACGTGGATCGAGGATTGGGCGGAGGTTTGAAGACTCGACGTTCGTGGCGGTGGATCTCTCTATTGGTGCGACGAGAGGTGGTGTATCCTATATGGATTTGAAGAATGCGAGGAGTGCTACAAAAAGTTGAACTAAGGCATGGTTAGATTCTTGATGGATTGGCCGGAAACTGGATGGGAAGGGGAGAAGAGGGTTGTGCCGTCGAATACGAGGGGGGTTGAGGGGTTTCTGAGATTTTTTTATAGTTTCAATTTATGATGGAAAATATGATTGGCTCGTGCTTTATTTAATTTTTAAAATAGTGTTTCTCCATACGAACTCCAATCCAAACCCAACGACTGTCGCTCCTAACTAAATACCCTCATTCCGAACACAATGGGATATGTTTCTTCAGCCAATTCGACTGTTGCAGCCTGTTATTCTTCAAATTAAAGTATAAAACATTCAATATTCGATTTGAACGTACATTTCAATTTGCCAGGGCCACAAACTGATCTCAAAAATTCCAGAAAAATAAATCTAGTATGTTTTGATGATACGGTCCCAACAAAACTAGTTTCGTCGAATTCGGAGACCGTTTGAAAAATGGCCATTTTCTGGTCGACCCAATTTAACAGAAATTGACCAAAACACATTTTCCTTTTCCTCGCTCACATATTAACTTCAAAAATTATGGAATTTGAAACCTAGCAATAATTCGACATCCCGGATCCAACAAAAGTGGTTTCGCCGAATTATGAGGTCGTTTGCAAAATGTCTATTTTCAAGGGCTATATATTCTCTATAGCGACCTTTTTGAAAATTCATTTGGCCATAACTTTTGATTCCCTCTATGAAACTTCGATTTTTCAGATTCTTAGAAAGATAATCATTAACAGATTCAAATATTTTTGGTTTCACTAAAATCCATTTTACTTTGCACCCAGTACAGTCAGTCAAAGTTTGAATTCAAATTTTCAAACTACCGCACCATTTCTAACTCTTTATTTTATTGAAATATTCTATTTCAATTGCTCTAATTTCTTTAAAATACCCAATTTAAAAAATTTAAATTGGCTCGTATTTTCTGGGTTGTTACAATCTCCCCCACTTAAAACTTTGCGTCCCCGAAAAGGAAACAGCAGTACAGTTGGAAACAAAAATGGAAATGCAAGGTATTGTGAAGGCACCTTGCACCGGAGTTAGTCAGAGATGTCCACTCTGCACTTGGGGTAAGCTTGTTTAATGCTTTCCTCAGTCTCCCAAGTACAGTCTCTAGGATCACTACTCCACTGCACTTTAACTAAATAAACCTTCTTGTTCCTCAGCTCTTTAGTTTCTTTGCCAATAATTTTTAACGGCTCTCTTCTGACTGCTAATTCTGGAGTAATTTCCAAGTCATATTGCGTTGCTTCTTCTACAACAAGATCTGGATCATGCACATGTTTTCTAAGTTGAGATACGTGAAACACATTATGTACTCCAGGCAACCAATCAGGTAATTGAACCATATAAGCAAGAGTTCCAATTCGTTCAAGTATAGGAAAGGTACCAATAAATCTGGGTGCCAACTTCCCAGTTTTACCGAATCGGATTACTCCTCTCATTGGAGAAACTTTCAAATAAACATAATCACCAACAACAAATGCTAAATCTCTTCTTCTAGAATCCGCATAACTTTTTTGTCAGCTTTGCGTGGTTTTCAATCGTTTCTTGATGAAATCGACTTTGTTTGATGCTTCTCGAATCATATCGGGTCCCAACACAAGTCTGTTGCCAGGTTCTACCCAACATGCAGGAGATCTCCACGATCTACCGTATAATGCTTCAAATGGCGACATTTTCAAACTTGCTTGATAACTGTTGTTGTATGAGAATCCTTCCAAATGCAAGTGATCTTCCCATGACCCGCCAAAATTAATAAAACGAGCACGGAGTAAATCTTCTAGAATTCTGTTCACCCTCCCAGTTTGGCCATCTATCTGAGGGTGATAAGCGGTGCTCAGGTTCGGTTTTGTTCCCAATTTTGTCCGGAATGCCTCTCAGAATTTGCTAGCAAATATTGGGTCTCTATCACTGACTATGCTGATGGGAACTCCATGCAGCTTAACAATTTCTTTGAAATAAATCTATGCTAGACTTTGGGCGGTTCTATTGGATCTAACAGGTATGAAATTGGTGGTCTTCGTGAAGCGATCTACGATCACCCAAATACTATCATTACCTTTCTTAGGTCGGGGCAAACCATCTATGAAATCCATGGAAATTTGTTCCCACTTCCAACCTGCGATCTTCAACGGTTGCAACAATCCGGCCAGCTTTTGTTGGTCGCTTTTGACTAATTGGCAAGTAGGGCACCTGCTAACATATAAAGAAATGTCCCTTTTCATGGACCTCCACCAGAAGGTGCGTTTGAGATAGTTGTACATCTTACTTACCCCGGGATGAATGCAAAGCTTGGATTTATGACATTCATCAAGCACCTCCCTTTTGAGCTCTGGGATATTGGGAACATAGATCCTCCCTTTTAATCTCAGAACTTCTTCCTTATCCACCTGAAAACTCGAGGGTTCGCCTTTCTATATTCTCTCTCTGATTCTTTGAATGAAGTGATCATTCTTCTAAAGAGCAGATATTTTATTAATCAATGAGGGCGTAATTAAAAGATTGGCAATGATTGCGGTTTTCCTACTAAGCGCATCCGCTACTACATTAGCCCTTCCCTGCGTATACAGGATATCTAGATCATATGCTGCCAGAAATTCTAGCCAACGCTGTTGTCTCAAGTTCAGATCTTTTTGGGTGAACAAATACTTCAATGATTGATGGTCTGTAAACAATTCGAATTTCTCACCCAATAAGTAATGTCTCCGGATTTTCAAGGCAAAAACGATGGCTAGCAACTCAAGATCATGAGTTACATAATTCTTCTCATGCGGTTTCAGCTGACGGCTTGCATAAGCGACTACATGGCCTCTTTGCATTAATACTACACCAAGACCTCTAATAGAAGCATCCGTCCAAACCGTAAAATCCTGATTGCCATCGATAATGGTTAATACTGGAGTGATTGTCAATTTTGATTTCAGTTCCTGGAAAGCTTCCTCACAGTCGGAAGTCCACTTAAATCTCTCGTGCTTCTTTGTAAGCTTTGTTAATGGACCGGATATCTTCGAAAAATACTTAATGAATTTTCGATAATAACTAGCCAACCCCATGAAACTTCGGACCTCTGTAGGTGTAGTAGGTTGCTTCCACTCTTGAATTGCTGTAATTTTGCTCGGATCTACAGAAATTCCTTCCTTTGACACGACATGGCCAAGGAACTTCACCTTTTCCTGCCAGAAGATACATTTAGAGAATTTAGCTTTGAAGACGTTCTTTCTCAGAATCCCCAATACTTGTTCTAAATGCTTTTCATGCTCCTTTTTTGACTTGGAGTAGATTAAAATATCATCGATGAACACCAGAACGAATTTATTCAGAACTTCTCTGAACACTCTATTCATTAGATCGACGAATTATGCTAGTGCGTTGCATAAACTGAACGGCATTACTAACCACTCGTAAAATATGTCTGGACCTCTGAAAGCTGTCAAAGGAACACAGTATTCTGCAATTCTCAGTTGATGGAAACCTGTAGCTTGGTCCATTCTGGTAAATACTCTCGCTCCATTTAATTTGTCTAACAGATCATCGATGCGGGGTAATGGGTATTTGTTTTTGAGCGTTTGTTTGTTGAGGTCTCAGTAATCAACACACAATCGGAGAGTACCGTCCGACTTAGGAACAAACACTACAGCTGCACCCCAATTAGAAAAACTTGGCCTTATCAGACCCTTCCACAGTAGTTGACAAGTTTGATCGCCCAATTCTTCTTTCTCTTTTGGAGTCATTCTTCTAATTGGATGTACCACTGGTCTGGCATTCGAAATTAGATCGATTCTGAATTCAATTTCTCTTTGCGGAGGTAAGTTTTCTACTTCTTCAAACACATCCGCATAGTTTTTAACAACAGGAATCTTTTCTAAGGAAGTGGGAATAACTTCTAGCGCAGACCAAAATTCTTTTCTATCCGGATCTGAACCATGGCATGGTATAGTAATATATCCAAGCTTTGTTTTAATTTTAACTATTCTTTCCGCACAATTTACTTCGGCCTCGTATTTCGTCAACCAATCTAGCCCGAGAATGATATTGAACTCAAGAAAATACATAACGACTAGATCAAAAGGAAACCGGTATCGAGAAAAAGAAGCAGGTACTTTACAATATGAACTGAGAATAAAAGAACACCCTACTGGATTATGAGCTCTAACTGATTCTTTAAGCTTTCTTTGTTTTAACTTTAACTTGTTAATAGTGTTACTTGCAATAAAACTACGTGATCCACCCATGTCAAATAGTACAGAAACAGGAATATTTTTAGTTGTAAGGGTACGTCCTAAAACATCGGGTTTACCTGCTCCATCTGAAGCAGCTGGCGGGTTCGCCCCGTCATAAACATGAGCAACTTCTGCCTTCTTTAGCAATGGACAATCTTTGACGAGATGCCCTGTTCTGCGGTAGTTGAAGCATGATCTAGAACTTTGAGGGGTTTGACTTGAGCTTTGTGGGTTTATCTTCAGCCGCTTTGGAGCGGTGCACACATTGGAGTAATGTCCCATCTTACCGCAATTAAAACAGCTTCCCTTGGGCGACTTACTAGCTTGCTGACCGGCGACTGCTGCATTGATGGACTCAGGTTGGTTCCCAGAAGCCTTGCGTTTGTTTCCCGCTTGACTCTTGGTGCGTTCTATACCGAGGTTCCTCTGGTCCAAGTCTTCATAGTGGCAGGACATTTCCACCAAGTCTGCAAATGAAAGTTTGATGTGGCTCATGGCTCTATCCTGATACTTACGCTTAAGCCCATGTTTGAACCTTTTGTTCTTTGCTTTGACAATCGTGATAAGCTCTGGTGTGTAACGAGATAGCTGCGTGAACTTGTTAAGGTAGTTCTGGACGGAGAGGTCTCCCTGTTGGAGATTGGCAAATTCATCGTGCATACGCTCCATCGCTTGTTCGGGGATGAACTTTCCCATAAACAATGTCTTGAACTCATCCCAAGTCCTCAATACATTTTGGTCCTCGGTGGTGATGGCATCCCACCATATTTCTGCCTCATCTTGTAAAAGCCAAGCGCCCATAAATGCCTTATCGTGATCTCCGACTCTCCAGCCACCTATGATCTTTTCACACGTTTTCAACCAAGCCAAGGCTTCTGTCACTGTGCCAGTTCCTGAAAAGGTTTTGCCCCCGAGATTCTTATATCTCTTTGCCACTCAGTCTAGCTCGAATGGCTAAGCGCCTGGTGGTTGTATCAAAGGCCCTTCTACAACAGGGATATCCTCCCATCCTCTACCTCGGCCTCCTCGGCCTCCGCTAGCTGCTGCTGCTCGGGTAGCCATCTATCAAGTTCTGTATAAGCAAGAAAAGGGTCAAGCTCACAGAAACGATAATTTTAATATATGGGAAAGCAGAAGAACTTAACAAAAGACAATGATGTACTGATCAGATTATTTTTGCTATTCTGCTTAGCTCATTCTAGGACATTAATAATCCTATCTCTAATAAGCTACTCGCCTTAGAACACTACTGATTCTATTCTGATGAGGTGTTTAATGTGTTAAATTCCAGAACTAAGATTAACTAAAGCTATGATACCACCTGTGACGATCCCAAAACCCCATACAAAGGTGTTAAGGATAATCATTGGAATATAACGCATTAATCATCATTAGCAGAGTACAGATAATAGCATAAGCAGCAAATAAAATAATTTACATAAATATGACAGTGGAATCACAATATGTCACAACATCAGAGAGCACAGTGTAGGATACAAGTTAGTGCATAAAAGTACATAATTAGTCTACAACGCCATAAGCGGTACATATACATAAGAGAGTACATAAAAGAAATATCAGTCTACATCGCCAAAGCGGAATCATATACATAGATAATAACGGCGGAATATCAATAGCCAAAACACTGAGAAGTCAAGCCTCGCCATATAAGCCAAAAGATGCATTCCTGCTATAGTGCCAAAGCCAAAATATGTCCTGCTACCTGGTACTAGGTTGCCCATGTAAAAATAAGGGCACCCGAGTTTGCAAGGTGAACTACGAGTCAGTCATGGGACTGGTATGAGAAATCTACTTAACTAATTAAACAACAATAATAAGGAAAATAATAGGACTACGCCACTTTCGCAGAACGGGTTCACTCCAATGATTGCCAGTGCATGAAATAAAGTAAATTATTAAATCATCGCAATGCTTTTTATAAAAATGAAGCCATTATAAGACTCAGGTCCCATCACACAATGCAACGCAAGCTGGAGGATAGAGTTTTACCTTATAATAGCCAAGAAATGCTTGATATGTATAAAACAAAAGTGTTTGATATTATTACGAGTGCATATATGTTTCAAAAGCAAATTCAATCATAAATATCAATCATGGACGGCATGGGTACCATATATCATGTTGTCATACTAGTAATACAATTAAATCCATAATTTCGTATTGGAAATTGGATTCCATCATGAGTCGAGGCAAGGGGCAAGCTCCTCTTCGTTCAATACACTCTAACAAATGTCTCAGGATCACACACAGCGATCCTTGGAATCGGCTGGGCCGGTCCTCTCTTACGTTTGAGGATTGGCAATTCCTGAATACACGTTTCCCGATCCTTACAGACCTATAATTGAGGCGCCTCGCATTTCAACAACCACACAGGTGAAAATAATATCAATGTCAGGGCTGGTAAGTCACTGACACCACCGTAGCTAGAAAGAAACGTCGTGTTCTCCCAGCGGTCCTTATCCCGTTTTTGACTCAACCGAGGTGTGAGGCTCGCGAATCAACGCTATACACAAAGTTATGCCACGTAGGCCATGCTTTGATCATCAACCACAAGACTTTGCTTTTCAATAGAAGCCTTGATCATCTGCCACTTAGGCATGCCACACAGGCAATTCACTCCATGCGACTGATTTCTACCGATATATAACCTCTGAGCTCGTACGTATCAGAGAAGGGCGTTAAGCAAGAGAATAAATTCTCCGCCGCCAAACAGATATATATATTTAATAGAGATCAATCATCACAGAACAAAATCTAATGTCAGACACACAGTCCATTTACAAGTTCGTTTTGGGCCTGAACGAAACTGGAGGCACCATATTCCTCGCACATCCGTACAATCAACAAATACGTCTGGACGGCTACCACTTCAGCCCCTTCAAGGTAGCTACTCCAATCATGAGCATCAGTAGCACCCATCCATTCGATGTGAAGATCATCGGTCTTGAACCATCTTCATCTCTTCGACTTCTAATCATCGATTAATTATTTGAAATGAGAATTAACTCGGCCTTTTCAAATAATTCACGTACATTTAGATTTTCAAATCAATTCTTCCCATGGTTAAATTATTCGACATTCACATTTCAGTTCTTTGGTATAATTTTTATGTCAAACACATTCAACCGTCAAATATCAAGCAAACCCAGTATATTCGGTTTATTTCCATTCCATATCATCTATAATATTTTACAATGATATATCGCCATTTTTATTTATTTAAAATTGGCCCTATTTAATTAAACGACGTTTCAGGTCGTGCCGAAGCACTGGCACTGTTTTTCCCCAAATTTGTTTTACACATATCTAAAAATCTAGTCGTTGGATCTCAACAAAGTTTATATCGTTGGAAAGATCTTTCAAAAGTGAACCTAACGGTTTCGATTTCGTCAAAATCCGATGGTCGGATCTTTCGGTATAATCATTTGAAGTTACGATTTCAAAACGCGAACTGCAGGGGTTCGATTCGTTTTATTTAATTTATATATATATATATATATATATATATATATATTTATAATCTATTCGACGATTTCAATATCGTTTTCACTTCAAATATTTCACTAACACCTTTAAATTTCAGAAAATTTTGCCATAACCTCCTTTGTATGGGAAGGGATTTGGAAATTTATTGGGTCGTATTAGGTACCCAATAAATCCTAATAAGCATGCACATATTTATAGTGATATATTCTGGTGTCCACAGGGGAGTGTGTATAGATCATAGCTCCAGAGAATAAATTCTCGTCACCCTATAAATGGTTTTTGTGCCTTAATGACCAGAGAGACGTGTTTATTGTCATCTCCAGACCCATGTGTTGTTTTTATTAATCTTGCAATTTACCGTTACATTTTATATAATCTAGATCAGTCATCAGATCAACCTGTAATATATAGTCATCGCCATACGAGCTTCTCGCTCGTATGGTAAATCTTCAACCTCGTCACACAAGCTCTAAAGGCTTATGTGGTATATGATGAAGTATGCCTATCTTCAAGAAGTATGCCATGTAGTGTAGTTCAAAATTAATTGTTACTATCTTATGGCGACGTTTATTATTACACTCAGAACAACCAGCACTCCGCATCCAATGGCATTCACAGGAGTTGATATAATAATAAATTAGTGCATCCAACTCGTTAAGGTTTACCTATTTGTCGGGCACGCAAATAAATTCTATACTCAACAGCTAATCGATTTTCCTGTTCCACGCATGTGTGTGTATATATATATATATATGTGTGTGTGTGTGTGTGTGCGGAACTAAGCTAAAAATAATATTTCTAGCGAACAAAGGCTTATTTCTATACATGGTTATTTTTAAAACTTCCTACACATGTTAAAAATAATATTTTCAACCCACACATATTTATTTGAACAAGTGGTTATTTTTAACACTTCATATTTCGCATAAAATGATATTTTTAGCGAACAAAAATATATTTCAACGCATGACTATTTTGTTTAGTTCACATACATGTTAAAAATAATATTCATAGCAAACAAATATTTATTTCAACACTTGTGTATTTTTAGCGAGTCGTTTACATGATAAAAATGATATTTTTATCATCAAAAATGTTTATTCAACACATGAACATTTTTAGCACTTCATATTCACAATAAAAATGTAGATTTTATTGTTCAATCTATATATTCAACACATGAATGTTCTCTACTTCACACATACGATAAAGATTTGATTTTTATCGTTCTAGTCCTTTATTCAACACATGAATGTTTTCTATAGTTTATATATATAATAAAAATGTGATTTTTATTGTTAAAACAATTTATTTAAAACACAAATAGTTATATATGTGATAAAATGTTATTTTTATCTTCTAAAGAATTTTATTCATCACATGAATTTCTATTCAACACATGAATTTCTATTCAACACATGAACATGGTTTCAACACATGAACATAGTTTCAACACATGAAAATAATTTCAACACATGAAAATAATTTCAACACATGAAAATAATTCTAAGACAGGAATATTATTGAAAATTTCGGTAGCATAACGGCAGGGTATTTAAAACCGGCACCGTCCCGAGTGCGGCTCCTCGCTCTACCTTAAAACCTCGCGGTTTTTGACAATGGGGATTTCATACATCTAGTTCGCACGCAGACGAATATGTTTTTCTTTTCCACAACCTATTCTAATTTTGTTTCAACCACAAACGGGTATTTTTCAACCACAATGGTATTTTTCAACCACAATCCAAACAATATCAACCACAAACAATCCTATCAACCATTCGCATTATTCACCAAATTTTTCACGCCAATTCACAATCAGTAAGTATCGTCCATGGTTTTTGGATGAGGGGAGTGTGTGTATACATATATAAGTATATTTTATTTCCATTCCAACACACATATGATTTTTACAATGCATGTATAATTTATACATCGCTCATATAACTTATACAACACATGTACATGAGGTATACAACGCGTATAATAATTTGTACTTCACTTATATAACTTATACAACGCATTTCCATTCACATTTCAGTTTAGAAATCTCACATTGGTTTGTTGCTTTGCTAAATATCGTAGCGAGCTCAGAAAAATCCCCGGACTCTTCTAGAATGTGGAGAGCGCCCTTACGAGTCTGATGTCTCCTGTTTCATCGAATTTCATCAAAATAGCAAAAAGATACGATTTTTATTGTAAAATCAAAAACCGTTGCGCTTTAATGTGCTATAGAACAGTTTAAAATAAATTAAACCGTTACCTTCTTAGAACCTTCAAAACTAGGTTACGAAAATTCTCTTAATCCATGGCACGAAACAGAGATCGAGTGGCACCACGGTGTAGAGCTTGGCGAGGCGCGCCCGACGAGGTCAGGGGGTACCACTCGCACGCGGATCGAGGGCTGGGCGGTGGTTTGAAGACTCGACGTTTGTGGCGGTGGATCTCTCGATTGGGGCGACGAGAGGTGGTGTATCCTATATGGATTTGAAGAATACGAGGAGTGCTACAAAAAGTTGAATTGGGGCATGGTCAGATTCTCGGTGGATTGGCCGGAAACTGGATGGGAAGGGGAGAAGAGGGTTGCGCCGTCGAATACTGGGGGGGTCGAGGGGTTTCTGAGATTTTTTTATAATTTTAATTTATGACGGAAAAATATGATTGGCCCATGCTTTATTTAATTTTTAAAATAGTGCTTCTCCATACGAACTCCAATCCAAACCCAACGACTGTCGCCCCCAGCTAAATACCCCTATTCCGAACACAATGGGATATGTTTCGTCAGCCAATTCGACTGTTGCAGCTAGTTATTCTTCAAATTAAAGTATAAAACATTCAATATTCGATTTGAACGTACATTTCAATTTGCCAAGACCACAAACTGATCTCAAAAATTCCAGAAAAATAAATCTAGCTATGTTTTGATGATACGGTTCCAACAAAACTAGTTTCATCAAATTCCGAGACCGTTTGAAATACGGTCATTTTCTGGTCGACCCAATTTAATAGAAATTGACCAAACACATTTTCCTTTGCCACGCTCACATATTAACTTCAAAAATTATGGAATTTGAAACCTAGCAACAATTCGACATTCCAGATCCAACAAAAGTGGTTTCGTCGAATTCTGAGGTCGTTTGCAAAATGTCTATTTTCAAGGGCTTTATATTCTCTATAGCGACCTTTCTGAAAATTCATTTGGCCATAACTTTTGATTCCCGCTATGAAACTTCGATTTTTCAGATTCGTTAGAAATATAATCATAAACGAATTTAAATATTTTTGGTTTCACTAAAATCCGTTTTATTTTGCACCCAGTACAGTCTGTCAAAGTTTGAATTCAAATTTTCAAACTGCCGCACCATTTCTAACTCTTTATTTTATTGAAATATTCTATTTCAATTGCTCTAATTTCTTTAAAATACCCAATTTAAAATTTTTAAATTGGCTCTTATTTTCTGGGTTGTTACAAATTCCCACCACAAAATCCCAGCGAAGATGAGGACTGTGAAGGTAGGGTCGAATGCGGGGAAGAAGTTTTTTGGTTGCTCCATATGGCCTATAATTATAAATTAGGTTTTTTTGGTTGCTTTGTCGGTTAACATATCTTTCAGTGATGTTTATTCGGGAATTCAAGATATGTGAAGAATTGCGATTGTGAGAATTTTATGTAGCATGACGAAGTGTATGAAATCAGTATCAATGCTGAATTGGATGATACTACTATTAAATTGATGGAAAAAGAAAGGAGTATATCGCAATTGCTCGTGGAAAGGAAGACAACTGAAGACAAGCCGCTAACGCAAAAGCAAAAGCAAAAGAGGGGAAAAGCCGATGAATTTGTGGCATATATGAAGGAAGAGTTGGCCCTAATGCACGTTGAATGTGTAAAACACAAGAAAGGAGGAAAATTTTTTGCAACAGCTTTAGCTATGTCATGGATCATGTTTGGAATTGTTTTGTGTATTGTTATGGCAATGTAATGCAGTAAAGTACCATCCAAGTGAAATAGCATGCATGGACAATAATTCTTTATAATTTATTTCATGATTTGTCGTTTTGGATCTGTTGACTATGAATTGTGATACGTACCATTGTATGTTCTGAAACGAATCTACGAATGGTGTATCATGCAAGTGGTGTATGTGATATTGTACTGTTGTATGTCATATTATGCAGGTGGCTGTAGTATAGTGTTGCCAAAGGGTTATAAATTTTGCCACATAAAGGGCCCCACACTGTGGGTCCTACGAAGATGTGAACCCAAACAAATTCAGAAAGTTAATATCTATAGCGACATTTTGGAATGTTGTTATAAACACTTGTGGATGTCGCTATAGAC
Source organism: Allium sativum (assembly GCA_030737875.1). Taxonomy (NCBI): domain Eukaryota; kingdom Viridiplantae; phylum Streptophyta; class Magnoliopsida; order Asparagales; family Amaryllidaceae; genus Allium; species Allium sativum. The sequence continues at coordinate 93,162,348 of CM060914.1, read as the reverse complement.
CCAAATATGGTTCTATTGCAAAAATATTTCTTATGTTGCCTTAGATAGCTAAAATATTACATTTGAGGTCTGTAACAACGAGGACAATTGCATTACAATAAAAGTGTTGCTAAAAGACCTATGGCAACATTTTTTGGGCTTGACCGAACACCTTTTCTATGTTGTAGAAGGCCATTTATGGAATTGTGAGAATAGAATTTAATTGTCCCCATAAGATTTGTATGCTTGTATATGTGTAATAAATGGCTTAATTAATATTAATGACACATAGACATGAGGATAACCGTTACTTGTAGTACAAGTCTTATAACGACCCGAAACTTCCCCGTGCAGGAAAGCCCGGATTGCTTTGAGAGCACGACCAATCAGAACACAAACAGAAGAACATTTCATTGGTTATTACAACAATTTCCATCAGAGTACAAGAATATACAGAGTATGAATAAATATTATACATTTACTAAATATCAGAGATTTACAAGTTACAATGCAGCGGAAAATAATACAAAACACAATTGAAAGAGATAATCGGATGCAGAGCTTTCCTGATATCATTCCAGCTATAAACCAGGATCCTGTGAATATAAACCTGCAAAACCAAAACTACTAGCTGCCCGTATAGAAAATAGGGGCACCCAGAGTTTAGGTTAAAACAATAAACTCTAGGTCATTCATGTGACTGGTGTGAGAACTAAAACAGTTATTTTCTTAGTTTTAAAGTAAGGTAAATCAAGGGACCATGCCGTATAACACGGAACGGGTTTCCTTCCAAGAATACCAGTGCATAAAACTAACAGCGCAATGTAAAATAAAGAACAATGAAGCTATTATAAGACTCAGGTCCCATCGCACAATGCAACGCAAGCCGGAGGAAAGAGTTTTTATCTTATAATAGCCAAAAATGCTTGGTACGTGAAATTTCATATTTTACTATTACAATAAGTGTATAGCGTCAAAACAATTTCAAATATAAATGTATCAATCATAGACGGCATGAGCGCCCCACCCCACTATGTCGTCATACTAGGCTCCACAATCAAAACCACAAAATGTCGTATTAGAAGTTGGATTTCCATCTGTGAATCAAGGCAAGGGATCGTCCTTACCACTTCGAGGCGCTCAAGCCCGTGTCTCAGGACCCAGACTTAGGTGGGCCCTTGGATCGTCAGGGTCGGTCCACTCGATGTGGATTAAAATTCCTGAACACTACGTTTCCCCGCACTATGGGGCATCAATCTGGTCTATATAAAGACCATCCATCGGCTCCGCAGAGAAATAACCGAGGCGCCTCTCTATCCATCATCTACATAAGTAAAATGCCTAGGCGTGTAAAACCCAGACACCACTCCTAGCTAGAAGGAAACGCATGTCCTCCCTGAGGTCCTCTCCCGTTTTTGGTTCACACCGGGGTGTAAAGCTTGCGAATTAACGCTACACAAAGCTATGCTATATTAAAGCCGTGATTTGATCATCAACCACAAGGCTCTTCTTTTCAACAGAAGTCTTGATCATTTGCATCTCAGCATGCCACATAGGCAATTCATGCTATGCAACCGATGTCAATCAATTACACAGAATGAAATCCGATGTCAGACACGCAACCATTTACAAGTTCGCTATGGGTCTGAACGAAACTGTAGGCACCTTATTCCTCGTCCAATATGTCCAATACAGAAGAGAGGCCTTCGCATATCCGGTCGATCTCCAAGTACGTCTGGACAATAACCACTTAATACCTTGTCTTGGGTGTACAGCCCAATCAAGACATCAGTAATCATACAAACCATGTGAAGACCTCCGGTCTTCAACCACCGTCTTCATCGTCGACTTATCGTCGATTCAGTTATTCAGAATGGGATAAACCCGGTCTTTCTGAATAACTCGAGTATATAATAAACAAGTGCTATAAAAACACAACATACGCCTCATTCCAATCCAGAATATTCCTTTATTCAAATATTCTTATATTTTCGGAAAGGTTCCCATTAATTTTATCAAAGATAAATTCTTTAAGTTTATTCTTTAATCTTCCTTTGGATATCAATTCAAACCAAATTAAGGTTTATCCAAACTAGTCAGGATTAGCGAACCTTACCGAAGTAATCATTTGTTTAATTTCCCAATCCCAACTATACATCCCATGAAGCAAAAACTGGTAATACTTCATATCTAACACCACGGTGTTATCGGTAAATTCAATTACCATTTCACGTTCAAATCTAATTAAAAATTTACCTACCGCCTGGAGTAAAACTGGTGGTACTCCATTCTCGATCATTTCTTGAATTTGATAATTTTAGTTTTAAAATTCACCTTTCAATCTAAATAAAGATTCATTAAAACTCTAATTCAGTTTTAATTTCCAAAATCATTAGTTAATGGTTTTTTTCAAAGTTAAGAAATTAATCTTATCTTTAACTGGGTTAAAGAACTAATGTCATTCAAAACACAGCTCACGATAAACCCAGAATCTCATTCCATTAACAATGGAATTTTCACGGAAAACAGATATATATATATAGTCGATATAAACTTCCATATCTAACCGATAATATAAGTGGAATAATGGCAAAGCCTCTTAAATTCCATATAAAATAACAATCTTCCTCCACAGAAGTCCACTTTGATTATTACCAAATCGAATTCCAAACCATTCCAATTTATTTTATTAAATTGGAAAACTTCACTTTGGAAAAATTCCTTTAAATCTTAACAAAAGATTTATAAATTCCAAATCACATTTCACTGTATGTCGGGTTGTTAAAACACAGTTCACGATAAACCCAATTCACACTCCATTTTATTCCAATTAAATGTTGATTAACTGGAAACTCCAATAATCTTAATTAAAAGATTTATTCTTTTCATACTTGGTTTAAGAACGGTGTCATCTAAAATACAGTTCACGACAAACCCAAAATCCAATTTGATATTATATACAAGGCTCTGATTAGAAAATATATCGGCTTATATTCAATATCAAATACTACAACCAACAAATATCGTATTGGAAAAAATGATATAAATATATCTTTTAAATTTCCAGAACAATAATTGTATAATCAAGAAATCCAACATTGATATATTCCGAAGACAATTTCAATTCAAATCTATTCCAATTTATAAATTGGAAATCCTGGTTATTTTTAAAACTAATTCAAATCCAATTTATTTATTTAAAAATATTGGATTATAATTCTAGTTAATAACTAGTTCATTTCGATAAAAATCTATTTTTATCTTTTCAAATATGGAATTTTTTCATCCCAACTCTTTCCAAATCATTTATTATGATTTTACACAAATTATTGCTATTTTTAATAATTTTATCAAGGACCGTACAGTCGATTTCCATAAACGGCCATCGAACTACACTTACAGCGACCTTTTCCAAATTTGATTTGGACATAATTAACAACCCAACTGTTAGATTTCAAATCCCTAATATTCGTTAGAAAGCTCTTTTCGATACGAATCCAACGGTTCCAGTTTTACGAGAATCCGATGGTAAGATCTCCTGTACTGTCCATTCGAAGTCAATGGTCGAAATTCGCGAACTACCGCAGCGCGGCGCGTTCTATTCGGGCCATTATATTACATATATATAATATACATAATATATATTTTGTCGATTTCCATTTAAAACGTATTTTGTAAATCGTTTTAAATTCGTTTTCAAAATGGTTTCAACTTCATATTCAATTTCAAATCAAAATTGAATATTTTATATCATTAATATATAAATGATAATATTTTCAAAACATTAGATTTTGAAATCATTTCCTTTACGACATTCATTATAAAGATGAATAAAATCGATATAAATATCGTTCACGTCAAAATGGCGTTTATCTAATCAACACGGCTTTATATATTTAAATATATTCGTGTCCATCCCAAATCGGACATCAAAATCAGATTTTGATCCTTTACTAAATATTTTTAAAATATTCATTATTTTAAAATATTTCTATTTTCAAATATTTCTATTTTTCTGAATTGGAATCAGACACAATCAATTACCATATAATTTTATTTATATGGATTTCATACAATACATGTATATATCAACAATGATAAACAATCAATCATCAACCAGAGTGCACTACACAACTGCATAAGCATTAAAATAAATAATTAACGCTCACAATAGCCCGTCAACCAATCGATCGACATACTACTAAGCAATTGGGATTAGTGTATGTCAAATATCTTCCCAATACTCGTGTGAGGTTTCAATCAATCAAACACAGATTTTATTTGTGCAGCTGGTTGATGTGTAAAATTTTATCGTCCCAATCAATGTCGGATAAATGTGTGTACATAAACAAATCGTCCGATTTGTTATTGAATATTTATTCTCATTCATATATATGTTAAAAATTATATTTTTTAACAACCAAATAATTTATTCCATGCATGAACACTTTATACAGTCCATTTCTACAATAAAAATGATATTTTTATTCTTCAAATATTTTATTCAACATATGAATATTTTATACAGTCCATTTCACATCACAATCAATTTCAACAACACAATACAATCAAACAAGCAAGTCGTCCATGGTCTGTGGACGATGGGGAGCAGTTCATATATGTAGTTATACAATAAATAACTGTACAAAATTTATAGTGAGAAATTCTCACCTTGAATGGTTTCTAAAATCGCTATATAATGATGGTTCTAATTAAATTAAACCATTCATTTAATTTAATCAGAAATTCCCACTAGCTCTGTTTCTGTTCTGATCTTTTCCATGGTGTAGTGCTTGATAAGAATATTCCAATGCAACTGAAACTGCTCGATTTCGTTTCTGTTTGAAAAGGTTGCGACATTTTAAACTTTGAATTGCATAATTAAGAAAATATATTATTTAATTAATTTCCTCCTTTCCACTGTGTACCCTCATCATTCTGTAATCTTCCTCCAGGTCAGATAAAACTCAAAGCCGACGTTGAAGAACTCCGCCTCGCACACCGACCTGTACATGAACGGAAGAACATCTGACCTCGGCGTTGTATGGCCCCGGTCCTCCTCCTCTTAACGCCAGGTGAAGCGTTCAGCTCGAGGGTCCCACTACGCTCCAATTTGGGTTCGAACAGACTGACTTCAAAAGAGAAATTCGCGATCATTTCAGCACTAAATCAGATCATGCCCGTTGATTACGTAGATCTCTTGATGCTCTATAGTTTTTGTTTTACAAGAGTTCGAAATTTCTGTGTGGATTTGAAATAAAAGGGGGCGATTTTTCAAGCGATTTGGATCGATGATGATAAGTGGAGGCGGCAGCTCACGAGATTAAAGGATTAGGGTTTCTCTTATGAATTATTTATATATATATATATATATATATATATATATATTAATAATTTAATAATATTTAATTCCAACTATACTTGTTTAATTTTCCCACCTCCAAACAAAACCCAACGAATGTCGCCCCTAACCAAATACCCCCATTCCGGAAACAATAGGATGTGTTTCGTAAGCCAATTCGACTGTTTGAATCAGTTTTTCTTTAAATTAAAATATAAATCTATATATTGAATTTGAATGCACATTTCAATTTACCGGGGCCACAAACGGACTCTAAAAATTCCAAAAAAAATATTTCTAGCTTTGTATTGACGATACGGTTCTAACAAAACTAATTTCATCAAATTTGGAGACCATTTGAGAAATGGTCATTTTCTGGTCGATCCAAATTGACTGAAACTAGCAAAACACGTTTTACTTCGCCACACTCATATATTAATCCCAAAAATTATGAATTTTGGAATCTAACAATAACTTGACATCTCAGATCCAACAAAAGTGGTTTCGTCGAAAACGGAGGTCGTTTGCAAAATTTTCATTTTTAAGGGCCCAAAATTCCATAGCGACTATTCTGAATCTTTAACTGGGCATAACTTTTTATTCCCGCTATGAAATTTTGATTTTTCGGATTCGTTGGAAAGATATTCTCAAGTAGATTCAAATATTTTTTGTTTCACTAAAATCCAATTTATTTTGAATCCCGTACATTCATTTGAAATTTGAAATCGAATTTTCAAACTACCGCGCCATTTCCCATTCCTTTTATAATTAAAAATAAATATTTATATTCTAACATCGATCCAAATAAATATGTACGTTCTAATTCTATTCAAAATAAATTTCTCGTCATTATTATTTAAAATAAATCATTTTAAATATACAAAATTCATTAAAATTACCAAAATAAATATTTTAATTTGGTTCTGATTTCACGGTTTGTTACAATCTCCCCCTCTTTTCGTCCTCGAAAAGAAACGGAGCTGAAAGTTGTTTAACTAACCAACTCAACTTTCAGTTTGTCTTTCATTCTTTAACTTTTCAGTTTCTAAGAATTTCTAATTTTTCAAAAATTTGGCTAACACCATAAATTTTCGAAAAATTTCGACATAACCTCCTTTGTACGGGAGCACAGGGAAAATCCCCAAACCGCCACACAGGCCTTCTCATTCCAAAAAGAAAAAGAAAAAGCTAATCAACTCATAAAATCATCCAAACCCAAGAAATATAGCAAACATGTACCTATTTGTTGGGCATACTATTTTATTCCTTTGCTTAGCTTCCCTGCCATGACCTGTTCAATATATATGCATGTACATGTATGCAATTTCAAATAATTTTCAATTTAAATCAATATTTGATCCAATTTGGTTATATATACCATTCTTTCACATTATGGTTTTATTAGATAACCAATAATCATACAACACAACTATCAATCAATTAGTGAATTAACGTTTCAAACTCACAATTTTAACATATATACAGAAAATCATGTTTTTGATGCCAATTTACAACAATAACCCTATCTAGTTTTGGTTCTCACACCAGTCAAATGGAAATATATAGATATCTCACTTTCAAAACTCGAACATAAATTCTGATGATGTAGCTACAATCATCAGAATCATTTCCGGGCGACTTGAGGGTGATTCTATATCTATCCAGTATATTAAAACTTCAAATACACATGGATCAGACGTATACGCAAAATCTTTATATACTTGATTGTCCAAATCAATATAAAAATAATATTCATATATGTATAACATATTTTAAATTTTCAAAACAGAAATTGTTTTCATTTTTATTTGAAAACAACTCTCTTCCGACTCATTCTAGGATACTACTGATCATATCTCTAACGAGTCATACTCATTGGATATTACTAATCCAATCTCTGATGAATTCTTTCATTTGGTTCTAACGTGCCTTGTTCTCCAAGCTCTGTGATACCACCTATAACGACCCGAAACTTCCCCGTGCAGTAAAGCCGGATTGCTTTGAGAACACGACCAATCAGAACACAAACGAAGAACATTTCATTGCTTATTACTACAATTTCCATCAGAGGACAAGAATATACAGAGTATGAATAAATATTATACGTTTACAAAATATCAGAGATTTACAAGTTAAATGCAGCAGAAAATAATACAAAACACAACTGGAAGAGATAATCGCATACAAAGTTTTCCAAATATCATTCTAGCTATAAACCAGGATCCTGTGAATATAAACCTGCAAAACCAAAACTACTACTTGCTCGTGTGGAAAATAGGGGCACCTAGAGTTTAGGTTAAAACAATAAACTCCAGGTCAGTCATGTGACTGGTGTGAGAACTAAAACAGTTATTTTCTTGGTTTTAAAGTAAGGTAAATCTAGGGAACACGCCGTATAACATGGAATAGGTTTCCTCCCAAGAATACCAGTTCATAAAACAAATAGCGCAATGCTAAATAAAGAACAATGAAGCTATTATAAGACTCAGGTCCCATCACATAATGGAACGCAAGCCGGAGGATAGAGTTTTTACCTTATAATAGTCAAAAATGCTTGGTACGTGAAATTTCATATTTTATTATTACTATAAGTGAATTGTGTCAAAACAATTTCAAATATAAATGTAACAATCATAGACGGCATGAGCGCCCCATCCCACTATGTCGTTATACTAGGCTCTACAATCAAAACCGCAAAATGTCGTATTGGAAGTTGAATTTCCATCTGTGAACCATGGTAAGGGATCGTCCCTACTGCTTCGAAACGCTCTAGCCCGTGTCTCAGGACCCATACCCAGGTGGGCCCATGGATCGTTAGGGCCGGTCCACTTGATGTGGATTAAAATGCCTGAACGCTACGTTTACCCGCCCTATGGGGCGTCAATCTGGTTTGTATAAAGAACATCCATCGGCTCCGCAAAGACCGAAATAACCGAGGCGCCTCGCTATCCATCATCCACATAAGTAAAACGCCTGGGCGTGTAAAACCCAGACACCACTCCTAGCTAGAAGGAAACGCAAGTCCTCCCTGGGGTCCTCTCCCGTTTCTGGTTCACATTAGGGTGTAAGGCTCGTGAATTAACGCTACACAAAGCTATTATATATTAAAGTCGTGCTTTGATCATCAACCACAAGGCTCTGATTTTCAACAGTAGCCTTGATTATTTGCATCTCAGCATGCCACATAGGCAATTCACACTATGCAACCGATGTCTATCGATCATACAGAGGGAAATCCGATGTCAGGCACGCATCTATTTATAAGTTCGTTCTGGGTCTGAACGAAACCGGAGGCACCTTATTCCTCATCCCATATGTCCAATACAGAAGAGAGGCCCTCGCATATCCGGTCGATCTTCAAGTACGTCTGGACGATCACCACTTATTATCTTTTCTTAGGTGTACAGCCCAATCAAGACATCAGTAATCATCCAAACGATGTGAAGACCTCCGGTCTTCAACCACCGTCTTCATCGTCGACTCATCGCCGATTCAGTTATTTAGAATGGGGTAAACCCGGTCTTTCCGAATAACTCACGTATATAATAAACAAGTGCTATAAAAACACAACATACGCCTCATTCCAATCCAGAATATTCCTTTATTCAAATATTCTTATACTTTGGGAAAGGTTCCAATTAATTTTACTAAAGATAAATTCTTTAAATTTATTCTTTAATCTTCCTTTGGATATCAATTCAAACAAAATTAAGGTTTATCCAACCTAGTCGGGATTAGCGAACCTTACCGAAGTAATCATCTGTTTAATTTCTCAATCCCAACCTATACATCCCATGAAGAAAAATTGGTAGTACTTCATATCTAACACCACGGTGTTATCGGTTAATTCAATTACCATTTTACGTTCAAATCTAATTAAAGATTTACCTATCGCCTAGACTAAAACTGGTGGTACTCCATTCTCGATCATTTCTTGAATTTGATAATTTTAGTTATCAAATTCACCTTTCAATCTAATTAAAGATTCATTAAAACTCTAATTCAGTTTTGATTTCCAAAAATCATTAGTTAATGATTTTCTTCAAAGTTAAGAAATTAATCTTATCTTTAACTGGGTTAAAGAACTAATGTCATTTAAAACACAGCTCACGATAAACCCAAAATCTCATTCCATTAATAATGGAATTTTCACGGAAAACAGATCAATATATATAATCAATATAAACTTGCATATCTGACCGATAATATAAGTGGAATAACGGCAAAGCCTCTTAAATTCCATATATAGTAACAGTCTTCCTCCACAGAAGTCCACTTCGATTATTACCAAATCGAATTCCATTCCATTCCAATTTATTTTATTAAATTGGAAAACTTCACTTTGGAAAATTTTCTTTAAATCTTAACAAAAGATTTATAAATTCCAAATCACATTTCACTGTAAATCGGGTTAAAGAATGAATGTCGTTAAAACAAAGTTCACGATAAACCCAATTCACATTCCATTTTATTCCAATTAAATGTTGATTAACTGGAAACTCCAATAATCTTAATTAAAAGATATATTCTTTTCATATTCGGTTTAAGAACGGTGTCATTTAAAACACAGTTCACGACAAACCCAAAATACAATTTGATATTAAATACAAGGCTCTGAATAGAAAATATATCGGCTTATATTCAATATTAAATACTACAACCAACAAATATCGTATTGGAAATAACGTTATAAATATATCTTTCAAATTTCCATAACAATATCTATATAATCACGAAATCCAACATCAAAATATTCCGACCATAATTTCAATTCAAATCCATTCCAATTTATATATTGGAAATCCTTGTTATTTTTAAAACCATTTCAAATCCAATTTATTTATTTAAAAATATTGGATTATAATTTAATTAATAACTAGTTCATTTCGATAAAAATCTATTTTTATCTTTTCAACTATGGAAATTTTTCATCCTAATTCTTTCCAAATCATTTATTATGATTTTAAACAAATTATTGCTATTTTTAATAATTTTGTCAAGGCCCGTATAGTCGATTTCCATAAACGGCCATCGAACTGCACTTACAACGACCTTTTCCAAAATTGATTTGGACATAATTCCAAATCCAACCATTAGATTTCAAATCTCTAATATTCGTTAGAATACTCTTTTCGATACGAACCCAATGGTTCCGGTTTAGGAGAATCCGACGATCGGATCTCCCGTAATGTCCATTCGAAGTCATTGGTCGAAATTCGCGAACTACCGCAGTGCGGCGCGTTCTATTCAGGCCATTATATATTATATATATAATATATACTTCATCGATTTCCATTTAAAACGTATTTTATAAATCGTTTTAAATTCGTTTTCAAAACGGTTTCAACTTCATATTCAATTTCAAATCAAAATTAAATACTTCATATCATTAATATATAAATGATATTTTTTTCAAAACATTAGATTTTGAAATCATTTCCTTTCTGACATTCATTATAAAAATGAATAAAATCGATATAAATATCGTTTACGTTAAAAAGGCGTTAATCTAATCAACACGGCTTTATATATTTAAATATATTCGTGTCCATCCCAAATCGAACATCAAAATCAGATTTTGATCTTTTACTGAATATTATTTTAAAATATCTTTATTTTCAAATATTTCTATTTTCAAATATTTCTATTTTTCTTAAATTGAATCAGACACAATCAATTACCATATAATTTTATTTATATGGATTTCATACGACACATGTATATATCAACAAGGATAAACAATCAATCATCAACCAGAGTGCACTAAACAACTGCATAAGCATTAATAAAAATAATTAACGCTTACAACAGTCTGTCAACCAATCGATCGACGTACTACTAAGCAATTGGGAATAGTGTATGTTGAATATCATCCCAATACCTGTGTGGGGTTTCAATCAATCAAACACAGATTTTATTTGTGCAGCTGGGCGATGTATAAAATTTTATCGTCCCAATCAATGTCGGATAAATGTGTGTACATAAACAAATCATCCGATTTGTTATTGAATATTTATTCTCATTTATATACATGTTAAAAATTATATTTTTAACAATCAAATATTTTATTCCATGCATGAACATTTTATACAGTCCGTTTCTACAATAAAAATGATATTTTTATTCTTCAAATATTTTATTCAACATATGAATATTTTATACAGTCCATTTCACATCACAATCAATTTCAACAACACAATACAATCAAACAAACAAGTCATCCATGGTCTGTGGACGACGGGAAGCAGTTCATATATGTAGATATACAATAAATAACTGTACAAAAATTATAGTGAGAAATTCTCACCTTGATTGGTTTCTAAAATCGCTATATAACGATGGTTCTAATTAAATTAAACTGGTCATTTAATTTAATCAGAAATTCCCACTAGCTCCGTTTCTGTTCTGATCTTTTCCGTGGTGTAGTGCTTGACAAGGGGATTCCAACGCAACTGAAACTGCTCGATTTTGTTTCTGTTTGAAAAAGTTACAACATTTTAAACTTTGAATTGCATAATTAAGAAAATAAAATATATTATTTAATTAATTTCCTCCTTTCCACTGTGTACTCTCATCGTTCTGTAATCTCCCTCTAGGACATATAAAACTCAAAGCCGTCGTTGAAGAACTCCACCTCGCGCACTGACCTGTAGATGAACGGAAGAACATTTGACCTCGGTGCCGTGTAGCCTCGGTCCTCCTCCTCTCAACGCCAGGTGAAGCGTCCAGCTCGAGGGTCCCACTATGCTCCAATTTGGGTTCGAACGGACTAACTTCAAAGGAGAAATTCGCGATCATTTCAGCACTAAATCATACCGTGCCCGTTGATTGCGTAGATCTCTTGATGCTCCATAGTTTTTGTTTTACAAGAGTTCGAAATTTTTGTGTGGATTTGAAATAAAAGGGGCGATTTTTCAAGCGATTTGGTTTGCTGATGATAAGTGGAGGCGGCGGCTCATGAGATTAAAGGATTAGGGTTTCTCTTAAGAATTATTTATATATATATTAATAATTTAATAATATTAAATTCCAACTATACTTGTTAAATGTTCCCACCCCCAAACGAAACCCAGTGACTGTCGTCCCCCAACCAAATACCCCCATTCCCAACATAATAGGATATGTTTCATAAGCTAATTCGACTGTTTGAATCAATTTTTCTTTAAATTAAAATATAAATCTATATATCGAATTTGAACGCACATTTCAATTTACCGGGGCCACATACGAACTCTAAAAATTCCAGAAAAATTATTTCTACCTTTGTATTGACAATACGGTTCTAACAAAACTAATTTCATCAAATTTGGAGACCGTTTGAAAAATGGTCATTTTCTGCTCGATCCAAATTGACTAAAACTGTCAAAACACGTTTTACTTCGCCACGCGCACATATTAATCCCAAAAGTATGAATTTTGGAATCTAGCTATATCTTGACATCCCAGATCCAACAAAAGTGGTTTTATCGAAAATGGAGGTTATTAGCAAAATTTCCATTTTTAAGGGCCCAAAATTCCATAGCGACTATTCTGAATCTTCAACTGGGCATAACTTTTTATTCCCGCTATGAAATTTTGATCTTTCGGATTCGTTGGAAAGATATTCTCAGATAGATTCAAATATTTTTGGTTTCACTAAAATCCGGTTAATTTTGAATCCGGTACATTCATTTGAAATTTGAAATTGAGTTTTCAAACTACCGCGCCATTTCCAATTCCGTTTATAATTAGAAATAAATATTATATTCTAACATCGATCCAAAAATATGTACGTTCTAATTCTATTCAAAATAAATTTCTCATCGTTATTATTTAAAATAAATCATTTTAAATATTCAAAATTCATTAAAATTGCCAAAATAAAAATTTTAATTTGGTTCTGATTTCCTTGGTTGTTATAATTCTACCTGGAATCGACCGGCATAACCAGTGTCTATAAGTAAATATGGTTAATGTGAGAGGTCTAGGGGTAATGGGCCATTATAATTAGTGTGTTATGATGCGAGGTTAGGCCCAATCTGTAGTAGAAGTCTGCTTGGAACCACCCAGCAAATCCAACGTCTACAAGTTGTAGGCCTAGTGTGAGATATCTAGTATGCATATATATGTGTGCGAAGTAGGCCTGCTCGGGAAAAAGGTATTAAGTGGCTGACCTATCTCTTATTGGGTATTAAGTGGTTAGGACCGAGTTTGTTCATACGGTTCACTCCTTGGTTCAAGACCAAATTCATTGGGCCTTCCCTTGAGAAGTAAATGGTTGTTGGGTCCGCCTTTCTCCTATAAGGTATTAAACAGTCCTAATAGACAATGACGGGTGTTGGGTAGTTCTTCAAGTAATGTACGCTTCTTATCTAGGAGGCTAGTGATGGATGACCTAGGGACGGATTTGTTAGGGAATGCGGAATGGATCGTTAAGGCAAAGCAAACACTAGAGGAGGGGTGAATAGTGTTTGTAAGAATTTAAACAAAATCTAAAACTAAAGTAAACTACGGGATGAATCAAACACCACAAATGCAATCACAGACACGAATTCAAAAACAAATGCAAAACAGATACTGGTTCATATTTCTTCTACGTCCAGTCCCGCACAACGCTGGATTACGTAGAGTTTTATTACTATTTCCAATAGCCAAATACAACCTCCTTGATTTCACGGCTCAACAAGGAGACATCGACTCCTATTCCTTGAGTTCACGGCACAACAAGGACACACCGACTCCTATTTCCTTGATTTCACGGCTACAAGGACACACCGATTCCTTTTTGAATCAACATAATCAAGGTTTATGCAACCCAAGCAATTACAAGCAGCCTTATAACTCTTCAATGGCACTTGATTCGGAGAGTAGAGGAGAGAAGAAGTTTGATCAAAACAGAATTGAATTCGGCAGAGTATAAGTGTAAAAATCATAAAAATGATTAAGAATAATGGTGTAGAGAAAGAGAATGAAGTTAGAGAAGAAGAGATGATTAAAAATTCGGTTTTATCCCTTTTTTATAGTGTGTGGAAGGTTGCAACGTTTCTAGAGTGTTACAAATAGTGAAAAGACACTTCCTTTCAAATTTAAATTTATGACAGTTATATGTCGACATAACCTTTTTGTTATGTCGACATACTTATCAATTTTATGATTTTAAAGTATTTTTTAATTATTTAAATCAATATTTAAATTCTGGAAACTCCTGAAACAAAACTAGTTGCTAAAACATTATTTTTCAAGTATAAAAACATAAGGAAATGTTAATTAAACATATGATTAAATACTTAATATATATGTGCTATGAAAACTATATAAAATATAATTATAAACATATATATAGGAATTTATAAAGAAATATTTATAAACTATATATAAATAAAAGGTTATATTGAAACTTAGAGTTTAAATAATCAAATATAAACTTAGTAAAACATATTTAATAAAACTATAAAAATAAGAATGCTTATAAATTAGGAAATATATTTGAAATTCTTGGAAGATTAAAAATTATTTTGAGAGAAATTTGAAATCAATTTGAAAATAGTTTTGAATTTGAAAACAGATAATTTTAAAAACAGAGTTTGAACTTGGAGTGATATTTAGAGTCTTACATAAACTAGACTCTATTACTATATTTATCTTGAACTCTTGAAATCTTGAAAGCTTGATAACTCTTGAGTCTTGAATCTATCTTGAATTCTGAATCTCTTGAAACTCTAAAACTGTACAGTCTTCAGTACTTAAGTCCTGTATACAAAACCTACATATATATATATATATATAATATATTCAAGATAGAGATGTTAGTATATATTTTATAATCAATGATAATTCAAATAAGGTTGTTGTCATCATAAGTCCATTCTCCAACAGGATTATGTATACATGGCATAAGGAATCACCGTCTAAGGGAAGTATTAAGTGGCTAGGAGTTCACCTGTAGGGACAACTAAATTGTAACAAGAGGGTTCGCCAGGGGGGTTCATCTCGTAAGAATTTGTGTTCCTGGCCCACTGCCCGGTATTAAGTAACCGTTACTATTTCTCTCCCTACAAGAGAATTATCACTTATAACATATTAATGTTAGAACGAGGTCTTAAGTGGCATGGAGTCCGCAATTGGGTATTAAGTGACTAGAGAGGTACCTGCCCTAAACAAAAATGGTATTAAGTGACCATAAGAAGATGTCCACCCTTAATTTGGGGTATTAAGTGACTGTTAGGATGTCTGCCCTATATGTTTGCCTTGTATATTTACTACGAAGACATAACTTGAAAAGTTTACAACTGCCAATTATAGGGAATAGCCTTCTTAACTTACTTATGTTTCATTCACTAGAACTTTATGTACTGACCTCTCTCTCCTCTTAACATTAACAAGACAATAGGTGAGACAGGTGATTAGGGATGAAGGATGGCATCTTGGAGGTCGAGCCTCTTGAAGATCTAGTTATTGTGGTTATTGCTTGTTTACAACTATTGTTTTGTAATTGGGATGAATAATAGTGATGTACCTTGAAGATTGAGACATGTTGTATTTCTGAATTGTGGTTTTTAATAATCGGTACATGTTATATTTATGTTATTATATTTTTTCCCATCCGCTGTGTCAGCTCTGATTTCCGTTTTAGATTTCTCTGTATATCTATTTAAGATAACCCTTATAGTAATCAACGATCCATTTTGAGTGGCCCTAAGTTCTGATGGGCCATTTCTGGATTAGAATTTAGGCCCATTACAGATGGGTTGTTACATTTGGTATCGGAGCAAAGGTTACCCGATTACCGGGAAATATATGTATGACAGACATATTGCTATTTAAAAAGGATTTTCAAAACTATATGTTTATATATATGAACTATACCCCCAAAATATATGCCACTATACTATGCAATCTTAACCTTCCTTTTGGGCCTTGATGCTGTCGTAGGAATTCCACGAATGGTTTTTTCCTTTTTTAGATAGTAGATATGGCCGATAAACGGCCCGAACAGGGAAACCAGGCAAGGACTCGTTACTCGCCGGAATGGCCAGCAGTATGTTAGGATAGTGGAACAAGTCTCTGTTGTTAATCCTACCTCAGTGGAACCAGTTGCTCAGCCCGTTGAAGGGGTACTCAATTTATCTCTCCTTTGTAAGGATTTTGTAAGTTTAGGAGGCAAGGCCTTTTCGGGGACAAAGAACTTTGTATATGCAAAAGCTTGGATCTCGGAGTGTGAGAGGATTTTTCAGGATACTCAATGGGAAGACGAATTAAGGCATAGTGTAGCAACCTGGCATTTGAAAGGGGCGCCTTGGTGTGGTGGAACCTAATCTCCCAATAAAACATGGGTAGAATATTCACTTGGGCAGAGTTTAGGACTCATTTCGAGAATAAATTCCTAACTAATGCAAAGAATACCTACCGCTAGAAAATTTTATCCATCTAAAGCAAGGAGAAGTGGAGTTGAAGGAGTAAGTGACAAAGTTTATTGAGTTGTCTAAGTTTGGCGAGGGTTAATGGATACCCCCACTGATAAAGCCCTTAGGTTTGTGAAGGGGTTAAATTCACTACTAAGGGAGATGCTTTTGGCAAAAGTTACTTTTGGAGCTAGATTTGAGCCTTTGGTTGAGGTAGCCATCTTATATTCTGCTGAAAACATTGAAGAATTTAAGACAACTAATAAAGGAGAAGGTACTTCTAGTGATGGGAAGTATAAGAATTCTTGTCTTGAGAATAACAAGGGCGGTAAATTCAAGAAGGAAGCAAAGACTTATTCTAGGTGCCATACAAAAAGGCACGAAGCAAAGGACTGTAGAGTAAACTTGGCGAAGACAGAGTTTGAAGGGAAATACTTCAATTGCCACGAAGATGGACACCTACCGAAGAATTGCCCAAAGCCGAGGGTGGTACAAGGAGGCCAGAATTATGCACTAGAAGTTGCGTGAATTCGTAGTCAACCCCCGAGGGATCAGGACAGCCCGCATTAGAAGGTATAATTTCTATTCTAGGGAGTTCTTTGCATACCCTATTTTGATTCAGAAGCCACCCATTCATTTATTTCTAGGAAGTATGTAGATTCTTTGAAACTTACCTTATCCTCTGCTAACCATCTGATAGAGGTGTCTAACCCTATCAGAGGGTCTATGCACCTTTCTGTTGTTTGTAAAGACCTAGTATTAAACATCGGTGATGTCGACTTCTTTTGCAATGCATATGTTCTTGATTTTGATGGGTATGGTCTTATCTTGGGTATGGACTGACTATCATTTTATGGAGCCATCCTCAATGGCAACAGGAGAATAGTTTATATGAGAAGCCGTGGTGGCTGCTGCATAGAGATTCACTATTAAACAAGGAGTAGGAGTTCGAACTTATTTTCTCTGTCTCCTGATTTGAAAGACCTTCCTCGGTACCCGTTGTATGTGAGTTCCCCGACATTTTTGAAAAATTTGCAGGAATCCCACTCCAGCGATAGATATCTTTTAGAATAAACCTCGAAAAGGATGTGAGGCATGTAGCATTGCCCTTGAGGCACATGGCTCCTAAAGAAAAGAGATAGTTAAACAAGTAGATCTTGGAATTGTTTCAAAAGGGATTCATTCGTAAGAGTACCTCTGAATGGGTTGCTCTGGTGGTGTTTGCCACGAAGTCAGATTGATCTTTAAGATTATGTGTTGACTATCGGGAACTTAATAAGCTAACCAAGAAGAATAGTTATCCCTTGCCTAGAATCAACGACTTGTCCGATCCATTGAGAGGAGCCCAAATATTTTCCCAGTTAGACTTAGCCACTGTGTAGTGTCTCGAAATTCCGGTACAATTTGAGCTGACCAAATAACACAAGTCCAACCCAAATTACACTGGAAACCAAAAAACTAATAGAAAGAAAACAGAGGGTGAGAATAGATAAGATAGAAACTTATAATAGAAGAAGAAGAAGAAGAACATACAACATTAGAGTAACACGAATATCACAGCGAAACGAACAATATATAATAGATAACATATCTTTGAAATAAAATCAGTATATGTATACAGTAACATTATCAAAGTACAACACTTACAATATAGCGGAAATAATAATGGCTAAAAACGCTGCTGAGGCCTCCAGCTCCAGGTCCTTCTAGTGTATCTGTAAATCCCAACTACTTGACTGCTCCTACAAATTTGAGCACCCAAGATTTTAGGGAAAACAAAACAAAATAAACTCTGGGTCAGTCATGGGACTGGTGTGAGTAAACAATTTAAAACGGTTTGGGAAAATAATGATATCTCATAAGACCACACCGTATAACGGAATGAGTTTTTCCCTTATGAGTATCCAAATCAGTTTGATTTAACTTTCAAATCATTTTGAAAGAAACAATGATCTTTTATATAAAAACTCTTTTGATATTATAATAGTGTCTATCAACCACAATATAATAATCATCTTGCAGAACGCTTTCATCTCACGTTCCACATATATAGTATACAATCAAAACCACGAGCACTTATTGGGTAATGGATTTCCAACTATGACAAGGTATGGAACCACCTTCCGATAGTGTACCTCTAGAGAGGAATACACTGGGTTCAACAAGAACATCTTGCAACTCGGCCACGCATGACCGACCACTCATTTCGCTTGAGTGTATCGAATGTATATCACCAACGGTTGGGATCAGCAACTGTTTCCCGAATGGATAGCATCGACAATAAATTATAGAATGAAATGAATATCTCTAGATAGGTGATAATACACCCTACTTGGCAGCCAACCACTTAGCCATGTTGCCTGCCCGATTTTTGTCATTTCCCGGTTGTGAGGCTAGAGGCCACGCTTGTCTCTGACAGATCACACATTTATTCACTTTGAATGTCACATCGTCATACCCGCCAAATCACAAATTGATTTCCCTAAAAATACAATGGGTATACAGCTAAGAGAAATGAATTCCTCCGCCAACTCAAACATTAAACTGATTAACTAATTTCACTTAACCAACCTTCACTATCGAACTTTAACCATTCCTTAGTTAAAAATGACGTCAATCAAGTTGGGGTATAACTACCTCTCGGACCTTAACTGAACAACATCTTAAACCTCGAAATAAACAAAGTTCACCTTTTAAATCTTTAACAAACTTCCTTATGTAACTCTCGGATTCTATTTACGAATCCACTTCTTTATTTTAAAACATTGATAATAACTATAGCATTATAATCCCTTCTTCTGAAATATCTAACTTCAAAATATAACTTTTATTCCTTAATTTAACTAAATAACTAACTAGACAATTTATAAAGAAATCATTAAATCTTGATTAAAAACGAAAAGTGTACTTTCCCGAATTTGATATAATCGAATTCCATCGTATAACTCTCTTTCAAAAAATCTTTATTCGATAACTCCTTATCGAATAAATTATATTCGATAACTCTTTCTTCGAATAACTATATTCGATAATCTCTCTCCGAATAACTATATTCGATTAACTCTCTTAGAATGATTTACATTTGATTAACTCTCTTCGAATGATTTACATTCGATTAACTCTCTTCGAATGATTTACATTCGATTAATCTCCTTTCGAATAAACTATATTCGATTAACTCCCTTAATTCTATTCGAATAAACTATTTCGAATAACTCCTTTAATTCTATTCGAATAAACTATTTCGAATAACTCCTTTAATTCTATTCGAATAAACTATTTCAAAAAACTCATTTGGATTAACTCAGTTTGATTAACTCATCTTGACTAACTCAAGTCGATTAACTTAACTTGATTAACTCAACTTGACTAACTTAACTTGATTAACTTACTTATTTAACTCAACTTATTTAACTCCTATCGAATAACTAATATT
This sequence comes from Allium sativum, assembly GCA_030737875.1. Lineage (NCBI taxonomy): Eukaryota > Viridiplantae > Streptophyta > Magnoliopsida > Asparagales > Amaryllidaceae > Allium > Allium sativum. The sequence continues at coordinate 93,142,211 of CM060914.1, read as the reverse complement.
CGGTTAACTTATATTCGGATAACTATGTCTGTTTTAACTTTAATTCGAATGGATAATATTCGATTTAACTCCATTCGCTTGACTCTAGATCGCAGCGATCACAATGGTTACGCCTGATTCCCTCTGGAAACTCCGACCATCGTAGGCTATCTGCAGCCCTGCGAATTACGCTAGCAGTCGTACGAAATGGCAACTCATCCTGAATAACTATGTTTGACTAACTCTATCTCAAATAATTATATTCAATCAACTCTAATTGAGTAACTAATATTTAATTAATCCTAATTCGAATAACTATGTTCAATTAACTCTATCTGGTTAACTCTTACTGGTCAACTCTATCTAACTAACTCTAACTGGTTAACTCTAATCGATTAACTCTAACTCTAATCGATTAATTCTAATAGATCAACTCTAACTGGTTAACTCTAATCGACTAACTCTTATTCAAATAAATTATGTTTGACAACTCTATTCGATTACAAATACTTCCTTTTTTATTTGTCTATATTTATTTCATATAAATATTTCCATTATATAATTCTATTTATTTCATAAATATTTCCTTTTATAACTTTATTTATTTCCTAAATAAATATTTCCTTTTAACTCCATCTATTTATCAAATAATTCTTTTTATCTTTATTTATTTTCTAAATAAATAATCTTTTCCAATTCTATTTGTAAATGTTTTTACAAATATTTCTCTTTCTATTTTGTTTGTAAATGTTTTACAAATATTCCTCTTTTTATCTGTTTTACATATATTTCCCTTTTTTATTTATTCTACAAATATTTTCTTTTATATTTTGTTTTACAAATATTTTCCTTAATATTTGTTTTACAAATATTTTCTTTTATATTTGTTTTACAAATATTTTCTTTTATAACTCTTTGACTTTTTTATAATTATTTCCTCTTATAAAATCCTTTTCCCTTTATATATAAAATCCATTGATTTTATATAAATAATTTATTTTCAAAATATACTTTGAAAATCCCTTTTTCACATCCCAGTATGTCTTAAGGTATTTAAAATACCAAATAACAGTGATCGATATCATTCAAACACACATAATCCACAACAGATTATATATCGCATCATATATTACAATATATGAACAGAACAGTATTATAAATATTGAGGAATCCAGTTGGATCCCTCCAACCTGTTTCCCTGCATCACAGATGTTAAACAAATAATTAACATCGATTTCATTTCAATATGAAATATTCTGCTAAACAGAATCAATATTTGATAAACGATTTATCTATATATCGTTATATATATTTTCAACCAATACATAAGCAATTCAACCAAACAGTTAACACATAGCAATCAACAGATAATTATCAGTTCTAAAAATATGTTATAAAAATATACCTGTTTAGAGTTGGTGTGTTTTACTCACATTGGACGAACATCTTTAATAACGATAACCATCGCTTGATTCAAACAGACAATTTATTTTGCTATAAATTGTAATGATCTCGAATTCACTCCCAGTCAGTTTCATTGTGTAGTCGTCGTCCATACGATCCCAAAGGATCTTGTTTGGTCAATTTCTGATTACGTATGACGAAGTTATTAACATTAATTAAATCAAGTTAAACTAATTCCCTTTAAAAAAAATTAGGCCTTAATCTTAGAACCCGGCCCATCACTTACCCTTAAACCCACGACCGTATCCCTTCTTCTCCAACCCAGGTAACTAACCCGTAATTTCTTCAACAGTAGTGATTTCAACCTACCTTCACCGACCTCGACGTATAACAAAACCACCAATGAACGCCTCCATCGTCTTCCTCATCGGAATCTTCAACCTACCATCCCCACGGCGCTCAGCTCGCAACTGTCATGGCAACTTCGTTCGAATGCCGGACCTCAGCTACTGGAAAAAACTTGCGACAAAAAATGCGTGAAATCCTTCAAAAAAAGAACACTCAAAACCTAATCAACCTCCTAACCTCCAAATTAGTCTCCACTTCCACCAATAGTCACCACAGAAGCATCGAATTCCAACCCTAGATGAAGTTTTCCCTCGCTGTCTCGATATCGCACAACCGAAATTTTAGCCGCACTCCACAAATGGTACACTGAGATGAACGGCAACTCAATCTAAGCTCAAACATTTGATTACAAGATTTGTAGAATTTTACTTTGATTTTCTATTGAATTTCAAAGTCATCGGTTTGTGTTTGAGAAAGAAAACTGGGGCGGCCTATTAAGTTTGACCAGAGAAAATAAGTGACGATTAGGTTAGGAAGTTAAGTAATTTATATAGACAAATTATAATATTTATATATTCAATTTTATAATCATTTTTAATCGACCATTGTTTGTATTTATTGTTTAAAGATCCTATGATCACACATGATGTCCATGTCCAATGAAAATGGACACACGGCTACAGTTTGACATTACGAACCCAACGAAACAGGTTTCGTCGAATTCCGACTTCATTTGCTCACACAGCGTATTTTTAAAGTCAAATTATCGTCTGTTTTTCACATTAAAATCCCATACGGCCATATACTGACTTCAAAAATCACGAAACTTGAAATCTAGCAATAATTAAATATTGCGGATCCAACAAAATTAGTTTCGTCGAAAACGGAGGTCATTTGCAAAACTGGCTATTTTTAAAGCTCTAAATAACCCATTTAAATATATAAATATATTTAAAAATAATTAAATTAAATATCAATAAATAAGTATTACCGTATATATATTCACACAGACTATTGTATAGCTCCAATTCGATTTATAACTCGATATTCAAATCCTGGTTGAATCGATATTCAATTTATATTGAAAAATCCTTTTATAATATAAATAAATCGTTATAAATTATAAAGGAATTCCATAGCAACTTTTCTAAAATTTGATTTGGACATAAATCAAAATCTGCACAATGAAATCCTGATTTTTCTCTTCTATTAGAAAAATATACTTCCCAGCTCCGAACGTTTCTTGTTTCATAGAAATCCGATTTAAAACGGACCCTGTATATTCAGTTGAAGTTCAAATCGGCAAATAGCGAACTGCTGCGCCATTTTGAGCTCGATTATATTTATAATATAATTATACGTTCAAACTGTCGTTATTTAAATATATTCCTCATTCTAATTCAATTCTAAGCTGAATTGAATATTTTAAATTGTCCAGTTCACATTGTATTGTCAATTCACTAATTCCGACTATTTCGAAATTAAATATATTTTTCTATTATTTATATTAATTAAATATTCACTATTATTTAATTTAAACCATTTAAATCTATAAATTACTATTTAAATAATTAAATAAATTAATTATTATATTACTGAAAATATGGGTCGTTACACACTGGATTTCACTAATTAAGGATCTCAGAATGGAATAATCCTAATATGGCAATTAGAACGCCAGATGGACTATTCGAGTGGGAGATCACGCGTTTTGGATTGACAAATGCCCCTACTTTCTTTGTAGACCTAATGAATAGGGTTTTTCGGGGCATACTTAATAAGATCATAGTGGTATTTGTAGATAAAAACTTATCTTTTCAAAGGACCATAAGCAGTATGAAGATCATTTGAGAAGGGTCCTAGGAATCCGTAAGAGAAAACTAGCTTAAGTCCAAATTTTGAAAATGCCTTTTTTGGAAGAAAGAGGTCAAGTTTCTTGATCATGTTGTCTCGGGGAATGGAATGGCAGTAGACCCTGCTAAGGTTGAAGCTGTCAGGAATAGAAGATACCTCGAAATGTGACTAAGGTTAGAAACTTCCTTGGGTTAGCAGGTTTTTACAAAAAATTTATTAAGAACTTTGCAAAGATTTCCAACCCTCTAACCCAACTAACTAAGAAGGATCATAAGTTTGTATGGACTGAGAAGTGTGGGAATGCCTTTGAGAGACTAAAGGAATTTCTCACAAGTGCACATGTTTTGATTATACCGGACGGAGCCAAGATGTTTACTGTTTTCACCGTTGCATGTGGGACAAGGTTAGGAGCAGTCCTCATGCAAGAGGGTAGAGTAGTTGCCTGTGCAAGTAGACAGCTCAAGGATCACAAGAAAAAGTACCCCGTCTGTAACACCCCGTGTTTTCGATAAACCTTAAAGTAATGAATTAAAGAATAATTAATTCTAAATGTGAGAATTAAGGGAAACGGGTTACGCCATTGCATTCGTCTCGGAATTCTGGTTGAGATAAAGTCTGAGTTTGCGTGAATTGGACTTCGTACGAACAAGTTATGGCCTTCGGAAGTTTCAAAAATTCAAAATTCAAATTTAAACTCAGAAGAGGGAAGGGCAGGAAAAATTCCTGCCCAGGCCAAGTCGACCCTAGTGTCGACCTACCCTACAAGTCGACCTGGGGGTCGACCTACACCCCCCCTAGGCAGATCTGAAAAGATGATGATTTCTGACTCCCTGTTGAGTCATTAGGGCTGAGGTGTTATCCTATCTTGACTGGATGGTCTTGATTATTTCTAGGGTTAATCTGACGGCTCTAAATTAATTAAACCTCTATAAAAGCAACCAAGCTCCCAAGCCTAAATCATAAATATTCATACCAAGAGCCGACATGCCGTCAATGGTGAACCTAAAATAGCCGTCATCTCTTTCAACTCAAAGGCAAGATTGAAGCTACGTCAAAATTAAATCTAATATAATTCAACTAAGAAAATTCAACGATCTACATCAAAGGTGAGCAATTCAATTTCAGAATACAGATCCCATAACTCAAGAATTCCTTTTTTTTAGTAAGTGTAGTTATCTTTCAGATGTGAATGAATTAAAGACATGGTTTGTAATGGATTGTAAAATAGAATTGTATCAAGTTGTATGTGATGCTGATTTATGTTTATTCATGTCTATTCTATCACATATGCCTATGAACTATTGTGGTCTATCAAACCTATCATGTTATGTGGAAATTGGTGAATAAACCCATGATGTGGTATAGGAATTTGGGAATGAAATTCATATGTACGTTTGGTGATATTATGATACATAAAGTTTTAAGCTAAGTCATGTCGTTTATGCCTAATTGTTTAGATCCATTATGCATACATGTTTAGATCTACGACCTTGTGATGACATCTATATGTTGTATGTAAATTTAGAAATTATGCCATGTTTATGCAAGCTAAGTGAGGCTATCATGTTATGAACACATGCAAGTTTATAGGTTAAAAACATTATTATGTAAACCTATATGTTTAGATCTACACTCTATATGTTAGATCCATATGCCTCTATGTTAGATCCATGTTAGCATGATTCAACCCCTATGCAAGTTCACCATTACATATCTAATTAGATTTTGGTAGTTCTATGTAAAACTATTATTTTATGATTCATGTTGCATGGATCTAGTTTGCAAATTCATAATTGAAAGTACATTATGCCAAGTTCATGTGACACATCTGTAGTTAGATCCATATTTTTGTATGATGTTGGAATGTTGCAAGTTCCTCTTTTTCTCCTTTTTGTTTTATAAGTTAGGCTAAAACGTCAAGCCTAACATCTTACGAAACTTTGCGAACGTACTACGAGGGAAACGTTGGGGAAAACATGAAACTATACGTAATTAACATATTTGGCTCATAACCATGTAAATGGTAGGGCATTGAAATGGTATAATTTACATACCAAAAATTATGAATTTGATTTAGAAGGAAAGTGGGACATGACAATAAATTGTTGACAAATTTACATATAAGCATAAAAGGATAAATATGTAAATTTAGAAAAGACGAATATGCCTAACCCGAGGTTAGACTGAGTTATGGTGTAAAACTGCCCGGAATCGACCGGCACATCCAGTGACCACAACAATACCTGTCTAATGTGGATGGTTAGTGCATTGAGCCCAAAAAGGACCCAAGGTTAGACTAAGTTGTGGTGTAAAACTGCCCAGAAACGACCGGCACATCGAGTGACCACAACAATACCTGTCTAATGTGAGTGGTTGGTGCTCTAATAAAGCTAAGTCAAAATTGGTAGGGTTAAGTCAATTAAGGAAACAATTAACCAATTCAACATGTTAACTAAACTAATGGGTGTGGTTAGGACACTTAACCAATTTAACATGTTGGCTGGAAATCCCTAGTAACGGGAACCCATTTCAGCAGTAACCCACATAGATGTATCATGGGACCCTGAACTAGGCAGGGTGGGGCACGATTAATGGGCTAATTATAAGCGGTCAAAAACATCGGCGGTGGTGCATCAGTGTAGGTTCCGGCGGAGTACGGGCGTGCACGTACTCCGGAGTGGAAAAAGCAGGCACTGGGCTTCAGTAGTCATATACTGTGCATCTTGAATCGTGTCGAGTTGCCACCACAGGATTTGATACACCCCGTGGTGGGACCAGCACAGGTATCTACAGTCAAGTGGGGGCCGAATGACACACGTGATAAATGCATGCTAGTAGGAGCCGATCGATATAAGGGGATCATTTCACCAAGAACACGTGGTGCTAGTTGGACAAATATAAGTAGGTGTAGAGAATTAAACATGGGTGCGATGTATATTCGGTTTATCCTGCCTTATATAGTTTTATGTTAGTTTGTTGTTCTAGCACTTTCCTATTTTCAGTTTATTCCTATCACGACCTTTTCCTTACTCACACACTGAAAAGTCACTAGACTTACTCAGACTCATGTCTGGCCCGTTTTTCTTTCGTCTCCTTTTCTTCTGTTCCCCCCCCCCCCCTCAGGTAGCCAGGGAGGGAATAGCTCAGCTTAATTTGGACCGTTCATCTTTCCAAGCTTGAAGACTCTGTGATGTACAGCTTGGAATCTCTTATCTTTGGCTATGGCTTTGGACACACTAGACTTAGGGATTTATGCAGTTTTATTTATGTTATATGCTTCTTTATGTTTTAATCAAGGCAGAGATTATGATGAAATGTTTTGGAAGTTATGTTGAGACAATTTACTGTAATGGTTTTAAGCAATTGTAAACAACTGTAAAATTCGTTCGGCTTTCCTAAACAACAAGGATTGTTGTAGAGGGTGTCGAACTCTGGGACCAAAAATATTTTAATTAATAAATCCAATCAAGTTATTCTAGGATTTTGATTGATTGAAAACACAGAAAATAACAGCAATTAAATAAAAAGAGAAAGCAATTAGGGGATAATGGCATAGATTAGATTCATAATCATCAATAGCCAACAAATAAATATAGATCTAATTCATGTTTCTGTCACTAACATGAATCAACGATAATTAGGTTCTTAGAAACAAATAAGTAAATAACGACAAGCATAGCTTATGCAGGAGCTGAGCTCTTAAACAACCATAGGCTTTCAGGATAGATTCACAAATTAATTTCTAAAACCCTAAGACTAGATCTAAATCTGATAATTGTTAGATCGAACACGAATATACCCTGTGAAGGAGCATAGCTCTTAAACGACACAGAATATGAAGGTTCAGATCTAACCCTTGATTCAGATCCAGATCTACATATATAAAGTCCTCATCTATTGGCTATGTGATTCATGTTGAATCATATCTATTAGCGTCATCACCCCCTAATCAAAGGGGATTAGCTAGACATAGCTAAAGAAGAAGAGAAAAAGAAAATAACAGACATGAACATAAATAAAATAAAATAACAACTAAGAGAAAGGGAGAAGAGTTTTATTCCAAGAAGAGAATTACAAAATAAAACTAAGTGTGTTTTTACATGAATAAGATACAAGGTATTTATAGTTGTATTGGCCAAGGCTACTTGGCAAATTCCACAATGTGGGACAAAAACCCCTTTTTCAAAATAACACATTAATCAAATAGCTCAGTGTGAACGCGTGCAGCGCATGAATGAGAAGCCTTGCAAATTACATGATATGGGACAAATAACTTAGCCCAATTAGCAACTAGACCAATGTGAATGCATGCAGATGTCATGGAAAATAGGTTGTGGGCTTCAACTCCAATTGACTTGAGAATGAATAACAACTCCAAGTGATCATTATGGAAAAGCATTGAATCTTGTCTTTGAAATATGCAGCAGAAGGCGATTGAATAGCAACTGTTCTTTAGGTTTTCAAGCTTTAATCTAGCTCTAAAATTCAGCACTCTTCTCGCACAAATTCTTCAAGCTTTTCAACAATTAAGTGCGTTAATTCATTCATCAAAAATAATCTGTAAACACAGCTATAAATGCACAATATCAATTATTTAAAAGATAAAATAAGATAAATATGCGGATAAAATATACACATTTACGTGTATATCAAATACCCCCACACTTATATTTTTATTCGTCCTCGAATAAACTAAACTAAGATATGTCACACTTTCATAGGAAACACGATTGCATTTAGCGTATGCAACAAGCCGTTAAACCCCTAGGTGTCCCTAGTAGGACGAGTGTTGTCTCGTGAGGGTTTTCAGCGGATGCTACCCACAAAATCCAAAGCGCCTTATGTACGCGGATTAATCAAATAATATATTTAAGGTCTTTCATATTCCAAGGATTTCACCTAACTTCAATAATAACGGTTTAGCCTCAAATTGTCCATTCCATAATTAGTGCAAAAATGAATAAAAAAATTCAAGCTGAATCGTAATTCCTTGATAACACTGTAATTGTCTTGAAGGTTAAGAGCGTGGTGTCAACCAAAGTTCTACACATCGACAATGTGCACCCAATCATTTCTTTATTCTTCTTCTTTTTTTAAAAAAAATAATTTTGCACCAATGTAACTGTAATGTATTGGATATGAGTTATGCATAGATGAAGGAAAATTTTTGTAAGTTCTAAAAATATTATAGATAAGAGGGCAAGTGTATTAGTTGAACTTCAAGCTACAAAAGATAAAGTAATACTAAGGCACATATGAACATTTTTATTTCCTTTCATCTCCTCTACTACAATCCACACTTCCAAGTACGGTATAATGGATGTGGATGGAATTTAACTGAATGCTTTATAGTCAAGAATGATGAATGACTATTTTATTCAGAGAGACTCTCTCTTTATTTCATTTTTTTTCTTTTCTTTTCCTTTTTTTTCTTTTTCCTTTTTTTTGCATGATGAATGGAGATGGAATGAAATGATGTCGTACATTACTTCATTTGATTCCTCCTCTACTAAACCAACAGTTCATGAAAGGAAAGTTTTGTGCCCTAGTTAGTCTATTTCTATAACCCTAATTCAACACACAAGTCTGGATTGATGTTATATAAAAAGATGAAAGGAATGATAAACAAAGTTTCATAAGATAGATAACCCATATAAAATATGATGTGGTATATGGTTATCCTACCTTAAAACAAATACGGAGTGGGTAGTGTAATATTGGTATAAAAAGTGACATTTTTGAACCTTTGAAAATAAATCAGTACAAGGTTCTTAAGTATACCAATATAAGAAAAACTTGTCGAAACATGGATGTAATTCGACTAAAACTTGGGTTTAAATAATGTAGGGTATTGAAGAAGAACGCTACAATGAGTCATTTCTCCTTAATTTGGCCAAGTGGATTTTAGAACTTATGATTTGAAAATTTGAGTGGAAAAGAAAATATTATGCATGAAAACGAACTCAGAAAATCCAACAAATGTAAGTGCAAAATCATTATTATTTAATTTTTTTTTTTTGATTATTTTTACTTGCACATTCTAACATGTATAACAAGGGCTGACACGCTTACTCTAGAACACGACTAACGTCTGCACAGTCTCAAGCTAGCATCTTAAAAAGACACATTACAATTCAATGAATAAATAATGTTCATTCCCATCACCCAAAAATTCAACTTATCAAACAAGAACCAAGGTGTTATTTATGAGTTTAAGTTAATCCTTGTTCAATGAATGACCTAGTTCATAAAATTTGATTGCTGATGTAATGTAAATACCCCCCCCCCACTTGAGTGTGACTGTGTCCTCACAGTCTTAATCAGACATATCTTAGTGAAAGGGAAAAACAAATAAGAGAATATTTACATATGTACAAAAGAGGGTTAGTGCATCTTACCGAAAGTAATATGGCTCATGGAGGACCATGAGCTCTTCCTCTTGGTTGGGTATTGGTTCTAAGTCAGGTTTAAGGCGTTGACCATTGACCTTATAGGATGATCCATCGGTTGGATTCTCAATTTCTACTGCACCATACGGAAAAACAGTCCGTACAGTGTAAGGTCCTATCCATCTAGATTTTAACTTACCCGGAAATAAATGCAGTTTTGAGTCATACAACAGAACTATTTGACCTGGCATGAAAGTTTTACGTAAAATAGATTTATCATGAAAAACTTTCGTTCTGTCTTTGTAGATTCGCTCATTTTCATAAGCATCATTTCGAATTTCATCAAGTTCATTAAGCTGAAGTTTTCTAAGTTCACCTGCCTGCTCTAAATCAAGATTCAAATTTTTTATTGCCCATAATGCCCTATGTTCTAGTTCAACTGGCAAGTGACATGGCTTACCAAAAATCAACCGATAAGGGGACATACCTAAGTTTGTTTTAAAAGCAGTGCGGTAAGCCCAAAGAGCGTCGGTTAACTTTTGGGACCAATCTTTACGATTTCGATTCACATTTTTCTCAAGGATTTGTTTAATCTGCCTATTCGATACTTCAACTTGCCCACAAGTTTGAGGATGGTAAGGAGTGGATAACTTGTGGGTTATCGAATACTTTCTCATGAGAGCTTCAAAAGAACGATTACAGAAGTGTGTTCCATTATCACTGATTATTGTGCGAGGAGTGCCAAACCTAGAGAAGATATTTTCTTTCAAGAAGCGCACAACAACCCTGTTATTGTTTTTTTTGCATGGAACAGCTTCGACCCATTTAGAAACATAATCGACAGCCAAGAGGATGTACAGGTTCCCAAAAGAATTAGGGAAGGGTCCCATGAAGACTATACCCAAACATCAAAAATTTCGACCTCTAGAATGGGGTTTAGGGGCATCATATTCCGTTTACCAATTTTCCCTAAGAATTGACATCGATCACAAGTTTTGCAAAATTCATAAGCGTCTTTGAAAAGGTTGGGCCAGTAGAAACCCGATTGGAGAACCTTTTCAGCTGTCTTTTTGGGACCGAAATGACCACCACAGGCTTGGTCGTGACAGAAAGAGAGGACACTGCGAATTTCAGAGTCGGGAACACACCTTCGGATGATTTGATCAGGACAGTATTTGAAAAGATAAGGGTCATCCCAGAAAAAATGTTTCACTTGGGAAAAGAATTTGTGTTTATCCTGCTTAGACCAAAAAGAAGGGGTCTGCTTGGTGACTAAGTAGTTGACAATGTCAGCGAACCAAGGATCAGTGGATAAAGAAAATAGTTGTTCATCAGGGAAATTCTCATTGATCGGAAGAGAAGAAGACGGGGCATTTGGAAGACGAGACAAGTGGTCCGCAATAACGTTGTTAGATCCATTTTTATCCTTAATGGTAAGGTCAAATTCTTGAAGTAAAAGGATCCAACGAATGAGACGAGCCTTAGGATCCTTTTTAGAGAAAAGGTACCTAAGTGCGGAATGATCGGTATGAACAGTGATGTGTGAGCCAACTAGATAAGGTCTGAATTTTTCTAAAGCGAAAACGACTTCCAAGAGTTCCTTTTCAGTGGTCGTATAATTGATTTGAGCATCGTTCAGAGTCTTACTTGCGTAGTAAATTACATGAAGAATCTTATCGATAAGTTGTCCTAAGACAGCGCCAACAGCGAAATTCAAGGCGTCACACATGATTTCAAAAGGCAGCTTCCAATTAGGAGAGTAGATGATAGGAGCAGAGACAAGTTCATTTTTAAGATGCTCAAAAGATGAAATGCAATCAGAATTGAAGTCGAAAGGAACATCCTTACCAAGAAGACTGGTCAAAGGTCGAGTGGTTTTGCTAAAATCTTTTATAAAGCGACGGTAAAAACCAACATGACCTAAAAATGATCGGATGTCCTTAACGGATTTGGGAATGGGAAGATTTGAAATAACCTCAATTTTGGCTTTGTCTACTTCAATTCCTTTATTAGAGATGACATGTCCTAAAACAATGCCATGTTTAACCATGAAGTGACACTTTTCCCAATTAAGCGTTAAGTGTTTATCTTTGCAACGGTTAAGAACAAGATCCAGGTGATGTAAACACTCAGTGTAGGAATCCCCGAAGACGGAAAAATCATCCATGAACACTTCCAAAAATCGCTCGATCATATCAGAAAAATGCTACTCATGCACCTCTGGAAGGTTGCAGGTGCATTACAAAGACCAAAAGGCATACGACGGTACGCAAATATACCGAAGGGACAAGTGAAAGTGGTTTTCTCTTGGTCCTCAAGAGCGATAGGGATTTGATTATAGCCCGAGTACCCGTCAAGGAAACAATAGTACTCATGACCAGCTAGTCGTTCTAACATTTGATCGATAAATGGGAGAGGGAAATGATCCTTACGTGTTGCAGCGTTAAGTTTCCTATAGTCAATACAAACACGCCAACCGGTCTGGGTGCGGGTTGGGATAAGCTCGTTAGCTTCATTTTGGATCACAGTAATCCCTGATTTCTTAGGTACGACATGAATCGGACTAACCCATTGATTATCGGAAATCGGGTAGATGATTCCATTGTCAAGGCATTTAAGGATTTCAGCACGAACTGCTTCTTTCATGATGGGGTTCAGTTGACGTTGGGGATCACGAGTGGGCTTGGCATCATCTATAAGGTGGATTCGATGTTGGACAATCGAAGGACTAATCCCCTTAATATCAGCCATGGACCAACCAAGTGCTTCCTTATTTTTCTTAAGGATGGGAAGGAGCAATTGTTCCTGCTCTAAAGTAAGGTCAGAAGCGATGATGACAGGAAAGGTTTCATTGTCTCCTAGGTAAGCGTACTTAAGATAACTGGGCAGCACTTTGAGTTCAGATTTTGGGGACGACTCAATTGAAGAAACTGGTTGAGGGACAGACTCAAATGTGAGTGGCTCGACAGGAATCAAATCAGAGACATTTTCGGGAATATCTTGAAACAAGGTTTTGTAATTCGATTCAATTTCGTTATTCAGATGGTCGAGCTCAGATTCATTATCGTGGACAGCACGGATTTCAGAAAACTGGTCCACATAAGAGTTAGGAGAGTTTTCGGTTCTAAAGATGTTTAGCTCGACAATCATGTTACCGAAAGAAAGTTTCATAAACCCATTTCTACAGTTGATAAGCGCATTAGAGGTTGCTAAGAAGGGTCGTCCCAGAATCAAAGGGATCTGGTTTGCAGGATTGCTTACTTGTTGAGTTTCTAGGACAATGAAATCAATTAGAAAGATGAATTCGCCTATTTTGATCAACACATCCTCGATTTCGCCCATAGGTTTCTTAATTGAACGGTCAGCAAGCTGAAGGGTAACCTTGGTGGGTTTCAGTTCTCCTAACCCTAATTGGCGATAGACAGAATATGGAAGCAAGTTCACACTAGCACCTAAGTCTAGCAGGCATCTATCGATTTTCTTGTCCCCAATAGTACATGATATTGTGGGGTAGCCAGGATCTTCGTATTTCACTGGCATTGATTGGGACAAGACTTCGCTTAGAGTTGTCGCTAGAAACACTTTCTTAGGTACATGTGTATGAAGTTTTTGAGTGCACAAATCTTTTAGAAATTTAGCGTATTGTCGAACTTGTTGTATAATATCTAAAAGATGAATGTTCACTTTAACTTGCTTAAATATTTCAAGCGTCTTTTCTAGCTGATCCGTCTTTTTCCTAGGTCAGAGTCTATGAGGAAATGGAGCAGACAACTCAGTAGGTTGCGCTACTTGAGTTTGAGGATGGTCCTTGTCAGAAATTGGCTCAATGTTTTGATCTGAGTTGGTCGAATTTTCGAGAGGGTTTGGAAGATCGTCCGGTAAAGCATTCGGGTTGACCACATGGTTGTCAATCTTTTTGCCGGATCTAAGAGTCGTGACAACATTCAATTGACTAACGTTTGAATCCTGAATGATGTGAATTTGGTTGGGGTTTGAATTTTGTCCTCTAGGGTTTTGAATGGGTTGACTTGGAAAAGTACCCTTCTCCCATTCACTTAATCTAGCGTTAAGATGAGACATTTGTTTTTGGAGTTCACTCATTTGTTGATTCGTGTTTTGCATATATGATTGCAAGGAGTTGTCTAACTTGTTTTGACTTTCAATAGTTTGCTTAGTCATTTGCGCTAATAGGTTGCTCACCTCAGATAAATTCCCCTCAATCGTAGAAAGGCGTTTTTCATATTGAGGAGCAACCGTTTGATTGTGGAAAGGAGCCTGGTTCGAAGTGTACTAATTTTGCATAAGAGGAGGGTTCACGACATTGTTCGGAAATGCTCGATTTGAAGGTTTGTTCATCAGAGGGTAATTCGGATCATAAGAAAGATTTGGGTGGTTATTCGGTCGGTTGAAAGCGTTCACTTGCTCAAGGGACTGGGAACAGTCATCAGCCGTATGATCAGAGTTAAGACATATGTGACACATGGCTTGGGAAATGTTATTAGAATGAGTGTGTGTTCTAACAACGTTCAGTATAGCATCAACAAGAGTATTAGAAGAAGAAGAAGAGGATTCAATAGAATTACTACTGGATCGCGAATAGAGAGATTTTTCATTGGTTCGTTCCCATTGTTTCGATTTTTCCGCTAACTCGTCCAGAAATTGCCAAGCTTCTACGTCAGTCTGTTTTAGAAAATTGCCCTGACACATGGACTCTAACATTTCCCTAGTACTATTATCAAGTCCATCATATACAGTTTGACAAAGCGACCATGTTTCATAACCATGATGGGGATAACTCAATAGCAGTTCTTTAAATCTTTCAAAGTATTGCCAAAAGGATTCACCCCCTTTTTGGTGGAAATTGGTGATTTCATTTCTGACTCAAGCTGTTTTTCTGGGGGGTAAAACTTTTTAAGGAAAACCACTGTAAATTCATCCCATTTTTTAATCGAATTTGGGGGCAAGCTGCGAAACCATTTTTCTACGGAGTCAGTTAGCGCGAACGGAATCAAACAAAGTTTAATACCATCCTCATATGACTATTGTAATTTAAATGGTGCACTAGCATATTCAAATTTCATTAAGAAACTATATGGTTCATCATGAGAAAAATTTCCTAATTGGGAAGGATGTTTATCTGACTCGATCGGATTTCAAAGTGATTACCCATAGGATAGGGTAATTGAATGCAAGAAGGGATAGAAACTCTATCGGGAAGGATTCTGTCCATCAGGGTACGAGGG
The DNA here is from genome assembly GCA_030737875.1 of Allium sativum. Taxonomy (NCBI): domain Eukaryota; kingdom Viridiplantae; phylum Streptophyta; class Magnoliopsida; order Asparagales; family Amaryllidaceae; genus Allium; species Allium sativum. Next base: position 93,126,994 of record CM060914.1, on the reverse strand, counting down.
GCGGGTTCGTTACCCATTTCTAAAGGTTATTCGGGAAAATTGGTTTTTGAGGAAAGAGAAGGTGGTTCGATTCTAACTAAACGACGAGATTCTTGGTCACGGGTCCAAGTTTGCATCCACTAGAAAGAAGAAAAAGAGAGTTTGTCAAGGAAATTTCGACAATGGAGGAGTTCGGAAAGAGGTGAGAAGGAAAAAAATGTTGAAAATGGGAGTTTTTTTTTGGAAAAGTACGACTTATAGACTAGAGAGGTTTAAAAGAAAAAAATGTTAAATTTTTTTTTTCTTTTTTTTTTTTTTTTTTTTTTGAGGAGTTTTGAATTTTTTTTTCACAAAACAATCACACACAGAAATTAGCTACAATGAAATTTTCTGTCCTTAATGGCTCCTAACTCAAAACTATCTAGTGACACGTTTGATTACTTAGACCAAAAAATTTCTCAGCCAGTTAACGGACAGGAGTTATCGGTGCACCAGGAATCACCCTAGCAATGCAGCCGAAGGTTTAAGTACCTTCAGAGTAACAACCGATATAATATTTACGAATCACCGTAATATTTATAAACGGTTGTTTCTCTGCCGTAGTCTAGACACCAAGAAATAATTCGTTCCAAATGAATCAACTATCAAAATACAATTTAGCCCTAGATGAGCCCGCGACTCCCTTATGTCCAACGTCTAACCGTTATTATTAGTCAAATTCTACGATGAATGCAGTTTGTGGGCTAAGGAAAGGGTGATGAAATCCCTCACCTTATATGAATTGGGGTATTGCCCTTAACAGAATGAATACAGATGCAGGAATAATAATCACAGAAACAAAAAGATTTTACAAACAAGCCGCTGCCCCTGCAGAAGATTTTTACAAGTACTGTCTATATATTTTTTTATTTGCAGCAGCAGTCCCTGTAGAGTTAGAAAATACTCACCTTGATCGGCAGTCCGTCCAGTGCAGTTGAGTCGCGCTAGCGTGTTCACACCCCACTTGGTGTGCAACCACTTGAACCCTGAATAGTCCGCTATTATTTTGTTGTTGTCGCCTCCTATAAATTTATTTATTATTAGACCTTTTTCTAATTTCTGTTGTACCTGTTTACAAAAAAAATTCCACAAACTTTTTTTTTCTTTTTTTTTTTGAAAGAAGACAAGGAAAAGATTTGAACTGACTAAGGAATTTAAAAAAAAAGAAAAAAAATTACTTACTCGACTAAAACGAAAAACAAGGAACTAGGCCTTAAAATAAAACTAAGAACTAAGCAACAAGTCGCGTGCACTCAAGTCAACCAAATCGGCTTTGAATTCTCTGCCCAATTGGGCATCTTTCAATTTCAATTCCGAAATAAGTAGAATCCTCAAATCAAGCACCAAACCGAAAAGAAAAATTTACTCATGTCCCACTTTGTATATTCCAGGAAACAAATACACACCCAAAATAACCCTCTCAACAAACACTCATAAGCCCTCAATAAAAGGAAATAGCTAGCCCTAGATTTGCAACAGTTCAACAAAATTCGCCTCTTTACTTTTTTATTTCAGAAAACAAAGCTCGCAAGAAATCAGATCAGAATTTTATGGCTTAATTTCCAAATTCAAAAGAATTAGAATCCGGTTTTTTTATGGGTTCGAATCAGAATTGAATCTTTGAGTTGCGATGTGATTTGTTGGCAGAAAGGTGTTCGGTCTACGTCAAAATTTGATGGGGTTAGGGCTGGTGTTCGAAATAGATAAAGATTGGCTTGTGGTTTTGGGGGCGTACACAGGGTATTGCAGTAGAAATTATGTGGAGGGTATGTTTGTTGAGGTAGAAAATGGATGTGAGGCTGGTTGTTCTGGGGTCCTATTTGGCGTTGAAGATGGTTGGATTTTTGTGATGAGGTAGTTTGGCAGAGCAGTAAGAGGGTGAAGTTGGTTGACGGGTCGGCAATATTGGTTGTAGGTGATTTTGCAGTGGATGACTTTGGTCGAAATTGTGGTGAACTAGGAGGTTTATGGGTTGGAGGTGATGAGGTTTTGACACAGTTCTGAGTGGACGGTGATGGTGTTGTATGAAGAAGGGGAGCGTTTGTATGGACTGGTGAAGTGGGGGTGCGTTAGTGAGTGGTTCGGATTTGCTGGTATGGTGTATGGGTCTGAGAGATTATTGTGATGTATATGGCAAGTGTATGGATGTTGAAGTGATTTGGTTGGAGACTGTAAGGGGGATGATCGGAGTTGAGGTCTCGTATTGGTGAATACAAGGATGGCTGAAGTGGTATTTGCGTGTAAAGGAGGGTGTAAAGGAGTTGATTAGGGCAAGAGGAAGGTTATGGAATTTGTAGAGGATTTATGTGGTACTAAAGGATAACAGAAGGAAAGAAATCAAAAAGAAAAGGAATTTTTTTTTCTGGACAGAAATTGTAAAAAGAACAAAGGAATGAATAGAAGAAAAATGAAAGAAAACTAGGAATGAATTGGCAAGGTTATATTTTTTTTTAGAAGATTATACTATCAATCCAATACCGAATCAAAACTATCTCTAAAAAAAGCAAGAAATAAAATAAAAATATTTTTGTTTTTTTAATGAAAAACTAAAACAAATATAACCCGAAGGATTTAAAAATAAAAATTATTTTGGACCCCGGCAACGGCGCCAAAATTTGTTTGCGAACAAATTAAACAATTGTAAACAACTGTAAAATTCGTTCGGCTTTCCTAAACAACAAGGATTGTTGTAGAGGGTGTCAAACTCTGGGACCAAAAATATTTTAATTAATAAATCCAATCAAGTTATTCTAGGATTTTGATTGATTGAAAACACAGAAAATAACAGCAATTAAATAAAAAGAGAAAGCAATTAGGGGATAATGGCATAGATTAGATTCATAATCATCAATAGCCAACAAATAAATATAGATCTAATTCATGTTTCTGTCACTAACATGAATCAACGATAATTAGGTTCTTAGAAACAAATAAGTAAATAACGACAAGCATAGCTTATGCAGGAGCTGAGCTCTTAAACAACCATAGGCTTTCAGGATAGATTCACAAATTAATTTCTAAAACCCTAAGACTAGATCTAAATCTGATAATTGTTAGATCGAACACGAATATACCCTGTGAAGGAGCATAGCTCTTAAACGACACAGAATATGAAGGTTCAGATCTAACCCTTGATTCAGATCCAGATCTACATATATAAAGTCCTCATCTATTGGCTATGTGATTCATGTTGAATCATATCTATTAGCGTCATCACCCCCTAATCAAAGGGGATTAGCTAGACATAGCTAAAGAAGAAGAGAAAAAGAAAATAACAGACATGAACATAAATAAAATAAAATAACAACTAAGAGAAAGGGAGAAGAGTTTTATTCCAAGAAGAGAATTACAAAATAAAACTAAGTGTGTTTTTACATGAATAAGATACAAGGTATTTATAGTTGTATTGGCCAAGGCTACTTGGCAAATTCCACAATGTGGGACAAAAACCCCTTTTTCAAAATAACACATTAATCAAATAGCTCAGTGTGAATGCGTGCAGCGCATGAATGAGAAGCCTTGCAAATTACATGATATGGGACAAATAACTTAGCCCAATTAGCAACTAGACCAATGTGAATGCATGCAGATGTCATGGAAAATAGGTTGCGGGCTTCAACTCCAATTGACTTGAGAATGAATAACAACTCCAAGTGATCATTATGGAAAAGCATTGAATCTTGTCTTTGAAATATGCAGCAGAAGGCGATTGAATAGCAACTGTTCTTTAGGTTTTCAAGCTTTAATCTAGCTCTAAAATTCAGCACTCTTCTCGCACAAATTCTTCAAGCTTTTCAACAATTAAGTGCGTTAATTCATTCATCAAAAATAATCTGTAAACACAGCTATAAATGCACAATATCAATTATTTAAAAGATAAAATAAGATAAATATGCGGATAAAATATACACATTTACGTGTATATCAAATACCCCCACACTTATATTTTTATTCGTCCTCGAATAAACTAAACTAAGATATGTCACACTTTCATAGGAAACACGATTGCATTTAGCGTATGCAACAAGCCGTTAAACCCCTAGGTGTCCCTAGTAGGACGAGTGTTGTCTCGTGAGGGTTTTCAGCGGATGCTACCCACAAAATCCAAAGCGCCTTATGTACGCGGATTAATCAAATAATATATTTAAGGTCTTTCATATTCCAAGGATTTCACCTAACTTCAATAATAACGGTTTAGCCTCAAATTGTCCATTCCATAATTAGTGCAAAAATGAATAAAAAAATTCAAGCTGAATCGTAATTCCTTGATAACACTGTAATTGTCTTGAAGGTTAAGAGCGTGGTGTCAACCAAAGTTCTACACATCGACAATGTGCACCCAATCATTTCTTTATTCTTCTTCTTTTTTTAAAAAAAATAATTTTGCACCAATGTAACTGTAATGTATTGGATATGAGTTATGCATAGATGAAGGAAAATTTTTGTAAGTTCTAAAAATATTATAGATAAGAGGGCAAGTGTATTAGTTGAACTTCAAGCTACAAAAGATAAAGTAATACTAAGGCACATATGAACATTTTTATTTCCTTTCATCTCCTCTACTACAATCCACACTTCCAAGTACGGTATAATGGATGTGGATGGAATTTAACTGAATGCTTTATAGTCAAGAATGATGAATGACTATTTTATTCAGAGAGACTCTCTCTTTATTTCATTTTTTTTTCTTTTCTTTTCCTTTTTTTTCTTTTTCCTTTTTTTTGCATTATGAATGGAGATGGAATGAAATGATGTCGTACATTACTTCATTTGATTCCTCCTCTACTAAACCAACAGTTCATGAAAGGAAAGTTTTGTGCCCTAGTTAGTCTATTTCTATAACCCTAATTCAACACACAAGTCTGGATTGATGTTATATAAAAAGATGAAAGGAATGATAAACAAAGTTTCATAAGATAGATAACCCATATAAAATATGATGTGGTATATGGTTATCCTACCTTAAAACAAATACGGAGTGGGTAGTGTAATATTGGTATAAAAAGTGACATTTTTGAACCTTTGAAAATAAATCAGTACAAGGTTCTTAAGTATACCAATATAAGAAAAACTTGTCGAAACATGGATGTAATTCGACTAAAACTTGGGTTTAAATAATGTAGGGTATCGAAGAAGAACGCTACAATGAGTCATTTCTCCTTAATTTGGCATGGTGGATTTTAGAACTTATGATTTGAAAATTTGAGTGGAAAAGAAAATATTATGCATGAAAACGAACTCAGAAAATCCAACAAATGTAAGTGCAAAATCATTATTATTTAATTTTTTTTTTTTTTGATTATTTTTACTTGCACATTCTAACATGTATAACAAGGGCTGACACGCTTACTCTAGAACACGACTAACGTCTGCACAGTCTCAAGCTAGCATCTTAAAAAGACACATTACAATTCAATGAATAAATAATGTTCATTGTCATCACCCAAAAATTCAACTTATCAAACAAGAACCAAGGTGTTATTTATGAGTTTAAGTTAATCCTTGTTCAATGAATGACCTAGTTCATAAAATTTGATTGCTGATGTAATGTAAATACCCCCCCCCCCCCCCCCCCCCACTTGAGTGTGACTGTGTCCTCACAGTCTTAATCAGACATATCTTAGTGAAAGGGAAAAACAAATAAGAGAATATTTACATATGTACAAAAGAGGGTTAGTGCATCTTACCGAAAGTAATATGGCTCATGGAGGACCATGAGCTCTTCCTCTTGGTTGGGTATTGGTTCTAAGTAAGGTTTAAGGCGTTGACCATTGACCTTATAGGATGATCCATCGGTTAGATTCTCAATTTCTACTGCACCATACGGAAAAACAGTCCGTACAGTGTAAGGTCCTATCCATCTAGATTTTAACTTACCCGGAAATAAATGCAGTTTTGAGTCATACAACAGAACTATTTGACCTGGCATGAAAGTTTTACGTAAAATAGATTTATCATGAAAAACTTTCGTTCTGTCTTTGTAGATTCGCTCATTTTCATAAGCATCATTTCGAATTTCATCAAGTTCATTAAGCTGAAGTTTTCTAAGTTCACCTGCCTGCTCTAAATCAAGATTCAAATTTTTTATTGCCCATAATGCCCTATGTTCTAGTTCAACTGGCAAGTGACATGGCTTACCAAAAATCAACCGATAAGGGGACATACCTAAGTTTGTTTTAAAAGCAGTGCGGTAAGCCCAAAGAGCGTCGGTTAACTTTTGGGACCAATCTTTACGATTTCGATTCACATTTTTCTCAAGGATTTGTTTAATCTGCCTATTCGATACTTCAACTTGCCCACAAGTTTGAGGATGGTAAGGAGTGGATAACTTGTGGGTTATCGAATACTTTCTCATGAGAGCTTCAAAAGAACGATTACAGAAGTGTGTTCCATTATCACTGATTATTGTGCGAGGAGTGCCAAACCTAGATAAGATATTTTCTTTCAAGAAGCGCACAACAACCCTGTTATTGTTTTTTTTGCATGGAACAGCTTCGACCCATTTAGAAACATAATCGACAGCCAAGAGGATGTACAGGTTCCCAAAAGAATTAGGGAAGGGTCCCATGAAGACTATACCCAAACATCAAAAATTTCGACCTCTAGAATGGGGTTTAGGGGCATCATATTCCGTTTACCAATTTTCCCTAAGAATTGACATCGATCACAAGTTTTGCAAAATTCATAAGCGTCTTTGAAAAGGTTGGGCCAGTAGAAACCCGATTGGAGAACCTTTTCAGCTGTCTTTTTGGGACCGAAATGACCACCACAGGCTTGGTCGTGACAGAAAGAGAGGACACTGCGAATTTCAGAGTCGGGAACACACCTTCGGATGATTTGATCAGGACAGTATTTGAAAAGATAAGGGTCATCCCAGAAAAAATGTTTCACTTGGGAAAAGAATTTGTGTTTATCCTGCTTAGACCAAAAAGAAGGGGTCTGCTTGGTGACTAAGTAGTTGACAATGTCAGCGAACCAAGGATCAGTGGATAAAGAAAATAGTTGTTCATCAGGGAAATTCTCATTGATCGGAAGAGAAGAAGACGGGGCATTTGGAAGACGAGACAAGTGGTCCGCAATAACGTTGTTAGATCCATTTTTATCCTTAATGGTAAGGTCAAATTCTTGAAGTAAAAGGATCCAACGAATGAGACGAGCCTTAGGATCCTTTTTAGAGAAAAGGTACCTAAGTGCGGAATGATCGGTATGAACAGTGATGTGTGAGCCAACTAGATAAGGTCTGAATTTTTCTAAAGCGAAAACGACTTCCAAGAGTTCCTTTTCAGTGGTCGTATAATTGATTTGAGCATCGTTCAGAGTCTTACTTGCGTAGTAAATTACATGAAGAATCTTATCGATAAGTTGTCCTAAGACAGCGCCAACAGCGAAATTCAAGGCGTCACACATGATTTCAAAAGGCAGCTTCCAATTAGGAGAGTAGATGATAGGAGCAGAGACAAGTTCATTTTTAAGATGCTCAAAAGATGAAATGCAATCAGAATTGAAGTCGAAAGGAACATCCTTACCAAGAAGACTGGTCAAAGGTCGAGTGGTTTTGCTAAAATCTTTTATAAAGCGACGGTAAAAACCAACATGACCTAAAAATGATCGGATGTCCTTAACGGATTTGGGAATGGGAAGATTTGAAATAACCTCAATTTTGGCTTTGTCTACTTCAATTCCTTTATTAGAGATGACATGTCCTAAAACAATGCCATGTTTAACCATGAAGTGACACTTTTCCCAATTAAGCGTTAAGTGTTTATCTTTGCAACGGTTAAGAACAAGATCCAGGTGATGTAAACACTCAGTGTAGGAATCCCCGAAGACGGAAAAATCATCCATGAACACTTCCAAAAATCGCTCGATCATATCAGAAAAATGCTACTCATGCACCTCTGGAAGGTTGCAGGTGCATTACAAAGACAAAAAGGCATACGACGGTACGCAAATATACCGAAGGGACAAGTGAAAGTGGTTTTCTCTTGGTCCTCAAGAGCGATAGGGATTTGATTATAGCCCGAGTACCCGTCAAGGAAACAATAGTACTCATGACCAGCTAGTCGTTCTAACATTTGATCGATAAATGGGAGAGGGAAATGATCCTTACGTGTTGCAGCGTTAAGTTTCCTATAGTCAATACAAACACGCCAACCGGTCTGGGTGCGGGTTGGGATAAGCTCGTTAGCTTCATTTTGGATCACAGTAATCCCTGATTTCTTAGGTACGACATGAATCGGACTAACCCATTGATTATCGGAAATCGGGTAGATGATTCCATTGTCAAGGCATTTAAGGATTTCAGCACGAACTGCTTCTTTCATGATGGGGTTCAGTTGACGTTGGGGATCACGAGTGGGCTTGGCATCATCTATAAGGTGGATTCGATGTTGGACAATCGAAGGACTAATCCCCTTAATATCAGCCATGGACCAACCAAGTGCTTCCTTATTTTTCTTAAGGATGGGAAGGAGCAATTGTTCCTGCTCTAAAGTAAGGTCAGAAGCGATGATGACAGGAAAAGTTTCATTGTCTCCTAGGTAAGCGTACTTAAGATAACTGGGCAGCACTTTGAGTTCAGATTTTGGGGACGACTCAATTGAAGAAACTGGTTGAGGGACAGACTCAAATGTGAGTGGCTCGACAGGAATCAAATCAGAGACATTTTCGGGAATATCTTGAAACAAGGTTTTGTAATTCGATTCAATTTCGTTATTCAGATGGTCGAGCTCAGATTCATTATCGTGGACAGCACGGATTTCAGAAAACTGGTCCACATAAGAGTTAGGAGAGTTTTCGGTTCTAAAGAGAGTTTTATTCCAAGAAGAGAATTACAGAATAAAACTAAATGTGTTTTTACATGAATAAGATACAAGGTATTTATAGTTGTATTGGCCAAGGCTACTTGGCAAATTCCACAATGTGGGACAAAAACCCCTTTTTCAAAATAACACATTAATCAAATAGCTCAGTGTGAACACGTGCAGCACATGAATGAGAAGCCTTGCAAATTACATGATATGGGACAAATAACTTAGCCCAATTAGCAACTAGACCAATGTGAATGCATGCAAATGTCATGGAAAATAGGTTGCGGGCTTCAACTCCAATTGACTTGAGAATGAATAACAACTCCAAGTGATCGTTATGGAAAAGCATTGAATCTTGTCTTTGAAATATGCAGCAGAAGGCGATTGAATAGCAACTTTTCTTTAGGTCTTCAAGCTTTAATCCAGCTCTAAAATTCAGCACTCTTCTCGCACAAATTTTTCAAGCTTTTCAACAATTAAGTGCGTTAATCCATTCATCAAAAATAATCTGTAAACACAACTATAAATGCACAATATCAATTATTTAAAAGATAAAATAAGATAAATATGCGTATAAAATATACACATTTATGTGTATTATAATGAAATGTTTTGGAAGTTATGTTGAGACAATTTACTGTTATGGTTTGTTTTGTATTGAACCATGTATGAAATAAATGTTTGTTTTCTGCTGCTTATATTTCTGTCTTGTAAACTTTCTGTGTCTTTTACCTATAATTCTCCATCGAAGTTAAGTCATTCCCTTTGTGAGTGACCTTAACGGAGGTGGGTGTTTCACCGTCCATAACTTATAGTTAACAACAGTGGTTTTCGCTCTTAAGATGTGGAGGCATTATCTTCTTGGAGAGAAGTTCGAGTTATTTATAGATGATAAATCCCTTAGGTATTTGTTTTCACAAAAGGATTTGAACCTTCGGTAGTAGAGATGGATAGAATATCTTGCATCTTTCGATGTCTCCAGTAAGTATAACCCTGGAAAGGGTAATGTCGTGGCTGACATTTTGAGTCGGAAGAAAGCTGTCCCTAGTGAGATTATTGAGTGGAGGCAGTTAGAGTTTCTCTCAAGGTTTAGTTTGCTATCACCATATTAGGCAGCTCAAGGATTTCTTGGAGCAATGGAGATAAGAACAGTTTTATTTGAAAGAATCAAGGGTAAACAAGACATTGACTATGAGTTGAGGGCGTTAAGAAAAAAGTTTCTAGGGGAGAATCTTTCCCTCACCCTGGTAGATATTTTATTTACAATAGTGATAATAGCTTGAGAAGAGATGGCTGGATTTGTGTCCCTAAGAGTTTGGATCTTAGAAAAGATATTCTAGAAGAGTGTCATAGGTCAAGGATGACCATTTACCTAGGAGGTGATAAATGTTTAAGGATATAAAGAGGAGTCTCTATTTGGAAGGAATGAAGAGAGATGTGGCAGAGTTTTTTCTAGATACCTAACTTGCCAAAGAGTAAAGGCGGAACAAGGGAAGCCCAGACGATTTTTTTTACCATTAAAGATTCCCACTTGGAAATGGAAGCACATTTCTATGGATTTTATTGATGGGCTTCCTAGGAGTATGAAATTGAATGAGGTCATTTGGGTGATAGTAAACCGATTAACAAAAAGTGCTTATTTTATTTCCATTAGGAAGAACCAGACTGCTGCATTGTTAGCCCAATTATATGTTAAGGAGATTATTAGGCTACATGGAATTCCAATCACTATTGTAAGCGATAGATTTCCATTATTTACTAGTGAATTTTTGAAGAGTCTCCAAGAAGCATTGGGAACGACCCTAAGTTTAAGCACAGCCTATCATCCGCAGAAAAACGGACTGATGGAAAGAGTTAAAAGAGTTTTGAAGGATATGCTTATAGCTTGTATAATTGACTTTGGAGGAGCATGGGAGCAGCACTTACCTTTGATCAAGTTTTCTTACAATAAAAGTTACCCAGCGACAACTGGTATGGCCCATTTCAAAGCTTTGTATGGGTGGTCATGCAAATCACCAATTTGTTAGTAGGAAACTACTGACAAGGTTCTACTCGGACCAGACCTTACCCATGTGTCCATGGAGATTATCGTTTTGATTCGGCAGAGAATGAAGGCTGCCTAAGACTGACAAAAGTCATATGCTGATAAGAGGAGGAGAGAATTTGATGCCGTAGATTTGGTACTTGTTACGGTTTCTCCTCTAAACAAAGACCGTTCGGTTTATAAAAAGTAGGAAGTTAGCTCCCTGGTTTGTTGGGCCTTTTAAGATTTTGGATAGAATTGGAAAGATGGCAAACCGACTGGATCTTCCCGATCGTTTGTCGGGAATCCACAATGTTTTTCATGTTTCTCATCTTTGCAAATGCCTTTATGATTCAGCCGAGAGACTCGAGCTTGAGGATATTAGGGACATAGGAAGCCTCAAGTTAGAGCCTAAGGTACCCTGTGTCATCGCAAGGATCGTGATGAACAAATCAAAGGACTCCGAAACAAATCTATTTGACTTGTTCAAGTTAAATGGAGAAATAATCCTATAGAGAGCACATGGGAAACTGATAAGAAGATGAGACTTACTTGTTCATAACTTTTCTCAGGGTATTATTCTCCCCGGTTTAACCTTTTTCGTTGTATCGTGGTTTCAAGATTGACTGGTTGGTAGGGTATGGATGTAACACAAATGCATTATGCACTCATATTGAATTAAATGCATGTTAGGGTGTTTTGCATAAATATTGCATCACTTATCACACTTACGTGCTAGGATTGAGCTCGTTATAGCAAGTCTGCAGTTCATAATCACAATGCATTATAGATGTCTATGGATGTTTTTAAAATAACATGGGTGTGCAACATGGTTGTTTAGAGTGCGTTGTGTTCCTCGTCCCTTCAAAAGATTTTGGTAGGAAATCTCTAATAATGGGGAGAACGTAATACCCCGTAAAATAAACTTAATTTAAACATAGATTAATTTAATTTGAAAATAAACAGTAATAATTAATAATAAATTAAGAGGATGAAAAAAAATTGGACAACTAAGAATTGGGATATGAAAGTATTGGTTGCGTTCATGGCGAAATTCAGACCCATTTTCATATTTTATTTGTTGAAAACGAAGTCCATATGCAAAAGTTATCAATTAATTAAGTTCTATGTATATATTAATACAAAAAGGTTTGAATTGCAAATAAATATATGTACAAGTTGGGAATATATTAAATAGGATAAGTATGAAAAGAATATTCCCTTTCATTTCAAACTTAAGTGTATATATTCACACACAGTAGAGGACAAGAATAAATTAACTAAAGAAAGAAATTAATAAAATTAATCAAGGAACGATAAAAAAAGTAATGTACATGAGATAATAGTCATCTAGGCTCGACCCGGGAGGGGTGTTGACCACCCCTCTAGGAGGGGTGTCGGCCTCCCTTTTTACAGGGTAGCCCAATGAGCGCTGTTTTATATAGGGACTTATTTATAAGTACTATCAATCAGACCGCTTAGATTTAATCAATTAGATCCAATGGTATGAAAACACGATAGCAACTATAAAAAGAGCACCAATCCCTTACTCCAAAACATATCTCCACTCTCTTCCCTCCCTCCACCATGCCTTTTTGCCATTGCTAAATCTTTGGAATAGAAAATAGGTTCTTCTTCTATCTTCTTAATCTATTTTCATTTCTTCTATTTGATTCTATTTAGGTTTAGAATTATTCCGAGATTTAGATATATACATGTAAGAATCCTAATATATGTGATTCTTATATATTTATATATATATAGACATTTGAAAGGTTGGAGTTTGTTCATTCTCCAAGGCCAAATTCGTACTTTTATCCATTCAAATTTCTTGTTGCTTCTTCTTGTAGCTTTGTGAGTGGAATCTAACTATTTTCTATAATTAGATAGTTAGGTATTTGAAATGTTGTGCCTTGGAGGATTTGGGATATATGAAAAGAAAATATGATTAAACTCCTCAAATCCTCCATTTATTTTATTATTTGAAAAAATGTTCAGTCAAGTTATAATTGAATTTTGGGTTGTTGTAATAGTAAAAAAGGATTTATTCTTTTGTAAGATTTTCTATATAGTTTAGATTTTCTATATTGAGTTGATTCCTTTTTATTCTGTTTTCATGTAAATTCACATGTTTAGTTTTTTGGTAAAAGATTAAGATTTGGATAGTTGTAAATTCAAAAGGTTTAAATCTTTATTCCTTTAAATAGAGGATTTGAACGTATTAATTTCTATATATCTAAATATTAATGTTTTGCGAATAAGCAAACATAAGAAAAGGAATCTACTCAAAATAGAAGTTATAAACGTATATAGTTAACGATATGTTCATCTTTTATTGTTGCAATAACTAAATCAAAACCTGGGCTGCAAGTTTATATGTTATTGTGATTGTTTTTCCTATTTTCTTGTCATATGCACACTTATGTTACAGATTGAGGAAAATATGGAAAATTTGACTTGTACAACTTAATAATTTAGTAGGATTGACATTTCAAATACGTGGTAAGAACGTTCATTCCTTTCGCTTGAATTACGTTTATATTTATATCTATAATGTAATCAGCGTATATAAATGCGTATTTAGTGTGTTATAAATACAATTAAAATAAGAATAGCATTTAAATGCCCCTATAGAATTTGTATGCTTTTATGTGTGTGATAAATGGCTGGATTAATATTAATGGCACATAGACACGAGTTTAATCGTTACTTGTAGTAGAAGTCTGCCCGAAACCGACCGGCATATCCAGCATTTACAAATAAATATGGTTAATGTCAGAGATCTAGCTGTCATGGACCATTGTAATTAGTGTGCTATGATGCGTGGTTAGGATTAACTTGCAGTAGAAGTCTACTCGGAACCGCCTGACAAATCCAACATCTACAAGTAGTAGGCCTAATGTGAGAAATCTAGCATGCACATATATGTGTGTGTTATGTGTGCGAAGTAGGTCTGCCCGGAAAAAAGATATTAAGTGGTTAGGACCGGGTTCACTCCTTAGTTCATGACCTAAGTCATTGGGCCCGCCCTTGAGAAGTAAATGGTTGTTGGATCCGCCTTTCTCCTATAAAGTATTAAATGGTCCTAATAGACTATAACATGTATGGGGTAGTTCTCCAAGTAATGTCGGCTTCTTATTTGGGAGGCTAGTGAGGTATGACCTAAGGACGGATTATGTATACATGGTCTAAGTAACCACCGTCTAAGAGAAGTATTAAGTGGCTAGGAATTCACCTATCGGGACAGCTAGATAGTAACAAGAAGGTTCGCCAGGGGGTGTAACATCCCAGAATTTTAGCGATTTAATAATTAATTAATTTAATTATTTTAATATATTGATTTGATAATTTAAATGGTTTGAATTCAAATATTTTAATATTTGAATAATATAAATAATGGGATAATAATATATTTATTTCTGAAATAGTTGAAATTAGTTAAATTGGCTATATTGTGTAAATTAGATAATATATGATATTTAATTGAATTTGAATTCGAGTTATAATAACAAATATATTATTTAAAATGACAGTTGACTGTATTAATTATAACATAATTATAATACGAGCTCGTAACGTCGCGGTAGTTCGTAATATTGAGTTTTGAACTTTAAATGGATATATAGGATTCGTTATTAGTCGGATTTCTTCGAAACAAGAAACGTTTGAATCTACTGAACTATATTTTTCTAATGGAAGTGAAAAATCAAGGTTTCATCTTACATATATTAAGTTATGTCCAAATCAAATTTTCAGAAAATCGCTATGGAATCGTTTATAGCCATAACAATTTATTAAATATAATAAATCATTGGTTTCGAATTTGGATAAGATTTTTAAAATATAGTTTCAATTTAGTTTATAGAATTTTTCTATAATTTTTATTTTGGAAAATATGCAAATTTTCATTTAACCTATTTTGCACCCTAAATCAGCAATTTTGGAACTTCGCAAAATAAGCTAACTTGTCTATTTTATTATATTTTCGGGATCATGGCACATTGCTCGTCATAACTGTATTTTTATTTCTGTCTATAGCAGTCCGTGAAACAAATGAAATTTTGGGTAACGGAGACTGTAAATATTGAAGTGAAAACTCATTTATGGCTACCCTAAACTAACGCATAGACTATGTCCTCCTCCCTAAATACTTCATGCCTAAGGAAAAGATCACGCACGAGTTGTCTTAAATCACTGCAGACCTAGGAACTAAAACACATAGGAATACAACTATATTTTGAATAGTGGAGCTACCCTAAAAACAAGAGCACGCCTATACCTCAATACCGAAGTCTTTCTCCATCCTTATATAACACACAGAAGCTCAAGCGGGAGCTTTTTCCTTTAGCTTCAGGAAGTTAGCCGAAATTTCTACGGCTTCAAAAATTAAAAATAGATTTAACCTCTATACAAAATCCAATATATATATATATATATATATATATATATATATATAAAGAATCAGATTGAGTTACTCTACATTTTAATGTGCATTCTCTAATAATCGAACAACTTTCTGTTCGAACTGTTATGCCATCACCACCATATCTTGCCGCATCCTAGGTTTTAAATCATGAAGCATCGAAGCATTTGATTTGGGTTTTGGATATTGGATCAAAACTTATGAGGTGGTTCCGAACTCATGTGAAAAATCTAGGGCAATCTAGGTAGATAAATATCGTGGGTTCAGTACAGGGGATGTAACAACATGGAAATTCAAAACCAATTTAAAATTTTTATTTTAGCTATTTTAATGAATTTTGAATATTTAAGATTATTTATTTTAAATAATAATGACAAAAATTTATTTAAGATGAAGTTAGAACGTATAAATTTATTTTAATTAGAAAACAAGCCTGAAATGGTGCTGTAGTTTGAAAATTCGATTTCAAATTTCAATTAAATGTATAGGATTCAAAATAAAACGGATTTCAGTGTAACCATAAACATTTGAATATGTTTAATTATATCTTTCTAAAGAATGTGAAAAATTGAGATTTCAGTGTAACCATAAAAAAATTTTTTATGAACGTACGCACATTTTTTTTAAAAAAAATACAAAAAGGCGGAAAAAATAAAATAGGGGGCGGGTTTAAAAATTTTCAGAACTTTGTTCTTTTTTATAAATTAGGTCCCTACTTTTTATCCTATAAAAATGTTGCACACATGTGTGCATTTTTTTGAGAAATTTGCACATTTGGATGCAAATAAAAATGAACTGAAAAATTATGTTAAATCTATCCGCTGAAAGAACTGCAATAATTGCATATATGCATGCAATAAAATCAAAAAGGTGCATAATATTATGCATTTAACTGCAATTTTTTCTGTTTTTTTGCTGTTTTCTTCTTTCTGACATTATTTTTGTTGTTTTTTGAACTGAATTTTTTTTATAATGCGTAATATATTTTATTACTAATTTACGAATTTTTTTTATTTTTTTTAATTATTATTTTATAAGTTTTGAAAACAGGGACCTAATTTACAATAAGTTTATGACCGGGTTTTTTTTATATTTTGGAACTTAATAGGGACCTCTAAAAAACGCACCCTTTAGTTTAAATTTAATCGACCAGAAAAAGACCATTTTTCAAACGGACTCAGAATTCAACGAAATTAGTTTTGTTAGGACCGTATCGTCAAAACATAGCTGGATTTATTTTTCTGTAATTTAAGGAGTCGGTATGTGGCTCCAGTAAATTAAAATGTACGTTTAAAATATAATATATTGATTTATATTTTAATTTTGATAAAAAATGATCGAAATAGTCGAATTGGCTTACAAAACAAATCCCATTGTGTCCAGAATGGGGGTATTTGGCTAGGGCCGATAGTTGTTGGGTTTGATTTGAGGTCCGAATTGATAAACATGTATTATTGGAAATAAAGGAATTAAATAATATTAATATAAATTAGTATAAAAGGGCCAAGACCAAACCTAGTCTCCCCTATTGTTCAGCGCCGCCACTATTCATTTAAGGGCTGATATTGTTTGAAACTTCTCCCCCAATTTACGCACAATCCACGATTTATTCCAAGATGATTTCAAAACAAAAAATGGAGAGCTAGGTGTGATCTTTAAAATGGTATGGTGGAGATCAATTATAGCGAGGTATTTTTGGGAAAATCGAGCCCCAAAGCGCTCGCGTTCAAGGTCGATTTCAGCAGAGAGGGGGGCATCTAGTACTGTGTGACTGCGGGTGGTGGTGGCACGCCCCAAGCCCTCTGACGTGGGGCATCTGGATCGAACTCTGGTCCAGCCTATCGACGGCGGCGTCGAGCCCTAGAATTAAAGGAAGGGTTCAGTTATTTTTTATTCGTAATCACCTGGAAGAAACATAACGCTAGAAGAAGGAAAGGGCGTCCATGATTTGATCAAAGGGTAATTAATGATTAGGAATTAATTAAATATATTAATGACTTTTTCAATGTGTACAAGCTTCTAAAATTTGTAACTTTTCCATGAGATGTCGGAATTCAGCAAACCAAGCACTGCTGGAACCGTATTTTCGAGCACTATGCGTACGAATAGATTTGAAAGCAAACAGAGGCAGCTAGGAATTTAGCTGAATTTAAACCTAGTTTAAATCAATTAAAATAAATCTTTTTTAACGATTTATATCCGATCAATGTGAGAACTCTTTCCCACTCAAATTATTTTACAGTTATTATATCATAGGTTGCAGACGGAGCTTAGTAGCTCCAGATACTATTTTTTTGTATAGACCATGGTTGATTGTTTTTTTGGTTTGTGATTGGGATTGTCATGGATTGATATTGTTGTATATAAAATTATTTATATAAAATGTATATAAAATTATCATGGAAAGGAATTAAATTAAATATTCATTTACAAATCAGACGGTTTATTTATGTACACCCATTTAACTGACATTGATTAGGATGATAATATTTTACACATTGCTAAAATGAACAAATAATAATCAGTATTTGTTGTTTGAAAACCCTACACGGGTATTGGGATGATATTTACATACACTGATCCCAGTAATTAGTGGTATGTCAATCGATGGGTTGAAAACTGTATAAGCATTATTTATTCATTTTAATGCTTATACAGTTATAAAATGCACTCTAGATGTTGTATGATTTTTTTAATGATTGTTTCATTATCGTTGTATACATGCGACGTATGAAATCGATATAACTGAAATTATATGGTAATTGATTAAGTCTGATTCCAGATTAGAATTAATGAATATTTTAAAATAATATTCAGTAAATATTGAAATGTGAAGCTGTGTTAAATAGTTAAACGCCATTTTAACATGAAGGGGATTTTCTATCGATTTTATTCAATTTATAATGAATATCGAAAAGAATTGATTTCAAAATCTGATATTTTCAAAATAATATCATTTTAATATTTTAATGATATGGAATATTCAGTTTTGGTTTAAAAATTGAAAAATGAAGTTTAAATGGTTTTTAAACGAATTTATAAACGATTTAAAAAATACGTTTTGAACGAAAATCGACGATATATGTATTATATATATATACATTTAATGGCCTGAATAGAACGCGCCGCGTAGCGATCGTTCGCGAATTTCAACCATTAACTTCGAATTGATGTAACAGGAGATCCGACTGTCGGATTCTCCTAAAACCGGAACCGTTGGGTTCGTACCGAAATGAGCTTTCCAATGAATATAAGAGATTTGAAATCTAACAGATAGATTTTGAGATATGTCCAAACCAATTTCAGAAAAGGTCGCTATGGATGCAGTTCAGTGGCCGATATTGGAAATTACCTGTAAAGGCCTTAATAAAATTATTAAAAATATGGAAAAAAAAAACCATGCAAAATCATAATAAGTGATTTGGAAAGATTTTGGATGAAAAACTCCAGTTTTGAAAAGATAAAAATATATTTTTATCAAAATGAAATAGTTAATAACTAGAATAATAATCCAATTATTTTTAGGAATAAATAAATTGGATTTGAAAATGGTTTTAAAATAACCAGAATTTTCCAACGAATAAATTGGAATGGATTTGGAATGGAAATCATCTTCAGAATATTTCAATATTGGATTCCGTGATTATACGGATATTGTTGAGGAATTTGGACGAGATATATATCGTTATTCCCAATACGATATTTGTTGGTTTCAGAATTTGATATTGAATATAAGTTGATATATTTTCTATTCAGAGCCTTGTATTTGATATCAAATTGGATTTTGGGTTTGTCGTGAATGATGTCCTAAATAATATTGTTCTTAAACCCAGTTGAGAAGAGAAAAAATCTTTTAAATAAGATTTAGAGAAGTTTTCCAACTAATTAATATTAAATTTGAATTGAATGGAATTTGATTCGGTAATAATCGAGATGAGCTTCGGTGAAGGAAGACCGTTACTATTTATGGAATTTAAAAGGCTTTGCCGTTATTCCATTTATATTATTAGTCTGATATGGGAATTTATATCGATTATACACTATTATGATTTCCGTGTAGATCCCATTTTGAAGGAAGGATGATTTTGGGTTTATCGTGAACTGTGTTTAAATGACATTGGTTCTTTAACCCAAGTAAAGACGGGATATATTTCCTAAATTTGAATAATCATTAAGTAGTGATTTTTGGATATTAAAACTAAGTGGAGTTTTAATAAATCTTTAATTATATTGAAATGTTAATGTGGTAATTAAATTTGCCAAACTGGAGAAGTGTTTGAAAATGGAGTATCACCAGTTTTACTTTATGCGATAGTTAAATCTTTAATTAGATTTGATCGTTAAATGGTAATTGAATTTAACAATAACACAGTGGGTGTTAGATATGCAATACTACCAGTTTCACTCCATGGGATGAATAGGTTGGGATTGGAAAAATAAAACAAATGATTACTGCGGTAAGGCTCGATAATAATGACTAGCTAATAAACCTTGTTTTGGTTTAAATGGTAAAAAGATTTAATAAAATCTTTTGAAATGGATATCCAAAGGAAGATTAAATAATAAATTTAAAAGGATTTATCTTTGATAAAATTTAATGGGAACCTTTTCCTAAAAATGTGAATATTTGAATAAACAAATATTTTGAATTGGAATGAGGCGTATGATGTGTTTTAATAGAACTTGATTATTGATTATAAACTACGCAAATTATTCGGAAAGACCTGGTTTATCCCATTCTGAATAACTGATACGACGATTAAATATCGACAATGAAGATTGGTGGTCGAAGACCGGAGATCTTCACATCGTATGGATGATTACTGATGTCTTGATTGGGCTGATCCCCCGAGACAAGGTAATAAGTGGTGATCGTCCAAACGTACTTGGAGATCGACTGGATATGCGAGGACCTCTCTTCTATATTGGACATATGGGACGAGGAATAAGGTGCCTCCGGTTTCGTTCAGACCCGGAACGGACTTGTAAATGGATTATGTCTGATATTGTATTGTGTGCTATATTTGTTGATCTCTGCTAAATATATATCTGTTTGGTGGCGAAGAAGTTATTCTCCTGCTTAACACCCTTCTCTGAGATGTACAAGCTTAGAGGTTATACATTGGAAAAAAATAATGGTATGGTATGGATTGACAGTGTGGCATGTTAAGATGCAAATGATCAAGGCTTTTGTCAAAAAGAAGAGTCGTGTGGTTGATGATCAAAACACGGGTTTAATTAGCATAGCTTTGTGTATAGCGTTAATTCGCGAGCATCACACCCGGTATGGACCAGAAACGGGGGAGGACCCCTGTGAGGACATGCGTTTCCTTCTAGCTAGGAGTGGTGTCATGGCATGGAGCCCAGACATTTAACTCATGTGGATGTTGCATATTATTTGATGAATAGCAAGGTACGTCGGATTTGAGTCCATAGTGGCTCTTGTGATGGTCGACATACTGACCAGATTTACGCCCCATAGAGCGAGGAAACGTATTGTTCAGGAATTACTAATCCTCAAACGTAAGAGAGGACCGACCCTGGCGGGTCCAAGGTGCAGTTACGGCAGAGCCTGAGACATGGTGCTTGATTGTCTCGAATCGGTAAGGACAATCCCTTGCCTTGGTTCATGATGAAAATCCAATTTCCAATACGACATCGTGCAATTTTAATTGTAGAACTAGTATGGCGACATGATATATGGTACCCATGTTGTCTATGATTGATACATTTATATTTGAAGTTGTTTTTAACACTATGCACTTACAATAGTATCAAATGATTTGTTTTAAAACGTACCAAGCATGTTTGGCTGTTATAATGTAAAACTCTATCCTCCGGCTTGCGTTGCATTGTGTATTGGGACCTGAGTCTTATAATACCTTCATTTTTCAAAAAACATTGCGTTGTTTATTAATTGTTTTATTTCATAGTATTCATGGGAGTAAACCGGTTCTATGTTATACGACGTGGTCCCTTGATATACTAAACTTTAAAATCAAGTTAATAATTGTTTTAGTTCTCACACCAGCCCCATGACTGATTCGAAGTTTATTGTTTCCACTTAAACTCTGGTTGCAAATATTTTCCACACGGACAGCTAGTAGTTTTGGTATTTGCAGATATTATTTTCCCAGGATCCTGGATTTGCAGTTGGAGCTATATTCAGAAAGCTTTGTATCCGTGTATTTCTTTCAGTTATGTTATGTATTATTTTCCATTGCATTGTAATTTTAAATATCTGATATTTTCAATGAGTATTATTTATTTATGCTCTGATATCTTGTACTTTGATGTAATTGTTGTAATAGCAATGAAATGTTCTATTGTTTGTGTTCTGATTAATCGTGTTCTCAACTCAATCCGGGCTTTCCCTTACGGGGAGGTTTTGGTCGTTTCAGGGGGGTCAGGCGTGGGTCTGGAAACACGAAGTGAGGAAGGCTGCAAGCTTTAGCAAGGTTGTGTTGTAGTGGTGGAGTGACGAGCTTTGTTTTGGGGTGTTCTGTCGAAGTTATGTACACCAATGGGACTATGCTGGGGAAGTTCGCCTGAAAAGCGACAGAGAAGAAGCAGTTCGAATTGGACAAAAATAGGTTGGTTGAAAGAGAAATGGCAGTGAAGACTGATAGCGGTATTGTTTCGATTTTTTGTGAAGAAACGATGGCCAACGAAGGGTGCAAAATTCGAAGTGGTGAAATGGGTACAGGATGGAGCGAGATGTTTGGTTGGAAGAGATGATACTGTTCATCATGGAGCGGCTAGTTTAAAGGGGCCGAAGAAATAAAAAGAGGGAAGCAGTAGTGGGTTTTAGACATGGGTTGGAATGGAAATGGGCCGTTTAAAAATATAGTAAGGCCTTGTTTAATTAAATTTAAGTTTTTAGTTACATAAAATAACATATTAACTTGTTAAATTTGTATCTCTCACATATGTTATCCGAATCTGATAAATTAGGATCTGTTGGGATCGTAGGATCATACACTACATACTGGAACTAGTTTGGAGTGATTTGGTGCTCGTTGAAAATTATGGCAAAATAAAACGCTTGATCGGATCAACCAACGTTAATCATTTTTCAACGATTAACGACCAGGGTGAGTAAACTCACTAATTATGTCCAGTTTTATAATACTACAAATGTTATTTAATATTGATAAGTAATGATTGATGCTGAGTGATGGTTATTTGGATGATTTGCAAAAAATTGGTTGCAATAATATATATAGTTATATATATGAAATCATTGATTAAATACCGATTCTATTTATCTTAATATTTCATATTGATATGAAATTAGTGTTATTTATATGGATTAACATTTATGGATGCAGGGAAATAGGTTGGAGGGATCCAACTAGATTCCTCAACAATTATACTGTTGTTTTTCATATATTGCATTATATGATGTGACAAATAATCTGTGATTGATTATTAGGTGTTTTGGGATGTTTGAATAATCTTGACCTTGAAATAATTGATATTCAAATACCGTAAAGTATATTCGAATATATTGCAAAAGAATTTGGGGTGTTAAAAAGGAAAATTCTATTTTTCAATAGAGATTAAATTTTGATTGGAATAGAATATAATAACTTGTTTTAATTATAAAAAAAACAAGTGGGTTGGATTATAACCAATATTTTATAAATAATATGAAATAATTATTATTAAATAATTTGAGAATGTAAAGTGAAGAATGTATTTAAAAGGGAAATGGAAAAATCGTTTCGAAGGAAAATGATGAAATTATTTCAATGTTTGAAATGTAAGTAGAATTGAAATTAAATCCATAAGGATTTATAATTAGAATTCGACAATGTCGAATGTTTTTAAAATAACCTATTTTTAGAATTATATTGTACAAGATAATTAATATTTGGTTTCAAACCAATAACTTATAATCGAATGGGCAACCAAGATTAAGGTATAAACTTGATATATAATTAACAAGAAGCTGATTTATAAATAGAGTTTATAAAGTGAAATATAAATGTAAATTTGTAAATAACTTGATAAATGGGGTTTTAAACTATAACGGTATTTATAAATAAAAACCAGGATTTGATTTGATAAAATAAGTCCAGTTTTCGATGGAGAAATAATATTCATGTTTTAAAGTGAATAATGATTTAAAAGAAAACGTTGTGAAGATTTAATTGATTATAAAAGGAAATTGGTAAATATTGGAAGTGATAAAAAAGTGAATTTAGAAATTGAGTTGACCTGAAACGGTGAGTTTATTCGACGTTTGGAATGTTAGTCGAATAGAGTTTATTTGAAAGAGGGTTATACATTAAAATTCGGTTATAACAAATTTGGGAAAGTATTATTTACTTTTCGTTTTTTATCAAGTTTTATTTACTTATTTATCTGTTTATTTATTTAAAATTAGTGAATAAGGGTTACATTGTTAAGTTAATATTTTTACGTAGGTAATATAACACTATCATTATAATCAATAATTTCTGTTAGAGAAGTGGATTCGTAAACTTAATTTGAGAGTCGAGTAAACAATGATTTGACAAGAAATTTAGAAATCAAAGAGGTAACTAGAAACTGACTAAAAATTTGTCGAGTTGAATGGTTCTTTGAGTATTGATTTGATGTTGGTTTCGGTCTTTGAGGTTAATATTTAGGGAGTAGTTCGCTTACTAGTTTACAGTTAGGGACTGATGGATGTGAAAGAATAGTGAAGCATGAGTAGGATATGGAAATGTTTTCCAATGTTAATAATGTATATTTTTGAAATACGGGAAATGAAGAGTTGTGAATATATGGAAATGTTTTCCAAGAAATCGTGAGAGGCGAAGTGAGTTGGTAAAATATATGGGTAAAGGTGTTTAAGGGAAATTGGGAAATGAAATGATTTTTGATAAATCTATTAAAGGGATCAGTGTTGATTGATGGTTGATCGATATAATTTCCATTTGGAAATAAGATCGTTGTTTGTACGGATGTTTTTCCTTTGATAGTTAAATAACCGGGTATCAAAGTTTCTGACCATTTTTCCGTTGTCAATACGGAGAGACCGGGATCAGATTTATTTTCTGAAAACCACTCCGTATGGGCATTAGCGTTGCGAATCAAATACGATGAAAATAATTGAAGACGGAGTTGTGCAAGGACTGTTATGGAGATCCTAGGTAGAAATTGCCGAAGATGGATTTACAGAATAGTGCCTTCAATTTGTCCAGTCCCAGGCAACTTGAATGGAAGAATGTTTGACAAAATATATCTAATAGATCGTGTAAGTTGATCTCTTCAAACGTATTTGCGTTTGGTAGCGGAGAAATTTGTTTCTTTTAGCTTCATACCCATGGTATTTTTTGGGAAATCAATTTGTGATTTGCAAGGTATGATGATGTGGCATTTAAAGTAAATGTAGGTGTGATCTATCAAAGGATACATTCTGACCTCAAACCTCATGAACCGGGAAATGAAAAAAATCGGGCAGGCAACATGGCTAAGTGGATCGCTCCCAATTAGGGTATATTGTCATCATCTAGAGAATATTCATTTTTCTTCTTCTTTCGCTTCTGTGTCTCCCGGGAACGGTTATGTTGGTATACCAACCGTAAGTTGACAATATATTCGGAACATTCAAGCAAAATGAATGGCTGATCATGTGTGGCCGAGTTGCAAGATGTTCTTGTTGAACTCTAGTGTATCCCATCTAGAGTACACAGATCGAAAGGTGGTTCTTACCTTGTCATATTTGGAAATCCATTCTCCAATAAGAACCCGCGGTTTTTGATTGCAGACCATATATATGGAGCATGAGATGCAAGTGTTCTGCTAGATTGTTATTTACTCGATTTAGACACTATTATAATATCAGAATAATATTGTTTTAACAAATGTTTGAGTTATCGTAAGGTAAAAACAATCCGTGTTTATGTGTGGATCGATCTTACGATTATCATTTCGTTGAAAAAGAATTTGAAAAGTTAAACCGAAATGATTGGAATTTACTCAGACCAGTCCCATGACTGGCCTAGAATTTATTTTGTTTTGTTTTACCCTAAACTCTTGGTGCCCAAATTTGTATGGGCAACCAAGTAGTTGGCATTTTTTAGATATACTTGGAGGAGCTTGGAGCAGGAGGCTTCAACATTTGATACATAGAGAGTTTATTTCCGCTGTGATGTTATGTGTTGTACTCTGGTAATGGTATGTATATACTATCATTGTTTTGGTATTTCAAAAGTTGTTGTATTATATATTTTATTTGTTCCACTGTGAGATTCGTGTTTACTCAGATTTTGTTCTATTGTATTCTTCTTCTTCTTCTATTCTAACTTTCTTTCTTTCTATTCTCACCCTCTAACTTCTTTCAACTAATGATCTGGTATTTTCGATTTTGAATGGTCAACATGGGTTTTGTGTTGATTCTCAGGGTCGAGAATCCCTGGGTCGTTAAGGGGGGGTTCTTCTTAAGAAGTCGTGTTCTTGACCTACAGCCTGGCATTAAGTAACCGTTATTTTATCTCTGCCTACAAGAGAGTTATCACTTATAACGTATTAACGTTAGAATGGGGTCTTAAGTGACATTGGGTCCGCCATTGGGTATTAAGTGACTAGAGAGGTGTCCGCCCTAAACAAATATAGTATTAAGTGACCATAGGGAGATTTTCACCCTTAATTTGGGGTATTAAGTGACTATTCCACAACAACGAAAGCACTAATTCATTCTTTCATATGTTAGGGGTGCCCTATATGTTTGCCTTGGGTGTTTATTACGAAGACATAACTTGAAAAGTTTATAACTGCCAATTATAGAGAATAGCCTTTTTAACTTACTTTTGTTTCATATATCAGAACTTTAAGTTCTGGCATCCCTCCTCTTCACATTAACATGACAATAGGTGAGACAGATGATTAGGGATAGAGGATGATATCTTGGAGGAGGAGCCTCTTAAAGATCTAGTAATTGTGACTATTGCTTATTTACTACTATTGTTATGTAATTGGGATGAATAATAATGATGTACCTTGAAGATTGAGACATGCTATATTTCTGGATTGTGGTTTTTAATAATTGGTACATTTTATATTTATGTTATTATATTTTTTCCCATCCGCTGTATGAGCTCTGATTTCCATTTTAAATTGCTCTGTATATCTGTTTAAGTTAATCCTTATAGGAACCAACGATCCATTTGGAGTGGCTCTAAGTTCCGATGGGCATTTTTCTGCATCGGAATTTAGGCCCATTTCGGATGGGTTGTTACAGTCTATGTATGTGCATCAATTTTATCTAGAAATATTTGCATCGAAACTGCAAATATTTATACCAAACTCAAATAATGAAAAATCAAAGAAATTGTGGATTTTATCAAGATTAAATTTTGAGTTTGTTGAAGACCATTATCCCAATGATTAGCAGTTATAGCTTTGATCAATGAGGTCACTGCTTCAAATCATGCGTGATTCGAACTATTAGGCATACGATGACTTGCAACAGTAGTCTATATACTACTTAAGACATGTCGTACAACATTGTACAACCACATAAAATTCTAATTTCAAAAACCAAAAAACTATTAAAAAAATAAAAATAAAAAAACTAAACTGATACAACCTGCATCTTGTCGTGGTAAAGTGTTAACCGGCATTTTGGTCCAGTTCCCATATGTACGTAAGGCACGCTTGACTCAACGTATCGCATGAAATTAAAGCCTGGAGTGTCGCCAAGGTGTAAAGGAAATGTGCCGAGAAGGGATCATGCCGACACAAACCTCGGCTTTCCTCCAAACATCGCCGAACCAATACCTCGAACCGCAGAAAGTCACAAACCCCATTAACCTCGATCCCAGGGAGGGAAACGAGTTTCTGGGCAATTATGCTACAGGGTCCGAGATTCTGGTGGTTGGCACTAGGGGATACAAGATTTCTGGTGTGGTCCCCCACTTCTACCTACTCCCACCTAACCACTCCACTATAAATACCCCTCAAGCTCACACTTCAAAGGGGTTAGAATTTGGTGATTTGACACTGTGATGACCCCAAACCCCGATCCTCGGTGGCAAGGGTAATCTTTTGGAATATAACACATAAACAGATAACAGCAGAATAGAAATAATTAAATAAACCAGATAATGTACAACAGAATCACTGGATAAATATAAACATTAGAGTTACACAATATACAGGATCATATTTAGTACAAATACAGTTCAGCTATACATAAATGTCTAAAGAGGAAAACAAAACATAATACGTACAATAGGAGCTGAACAGCATAAAAAGAGATAAATGATAGAATCCATCTTCAGCTCCAGCTATCTAGAAAGAGCCTGCTAAAACCTGAATACAAGGCTACCCGTGTAGAAAAAGGGGCACCCGAGTTTGCAAGTGAAACAAACTACGAGTCAGTCATGGGACTGGTATGAGAAATCTACTTAACTTACTTTAATAATATGGCCAATCACAGGACCACGCCGCTGACCCGGAACGGGTTTACTCCATTGGATTGCCAGTGCTTTAAAACAAGTAAATCTTTTAAACATCGCAATGCTTTTTATAAAAATGAAGCCATTATAAGACTCAGTTCTCATTACACAATGCAACACAAACCGGAGGATAGAGTTTTACCTTATAATGGCCAAAATATGTTTGATACGAATAAAACAAAAGCATTTGATATTATTACTAGTGTTTATATGTTTCAAAAACAATTTCAATCATAAGTATCAATCATAGACGGCATTAATGCCTCATACCACTATGTCACCATATATAGGTATACAATCAAAATCGCTCGATGTCGTATTTGGAAATTGGATTTCCGTCATGAACCAAGGCAAGGGATCGTCCTTACCGAATTCGAGACGCTCTAGCCCGCTCATCAGGCAAGCGCGCAGGAAAGCCTTGGATCGTCAGGGCCGGTCCACTCGATGCGGATTAAAATTCCTGAACACTGTGTTTCCCCGCCCTATGGGGCGTCACTGGTCATATCCGACCACACCATCGGCTCCGAAGAGACCGAAGCAACCGAGGCCTCGCTTTCCATCATCCATATAAGTAAAATACCTGGGCATGTAAAACCCAAAGCACCACTCCTAGCTAGAAGGAAACGCATGTTCTCCCTGATGTCCTCTCCCGTTTCTGGCTCATACCGGTGTGTGAGGCTCGCGAAACAACGCTAAACACAAAGCTAGCCATTCAAAGCCGTGCTTCGATCATCAACCACAAAGCTCTGCTTTTCAACAAAAGCTTTGATCATTTGCATCTTAGCATGCCACACAGGCAAACCACTCCATGCAACCGATATCCATCAATCACACAGAATGATATCCAATATCAAACACACAGTCCATTTACAAGTCCGTTATGGGTCTGAACGAAACCGGAGGAACTTTATACCTCGCATATCCGTACAATCAACAAGTACGTCTGGACGGCTACCACTTCAGCCCCTTTAAGGTAGCTACTCCTATAATGAGCATCAGTAGCACCCCTCCATTCGACGTGAAGATCATTGGTCTTGCACCGTCTTCATATCTTCGACTTTTAATCATCGATCAATTATTCAAAATGAGAATTAACTCGGCCTTTTCAAATAATTCACGTATATTTAGAATTTCAAATCAATTCATTTTAATGGTTAAATTATTCGGCACCAATAATTCGGTTGATTAATGTAATTTTCACGTCAAACACATTCAACCATCAAATATCCAATAAACCGAGCAAATTCAGTTTATTTCCATTCCATATCGTTTATAATATTTTATCACAATTTAACGCTATTTTTATTTATTTAAAACTAGCCAAATCATTCACACGACGCTTCAGGCCATAATGCGGCTGTGGCGCTGTTTTTCTTCAGATTTGATTTACACATATCTGAAAATCTAACCGTTGGATCTTTGCAAATTTTGTATCATTAGAAAGATCTTTTCAAAACGAATCCAACGGTTCCAGTTTTGGGAAAATCCAACGGTCGGATCTCCCGGTACAATCGTTTGAAGTTACGATTTCAAAATACGAACTGCGACATCGTTATCCGATTTATTTTAATTATACTTATATATATATATATATAATCGATTCTGGCGCTGTTTTTTTTTCAGATTTGAATTAAACATTCCAGACAATCAAACCGTTGAATCTTTACAAAGTGGGGGTCGTTAGAAAGATATTTCCAAAGCGAACCCAACGGTTTCGGTTTCGGGAAAATCCGATGGTCGGATCTCCCGCAATAATCGTTTGAAATCACGGTTTCAAAATATGAACTGCAGCTTCGTTATTCAATCTACTTTAATTATATTTATACATATATATAAAAATATAATTCATCCTTTGATTTCAAAACCATATTCATTTCATATATTTGATAAAAACGATATTTTTATCCAATAGATATTTATTCAACACATCACTATTTTTAACAGTTCATATATATAATAAAAATGTGATTTTTATTGTAAAACAATTTATTTCAAAACACGATTATTTTATATAGTTCATACATAAGGTAAAAATGTTATTTTTATTGTGAAATTTTTTATTTAAAACACTAATATTTTATATAGTTTATTTATATGATAGAAATATTTTTTTTTATCTTTCAAAGAATTTATTCAGTACATGAATGTCATTCAACACATGAATTTTATTCAACACATGAATTTCTATTCAACACATGAATTTCTATTCAACACATGAATATAGTTTCAACACGTGAATATGGTTTCAACACATGAAAATAATTCTAACACATGAATATTATTGAAAATTTCGGCAGCATAACGGCAGGGTAGTTAAAACCGGCACCGTCCCGAGTACGGCTCCTCGCTCTACCTTAAAGCCTCGCAGCTTTTGACGATGGGGATTTTAATATGTAGTTCATACGCAGACGAATTTTTCCATATACTAATCCTATTGGGATTTCAACCACAATCAATCATTCATGATTTTCAACCAAATTTCACATCAACCAAATCCAA
Organism: Allium sativum; assembly: GCA_030737875.1. Lineage (NCBI taxonomy): Eukaryota > Viridiplantae > Streptophyta > Magnoliopsida > Asparagales > Amaryllidaceae > Allium > Allium sativum. The sequence continues at coordinate 93,096,769 of CM060914.1, read as the reverse complement.
ACAATATCACAACCAATATATATATCATCCATGGTATGTGGACGAGGGGAGTGTGTGTGTGTATATATATATATATATATATATATATATATATATATATATATGTATACGTATATAACTATATTTCGATTTCATTTCAATATCATTTCTATTCATTTCAACGCATATATTATTTTTACAACGCATATATAACTTATACATGGAACATACAACTTATACAACGCTTATACATGAGGTGTACAACGCTTATATAACTCATACATCGACTATATAATTTATACATCGTTATTTCCATATCGTTTATAATTCAGAAATCTCACATTGGGTTCAACTCCTCCAAGAATAGCAGGAAGCTCAGAAAAATATCTGGTCTCTTCTAGAATGTAGAAGACGTCCACACGAGTCCACTGTCTCTTGTTTCACTGGATTTCGTCAACATACGAAAAAGATATGATTTTTATAATATAATCAATCTTTGTAACGCTTTTAAATTTTAAAAACAGTTTAATTAAATTAAACCGTATACCTTTCTAATACGTTGAAATCTAGGTTTAGATTTTTTTTGATTAATCCTTGAAGCTATAGAACGATCGGGGGTTGCCACGGCCTCCGCCTACGAGAGGGCTTTCCGGCGAAGTGGGTTTCGCTCAGATCGTGCTCCAGGTGACGGCGGAAACCTAGTCGCTGCGGGCTGACTTTGAGGAGGTCGATCTCGCTAAATGGTGCATGATGGGGGTCGAGACAAGTATGGATGTGAAGAAGGGGTCGAGCTCTACGAAAACCCCAACTGGTTGGAGGGCTATCGAGGCGTGGATTAGAAGAAAAAGAAGAGAGAAGGGGGAGCTTTTATCACCGTCGATCGCAGGAGTATTAGGGAAGAAGGCGGGGGAGAGAGAATGAACGTGATTGGCTTGTTTTTTTTATTTATATTTTTATAAAATCCGAAAATACCCCTTTCCACACACTAACTCCAATCCAAACCCAACGACTGTCGTCCCCAGCTAAATACCTTCATTCCGAACACAATAGGATATGTTTCGTAGGCTCATTCGACTGTTTCAGTCAGTTTCTCTTCAAATTAAAATATAAAACATTCAATATTTGATTTGAACATACATTTCAATTTGCCGGGGCAACATACTGAACCTAAAAATTCCAAAAAAATAAATCTAGCTATGTTTTGACGATACGGACCCAACAAAACTAGTTTCATCGAATTCTGAGACCGTTTGAAAAATGGCCATTTTCTAGTTGATCCAATTTAACTGAAATCAACCAAACACATTTTCCTTTGCCATGCTCACATATTAACTTCAAAAATTATGCAATTTGAAACCTAGCAATAATTTGACATCCCGGATCCATCAAAAGTGGTTTCATCAAATCCTGGGGTCGTTTGCAAAATGGCTATTTTCACGGGCTATACAAATTCTATAGCGACCTTTCTGAAAATTCATTTGGCCATAACTTTTGATTCCCGCTATGAAACTTCGATTTTTCAAATTCGTTAGAAAGATAATCATAAACAGATTTAAATATTTTTGGTTTCACTAAAATCCGTTTTATTTTGCACCCAGTACAGTCAGTCAAAGTTCGAATTCAAATTTTGAAATTGCTGCGCCATTTCAGGCCTTGTTTATAATTAAAAATAATTATATTTATTTTCAAACCTCGATTCAAACATACTTTTCGTCGTTATTATTTAAAATAATTTATTTTAAATATTCAAAATCCACTAAAATAGTCAAATTAAAAATTTTAAACTGGTTCAGATTTTCCGGGTTGTTACAGACACCTCTTAAGAGCTCCAAGTAGTCTCTTTAATGGCATCCATGCTTTGAGGAAGAAAAAGGGCAAAAGTGTCTTTTTCCTAATGTTTGCATATGACAATTATGACCTCATATAACTTAGAGATGTATGTAAAGGAATGTCATGAGATAGTCTCATTCTTGTAACTCTTTGTTGTTAATAATATTCTAATAACTCTTCCAACGTGGACATAGGCCTCTCGCGAGATCGAACCACTATAAATCTCTTGTGTTATTTACTTCTTTTCGCACTTACTTTTCCACATGAAACTATAATGCTTAAGTAAATAAGAATCTTGGGTGTTTACGACATATTTTTCCGTCAACATAAAGTATGGTAAAGATTCATTTTTTCATAACATAAGGATGATCGAGGATGCTTTTTCGTTTTAATTTCATATTTTAAAACTAAATTTGGCCATTGAAATTTTCTCAAGAGAACTCTACTCCTAGTAACCTTGATCAATCTCAAGTAAATTTTATTTTTTCAAAGAATAACGAGTAATTTTATTCTCCCTTCCTCTCGTCCCACATCTTTTGAAATGCATATTGGGGGGAAATATTTACAATGCTCAAACAAAACTAGGTCTTGAGTTCTGGGCCACCTCTTATTAGGTTAGTCAGATGCCAATACAAAACTACCATTTTTTTTGTTTGGTTTAGTTTCAGAGAAGCGCTAACGGTTATAGAACTGTAGAGTAGGGGTGAGTGTTTGGTTGGTTTGGTTTATCTGATGATGAAAATTGTTAAATCAAACTAAAATCGATAAAAATGAAGACCAAACCAAGCATATTAAGATTGGTTGGTTTGGTTGGTTATCCGAATTAACCGAACTAAAAATATTTTAGACTTTATGTTCGTAATAATAACTATAATTTGAAACTAATTATAAATATATGATTAAAGTATTATTATTTATGATTCTTATGTTTCACAAAAGTTTTTCGGATACATATATGATGATTAAAATTTACTTAAATAACTAAACTAACATAAAATATTTACTATAATATCGTTAATTTTGAAAATATAATAAAAGTTCGGTTAATTTGGTTAAATCGATAACCAAACTAAATGTTTTTTTGGACCGACCGATTTAATTTCAAAATCAAACCAAACCAAACAAAATAAATTGGTTTGGTTGATTTATTTGGTTTAACCAAATAATGTTCATCCCTACAGCAGAGACCAAGGGCCGATTCAATAGTTTTAGAGGTTTTAGTTGTCAAATGAGGGTCTGTAGTGACCAACTAATAACGTAGAAAATACAAAAGCTGTAAAAGTGAATAAGGAAACTTCCGATGAAAAAAAATTATGAGAAATTTCCACATAAACTGCCGATTCACAATTTCAATAATCTCTTGTAGCAGCATTAGAGTCGATATTCTCCAAGGCTTTTAAACAAATTTTTCCTCCTTATCAACATCAACATACACAAGATTCTCTAAGTGTGCCTTATCCTTTTCTTCAATTGACCCATGCCATTGTTTATCATACCGCTCCACAAATAACTTTCCTTCACTTAAATTGTTAGATGACAACCATGAGAAATAATCTCTTAGCAACCTCTAATAAAACCAAAAGCAAATTTGACACTATAAAATACAATTCCAAAAATGAAACAGGGGCATCGTTTGAATTTTCATCTGCAAGAGCTGGATTGATGATCTCGTTAGGAACAATTAAAGTAATCGGTAATGCTTACCGGTGTTTCAACCATAAGATTAACTCTTTCCATACCAGTATTCGTTGAACAATTCAAGAAACTATACAATTACTTCTCTAGTTCGTGAAATCTATAGCTTGTACCATTATGGTTTAAAGCGGAAAGTTTTGCTTCTATAGGACATAAAGCTGAATCTTCTACGTTGAGTAGTTTTTGTCTATTCTCTTTAATGAACAATATAGCTTCCCCGGCCTGAATTACGATATATAAAAGATTAATGTTTGTAAAATATTGTACATGAGATGTTAACATAGAATAAAAATAGAACTCGTTAGTATTCTGATAGGTATCCATTTTATTTAAAACAAATACAACTTTTTTCCTCCATTGCTGTAGATACCGAAGAAACACAATCCGAAAAGTGAATGTTTGAAATTAGCCCCAAAAAGAAATGAGTATTCAAGGGAATAGCTAGAGCATGATCTGACAAAAGTGCACAGAAAGACAGAAATTCCAATGTTACCTCTAAGTAAGGAAGAGGAATACTATTGACAGTCGTGCCTAAGCGACTGAAAATATTACTCGCTGCATCATTGGTTGCTGCAGCAGCAAAGGGTCCCACATTCAATTGGAAATACAATTAAAAATGAAAAGGGTTGCTGCATCATTGGTTGCTTGCGCGAGTAAATAAGACAGTCGCTCAAGGGCGACTGTCTGTAGCATTTCTGAAGTAAGGAATACTAACCACAGTATCATATTTTTAAATCCCAATGTCACCTCTAAATTCCAGTGTTATCTCTGAATTCCAATGTTACCTCTAAAAGATATATGCAAATCACCATGTAAACAATAAATATAGTTGGTTCATCCGCTGACCATGACAAGTTGTAATAAACAAGCAAACATTAGACCGGAAATATTTGAAAAACACTGGAAAGTAATTTCTCATTTTCTATTAGCCCGGTTTCCTTGTCACATACTCCTTCTGAATTCCATTGCCATCCACTATATAGAATTTATTTCGTTTCAACTGTTTTATAGGTAACAGTTAAGCATCAAAGCATACTCGAACATAAACTCCTAGTATGACATTGAGCAACAATAAATTATTAGTATGACATTGAGTTAGAAAGAAGGCTAATATCCCCTAAAAATAATAGCACGTTGAGCAACAATATGGCTAGCTTTCAAATTCGAGCAATTTCTAACAGTGTAGGCACGCTGCTATGTCTAGAGTCACATAACTGTAAACATGAAGTAATATACGTTGTAACACACAACTTTTGATAGACAAATGATCAAACACGTCCTATGCATGCACTAAAAGGAAAACTGTAACTTTTATTGAAGAATGAAATATGAATGATAGAATGTTGTAATAGTTACAGGAGACGTGTATTTATACACGTTAGACACAAATGCAAAAGCCACGCGGGCTGAATATAATGTACACAGATGTAAATAAATGAATACTGGGCTAAGCCCAATTACTTATCAAAAGATATATAATATCTCATTTGACTGACGGAATCCCTATTTGCTTCAATTCGCCCCTTCAATTGTATTTAGGGTTTCCTCCATCTCCTTCGTAACTGCTGCTGCCATCAACCACTCTCAAATTTTCATGAAATCTCAGGAAGCTTTTAGCTGATAGCGCATTGGTTAATACATCCGCTCTCTGAAAATTAGAAGGAACATGCCGAATCTCCACCTTCCCTTTCTCTATCTTTTCGCATACAAAGTATAGATCTAGGTCTATATGCTTCGTACGCGAGTGTTGTATGGGGTTAGAGGATAAGGAGATCGTGCTTAAGTTATCGCACCAGATGATTGGTCTTTTATCAATCGCAACCCCAATTTCTCTAAATAAGTATCCAATCCACATCAATTCGGCGGTGGTGCTGGCAACTGCTCTATATTCTGCCTCAGTACTTGACTTTGAGATGGTCGATTGCTTCTTTCAGCACCATGAAATCGGATTTGATCCCAAGTAGACACAATAGCCAATGGTTGATCTTCTATTGTCATGATCTGAAGCCCAGTCAGCATCACTGTAAGCATGTATATTAAGATTATTGTTATTATTTTCTTTTAGGGATACTCCATATTCTAGAGTTCCCTGTAGATATCTAAGTATCCTCTTAACAGCCTTCCAATGTTCTGATAATGGGCATTGCATAAATTGACAAACTTTGTTTACGCTGAAACTTATATCTGGGCGTGTTATGGTCACATATTGAAGCGCTCCCACAATGCTTCTATATAATCTGATATTGTCTATTGACTCACCCTTGAATTTGGATAACTGTAAATTGCTAGTCATCGGAGTAGGTAGAGACTTGGCCTTGTCCATGCTTGAACGAATGAGAATTTCCTATATGTATTTCTTTTGCGATAAAAACATGTCTACACTTGTCTTCTGTTGAACTTGGATACCCAAAAAATAGTTGAGTGTGCCCATGTCTTTAACAGAAAAGGTTTTATCCAAAAAATTATTATGTTATTTATCTTATTGTCGGCATTCCCTGTGATTAGAATATCATCAACGTAAACAAGTATGTATATTGTGGTTCCCCCTTTGTTTTTCACATATAGAGAGCAGTCTGACTTGGTCATAGAAAATCCTAGTTTGGTGAATGTGATTTTTAACTTGTCATACCAAACTCTCGACGCTTGCTTTAGCCCATATATGGCCTTGTGCAATTTACAAACTAGACCATTGCTTTCTTCACTGATATACCCCTTAGGTTGATGCATATAGACTTCCTCCTTTAATTCTCCATTTAAGAAAGCATTATTCACGTCGAGTTGTCTAATTGTCAACTGATTTGATAGTGCAACAGTCATAATAATTCTGATAGTTGTGGGCGTGACGACAGAGGAAAAAGTTTCATTAAAATCGAACCCAAACTGCTGTGTGTAACCTTTTGCTACGAGTCTAGCTTTATATTTGGACACATTTCCATCTGGGTTTTTCTTCAATTTTTAGGTCCACCTACACCCAACTACGTTTTTATTTGCTGGAGCACTCACTAATGTCCATGTATGGTTTTTCATGAGTGCATGATATTCATTGTCCATAGCAGTTTTCCAGTTTTTGTTAGATATAGCCTCTTCATAATTGTTTGGTTCGTTGTTACTGATGTCTATGGCATATACCTTTGGTTTATAAATACCACACTTGCTTCTTGTCAGCATTTGATGTTTATTCGCTGTAGTTGGTTGGTTCATTCCTTGACTGTCGCTAGTAGATGATGACCTACTATTGTGATTGCTTTGACCTGATTCTTCTTTATCACTTTCCCTTCCATTACTAGATTGATCTTCATGCATTTGGTGCTCTATGTTGTCATTGTTGTCCTATGCATTGTCATAGTTGTCACTGCTGTAACCTGACCTTGTGCTTGGTATACTGTCTGCATCATTGCTGTGACCTGACCTTGTGCTTGGTATACTGTCTGCATCATTGCTTTCATCAATATGTTGCTTTGTGTCCGTTGCCTATGACCAGTCAGTAAGAGTAATAGGTGGTTGAACCAAATTGGTTGACTTGAGTATCCTGTTTGACGTTCTAATCCTTTTATCTGAAAATGGAAAAACGTTTTCATTGAAAGTAACATGTCTAGAAATATATGGCCTACCATTACTGTCCAAACATTTAAACCCCTTTTGATTGATAGGGTACCCCAGAAAGGTACATGGGGCTGATCTGAAGTCCAGCTTATGATTATTATAGGGTCTTAAACAGGGAAAACATAAGCAACCAAAAGTTTTTTTAATCTATTGTAGTTAGGTTTTAATCCAAAAAGAACCTCATGTGGGTTTTTTTGTTTTAAAACTTTAGTTGGCATCAAATTTATTAGGTACACTGATGTCTCAAAGGCTTCTACCCAGAATTTAAGTGGTAGTGAAGCTTGTGACATTAGTGTTAATCCTGTGTCAGCTATGTGTCTATGCTTTCTCTCCACTAGACCATTCTGTTCAGAAGTGTGTGGGCAAGTAACTCTATGAGTGATGCCTCTATCTTTAAAATATTTTCTTAGAGGCATGAACTCACCCCCACCATCTGTCTGAACAGTCTTAACATTGTAGCTGAATTGTTTTTCAACAGATTTTATGAAATAGACAGTTATATATTATGGGCTTCTGACTTGTTTTTGAGAAAGAATATCCAAGTATATCTACAGTAGGCATCTACAAAGGAAAGATAGCACGTGTAACCATTATTAGTTTTGAATGGAGATGGTCCCCATAAATCTACAGCAACAAGTTCAAAGGGACTACTATATGTAGTCTCAGAATCAAAGAAAGGCAATTTATGACTTTTTCCAAGTGTGAAATATTAATCGGCCTGTGGTTACTAAAAAGTACAATGAAATTCAGTAGAGAATGAACCAAGGTTATAAAAAAAAAAAAAAAAAAGAGTTTGATGTATTGCATTATGGCTTTAACTTCTGTTATAAAAGTTAATTAAAAATTCTATCAAAGATAAGATAATTAACGACTAGCAATAAGTGCCTAAGCAAACTTGGTTACCACAAACCCCCCTTTGTCACAAACCCAACATTCACGTTTAGGACATCATCCAGCCATATTAATTAAAGCAGAATCATCACTATGGGCTGACACGGTTTGTATAAGGATTGATCTTATGGTGGAGCATTCAACCGGGAGTTGTAACCATTGATGCAGACCAGATAAAACATCCCAAATGCAGGTCTAATTCATATATACATTATGACTTTTCCAAAACAAGCATGACAATGATGACAGTTTTTGTGAACTTCAGAGAGAATATGTTAACTTCTGACAGAATATGCGTTGATCACGCAACACAAATTTTGGATAACTACCAAAGACATAGACTATTGTTGTTACGATTTAATATTTCAACCCATCACTAATATCCAAGTGCTGTGGTCATATGAACTATTTTTGACAGTGATTTTGTTTACTTCATTTTAACTGAGATGAACATAACAACACTAATGGTGTTAGTGATGTGGGGCTGAGATTAAATTAAAGGAAATTCAGGTATCAATCATAGCCCTACAGCCCCCACACTGGTAACACTGTTAGCTGTGTTATGTTCACCTTCAGTTAAAGTGTCGGAAACACCTTGTCCTATATGGACCATGTGATTATCCATTGGTATTTGGTATCAGCATGGATGCAGGAACTGTAGTTTATGTTAAGGGTCTGCAGTGACCAACTAAACTAGGAACGTAAAAAATATAAAACCTGTAAGTGAATAAGGAAACTTCCGATGAAACAAAATTATGAGAAATTTCCACATAAACGACAGCCGACTCACAATTTCAAGAATCCCTTGTAGCAGCATTAGAGCTGAAATTCTCCGAGGTTTTTAAACAAATCTTTCCTCCTTATCAACATACACAAGATTCTCTAAGTGTGACCTATCCTTTTCTTCAATTAACCCATGCCATTGCTTATCAAACCACTCCACAAAATAACTTTCCTTCACTTAAATAGTTAGATGACAACCATGAGCAATAATCTCTTAGCAACCTCTAATAAAACCGGCAAATTCTATTTCAACCCACCATTTTAAGTAGTAGTCCCCCAAATCATGAAATAATCAGTAAACCCACAAATTTAGTTAGTAACCCCCCGTTTTTTTTTAAAAAAAAACCAAAAATACCCTTCCACGTAGGGGGACTACGTGGTTTCTCACTGTACCTCGTAATTGCCCTACGTGGTTCATCAAAGTACCACGTAGATGATCTCCGTGGTTCATTCATGGACCACGTAGACATACTACGAGGTACACCAAAAAACCACGTAATGCAACTACGAGATGTTCAAAAAACGGGAAAAAAAATATAATAGTAAAAGGGCAATTTGGTCATCCTATTTTTTTAATAAAATGGAGGCTACTGACTAATATTGTGGGTTGAAATAGAATTTGCCAATAAAACCAAAGATAATTAGACATAAGGAAATACAATTCCAAAAATGAAACAAGAGCATCGTTTTGCATTTTCATCTGCAAGAACTGGATTGATTATCTCATTAAGAACAATTAAAGTAATTAATTGATAAAAGGCCAGGTCTTTTCCCTTTCAAAGCATAAGTAGCTACAAGATTGATGTTTGTTAGCTTAGGACTGGACTCGACAAGTTTAATTGCTAGACCTCTTGCAGATTCTATTCCAAGTTTAAAGGTAAGTTGTATTATTAGAGTGGCATTTCATGATAGCAAGCAATGAGTACGCCAAATACTTGTTAATTCCATAACCCATCAAAAACACAGTAGTTGATAGGAAAAATAAACCGGTCCCTCTTGACTTAATTAATTAAAATTGTTGTGAATTCTTTGAAACCATATAATATGGTAAAACATGAACGCTCGACATAAATTGTGCTGTGATGGAAAATTACTGCGAAGAAGGTGAAATATACAGCAACTAATATTTAACTATGTTAGCAAAAATTTGGATGAAGTATTAGAAAAGTACCTTTTGACAATGATAATAAAAACATATATGCCAACTGAGACGATTTGTTTCTTTCAAGAAATGCTATGGCTCTCCATCTTCAAAGCACACACATTTACACTACTAAGAGCACTCCCAGTAGTGGGGAGAATTCACGAAATGACGATGAAAGGTGTGTCGACACTCTCCAACAGCAGCGCGAAGGGTTTGGGGAAAAAACTGAAATGGCGACGCTCGCCATTTCCATTTTGGAGCGACGAGACCTAAACGGTTTTATGAAAACCGAATATATACTAAACGGTTTTCATAAAACCGTTTAACATACAAACGGTTTTATGAAAACCGTTTAGTATATATTCGGTTTTCATAAAACCGATTTGTTTTATACGGTTTTATGAGAACCGTATAAAACATGGAAAAAAATCCAATTCCAATTTTTGATATGTTAATTTAATATGTTTAAATTAATTTGTAAAGAAAAACAAAAATACTATTTTAAGAATGAAAATCTATCTGCTTTTATGTTTTCGAATTGGGTTTTTAATGTTTGGATTATGTTTGTGTATCCAACACTTACCGCACGGTTTTATTTACCTTTATATATAGTTTTAAGTATCTACGCATATTTGATAGCAATGTAATAGATGTCTGAATCTCATATATGCATTAGAAAAAAATATATTAATTGCTTAAAACTAGTTAATTTTTTTTAGTAACCTACAAAATAGTACAACCAACATAGAAAACTAAAACTAGGATACAACAAGTCAGAAATAGCAACATTAGCTAACATAAAAATCTAAAACTAGGATACAACAAGCTAGAAATAGCAACAAAAAATTCGCCTAGAACTCGGAACTTTCTTCTTGTTCCTGATATCGTTTATGTTGAGCCCTCAAAATACTACGTTTTTTTACTATAACATACTCCAGGGCCTCTCTCTTGCTAGATACTCCTCCTCTTTTTCTTCCTTCAAACGTCTTCCACGTTTTTCTTTGTAAATAGTTCTTTGGACAAGAGCTGTAGTTCTAGCGGCATCTTGCTGTAGTTGCATCTTCATGATCTGTAGCTTAATATCTATATGCTTTTCACGGTCTTCTTTGTTGGAGACAGATGCAATTGATATATCACTTAACAACGAAGCTAGTTTATCACTAGACGCTGCCAAATCTTTTGTTTCCTTATTTCTCAATAGTGCTCTCTTGCTTGATTTTATTTCTTCTGGCCTTGTTTCAACCCCACCATACAGCATTCCCGGATTAGGATACCACTGGACGATCCTTCCGTTGGAAATGTTGGTTAATCTTTAATTGTTGAACGGCAACAGCTTGCATCAAAATCTCTAACTCATCGCTATCGGTCGTGCTATCCGAAGAAAACTGAAGAAATTTTGTATGCCCCAACAAATCATCGCCTTCATCGGAATCAGAGTCAGTACCATCTGGACCATTTTGGCTATAGTAATTTGAATCTTCGGTTTGCACATCTGATTCGTAAACAGCATCGTCGATGTAGACATTATAAGACATTTTTGTGTTGTGAATCTAAATGTGCACACCAGAAGTGGTTTTATAGTTTCTTCAATTCACAGGTAAAACGCCTATAAATGGTTTTCTGAAAACCCTTTGTGGAAGGAAAAATAAATGGTTTTCAGAAAACCATTTACGTTTAAAAAAAAAAAAAAATAGAGCGTCCCTCTACCCGCTACTGATCGGTTGGGGGAATCCACGCTCTAAATAGCGAATGGATGCTCAAAATCTAACGAGCTGTTGGGAATTCTCTAACAATATTTTTCATAGCAATCATATTTCGACAAGCATTTTCGTGCTCTTGATTCACAAGTCTTGCACAAGAATTTAGCACTCTGTCTGCAATGCTAGTTGGTGTTTCAATCATAAGTCTAACTCTTTCCATATCACTATTCGTTGAACAATCCAAGAAACTATACAAGTACTTCTCGAGTTCGTAAATAAGCCTCATTAGTATTCCTATAGATGTCCAGTTTACTTAAAACAAATACAACCTTTTTCCTCCATTTCTGCAGATACTGAACAAACACAATCCGAACAATGGATGTTTGAAATTAGCCCCAAAAAGAAATGAGCATTCAACGGAAGTAGCGAGAGCATGATCTGACAAAAGTGCACACAAAGACAGAAATTCCAATGTTACCTCTAAATAAGGAATACTAACCACAACATCATCTTTTTAAATCCCAATGTTACCTCCAAATTCCAGTGTCACCTCTAAATTCCAATGTTTTTTTTTTTTTTTTTTTTTTGAATTTGTTCAGGAGGGAAACCAACCGGAGCGTATGCACATGGTAAACCCTTTTTGCATGTCATTCCGGATTTCGAACTCACATCGTTGTTACCTCGACACAACTCCTTATCCATTGGGCAAATGATGCCTCTAAATGATAAATGCAAATGTTACCTCTAAATGATAAATGCAAATCACTATGTAAACAATAAACATAACTAGTTCATCCGCTGACCATGACAGGTTGTAATAAACCAGCAAACATTAGACCGAAAATATTTGAAAAACACTCAACGATAAGTGGAAAGTAATTTCCCATTTTCTATTAGCCTGGTTTCCTTGTCACATACTCCTTCTGAGTTCCATTGCCCTCCACTATATAGAATTTATTTCGTTTCAACTGGTTTATAGGTAAAAGTTAAGCATCATAGCATGCTTGAACTTAAACTATTAGTATGACATTGAGCAACAATAAATTATTAGTATGGCATTGAGTTAGAAAGAAGGCTAATATCCCCTAAAAATAATAGCACGTTGAGCAACAATATGGCTAGCTTTCAAATTCGAGCAATTTCTAACGGTGTAGGCACGCTGCTATGTTTAGAGTCACATAACTGTAAACATGAAGTCGTATACGTTGTAACACACAGCTTTTGATAGACAACAGATAGAACACGTCCAATGCATGCACTGTGTGAAATATTAATCGGCTCGTGGTTACTAAAAAGTACAATGAAGATGCAGAAGAGAATGAACCAAGGTAAAAAAAAAAGTTTGATGTATTGCATTATGACTTTAACTTCTGTTATAAAAGTTAACTAAAATTTCTATCAAAGATAAGATAATTAACGACTAGCAATAAGTACCTAATCAAACTTGGTTACCACAAACTCCCCTTTGTCACAAACCCAACATTCACGTTTAGGACATCATCCAGCCATGTTAATTAAAGCAGAATCACCGTTATGGCTGACACGGTTTATGTATGGATTGATTTTATGGTGGAGCATTCAAAAGGGAGTTGTAACCATTGATGCAGATCAGATAAAACAACCCAAATGCAGGTCTAATTCATATGTACATTATGACTTTTCCTAACAATCATGACAATGATGACAGTTTTTGTGAACTTCAGAGAGAATATGTTAACTTCTGACAGAATATGCAGTTGATCACGCAACACAAATTTTGGATAACTACCAAAGACATAGACTATTGTCATTATGATTTAATATTTCGAACCATCACTGTTATCCAAGCGCACCAATTGTTCTGTCCCTGTTTTCGGTGTCCCCCGGTGTCCTGTTGTAAAATTTTCAAATTAGTTTTGGGAATGGGTTTTGTTTTGAAGAGAAGTAAGAAAGAAGGAAGAGGAAATGTGATTAGTCTCACATTGTAGGATATGTAAGGGTATGCCACTATATCTATGGCTTTCCCATGAGCATGTTGGGGCCTTGGGGCACCCAAATGTTTGCATGTAGACCACACACGCGCGCGCCATCCGTCCAACTGAACCGGGTCGGATTTCGAATTTCGGGTCCAATAAGAATATTTTGGACCAAAATTTTAAACCGTAACAGGCCGAATTCAGCCCGTTAAGAGCCAGACCCGAACTGCATTTGAATTGAGGCAGGCAACACTACAGAACGTTGCAAATGGAAAATTGCGGGACGAATTCTAATTAGACACGTTTTTGAAGCCTTACAATTCTGAATGGATACATCTGTTCGGATTCGAACAGAAATGACCATTGCAAATAACAGTCACAACGTTTGGTGAATGGACGCGTCTTTCTATCGCTATAAATAGCCATGCCCAGAAACCGTTTGAAATCACTTAGAAAATTGCTTTTTCTTCTTCTACTTGAAATCTTCTGCGATGCCACTACAGTGTTATTGCGTTGTTCTGATTTGTGACGATTCTGGGAGTTTCGATTTAGAATTTGTCGCAGTTTGGTTCTTTCTTACTCCACTTCTTTCTCTTTGAATCTTGCATCGTCAGAAAAAAAAACAAATTATAGAGTGTTCTCGATCGGATCAAAGCCGTACAAACTTTGAATCCGATTTCGCTGTTACAAGGCTTTATTGAATCCTGAAAGTCAATAGTTCAATAATCCATTTGTACCTGGTGGATTGAACTATTATCTGAAAGAATTTGCTCTACAAATCCTTAAAGTCTGAAGTACGGAAATCATACGACGGTCATCATCATCTGATAGCGTCTCAAACCACAAAATCCAAAAAAAAAAAAAAGACAATATCTTCAATCATGGAAGGTTTGAGCGCATTGCAAGTTATGAATCAACATTTGACGAAATTGAAGCGATTTGATGGAGAAAACTTTACTCTTGGTAAGAGACAACGTACATAGCACAGAGAGGATGATTTTCTATGCAAGGACCTCTAGACTGCATTGGACAGCAAGTATCGCATATCTGAGGCAAGTAATAAATATTTTATTTATAATTTTATGGATTTCAAAGTGGTCGCCAACAAGTCCATAATTGGACAAGTAAGTGAAATACTACTATTAGTGAATCAACTTAAAGATGCCGGTATTGATCTACCTGAATCTTTTGCTGTTGGAGTTATTATTTCGAGACTCCCAAATTCTTCGAATAATTATAAGGAAAAAATTGAAACATGCGGAAACAAATTATAATTTAAACGGTTTACAGCGTCGTCTTCATATTGAAGAGGATTCTCATAAACGTGAACTAGATGATAATTTGCAATCTGAGTCTCAACCTAAGGCAAATAATGTTGAAATTCCTAAACTAAAGCCTAAAAATGAGACATAGCTTAAGAAGTAGAATTCCAAGAACAACAAAAGAAAGGTGTTTGTTACTATTGTAACAAAGCCGTCCAACATGCCCAAGACTGTCATCTTCGGAAGAAATAACAAAATGTGAATGTGGTCGAAGGAAATTTATGGCATGATTATGTTGAATCTAATGAAAAAATCTTCTGCATATATTGTTGATTCTGTTAATTTATGGCATGGTAGATTAGGATATGTTAATTATAAGTATCTTAGAAGTATGCATAAATTAGAATTAATTTCTGATTGTGATTTCGATTCCATCTCTAAATGTGAAATTTGTGTTTAAGAAAAAATACACTGGAAATCCTTTAAATCTGTAAAAAGGAAAACTGGTTTGCTTGATTTGGTATATAGTGATGTGGGTGACTTAAAAAGTCATATCACCTATGGTGGTAACCAATACTATATAACATTTAATAATGATTATGCTAGATATGATATGTATATCTAATGAAATCGAAAGACGAGGCCTTTGATAAATTCAAAATTTACAAAGAAGAAGTCGAAACACAATTAGGAGTTAGCATTAAAGTGTTACATTCAGATCGTGGTGTTGAATATTTTTCAAATGAATTTACTTTGTTTTACAAACAAAATGGTATAGTTCACCAATGTACTGCCCCGTATACACCACAACAAAATGGTGTTGCCGAGAGGAAAAATAGAACTTTAGTAGAAATGATTAACGCCATGCTCATAAGTTCAGATTTATCTTATAACCTATGGGGTGACGCTATGTTATCTACATGTTACATTTTAAATAGAATACCACTTAAAAATAATAATATTTCCTCTTATGAATTATGGTTCAATAGAAAACCAAACCTTACTAGATTTAAAGTTTGGGGTTGCTTAGCATATGTTAGAAAACCTGATCCCAAACGACCAAAGTTAGAAAATAGGGCATTTAAGTGTGTTCTCATATGATATTCTCTTAATAGTATAACTTATACGTTCCTTATACTTGACACATTAGAAGTTATAGAATCTGTAGATGTAGAATTCTTTGAAAATCAAACTATTGAGAATCCATTGACTTCATCTAGTCCAAAACCAACCGAGACTAATGATATCAATGATGATGAATATGCTCCTGCTCAAAACAGTAAGAAAGTGTCAATACCAGATAATAGTACTGAACATAGGAGAAAAGAGAGAGAATAGAGAAGGACTACGGTCCTGACTTCATAAACATATCTCGTAGAAGGCAATAAGGACGAAGTCCTTAATGTGACAAGATATGTAATGAACGTCGCTGATGATCCCAAAACTTATTCTGAGGCTATGAGTTCCAGAGATTCTAATTTCTGGAAAGAAGCTATCAATGATGAAATGAATTCCATAATGTTAAACCAGACTTGGGTTTTATCTGATTTACCTCCTTGTGCTAAACCTATAGGAAGTAAATGGATATTCAAGAAAAAGTTGAATACGAATGGATCCATTGATAAGTTTAAAGCCAGATTTGTTGCTAAGGGACGTAAGCAAAGACAAGGAGTAGGTTATTTTGTTACATATGCCCCCATTTGCTCGCATATCTTCCATACGTTGTTTAATAGCACTTGCATCAATTCATAATTTGGTCATACATCAAATGGATGTAAAGACAGATTTTCTAAATGGAGATTTAGAAGAAGAGATATACATAGAACAACCTGAAGGTTTTATAACCCCAGGCCAGGAAAAGAAAGTTTGTAAATTAGTCAAATCTCTTTATGGCCTGAAGCAAGATCCCATGCAATGGCATGAGAAGTTTGATAAAGTTCACTACAACAAAATGACCATATTACAACGGTGGAACACTGCTGTAATATACATTTTACAACGGTGGGCTAACCGTCATGTATTAAGAAGTTGTAATAGGCTAAAATCTTTTACAAGGTTTTTGCACTGTTGCAACACCATTGTAATATGTATATTTTACAACTTTTTTTCACCATTGTAATAAACTTTATTACAACAGTTTTACACCGTTGTAATAATATCTACAACAACTGTTACCCACCGTTGTGATTGACAGTTGCATTTAAAAAACAAATAAACATCTTTCGCAACTGAAATGAACAATACATTGAATATACCAATACTCTATAACCAAATCAAACACTACAGTTATTTGCAAACTAATTTATTAAAATACTCAAATTTTCAGTATTACAAACTACAAGTTTTAGAAAACATTTCGTATATTATTACATACTTGACCATTACAAAGCAACTTAGTACAAGCATAAGTTATTTTACAATTCTGAAAGTAGCAAAATACTGCAATGTAAAACTTCTGATCCTTTTGCCTCTTCGCCAATTGACCTGCAGTTGAAGATGGCAAAAACTACAGCAATGCTCAGGCGTTGATCCAAGCTTTATGTACAACATTTTCTGCTGTGCCAACTAATCTCAAGATCATTGATCTCTTTGTGATCTCAACATGTTAAAAGCCAGTAACAGAAAAGCAGCTGCTGATGGGTTCAGAGACAGATATTTTGAAGTACAAAATACTTAAAATAATTCTAGCAATAAGACCTGGGAGGTACACCCTTGAAGGCATAGCTGATGCATAACAGCTCACACCATTTTGCCATCAACTTAAGCAACAGTTCTCAACTCATGCTCTTCGGGCCATTGGCACAAGAATTAATATCACGGCTATGACTTATTAACTCAAATTTAAGGTGAATAAAACCTGAAATATAATGCAAGTCTAATGGAAACTTTTACAAATTAATTAAGATTATAATATATGCTTACCTTGGATAAAAAGAATAAGAAATCAACTTTGAATCATATTCTTTCTGAGGATACGGGTACCCATCACAATGTGGTATGGAAGTCATGTGCGCCATTTTTTGGATCTCCAACTTTCCTAGTCGTCATATAAGAAAACATTTAAAGCATGTATAAACAATACTATTTTTTCTAAAGGGAGCATGAAATCCTTTCATTGAGTCCAACTTCAAAGCCTGAAGTGTTTTAAAAAATGCTTATCAGCTTGGTTGTTGCAACTTTTGGATTACATAAAGATTTGAACATATAACAGAAATACATGTACATTGTTAATTTTGGCATAGCACAAACAACTTAAAAAACATAAACTGCATTGGATGGTTAACATTGGTTTGAATGCTTTTCCTTTTTTTTCTTCTAATAGGTGGGGTGGAAGGAAATAACCGAGGTGTTAACAGCCTTGCCCTATAAAGTTCATAATAAAAAGAAAAGATTTTGTTTATCCAGTGAATATGAGAATCTGAGATCCGCAAAACTTATAAATCCCTTTGTCAACCATATTCATATAAAGGCTAACCTATGTAACATATAAAAGATAAAATCTTTCGTGTAAATAAATGAACATAAGATGCATGCCATATATTGATATCCGAAAGAACAGCAGATAAACGAATATAAAATAGTCAGTTAAAAGAAATACCCAGTTACCCCTCAGCTCTCATGCTACGTTTCTCCACCCCGGAAAGCTTGTCTTTCATTCAAAATGTTATAGGAAAAAAATTAACCCAGGAAACATACAATGACGAAACCACTTTAGACCAGAAATCATGCAGGGATGCAGTAAGATAACATGCTAATAGTCTTAGCACGCATATAGGTTCAACAAAGCAGGGTCACACAACCAACATGTTCAAGGTTTCAAATGCACTCAACCCAAAACAATGTGTTCATACTTTCAAAAACCAAGCAGCAATAAAACACTGCAAAATTTTCAAACGGGGTACATGCAGGCTAAATGAAGTATGACACAAAATAATAAAGTAGCAGGTAAATTTCATGGTGCCTAATTACTCACTCATTTACATGAGTATGTAATCCAAGTTAAAAAAACATAAAAGGTAGTTGACTTATGTATCACAATGCAAATTTCAGTTAAAGATATATGTATGAGTCTAGCATACGTTTAATTGGAAAGTCCACCAACCCATTTAAACTATGATAGTTGTTACCGTTTTTAATCACTCAAAATAAATTATTTCAACTTATAAATGTGAAAATGTGAGCAGGCAACAAGATAGCAATCTAAATCAAGTTGCATAGTAACAAGTGTAACAACCAGTGAAGAACCAGCAAGGGGTATCAAACATCATGCAAGTTTATATGGCACATAGGCTCAAGACAGACCAACTCAAAGACTTCAGCAACTGGTACCCAAATTTCATGGCATGCATACCCAACGAAAACAATAACAACATTTTAATATTTAGTTTGTACGCATACCCAAATGGAAACAATAACAGCAGTTTCATATTTAGTTTGTATTAAAGTTAAGACACCTAAACAAGGTAAACCGTGAGTGAAAATTCACCTGCAGCGTCACGGTTTGGGATGACGAACGGACGCAAGGCGCTGGCAGAGAACTGGCGTCAGTACTCCATCCCGGTAGCAAGAAATTTGGTGACGAGGTAGGGCTCAGGCAGTTGCCGACTTTGAATCTTGGTGGAGCAGATTTAGGGATTTGTGCGGTGGTCGATAACTAGATTGGCGGCTGCTCTAAGCGATGGCATATGGCCTGACTGAAATGGCGGCCGGTGATGGGTGGAAGGAGGCGCGTGACTGGACGATGGTTGTGGAGGGCGAATTCCTTCGATTTGCAAAGGGAGAGAATGACCGCCATAAAAAGGAAAAGAGGGATTTTTGATTCCAGGAAGCCATTTCGGGATTTTTGATTCCAGGCAGATCTATAATTAAGACTTCCGGATATTAACTTTCTAAGTAATTGGGCTTTAGGTGGTAAAACGCGGGAAAGTGAAAAGTAAAGCGGGAATGGAAAATCAATGGGTGTGCAGGTTTTATTTACTATAAGAAGAGGCAGCGGGAAAGCTTAAAGTTATTATTCATTTAAAGACAATGGATAAATAGAATTTTCTATTTGTTTAGTTATTATATATTTTCAAACATTTTTTTATAATTATTAGTTACTATTGTTAATTACTTATTTAAATTAAAAAAAAACTATCAAAAGCACAAACAAGCGGTTGTCAACTGCTGAACAAACAAGTTGTCAAAATTATATTTATTAAAACTACTAAAATAGTTACTACCAAATCAAATATTACTTATTAATAATAGTTATTATTTAACTTTTACTTATTTCTACTTAGTTATAATCGATTAATTATTATTAAAAGCATTAACTATTAAAAATAAATTACTACATATTAATATTAATTATTTAATAATAATTAATAAATATTATTGATTCCGAAGTTTATTATTAAATATTAATATAATTAGTTAGTAAATATTGATATTATAAACATAAGTTTGTAATAGGTATTTATTACAACTAACAAAATGAAAAGTTGTAAAAATATGTTTATTACAACTTTAGGGAATAGACTGTTGTAAAAAACATTTATTACAACTGTGCTTTTCCCACAGTTGTAAAATTAAAGTTATAATATGGTGTTTTTGTTGTAGTGGTTGCACTGTCATTTGGATTCATTGTTAATGATGTAGATAGATGTATTTACAGCAAATTGGATAACAGCGGTTATGTTATCATATGTTTATACATTGATGACATGTTAATGTTTGGTTCTAATATATCATGTGTGAACGAAACTAAGAAGTTTCTATCTTCTAAATTTGATACGAAAGACCTAGGAGAGGTTGATGTAATTTTAGGAATTAAAATCATTAGTAAAGCGGGGGAGTTATTACTAATCCAATCTCATTACATTGAGAAGTTCCTAAAAAAGTATGGTCATTACGATGACAAACCAGCATCAACTCCTTTAGATCCAAGTATCAAGTTAGAAAAGAACACTGGACGTACCATTTCTCAACTTGAGTATTCTAGTGTTATTGGGAGTCTTATGTATGCTATGCATTGCACTAGGCCCGACATCGCACTTGCTATAAGTGTATTGTGTCGATTCACCAATAACCCAGGTTTCGAACACTGGAAAGCCATTTCCAGAGTTTTAGCTTATTTGAAAGGAACCATCAATTATGGTTTATCCTATAAAGGATATCCTGCTGTAATAGAAGGATATAGTGATGCAACCTAGAACAATGTAGAATCCAAATCCAAGTCTACTACTGGATGGATATTTACATTAGGAGGTGCTGGCAGATGCATGTAAGGAAGCGGAATGACTTAGGAATTTGTTAATGGAAATCCCATTGTGAAAGAAGCCATCTCCAGCAGTTATGATTAACTGTGATAATCAAGCAACGATATATAATGTATCTAATAAGACATATAATGGGAAGTCTAGACATGTGAGTCTAAGACATCAGATGGTAAGACATTTACTCAAAAGTGGAGTTATAACCGTTGACTGCATAGAAACAAAGAAAAATTTGGCAGACCCACTTACTAAAGGTCTTCCAAAGGCTATGATTTCTATAAAGTCAAAAGAAATGGGACTAAGGTCTGTGAATGAAGATTGATCATCCTTAACAGAAACCTAACTTGGGTCTTGAAAAGGGTAGACAAAGTTCAATGGGTACCAACAAGTTAAGAGTATGATTATGGAACACCAAAAAAATTATCCCATACTATCTATTGTTGGATTCTACATGAACAAAGGATGGATAATATCCTTAATAAGTCTAGAAAACTTAAAAGGTGTATCGAAAAAACACCTTAAGAGACTTACCTATATGAGTATGGAAATCGGGCTGTTTCCTAAGAAAGTAAGACCGCTTTCTAAAGTAGACTCATGAACCAGGATTAAAGCACATGGCCATTAACGTGCTGAGCAATACATAACACTCTAACTAAGGAATACAACATGTGTGATTGTTCCGGTTTTAACATTAAGGGATACTTGGTTCAAGATTCGTTCAACATAGAATCTCGATAGAACTTTGAATGGTTTACACTAAATAAAGGTTCAAATCCAAAAGATACCTTTTTATGTGTTGTTTCCATGATGATGCAAAAACTTGATCTTAGAACTACATAGGCTTGATCCCACTTGGGTACGTAGGAAGTCACATTAGTGACTCAGCCGTCCACTTTATTTATTTTTCTTTATTTTGAAAATTGGGGGAGATTGTTGTAAAATTTTCAAATTAGTTTTGGGAATGGGTTTTGTTTTGAAGAGAAGTAAGAAAGAAGGAAGAGGAAATGTGATTAGTCCCACATTGTAGGATATGTAAGGGTATGCCACTATATTTATAGCTTTCTCATGAGCATGTTGGGGCCTTGGGGCACCCAAATATTTGCTTTGTTGTGAGGAGGGAGATCATGCAAGTAGACCACACATGCGCGCTTCGTTCGTCCAACCGAACCGAATCGGGTCGGGCCGGGTACGAGTTTCGGGTCCAATAAGAATACTTTGGACCAAGATTTTAAACCGTAACGGGCCGAATTCAGCCCGTTAAGTGCCCAGACCTGAACTGCATTTGAATTGAGGCGGGCAACACTATAGAACGTTGCAAATGGAAAATGGCGGGACGAATTCGAATTAGACACGTTTTTGAAGCGTTACAATTCTGAATGGATACATCTGTTCGGATTCTAACATAAATGACCATTGCAAATAACAATCGCAATGTTTGGTGAATGGACGCGTCTTTCTATCACTATAAATAGCCACGCCCAGAAACCGTTTGAAATCACTTAGAAAATTGCTTCTTCTTCGTCTTCTTCTTGAAACCTTCTGCGACGCTATTACTGTGTTACTACGATGTTCTGATTTGTGATGCTTCCAGGCGTTTCGATTCAGAATTTGTCGCAGTTTAGTTCTTTCTTACTCCACTTCTTTCTCTTTGAATCTTGCATCGTCAAAAAAAACAAATTACAGAGTGTTCTTGATCGGATCAAAACCGTACAAACTTTGAATCCGATTTCGCTGTTCCAAGGCTTTATTGAATCCTAAAAGTCAATAGTTCGATAATCTGTTTATACCTGCTGGATTGAACTATTGTCTGAAAGAATTTGCTCCGCAAATCCTTAAAGTCTGAAGTACGACAATCATACGACGATCATCATTATCCAATAGCGTCTCAAACCACAAAATCCCCAACATAGCCCCCTAATTTCCACCTTTTGTAGTTAAATCCCTCAATTGTTGGGGGATTTAAATGCAAAATTGCGGAAATCAGAGGATTTGATTGGAGGGACATGGGGGGACAGGAGAATTGGTCTAATATCCAAGTGTTGTGGTCATATGTACTATTTTTGGAGAGTGATTTTGTTCACCTCAAGGGGAACATAACATCACTAACGGTATTAGTGATGTGAGGCTGAGATTAAATCAGAGGAATTCAGGGATCAATCGTAGCCCTACACTACTAACACTGTTAGTTGTGTTATGTTCACCTCCATTAAAGTGAGGTGAACAAACTAGTATTGCTATTTTTGGAAGTAAATGGTAATATTATTAGCAAGATAGTGTACAGATGTATTGTTTTTAAAGTAAATGTTTGCAATGATTAATGCATTCACTCGTCTATTACAGTGGCAACGTCGGAAACACCTTGTCCTATATGAACCATATGATTATCCATTGGTACTAGCTATCAGCATGGATGCAGGAATTGTAGTTTATGTTCCTTCTTCTTAGGTTAATGCATTATGTATGTACATTCAATATCATACACTCAAATCTCCTAGCATTGATTATTATAGCTACAATGAATAGGAAGACTTTTATAAATTACATATATTTCAAATTTTTGTTTTTGTTTTTCTTATAACTACAATGACTTGTAAATTTTATATATTTTAAATATCATTGGGTTGTTTATTATAAACGTGTTTTCATTTGTAAATTAAGTAGGGTTTTCATATGTCTTCTTATTTCTCATTTCCCCTATGCATGATAAATTGTTTTCATTTGTATAAATCGCTAAGTGGATATTAAACGGTAAGCATGGGTTTAGGATAAATCGCGTTGGCAGGGATTAATCGAAATTAGTTTTTTTAAGAAAAAAAAAATCATGCATTCAAGATGAAATTTTAGTATTATGTTCTGTAATAATTGATCCATAATAGGGTACCATGAACTTGGTAACGGGCCGAATTCAGCCCGTTAAGTGCCCAGACCTGAACTGCATTTGAATTGAGGCGAGCAACACTATAGAACGTTGCAAATGGAAAATGGCGGGACGAATTCGAATTAGACACGTTTTTGAAGCGTTACAATTCTGAATGGATACATCTGTTTGGATTCTAACATAAATGACCGTTGCAAATAACAATCGCAATGTTTGGTGAATGGACGCGTCTTTCTATCGCTATAAATAGCCACGCCCAGAAACCGTTTGAAATCACTTAGAAAATTGCTTCTTCTTCGTCTTCTTCTTGAAACCTTCTGCGACGCTATTACTGTGTTACTACGCTGTTCTGATTTGTGATGCTTCCAGGCGTTTCGATTCAGAATTTGTCGCAGTTTAGTTCTTTCTTACTCCACTTCTTTCTCTTTGAATCTTGCATCGTCAGAAAAAAACAAATTACAGTGTTCTTGATCGGATCAAAACCGTACAAACTTTGAATCCGATTTCGCTGTTCCAAGGCTTTATTGAATCCTAAAAGTCAATAGTTCGATAATCTGTTTATACCTGCTGGATTGAACTATTGTCTGAAAGAATTTGCTCCGCAAATCCTTAAAGTCTGAAGTACGACAATCATACGACGATCATCATTATCCAATAGCGTCTCAAACCACAAAATCCCCAACATAGCCCCCTAATTTCCACCTTTTGTAGTTAAATCCCTCAATTGTTGGGGGATTTAAATGCAAAATTGCGGAAATCAGAGGATTTGATTGGAGGGACACGGAGGGACAGGAGAATTGGTCTAATATCCAAGTGTTGTGGTCATATGTACTATTTTTGGAGAGTGATTTTGTTCACCTCAAGGGGAACATAACATCACTAACGGTATTAGTGATGTGAGGCTGAGATTAAATCAGAGGAATTCAGGGATCAATCGTAGCCCTACACTACTAACACTGTTAGTTGTGTTATGTTCACCTCCATTAAAGTGAGGTGAACAAACTAGTATTGCTATTTTTGGAAGTAAATGGTAATATTATTAGCAAGATAGTGTACAAATGTATTGTTTTTAAAGTAAATGTTTGCAATGATTAATGCATTCACTCGTCTATTACAGTGGCAATGTCGGAAACACCTTGTCCTATATGAACCATATGATTATCCATTGGTACTAGCAATCAGCATGGATGCAGGAATTGTAGTTTATGTTCCTTCTTCTTAGGTTAATGCATTATGTATGTACATTCAATATCATACACTCAAATCTCCTAGCATTGATTATTATAGCTACAATGAATAGGAAGACTTTTATAAATTACATATATTTCAAATTTTTGTTTTTGTTTTTCTTATAACTACAATGACTTGTAAATTTTATATATTTTAAATATCATTGGGTTGTTTATTATAAACGTGTTTTCATATGTCTTCTTATTTCTCATTTCCCCTATGCATGATAAATTGTTTTCATTTGTATAAATCGCTAAGTGGATATTAAACGGTAAGCATGGGTTTAGGATAAATCGCGTTGGCAGGGATTAATCGAAATTAGTTTTTTTAAGAAAAAAAAAAAATCATGCATTCAAGATGAAATTTTAGTATTATGTTCTGTAATAATTGATCCATAATAGGGTACCATGAACTTGGTAATTTGGAAGCAATCAAGAAGACAAAATCACAAGAAATAAATATATTAAGGATTCTAAGAGGCATGAAGCCTAAATTGTTGCATATAAGGTGCTCGTAAACCTATTTATATATTTAAATAATGCAGTGGGTCATACTTAGAGGGACTAGAGAAAAACCTAGATAGTAAGACTAGTCTAGCGCTTGGGCGAGAATTTTACGGTAGAGCATTTATGTAAGGTAAGTGTTTAAAGGAATCACATACAATGCTAAAGTTTTTCGTTTAGTTTTAATAGCAGATTTGAATTTTCTTCATCCACAAAATCGGACGTGAAGGTTTCCTCTCATCCGACTCAAATAGTTATACCAAATAAAGAACGTTTTTTTTTTTTTTTTTTTTTTTTCTTGTTCGATTGACAATACTATCAAAGTGGCTGAAGATATTCACTAATGGATGTTTACCAACTTACCAAATTCTAGATGCTATATTCTAGATGTAATAAAGCATGGGATTGGCCAAAGACCAAAAACAAAATTTCCAGTTACTATCATTTGAGTCAAACAATCGAAAGAACCTTTAAAATTTGAAGAAAAAGAATTGCAATACATAAGAATGGAGACATAGAAATACAAAATTAAGTAAAGATTATTACTACTTAAACAACCGTTCAAAATTTCGTATATAATACTGCGATGAAGATTCAAAATCTACGGCAAATAATGATGATCTTGATCTAATTCCAAAAAACTTCTAAAAGAATACTGCAATATTCAAACACTGGGAGAACAACAATTGTGGACAGGATGAAAAGAAACGCAAAATCTTTCATAGCAGTTGTTCCAAATCAAAGTAAAGTAGCCACTCCAACAATAAATTATAAATTGTTTGTATAATACTAGTAATTTGTATTCCACAGCTGTACTATACCATTATTATATGCGTAATTTGAAATAGCCGTCGTAATAGTATAACTATGCTTGCACAGTTTTACAGTTGTATTTTCAAATTTTCGAGTCACATTAATCTCCTTTTTCTTTTTCTTTTGGTTAAACCGAATGATGATTTCTGAAAGCAGGTTCCATTTGTATTATGAGAGAACAATACGACAGTTAAACTAAACTTAAACTAAACCTATGGCCATGGTTAAAACGAGGGACAATTTCCTCTGGGCTAAACAACAGAAAACAACACATATCCCGCTCATCCAGTTTACTTCTTTATTTGATTAAATATTATAAATTATAAAGTGAACGAATTGATTTAAATGTGGTTTAGAGGATCCACAAAAATTTAGGAACATCACTCATAAAAATCAACTAAAATTATTGGTTTTTGATTAACAGCATTTCACCATTTATTTTCTTGCAGTTGGATAACGTCTATTCATTAGAGCTTGTTACACTCTTTTTAAGTATGCGAACATAATGCTGTCTATTGACGGCAGCCGGCTTTAATGGAATTCAAGAGCTTCTGTAATTGCCATCAATGGACAACAAGAGTTTTGTACACACATACAAACTCAAATTATTAAACATATATGCACTTGCCATGAAAAAAACAGAAATGCATTAAAACTTGGAAGCAAACTAGCGGACAACATATAAAATACTTTATATCTTATGCATTATTACATAATGCAAAATAAAATACCTAAACGAAAAAAGATCCAACTTAACATTCCGCTCCGTACAACCATACCACAGCCCATAAAGAAAAAGGTTTTAAACACATTGACATAATCTAAAGGACTTTATACTGCAGTTTTTTCTGTAAAGGGGAAAATCAGCTTGCCATTCATGATTCACCACTTCAACTTCTCAGGAAAGTACTGCAATCAGATACAATTGAAAAATTAATTAGATGTTTATTGCTAAAAAAAAAAAGTAAATATATACTTCAAAAAAATTACCTTTTTGATAAGAGAGAAATAATAAGGCTTCACCTTCTCCACATCGACTCTAACCTTACTTTTGCTATAGAGATCGTACTTGTTGAATACATGCAGCCACTTCAAGTTCTCTTTGTCCTCCTCGTTCATCAAATGCTGATAAGCTCCATGTCTATGCAAAGGATAAAAAGAATGATACCTTATGATGAAAAGGCCAGCTGAAGGCAGTGTAGTCTTGTTTTCCTTAGCCACCTACAAGCAAAAGCTGAAAAGTTCAAAAACAAGTGTATTCCATTTAGAGAGTTTTTTAAACCTTTAGATTTTCTTACCAAATACATATAATCATCATGTCCCCACGACATAAGCACATTCTCAAGCCCACATCCTTCACTATACATTCCATTTTTAGTACTATATTCGGGATTGTTATAATCTTCATTGCCCTCAAAGTACTTATGATGCACGTTGCAAGAATCAAAAGCACAGCCAACGGGAAAGGTGTCTCCCACAACAGCCCACTGGGGAAGCGCACCGAAACTCTCATGAAGAAGAACCTTGCCAAGATCATGAATCAGTCCAGTCAAATGCAACCAGTCCTCATCCGGATAATCTCTCCTAATCGCCTCAGCCGTCTGCAACAAATGCTCTATCTGGGGTTCGTCCAGATCCGGATCGCTTTCGTCGACGAACTCGTTGAGTAGCTCGATGCATTCCCAAATGCTCATTTCTGTTCTGTTCAGCTTTCCATATTTCTCCCTCATTTTCTTCACCTAATCATTAATCAACTGATTAACTACATCCTGTTTTTTTTTTTTTTTACTAACTGAAAATTTCAAAATTACTTAGGCGGTCTTACGAAATTGACGGATTGATGAATGTGATTGAGTCTGTAAAATTCTTCAACCAAGTCCTTTCTCTCTGAATCGGCGTCGTAATCTCTGAATGTTTGGCCGAAGGCGTTGGCGTCTGGAACCACGAATCCTCCATCCAAAACGAGGTCGCCCTCGTTAGTCGATTTTTGAGCATCAGCCCTTTGTTCTGAAATCACGCAAATAAACAATGTTAAATGATTAAAAAAAAAGGCAAAAAATCAGAGGGGAGTATGAAAACGCACCGTTTTGAGATGGCTCGATGGCAATGGTCATTGCGAAAGCAGAACGAGTGAAAGAAAACCCTAGATTGAAGAGAATGAAGGAGGAGAAAAGGTATAAATAAGGCGGAAGAGAAAATTAATGTGGCAAAAGAGGACGGGAATGATGAAGCGGGAGTGAAGATGGTGAAGGGGTAAACCGGTCCTATCGAAAAAAGTTTAGATGGATATGACTCAGCATAACGTGGTGATCCGATCTTTCAGTGAGTTTGACCAATTAATACATTGCGTTATCTTAATCGTTTTATTTGCTGCATCTTTCTCAATTCTCGTCTGACGTGTTTATGAGTATTGGTGTTTTATATGATTTTGATAGCTGCTTACGTTACTGATGTTTTAGGCTTCTTTTTACGTTTAATTCATAATAGTAATAATAAGTTTTAAGTATGCACTTTTTTAAAATTAGTTTTAAGAAAATTTTACAGGAAAATAATAAAAAAAATTATCATTTTCAGTTATTTATAAATAAGGATAAAAGAATTTACTGTTTTTTGTATAACTTAAAATGATAAATGAGTTTATTTTTTTTATAAATTTTCCTTAAAGTTAATTATTCAAAAGAGTGTCCATTAAAAACTTATTATCTTGAAATAAATTGCACTTCAACCTAATTTTCATTTTTTTAAAACAATCGGTGCATTTTGATTAATTCTACGCTGAGTTGATTAAAATATGATAACGTTTATAATTAGTTTAAAACATAATTATTTGCATATAAGGTTTTACGAATTGAGACTAAATCGTAATAAAATTATTATCTTAATAACATCCAGCCATGCATGTACGTTAAGATTCTTCAACAAGATAAAATAGTGATTATTATTGTTAATTTGGTAATGCATGCATAATCTCAAATTTGATCTTGATACAAGTTTGGATTAATAAATTAGGATGTGGATTAACGTATCCATATGATTTTCTAGATATTGAATACTTCATATTTCTATATATGGTTGTTAAATGGATAACACCAAATCTAAAGGGGATGCTCTTTGCCTTTTAATGACAAATTCACCGTTTTATAATAAAAGCACCAATTTTTATTATTTTATTTTTGACAGTTTTCTTGCGAAATAAACCATCTTTAATAGAAGTTGTAATAAGTTTGGTGTTACACTTTTTCGGTGACAACGTTAATAATCAAAAATGCCTCTTTGTAATAAATATATTATTAAATCTCCTCATAAATAGGATTTAACCTATATATACATTATCAAATTTCTTTAAAATTGGATATAACTAATAAGCTTTATTTACAAATCTAAAGCTCCTCCGTATATACAATGTCAAATCTTAATATTCCTAAAAAATATGACCTAATATCAAATCTAAGAATTAATATCCCTTAATTATAGGATATAATTTTATTTTATTTACAAATTCAAAACATATTTATATAATAGTAATATCTTAAAAATACGCTAACATATGACCTTTCTTTACAAATTAAAAATGTTCACTTAAAAATAGATCTAACAAATAAACCTTCATTGTAATTTATTTTAACGTGATTTTAACACAAAAACATGGTTAAATATTTATATAAATTATTTTCTCTTGAATGTGTTAAACATATATAACCTGTAAAAAAAGGGAAAAAAAAAACCATTTTATGTGAAAAATGTCATATCATATGCAAAGCGCGTGCCATAGCGCTTGTTAATCAGTATTTGTAATGCATTCGTGTCACATTCTTTTGATATCAACGTGAACTACTGAAAATGCCCCTCTAAGTTAATATCACTAAAAATGTTCATCTAACTTTTTTACAAATTCAAAACTTTATTTGCCAAATTAATCAGATCTTCGTATCCCTTAAATATAAAATCTAACAAATTACCTAATCTTAGTATCGCTTAAATTTAAGACCTAACAATTCTTTTTTTCAAATTCAAAACTTTCTTCTAAATATTATTAAATCCGATACCATCTAAAAATAATCTAGCGAACGAGAATCATAGTACGTGCTTCTCGCGTGATGACGATATATGCTTCGCACATAAATTGTTTTTATACAAATTATACATCACTGGCAATTCAAGAGAATACTTAGCCATGTTTTTATCTTAAAATCATGTGTGGTTAATTTAAAGTTGCAAAAACTATTTTTTTTCATTAGTTCGAATTTTATTTATGTTATTACTTAACAAACATCGAATTTGTAAATGATGTGTGTGTGTTTTTTTTTTGTTTTTTTTTGTTAGATCATACTTTTAAGCATATTGAGATATTTTGAATTTGTAAATTAGTTAAACTATTAGATCCATTTTTACCATGAGTGGTATTTTCGGTTTTTATTATCATTTGAAAGTAGAATTTAACAAATCAAGTTCTTTTACAAATAATAAATGTTCATTTACAAATACTACTAAACCATCGAATTTTAATATTATTTGAAAACACAATCTGTCAAATAGACTATTAGTTAACACTGGTAGCAGTATCCGTTTATTTGAGAAACGGAGAAAATCAAACACGTCGTAATCGAATTTAAAAAAGATAGGATCCAGCCTGTTTGCTGCGAACCCAGTCGGAATTATGTAGCATAGGTGGATGAAATTCCTAAATAAACTAGGGCGGTTGATTTTGGATTCTTCTATCATTGCCGAAGCGGTGCATATACGCCATATATTATATAATATTATACATGATGACATAAATATCAGCTGCAGCGTGAGGCGTGAGTCACTCATGCACTCGGACCACCGACTGTCCGTACGCACCGATATTTTTTCAGCTCTTTTGTCCGCGTTACCCACGTAATGCGGCCTACCCATTTTTCCTGGCCAGGGTTTACTGATGCTGATCCTAGTCGTAGCAGCTTGATTGTTTCTTTTGGAAGCACTCGATTGAAGAGGCCACGTCGGTCTAAACGTTTTTCATTATATTGTCATGTAGGGAGTGCGTAATAAACGTGCGTTGAGCGTTTGAACGCAGCACTCGAACAAGTACTTGGATAAGAAAGTTTATTGAACGTTTGACATGTTCGACCACACAAACTGATTATTCGAATTGAGTATTTAAATCTATATTCGACTGCACGTGAAGTTGGATATGAGTTTGATTTAAGTGTATTTTGAGTCGAGTCAGACATGAATCCCCTAAAAAAATAAGAATACAAAGACAACAATTAAAATATAATATTGAAATGCCCATTCAAAACATCATATTTTAGCTAGTATAATGCATAAATATAACTAATTCAATATAACGAATGTTTTATTAGAATTCATTGTAAAACACATCACATAAAATTAAATTAATTTAAAAACGCATTAGATCGCTTTTCAAAAACTCTCCGTCAATCCAACGTGCTTTGGGCTAGCGTGCAATATGCTTTTTGTTTCAGTCTATTTATTTTAAAATATATAAAATTCATTCTAGAATTTTACTATAATATTAGATTGGGTTAAATATAGTTTGATTGAATAAAATATTTCATCTGACCTACATGTAGTATAAATTACAAATTGTAACTCATATCTGATCCGAATTAAAATCAGTTGTGTTATATTTATGTGGGTTGAGCAAGATTAACGGGTTGAGTCAGGTTGAATATGAGTTGTGTACACTCCTAAACGATCAAAATATATATATAAAAAAAATGTTATAAATGGGCCTCAATTTTGGAAGTTATTAAATTTAAAATTTTATAAAAATATAAATTTTATTAATTATAATAATTATTTGGTCATAGGAACGAAACGTTCTTCGTTCAATAGAACGTGCATTTTGCATGTTACCATTCTCAACACGTCGGACACTTCATTAGTGGATAAAATAAGGCTCCAAAAGCACCTATATAGTTTTCGTTGAACATATTGGGGTGCGTATGGTTTGTGTTTTTAATTTTCAGTTTTGTGCTTTTTTTAGCCATTTTCAATTTTTCGTTTTGAAATTTTTCATTATTTTAGAAAACGCATTTGGTATGGAGTATTTTGAAAACACATTTTCAAAAATGAAAGTTGGAAAATGCGTTTGGTTTGAAGTATGTTTCTCATGTTTTGAAGTTTTAAATTTTCCATTTTGTAATCCAAACAACATTTACATTTAAACCATAATACATAATATATGCTGCTCATTTTCCATATTCAATTGAACATACAAGAATAAAAGAAATAGCCAAATAAAAAATATTACCATTATATCAAATTACTAATTAACAATCAATACATGCTAAGGGAAAATACAATAAGTCATAAGCATAATAGTTAAGAATTAAAGAGAGCGCAATATTTTAAATACCCACATGAGATCAAGTTGCATAAAGAATAAAATTACAACAAAAAAGTTTCTGACAAGATTTTTAGACATGTAATTGAAGAGATACGCCAAACACATAGAAAATAGAAAACAACTCAAGCATCGTCCATAATAAAATATAGATATGTCAGCAACCACAATATTTTTAAGAAACACAATGTTGAAGTCTTCCTAATCACATCTACATAAAATAGCACTAAAGTAAGACATAATATTTGTTAATGAAATATGGTAGAATAATTCTGAATTTGAACTAAAAACATATTTTACCTGAACTACAAATGGTGAGTGGATACGTACTCGTCCCACAATTGGTTAGCAGTTTGATCTCTAACTTGCCTCATTTGAGTCGTTTGGCAAACATTATATTGCACAACTTCTTGTTCTTGATTAGGCTCCCCGGTGGTTGAAATATCGTATTCTCATATGAATATTCAATATATAGAGCATCCAATGTGTGTTTCTCTCGAATGAAGTTGTGTATTGTGCAACATGCAATTGGAAATAGTTTTTGCCTCAAAAGCGGATAATTTGTCATCAACTTCAAAATGGGAAATCTTGCATTTGAAACTCTAATACAACGCTCAATAATATTCCGACATGATGAGTGTTTATAGTTTTCTTTCCACGTAATCTTCCTTGCCCACTATAATCATGTAAATGGTATCTTTGTCTACGATACGGGGAGAGAAAGTCAGGTATGTTTGGATATCCAGAATCAATAAGATAAAATTGTTCTGTAAATAAATTTACGATAATATCGTATTTTTTGAGCTTGTGAAATAATTGTAAATATGTTATATATCATAAATAAAATTATTTGAAAGTACCTCCTCGCGGCATTAGAAAATTGTTGCTCGATTTTGAAACTGCATCAATAAATACTCGAGAATCATTAGTCGTACCTTCCCATCCAACATATACAAATATAAATCTCATGCATGCAACCATCACATGCTGTGTTACGATATTTTTTCTTCCAGGAAATGATGTTTGCCTTAAAGATGGTGCCCACGCTGAAACATGTGTTCCGTCTATTGCCCCAATGTAATTCTATTGCATGATATTAAATAATAGTAATAATAATGTTATTTTATTGTCAAGTAAATAAATATATTATATACACTTAATTGTATCAACTAGAAATGTGGATATTTCCGTAGAATGCGTTCATGGATGATATCTTGATTTTTTTTTTTACTGAATTATCTCCGTGCCTAACGAGCAAACAACTCGCAAAGCTTTACGAAACCATTTTGAGATTGTATGATGGGAATGTTGAAAACGATCACCAATCACACTATAGCGTGTCGTATGTCCTATAATCATCGAAAGCGTAGCAACACCCTCTTTAACATTGACTTTTTTCCCATCTCTCAATAGCCCTTTTTCTTTCATAATGTCACAAAAGTTCAAAAACACGTGTTTTTGCATGCGAAACATTTGATGGTAAACATTTGGATGTCCATTTAAAATTTCATGCATATTTTTTTTTCTAGTAAGAGATGATGTCCTACAAGGCCGGTTACTAATCATAGTTCTTCGGTTAGCAACTAAATACCTAATCACCATCATATCATCAATGTCATCAAATGTTTGATCATCCATTATCATGAAATCTTCATCGCTTGAGCCATCATTAGAGTTACTAGAAATTTCATCAAATCTTGCAGGCATCTCACCGAACAAGGAATTATAAATTCATTATTTGATGGACTTATGTATTTCTAAAAAATATAATCAAAATATTAACCAAAACTAGGCTCAATTTAGATTGTAAATATACCTGATGGAATTTACCGAGCTCCCTTCATCCATGTTGTAGTAATTTCAGTACCTAATAAAAATTCACATAACTATATGACACATGTAGCATAAGATAATGCATTAACAAAATAAAAGCTACTTAATTCATTGCACAAACAATTTGCTAGGAAATGCAATAAAAAGATATATCACAGTGGGATACATAACAAATAAATTATTGAACCAGTTGTGTATTCACTCCTAACAAACAATCATACAAGAATGAAAACTTATAGGAAAATACTACGCACAAACTGGTATACATTCATATGCACAAACAATAATTCATCCAAACAGCCAAAAAATAATGTTAACTATCAAAAAACAATAATTCATCAAAACTGATGTATTGTCATGCATATTATTTCCTTACCAACAAGAGGAATGAACACAAAGATTAGGAACTACATAGTTACGTGAGCACAAAGTTTAATAAAACATAAAGTATATAAACCTACAATAAAGATACCATAACGCAAAAGCTAATAAAATCACTATAGACATTCTAAAACTGGCAATCTTCTACGTTCCAGCATTATAACAAATTGCATCCTGAAATTGGGATTATCAAAAGCCTTCATTGCCTTTGTGTAGACATCACCATAAACACTGTCAATACCATTTAATATATTCATACACACCATATTGCAAGATGGGTCAGATGCGCCACTTTGACTATCATTTGGGTTAGGCGACTCTCCTTTAACTTTTGCAATTTTTCCTTTCAAGTATCGCATTCTAAGTTGAGCTTCTTCGTTGCAATTTCAATTGAAGAAGACTATTTTTCCATATATGAGTCAACCTTTTCAACATTACTAGCTTTGTGTTTTTTGCGCCGTCGTTCATTTGTTGATGTGTCATCACTTGGACGAGCAATTATTTTCTCATCATCGTCTACCACATGAACATGCACACCCTTGGATAGAAAATTCTCTTCTATTTATCGTTTATCATCTGAATTCGATGGAAGTTTAGTTAAAGCACTACTTAAACCTCCAGTGGCCGTAGATCCACCAAAAATCTCTCCCAAAAGTTCATAATTCTTGCAACCATCTTTCCTAAATATCTTAAACTCGGTCTTGTTGATCTAAAATAATTTAATAAATATTAGTTTGACATGCACTTATATTCTAATAATTTTAGAAAATTCTCTTAAGTCGCATACCGCATAAAAGCGTTTCCAAACTTCTTCTGCAGCATTGACCTTGTTGGTATTTGGATCGCATGTGATCCCTGTATGCCCTAATAGTTGAGAGAACAAACGATGTACAATATGCAAACGGTTTCACTTTCCCTTCAATCTCTCTATTCCATAATCAGATTTTGTTGCTTCAATCATCTCTTGATTGATCTTTCTCCATTGATCCTTAGTGAAAGTAGAGAACTGAAGTTTTCCTGCTTTTACATATTCATAGAGCATTCCAATGAAAGCTTACTCGTTTCCGTATGACCATGAATTTGGTTTCTTTGCCTCACTATGACCTCCCATATTCTACGTAAATAATTAAATAAAGATAAAAGATTATTCATCATATTGTAGAAACTACCATTTTGTTTTCAGTCAATGAAAGTACTGGCAGCCAATACAACATCATGGACCAATATTTAGAGATACCCAAACTACTTAGGTTAACATGCGGTGAAGAGCGCATGGAGTCAGATGCACATGTTCAAGCTACTTATGTCAGCACAGGGTCAGTGCATGTTTACACAGACAAGCCAAACCACTCAGGCAAATATGGACAAAGATACCCATAGCAATTCATACAAAGTGGTGCAAACAAATACATGGGAAAACAGTATGAGATAAAGAGCAAGGAGCATCATGCATAGGCATGAGAACTTAATTGTATTTTGTTCAATCAACTGTTGCAAATTGCAACGCATTTTGTGGGAATTTTTTAGTCATCGAATTAAGCTTTCTTGACTTATTGGGCACACGATCCTATCTCAGGTCGTTAAGGTATCATTTTTCTTTCAATATTTAGAGATTCCACTATTAGCATATCTACATCAGTATTCATTTTCAACCATTTATCTTTTTCATTTGCAATCCGAACCATTCAAAAGTGTT
The DNA here is from genome assembly GCA_030737875.1 of Allium sativum. NCBI lineage: Eukaryota > Viridiplantae > Streptophyta > Magnoliopsida > Asparagales > Amaryllidaceae > Allium > Allium sativum. Next base: position 93,059,984 of record CM060914.1, on the reverse strand, counting down.
TGATGATCTATATTCTTTGGACTTCATAATAGTCTCTCATTTCTATCAGGTCCTACACAAGCATATCCTTTGTTGATTTTTTAGCCCTAAATAAAGTCGGGAAAAGTTTGCTTATCTAGAGCACTGCTTAGAGTTCATTAGAAAACATACTAGAATAGTTGTTGGTCACAGAAGTTGGGACATTAGTATGACCGACGCACAAGTATGTTATATGGCCCATTCATTAAAGTAAGCCTCAATAATTCAGTACAAAGCCATTGGTCTACTGTTTAGTTTTCCAAAGAACTTCATTTTTAAAACTTTTGGATGCACAATTACCCTTTTTTAAATAAAAATAACCAATATTACTATGAATCTTTACTAGTGTAGTAGATTCACATAGCTTAACTAGCTACTAATGCAGAACAAAACCATCATAATGCCCAATATCGCTCTTAGAATCAAAACTGTGAGTCCTGGCCTAAACAAATAACGATGAAACCAGAACTTACAACTTAAATGTAAGTATTTGTTTGCGTGTATGCATGTCAAGTGGATAGGCAGTAAGGTTTTAGTCCATGGGCACAACAGATCAAAATTGGACAAAGCATTAGTTATATGTAAATCGGTTATCATAGCATTAAATTTGTATATAACTGTAACGACCCGCATTCTACGCATCATAGAATCGTAGAATATTTATTTCTGTCACATACGAAGTCGTATGGTCATGTAACTTTGGGGGACGACTATTGGGGTCATTTCCCATGTTCATGATTTTTCCCGATTTTTAAATGACCATTTTACCCCTAGTTATCACTGTTTTGGCCATAACTTTTGACTGGAAAGGGATTTTGACCTGAAACCACTTCCATTGGCTCCGGATGATGGTTTCTCTTTCCGTAGAGTGGTCACATTAGCCAAACGGACTCACCGTTTGGGAGATATGGCTGAAACAAGTTTCAGATGGTGAAAAACAGCTTAATTGGGCTTAAACGGGTGATTAGCAGCTAGGCCCAAGGGGAATTTCGGGTTTAGGGAGATATAGGTGCTGATTAGGGTTAAAAAACATTTCTTTAGACATTTTCCAGCCGCCACTTTCATTCCTCTTAACCTAGCCATGGCCTCCACTCTCTAAATCTCTCTAAAACACCCAAAAATCACTTTCTAATTGAAGATTAGGCTTAGCAAACATCAAATCAAGGAGTATTGGCACGAGAATCGAGGTAGAGCTGCTGTGTAAGATTGGGAACAGCACCAAATCAGAGAATATTTCAGTTTTGGGGTTTTAGTTGTGGCCAAGGTGAGTGATAGCATCATTTTGACACTAATTACGGTTAATTAAGGGTAATTAGTGAGGATTAGCGAATTTATACACTAATAAATTCTGGAAAAATGTTTAGAAATTCGTAAATAACATTTTATGCCTCTGTTAGAAATTTGGTTCGATTTGATTAAGTTTTGTTAACCCTATGATTAGTTTTACTTAACATGCTTAAGGGAAAATAAGGGGTTTTGGGCACATTTGATCCATTTTGACATATGAATTCATTGTTTTGGTGTTTGTGGTTAGTTTGCTATGTTGCTATGACTCTATGGTATGTTTTATGATTGATTAGAATAGTTAGATTTGTCAAAAACGTCGTCGAATGGCGTAAACAAGTTGCTGGAAAAAGTTGCAGAAAGCTGTGCAGAGCTTCGGATCGGATCGGATGGGGGCTCGGATCGGATATGTGAACTGGGCAAGAAACCCGACCCGAATCGGAGTTTGGCACATAGAAGACTTGGCAAAAAGGAAGGCCGTTCCCTTAGAGTTGGAGTGGACAAGGGGATCGGATCGGAAGGATAATGGAAGTCAGATCGGATCGGCTCAAGAATGGAAGGCTACGACTAGATTAAGGCGAAGTGATCGGATCGGATCGGAGTAGATGGAAACGAGGGAGCTGATTGGAGAAGGAGCATGAGCTGGAGGAGGGAAGCACCCCGACCCGACCCGGAGGAGGACCCCGACCCGACCCGGAGTGAAGCACCCGACCCGAATCGAATGGAAGATGACAAGGATGGAGGACCGACCCGAACCGACGCTACCGAACCGAACCGAGTTCTAGGACTGTTACCGCACGTCAACTTTTCTGAAGACCCACTCCAATTCGATCAAAACCCGAGATGCGAAGGAAGTCCAGATGAGAAGTTAGAGCTCAAGATTTAGATGGGAATCAATGAGTTCGCTTCATGGTTGGGCTTTGCTGCGGGACGCGTGCCACGGAGTTATCGACGTCTATAGCTTTGGACCACTATGGTAGGAGGTACGAAGGCGGATTCAGGGCCATTATGGCATCGGTAGAACCAAGGGCTACGACCAATGAAGTGGGTCATTGAAATGTTTGGTCATGACTCCAAGTGTTTGGCTTGGTCACAGCAGGGTTTCTACAAGTCGGGATTCGTCGTTACCTCAGTTTGTCTAGTGTTCCAAAGTGGTAGATGTCGTACGCTTTACGCACTGAGTGAGATATGTGAGGATGGTTGCTATGGATGAATTGTTTGCTATCATTGCGACATGCACACCCCACCCCCGTATTCTTACACTATTTATTATGGCACCTTAGAGCATTGTACGGTATGTGGTACTAACTCTTTGGTTGCAGGTCCAGGTTCAGGTATGGTTTAGTATACCTGTTATTACTCTGTTTAGATGCTTATCGCTCATACCAGGCTTTATGTTTGACCCAGAGTTTTATGTCTCTTCTTATTACTCTGGGTGCTCACACGAGCAGACTAGAGACAGGTTAGCTGGTGATGCACGGGTAGATGATCCGGAGACGAGCAGGAGGCTTCCACGTAATATATATAGTATTCTCCCTGTATTGCTGAAGATCACTGCTTGGGCATTGGTGGTGTATCTTCTACTTTAGTTTTCTTTTGATTAGAGACAGTAAATTTGGAAAGTTGTAATAAGCTGTATTTGGATTTCCGCTGCTCTGATGTTGACATTGATTATTAGTTATCAGCTTATACACTGTCTCACCTGTTTTATGTCAAGTATGTTATTATTATATTTTATTCCATGCGCTGTGAGACATTCTACAGGTTCCTTGATTAGTTCATTCCCTTCTTTCCTTTCTTTGGCGACCGTTCCGTGCTAGTCGGGACATGTGTACAGCGCACTTTCGGAGGAAATGCAGGCTGGTGCGGGGCGGGCCGTCACACTTGGTATCAGAGCTCTAGGTTGCGTAGTTAACCTAGGGAAGTTATCAGGGAGAGATAATATACATATACGAGAGAGAGCGTATTTGTAATTACTTTGGTTTTTAAAAGCTATATATATATACTATTAGTAGTATAAGGATGAAGTCGTACTGCACTAGCACCACTATGGAGTCGTAAATCGTTTCCTTTTTCAGATTGACGATGAGCCGAGATACTAGAGGTGCCGGCAGGGGAGCCAATAATGGGAATGCTGCTGACATGAGGACGATGTTTACTGACCTCATGAGAGAGATGCTTAGAGATGTACAGAGGGCAGCTCCCAATGGTGGAAATGGTGGTGGTCCAATAGTGCAGGCGCCGAGGGTCGACTTCGCCAAGCTGAATAAGGACTATACTAGCCTTGGTGGGAAGCCGTTCCACGGAACGGAGTCGGCCATGGATGTTCAAGATTGGTTGGATAGTTGCGAACGTATCTTCGAGGATTTGGGTATCGAAGATGCGATGAAGAGAAAGCTAGCGTCCCGTCAGCTGCAAGGGCGGGCAAAGAATTGGTGGAATGCTATAAAGGCAGCTACTCCCGAAGATCAGATTACTTGGGAGCAGTTTAAAGCTCGCTTCAGTGAGAAGTTCATTCCAGCTGCTCAGAAGTCAGTGATGTTTAAGAAGTTCTTGGAGCTCAAGCAGAATGGTAGGGCTGTCTCGGAGTATATTGCTGAATTTGACACTTTGTCAAAATATGGGTTATCTCTTATTGATACTGCCGAGAAAAAGAATGAGAAATTCATAACTGGTTTGGATCAGTACTTGGGGGAAAGACTTATTAACCACATCGATGAGTCGTTTGAGTCGATCATAGGGAAAGCATTGAGGTCAGAAAGTCTCTATCCTAAGTCGAAGACTGAGGTTACACCCGCAGATGAGCCAAAGCCACAAGCAAGTGGTGGAGGCAAGGGTGGTTGAATTTACCAGCCTTAAATCAAGGAAGAATCAATTACCCCAGAATAAGAGAAAGCAGAACCAAGCTAAGGATGGCCAGAAGAAAAAGAATAAGCAAGATGTTGAGTGCTTCAGCTGTGGTAAGAAGGGCCATTATGCTAGTAATTGTCGGGCCAAGCCAGCGGATAGGAAGTGCTTCAACTGTGGCCAAATGGGACATCACAAGGACAAGTGTCCACAGCCCCCTAAGGAAAAGCAAATGGTGAAAGCCTACGCTCTTAATGCTATTCCTTCTTCGTCGAATGCCCCAACAGCGGCGGAGAAGGGAAAGAATGTCGTCATTCAAGGTATGCTTTCGGTTTATGATGTTCCTGTTAGAGTTTTGTTTGATACCGGAGCTTCCAGTTCTTTCATATCTAGTGACCTGGTAGATAGGTTGGGATTGGAGCCCGAGATTGTCGATAGACCTTTAGTAGTGACGAACCCGATTGGTGGTTCGACTAGCCTTAGCATGATTTGTCGTAATGTGGTCTTATCGAGTCATGGATGCATGTTTGTTTGTGATTGCTTTGTTTTGGGCTTTACTGGGTTTGGCATTATTTTGGGAGTAGATTGGCTCCAAAGATATGGGGTGGTGGTAGACTGTGAGGGCTTGTTGGTGACAGCTAGAGCGGATGATGGGCGGAGGATAGTGTTTGGTGGTCTACCCAGTAAGGGGGTATTGGCTAGTTTTCTAAACTCCCTCGACATTCCGCATAGTGAGTTGTCAGGTTTGCCCGTGGTTGGCCAGTATCCGGATGTTTTCGAAGAAGTGACCGGACTTCCACCACACCGAGAGATTGAGTTTCGTATTGATTTGGTAAAGGATGCCAGGCCTATAGTGATGCCACTTCGTCGTATGGCACCAAGAGAGCAGCGAGAGCTCGAGGTGCAAGTTAGCGATCTTTTGAAGAAGGGATTTATCAGAAGGAGTGTTTCTGAATGGGGAGCACCAGTTGTGTTTGCTACCAAGGAGGATGGTTCCCTTCGTTTGTGTGTAGACTACCGCGAATTGAATAAAGTGACGAGGAAGAACAAGTATCCTCTACCGCGGATAGATGATTTGTTTGATCAGTTGAGTGGCGCGAGAGTATTTTCTCAGTTGGATCTCGCGACAGGTTTTCATCAGCTTAGAGTGGAAGCTGAGAGTATAGCTAAAACGACATTTCGGACGCCGTCTGGGTTTTATGAGTGGTTGGTCATGCCATTCGGGCTGACCAATGCCCCAGCATATTTTGTGGATCTTATGAATAGGGTATTCAGAGATCAGTTGAATAAGTTTGTCCTTGTGTTCGTTGATGATATTTTGGTCTACTCGAGGACAGAGGAAGAACACAAGGGACATTTAAGAGTAGTGATGGAGGTGTTGAGAAAACACCAATTGAAAGCAAAGTTTTCTAAGTGTCACTTCTGGAAGAGGGAAGTGAGGTTCTTGGGCCATGTTGTATCAGAGAATGGTATTGCCGTGGACCCGGCAAAGGTGGCTACGGTACAGGATTGGCCTACGCCCAAGAGTGCAACAGATGTAAGAAGTTTCTTGGGGTTAGCGGGATATTATCGTAAGTTTATCCAAGGTTTCTCCAAGATAGCAGCACCATTGACCCAGTTGACCAAGAAGAATCAAGCTTTTGTCTGGGATGAAAGGTGCGAGAATGCATTTAAAAGTCTAAAGGACAAGTTGACAAGCGCACCAGTGTTAGTCATTCCTAAAGGGGATGAAGAGATGACGGTATACACGGATGCCTGTGGTACCGGACTGGGTGCTGTATTGATGCAAGGCGGTAGGGTTGTAGCTTACGCAAGTCGGCAATTGAAACCGCACGAGAGAAGATACCCTACCCATGATTTAGAATTGGCAGCAATCGTGTTCGCGTTAAAGATGTGGAGACACTATCTCTTGGGAGAAAGATTTGAGCTGTTTACAGATCATAAGTCGTTAAAGTATCTCTTCTCTCAGAAAGATCTGAATCTCCGTCAGCAGAGATGGTTAGAGTTCTTAGCTTCCTATGATTTTGACATCGCATACACACCGGGAAAGGGCAATGCGGTGGCTGATGCATTGAGTAGAAGACATGCCAGCTTAGGGGCTATGTTCCTTGAATGGAAGCAACTGGAGTTTATCGCGGGGTTTGATTTCAGACCAAAGTGCGAATTGGATCCAGAAATGTTAGCAAGTTTGACGATCAGACCCACTTTAATTGAGTGGATCGGCTCTAGTCAGAGGGACGATCCTGATCTATTGGAAATCATCTCCAAATTAGAGATGGGTATCGATGAGGAGATGAACAAGTTTGGGCTTGATCGAGATAGATGGCTTAGAAAGAATGGAAAGCTTGTTGTACCCAATGTCAATGGATTGAGGGATGAAGTGCTTAGAGAATGTCATCACTCAAAGCTGACTATACACCCCGGTGGTAATAAAATGTATAGAGACATGAAACGGACTTACTACTGGGAAGGAATGAAAAGAGACGTTGGGAAGTTTATATCCAAGTGCATGAATTGCCAGCTAGTTAAAGCCGAGCAAAAGAAGCCTAGTGGATTGTTACAGCCATTGGAAATTCCCGAATGGAAATGGGAGCAAGTCTCGATGGATTTCATTGATGGTTTACCAAGGACTAGATCGGGACATAATAGCATTTGGGTGATTGTGGACCGATTGACCAAAAGTGCAAGATTTATACCAGTCAGATCGACCAGAACGGCAGCTAAGTTAGCAGAATTGTATATGAAGTGGGTAGTGAGATTTCATGGAGTACCCAAAAGCATTGTGAGCGACCGAGACCCGTTGTTCACTAGTGGGTTTTGGAAGAGCTTACAAGAGGCTCTAGGGTCAGAGTTACATCTCAGTACCGCATATCATCCTCAGACCGACGGTCAGACGGAGAGGGTGAACCGTATCTTGGAAGACCTCTTGAGAGCATGTATATTGGACTTTGGTGGATCATGGGATGACCATTTGCATCTAGTAGAGTTTGCATATAATAATAGCTACCAATCCAGTATCGGTATTGCTCCGTTTGAAGCTTTGTACGGAAGGCTGTGCAACTCACCATCATGTTGGATAAAGACTGGCGAGAAGTTTATGCTTGGACCAGATGTGGTGAGGGAAACTTCAGGTAAAATCAAGACCATTCAACAACGAATGAAGGCTGCCCAGGATAGACAGAAGAGTTATGCTGATAAGAGGAGAAGGGACGTAAAATTCTCCGTTGGCGACTTGGTGTTTGTCAAGATTTCTCCGTTGAAGAGCGTAATACGATTTGGCAGGAGAGGCAAGTTGGCACCAAGATTCGTTGGCCCATTCCCTGTTCTCGAACTAGTCAGGAATTTGGCATATAGGATTGACTTACCAGAGAAGATGGCGGGAGTTCACAACGTATTTCATGTTTCCCAACTAAGGAAGTTCGTTCACGACTCAGATATGACTATTTCACCTGATCAGTTAGAGGACTTCGAAGTAGAACCCGAGGCGGTTGGGAACCGCAAGCCGGCCCGTATTGTCGAGCACGACATGAAGCAACTTCGAAGGAAGGCGGTGAAGCTAGTCAAGGTACAGTGGAGCGAGGACGAGAAAGATTGTACTTGGGAGACAGAGGAGAACATTAGGAAGTCACACCCAGAACTCTTTGCCTGGTAAGATTTTGACTTCGATTTAGTTTTCCGCATGCTAGGATAGGCTTGTTCGCTTGTTTTGCATGATTGCTTTGTTGTATGTGGTTGTTAGGCATGCGGGATCTTTTGTATGTTTTGGGTTAAGGAATTTCGGGGGCGAAATTTCTTAAGGGGGGAGAGTGTAACGACCCGCATTCTACGCATCATAGAATCGTAGAATATTTATTTCTGTCACATACGAAGTCGTATGGTCATGTAACTTTGGGGGACGACTATTGGGGTCATTTCCCATGTTCATGATTTTTCCCGATTTTTAAATGACCATTTTACCCCTAGTTATCACTGTTTTGGCCATAACTTTTGACTGGAAAGGGATTTTGACCTGAAACCACTTCCATTGGCTCCGGATGATGGTTTCTCTTTCCGTAGATTGGTCACATTAGCCAAACGGACTCACCGTTTGGGAGATATGGCTGAAACAAGTTTCAGATGGTGAAAAACAGCTTAATTGGGCTTAAACGGGTGATTAGCAGCTAGGCCCAAGGGGAATTTCGGGTTTAGGGAGATATAGGTGCTGATTAGGGTTAGAAAACATTTCTTTAGACATTTTCCAGCCGCCACTTTCATTCCTCTTAACCTAGCCATGGCCTCCACTCTCTAAATCTCTCTAAAACACCCAAAAATCACTTTCTAATTGAAGATTAGGCTTAGCAAACATCAAATCAAGGAGTATTGGCACGAGAATCGAGGTAGAGCTGCTGTGTAAGATTGGGAACATCACCAAATCAGAGAATATTTCAGTTTTGGGGTTTTAGTTGTGGCCAAGGTGAGTGATAGCATCATTTTGACACTAATTACGGTTAATTAAGGGTAATTAGTGAGGATTAGCGAATTTATACACTAATAAATTCTGGAAAAATGTTTAGAAATTCGTAAATAACATTTTATGCCTCTGTTAGAAATTTGGTTCGATTTGATTAAGTTTTGTTAACCCTATGATTAGTTTTACTTAACATGCTTAAGGGAAAATAAGGGGTTTTGGGCACATTTGATCCATTTTGACATATGAATTCATTGTTTTGGTGTTTGTGGTTAGTTTGCTATGTTGCTATGACTCTATGGTATGTTTTATGATTGATTAGAATAGTTAGATTTGTCAAAAACGTCGTCGAATGGCGTAAACAAGTTGCTGGAAAAAGTTGCAGAAAGCTGTGCAGAGCTTCGGATCGGATCGGATGGGGGCTCGGATCGGATATGTGAACTGGGCAAGAAACCCGACCCGAATCGGAGTTTGGCACATAGAAGACTTGGCAAAAAGGAAGGCCGTTCCCTTAGAGTTGGAGTGGACAAGGGGATCGGATCGGAAGGATAATGGAAGTCAGATCGGATCGGCTCAAGAATGGAAGGCTACGACTAGAGTAAGGCGAAGTGATCGGATCGGATCGGAGTAGATGGAAACGAGGGAGCTGATTGGAGAAGGAGAATGAGCTGGAGGAGGGCAGCACCCCGACTCGACCCGGAGGAGGACCCCGACCCGACCCGGAGTGAAGCACCCGACCCGAATCGAATGGAAGATGACAAGGATGGAGGACCGACCCGAACCGACGCTACCGAACCGAACCGAGTTCTAGGACTGTTACCGCACGTCAACTTTTCTGAAGACCCACTCCAATTCGATCAAAACCCGAGATGCGAAGGAAGTCCAGATGAGAAGTTAGAGCTCAAGATTTAGATGGGAATCAATGAGTTCGCTTCATGGTTGGGCTTTGCTGCGGGACGCGTGCCACGGAGTTATCGACGTCTATAGCTTTGGACCACTATGATAGGAGGTACGAAGGCGGATTCAGGGCCATTATGGCATCGGTAGAACCAAGGGCTACGACCAATGAAGTGGGTCATTGAAATGTTTGGTCATGACTCCAAGTGTTTGGCTTGGTCACAGCAGGGTTTCTACAAGTCGGGATTCGTCGTTACCTCAGTTTGTCTAGTGTTCCAAAGTGGTAGATGTCGTACGCTTTACGCACTGAGTGAGATATGTGAGGATGGTTGCTATGGATGAATTGTTTGCTATCATTGCGACATGCACACCCCACCCCCGTATTCTTACACTATTTATTATGGCACCTTAGAGCATTGTACGGTATGTGGTACTAACTCTTTGGTTGCAGGTCCAGGTTCAGGTATGGTTTAGTATACCTGTTATTACTCTGTTTAGATGCTTATCGCTCATACCAGGCTTTATGTTTGACCCAGAGTTTTATGTCTCTTCTTATTACTCTGGGTGCTCACACGAGCAGACTAGAGACAGGTTAGCTGGTGATGCACGGGTAGATGATCCGGAGACGAGCAAGAGGCTTCCACGTAATATATATAGTATTCTCCCTGTATTGCTGAAGATCACTGCTTGGGCATTGGTGGTGTATCTTCTACTTTAGTTTTCTTTTGATTAGAGACAGTAAATTTGGAAAGTTGTAATAAGCTGTATTTGGATTTCCGCTGCTCTGATGTTGACATTGATTATTAGTTATCAGCTTATACACTGTCTCACCTGTTTTATGTCAAGTATGTTATTATTATATTTTATTCCATGCGCTGTGAGACATTCTACAGGTTCCTTGATTAGTTCATTCCCTTCTTTCCTTTCTTTGGCGACCGTTCCGTGCTAGTCGGGACATGTGTACAGCGCACTTTCGGAGGAAATGCAGGCTGGTGCGGGGCGGGCCGTCACAATAACAGTATCTACCAACTATTGTACTGACATTATGCAAACACACAGAAACCAGGGAAACAAGTAAAAATTTGCAATATGCGTTTCTAACATAAGATATTCTATGTTCACCTATAATTTTAAAGTTGATTTTGTTGACGGTTGTACAGTTAATGACAAGAACAATCTTTCCATCGAACATATATATGGTAGACTTCAGATTAACTGGTCCTAGAGTTAATATCCACCCCTATTGTAAGCATAGCTTGTTAGACAAACTTGTAAGGGCTTTATAACACATTTTATCCAAGTAGACAGGGAAAATCAACGTAGAACCATTAATTAGATAAGGACATTTGGTCCATTCCTATTGAAAAATGACATTACCCCATCAATGCCAGGAAGTGAAAATCTGCATCAAAAACCCACAAAGCCAAACCAAATACACCATTCGCTAGCATCATTAACTGTTAGATGGAGCCCCCATATTATCACAAAACCAATTGGCAATGTGAAGGGTGAACTCATTATACTTATACAGGATTAATTTTACAAATTCCCCAATGTGGGACTTGTCTCAACACGCCCCCGCACGTGTGGCATATCATGAGCCTAACACGTGGACCTTTATATTGGGTGACGTGGATAAGTGTGGCATTGTGCGCACGAATTAAACCTGCTCTAATACCATGTTAGATGGAGCCCCCATATTATCACAAAACCAATTGGCAATGTGAAGGGTGAACTCATTATACTTATACAGGATTAATTTTACAAATTCCCCAATGTGGGACTTGTCTCAACATTAACTGCCATAACTAATACAATCAGTATCAAAATGCCAAACGCAGGAGGAAATTAAGCCACATCATAAACATCAATTATTATCGACCTTATCTAAATTGAAGCAAACCAAATACTTGAAAAATCATGGAACTAAAAGGACTATAGTTGCGATTTTACCTTAAGACCATTGAAACAGAACTAGCTCGAACAAAGATAAAATCCTAATTCATGCTGAAGAGAAGAGCCACTATTAATTAAAAAAACTCGTTGAATTAATTAAATTGAATCAAAGGAGAAATGAAAGAAGCAAAAAAGTTGCATTTTACCTCGGTTTTGCATGTTTAACGAAAATCGGAAAAGAGAAATAGTGCGGCCAGAAAATGATTAGGATAAAATAAACCGTTTGCTTTGTTTTCGGTTTGGGTTTTCAATTTTTCAGCTGGGCTGAAAACGTTAAAAAGAAGAAAAAACTGTTTTGGGTTTTCTTTGTTTGGCCCATTTTTGAAAATGGTAAATTTTGAAAACGAGTATTTGGAAATTAAAAAGAACATGTTTTAAGTATTTTGCAAGATGGAAAATTAAAAATGAATCAAAAATGGCAAACTAGACGCACCCTTACTTTTTCATTTATGTTTGTTATTGTAACTAGAAGGCTATAGCACCGAAATCCATAATTATTATTGTGAAACTCATAATCAAGTGGAGCAAGTTCTTTGTCACTACGCTTTCGTCCTGCCAATGAATATTGGTGATTTTGAATGTAACCAAGGCACTACAACAAGATCTAGATTGGTTTATTTCTTAGACAACCAAGTAAAAAGGACAACTTCTACACTGTTATTTCTTGTAGACCACTTGCAGAGCCCAACCCTGTAACACCACGCATTTTATGACAATTAAAATTTTAAATAGTGCATATGTGTATATATATATACATAAACATAAATATTTAAAAAAAGAGATTGGTTGCATGCAGTTTAATTATGTTGCATGCAATGATTTACAAATATTATGTATTAATAAGAAAAGAAAAATGATAGAAAATGATGCATGCAAATTGATAAAGTTACATGAAATGGTTTAAATGAAATATTGTAACAAACATGAAAAGAAGGAATAAGAAAAGAACAATGACCACCGTTGTACAAAGTCATGTTAACAAAAGGCTAAGTAGTCCAGTTGGTTAGAGCATGTGCTTTCATGCGAGAGGTACAGATTTCGATCCCCGTCGGTGCCATATTTTTATTTTAAAGGAACGACTAAAATAACACATATTCATAAGAGAAAATATGTATAAACGCACATATAAGAAAAATTATACATATAAGGAAGAATAAAAATATATGTATACATGAATATGAAAATATATGCGTATATATGTGCAAAAAAATAATACATATATACACAAAGGAGAAATTCAAAAAAAAGCTGTAATCAAAGAAATGTGATAAGGATTGAATAACATCATAACACCGTTTTAATTTTGAAAACGAAATAAAAGTTTTGCATATATATATATATACGTATAAAATGGTCATTTGAAGTTTTGTATACATATAAGAAGATTATATGTAAATATAATACTTAAACAGATCAAAGAAAATATAACGGGATACTCATCAAACATTTAAAATAAAAAAAATGTTTAAACAGTAAACATCATATCAAAAAACGCTCGTGGGACCCAGGGAGTCGACACACACATAGGGAGGTCAACCCTAGGGTCGACACACACACAGGGGGGTCGACCTCGGGGCCGACCCACCCCAGATCTGGCTAGATTCATCAATGAATCTGGATGGTTTTCTTAACCATGTTCGTTGCTGGCTCAGCGCTGCATGTACGATAAGATCCTGAACACCTATAAATAGGCTAGTAGAGCCTAGCCTAAATTTCACATTTTCTGAGAAGCCGCCTAAGCTCTGACATTCTTCTTCCTACTTAAATCTCTTCAAAAAATAGAATAATTAGTTTAGGAAAATTCTGATTCAAGATCTGGAGGAAAAGAACGTATATCAATAAAGAAGGTGTTCTGAATTCTATTCGAAGTAAGGCAAATTCTTGGATCTGGTCAATTTGACTTTCTCCTCTTTCTTCCTTTTTTCTTTTAGTTAAGAATTATGGACCCGTGGTTGATTAGGTTCTAAATTCAGTTAGGAGAACCATGGAATGCTAGATTTGGACCAGATTCATGATTTGGAAAGCAATTAGGTGAGTGGATTTAAAATATATCTTTTTGATAATGGTATATTTATCATTTGACATTACCCGTTAATATGAAATGTAAATTTGTTAAAATGATTAATATGTTGAAATGTTAATATGATATGTTGCAATATTAATGTGTTGAAATGTTAATATGTTGAAACGTTAATAGGTTGAAATGTTAATATGTTGAAATGTAAACCGGCTGAAACGTATAAACCTGTTAAAATATGTGGGAAACGATTACTATTATATGCATACATGTTCTAATTACATGTTAATCTGTGGCATATTATGTACTTGAACCCTTGACTATAAAAACTAGGATAATTACATGTTAATTTGTTAAAATGGAATAATTACATGATTTAATAATTACACATTATTTTAGAATGAAGTTAATTACATGTTAGGAAGAACATGCAACATGATAATCAGATAAAGGACTTAATATGATATTAAGTATGACATGTGTAAAAATAGATTACAGCAAAATTCGAAAAGAATGGATAATGCGTAAATTTACAGAAAATAGAAAACTATAACAGCACTTAGACACGAGGTTAAATTCAACTTATGGTAGAGGTCTGCCCGGAACCACCCAGCAAATCCAGCATTCACAAGCTGTTAATTTAATGTGATGGGTCTAGTGCGTAAATATACATGTGATAGTGCTAAGACACGAGGTTAAGTCCAACTTGTGGTATAAGTTTGCCCGGAATCGCCCGACAAATCCAACATCCATAAGTGGTCGGCTTAATGTGAGAGGTCTAGTGCATAAACATATATAGGAATATATGTATATAAAAGGATAGAAATAAATGGCACTAATTATGATGAATAGGAAATGAATGAAAGTTACAACAATAAAAGAAGTGGAATGAACGGGGAATGATAATAACCTATTATAATTAATTACATTAATGGGAATGTTAGATAATAGGTAGTCTTGTCCTAGGGACAAATGGAAATTATAACATAAGTTATAATAAATGGAAAGGAAACTTATTAGTAAATCTTATTTAACAGAACTAAGTTAATAAGTAAACAACGACAAGTTGTAGGGACAGTGTAAGATGAAATTATGATTAAATGAGAAAGAACAAGGTGAATATCTGGGATGAAATAAGTAATATTTAATCATACATAATAAGTGACATGTTAAACAGAAAACATGTGAATTGAGATGAAGTATACTTAATTACATATTAAGTAAAACATGTTATTATAACTGTGGAATCAGATAATGAATAATATAAAGGGATTGTAGATTATAGATCTTGGATTACAATCTAGAGAATAACATGTTATGGGCTTATTAATAAACTTAGATGGATTAAGTTATAACTGAAATTAATAAGCAAGAGGAGCTTGGTAACTCGAATAAGAAGTTAATGTGAATGGGAACAACCGAATTAACTGGAAATCTGAAGATGAAGAGCAAGCGCATAATTTAATGTTTAAACATAGGGTCTAATAACACATCAACCTGAAGAGCTTGGGCCAGTCCGTACATCTTAAGGTGAATAACCCAACAGGGTAGATCATCGCGGTGTCATGGGACATGAGGGGAGCACACGCCCATCTGATTGTTCTGCCTCTTACGCATGTTGTTCTGCTGATATTTTGTTGGCTCTAAAGGACTAGAAGGGGAAGCAAGTGGTTTCCTGGGACGTGGAGGGTACTCTTAGTAGTCCTATGTGCTGTGAGCATTCAATTGTGCTCGCAGAGGTTAGGTCTGCGCGTTATTACCCGGTGAGTATACCTTGACTGCCATGATAATGGGCAGTTAGAAGGCTTTAGGGAGGCATAGGTGATCTTACGATCCACGGTTGCCTTGTGATTGGGATGGGTTACGACCATTTTATCGAGTACTGACAGGTCTAACCATTTGTTGATGGTAAGACGTCAGGTACCTACTGTAACATCCCACATTCGTTAAGGTCACTCACAAAGGGAATGCCTTAACTTCAGTGGAGAGTTATAGGTAAAAGATATAGATAAATTACAAGACAGGCAAAATTAAAACAGCGGAAAATAGAACTTTACTTTACTGATCAAATAGTTTGTACAACAACTATCTTCCAATCCCAGAATACCTGTCTTACAAAATAAAGAAGCATAAAATAACATTTATATTCCCTAATGTAGTGTGAGCTATCCATAGCAATGGAAAAGAGAATCCAAGCAAAACATTTATATTCAGTTGAATTCACTTTCCTTAAATAAGCGATTAAAAAAATTCTTACTTAAACCGTAATATTCACAACACGTCCCATTTTAAAATCTCGTCTTGGAACTTGGGTTATTTCTTTATAAAACTCCTATTGCTCTTTTGGTCAAACTATATTGTCCATTTTTTTACCCTTTAATTTAATTCAAATTAAAGCCATAACTTTCAATATTAAAATAAACATTAATGTTAAAATTAACTATATTAACACTGAATAATTCAATGATCACTTCAATTTATAGTAGATCGAAGATTTAACTAATATTTAACACTATTCAATTCCTTTAACGAATTTTCAAATTAATTCCATTATATATTTCAGTTAAAAACGGTTGATTCCACCAACCGTACACACCAGTTAACTATTAACTGATTTTCCATTTGTCATTTCCCGTTTAAATCAATTGAACAATTTAATTAATTTAAAATCACTATTTAATTGTCTTAAAATCAATTATCTCATTTTACCAACACGTAGGAAATTTCTATGTTACCCTACATTCAGAACATGTAGATCATAAGATTTTCCTATTTAAACCATTTACATAATTCTTCTATAAACTTGATCAAAAATATATTTTTATAAATTTCTAATTTAACTATTTATATAAAAGAACTAAAAAGCTTTAATTCAGTTATAAAATAATTTATAACTTTAAAACTGCGTAAATTCACCAAACGATAAACCGACGTCCGAAACAACACATTTTGGGCCATTCACTGCCAATTACCCAATCAACACTGTCGGTTGATTTTAAAACACAACACAGGTGAATATTTATTCAACCGTCACATACAGACAACTTTTCAACCATATGGGTTCAATCAGTTCAAATATCAACAATATAAAACAAACAAATAACATATACAATATTTGAGGAATCCGGTCGGATCCCTCCAACCAGTTCTTCACTGCACCACAGCCCGTCATACTTTTCATAATAATATATGAAATAAATTTCATATGATCCACCAGTTTTAAAACGATTAAATAACAGCAACCAATCAATCAAATAAACAGCCACTAGCAACCAATCAACCAATTTATACTTTTAAAGGTAAATTATATTTTAATATGAATTTACCACATCACAGAATTCCAGAAGGTGTGAGAATTAACTCACCAGATTTATTCTGTCGATGGTTGATGCGTTTGTTCCTTTAAATCTTGAATCGAACGTTCAAAATTTGCTGAAATTTTAATTGCGTCAGATCAGTGCCTAGTCAGTGCCATCGCCTAGGCCTTGTCCCTGCGATCCCAACGGATCCAGTTTCGTCAGATTTCGTTATCGTACGTGAGAAATACGCTGAATTAAAGTTTGAATCTGTATACGATCAATTAACTAATTAATTAATTTAAAAACTTTAATTACCTTCATTAACAGTCGCCACGTCATCATCGGACAAAACAAAAACGCGTCTTCATTTTCTCCTACTCCCCAAACCTGACTCCCCTTTCTTTCTTCCTCCTTGAAAAACACGGTACCAATCCCACCTCGTACTGGCCACCACCGTCGACCTTGGACCGACCCTGACCATCGCGCCACCACCGCCCATCCACCAGGACCCCACGCCAGTGACGCCGCCACTTCAAATCGACTAACCCGCCTGAATTTTAGGTTTCCCCTTTTCCTGTTCATCCATCAACTCCCGCCGCCACATACGCCTACAGCCAGCCGGACCTCCACCGAACTGACCTCCACTCGACCCTGCAACTTCCACTTCTGTAACACCCCACATCCGTTAGTGTCACTCACAAAGGGAATGCACTAAGTTTTGTGGAGCATTTAAGGTAAAAGATGCAGATAAATTACAAGACAGACAAAATTTAAAACAAGGAAAAATAGAACTTTACTTTATTGATAAAATACTTTGTACAACAATTGTTTTCCAACACCAGAATATCTGTCTTACAAAATAAAGAAGCATAAAATAACAATTTATATTCCCCAATGTAGCATGAGCCAGCCATAGCAATGGAAAAGAGAATCCAAGTAAAACTTCGACTAATCTTCAGCTTGGAAAGAAAACTGAGCTTAAGCAGTAACATTCCCTCCCTGCGGACCTGGGGAGGGGGGGCGGGGGAGAAACGGAAGACAAGAAAGCGAAAGAAAACAGAGTCAGACATAAAGTCTGGTAAGTTCAGTAACTTTCAGCATGTGAATAGGGAAAAGCAACACGACATGAATTAACTGAATACAAGATAATACCATGATGATAGGGCAAACAAGATAATATAAGATTAACGCAAGAAATGCTAAGACAAGATAAGATATGCTTCGCTACTTTCTCTGCTTTGCTATTACCTTGTTATTCTGATTTCTATATCTCTGCACCACCTAACTGGTGTCTCAACTAGTAATCTGTATAAAATGAAAACGTGATCCCAATCCCTATAATTGCGGTTGTCTTTAGGTGTACATCTATTATTTATTACCGAGATCTAATCTAAGGTTTTCTTATCGAGCGCTTCCAAGATTCAACTAAGGTTTATGCGACTTGTCTAATACTTCTCGGATTCGGGATTTATGCCACCTAGGGATTATGCGACCTATCGAACGATGCCCCTAGTCTAGGACACAATACCTAGAGTGGTATATGTTCCCAGACTTTCCCCACGTATGTGTCGCGAATCGTTCATCGCTGTCTAGATGCATATGTCCTGAAATGTGCGACCCGAGCCTCGTGGCATGGCAAATTAAGAAACACGGTACTCGGTCGGGAGCTTTCAGATATCTGCTGATGCAGATGCTAAGGTCTGTTTTTCCAGTGGCTATGGTCCCACCTGACCCCTCCCTCAACTAATGAAAGGCACACCTTGAAAAATGAGAACTATACACAGGCCCTCCATATGCCCCACTAACCTAAGGCCATCCGCAACCATAACTAGATAGCAAGTATATGGTCTGTTGGAGTTCTCCGCCTTTCCACCTCATGTATCTCGATTAACTCAAGATGGTAGGTAGACGACGGGTCGCTATCACAGGGCCATTTGTCCCGCTGAATCACGCTGGTCCATCCTAGTCTTTAGGTAGCCTTATATTGCAACCAAGGCATACCCTTGGTTCTTCTAACGCAGACCTTAACCTCTGTGAGCCCAGGCGGATCATCTGCATTCTCATAGAGGGATACCAAGAGTACCCTTACATCTCCTCGAATCCTCGGGCTTCGTAACCCAATTCGTTGGAGCCTTCTTTAAGATCAGATGGACGTTCGCTCCTCCTCGTGTTATACTAAGGATTACTACTTAGTTTTCCTAACTAAGGTTTACCACTTAGTTTCCTGAATCGTCATTTTCTTAACTAAGTTTTACTACTTAGTTCTCTTTCTCGTCAAGTTGGATTGGTTAAGTGTCATTAGTCGATACAAGTTAACTTAACCCATTCAGTTGTCATTATAAACTGGTTAAGTTTTATCAGTAATTCACGTTGACTTAACCTTATCATAAACCAAGTTATATTGGTTAAGTATTTCTTATTACTTAATCCTACCCATTCACCTTGTATTGGTTAAGTGTCCATTTTAACCTAACCTTGCCCATCCGTTTTAACTAACATGTTATAGCGGTTAAGTGTTCCCTTAGTTAACTTAACCTTAACATCTGTTTAATTAACATGTTCTAATGGTTAAGTATTGTCCCTTCATGCTTTAACTTAACCTTGTTCATTTATCACACTATGATGGTTAAGTGTTCTAAGTTTACTCAACCCCACCTTCTAGTCTAGTTAACATGTTATAACGGTTAAACCTTTTTCTTAACCTTACCCACTTGTCTAGTCAACATGTTATAATGGCTAAGTGTTTTCTTTAGTTACTTAACCCCTTACAAATCTTGTCTTGTTAACATGTTAAGTTGGTTAAGTATTCCTATGGACTTAACTCTCCCGTCTAGGGTAACTATTTCTTAGCTTCAAATTATTAAAGCACTAACCACTCACATTAGACAGATATTGTTGCGGTCAGTGGATGTGCCGGTCGGTTCTGGGCAGATTTACACCGCAACTCAATCTAACCTCGGGTCCTTTTGGGCTCAATGCTCTAACCACCCACATTAGATAGGTATTGTTACGGTTGCTGGATTTTGCCGGGCGAATCCGGGCAGTCTTATACCGTAACTCAATCTAACCTCGGGTTAGGCATATTCGTCTTTCTTAGATTTACGTATTTATCCTTTTTTGCTATATGTAAATTGTTAACAACTCTTTTTAAACAAATTTGACCTGTATCATATTCATATGTCATGCCCACTAACATACCTATATTCTAGGCCCAAATCTTGATTTACCGATCATTTAACCCAACTTGCAGTCTTATGCCAATTTGGATCCAGTATTCCTATTTACAGTGCATATTAAAACTAGATTTAATATTCTAGTTTACAATTTATGCCCAAACAAGATTTATTATTCTAGTTTACCATTTATGCCTAAAACTTAGTTTACTAGCCAATACTAGATTGAATGTATCAATTTACATATTCTATAATTCATATCGAATTACTCCAATTTGCATATTAATAGTCACGTTATAATACACGTCCCAAGTTATGCCAAATAATATAGATTTCATGTTATACCCAATTACCCCCGTATTCAAAACGTACGTAGACCATGATTTCACTAGTTTTCCATGAAATGAAACTAATAAGGGAATAGAGGATAAAATGAGACTTGACATAACAGAATAGGCTTGCAAAAGCGAGCCAAATACAAAGATGATGGATCCAGTGTACATAATAGCAAATAGGAATAAACTAAGCAAATTACAACATACGTTTGAGATCCAACATAATCAAAGGGAATATAGGTGATTTGATCCAACATAATGCCAGTTTGGTGTACAATCATAATCGATAACTATAGTGTTAAGGGCATAAGCAACTAAACATAATAGTCATAGGTAGTTAACCATAATAGTCATAGTCATGGTCATGGGTAGTCGTCTAATAGTTATGAATCATAGGCGATTAGCCACAATAGTCATGGATAATTAACCCAAAATAGTCCTAATTAATTATCCTTAATAGTCATAGGCAATTGACTGTAATAGTCTCAAAGTCATAGTCACAGACAATAGTCTTATGTCCAATAGTCATAGGCGTAGGCATAGTCTTATGGGTCCCTAGTCACAATAGTTCTTAATCAGATCCAAAAACATATATAAGCACAGATTTAAATGGAAAGATTAGGCGTATTCTTATATCCATTTAATTTCATGTCCCAAATAGGTCAAGGCGTTCAAATCTAAAAAGTAACTGACTTACATTGATCGGTTTCAAGAAAAAGGATAATAAGATAGTGTTGCTATGATTCGCGTGACATTGCTTGAAGCCGTTGAATTAGTTTTTTTTTATTCTCTTCTTGAGGCTTTACTCTTTATTTGAATCTCCAATTTGATGGTAGTTGATAATCCCAATATGAAATTCGTAGCCGTAGTCTTCAAGAAATAGTCTTCGTGTTTTTATTTTAATTAATTAATTAATTTCAATTATTCCAGAGGCAGCATAAGGAGAGAATGAAATAGTGAAAGGAGAATGAGGCTAGGAGGCTGTTTATATAGGGTTAGGCGGACGAACCTAGACTGAAAACGTGACCAGATACATCAGAATGAACCCAGGCTCAGAACTGGGTTCTGGCACCAGGTCGACCCCCAAGTCGACACTATGGTCGACCTGGTCCCTGGGAGGTCGACACATTGGTCGACCCCCAGGTCGACCTGGTCCTGGGTGGGAAAATTCCCGCCTAGTCTGCACTGGTGTTTGAATTCGAATTTCAAATTCGAATTTCGTGCTGCTTTCAATTCTGAAAATTCCTGAAACTTCGGAGGGTCATATCTCCCTCATACGGACTCCGTTTTTCAAAAACTCAGACTCGTTTCCAAGCAGAATTTCGAGACGAACGCAATGGTGCAACCCGTTTCCCTTGATTCTTATTTTAAAATTTAATTCTGCCTTGATTTCTGGTTTTAACATGTTATATAAAAAAAATACGGGGTGTCACATTCTCCCCCCTTAAAAGGATTTCGTCCCCGAAATCTTCAAGTTAGGAAGAATGTATCCTACCATCCAATCAACAATCTACTCAACCATTCAATCACAGACATTCATTGTCCTTAAAAAGATTTCTAATGCTTTCATGTTCATATGCATAGTGTGTGTATATGTCTTTATCTAATGCAAAATCAGGCGGTCTACTGATTCAGTTGACCTCCTTGATGCGAATTATGTCAGTGCCATGCGTCCAATCATGTATGCAAGCATACCTAGTCATGTAAATACTACATGTGTGCATAGCCATTCATCCATATGCAATATCCATATGATAACATATTCAATTAAATCCGTTAAGCAAACTCATATATGCTAATGTAATATGAAAGTGACCGAGTCGTTCTAGTGCCTAGGTGTATATATATGCATCCACGAGCAGCCACTTGCAACCATAAATCATAACATGTTTCAAATACATGTTTACATCCATTGGCTTCTACCTAAGGATCGATGATACGCCCTAGAGGATATACCTTAAAAAGCTAGAAACAAGTAGACATAAAACTCCTAGAGAAAGGATATACCCTTAAGAAAAAGGGTATGATGCACGTATCTAGTCTTCAGTCTTCTAAGTCGCATTTTTTGAGCTTCTCTGTACCGTACCTTATCTAGTTAATATTCACAATTGTGAAGCTTCTTGACCTCCATTTCCAAAACTATCGTTGATCGGATAGCTGGCTTTTTCATTGTCAACTGGATATATGCGGAAGTCTATCCCACGTTTTAGGGGTAAACCCCTAACCTAATCAAAACATCTGCGTACTCATGGACTATTCTAACGGATTGCAAATCATCAATAAATGTATTAAGCGATTCTAGATAGCTAAGCCTAATTGATCCTTTTAGGATCACGAAATCTCGAGGGTATTTCCAAGGAAAGTAAAAAGTCTAACTTTCAGAATTACTAGCCAATCAACCCATGCCTAGGATCAACTCATAGCCCATGGAACCAAAACATTACGCTTATACTCAACACCTAATGTGGCCGTTCTCATATCCCTACAAACCAAAGGTAAACGGGCCGAACCACCAAATTTGGATCTGAGACTAATTGGGATCTTCAACTATACAAGTATCTAGGTGCAGAGACTGAACTATGGAAGCAGGTATAAACGAATGCGAAGCGCTAATATCAAAAGAGTACTAACAAGTTGATCAAATGAAAAGCTAAACTTTTCCAACAAAGACTTTTACTATCTCTCTCTCAGGTATGCTGGTGTTTGAAAGCACGTACTTGTCCTTCTAAGAATCCTGTACCTCGTTCTCGCCCTTTTGTCCTTAATTATATGCCCTATTATACCATAGTAAAGATACTTCCTCTCGTCTTAGGTTTTATAATTCCTTCTTTCTTCGTGAGCCAAGTCCATATCCATGAATTTCTCATCCTTGGGTTGTTCTCCTTAGCCAAACTCCTCATCCTCTTACTTGTGTAATATGTTGACAGGTCTCTCGAACTCTGCCTCCATCGTACAGAAAACCCTACAAAGCTTGAAAGAAAACTAGCCGCAGGTGAAACTATTATGGCTATAGATGGAAGTCGGGCACTACTTCGCCCTTCGATGAGGTTACCTCCCAGAAAGCCAGGAGCCCCAAAGACTCAAAAAAGAAGGGGATAAGAATTCAGACAGAGGATCAGAAGATGGTGCGTATGGCTTTGGGGAATATGCCTTTAAAACAAGACTTTTCTTTTGAAAATGCTTCTTTTAAAACAGTTTGAAAATAATGTTCAAATCTTTTATCTGATCCAGTAACCTTCAGCTCTGATACCACGTGTAACACCCCACATCCGTTAGTGTCACTCACAAAGGGAATGCACTAAGTTCTGTGGAGCATTTAAGGTAAAAGATGCAGATAAATTACAAGACAGACAAAATCTAAAATAGCGGAAAATAGAACTTTACTTTATTGATAAAGTAGTTTGTACAACAATTGTTTTCCAACACCAGAATATCTGTCTTACAAAATAAAGAAGCATAAAATAACAATTTATATTCCCTAATGTAGCATGAGCCAGCCATAGCAATGGAAAAGAGAATCCAAGCAAAACTTCGACTAATCTTCAGCTTGGAAAGAAAACTGAGCTTAAGCAGTAACATTCCCTCCCTGTGGACCTAGGGGGGGGGGGAGAAACAGAAGACAAGAAAGCGAAAGAAACAGATTCAGACATAAAGTATGGTAAGTTCAGTAACTTTCAGCATGTGAACAGGGAAAAGCAACACAACATGAATTAACTGAATACAAGATAATAGGGCAAACAAGATAATATAAGATTAACGCAAGATATGCTAAGACAAGATAAGATATGCTTCGCTACTTTCTCTGCTTTGCTATTACCTTGTTATTCTGATTCCTATATCTCTGCACCACCTAACTGGTGTCTCAACTAGTAATCTGTATAAAATGAAAACGTGATCCCAATCCCTATAATTACGGTTGTCTTTAGGTGTACATCTATTATTTATTACCGAGATCTAATCTAAGGTTTTCTTATCGAGCGCTTCCAAGATTCAACTAAGGTTTATGCGACTTATCTAATACTTCTCGGATTCGGGATTTATGCCACCTAGGGATTATGCGACCTATCGAACGATGCCCCTAGTCTAGGACGCACTACCTAGATTGGTATATGTTCCCAGACTTTCCCCACGTATGTGTCGCGAATCGTTCATCGCTGTCTAGATGCACATGTCCTGAAATGTGCGACCCTAGTCTCGTGGCAGGGCAAATTAAGAAACACGGAACTCGGTCGGGAACTTTCAGATATCTGCTGATGCAGATGCTAAGGTCTGTTTTTCCAGTGGCTATGGTCCCACTTGACCCCTCCCTCAACTAATGAAAGGCACACCTTGAAAAATGAGAACTATACACAGGCCCTCCATATGCCCCACTAACCTAAGGCCATCCGCAACCATAACTAGATAGCAAGTATATGGTCTGTTGGAGTTCTCCGCCTTTCCGCCTCACGTATCTCGATTGACTCAAGATGGTAGGTAGACGACGGGTCGCTATCACCGGGCCATTTGTCCCGCCGAATCACGCTGGTCCATCCTAGTCTTTAGGTAGCCTTATATTGCAACCAAGGCATACCCTTGGTTCTTCTAACGCAGACCTTAACCTCTGTGAGCCTAGGCGGATCATCTGCATTCTCACAGAGGGATACCAAGAGTACCCTCACATCCCCTCGAATCCTCGGGCTTCGTAACCCAATTCGTTGGAGCCTTCTTTAAGATCAGATGGACGTTCGCTCCTCCTCGTGTTATACTAAGGATTACTACTTAGTCTTCCTAACTAAGGTTCACCACTTAGTTTCCTGAATCGTTGTTTTCTTAACTAAGTTTTACTACTTAGCCCCTTTTGACTAAGGTTTACTACTTAGTTCTCTTTCTCGTCAAGTTGGATTGGTTTAGTGTCATTAGTCGATACAAGTTAACTTAACCCATTCATTTGTCATGTTAAACTGGTTAAGTGTTATCAGTAATTCACGTTGACTTGACCTTATCATAAACCAAGTTATATTGGTTAAGTATTTCTTATTACTTAACCCTACCCATTCACCTTGTATTGGTTAAGTGTCCCTTTTAACCTAACCTTGCCCATCCGTTTTAACTAACTTGTTATAACTGATAAGAGATCCCTTAGTTAACTTAACCCTAACATATGTTTAATTAACATGTTCTAATGGTTAAGTATTGTCCCTTCATGCTTTAACTTAACCTTTTTCATTTATCACACTATGATGGTTAAGTGTTCTAAGTTTACGCAACCCCACCTTCTAGTCTAGTTAACATGTTATAACGGTTAAACCTTTTTCTTAACCTTACCCACTTGTCTGGTCAACATGTTATAATGGCTAATTGTTTTCTTTAGTTACTTAACCCCTTACAAATCTTGTCTTGTTAACATGTTAAGTTGGTTAAGTATTCCTATGGACTTAACCTTCCCGTTCTAGCGTAACTATTTCTTAGCTTTAAATTATTAAAGCCCCAACCACTCACATTAGCCATATATTGTTGCGGTCACTGGATGTGCCGGTCGGTTCCGGGCAGATTTACACCGCAACTCAGTCTAATCTCGGGTCCTTTTAGGCTCAATGTTCTAACCACCCACATTAGATAGGTATTGTTACGGTTGCTGGATTTTGCTGGGCGGTTCCGGGCAGTCTTATACCGTAACTCAGTCTAACCTCGGGTTAGGCATATTCGTCTTTCCTAGATTTACATATTTATCCTTTTTGTCTATATGTAAATTGTTAACAACTCTTTTTAAACAAATTTGACCTATATCATATTCATATGTCATGCCCACTAACATACCTATATTCTAGGCCCAAATCTTGATTTACCTATCATTTAACCCAACTTGCAGTCTTATGCCAATTTGTATCTAGTATTCCTATTTACAATGCATATTAAAACTAGATTCAATATTCTAGTTTACAATTTATGCCTAAACTAGATTTATTATTCTTGTTTACCATTGATGCCTAAAACTTAGTTTACTAGCCAATACTAGATTTAATGTATCAATTTACATATTCCATAATTCATATCGAATTACTCCAATTTTCATATTAATAGTCACGTTATAATACACGTCCCAAATTATGCCAAATAATATAGATTTCATGTATTACCCAATTACCCCCGTATTCAAAACGTACGTACACCATGATTTCACTAGTTTTCCATGAAATGAAACGAACAAAGGAATAGAGGATAACATGAGACTTGACATAACAGAATAGGCTTGCAAAAGCGAGCCAAATACAAAGATAATGGATCCAGTGTACATAATAGCGAATAGGAATAAACTAAGCAAATTACACCATACGTATGAGATCCAAAATAATCAAAGGGAACATAGGTTATTTGATCCAACATAATGCTAGTTTGGTGTACAATCATGATCGGTAACTATAGTGTTAAGGGCATAAGCAACTAAACATAATAGTCATAGGTAGTTAACCATAATAGTCATAGTCATGGTCATGGGTAGTAGTCTAACAGTTATGAATCATAGGCGATTAGCCACAATAGTCATGGATAATTAACCCAAAATAGTCCTAATTAATTATCCTTAATAGTCATAGGCAGTTGACTGTAATAGTCTCAAAGTCATAGTCACAGACAATAGTCTTATGTCCAATAGTCATAGGCGTAGGCATAGTCTTATGGGTCCCTAGTCACAATAGCTCTTAATCAGATCCAAAAACATATATAAGCACAGATTTAAATGGAAAGATTAGGCATATTCTTATATCCATTTAATTTCATGTCCCAAATAGGTCAAGGCGTTCAAATCTAAAAGGTAACTGACTTACATTGATCGGTTTCAAGAAAAAGGATAATAAGATAGTGTTGCTATGATTCGCGTGACATTGCTTGATGCCATTGAATTAGTTTTTTTTGATTCTCTTCTTGAAGCTTTAATCTTGATTTGAATCTCCAATTTGATTGCAGTTGATAATCCCAATATGAAATTCGTAGCCGTAGTCTTCAAGAAATAGTCTTCGTGTTTTTATTTTAATTAATTAATTTATTTCAATTATTCCAAAGGCAACATAAGGAGAGAATGAAATAGTGTAAGGAGAGTGACGCTAGGAGGCTGTTTATATATGGTTAGGCGGACGAACCTAGACTGAAAACGTGACCAGATACATCAGAATGAACCGAGGCTCAGAACTGGGTTCTGGCACCAGGTCGACCCCCAGGTCGACTTGGTCCTGGGCGGGAAAATTCCCGCCCAGTCTGCACTGGTGTTTGAATTCGAATTTCGAATTCAAATTTCGACCTGTTTTCAATTCTGAAAATTCATGAAACTTCGGAGGGTCATATCTCCCTCACACGGACTCCGTTTTTCGAAAACTCAGACTCGTTTCCAAGCAGAATTTCGAGACGAACGCAATGGCGCAACATGTTTCCCTTGATTCTTATTTTAAATTTTAATTCTGCCTTGATTTATGGTTTTAACATGTTATATAAAAAAATACGGGGTGTTACAACTTCAGACTCGCGACCACCACGATGACCAGATCCGCCGGAATCAACCAAGAACCGGCCACAACAAAAAGAAACAACCCCAAATCTGTCTACTCCGATCATCTCAACCCCACGACCACCACAGTCCGTTTCAGACCACCAGACCAGAGCCAAATCAAAGCCCTGTCTCCTCTCTACAAAACCCCCAAGGTCCCGTCGCTCCAAATCAACCCTATCTCTCGAATTTGGGCCAAAACCGAAAACTGTTCTTCATTGTTTATCGGGAATTCCAGCCACCACATTCGACGAAACCACCCCAAATTTTTACTGGAGCTTCCCCCCATCCCGATCTACAACTTTGCCTTTGGTCACCATAGCAAATTCTTCACGGATCGGAAAATATAAATGATTTCGTGATCGGGGGCTTATTTGCAAAATTACATGGCTGAAAATGAGATGGCTGGAAATTTCTGGTTGGGGAGGGGTGGGGGTATATATAGTGGGTTTATATTATTTTAAGTCTACGTGATGAGCGATGTTGACTAACGATTTTTATTTCGTGTCTATCGCATTTTCGAACATCGTTTATTCGCTGCTGCGCTCACTTACAAACCCCGTTCGTGATGCGAATGGACAGCATAGTATAATTTGACGATACGGTCCTAATGAAACTTGTTTCGTCGAATTCCGAGTTCATTTACTCGAATGGCCCTCGTTCACGTTCAAATGGTTGTTTTATTTATATTTTATTTTTCCACACTCACAAATTAACCCCAATTGACGCACCACTTGAAATCTAGCAATAATTTACTGTTGCGGTCCCAATAAAATTTGTTTCGTCGAAAACTGAGGTCGTTTGAATAAAGGCCCTTATATAACTGACCAATTCAAATAAAATAAACCAATTTTAAATACCTCAATATAATAATATTAAAATATTGAAATCGGCCATACACAACCAGAATACCACATACTACCTAGATAAAATATCCCGGGTTGAGTTTGAAGCCAAATCGATATTTAAAATATTTAAAAACCCTCATTTTATATAAACACAACGCTATATATATAAAGGAAATTCCATAATGTTTTTTTTCAAAATTTGATTTGGACATAAAATAAAATCTACAACACGAAAATTGGATTTTTCTCTGCCATTGGAAAGATATCGTTAAATCGGTCCTGACGTTTCTTGTTTCGAGGAAATCCGACTTATTTTGAACCCGGTACGGCCAATTGAAGTTCAAAACGCCAAATCGCGAACTACTGCGCCACTGCAGCTCGTTATTTAATTAAATTATAGATTAAACGTTATAACGTCGTTTTATTAACGAAATATATATTATAATTTCAATGAAAACAATGTTAAACCATTTTAAAATCGCCCGATCATATTCTACTGCAAATCGACATTTTCCCCAAATATGCCAAAATAAAATATTATTATACTATCAATATAATTTAAATATTCAAAACAAATGGTTTAAATTGATTATATATATTCAAATCAATATTTTAAATAATTAAAATATTTTAATAAAATGTCCAGAAAATACGGGACATTACATTCCTTCCCCCTCAAAATAATTTCGTCCTCGAAATTGCAAAGGTAGAAAGAATGCTTCAATCCACTATCTTTATAATAATATTTAATTTAAAATACAATTTTATTTTGAAAATAAATCTAAAAGGTTTTAAAACCGATTTATTTCAAATAAAAGAATTTCCCACAAATTTCCAAAAATTCCTAACTCCTCAAATTTGGAAAAATTTCAGCAGAGTCTCCCCTATACGGAGGACCTTCTGCAATATTGCAGGATCAAGAAATAAATATACATCGACCATCATGGTCAGAAAAATTAAAATCAAATCCCAAAATTCAAATAAAACCAAAATTCCATATTCGCGTAGACGTACCTTTTGGCGAGCGTTATTATGCGATAAGCGATATATTTTATTCGAGCTTGCTCAACTATTGTGCAGCTCCATTCAACTGGATTCAGTTAACTCCAGAATTTCTCTCTTGGATGGATTTTAAACTGAATTGGCACTCCTGCACCTGTTCTCACTCAAACAAACTTATTAGTCATCACAACAATGCCAGTTATGTTCAAAACATCCATACCATTCACACCAACCAATTATACACACAATTCCATCCACCGAGATTATATTTATTTATAATCACTTCATTTATTTCTTTAATTATCCATTCAAATTTGGTTATCTGGATTGATTTATCCAACTTATTCATCTCTATTTGGTTTTCAACCAAGTCGATTCATTTCCAAGTTTATATCCATGAGATCGAGCACACCATCCAAACATATCACACACATCAACATTAACAAATCCAAATAATTTTCCCATACTATAATGATCATCACTTTTATTTTATTATAAAATAAATTGGGCAAAAATAACTTCAAAAATAATTTTAAATCAAATTAGAAATACGCGCTCTCGTATATCCATATCCAAACTCAATCTAGGGTATTGCTAACCCTATCTCTATTGGGTCACGCCACAGAGCCAAGGTTATCACTAAACCAATAGCTCTGATACCATTGTAACGACCCAGCAGGTTTTCGACCTCGAAAATCGACATAAAATCACCTTGTCGACTATTCAAGCATCGAAAACATTGGACTGTCATTAGAAAGAAATTAGAGGGTAGAAAAGTAAGAAAGAAATATTAGAATAGAAGAAAGAAGAAGAACACATCAGAATCTCACAGCTGAACGAATAAAATATAATATCAAATCTTTCTATATAAAGAACTGTATATACATGCCAATCATCAGAGTACAACATATATCAGTCACAGCGGAAAAATATCTGTATATAACTAGCGGTGAAGCCTCCTGCTTCTAGCTCCTGAAAACTCCAAGCGAATATAACCTGTAAATACACTCGGTCTGACCCGAGCACATTTGAAGCAAAGCAAAATACACCGGGTCAGTCTGTGTGAGAACCCGTTACTTCCTCGTTAAGGAAAGAGCAGATACTTTGAGAACAACACACAAATGAATGCAGACGGAAGAACATTTCATTGCTATTACAACAATTCCATCAGATACAATAATATACAGTATAAATGGATACTATACATTCGATAAATATCAGAGATTACAATAAATTACATAGCAGCGGAAAATAATACAAAACACAACTGAAAATGATACACGGATACAGAGCTTTCCGAGCATCGTTCCAGCTGTAATCCGGGATCCTGTGAATATATATCTGCAAAACCAAAACTACTAGCTGCCCGTGTAGAAAATAGGCGCACCCAGAGTTTAGGTTAAAACAATAAACTCCAGGTCAGTCATGTGACTGGTGTGAGAACTAAAACAGTTATTTAAAACCTTACTTTAAAAGAGAGTAATTCAAGGGACCACGCCGTATAACACGGAACGGGTTTTCTCCCAAGAACACCAGTGCATAGGATAAACAACGCAATGATTTTTCGAAAAATGAAGCTATTATAAGACCCAGGTCCCATCACACAATGCAACGCAAGCCGGAGGATAGGGTTTTCCCTTATAATAGCCAAACATGCTTGGTACGTTTAAAACGAATCATTTGATA
This sequence comes from Allium sativum, assembly GCA_030737875.1. Taxonomy (NCBI): domain Eukaryota; kingdom Viridiplantae; phylum Streptophyta; class Magnoliopsida; order Asparagales; family Amaryllidaceae; genus Allium; species Allium sativum. The sequence continues at coordinate 93,028,659 of CM060914.1, read as the reverse complement.
CTATAATAAGTGTATAATGTCAAAACATTTTCAATCATAAATATCAATCCTAGGCGGCATGGGTACCATCTATCATGTCGCCATACTAGGCTCTACAAATAAAACCGAAATACACGTATTGGAAATTGGATTTCTGTCATGAGTCGAGGCAAGGGGCAAGCTCCTCTCCGCTTCGAGACACTCTAGCAAATGCCTCGGGACTACACACTCTGGGTAACCCCTGGATCTTCAGGGCCGGTCCTCTCTTACGTTTGAGGATTAATTATGCCTGAACACATGTTTCCCAGTCCTTACAGACCTAAAATCGAGTCGCCTCATCCAACAACCACATAGGTGAAAAATATATAAATGTTAGGGCTGGTAAGTCACTGACACCACCAAAGCTAGAAAGAAACGACGTGCTCCCCCCGCAGTCCTTATCCCGTTTTTAACTCATACCGAGGTGTGAGGCTCGCGAATTCACTTTATACACAAAGCTTCCACGTAGGCCGTGCTTTGATCATCAACCACAAGACTTTGCTTTTCAACAGAAGCCTTGATCCATGCAACTCAGCATGCCACACAAGCAATTCATGCCATGCGATTGATATCTATCGATATATAACCTCTAAGCTCGTACGTCTCAGAGAAGGGCGTTAAGCAAGAGAATAAATTCTCCACCGCCAAACAGATATATATTTAACAGAAATCAATCAACACAGAATAAAATCCAATGTCAGACACACAATCCATTTACAAGTTCGTTCTGGGTCTGAACGAAACCGGAGGCACTTTCCTCGCATATCCATCGATCTCCAAGTACGTCTGGACGACCACCAACTGATTCCCTCATCTTGGGTGTACAGCCCAATCAAGATCATCAGTAATCACCCAAACGATGTGAAGACTTCCGGTCTTCAATCACCGTCTTCATCTTCGACTTATCGTCGAATCGGTTATTCAGAATGGGTATAAACCCGGTCTTTCCGAACAACCCGCGTATATTAAAACAAATGTTACACAAACACAACATACGCCTCATTCCAATTTAGCAGCCACTAACCGTAAATCAACAAGAGAACAATTTCCCAGATATTAACCCCGAAGGCCGAAACCAACATCAGATCAATACCCAGGAAACCATTCTTCTTTGCTAACCTATAACTAGTTTCTAAATTTCATATTCTTAGGGAAAGGTTCCCATTAATTTTATCCAAGATAAATTCTTTGAATTTATTCTTTAATCTTCCTTTGGATGTCATTTCAAACCAAATTATGGTTTTCCAAACTAGTCGAGATTAGCGAACCACACCGAAGTAATTATTTATTTTATTTCCCAATCCCAACCTATTCATCCCATGAAGCAAAACTGGTAATACTCCATATCTAACACCACGGTGTTATCGGTAAAATTAATTACCATCTCACGTTCAAATCTAATTAAAGATTTAACTATCGCTTTGGAGCAAAACTGGTGATACTCCATTCTCGCTCACTTTCTGAATTTGATAATTTAAATTATCAATTCACATTTCAATCTAATTGCGGATTCCTTAAAACTCCTTTTTCTGGGTTAAAGAACTAATGTCATTTAAAACAGGGTTCACGATAAACCCAAATCACATTCTATTTATTATCAGGTTAAAGAACAAGTGTTATTTAAAACACCCTTCACGATAAACCCGCAAACCAATTCTATTTAAAACCCATTTCAAATCCAATTTATTTATTTAAAAATAAACGGGTTTAATTTTAGTTCAAACTAGTTCATTTCGATAAAAATCTATTTTTTTCTTTTCAAATATGGAGTTTTCATCCCAATTTTTCCCAAATCATTTCTTATGATTTTACACAAATTATTACTATTTTTAATAATTTTATCAAGGCCTGTACAGTCGATTTCCATCAACGGCCATCGAACTGCACTTACATCGACCTTTTCCAAATTTGATTTGGTCGTATCTCCAAATCCAACCGTTAGATTTAAAATTTCTAATATTCATTAGAAAGCCCTTTTCGATAAGAACCCAACGGTTCCGGTTTTAGGAGAATCCGACGGTCAGAACTCCCATGATGTCCGTTCGAAGTCAATGGTCAAAATTCGCGAACTGCCGTGGCGTGGCGCGTTCTATTCAGGCCATTATATATATATATAATATATATACATATATTATATATATTTCGTCGATTTCTATTTAAAACAAATTTTATAAATAGTTTTAAATTCGTTTCAAAAACATTTCAACTTCTATTTCAAATTCAAATCAAAATTGAATTTTTCCCTATAGATTCGTTTTAAAATTCATTTAAATTCAGTTCAAATTTCAATTCAATTTGAATTCATTTTCTATTCAATTCAATTCAAATTCGTTTTCTATTCAATTCAATTCAAATTCGTTTTCTATTCAATTCGAATTCGTTTTCAATTCAATTCGAATTCGTTTTCAATTCGATTCAATTCAAATTGGTTTTCAATTCGATTCAATTCAAATTGGTTTTCTATTCGATTCAATTCAAATTGGTTTTCTATTCGATTCAATTCAAATTGGTTTTCTATTCGATTCAATTCAAATAGGTTTTCTATTCGATTCAATTCAAATTCGTTTTCTATTCAATTCAATTCAAATTCGTTTTCTATTCAATTCGAATTCGTTTTCAATTCGAATTCAAATTGGTTTTCTATTCAATTCAATTCAAATTCGTTTTCTATTCAATCGAATTCATTTTCAATTCAATTCGAATTCAAATTGGTTTTCTATTCAATTCAATTCAAGTTCGTTTTCTATTCAATTCGATTCAATTCAAATTTAAAAACGAATATAATCGATATAAATATCGTTCGCGTCAAAATAGCGCATCTCTAATCAATACGGCTTTATATATTTCAATAATTCCATTATTCTATTCGACAAATGAATCTATATTTTTGTCAACACATGACTACTCTCAACGAATGAGTACTGTCCACGTGTGACTAATTTTGTTATTTAATATATTTTATAAAAATTATGGTATCTATCGTTTGATTTCAAATCAGACTCCAACCGTAAATTAGTAGGAGAATGATTCCCTGAATATTAACCCCGAAGGCCGAAACCAGCATCAGATCAATATCCAGGAGACCACTCATCTTATCTATTTTTCCAGTTAGTTTCTAATTTTATATCTAATAAAGATGTAAATTTTATTGTTAAAATATTTCGTTCAACACATGACTAATCTCAACGGATGAGTACTGTCAACACATGAACCTTTATTTTATTAAGAAGTTAGTTTCTAATTTTATATTCTTTATTTTTCAAATTGGAATGAGGCCCAATCAATTACCATATAAAGTTAATTATATTGATTCAATACAACACATGTATATAATAGCAACGATAAATAATCAACCATCACCCAAAGTGCACTACACTGTATAAGCATCAAATGTAGATATCTGACGCTTATAACAGCCTATCGATCCATCCATCGACATACAACTAATTATTGGGATTAGTGTATGTCATATATTATCCCAATACCCGTGTGGGGTTTCAAATAATCAAACAAAGATTTTATTTGTGCAGTTGGGCGATGTGTAAAATTTATCGACCTAATCAATATCAGTCAAATCAGTGTATATAAACAAATCGGCCGATTTGTTTATAAATATTTATTTACTCACATTCACGTTAAAAATTATATTTTTAACGATAAAATATTTATTTACAAACATTCACTATATTCATATTCGCGTTAAAAACTTATATTTTTAACGATAACTAATTTATTTCAACCATCTACATTTTATTATCGATTTCACATCAACAACAAAAACAAATTTCACATCACATCAAACAAGCATACAAGCCATCAATGGTCTGTGGATGACGGGTGTCGGGTGCTACTAAACACCGTCTGCATCCTAGCATATATATATATATAACTAGAAGAGGAAAATTGAGTGAGAAGTTCTCACCGATAGCTATCCCAATACCACTACTCTTCATTTATAGAAATCTTCATCGTTCTCGCCTTTTTTGTCATCTTCGTTGCCCGTATTCTCTACATATGTAAAAATCGAATTTTTACTTTACTATTCAATATATAAAAATCGAATTTTTACTTCGCTATTCAATATATAAAAATCGAATTTTTACTTCGCTATTCAATATATAAAAATCGAATTTCCACTTCGCTATTCAATATATAAAAATCGAATTTTTACTTCGCTATTCAATATATAAAAATCAAATTTTTACTTCGCTATTCAATATATAAAAATCGAATTTACACTTCGCTATTCAATATATAAAAATCCAATTTTTAACACTTCTATAATGTAAAAGTCATATTTTTATCCTTCCACAGTATAAAAGATTATATTTTTATTCTTTCTATAATATAAAAATCATATTTTTAATCTTCGATTCAACAAAAAAAATTCGGGTCTTTATATTTTTCTAAACAACCCTATTATATGTTTATATACAACATTTATAAAAAAATGATTTTTATTTCTGAAAATCATATATTTATATATACATTTTCTTGTTATCCTTTTAAAAATCCTACCTTGTTCAGTAAAAAAAAAAAAAAAAAAACTGAAAATTAAAACAAAAGGTAAAAGCTTACATTGATTTACAGCGGAGAGGGATGTGGGTGAGTGAATGTCGGGCGGTGGCGCTCTAAGGAGGGAGGGAAGCTGCTGCAATTCGTCGGAGGGTGGTGGTCTCACGACAGGGGGTGTGGGTTCGGGTCTGGGTGCGAGCGCGTGGGGGTTTGGGTGAGGGAGAAGAGAGAGTCGCGAGAGAACTGGAGGAAGGTTTGGGGAAGAAGGAGGAGGGGGAGGCAGAGGTCAGAACGGAAGGGGGGGGATACAGTGGTGGTGGCGGCGGTTCATCCCCCCCGTCGCCCCTTTTCATCATTTTCTCTCTCTTTTACTTCTGATTTAAATCGAACGGGGGGGGGGGGGGGGGCAGAGTATAAGGGGAGAGGAGAGAGAGGAAGTTAATTATTTTATATTATTTAATTTCTAAAAGTTGACTTTTACATACGACCTCTAAACGAGGCCCACCGCCTGTCGTCCATAGCATTTCAACCCCATTTCGAACACAATGGGATATGTACCATAAGCTGATTCGACTGTTTCAATCAGTTTTCGTCAAAATAAACATATAACTCTATATATTGAATTTGAACGCGCATTTCATTTTACCGGAGTCACATACCAACTCTAAAAATTGCAGGAAAATATTTTCTAGATTCATATTGACGATACGGTCTTAATAAAACTAGTTTCGTTGAATTCTGAGACCGTTGGAAAAATGGCCATTTTCCAATCAATTAAAATCAACTAAAACTGGTCGAACGCGTTTTCTTTTGCCACGCTCACATATTGATTCAAAAAATTAAGAAATTTGGAATCTAGCAATAATTTGACATCACGGATCCAACAAAAGTGGTTTCGTCGAAATCCGAGGTCGTTAGCAAAATGGCTATTTTTAAGGGCCTGAATTCCATAGCGACTATTCAGAATTTTCAACTGGATATATCTTTTGATCCCCGCTATGAAATTTCGATTTGTTGGGTTCGTTGGAAAGATATCCTCAAATAGATCCTATTATTTTTGGTTTCACTAAAATCCGGATTGTTTTGCACCCGGTACATTCAATTGAAGTTTGAAATCGAATTATCGAACTACCGCGCCATTTTCAATTCTATTTATAATTATATATAATTATTTATATTCTAACGACGACGTATATAATATATACGTTCGAATTCTATTCAAAATAAATTTCCCGTCAATATTATTTAAAATAATTTATTTTAAATGTTCAAAATTCGCTAAAATTGCCAAAATAAAAATTTTAAACTGGCCCAGATTTTCGGGTTGTTACAATCTCCCCCACTTAAAACATTTCGTCCCCGAAAAGGAACAAAGTCGAAAGTGGTTTGATTAATCAACTCTACGTTCGATTTGGCTTCCATTTTCCAACTTTTCAGTTTCTGAGAATTTTCAAATTCTTCAAAATTTTTGCTAACACCCTAAATTTTCGAAAAATTTCGCCATAACCTCCCCTGCACCGGGAGCCACGGGAAAATCCCGAAATTGCCATATAGGCCTTCTGATCTCAAAAAGAAAAAGAAAAAGCCAAGCGGCTAGCCAATAGGCTCATAAAATCATCATCACCCAAACAAAACAGTAAATTATAGTAAATATGTACCTATTTGTCGGGAAAAAAAATTTTATTCTTTGCCCTAGCCTCCTTGCTATAACCTGTTCAATGTTATACATGTATATGCAAGCAAATGCGGCTAATTTTCAATACAATTCAATATTTGGTTCAATTAGGCTAAATGGTTCAAAAATTATCAAACAACTAAACAAACAAAACAAACATCAATCAATTAGTGGATTAACGTTTCAAATTCATAAATTTGATATATAGTCAAAAATCATGTTTTGGTGCCAATTCACAACAATGTATTCTAGCTATATTAGTTTTGGTTCTCACACCAGTCTAATGGAAATATATAGATATCACACCTTCAAAACACGAACACAAATTCTGATGATGATATATCAATCATCAGAATCATCTCCGGGTGTCTAAAATGTGATTCTATATCTATCTAATATATTAAAACTTCGAATATACGTTCATGACGCGTATATGCAAAATCTTTATATATTGGATTATCCAAATTCAATACAAATAAAATATTCAAATACGTATAATTGATTTAAATTTTCAAAACAAAATTGTTTTCATTTGAAAAATATATTCTTCACACTTGTTCTAGGATACTACTGATCCTATCTCTAACGAGTCATTCTAATTGGATATTACTAATCCAATATCTGATGAATTCTTTCGTATGGTTCTAATGTGTCTTGTTCTCGAGCTCTGTAAACCAAAGCTCTGATACCAAACTGTGAGAACCCGTTACTTCCCCGTTAGGGAAAGAGCGGATACTTTGAGAACAACACACAAATGAATGCAGACGGAAGAACATTTCACTGCTATTACAACAATTCCATCAGATACAAGAATATACAGAGTATAAATGGATACTATACATTCGATAAATATCAGAGATTACAATAAATTACATAGCAGCGGAAAATAATACAAAACATAACTGAAAATGATACACGGATACAGAGCATTACGAGCATCGTTCCAGCTGTAAACCAGGATCCTGTGAATATATATCTGCAAAACCAAAACTACTAGCTGCCCGTGTAGAAAATAGGGGCACCCAGAGTTTAGGTTAAAACAATAAACTCCAGGTCAGTCATGTGACTGGTGTGAGAACTAAAACAGTTATTTAAAACTTTACTTTAAAAGAGAGTAATTCAAGGGACCACGCCGTATAACACGGAACGGGTTTCCTCCCAAGAACACCAGTGCATAGGATAAACAACGCTATGCTTTTTCGAAAAATGAAGCTATTATAAGACCCAGGTCCCATCACACAATGCAACGCAAGCCGGAGGATAGGGTTTTCCCTTATAATAGCCAAACATGCTTGGTACGTTTAAAACGAATCATTTGATACTATAATAAGTGTATAGTGTCAAAACATTTTCAATCATAAATATCAATCCTAGGCGGCATGGGTACCATCTATCATGTCGCCATACTAGGCTCTACAAATAAAACCGAAATACACGTATTGGAAATTGGATTTCCGTTATGAGTCAAGGCAAGGGGCAAGCTCCTCTCCTCTTCGAGACACTCTAGCAAATGCCTCGGGACTACACACTCTGGGTAACCCCTGGATCTTCAGGGCCGGTCCCCTCTTACGTTTGAGGATTAATTATGCCTGAACACACGTTTCCCGGTCCTTACAGACCTAAAATCGAGGCGCCTCATCCAACAACCACATAGGTGAAAAATATATAAATGTCAGGGCTGGTAAGTCACTAACACCACCAAAGCTAGAAAGAAACGACGTGCTCCCCCCGCAGTCCTTATCCCGTTTTTAACTCATACCGAGGTGTGAGGCTCGCGAATTCACGTTATACACAAAGCTGCCACGTAGGCCGTGCTTTTATCACCAACCACAAGACTTTGCTTTTCAACAGAAGCCTTGATCCATGCAACTCAGCATGCCACACAAGCAATTCCTGCCATGCGATTGATATCTATCGATATATAACCTCTAAGCTCGTACGTCTCAGAGAAGGGCGTTAAGCAAGAGAATAAATTCTCCGCCGCCAAACAGATATATATTTAACAGAAATCAATCAACACAGAATAAAATCCAATGTCAGACACACAATCCATTTACAAGTTCGTTCTGGGTCTAAACGAAACCGGAGGCACTTTCCTCGCATATCCATCGATCTCCAAGTACGTCTGGACGACCACCAACTGATTCCCTTATCTTGGGTGTACAGCCCAATCAAGATCATCAGTAATCACCCAAACGATGTGAAGACTTCCGGTCTTCAATCACCGTCTTCATCTTCGACTTATCGTCGAATCGGTTATTCAGAATGGGTATAAACCCGGTCTTTCCGAACAACCCGCGTATATTAAAACAAATGTTACATAAACACAACATACGCCTCATTCCAATTTAGCAGCCACTAACCGTAAATCAACAAGAGAACAATTTCCCAGATATTAACCCCGAAGGCCGAAACCAACATCAGATCAATTCCCAGGAAACCATTCTTCTTAGCTAACCTACAGCTAGTTTCTTAATTTCATATTCTTAGGGAAAGGTTCCCATTAATTTTATCCAAGATAAATTCTTTGAATTTATTCTTTAATCTTCCTTTGGATGTCATTTCAAACCAAATTATGGTTTTCCAAACTAGTCGAGATAATTATTTATTTTATTTCCCAATCCCAACCTATTCATCCCATGAAGCAAAACTGGTAATACTCCATATCTAACAACACGGTGTTATCGGTAAAATTAATTACCATCTCACGTTCAAATCTAATTAAAGATTTAACTATCGCTTTGGAGCAAAACTGGTGATACTCCATTCTCGCTCACTTTCTAAATTTGATAATTTAAATTATCAATTCACATTTCAATCTAATTGCGGATTCCTTAAAACTCCTTTTTCTGGGTTAAAGAACTAATGTCATTTAAAACAGGGTTCACGATAAACCCAAATCACATTCTATTTATTATCGGGTAAAAGAACAAGTGTTATTTAAAACACCCTTCACGATAAACCCGCAAACCAATTCTATTTAAAACCCATTTCAAATCCAATTTATTTATTTAAAAATAAACGGGTTTAATTTTAGTTCAAACTAGTTCATTTCGATAAAAATCTATTTTTATCTTTTCAAATATGGAGTTTTCATCCCAATTTTTCCCAAATCATTTCTAATGATTTTACACAAATTATTACTATTTTTAATAATTTTATCAAGGCCTGTACAGTCGATTTCCATCAACGGCCATCGAACTGCACTTACAGCGACCTTTTCCAAATTTGATTTGGACGTATCTCAAAATCCAACCGTTAGATTTCTAATTTCTAATATTCATTAGAAAGCTGTTTTCGATACGAACCCAATGGTTCTGGTTTTAGGAGAATCCGACGGTCAGATCTCCCGTAATGTCCGTTCGAAGTCAATGGTCGAAATTCGCGAACTACCGCGGCGCGGCGCATTCTATTCAGGCCATTATATATATAATATATATATTATATATATATATTATATATATTATATATATTTTGTCGATTTCTGTTTAAAACAAATTTTATAAATAGTTTTAAATTCATTTCAAAAACATTTCAACTTCTATTTCCAATTCAAATCAAAATTGAATTTTTCCCTATAGATTCGTTTTAAAATTCATTTAAATTCAGTTCAAATTTCTATTCAATTTGAATTCATTTTCTATTCAATTCAATTCAAATTTGTTTTCTATTCAATTCAATTCAAATTCGTTTTCTATTCAATTTGAATTCGTTTTCAATTCGATTCAATTCAAATTGGTTTTCTATTCGATTCAATTCAAATTGGTTTTCTATTCGATTCAATTCAAATTGGTTTTCTATTCGATTCAATTCAAATTGGTTTTCAATTCGATTCAATTCAAATTGGTTTTTTGTTCGATTCGATTCAAATTCGTTTTCTATTCAATTCAATTCAAATTCGTTTTCTATTCAATTCGAATTTGTTTTCAATTCAATTCGAATTCAAATTTGTTTTCAATTCAATTCAATTCAAATTCGTTTTCTATTCAATTCGAATTCGTTCTCAATTCAGTTCGAATTCAAATTGGTTTTCTATTCAATTCAATTCAAATTCGTTTTATATTCAATTCGAATTCGTTTTCAATTCGATTCAATTCAAATTTAAAAACGAATATAATCGATATAAATATCGTTCGCGTCAAAATAGCGCATCTCTAATTAATACGGCTTTATATATTTCAATAATTCCATTATTCTATTCGACAAATGAATCTGTATTTTTGTCAACACATGACTACTCTCAATGAATGAGTACTGTCCACGTGTGACTATTTTTGTTATTTAATATATTTTATAAAAATTATGGTATCTATCGTCTGATTTCAAATCAGACTCCAACCGTAAATTAGTAAGAGAACGATTCCCGGAATATTAACCCCGAAGGCCGAAACCAGCATCAGATCAATATCCAGGAGACCACTCATCTTATCTATTTTTCCAGTTAGTTTCTAATTTTATATCTAATAAAGATGTAAATTTTATTGTTAAAATATTTCGTTCAACACATGACTAATCTCAACGGATGAGTACTGTCAACACATGAACCTTTATTTTATTAAGAAGTTAGTTTCTAATTTTATATTCTTTATTTTTCAAATTGGAATGAGGCCCAATCAATTACCATATAAAGTTAATTATATGGATTCAATACAACACATGTATATAGTAGCAATGATAAATAATCAACCATCACCCAAAGTGCACTACACTGTATAAGCATCAAATGTAGATATCTAACGCTTATAACAGCCTGTCGATCCATCGATCGACATACAACTAATTATTGGGATTAGTGTATGTCATATATTATCCCAATACCCGTGTGGGGTTTCAAATAATCAAACACAGATTTTATTTGTGCAGTTGGGCGATGTGTAAAATTTATCGACCTATCAGTCAAATCAGTGTATATATACAAATCGGCCGATTTGTTTATAAATATTTATTTACTCACATTCACATTAATAATTATATTTTTAACGATAAAATATTTATTAACTAACATTCACTATATTCATATTCGCATTAAAAACTTATATTTTTAACGATAACTAATTTATTTCAACCATCTACATTTTATTATCGATTTCACATCAACAACACAAAAAAATTTCACAACACATCAAACAAGCATACAAGCCATCCATGGTCTGTGGATGACGGGTGTCGGGTGCTACTAAATACCGTCTGCATCCTAGCATATATATTTAACTAGAAGAGGAAAATTGAGTGAGAAGTTCTCACCGATAGCTATCCCAATACCACTACTCTTCATTTATAGAAATCTTCATCGTTCTCGCCTTTTTTGTCATCCTCGTTGCCCGTATTCTCTACATATGTAAAAATCGAATTTTTACTTTACTATTCAATGTATAAAAATCGAATTTTTACTTAGCTATTCAATATATAAAAATCGAATTTTTTACTTTGCTATTCAATATATAAAAATCGAATTTCCATTTCGCTATTCAATATATAAAAATCGAATTTTTACTTCGCTATTCAATATATAAAAATCGATTTTTTAATTCGCTATTCAATATATAAAAATCGAATTTTTACTTCGCTATTCAATATATAAAAATTGAATTTTTACTTCGCTATTCAATATATAAAAATCGAATTTTTTACTTCGCTATTCAATATATAAAAATCGAATTTTTACTTCGCTATTCAATATATAAAAATCGAATTTCCACTTCGCTATTCAATATATAAAAATCCAATTTTTAACACTTCTATATTGTAAACATCATGTTTTTATCCTTCCACAGTATAAAAGATTATATTTTTATTCTTTCTATAATATAAAAATCATATTTTTAATCTTCGATTCAACAAAGAAAAATCGGGTCTTTATATTTTTCTAAACAACCCTATTATATATTTATATACAATATTTATAAAAATATTATTTTTATTTCTAAAAATCATATATTTATATATATTTTTTCTTGTTATCCTTTTAAAATCCTACCTTGTTCAATAAAAAAAAACAAAACTGAAAATTAAAAAAAAGGTAAAAGCTTACATTGATTTACAGCGGAGAGGGACGTGGGTGAGTGAATGTCGGGCGGTGGCGCTCTAAGGAGGGGGGGAAGCTGCTGCAATTCGTCGGAGGGTGGTGGTCTCACGACAGGGGGTGCGGGTTCGGGTCTGGGTGCGAGCGCGTGGGGGTTTGGGTGAGGGAGAAGAGAGAGTCGCGAGAGGACTGGAGGAAGGTTTGGGGAAGAAGGAGGAGGGGGAGGCGGAGGTCAGAACGGAAGGGGGGGATACAGTGGTGGCGGCGGCGGTTCATCCCCCCCGTCGCCCCTTTTCATCATTTTCTCTCTCTTTTACTTCTGATTTAAATCGAACGGGGGGCCAGAGTATAAGGGGAGAGGAGAGAGAGGAAGTTAATTAATTTATATTATTTAATTTCTAAAAGTTGACTTTTACATATGACCTCTAAACGAGGCCCACCGCCTGTCGTCCATAGCATTTCACCCCCATTCCGAACACAATGGGATATGTACCATAAGCTGATTCGACTGTTTCAATCAGTTTTCGTCAAAATCAACATTTAACTCTATATATTGAATTTGAATGCGCATTTCATTTTACCGGGGTCACATACCAACTCTAAAAATTGCAGGAAAATATTTTCTAGATTTGTATTGACGATATGGTCTTAATAAAACTAGTTTCGTCGAATTCTGAGACCGTTGGAAAAATGGCCATTTTCCAATCGATTAAAATCAACTGAAACTGGTCAAACGCGTTTTCTTTTGCCACACTCACATATTGATTCAAGAAATTATGAAATTTGGATTCTAGCAATAATTTGACATCACGGATCCAACAAAAGTGGTTTCGTCGAAATCCGAGGTCGTTTGCAAAATGGCTATTTTTAAGGGCCTGAATTCCATAGCGACTATTCAGAATTTTCAACTGGACATATCTTTTGACCCACGCTATGAAATTTCGATTTGTTGGGTTCGTTGGAAAGATATCCTCAAATAGATCCTATTATTTTTGGTTTCACTAAAATCCGGATTGTTTTGCACCCGGTACATTCAATTGAAGTTTGAAATCGAATTATCGAACTACCGCGCCATTTTCAATTCTATTAATAATTATATATAATTATTTATATTCTAACGACGACGTATATAATATATACGTTCGAATTCTATTCAAAATAAATTTCCCGTCGATATTATTTAAAATAATTCATTTTAAATGTTCAAAATTCGCTAAAATTGCCAAAACTTAAATTTTAAACTGGCCCAGATTTTCTGGTTGTTACAGTCTGGAATACTATCAGTGATAAATTCACAGAACACACACTTGTTTAACTTTGGAAAATCCTCTTTAAATAAAAGAATAATAGTAAGACTAGTCCACACATAAACACGGACGGTTTTTACCTTACTATAACCCAAACCATTTTTGAAATCATAACTTATTCTGATATTATCATAGTGTCTAAACACAAATAATAACAATCTAGAGGAACGCTTGCATCTCACGCTTCCCATATATAGTATACAATCAAAACCGCGGGCACTTATTGGATATTGGATTCCAACCTTAACAAGGTATGGGACCACCTTCCGAACGTGTATCTCTAGAGGCGAATACACTGGGTTCAACAAGAACGTCTTGCAACTCGGCCCTCACATGACCGACTACTCATTTCGCTTGAGTGTATCGAATGTATATCACCGACGGTTGGGATCAGCAACCGCCTCCCGAAAAGGGACAACATCAAAATATAGATTGAAGAAGAAAATAGATTTTCTCTAGGTAGGTGATCATACATCCTAATGGGAGCGACCCACAAAGCCATGCTGCCTGCCCGATTTTTGTCATTTCCCGGTTGATGAGGCTTGTGGCCAGAACTTAACTTTAAAACATCTGGTCATCATTCACTTTGAATGCAACATTGTCAGATCCGCCAGATCACATTTGATTGACGCCCATAAAATACTCTAGTTTATTGGCTAGAGAATAACCATTTCTTCACCATCAACTATGGTACGTTTGGAGAAATCATCGCATGTAATTACTTTGGAAATACTCTATTAGACATCCGTCCATACAAGTCATCCAGGAACAGGATGAACCAAAGGTACTCTACTACTGCATCTCATATAGGAATCACCCCATGGATCAGTAGCGAGTCGTCGTTGCAAATCCGTGGATTTCAACCATGATAGAATCACAAATCAAAATAACTCTGGCTGTAGGCCAGAGAAATTCGACAAGTAGTCCTTCCGCTTATGAAGATCCACGGCCTTCAATTGCTCCATCTTCAATTACCATCTTCACGTATTTGTTGGTCGGAATGGTTTTCGAATATAATTCAATTCCGGACTTTCCATGCCAACAAGTGTATTGGTCAGGTTTTGATAGTCGGTGATTTAACTATCAAATATTAGATGTGTGAGTAACATGAGTTTGCTAATTCAGCACTTGACCCTACTCGACCTCTTTAAAATATATGTATATATTTAATGATATAAACCAAATTTCATCTGGTTAACTCTGACTGATTTACTTTGATCGATTAACTCTAACTTGACTAACTCAACTTATTTAACTCAACTGGACTAACTTGACTTGATTACTCCTATCGACTAACTAATATTCGACTTACTCCATTCGCTTGACTCTAGATCGCAGCGATCACAATGGTTACGCCTGATTCCCTCAGGAAACATCCGACCACCGTAGGCTATCCGCAGCCCTATGAATTACGCTAGTAGTCGTACGCAATGGCAACTCTTCCTGAATAACTATGTTTGACTAACTCTATTTCAAATACTATCTTCGATCAACTCTAACTGAATAACAAATGTTCAATACAATTTGAAATCAATATTCTTATTTCTTTTGAAATTAATATTTTGATAATATATATTTTTCTAAGACCTTGCATTAGAGTTTTATTTTCCTCGTATAGGGTAAAAACCAATTCTCAACACCTTTACTCACTCCAAATTAATACCATTCCTTGATAATAGTGAAGTCGATCAAGTTGGGGTATTTTAGTTACCTCTCAGACCTTGATCAACGACATTCTTATCTCATAATGAATACCAGTTTGTAACTTAAACTCTCATAACAACTTGTTTACCATCTCGATTTCAAATCTGGTTTTATGAACCGTTTCTTCCGTTTGAAATCTTCGTTCGATAATCTCTTTACTTAATTCCTTTGATTAAGTAAATGTCCACAAAATACACCCTTTAACTTGTATTACCATTTTTGCTTATAACACTTTGATTTATCACTCGTCGAATAATCTATTCCCATTTACATGAGCATTCCTATACTCAACCTTTCTCTTGGATTTTATAATTAAAATCCACTTAACACCTTCTTTAAATAAAACTCGTTAATTTGGGTTTTTATTTCAAAAATCCATTACCAATATTTGACACAAACCACTACATGTATTCCCCTTTGCATTTGAAATCTTTATTTCAACTACCTTATCTCACTTATTGAAATTCTTTAACATTTAAGTCCTCGTTTGGTTTTAACCTCATTTTTAAAACCTGGCTTGGATTCTTTATAATAATCAACTCATCCTCTTTCCGCAACCTGG
The DNA here is from genome assembly GCA_030737875.1 of Allium sativum. Taxonomy (NCBI): domain Eukaryota; kingdom Viridiplantae; phylum Streptophyta; class Magnoliopsida; order Asparagales; family Amaryllidaceae; genus Allium; species Allium sativum. The sequence continues at coordinate 93,012,856 of CM060914.1, read as the reverse complement.
CTTATAATTCGTATTAAAACCATTAACACTTTCCTAGTTTCATTCAGTTGAATTCACTTTCCTTAAATAAGCGATTTAGAAAATTCTTACTTAAACCGTAATATTCACTACACGTCCCATTTTAAAATCTCGTCTTGGAATTTGGGTTATTTCTTTATAAAACTCCTATTGCTCTTTTGGTCAAACTATATCGCCCCTTTTTTACCCTTTAATTTAATTCAAATTAAAGTCATAACTTTCAGTATTAAAATAACCATTAACGTTTAAATTAACTTTATTAACACCGAATAATTCAATGATCACTTCAACTTACAGTAGATCGAAGATTTAACTAATATTTAACATTATTTAATTCCTTTAATGAATTTTCAAATTAATTCCATTATTTATTTCAGTTAAAATCGGTTGATTCCTCCAACCGTACACACCAGTTAACTATTAACTAATTTTCCATTTGTCATTTCCCGTTTAAATCAGTTAAACAATTTAATTAATTTAAAACCACTATTTAATTGTCTTAAAAACAATTATCTCATTTTACCAACACGTAGGAAATTTCTATGTTTCCCTACTTTCAGAACACGTAGATCATAAGATTTTGCTATTTAAACCATTTACATAATTCTTCTATAAACTTGATTAAAAATATATTTTTATAAATTTCTAATTTAACTATTTATATAAAAGAACTAAAAAGCTTTAATTCAGTTATAAAATAATTTATAGCTTTGAAACTGCGTAAATTCAACGAACGGTAAACCGACGTCGGAAACAACACATTTTAGCCCATTCACTGCTAATTACCCAATCAACACTGTCGGTTGATTTTAAACACAACACAGGTGAATATTTATTCAACCATGACATACAGACAGCTTTTCAACCATATGGGTTCAATCAGTTCAAATATCAACGATATAAAACAAACAAATAACAAATACAATATTTGAGGAATCCGGTCGGATCCCTCCAACCTGTTCTACCCTGCACCACAGCTCGTCATACTTTTCATAATAATATATGAAATAAATTTCATATGATCCACTAGTTTTAAAACGATTAAATAACAACAACCAATCAATGAAATAAACAGCCACAAGCAACCAACCAACCAATTTATACTTTTAAAGGTAAATTATATTTTAATATGAATTTACCACATCACAAAATTCTAGAAGGTGTGAGAATTAACTCACCAGATTTATTCTATCGATGGTTGACGCGTTTGTTCCTTTAAAGCTTGAATCGAACGTTCAAAATTTGCTGAAATTTCAAAAGCATCAGATCAGTGCCTAGTCAGTGCCATCGCCTAGGCTTTATCCCTGCAATCCCAACGGATCCAGTTTCGTCAGATTTCGTTATCATATGTGAGAAATATGCTGAATTAAAGTTTGAATATGTATACGATCAATTAACTAATTAACTAATTAATTTAAAAACTTTAATTACCTTCATTAACGGTCGCCACGTCATCATCGGACAAAACAAAAACGCATCTTCATTTTCTCCTACTCCCCAAACCCGACTCCCCTTTCTTTCTTCCTCCTTGAAAAACACGGTACCCATCCCACCTTGTACTGGCCACCACCGTCGACCTTGGACCGACCCTGACCATCGCGCCACCACCGCCCATCCACCAGGACCCCACGACAGTGACGCTGCCACCTCAAATCGACCCACCCGCCTGAATTTTGGGTTTCCCCTTTTCCTGTTCGTCCATCAACTCCCGCCGCCACATACGCCTACAGCCAACCGGACCTCCACCGAATTGACCGCCACTCGACCCCGCAACTTCCACTTCATACCCGCGACCACCACGATGACCAGATCCGCCGGAATCAACCAAGAACCGGCCACAACAAAATGAAACAACCCCAAATCAGTCTACTTGGATCATCTCAACCCCACGACCACCACAGTCTGTTTCAGACCACCAGACTAGAGCCAAATCAAAGCCCTGTCTTCTCTCTACAAAACCCCTAAGGTCCCGTCTGTCAAAATCAACCCTATCTCTCGAATTTGGGCCAAAACCGAAAACTACTCTTCGTTATTCATCGTGAATTCCGGCCACCACAGTCGACGAGACCACCCCAAATTTTTACTGGAGCTTCCCGCCATTCCGATCTACAACTTTGCCTTTGGTCGCCATAGAAAATTCTTCACGGATCGGAAAATATAAATGATTTCTTGATCGGGGACTTATTTGCAAAATTACATGGCTGGAAATTTCTTGTTGGGGAGGGGGTATATATAGTGGGTTTATATTATTTTAAGTCGACGTGACGAGCGATGTTGACTAACGATTTTTTTCGTGTCTATCGCATTTTCGAACGTTGTTTATTCGCTGTTGCGCTCACATACGAACCCCGTTCGTGATGAAAATGGACGGCATAGCATAATTTGACGATACAGTCCTAATGAAACTTGTTTCGTCGAATTCTGAGTTCGTTTACTCGAATGGCCCTCGTTCACGTTCTAATCGTCGTTTTATTTACATTTTATTTTGCCACACTCACAAATTAACCCCGATTGACGCACCACTTGAAATCTAACAATAATTTAATGTTGCGATCCCAATAAAATTTGTTTGTCGAAAACTGAGGTCGTTTGAATAAAGGCCCTTTTATAACTGGCCAATTCAAATAAAATAAACCAATTTCAAAATACCTCAATATTAAAATATTGAAATCAGCCATGCACAACCAGAACGTCGTATACTACCCAGATAAAATATCGTGGGTTGAGTTTGAAGCCAAATCGATATTTAAAATATTTAAAAACCCTCATTTTATATAAACACAACGCTATATATATAAAGGAAATTTCATAGCATTTTTTTCAAAATTTGATTTGGACATAAAATAAAATCTACAACACGAAAATTGGATTTTTCTTTGCCATTGGAAAGATATCGCCAAACCGGTCCCGACGTTTCTTGTTTCCTCGAAATCCGACTTATTTTGAACCCGGTACAGCCAATTGAAGTTCAAAACGCCAAATCGCGAACTGCCGCGCCACTGCAGCTCGTTATTTAATTAAATTATAAATTAAACATTATAACGTCATTTTATTAACGAAATCGATATTATAATTTCAATAAAAACAATATTAAACCATTTTAAAATCGCCCGATCATATTATACTGCAAATCAACATTTTCCCCAAATATGCCGAAATAAAATCTTATTATATTATCAATATAATTTAAATATTCAAAACACGTGGTTAAAATCGATTATATATATTCAAATCAATATTTTAAATAATTAAAATATTTTAATAAAATGGCTAGAAAATACAGGACATTACACCGTTTCTCGAATCGTTTCCAAGCAGAATTTCGAGACGAACGCAATGGCGCAACCCGTTTCCCTTGATTCTTACTTTATAATTTAATTCTGCCTTGATGTATGGTTTTAACATGTTATAAAAATACGGGATGTTACATTCTGCCCCTCTTAAAAGGATTTCGTCCCCGAAATCTTCAAGTTAGGAAGAATGTATCCTACCATCCAATCACCTATCTACTCAACCATTCAATCACAGGCATTCATTGTCCTTAAAAAGAATTCTAATGCTTTCATGTTCATATGCATAGTGTGTGTATATGTCTTTATCTAATGAAAAATCATGTGGTCTACTGATTCAGTTGACCTCCTTAATGCGAATTATGTCAGTGCCATGCGTGCAATCATGTATGTAAGCATACCTAGTTATGTAAATACTACATGTGTGCATAGCCATTCATCCATATGCAATATCCATATGATAACATATTCAGTTAAATCCGTTAAGCAAACCCATATATGCTAATGAAATATGAAAGTGACTGAGTCGTTCTAACGCCTATGGTGTGTATATGCATCCACGAGCAACCATTTGCGACCATCAATCATAACATGTTTCAAATACATGTTTACATCCATTGGATTTTACCTAAGGATCGATGATACGCCCTAGCGGATATACCTTAAAAGCTAGGAGGTATGTATAAAATTCCTAGAAAAAGAGATCAAGAACGTATCCTTAAGAAAAAGGGTATGATGTGTGTATCTAGTCTTCAGTCTTCTAAGTCGCATCTTTTTGAGCTTCACTATTTTGTACCTTATCTAATTAATCTTCACGATTGCGAAGCTTCTTGACCTCCATTCCCAAAACTGTCGTTGATCGGATAGTTGGTTTTTCATTGTCAACTGGATACATGTGGAAGTCTATCCCACGTTTTAGGGGGAAACTCCTAACCTAATCAAAAACATCTGCGTATTCATGGACCACCCTAACGGATTGCAAATCGTCGATAAATGCATTAACCGATTCTAGCTAGCTAAGCCTAACTGATTCTTTACACGAAATCTCGAGGGTATCTCAAGGCAAGTCAAAAGTCTAACTACCCTCCTTTCAGAATTACTAGCTGATTGACATAGAAATATGTTTATTTTATGCTCTTATATATTATCTTTTGTATATAAATAAATATTACTTGGGTATTGTTTTGTTATTTTTACAGATATTCCAACCCAGCCCGCATGCAACCAGAAATGTAGAGAAATAAAGTTCAATCTGCTGTGTATTTGCATTTTGAAGAATTGTAGATGAAGATATCACATCTAGTTGCTGTTGGACAAGAAAAGAATTGATAAAAAGGCTTTGAACATCACAAATCAATGAAGAAATGTCAAGGAAACAAGAGAAAAAGAGAAAAGGCCCAAAATTGCTTTAATTATCAAAGGCCCATTTATGTTTCTCATTGTAAACAATTTAGTGGTGTAATGGCCAGGCCCATTTACCATTAGGATTAGGGTTAGGGTTTGGCTATCTACCCTATATATACCCTTGTAATGGCATTGTAGCCACCATCCTATCCTATCTCATCTCTTATTCCATTGTTCTAATAAAAGTTCTTCTTTCTCTTTTATTTTCTGCATTTTTTTGTTTTCTTAGCAACTAGTGTTGTCTATACGATTAGATTCGGTAGAACACTAGTTGTATTTTGCACTTGTTTGCATTAGTGATTTACCGTCTGATTAGATTCAGCGGAAATCCTAATTTTAATTCTTGTTTGTTATTTCAATTTCTGCAATTTCAATTTCTGCTTTTTATTATTTTCTTAGGTCAAATTGGGTTTGATTAGATTCAAATCTAATTCATAGTTTCATTTGCTTTCCATTGAAGTTGTGATTTGATCGTCGGTTCAGTTAGATCTGTTCTGAATCAAATTACAGTTTTAATTTTGTTTTGTTTTGCAAAATCAATCTCCAAAGTTCGTCTAACACGCCCACGAAACATATAAATAATAAAATTTAACTTTCCTCCCTGTGTTCGACCTGTATGCTACACACCTGTATGCTTGCAGAATTTATTACAAATGTCGCGCTTTTCTAATTCATAGACTAGCGTCGATCAAGTTTTTGGCGCCGTTGCCGGGGAGGTAACGATTAAATTTTATTATTTATTTAATTTCTGATTCGTGTTAGTTTTTGTTGTTTTTGTTTATTAAAAAAAAAAAAAAATCTTGCAAATTTTGTTTGGTTGCTTTCCCTTCTTATTTATTTCTCTCTCCTTGCATTTCTTTCACAATTCAATTTCTTTCCACATTCACACTTGTCCAAATATTTTTTTTTTTTTACAATTCTTTCCCATTTTCTTTGAAAAAAATATATATATATACAAATTTCCTTCCTTCTCTGTCTAATCTTCTACAAACTTCTCATCACCATACCCACATCAACATCACCAACCCCAATTCACAACAAAGAAACCATTCAAACACCGCAATTTACACACCAAATCCACGTTCCATACCACAGCTCCTACCCACCTCCGTCATTAGCCTTTAATCCCCCCTGTTTGCATCGCAACCACCACTTCTGCCATTTCACATCACAGCCAAACTCTGTTCTTCAACCCAACTCACTCAAACAGCCCCTTCAATCCCTGCCATCACAACTCTCCACTTCACAGCGAACCTACCCATCTCCCACACTACACCTTCAGCCTATAACATACCGTACCCACTACCCCAAGCTACCACAGGATAGCAAACCCCATCACTTGTTTCCACGCATAGACCAAGGTATACACATCAAAACCCAACATCCAGATCCACTCAACGCCCACAAAACTCCTTCACCAACTACCCACAGAGTCAACAACCATCTTCTTCACAACAAACCCGATTCGACTGAAAACCGAACCAAGCCACAACGCTTGAACGCCACCAATCCGCACCCTGCTAGACTGCAAAAATCAAACTGAGCCCTTTCACCATCCCACAACGTACCTTCCTTCATACCCCTCCTGCATCAACAGACGCAGCCACCTACTTCAGACCATCACGCAAATCCACCACTGACGCAAGCATCAGAATCCCTTTCTCAAATTCTGAAAACATCCCGCAACAACCTGCTTCAATTCAGAACTTCACCACTGCTTTCATCTTCAGACCGCCATCGCACCCAGTAAGACCAGTTCGATTCAACGCCGTTCATCACGAGCCAGACCCAATTATCAATGACTGATTCCTTTTCCTATCATCACTTCACCGAAGCCAATTCAAATCCGAACTAAAAACCCTTAAATCGAGGGCGAACTCGAAAAAAAAGGGGGAATTAACGGGATCGGTTGCGTGAATTATTCTGGACGAGATATTTGATTTAGATCGTGGGTTTCTTCCTTTTTTTCAGGCAGAATATTTGGACTTCTGATTGCCTTTTATCCTGAATGCGTGATTTTTTTTTAATTGAAGATTGATTTCCTTTGGTCTGATTAGTGGGACGCGGTCATAATTGAGTAATTAATTGGTGGCAATTGGAATGTTTTGATAAATGACATTTTGAGGAATATTTGTTTCCTATTTCTTTCTGGTGGTCATCGGTTTAAAAAAAAAAAAATAAGAATTTTTCTAAAACGGGTACAGCTGAAATAAAAAAAAAAGGTCTTAAAAAATTTTTTTTCGGGCTCCTAGCCCGAACCCGTGCCGCAGCGCAGTCAAGCAATTAATAGAAGGGGACAACAACAGAAAGCAGCGGACGATTCAGATGGGTTAGAGCGGTTGCACACCAAGTGGGGTGTGAACACGCTAGCGCTACCCAATTTCACTGGAGGACTGCCGATCAAGGTGAAAACTTTTAAAACACTACAGGTGCTCTGCTGCAAAGAAAAAAATATATAGACAATTGTTGTAAAAAAATTCTGCAGGGGCAGCGGCTTGAATGTAAATTTTAATTCTGCAATTTATATTTCTGTGTCTGTTCTGTGACTGATATTTCTGAATTTGTGGTGAGGAACGGTTTTCCATAACTAATCACTCTCATCGATTTTCAATTTTAACACGTGATTTTGATTTTCAAAATAATATAACTGAAAAGTGGTGCTTTGTGAAGTTGACTGTCTCGTACAATTGGATCGCGGATATATATTAGTTCAATTTATTGAATTTTTAGCAAAAGAGGTTGCATACTACCCGTAAAACATTGGTCGTATCCCTTAGTTTTATACTATACGTGAACGGCCATAAGACCCTCTTCCCCCTTCCAATTGAGTCAGTTAATTAATAGAGCACAACTCATTATTTTATATTATTTTGAAGTGAGGATAATCTATGTCTTACCCTGACTTCATTCAAATGTCTAATTCAAAAAAATCCTTGAGAGAAATGTGGGATAATAGTCGGAGTAGACGTCCTCTTGAAGAGTATGAATATGAAATACAACTCATGAAACAAGATTTTCCAAAATTTGGTGAAGCCAATGTCAACAATTTTCAATATTTTCAAAATGACCAACAATTTCAAAACCACGGATATGATCGAAATTGCGATTTCAATTTAAATTTCAACAATTTCGATTATGGGCTACATCCGTATCAAAACGACTTTGAATCCCAATACAGCTTTGATCCACATCAATATGGGGTTGTAAACCAAAATTTTCAAAATTATAGCCCATATCAACATTTTGAAAATGACCAAAATTGCAATTTTCCTTCGAATTTCAACAATTTTGGTTACGAACAAAATTTCTATGATCAAAATGATTTCCAATATCGTTGTTAGTTTTCTGAAAATTCAAACAACTACCACATTGGAAATGATAGTGATTGTGAAATTGATGTGGATTATAATTTTGAAAATCAAGAAATCCAATGCGATGGCTCTCAAATCAATGACTCTGAAGTATGTAATTTTGATGAGAGGGCGGAAAGACTAAATAAAAAGGCCGATGAACTTCTTTGTTTATTGACATCTTTGAAAGAACAACGGGAGCAACAACATCAAATTCAAACAAGCGATGAATCAGGAAATAATCCATTCTTTGCTGACATTGAAAATTTTCAAATGACGACTTTTGAAATTGAGAATAATCATCTTGATGAAGTTTTTCAAAATTCAACCAATGATTTGAACTTCAACTCTTTTCAGGAAGAAGATTTAAGCTTAAATTTTGATCTTCATATTTCAGGCTGTCAGAAACTTGAAATTTTTGAAATTGAACCAAATGAAAATGTTGAATTTTTCAAAAACTCAGAAGTGGAAATGGATTTTAATGAACATCAATTTCTTGATTTGTACGAGGACGAATTGCCAAATAAGGAAGAAGTGGATTCACATCATGAGTTCGAAAATTTTAACTTTGAAAGAATTTCAAACGAATTTGAAATTGTCAGTGTCGAAAATACTTTGTCAGTTAACGATGAGAAATGTGATCTCACTCAGATTTTAAATTTCACTGAATTTATACACGGTCACAAGTTTTTGAAAAATTACACTGACAAATTTGTTGAATACATGAATTACTTTTGGAATGCTGGCTTGGTTGAAAAACTTCAGGTTAGGACGACCCTAGACATTTATCTCCTGGACTATAAATCTAGGTTTAAAGATGATATGGTTTTCAAAAACTCTTGCTTGTTAGAAAACATGTCTAGACATAGTGGGAATGGGACTCATAGGGCAAGAACCAAGTGTGGGAAAAGTTGGTGGAATTCTTTGCATCGCATGCATCGTAAACACATATATCATTGTACATATGATCCATTTCTCCATATAGTTAAACTGCATTTCATTTTACAAATAATTTTGCATTTAATCCATCTCTGGGTACGATCTTTCAAATTTAGAAAAAAATTACAGTGTGGACACTGTTTAGTTCTAGTGTGGGGGGGAGTCTGCATTTCATCCATTTTCATTTTTCTTTGTTTTTATTTCTTTTTATTTTCAGCCATTTAAATAGGACCATCATGCATTTTAGACTGTAATAACATGTCATTTTTTTTTTGAAATACGACTCATTTTCAATTGATACAACAAAATAAGTTTACAATTTTTAGCCAGTTGATAGTATTTTTCTCTCTCAACTTAGATCGAATAGGAAATATAATGAAAAGTTTAATTTTGAGGGATAATAGTGTAACCGGTACATAGGGAGATTCTTAGGTGATGGCCATGAAATCTATTCTATATTGTAGACTTTGTTTAAATAAGTGGAGGACTTAAAAGACTTATATTGGCTTTTCAAATCTTTAAAACTAAGTTGTGTTAAGTTGAATTCGCATAACTCTCTTTTGTGCTTACATTTTCGATAATAATAATAATATTATTCCAAGGGTATCCAACATTGCTTGTATATCGAGCGTTGGTGTGCAAACCCGCCAAGCTCTATCCGACACGTTGTTGACAAAGTCAAAGTTGGAATATCTTGGTCTCATTTTATGAGATTGGACACCTAAGGATTACCGACACGTTGTTGACAAAGTCAAAGTCGGCCTGCACAATCCGCCAAGCTCTTTACCTACTCTCCGTTAGTCCGCGAGGCAGTGCATGGGTGGTAAACCTTGGTCTTTTTAGGTGTATGTACTTAATCATATATCTTAAAATTTTATAGAATAAAGAATAAGCGATGATACCCAAACACTTCTTGACCTTATTGATTTGACTAGCCATACATGAGGAAATTAGAATACGACTTTACAAACTGTGCCAATCAAACTAAGAATTTATTTCATGGCTGCACTATGTTATCGACCGAACCAACTGGCCAAACTGGAATTTAACATTTGAAAACTTGATTTATATCGAAAATTTGTGACGAGTCGAGGTATCTAAAATAAAATCAACTGGTTGGAAATTATTAACTTAATTTGTTGTACCACTTTCCTGAAATAAGTCGTGTTGTCATTTTTCGTTTTTATTTTTTGCATATGTCCATTGCATTCATGTAGTTTCATTAGAATCATAGCATACTGCATTTGGATTTTGTGGGTAGTATCCGCTGAAAACCCTCACGAGACACCACTCGTCCTACTAGGGACACCTAGAGGTTTAACGGCTTGTTGCATACGCTCAATGCAATCGTGTTTCCTACGAAAATGTGACCTATCTGGTCTAGCTTTTAATTTTCTTTGTTTTTCATTTCTTGTTTTACTCGAGGACGAGTAAAAGATAAGTGTGGGGGTATTTGATTGACATAGAAATATGTTTATTTTATGCTCTTATATATTATCTTTTGTATATAAATAAATATTACTTGGGTATTGTTTTGTTATTTTGACAGATATTCCAACCCAGCCCGCATGCAACCAGAAATGTAGAGAAATAAAGTTCAATCTGCTGTGTATTTGCATTTTGAAGAATTGTAGATGAAGATATCACATCTAGTTGCTGTTGGACAAGAAAAAAATTGATAAAAAGGCTTTGAACATCACAAATCAATGAAGAAATGTCAAGGAAACAAGAGAAAAAGAGAAAAGGCCCAAAATTGCTTTAATTATCAAAGGCCCATTTATGTTTCTCATTGTAAACAATTTAGTGGTGTAATGGCCAGGCCCATTTACCATTAGGATTAGGGTTAGGGTTTGGCTATCTACCCTATACATACCCTTGTAATGGCATTGTAGCCACCATCCTATCCTATCTCATCTCTTATTCCATTGTTCTAATAAAATTTCTTCTTTCTCTTTTATTTTCTGCATTTTTTTGTTTTCTTAGCAACTAGTGTTGTCTATACGATTAGATTCGGTAGAACACTAGTTGTATTTTGCACTTGTTTGCATTAGTGATTTACCGTCTGATTAGATTCAGCGGAAATCCTAATTTTAATTCTTGTTTGTTATTTCAATTTCTGCAATTTCAATTTCTGCTTTTTATTATTTTCTTAGGTCAAATTGGGTTTGATTAGATTCAAATCTAATTCATAGTTTCATTTGCTTTCCATTGAAGTTGTGATTTGATCGTCGGTTCAGTTAGATCTGTTCTGAATCAAATTACAGTTTTAATTTTGTTTTGTTTTGCAAAATCAATCTCCAAAGTTCGTCTAACACGCCCACGAAACATATAAATAATAAAATTTAACTTTCCTCCCTGTGTTCGACCTGTATGCTACACACCTGTATGCTTGCAGAATTTATTACAAATGTCGCGCTTTTCTAATTCATAGACTAGCGTCGATCACTAGCAAACCGACCCATGCCTAGATTCAACTCATAGCCCATGGAACCAAAAACATAAGCATTACGCTTAAACTCAACACTTAATATAGTTATTCTCAAATCCTTACAAACCAAAGGTAAATGGGTTGAACCACCAATTGGATTTGAGACTAAAATGGGATCTTCTCCTATACAAGTTCTAAGGTTTAGAGACAGCTATGGAAGTAGATATGAACAAATGCGAAGTGCTAAGATCAATAGACTACTAACTGGTTGATCAAAATGAAAAGCTAAACTTTTCCAACAGAGACTTTTACTATCTCTCTCAGATATTATGGTGGTGAAAGCATGCACTCGCCCTTCTGAAAATACTGTCCCTCGTCCTTGCCCTTGTCCTTAATTATATGCCCTATCATACCGTGGAAAAGATACTTCCTCTCGTCTTAGGTTTTATAATTCCTTCTTTCTTCGTGAGTCGAGTTTATATCCATGAATTTCTCATCCTTGTGTTGAGCTCCCTAGCCAAACTCCCTCATCCTCATCTTTACCATCCCTATGTAATCATATTGACAAGTTTCTCAAAAGCTGCCTCCATCGCATGGAAAACCCTTCAAAGCTTGAAAGAAGACTAGCTATAGGTGAAACTACTATGGCTATAGATGGGAGTCGGGCACTACTTTGCCCTTCGATAGGTATCGTAGCCTTATCAAGCCTACGGAACCGTGCTGGGATGAGGTTACCCCCCAGAAAGCCAGGAGCCCCGAAGACTCAAGAAAGAAGGGGACCAGAATTCAAACAGAAGATCAGAAGATAGTGCGTATGGCTTTTGGAGAATATGCCTTTAAAACAAAACTTTTCTTTTAAAAAATGCTTCTTTAAAAACCGTTTTGAAAATAATTTTTCAAATCTTTTATCTGATCCGGTAACCTTCAGCTCTGATACCACGTGTAACACCCTACATCCGTTAAGGTCACTCACAAAGGGAATGCCTTAACTTCGGTGGAGAGTTATAGGTAAAAGATACAGATAAATTACAAGATAGGCAAAATTAAAATAGTGGAAAATAGAACTTTACTTTATTGATCAAATAGTTTGTACAATAACTATTTTCCAATCCCAGAATATCTGTCTTACAAAATAATGAAGCATAAAATAACATTTATATTCCCCAATGTAGCATGAGCCAGCCATAGCAATGGAAAAGAGAATCCAAGAAAAACTTCGACTAATCTTCAGCTTTGGAAAGAAAACTGGGCTAAGTAGTAATAATCCCTCCCGGCGAACCTGGGGGGGAAACGGAAGACAAGAAAGCGAAAGAAAACAGAGTCAGACATAAAGTCTGGTAAGTTCAGTAACTTTCAGCATGTGAACAGGTAAAAAGAAGCATGGCATGAATTAACTGTATACAAGACTACACCATGATGACGGGAATCATAAGGTTAGCACAAGATATGATAAGGTAAGATAATCTGGATGCAATTCTATACATTCTCTGCTTCGCCACTACCTTGTTATTCTAATTTCTGTATCCCTGCACCACCTAACTAGTAATCTGTATAAACTGATAAGAACAGATACGTGATCCCAATTTCCACAATTTTGGTTGTTTTAAGTGAACATCTATCATTTATTACCTAGGTCAAACCTAGGGTTTTATATCGAGCGCATTCTAGATCAAACCAAGTTTTTTGCTACCCAGGGCTACTGGGGTTTATGCTACCTATTGAACGGTTCTAGAATTTTAGGGTTTACGCGACCTAGGTACAACTAGGGATTATGCTACCTATCAAACGACGCCCCTAATCTAGGACACACTATCCAGAGTGGTATATGTTCCTAGACTTTCCCCACATATGTGTCGTGGATCATTATCGCTGTCTAGATGCTCATGTCCTCTATATGTTCGACCCGAGTCTCGTGGCAGGGCAAATCAAGAAACACAGAACTCGGTCGGGAGCTTTCAGATATCTGCTGATGCAGATGCTAAGGTCTGTTTTTCCAGTGGCTATGGTCCCACCTGACCCCTCCCTCAACTAATGAAAGGCACACCTTGAAAAATGAGAACTATACACAGGCCCTTTATGCCCCCCACTAACCTATGGCCATCCGCACCCATAACTAGATAGCAAGTATATGGTCTGTTGGAGTTCTCCGCCTTTCTGCTTCACGTATCTCGATTGACTCAAGACGGTAGGTAGACGATGAGTTGCTATCACAGGGCTACTGGTCTCGCTGAATCACGGTGGTCCATCCTAGTCTTTAGGTTGCCCCATGTTGCAACCAAGGCATACCCTTGGTTCTTTTAACGCAGACCTTAACCTCTGTGAGCCCAGGTGGATCAACTGCAGCCTCACAGAGGGATACCAAGAGTACCATCACGTCCACTCAAAGCCGCGTGCTTCGTAACCCAGTTCGGAGCCTTCTTTAAGATCAGATGGACGTCCGCTCCTTCTCGGATTCTACTAAAGTTTACTACTTAGTTCCCTTAACTAAGGTTTACTACTTAGTTTCCTGAACCATCGTTTTCTTAACTAAGGTTTACAACTTAATCCTCTTAACTATGGTTTGCTACTTAGTTCTCTTTCTCGTCAAGTTGGATTGGTTAAGTGTCATTAGTCAATTCAAGTTAACTTAACCCATTCATTTGTCATGTTAAATTGGTTAAGTGTTATCAGTAGTTCATGTTGACTTAAGCCTACCACAAATCTAGTTATATTGGTTAAGTATTTCTTATTACTTAACCCCAACTCTTCATCTTCTACTGGTTGAGTATCCATTTTAACTTAACCCTGCCCCTTCTGTTTAACTAACATGCTAAAACGGTTAAGTGTTCTCTTAGTTAACTCAACCCTAACATCTGTTTAATTCACATGTTCTAATGGTTAAGTATTATCTCTTCATGTTTTAACTTAACCTTGTTCATTTGGCACACTATGATGGCTAAGTGTTCTAAGTTTATTTAACTCCACCTTCTAGTCTAGTTAACATGTTACATTGGCTAAGTGTATTTTACTTAACCCCACCTTCTATTCTAGTTAACATGTTATAATGGTTATTTAACACTTACAGGCCTTGTCTTATTAACATGTTAAGTTGGTTAAGTGTTCCTATGGACTTAACCTTCCCATTCTTGCTTAACCGTTTCTTAGCTTTAAATTATTCTTTAAAGCACCAACCACTCACATTAGACATATATCGTTGCTCTTACTGGATGTGTCGGTCAGTTCCGGGCAGCTTTACACCGCCACTCAGTCTATTCTCGGGTCCTTTTGGGCTTAATGCTCTAACCACCCACATTAGATAGGTATTGTAACGGTTGTTGGATTTGTCGGGCGGTTCCGGGCAGTGTTATACCGTAACTCAATCTAACCTCGAGTTCGGAATATTCGTCTTTCCTAGATTTACATATCTATCCCTTTTTGTCTATATGTAAATTGCTAACGACTCTTTTAAACAAATTTGGCCTGTGTCATATTCATTTGTCATGCCCACTAATATACCTATATTCCAGGCCCAAATCTTAATTTACCTATCATTTGACCCAACTTGAAGTTTTATGCCAAGTTAGATCTAGTATTCTCATTTACAGTTCATGTCAAAACTAGATTTGATACTCTAGTTTACAGTTTATGCCCAAAACATGGCTTACATGCCAATTACATACTTTGTGGCCAATTAACAATTTACCATTATACGACCAAGTCTAATATGTATGTAATATTTACTATTATAGCCAATTCAGATTTATATCAACATATATATTACGCCAAATTATAAATTAAGCTATGCCCAAATTCCCCCGCCGTAGTCGTACGTATAACATGATTTCACAAGTTTCTAAGTACTTATGAAATGAAACTAGCAAAAGGATCAGGGGATAAGCACGATAATTTGACATAAAAGAATGGGCATGCGAAAGCGAAACAATAACAAAGATAATGGTTCCAATAAGTTTGATGTACATAACAGTGAATAGGAATAAACTAGACAAGCTACATCATAAATATAAGGTCAACATAATTTAGGGAATAGGCATAGGTGATTTGGTCCAACATGATGCCAGTTCTGTGTACAACATGATTTGTAACTATAGTGTTTTGGGCATACGCAACTAACCATACTAGTCAAATGCAATTAACCACAATAGTCCTAGGCAATTAACCCCAAAATAGTCCTAGGCAATTACCCTAAATAGTCATAGGCAATTAACTGTAATAATTTCAAAGTCATTGTCATGGACAATAGTCTTATAATCATAGGCAGTAATCTCGTAGTCATGAGTCATAGGTGGTTAGCCCCAATTATCCTTGTCATAGTCATAGGTAATAGTTTTATGTTCACGGTCATAGGCATAGGCATAGTCTTATGTTCACAGTCATAGGCATAGGCATAGTCTCATGTTCACAGTCATAGGCATAGGCTATTAACAGTAGTTTCAACGTCATAATCGAGAATCAGATCCAGAGGCATATACAAGCATCGATTCAAACGAAAGGATTAGGCAAATTCTTATATCCATTCAATTACGTGCCACAAATAGATCAAGACGTTCAAATCTTAAAAAGTAACCGACTTACATTGATCGGTTTCAAAAAAGGATAATCAGATAGCGTTGGTGATTTGCTATGATTTGCACGACGTTGCACGAAGCCGTTGAATTAGCCATTGCTTCTTTTCTTAAAGCTTTAATCTTGATTTGAATCTCCAATTTGCAATTCCTAGCCGTAGTCTTCAAGAATAGTCTTCATGTTTTATTTTAATTTATTTATTTCAATTATTCCAGAGGCAGCATAAGGAGACAATGAAATGGTGTAAAGAGAATGAGGCTAGGAGACTGTTTATATAGGATTAGGCGAACGAATCTAGGCAGAAAACGAGATCAGATACATCAGAGTGAACCCAGGCTCAAAACTGGGCTCTGGCACCAGGTCGACACTATGGTCGACCTGGTCCCTGAGAGGTCGACATTATGGTCGATCCCCAGGTCGACCTGGTCCCTGGGCGGGAAATTTCCCGCCCAGCCTATTCTGGGTTTTGAATTCGAATTTTGAGCCCTTTTTTTGTTCTGAAAATCCTTGAAACTTCGGAGGGTCATATCTCCTTCATATGTACTCCGTTTCTCGAAAACTCGGACTCATTTCCATGCAGAATTTCAAGGCGAACACATTGGCGCAACCCGTTTCCTTTGATTCTTAATATATAATTTAATTCTGCTTTGATTTATGGTTTTAACATGTTATAATAATACGGGGTGTTACATTCTCCCCCTCTTAAAAGGATTTCGTCCCCGAAATCTTCAAGTTAGGAAGAATGTATCCTACCATCCAATCACTCATCTACTCAACCATTTAATCATAGGCATTCATTGTCCTTAAAAAGATTTTTAATGCTTTCATGTTCATATGCATAGTGTGTGTATATATCTTTATCTAGTGCAAAATCAGGTGGTCTACTGATTCAGTTGGCCTCCTTAATGCGAATTATTTTAGTGCCATGCGTCCAATCATGTATGCAAGCATACATAGTTATGTAAATACTACATGTGTGCATAGCCATTCATTCATATGCAATATCCATATAATAACATATTCAGTTAAATCCGTTAAGCAAACACATATATGCTAATGAAATATGAAAGTGACTGAGTCGTTCTAACGCCTATGGTGTGTATATGCATCCACGAGCAACCATTTGCAACCATCAATCATAACATGTTTCAAATACATGTTTACATCCATTGGTTTTACCTAAGGATTGATGATATGCCCTAGCGGACATGCCTTAAAAGCTAGGAGGTATGTATAAAATTCCTAGAAAAAGAGATAAGGATGTACCCTTAAGAAAAAGGGTATGATGCATGTATCTAGTCTTCAGTCTTCTAAGTCGCATCTTCTTGTGCTTCACTATTCTGTACCTTATCTAATTAATCTTCACGACTGCGAAGCTTCTTGACCTCCATTCCCAAAACTGTCGTTGATCGGACATGTGGAAGTCTATCCCGCGTTTTAGGGGTAAACTCCTAACCTAATCAAAAACATCTGCATACTCATGGACCACCCTAACGGATTGCAAATCATCGATAAATGCATTAAGCGATTCTAGCTAGCTAAGCCTAACTGATTCTTTACACGGAATCTCAAGGGTATTCCAAGGCAAGTCAAAAGTCTAACTACCCTCCTTTCAGAATTACTAGCCAACCGACCCATGCCTAGAATCAACTCATAGCCCATGGAAGCATTACGCTTAAACTCAACATTTAATAAAGTTATTCTCAAATCCTTACAAACCAAAGGTAAATGGGTCAAACCACCAATTGGATTTGAGACTAAAATGGGATCTTCTCCTATACAAGTTCTAAGGTGCAGTGACTCAGCTATGGAAGTAGATATGAACAAATGCGAAGCGCTAAGATCAATAGAGTACTAACTGGTTGATCAAAATGAAAAGCTAAACTTTTCCAATAGAGACTTTTACTATCTCTCACAGGTATTTTGGTGGTGAAAGCATGCACTCGCCCTTCTGAAAATCCTATCCTTCGTCCTTGCCCTTATCCTTAATTATATGCCCTATCATACCATGGAAAAGATACTTCCTCTCGTCTTAGGTTTTATAATTCCTTCTTTCTTCGTGAGTCGAGTTTATATCCATGAATTTCTCATCCTTGTGTTGAGCTCCCTAGCCAAACTCCCTCATCCTCATCTTTACCATCCCTGTGTAATCATATTGACAAGTTTCTCAAAAGCTGCCTCCGTCGCACAGAAAACCCTTCAAAGCTTGAAAGAAGACTAGCTGCAGGTGAAACTATTATGGCTATATACGGGAGTCGGGCACTACTATTCCCTTCGATAGGTATCATAGTCTTATCAAGCCTACGGAACCGTGCTGCGATGAGGTTACCCCCCAGAAAGCCAGGAGCCCCGAAGACTCAAGAAAGAAGGGGACAAGAATTCAAACAGAGGATCAGAAGATAGTGCGTATTGCTTTTGGGGAATATGCCTTTAAAACAAAACTTTTCTTTTAAAAAATGCTTCTTTAAAAACCGTTTTGAAAATAATTTTTCAAATCTTTTATCTGGTCCGGTAACCTTCAGCTCTGATACCACATGTAACACCCCACATCCGTTAAGGTCACTCACAAAGGGAATGCCTTAACTTCGGTGGAGAGTTATAGGTAAAAGATACAGATAAATTACAAGATAGACAAAATTAATATAGCGGAAAAAATAACTTTACTTTATTGATCAAATAGTTTGTACAACAACTATTTTCCAATCCCAGAATATATGTCTCACAAAATAAAGAAGCATAAAATAACATTTATATTCCCCAATGTAGCGTGATCCAGCCATAGCAATGGAAAAGGGAATCCAAGCAAAACTTCAACTAATCTTTAGCTTTGGAAAGAAAACTGGGCTAAGTAGTAATAATCCCTCCCTGCGAACCTGGGGGGGGGGGGGGGGGGGGACGGAAGACAAGAAAGCGAAAGAAAACAGAGTCAGACATAAAGTCTGGTAAGTTCAGCAACTTTCAGCATGTGAACAGGTAAAAAGCAGCATGGCATGAATTAACTGTATGCAAGACTACACCATGATGACGGGAATCATAAGGTTAGCACAAGATATGATAAGTTAAGATAATCTGGATGCACTTCTATACGTTCTCTGCTTCGCCACTACCTTGTTATTCTTATTTCTATATCCCTGCACCACCTAACTAGTAATCTGTATAAACCGATAAGAGCAGATATATGATCCCAATTCCCACAATTTTGGTTGTTTTAAGTGTACATCTATCATTTATTACCTAGGTCTAACCTAGGGTTTTATATCGAGCGCATTCTAGATCCAACCAGGTTTTTCGCTACCCAGGGCTACTGGGGTTTATGCTACCTATTGAACGGTTCTCGGATTTTACGGTTTACGTGACCTAGGTCCAACTAGGGATTACGCTACCTATCAAACGACGCACCTAATCTAGGACACACTATCCAGAGTGGTATATGGTCCTAGGCTTTCCCCACGTATGTGTCGTGGATCGTTATCGCTGTCTAGATGCACATGTCCTCTATATGTGCGACCCGAGTCTCGTGGCAGGGCAAATCAAGAAACACGGAACTCTGTCGGGAGCTTTCAGAAATCACTGCCGATGCAAATGCTAAGGTATGTTTTTCCAGTGGCTATGGTCCCACCTGACCCCTCCCTCAACTAATGAAAGGCACACCTTGAAAAATGAGAACTATACGCAGGTCCTCTATGCCCCACTAACCTATGGCCATCCGCACCCATAACTAGATAGCAAGTATATGGTTTGTTGGAGTTCTCCGCCTTTCCGCTTCATGTATCTCGATTGACTCAAGTTGGTAGGTAGACGACGAGTTGCTATGTGACGGCCCGCCCCGCACCAACTAACATTTACTCCAAAAGTGCGCTGTACACATGTCCAGTTAGCACAGAACGGGTCGTGAGAAGGAAAAGGAAGAAGGGAATGAACTAAACGAGGAACCTGTAGAATGTCTCACAACGCATGGGATAAAATATAATAATAACATACTTGACATAAAACAGGCGAGACAGTGCATAAGCTGATAACTAATAATCAATGTCAACATCAGAGCAGCGGAAATCCAAATACAGCTTATTACAACTTTCCAAATTTACTGTCTCTAACAAAAGAAAACTAAAGTAGAAGATGCACCACCAATGCCCAAGCAGTGATCTTCAACAACACAGGGAGAATACTATATATATTACGTGGAAGCCTCCTGCTCGTCTCCGGATCATCTACCCGTGCATCACCAGCTAACCTGTCTCTAGTCTGCTCGTGTGAGCACCCAGAGTAATAAGAAGAGACATAAAACTCTGGATCAGACATAAAGCCTGGTATGAGCGATAAGCATCTAAACAGAATAATAACAGGTATACTAAACCATACCTGAACCTGGACCTGCAACCAAAGAGTTAGTACCACATACCGTACAATGCTCTAAGGTGCCATAATGAATAGTGTAAGAATACGGGGGTGGGGTGTGTATGTCAAACAATCAAGCATAGCAACCATCCTCACGTCTCTCACTCAGTGCGTAAAGTATACGATATCTACCACTTTGGAACACTAGACAAAATGAGGTAACGACGAATCCCGACTTGTAGAAACCCCGCTGTGACCAAGCCAAACACTTGGAGTCATGACCAAACATTTCAATGACCCACTTCATTGGTCGTAGCCCTTGGTTCTACCGATGCCATAATGGCCCTGAATCCGCCTTCGTACCTCCTACCATAGTGGTCCAAAGCTATAGACGTCGATAACTCCTTGGCACGCGCCCCGCAGCAAAGCCCAACCATGAAGCGAACTCATTGATTCCCATCTAAATCTTGAGCTCTAACTTCTCATCTGGACTTCCTTTGCATCTCGGGTTTTGATCGAATTGGAGTGGGTCTTCAGAAAAGTTGACGTGCAGTAACAGTCCTAGAACTCGGTTCGGTTCGGTAGCGTCGGTTCGGGTCGGTCCTCCATCCTTGTCATCTTCCATTCGATTCGGGTCGGGTGCTTCACTCCGGGTCGGGTCGGTGTCCTCCTCCGGGTCGGGTCGGGGTGCTGTCCTCCTCCAGCTCATGCTCCTTCTCCAATCAGCTCCCTCGTTTCCATCTACTCCGATCCGATCCGATCACTTCGCCTTACTCTAGTCGTAGCCTTCCATTCCTGAGCCGATCCGATCTGGCTTCCATTACCCTTCCGATCCGATCCCCTTGTCCACTCCAACTCTAAGGAAACGGCCTTCCTTTTTGCCAAGTCTTCTATGTGACAAGTCCCAATCCAGTTCGGATTCCCTTGGTCAGTTCACTAGCCCGATCCGACCCCTGCTCCGATCCGAACCGGTTCGGGACCTGCACATTTCTGCAACCTTCCAGCGAGCTTTCTACGCCATTCGACGACTTTTTCGACCAATTTAACTATTCTAATCAATCATAAAACATACCATAGAGTCATAGCAACATGTAATAGCAACCACAAACAGCAAACAACAATTCAAATGAATCAAAAGGGATCAAAAGTGACTAAAACTTCATATTTTCTCATAGTCCCTCTTAATCATGTTTAAGTACATACTTAGTAAAACTTAACCAAATCGTCTAAATTTTATAACAGAGGCATGAAATATTATTTAAGAATTTATAAACATTTTTCAGAATTTATTAGTGTATAAATTCGCTAATCTTCACTAATTACCCTTAATTAACTGTAATTAGTGTCAAAACGATGCTATCACTCACCTTGGCCACAACTAAAACCCCAAAACTGAAATATTCTCTGATTTGGCGTTGTTCCCAATCTTACACAGCAGCTCTACCTCGGTTCTCGTGCTAATACTCCTTGATTTGATGTTTGCTAAGCCTAATCTTCAATTAGAAAGTGATTTTTGGGTGTTTTAGAGAGATTTAGAGAGTGGAGGCCATGGCTAGGTCAAGAGGAATGAAAGTGGCGGCTGGAAAATGTCTAAAGAAATGTTTTCTAACCCTAATCAGCCCCTATATACCCCTAAACCCGAAATTCCCCTTGGGCCTAGCTGCTAATCACCCGCTTAAGCCCAATTAAGCAGTTTTTCACCATCTGAAAATTGTTTCAGCCATATCTCCCAAACGGTGAGTCTGTTTGGCTTATGTGACCACTCTACGGAAAGAGAAACCATCATCCGGAGCCAATGGAAGTGGTTTCAGGTCAAAATTCCTTTCCAGTCAAAAGTTATGGCCAAAACAGTGATAACTAGGGGTAAAATGGTCATTTAAAAATCGGGAAAAATCATGAACATGGGAAATGACCCCAATAGTCGTCCCCCAAAGTTACATGACCATACGACTTCGTATGTGACAGAAATAAATATTCTACGATTCTATGATGCGTAGAATGCAGGTCGTTACACTCTCCCCCCCTTAAGAAATTTCGTCCCCGAAATTCCTTAACCCAAAACATACAAAGGATCCCGCATGCCTAACAGCCACGTACAACAATCAAACATGCAAAACAAGCAAACACGCCTATCCTAGCATGCGGAAAACTAAATCGAAGTCAAAATCTTACCAGGCAAAGAGTTCTGGGTGTGACTTCCTAACGTTATCCTCTGTCTCCCAAGTACAATCATTCTCGTTCTCGCTCCACTGTACCTTGACTAGCTTCACCGCCTTCCTTCGAAGTTGCTTCATGTCGTGTTCGACAATACGGACCGGCTTGCGGTTCCCAACTGCCTCGGGTTCTACCTCGAAGTCCTCCAACTGATCAGGTGAAATAGTCATATCTGAGTCGTGAACGAACTTCCTTAGTTGGGAAACATGAAATACGTCGTGAACTCCCGCCATCTTCCCCGGTAAGTCAATTCTGTATGCCAAATTCCCGACTAGTTCAAGAACAGGGAATGGGCCAACAAATCTTGGTGCCAACTTGCCTCTCCTGCCAAATCGTATTACGCTCTTCAACGGAGAGATCTTGACAAACACCAAGTCACCAACGGAGAATTTTAAGTCTCTTCTCCTCTTATCAGCATAACTCTTCTGCCTATCTTGGGCAGCCTTCATTCGTTGTTGAATGATCTTAATCTTATCTGAAGTTTCCCTCACCACATCTGGTCCAAGCATAAACTTCTCGCCAGTCTCTATCCAACATGATGGTGAGTTGCACGGTCTTCCGTACAAAGCTTCATATGGAGCCATACCGATACTGGATTGGTAGCTATTATTATATGCAAACTCTACTAGGTGCAAATGGTCATCCCATGATCCACCAAAATCCAATATACATGCTCTCAAGAGATCTTCCAAAATACGGTTCACCCTCTCCGTCTGACCGTCGGTCTGAGGATGATATGCGGTACTAAGATGTAACTCTGACCCTAGAGCCTCTTGTAAGCTCTTCCAAAACCCACTAGTGAACAACGGGTCTCGGTCGCTCACAATGCCTTTAGGTACTCCATGAAATCTCACTACCCACTTCATATACAACTCTGCTAACTTAGCTGCTGTTCTGGTCGATTTGACTGGTATAAACCTTGCGCTTTTAGTCAATCGATCCACAATCACCCAAATGCTATCATGTCCCGTTCTAGTCCTTGGTAAACCATCGATGAAATCCATCGAGACTTGCTCCCATTTCCATTCGGGAATTTCCAATGGCTGTAACAATCCACTAGGCTTCTTTTGCTCGACTTTAACTAGCTGGCAATTCATTCATTTGGATATAAACTTCCCAACGTCTCTTTTCATTCCTTCCCAGTAGTAAGTCTGTTTCATGTCTCTATACATCTTATTACCACCGGGGTGTATAGTCAGCTTTGAGTGATGACATTCTCTAAGCACTTCATCCCTCAATCCATAGACATTGGGTACAACAAGCTTTCCATTCTTCTAAGCCATCTATCTCGATCAAGCCCATACTTGTTCATCTCCTCATCGATACCCATCTCTAACTTGGAGATGATTTCCAATAGGTTAGGATCGTCCCTCTGACTAGAGCCGATCCACTCAATCAAAGTGGGTCTGATCGTCAAACTTGCTAACATTTCTGCATCCAATTCGCACTTTGGTCTGAAATCAAACCCCGCGATAAACTCCAGTTGCTTCCATTCAAGGAACATAGTCCCTAAGCTGGCATGTCTTCTACTCAATGCATCAGCCACCGCATTGCCCTTTCCTGGTGTGTATGCGATGTCAAAATCATAGGAAGCTAAGAACTCTAACCATCTCTGCTGACGGAGATTCAGATCTTTCTGAGAGAAGAGATACTTTAACGACTTATGATCTGTAAACAGCTCAAATCTTTCTCCCAAGAGATAGTGTCTCCACATCTTTAACGCGAACACGATCGCTGCCAATTCTAAATCATGGGTAGGGTATCTTCTCTCGTGCGGTTTCAATTGCCGACTTGCGTAAGCTATAACCCTACCGCCTTGCATCAATACAGCACCCAGTCCGGTACCACAGGCGTCCGTGTATACCGTCATCTCTTCATTCCCTTTAGGAATGACTAACACTGGTGCGCTTGTCAACTTGTCCTTTAGACTTTTGAATGCATTCCCGCACCTTTCATCCCAGACAAAAGCTTGATTCTTCTTGGTCAACAAGGTCAATGGTGCTGCTATCTTGGAGAAACTTTGGATAAACTTACGATAGTACCCAGCTAATCCCAAGAAACTTCTTACCTCTGTTGCATTCTTGGGCGTAGGCCAATCCTGTACCATAGCCACCTTCGCCGGGTCTACGGCAATACCATTCTCTGATACAACATGGCCCAAGAACCTCACTTCCCTCTTCCAGAAGTGACACTTAGAAAACTTTGCTTTCAATTGGTGTTTTCTCAACACCTCCATCACTACTCTTAAATGTTCCTTGTGTTCTTCTTCTGTCCTCGAATAGACCAAAATATCATCAACGAACACAAGGACAACCTTATTCAACTGATCTCTGAATACCCTATTCATAAGATCCACAAAATATGCTGGGGCATTGGTCAGCCCGAATGGCATGACCAACCACTCATAAAACCCAGACGGCGTCCGAAATGCCGTTTTAGCTATACTCTCAGCTTCCACTCTAAGCTGATGAAAACCTGTCGCGAGGTCCAACTGAGAAAATACTCTCGCGCAACTCAACTGATCAAACAAATCATCTATCCGCGGTAGAGGATACTTGTTCTTCCTCGTCACTTTATTCAACTCGCGGTAGTCTACACACAAACGAAGGGAACCATCCGCCTTGGTATTAAACACAACTGGTGCTCCCCATTCAGAAACACTCCTTCTGATAAATCCCTTCTTCAAAAGATCGCTGACTTGCACCTCGAGCTCTCGCTGCTCTCTTGGTGCCATACGACGAAGTGGCATCACTATAGGCCTGGCATCTTTTACCAAATCAATACGGAACTCAATCTCTTGGTGTGGTGGAAGTCCGGTCACTTCTTCGAAAACATCCGGATACTGGCCAACCACGGGCAAACCTGACAACTCACTATGCGGAATGTCGAGGGAGTTTAGAAAACTAGCCAATACCCCCTCACTGGGTAGACCACCAAACACTATCCTCCGCCCATCATCCGCTCTAGCTGTCACCAAAAAGCCCTCATAGTCTACCACCACCCCGTATCTTCGGAGCCAATCTACTCCCAAAATAATGCCAAACCCAGTAAAGCCCAAAACAAAGCAATCACAAACAAACATGCATCCATGACTCGATAAGACCACATTACGACAAATCATGCTAAGGCTAGTCGAACCACCAATCGGGTTCGTCACTACTAAAGGTCTATCGACAATCTCGGGCTCCAATCCCACCCTATCTACCAGGTCACTACATATGAAAGAACTGGAAGCTCCGGTATCAAACAAAACCCTAACAGGAACATCATAAACAGAAAGCATACCTTGAATGACGACATTCTTTCCCTTCTCCGCCACTGTTGGGGCATTCGACGAAGAAGGAATAGCATTAAGAGCGTAGGCTTTCACCATTTGCTTTTCTTTAGGGGGCTGTGGACACTTGTCTTTGTGATGTCCCATTTGGCCACAATTGAAGCACTTCCTATCCGCTGGCTTGGCCCGACAATTGCTAGCATAATGGCCCTTCTTACCACAGCTGAAGCACTCAACGTCTTGCTTATTCTTTTTCTTCTGACCATCCTTAGTCTGGCTCTGCTTTCTCTTATTCTGGGAACCACCCTTGCCTCCACCACTTGCTTGTGGCTTTGGCTCCTCTGCAGATGCAACCTCAGTCTTCGGCTTAGGGTAGAGACTTTCTGATCTCAATGCGTTCCCTACAATTGATTCAAACGTCTCATCGATGTGGCTAATAAGTCTTTCCCCCAAGTACTGATCCAAACCAGTTATGAATTTCTCATTCTTCTTCTCGGCAGTATCAATAAGAGATAACCCATACTTCGACAAAGTGTCGAATTCAGCAATGTACTCTGAGACAGCTTTGCCATTCTGCTTGAGCTCCAAGAATTTCTTAAACAACACTGACTTCTGAGCAGCTGAAATGAACTTCTCGCTAAAGCGAACCTTAAACTGCTCCCAAGTAATCTGATCTTCGGGAGTGGCTGCCTTTATAGCATTCCACCAATTCATTGCCCGCCCTTGCAGCTGACGGGACGCTAGCTTTCTCTTCATCGCATCCTCGATACCCAAATCCTCTAAGATACGTTCGCAACTATCCAACCAATCCTGAACATCTGTGGCCGACTCCGTTCCGTGAAATGGCTTCCCACCAAGGCTAGTATAATCCTTATTCAGCTTGGCGAAGTCGACCCTCGGCGCCTGCACTATTGGACCACCACCATTTCCACCATTGGGAGCTGCCCTCTGCACATCTCTAAGCATCTCTCTCATGAGGTCAGTAAACATTGTCCTCATGTCAGCAGCATTCCCATTATTGGCTCCCCTACCAGCACCTCTAGTATATCGGCTCATCGTCAATCTGAAAAAGGAAACGATTAACGACTCCATAGTGGTGCTAGTGCAGTACGACTTCATCCTTATACTAGTAATAGTGTATATATATATATATAGCTTTTAAAAACCAAAGTAATCACAAATACGCTCTCTCGTACACGTATTTTATCTCTCCCTGATAACTTCCCTAGGTTAACTACGCAACCTAGAGCTCTGATACCAAGTGTGACGGCCCGCCCCGCACCAACCAAAATTTACTCCAAAAGTGCGCTGTACACATGTCCAGTTAGCACAGAACGGGGAATGAGAAGGAAAAGGAAGAAGGGAATGAACTAAACGAGGAACCTGTAGAATGTCTCACAACGCATGGGATAAAATATAATAATAACATACTTGACATAAAACAGGCGAGACAGTGCATAAGCTGATAACTAATAATCAATGTCAACATCAGAGCAGCGGAAATCCAAATACAGCTTATTACAACTTTCCAAATTTACTGTCTCTAACAAAAGAAAACTAAAGTAGAAGATGCACCACCAATGCCCAAGCAGTGATCTTCAACAACACAGGGAGAATACTATATATATTACGTGGAAGCCTCCTGCTCGTCTCCGGATCATCTACCCGTGCATCACCAGCTAACCTGTCTCTAGTCTGCTCGTGTGAGCACCCAGAGTAATAAGAAGAGACATAAAACTCTGGATCATACATAAAGCCTGGTATGAGCGATAAGCATCTAAATAGAATAATAACAGGTATACTAAACCATACCTGAACCTGGACCTGCAACCAAAGAGTTAGTACCACATACCGTACAATGCTCTAAGGTGCCATAATGAATAGTGTAAGAATACGGGGGTGGGGTGTGTATGTCAAACAATCAAGCATAGCAACCATCCTCACGTCTCTCACTCAGTGCGTAAAGTATACGATATCTACCACTTTGGAACACTAGACAAAATGAGGTAACGACGAATCCCGACTTGTAGAAACCCCGCTGTGACCAAGCCAAACACTTGGAGTCATGACCAAACATTTCAATGACCCACTTCATTGGTCGTAGCCCTTGGTTCTACCGATGCCATAATGGCCCTGAATCCGCCTTCGTACCTCCTACCATAGTGGTCCAAAGCTATAGACGTCGATAACTCCTTGGCACGCGCCCCGCAGCAAAGCCCAACCATGAAGCGAACTCATTGATTCCCATCTAAATCTTGAGCTCTAACTTCTCATCTGGACTTCCTTTGCATCTCGGGTTTTGATCGAATTGGAGTGGGTCTTCAGAAAAGTTGACGTGCAGTAACAGTCCTAGAACTCGGTTCGGTTCGGTAGCGTCGGTTCGGGTCGGTCCTCCATCCTTGTCATCTTCCATTCGATTCGGGTCGGGTGCTTCACTCCGGGTCGGGTCGGTGTCCTCCTTCGGGTCGGGTCGGGGTGCTGTCCTCCTCCAGCTCATGCTCCTTCTCCAATCAGCTCCCTCGTTTCCATCTACTCCGATCCGATCCGATCACTTCGCCTTACTCTAGTCGTAGCCTTCCATTCCTGAGCCGATCCGATCTGGCTTCCATTACCCTTCCGATCCGATCCCCTTGTCCACTCCAACTCTAAGGAAACGGCCTTCCTTTTTGCCAAGTCTTCTATGTGACAAGTCCCAATCCAGTTCGGATTCCCTTGGTCAGTTCACTAGCCCGATCCGACCCCTGCTCCGATCCGAACCGGTTCGGGACCTGCACATTTCTGCAACCTTCCAGCGAGCTTTCTACGCCATTCGACGACGTTTTCGACCAATTTAACTATTCTAATCAATCATAAAACATACCATAGAGTCATAGCAACATGTAATAGCAACCACAAACAGCAAACAACAATTCAAATGAATCAAAAGGGATCAAAAGTGACTAAAACTTCATATTTTCTCATAGTCCCTCTTAATCATGTTTAAGTACATACTTAGTAAAACTTAACCAAATCGTCTAAATTTTATAACAGAGGCATGAAATATTATTTAAGAATTTCTAAACATTTTTCAGAATTTATTAGTGTATAAATTCGCTAATCTTCACTAATTACCCTTAATTAACTGTAATTAGTGTCAAAACGATGCTATCACTCACCTTGGCCACAACTAAAACCCCAAAACTGAAATATTCTCTGATTTGGCGTTGTTCCCAATCTTACACAGCAGCTCTACCTCGGTTCTCATGCTAATACTCCTTGATTTGATGTTTGCTAAGCCTAATCTTCAATTAGAAAGTGATTTTTGGGTGTTTTAGAGAGATTTAGAGAGTGGAGGCCATGGCTAGGTCAAGAGGAATGAAAGTGGCGGCTGGAAAATGTCTAAAGAAATGTTTTCTAACCCTAATCAGCCCCTCTATACCCCTAAACCCGAAATTCCCCTTGGGCCTAGCTGCTAATCACCCGCTTAAGCCCAATTAAGCTGTTTTTCACCATCTGAAAATTGTTTCAGCCATATCTCCCAAACGGTGAGTCTGTTTGGCTAATGTGACCACTCTACGGAAAGAGAAACCATCATCCGAAGCCAATGGAAGTGGTTTCAGGTCAAAATTCCTTTCCAGTCAAAAGTTATGGCCAAAACAGTGATAACTAGGGGTAAAATGGTCATTTAAAAATCGGGAAAAATCATGAACATGGGAAATGAACCCAATAGTCGTCCCCCAAAGTTACATGACCATACGACTTCGTATGTGACAGAAATAAATATTCTACGATTCTATGATGCGTAGAATGCGGGTCGTTACATGCTATCACAGGGCTACTGGTCTTGCCGAATCACGCTGGTCCATCCTAGTCTTTAGGTTGACTCGTATTGCAACCTAGGCATACTCTTGGTTCTTCTAACGCAGACCTTAACCTCTGTGAGCCCAGGCAGATCATCTGCAGCCTCATAGAGGGATACCAAGAGTACCCTCACGTCCCCTCGAAGCCGCGTGCTTTGTAACCCAGTTTGGAGCCTTCTTTAAGATCAGACGGACGTCCGCTCCTTCTCGGATTCTACTAAGGTTTACTACTTAGTTCCCTTAACTAAGGTTTACAACTTAGTTTCCTGAACCGTCGTTTTCTTAACTAAGGTTTACAACTTGGTCCTCTTAACTAAGGTTTACTACTTAGTTCTCTTTCTCGTCAAGTTGGATTGGTTAAGTGTCATTAGTCAATTCAAGTTAACTTAACCCATTCATTTGTCGTGTTAAACTGGTTAAGTGTTATCAGTAGTTCATGTTGACTTAACCCTACCACAAATCTAGTTATATTGGTTAAGTATTTCTTATTACTTAAACCCACCCCTTCATCTTGTACTAGTTGAGTATCCATTTTAACTTAACCCTGCCCCTTCTGTTTAACTAACATGCTAAAACGGTTAAGAGTTCTCTTAGTTAACTCAACCCTAACATCTGTTTAATTCACATGTTCTAATGGTCAAGTATTGTCCCTTCATGTTTTAACTTAACCTTGTTCATTTGGCATACTACGATGGCTAAGTGTTCTAAGTTTACTTAACTCCACCTTCTAGTCTAGTTAACATGTTAAATTGGCTAAGTGTATTTTACTTAACCCCACCTTCTAGTTTAATTAACATGTTATAACGGTTATTTAACCCTTACAGGCCTTGTCTTATTAACATGTTAAGTTGGTTAAGTGTTCCTATGGACTTAACCATCTTATTCTAGCTTAACTGTTTCTTAGCTTTAAATTATTCTTTAAAGCACCAACCACTCACATTAGACAGATATCGTTGTGGTTACTGGATGTGTCGGTCGGTTCCGGGCAGATTTACACCGCAACTCAGTCTAACCTCGGGTCCTTTTGAGCTCAATGCTCTAACCACCCATATTAGATAGGTATTGTTCTGGTTGGTGGATTTGCCGGGCGGTTTCGGGAAGTCTTATACTGTAACTCAATCTAACCTCGGGTTAGGCATATTCGTCTTTCCTAGATTCACATATCTATCCCTTTTTGTCTATATGTAAATTGCTAACGACTCTTTTAAACAAATTTGGCCTATATCATATTCATTTGTCATGCCTACCAATATACCTATATTACAGGCCTAAATCTTGATTTACCTATCATTTAACCCAACTTGCAGTTTTATGCCAATTTAGATCTAGTATTCTCATTTACAGTTCGTGTCAAAACTAGATTTGATACTCTAGTTTACAGTTTATGCCCAAAACTTGGCTTACATGCCAATTACATACTTTGCGGCCAATTAACAATTTACCATTATACGCCCAAGTCTAATATGCATGTAATATTTACTATTATTGCCAATTCAGATTTATATCAACATATTTATTATGCCAAATTATAAATTAAGCTACGCCTAAATTCCCCCGCTGTAGTCGTACGTATAACATGATTTCACAAGTTTCTAAGTACTTATGAAATGAAACTAGCAAAAGTATCAGGGGATAAGCACGAGAATTTGACATAAAAGAATGGGCATGCGAAAGCGAACCAATTACAAAGATAATGGTTCCAATAAGTTTGATGTACATAACAGTGAATAGGTATAAGCTAGACAAGCTACACCATAAATATAAGATCAACATAATTTAGGGAATAGGCATAGGTGATTTGGTCCCACATGATGCCAGTTCGGTGTACAACATGATTTGTAACTTAGTGTTATGGGCATACACAACTAACCATACTAGTCAAAGGCAATTAACCATAATAGCCCTAGGCAATTAACCACAAAATAGTCCTAGGCAATTACCCTAAATCATCATAGGCAATTAACTGTAATAATTTCAAAGTCATGGTCATTGACAATAGTCTTATAATCATAGGCAGTAATCTCATAGTCATGAGTCATAGGTGATTAGCCCCAATTATCCTTGTCATAGTTATAGGCAATAGTTTTATGTTCACGGTCATAGGCATAAGCATAGTCTTATGTTCACAGTCATAGGCATAGGCATAGTCTCATGTTCACAGTCATAGGCATAGGCTATTAACAATAGTTTCAATGTCATAATTGAGAATCAGATCCAGAGGCATATACAAGCATCGATTCAAACGAAAGGATTAGGCATATTCTTATATCCATTCAATTACATGCCACAAATAGGTCTAGACGTTCAAATCTTAAAAAGTAACCGACTTATGTTGATCGGTTTCAGAAAAGGATAATCAGATAGCATTGGTGATTTGCTATGATTTGCACGACGTTGCTCGAAGCCGTTGAATTAGCCATTGCTTCTTTTCTTAAAGCTTTAATCTTGATTTGAATCTCCAATTTGCAATTCCTAGCCGTAGTCTTCAAGAATATCTTCATGTTTTATTTTAATTTATTTATTTCAATTATTCCAGAGGCAGCATAAGGAGAGAATGAAATGGTGTAAAGAGAATGAGGCTAGGAGGCTGTTTATATAGGATTAGGCGGACGAATCTAGACAGAAAACGAGACCAGATACATCAGAGTGAACCCAGGCTCAAAACTGGGCTCTAGCACCACGTCGACCCCCAGGTCGACACTATGGTCGACCTAGTCCCTGGGAGGTCGACACTATGGTCGACCCCCAGGTTGACCTGGTTCCTGGACGGGAAATTTCCCGCCTAGCCTGTTCTGGGTTTTGAATTCGAATTTCAAGCTTTTTTTTTTTGTTCTGAAAATCCTTGAAACTTCGGAGGGTCATATCTCCTTCATACGGACTCCGTTTCTCGAAAACTCAGACTCATTTCCAAGCAGAATTTCGAGAGGCATGCAATGGCGCAACCCTTTTCCCTTGATTCTTAGTTTATAATTTAATTATGCCTTGATTTATGGTTTTAACATGTTATAAAAATACGGGGTGTTACTCCTTCCATCGATAATCAGTGTGACACGTGATGTGTGATGCAGAAAGACGGAGAAGCAAAACCAAAAGACTATAGATCCTTTTCTATCAAGGCTATGGGTGAGGGATGGGCCAATTAGGATTTGTTGTTTGTTGTTTTCTCTGGGTCAGGTCACTAGCTCTTAATTTTGTTCATCTTCACTAGTTGAGGGAGGGGTCGGGTGGGACCATAGCACTGAAAATGCAAACCTTAGCATCTGCATATATAGATATCTGAAAAGCTCCTGACCGAGTTCCGTATTTATTGTACAGCCCTTCCACAGGACTCCATGCATAGTAGAGGATATGGGCTGTTAAGGCATCGAGTACAATTGACGTTACATACATGGGAAATTCTAGATACATGCATGTCTGCTCTGGGTGGTATATCATAGATTCTAGGGCATTACTCTGTGATAGAATCTGATTCGATCTAATGGTTAGAAGATGACATTCCATACGCTTACATAGCATGGCGATAGTGGTTCTATGTGGAATGTAGCGTTGTTATATAGAGATCCATACGTCACTCCGGCGTAGGGTGAGGGATTGTATATATTTCCGTGGAGTTATAGCGAAGACCGTGCGATTGGGGTACCATGGGGTGTACCTTAATTTGGAGGTAACTACATACATATTGTATTAGGTTAATCCACTGGGAAGTAGATGGGTACGACGTGTGTGTGAAAGCCTTGAGTGCTGTTAGCCCAAGTAACCTAATTAACAAGAAAATGTAACTGAACGGTATATTTAGTATTATCCAAATTGTATAGTTTAAATCTAGTCATCTGAACTTGTGTTCTGACCCCCTTCCCATATTATACTCGTAGGTTAGATTTGTGGTAGAGGTGTGATAGCTTTGGATATTGGTTAGGCAGTATTAGTATTTGGTAAGGCTATATTTTGATTACATTATATTTTATCCATTTCGCTATGAGATATTTTTTGAGCTGTAATATATTTTATATCTCTACCTTTTCTGGAGGATACCAAACAGACCAACACGAGTTTCTATAGAATAGAATTTTGAACAAAAAATTTGGTCTGTCGGAATTTGGGTTGTTACCTCTGACATTAGTACTCCTGGATAGATAGTGAGTGAACGTATTTCTATTTTTAAAATATAAATATCTATTATATAGACATATACCTAGATCCATAGAGGAACCCACTAAATGAAAGAGCATAACATGGTAAAAGTTGGGATATCTGTTTTGTAGGAATATGGAAATCTGAGACCCTTAGGTAATTTGGGTGGGAAGTGTACTATATACTTTGTTTGGAAAAAAGGTGAATCCAATGTGTTCGTATTTCAGGTTAGTGGGTTTAGAAGTAAAACCTTATAAATTGGAAAAGGTTAAAAACAGAAGAATGGATTAGGGATATATCTAGTTAAGAGAATTGACTTTGTTTTAGTGTATTTATTCTAAAATATATAAAATTCATTCTAGAATTTTACTATAATATTAGATTTGGTTAAAATATATTTTGATTAAATAAAGTATTTCATCCGACCTACATATAGTATGAATTACAAAATGTAACTCACACATGATCCGAATTAAAATCTGTTGTGTTAGATTTATGTGGGTTGAGTAGGATTAGGGGGTTGAGTCAGGTTGAATATGAGTTGAGTGCACTCCTAAACGATCAAAATATAAAAAAATGTTATAAATGGGCCTCAATTTTGGAAGTTATTAAATTTAAAACTTTATAAAAATATAAATTTGATTAATTATAATAATTACTTGGACATAGGAACGAAACGTACTTCGTTCAATAGAACATGCATTTTGCGTGTTACCATTCTCAACGCGTCGGACACTTCATTAATGGAAAAAATAAGGCTCCAAAAGCACCTATATAGTTTTCGTTGGACATACTAGGGTGCATTTGGTTTATGTTTTTTATTCTCAGTTTTGTGTTTTTTTAGCCATTTTCAATTTTTCGTTTTGACAATTTTCATTATTTTAGAAAATGTGTTTGGTATGGAGTATTTTGAAAACACATTTTCAAAAATGAAAATTGGATAATGCGTTTGGTTTGAAGTATGTTTCTCATGTTTTGAAGTTTTGAATTTTCCATTTTGTAATCCAAACAACAATTACATTTAAACCATCTTTACTAATATCTTTACTAATATCTTTACTAATAATCGGAATAGGTTTGGTGTCACACTTTTTTGATGTACACCTGAACTGACGAAAATGCCCTTTACTTAGAAAATTCCCTTTACTTAATTTGTATCATACATTTAACTCACCTGTAGATATGTATTCAAATGTTAATTATTATCTTCCTTTGCTAATAATCGGAATAGGTTTGGTATCACACTTTTTTTTGTACACCTGAACTGATGGAAATGCCCTTTACTTAGAAAATGCCCTTTACTTAATTTGTATCATACATTTAACTCACCTGTAGATAAGTATTCAAACGTTAATTATAATTGTAATGTAACATATATTAATTATAATCCACATACATCAATTATACTTGTATTGTATATTAATTATCATTAATTCTTTGACCATTTCTTAACTTCTTTGTATATATTTTTAATATCATTCGTTTCTATAATTAAATTCTGATACATACATCAATTTCGCAAATTTGTTTCTACTCAATTATATTTTCAAATTTGAAATCCAAATGTTTATATGTTTACTTATTTTCTTCTTTATATTTTTAAAATTTTATTTCCTACCTTACTTTATATAATGCGTATACACCATTTTTTTAATCACTTTATTTAGAAGCAGTCAATCCCTTGAAATTCTCATACGTTAATTATCATTAATTCTTCGACCATTTCTCTTCTTATATGTAAAAATTAATTTCTGATACATATATCAATTTTGCAAATTTGTTTCTACTTAATTATATGTTAAAATTTGAAATCCAAATGTTTATATGTTTACATATTTTCTGCTTTATATAGCTTTTTATTTTATTTTAATTCCTACTCGACTTTATAAAATATGTATATGCCATTTTTTTAATCGCTTTATTTAGAAGTAGTCAATCCCTTGAAATTCGCATACTTTAATTATCATTCATTCTTTGACCATTTCTCTTCTTATATGTATATATTTTTTATATCATTCATTTCTTTAATTAATTTCTTATACGTATATCAATTCCGCAAATTTGTTTCTACTTAATCATATTTTCATATTTGAAATCCAAATGTTTATATGTTTACTTATTTTCTACTTTATGTAGCTTTTTATTTTATTTTATTTCCTACTTGACTTTATAAAATACGTATATGCCATTTTTTTAATCGCTTTATTTAGAAGTAGTCAATCCCTTGAAATTCACATACTTTAATTATCATTCATTCTTTGACCATTTCTCTTCTTATATGTATATATTTTTTATATCATTCATTTCTATAATTAATTTCTGATACATATATCAATTCCGCAAATTTGTTTCTACTTAATCATATTATATTTGAAATCCAAATGTTTATATGTTTACTTATTTTCTACTTTATGTGGCTTTTTTAAACTTTATTTCCTACTTTACTTTATATAATACGTACGCACCATTTTTAATCACTTTATTTAGAACAGTCAATCCCTTGAAATCTGCGAAAGTTAATTATAATTGTAATGTACATTAATTATCATTAATTCTTTAACCATTTCTCTTTTTATGTGTATATATTTTAATCACTTTATCTAAAAGCAGTCAACCCTTTGACCACTTCTCTTCCTATATGTATATATTTTTAATATCGTTCATTTCTATAATTAATATCTCATACGTATATCATGGCCCAAATCCCTTCAAACATCTTCCTCCTCTCCATTAATAGGATGCCATGTTTTATCCCTTTCACATAAATCAAGTTCTTCTCCACTTCGACCTTTCCAGACATATTTACCAGTTTACACAATTTCATATCTAAATCACCTCTACCACATCTATAAATTGTAAGTTTATTCTTTACTCTAAGCAACGTTGTTTTTTAGCATATCTTTACTCTTTGCAAAGTTGTTTTTTTAGCATACTAGAAAGAACACATCGTGCCATGGTCACGCGCGAAGCGCGTGCCACCACCACTCGTAATACATAATATATGTTGCTCATTATCCATATTCAATTGAACACACAAGAATAAAAGAAATAGCCAAATAAAAAATATTACCATTATATCAAATTATTAATTAACAATCATTACATGATGAGAGAAAATACAGTAAGTCATAAGCATAATAGTTAAGAATTAAAGAGAGCGCAATATTTTAAATACCTACATGAGACCAGTTGCATAAGGAATAAAATTACGACAAAAAAGTTCATGACAAAATTTTTAGACATGTAACAGAAGAGATACACCAAATACATAGAAAATGGAAAATAACTCAAGCATCGTCCATAATAAAATATAAATTTTCAGCAACCACAATATTTTCAAGAAACACAATGTTGAAGTCTTCCAAATCACATCTGCATAAAATAGCACGGAAGTAAGACATAATATTTCTTAAAGAAATATGGTAGAATAAATTTTGAATTTGAACTAAAAACATATTTTACCTGAACTACAAATGGTGAGTGGATACGTACTCGTCCCACAATTGGTTAGCAATTTGATCTCTAACTTGCCTCATTTGAGTGGTTTGGCTAACATTATATAGCACAACTTCTTGCTCTTGACTTGGCTCCCCGGTGGGTTGAAATATCATATTCACAGATGAATAATCAGTAAATAGAGCATTAAATGTGTGTTCCACCCGAATGAAGTTGTGTATTGTGCAACATGCAATTGGAATTAGTCTTTGCCTTGAAAGCAGATAATTTGACATCAACTTCAAAATGGGGAATCTTGCATTTAAAACTCTAATACAACGCTCAATAATGTTCTGACATGATGAGTGTTTATAGTTTCCTTTCCATGTAATCTTCCTTGTCCACTATAATCATGTAGATGTTATCTTTGTCTACGATACGGGGAGAGAAAGCCAGGTATGTTTAGATATCCAGAATCAACAAGATAAAATTGTTCTGTAAATAAATTTAGGATAACATTGTATTTTTTGAGTTTGTGAAATAATTGTAAATATGTTATATATCATAAATAAAATTATT
This sequence comes from Allium sativum, assembly GCA_030737875.1. Taxonomy (NCBI): domain Eukaryota; kingdom Viridiplantae; phylum Streptophyta; class Magnoliopsida; order Asparagales; family Amaryllidaceae; genus Allium; species Allium sativum. The sequence continues at coordinate 92,975,054 of CM060914.1, read as the reverse complement.
TGAAAGTACCTCCTTGCAGCATTGGGAAATTGTTGCTCGATTTTGAAACTGCATCAATAAATACTCAAGAATCATTAGTTGTACCTTCCCATCCAACATATACTAATATAATCTCATGTCAAAGTCGCATGCAACCATCACATTCTGTGTTACAAAATTTTTTCTTCCACGAAATAATGTTTGACTTAAGGATGGTGCCCACACTGAAACATGTGTTCCGTTGGCCCAATGTAATTCTATTGCATGATATTAAATAATAGTAATAATAATGTTATTTTATTGTCGAGTAAATAAAATATTATACCCACTTAATTGTATCAACTTGAAATGTGGATATTTCCGTAGAATGCGTTCATGGATGATATCTTGATTTTTTGGCTGAATTATCTCCGTGCCTAATGAGCAAACAACTCAAAAAAATTTACGAAACCATTTTGAGATTGTATGATGCGAATGTTGAAAACGAACACCAATCACACTATAGCATGTGGTATGTCCTATAATCATCAAAAGTGTAGCAACACCCTCTTTAACATTGACTTTTCCGCATCTCTTAATAGCCCTTTTTCTTTTAAAATGTCACAGAAGTTCAAAAACACATGTTTTTGCATGCGATACCTTTGATGGTAAATATTTGGATATCCATTTAAAATTTCATGCATATATATTTTTCCAGTAAGAGATGATATCCTACAAGGCCGGTTAGTAATCATAGTTCTTCGGTTAGCAACTAAATACCTAATCACCATCATATTATCAATGTCATCAAATGTTTGATCATCCATTATCATGAAATCTTCATCGCTTGAGCCATCATCGCTTGAGCCATCATTAGAGTTACTAGAAATTTCATCAAATCTAGCAGGCATCTCATCGAACAAGGAATTATAAATTCATTATTTGATGGAATTATGTATTTCTAAAAAATATAATCAAAATATTAACCAAAACTAGGCTCATTTAGATTGTAAATATACCTGATGGAATTTACTGAGCTCCCTTCATCCATGTTGTAGTAATTTCAATACCTAATAAAAATTCACATAACTATATGACACATGTAGCATAAGAAAATGCATTAACAAAATAAAAGCTACTTAATTCATTGCACAAACAATTTGCTACCAAATGCAATAAAAAGGCACATCACCGTGAGACACATAACAAATAAATTATTGAACCAATTGTGTATTCACTCCTAATAAACAATCGTATAGGAATGAAAACTTATAAGAAAATACTATGCACACACTGGTAGACATTCATATGCACAAGTAGTAATTCATCCAAACAACCAAAAAATAATGTTAACAATCAAAATACAATAATTCGTTCAAATTGATGTATTGTCATGCATATTCATTTCCATACGAACTGTAATGACCCGCATTGTCAGAGGTATTATAATTAATTTATTTAATTATATAAATAATGATTTGGGGAATTTAATCGTCGTTAATTAAATTATAGTGAATATTTAATTAAATTAAATAATATATTTAATTTAGAAATAATCAAAAATATTGGAAATCACAATATAATGTGAACAGGGTCATCCTTAAGATTTAATTCAGCTTAGAGTTTAATTTTATTGATGAATATATTCAATCGACGACAGTTTGAACGTAGAATTATAATAGAATTAAAATAGAGCTTGAAATGGCGCAGCAGTTCTCTATTTGGTGATTTGAACTTCAACTGAATATACAGGGTTCGTTTTAAATCGGATTTCTGTGAAACAAGAAACGTGTGGAGGTGGTGGAGTATATCTTTCTAGTGGAAGAGAAAGATCGGGATTTCGTCGCGTAGATTTTGATTTACGTTCAAATCAAATTCCAGAAAAGTCGCTGTAGAATTCCTTTATAATTCGCAATGCTTTATTTACGTTATAAAAAGGATTTTCGATATAAACTGAATATCGATAAATCTAAAATCTGAAATATCAAACTGTAAATTCTGATATGATATTCTGGAGCTGTACGATATCATATGTGAAGATATACGATAATATTTATTTATTAATATTTAATTTAATCATATTTAAATATATTTATATATTTAAATGGGTCATCTAGAGCTTTAAAAATAGCCACTTTTGTAAACGAAGTCGGAATTCGACGAAACTAATTTTGTTGGATCCGCAATGTTAAATTATTGTTAGATGTGAAGTTTCGTGATTTTTAGAGTCACTGTGTGGCCGTACGGATTTTTAGAGTGAAAAATAGTCGATAAATTGACGGTTAAAAATATGCTGTGTGAGCATACAGAGTCGGAATTCAACGAAACCAATTTCGTTGGGACCGTAATGCCGAACTGTAGCTGCATGTCCAGTTTTGTGGTTTTTAGGTACCATATGTGATTATACGGATTTTTAGAAGGAAAATACTGGTAACGGTTCAATAAAATGGAATATAAAAATAAAATATAAAATATCTAAATTACTTATAAATACCCCCTCTAAGTTTTTTCTAAACCTAATCTTTTTCCCTTTGTCAAAATTTGCCGCCGCCATCTGTTCTTACCAAAACGAGAAAACTTCATCTTCAAAATTCAAATACAAATTCAATAAAATTCTATAAATAGTTAGGTATATAGATTCGAGACCCTTATAAGTTGTACTTCGATTCTATGGCATTTTGGTAACCTGCGATTCATGTTTCTCGAGCTCCAGAGTTGTCCAGCGATGGTTTTTCTTGAGCTAGGGTTCGACCTAGTTTGGATTTGGAGCTTCGATTGACGGAAGGAATATGGGATTTGGGTTTGTGATTGGATTTAGTGTCGGTTTGGGGTTTTTGAAGGGATTCGACGCTGAGATAAAGGGTGCGACGCCTGTGTTGCTCGAGACAGGTCTGAAATCGCAAGTCAGGGAGAAGCGTCGAGCTAAGCATTAGGGGTATGGGAATGTAGAGGTTTGGATGAGGAGTTGTGTGATGATCTCGGTTTGGGTATCGGGGGTGTATAAGAGGAGCGGTGAACGTTAGAAGGTACGATAATGGCGTGGGAGGTAAGAGCAGGTCACGAAAATTCTCGGTGAAGAAGGATTAAGTGCAGTGGGCTTTGGAAAGGGGTATTGGGCCGTGTAAAATGGTAAAGCCCGTCGATATATATATATATATATATATATATATATATATATGTTAAATGCTGATTAAAAATGTGTACCAACTTATAATGATGATAACTTCTTCATACATGATCGGAATTGGACAAAACAAGATCCGTTAGGATCGTATGGACGTACACTACCCAATGGAACTAACTAAGAGTGGATTGGAGTTCGTATGAATTTATGGCAAAATAAACTGTTTGACTCAAATCAAATAACAGTTTATCGTTCTTTAACGATGAACTGCCAATGTGAGTAAATCTCACTAACTCTGAACAGTTTATAATTTCATGTTGTATTTTTAGAACCGTTAAATATTGTTTGATTGACTGTGTGTTGACTGTTTGATTGAACTGCTAGTCAGTTAGTTAAATTTCTATATTGATTCTTTTTAACAGAATATATCATATGAAACTGAAAGTGATGTTGATTTTATTGTGTAACATCTGTGGATGCAGGGAAACAGGTTGGAGGAATCCGACTGGATTCCTCAACAGTTATTTTATTGTTTTTCATATATTTTTATATGATGGGATATAAAATCTGTGGGCGATTATATGTGCTTGGACGATATTGAACATCGTGATTTGATATGATTGAATACCATAACATACCGAAATGTTGATAAGGGGATTTTCAAAGTGATATTGAAAATAGGATATTTATAAATTGGAATATTTATAAATAAGAGATATTTATAAATTTGAATATTTATAAATAAGGAATATTTATAAATTGAAATATTTATAAATAGGAGATAATTTATAAAGGAAATAAATTCAAAACATTTTCTTTTCGAATGGAAAGGCCTGTGTGGCGGGTTTGGGGATTTTCCCGATGCTCCCATTACAAAGGAGGTTATGGAGAATTTTTCAGAGAATTTAAGGAGTTAGAATATTTCAAGAATAAATTTGAAAAGGAAACATTTGTAAACTATTTACAAATAGAATTGAAAAGGAAACGTTATAAAAAGGAAATCATTTTTAAAGTGTAGAACCGTTATTTAAAAGTATATCTTTTCAAATAAATAAAACGTTGTTAAAAGGAAAATCTTTATAAAGTGAATAAAGTAAATCGAATATGGTATTCTAAAGGAGTTAAATCGAATATTGTATTCGAAGGGAGTAAATCGAATATGGTATTCGAAAGTTAGTAAAACGAATATGCTATTCGAAAGGGGTTAGTCGAGTCGAGTTAGTTGAATAGAGTTAACTAGTTCAGTAGAGTTAACCAGTTCAGTAGAGTTAACCAGTTCAATAGAGTTAACTAGTTGGGTTAAGTAAGTCAAGTTAACCAGTGAGTTAAGTAAGTCAAGTTAACCAGTGAGTTAAGTAAGTCAAGTTAACCAGTTGAGTTAAGTAAGTCGAGTTAATCAAGTCGAGTTAATCGAGTTAGAGTTACTCAGTTAGAGTTAATCGATTAGAGTTAAAACGAACTAGAGTTAATCAAATATAGTTATTTGAGACAGAGTTAGTCAAACATAGTATTCAGGGTAAGTTTCCATCTCGTACGACTGCTAGCGTAATTCGCAGGGCTGTAAATAGCCTAAGGCGGTCGGATGTTGCCTAAGGGAATCAGGCGTAACCATTATGATCGTTGCGATCTAGAGTCAAGCGAATGGAGTTAAATCGAATCTAGTCATTCGATAGGAGTTAATCAAGTTAAGTTAAATAAGTTAAGTTAATCGAATCTAGTTATTCGATAGGAGTTAATCAAGTTAAGTTAAATAAGTTAAGTTAATCGAATCTAGTTATTCGATAGGAGTTAATCAAGATGAGTAAATAAGTTAAGTTGATCGAATCTAGTCATTCGATAGGAGTTAATCAAGTTAAGTTAAATAAGTTAAGTTAATCGAATCTAGTTATTCGAGAGGAGATTATCGAATATAGTTTATTCGAAGGAGTTATCAATTATTAGTTATTCGAAGTGAGTAGTCGAATATTGGTTATTCGAAGTGAGTTAATCGAATATTGGTTATTCGAAAAGGAGAGTTATCAAATCGAATAGATTAAATGTAACACCCCGAATTTCAATTAACACTAATGGTTAGTAATTAAAGTATAATTAATCTCAGATATGAGAATCAGGGGAAACGGGCTGCGTCATTGCGTTCGTCTCGGAAAAATACGCAGAATAGAGTCCGAAATTTTGTAAATCGGAGTCCGTATGGCCTAGTTAAGGCCCAATGAAGTTTGCAGAAAATTCAAAGTTAAAAACAGATTTAAAATTCAGTTCTAAAACAAGTTTGGAGCCAAAAGCGGAAAGGGCGGGAAAGTTCCCGCCTAGCCCCGTGTCGACAGGCATGTCGACAGGGGTGTCGACAGCCCTGTCGACAGGGGTGTCGACACAGGGTGTCGGCCCTGTTGATCTGGGTGCACCAGATCTGGTTTTTGGTTGAGTCTTGGGCTGTGTTCTAGAGATTTCCGAAATCTAAGGGTCCTAATCTAATCTAGGGTTAATCTAAGGGCCTAAAACACTCACATAATCTATAAATACACCCTAAACCTACCCTAATCCATACTAAAAATAGAATTGAGGGCTACATGCCGCCAAATTAAATCTTAGAAGGAGCCTCCACTAATTTATGAAGAGGGTTGCAAGCTAATCACTCTCTAATCAACCTCTAATCCATTCTAAGCATCTTAATCTTCTTCATTTGGAGTGCAAATTTGCTAGTTGTGAGTTTCTATCACTTTAATGATCAATTACTAAACTAAGTAGATGAGATATGATGAGATCATATGGTTTTGTTTGGGGATTAATGGATTTTACGTCATATGACATGATGTTAGTTTGCTAATGTATGTGGGTTATGCAAGTTTTGTGTTTTGTGATCATATGATTAATATGCAAGTTACATGTATGATAAAATGCAAGTTACATGTATGATAATTATGCAAGTTGTATGTTTCTTCATATGCAAGTATATATGCAAGTTTATGAGTTTATATGCAAGTATGTTATGCAAGTTCATATGCAAGTTTATGAGTTTATATGCAAGTATGTTATGCAAGTTCATATGCAAGTTTATGAGTTTATATGCAAGTATGTTATGCAAGTTCATATGCAAGTTTATGAGTTTATATGCAAGTATGTTATGCAAGTTCATATGCAAGTTTATGAGTTTATATGCAAGTATGTTATGCAAGTTCATATGCAAGTTTATGAGTTCATATGCAAGTATGTTATGCAAGTTCATATGCAAGTTTATGAGTTTATATGCAAGTATGTTATGCAAGTTCATATGCAAGTTATGTGACATATTATATGCAAGTCATGTATTTATTAATATGTAAGTTTATGTGACATGTTATACAAGATTATATGCAAGTTATGTGACATGTTGTGCAAGTTCATATGCAAGTTATGTGTTTGTTAATATGCAAGATGGCACCTTTGAAACATGTTCATACATATGCAAGTTGACACCTTTTATATGTGTTATGTCATGAGAACGAAATCACGTGGGAACGATGGGGTTAATTAAATGCATATGTTAATAAGATTGTGTGAAATTAATATAATTATGCATAACATAAAATAAATGAACATAGTATGGGAATTTGCCTATTTAGTTAGGTGTACCCATACTATGTGTTGGGAATTTGCCTATTAAGTTAGGTGTACCCACACTACGGAGTTGGGAATTTACCTATTGAGTTAGGTCTACCCATATTCTGGAAAACATGATTAATTAATTAGGGATAATTAATATAAATTAGGAGGGTGATTAATTAGGAGTAATTAATCGATTAAGACACGAGGTTGGACCCGTTTGTAGTGTAAGACTGCCCGGAGTTTACCGGCTTAACCAGGCATCTACAAATGACGGTCCAATGTGAGGGGTCTTAATCATAAATTAAATACGTAACAAGGGTAAATGACACGAGGTTGGACCCGTTTGTAGTGTAAGACTGCCCGAAACCTACCGGCTTAACCAGGCATCTACAAATAACGGTCTAATGTGAGGGGTCCTTTACACGGTTACAGTGTTAATCAATTAAGAAACACTTAACCAGATAATCATGTAGTGGGGCATGGGGGTTAAGTGGGTACCTTGGGTGGTATGTGGAAATTGCTAGTGGTTGCCAATAGAAAATATGATTAAATACTTAACCAAGACGAAACATGTAATTAAAGGGTTAAGTGGGAAACACTAGTGTGTGGGCCAAGCTTAGGGGGATGGCTTGTGCTGGGGGCCCATTTCAACCAATATCCCAAACGTATCTTAGTGGGCTCGACTCTAATCGAGTGACGGGACACGCATATTGGGCTTGACTATAAGAGGCCAAAATGGGTTAGCGGTGGCAACGCATAACCAACGGGTTTCATATGCGTGTGTGGACCCGGGCTGGTAAATAAGACGTTGTTGCATCGTGTAGATATAAGCCGTGCACCGTTAATTTTATCAGGTTGCCACGTTGGGGAATGGTACACCCCACGGTGGGGCCAACACGGGTATCTACGTTAGGGAGCCGATCGAATGGGGAGTAGTGTGTACACCTAGTGGATTGTAGGGCCCCGTGGCGTCTACTTAGTCACCTAGGGGTACGCGAGAACTATTAAGTTAATTTTATAAGTCCATGGGTGGGATCAACCTTTAAGTTAGGAACGACTGGTGTGGTGCAGTTTAGTAATTTACCTTTGGAAGGGTAGATGCGTCTTTATCTTTTATCTTAGTTTAGTTGACTGCTTAGTGTAGCCATTCATCCCCATTAGTTACCGTATATCAGTTTATGTCTTCTCTGGTTACTTTAACGATTGTATTGTTAAAGTTATAGGACTCGCTCAGACTTATGTCTGACCCCATTGTTTTTATCTTTTTCCCAACCCTCAGGTCCTACGGTGGATCCTAGCAGTAGTGGAGCTTGATCGGATTGCTGTTCCAGTCTTTAGGAGCTTGGATAGATGTAAAGCTCCAGTTACCCAGTTATCTTTTCTTTTGTCATGGCTATTGTATGAGAGTGGGATTATGTACTTCTTTATTTTGATGGATATTGTACTTGACTTTTATTGTGGTTTTTTGATGTAACCAGACATGTTTTACTTCCGCTGTTATGAGATGATGTTTTAAATTTCAAAGTACTATTTATATCTGTCTTGTTGTAATTTTTCTGTTCTATATTCACTAAAATACTCCACCGATGCTATGGCATTCCCTTAGTGAGTGATCATAGCGGGAGTGGGGTGTTACACGTGGTATCAGAGCTGAAGGTTACCGGAACAGATAAATTTTTGAGAAAAATACATTTTTTTTAGAATAGTAAAGGTATTATTTTTGGAAAAAGTATTTTCAAAAACATGTCTTTTAAGAGAAAAGTTTTTGAAAAAGAAAAGCATAATCCCCAATAGCCATATCTTTATCTTTCGGAATCTCCTTTTTGAATCTTTCCTCTTTCGTTTCAGCATGGCTGAAGATCTTAACATCCCGGAGGGCTTAGTTATACCACTATGGTATAGGAGGTTACAAGAGGCTAGGGCCGCGGCTGCGGGTCCAGCCAATGCTACTACACCAGAGGCAACCGCTCCTCCTCCTCAGCCTAGAGTGGATAATTTTGCTAAGATTTGCAAGGAGTTTAAAGCTATAGAGGAAAACCTTTTCTAGGTTCAGAGACTTTCGTAGAGGCTAGAGATTGGCTTAAGGAAGTGGAAGAGTTGCTAGATATCTTTGAAGTGGAAGAGGGAAAGAAAGTCAAGTTGGCGGCTTGGTTAATGAAGGGAGAGGCCTCATTCTGGTGGGAGGTCACTAATGGAGAACGCCCTGTTGACTCTTGTGCAGATTTTAAGCAAAGGTTTGGGGCTAAGTTTCTCTTAAGGGCGGAAGAGAATCTATTTATGGAGAAGTTCTTGAATTTGAAGCAAGGGAATCTCACGGTGAAAGAATATGTCAACAAATTCAATCAATTAGCAAGGTTTGGCATAGAGTTGGTGAATACACCGGAGAAGAAGGCTTTGAGGTTCGTTAGAGGCTTGAACGAACCATTGCAAGGAATAGCTATGACTCACATTCCTATGGGGGCCACCTTTGAGAAGCTTGTCTACATGGCACTTATGTATGAGGATGATAAGAGTTCTAAGGCACCAGAGAAGAAGGGGGATCAGAAGAAACCGCAACAACAACAACAAGGCAAGGGTGGAAAAGGCAATGGTGACAAGGGGAAGAAGAAGAAGAAGTGCTTCAATTGTGGGACCCCAGGCCACCTCAGCAAGGATTGTCGCAAAAAGAAGAAGACCGGTTGCTTTCATTGTGGTGAAGCAGGACATCTTGTGAAGGACTGCCCAAAGAAGGGGCAGAAGACGAGGTCTACCTCGGGAGGCCAAGTGCAAGCTCTTATGGCACCACCTCAGGCAGGGGGGCAAGTTCAGGCTCTCTCAGTTCCACCGATTCAGCAGAGAGGTAGAACTATTTCCGTTGAAAGTCTGGTTTTTCTGTTTGATCATCCAGTTCGTACTTTGTTTGACTCTGGCGCATCGCATTCTTTTATCTCATCATCGTTAGTTGAGTCACTGCACTTAGACACCAGTCTAGTTGATGATCCCTTAGTTGTTTCAAACCCAATTGGGGGCTCCATATATCTGTCTATGATATGTTTGGGTTTGAAGATTTCTATACTTAGCGTTGAGTTTGGATGTGATGCTTTTGTATTGGGCTTCACGGGCTATGGGTTGATTTTGGGCATGGACTGGTTATCCAGTAATGGTGCCGTTCTTGATTGTGAAAGGAGAGTTGTCAGGCTTATGACCCGCTTGGGTATTACTCTCGAGATCTCTTGTAATCCCATGGAATCTGTTTTGCTAAGTTATCTTGAATCGCTCGATGCTTCGGTCGAGAGTTTGCGTTCTGTCAGAGTGGTCCGGGAATATCCGGATGTGTTTGAAGAAGTGAAGGGTTTGCCTCCGAAGCGGGAGATAGATTTCCGAATTTATTTGGTGGATAGTGCCAAACCAGTGTCTTTGCCAGTGCGCCACATGGCTCCTCGTGAGAGAAGAGAACTTCATAAGCAAGTAGGGGAGTTGCTTGAGAAGGGTTTCATAAGGCGAAGTATATCGGAGTGGGGAGCTCCAGTAGTGTTTGCCACGAAGGCGGATGGGTCCCTCAGACTTTGTGTGGATTATAGAGAACTTAATAATCTCACGAAGAAGAATAGACACCCATTACCGAGGATAGATGACCTCTTTGATCAGTTGGTTGGCGCCTCAGTGTTTTCGCAGATGGACTTAGCTACAGGGTTTCATCAGTTAAGAGTGGCGGAGGACAGTATAGAGAAGACTGCTTTCCGGACTCCGGATGGTTTTTATGAGTGGCTTGTTATGCCATTTGGGTTGACAAATGCCCCTGCATACTTTGTTGATCTAATGTGTAGAGTGTTCAGAGAGTATCTGAATAAGTTTGTAGTAGTCTTTGTGGATGACATCTTGGTCTTTTCCAAGAGTGAAGAAGAGCATGCCTTACATCTCAGAGAAGTGTTGGAGACTCTTCGAGCACATAGTCTTAAAGCTAAATTCTCTAAATGTCATTTTTGGAGAAGAGAAGTGCGATTCTTAGGGCATGTGGTCTCTAATGAAGGGATAGCTGTGGATCCCGCAAAGATAGTATCTATCCAGGATTGGAAAGTTCCTAGAAATGCTACCGAAGTAAGAAGTTTCTTGGGGTTGGCAGGATATTATAGGAAGTTCATCAAAGACTTTGCGAAGATATCAGCCCCGTTAACCCGCTTGACGAAAAAGAATCTGGTTTTCTCATGGGATGTAGATTGTGATGATGCTTTCCGACGGTTAAAGAGAGCTTTGACCACCGCTCCAGTTTTAGTGCTTCCAGATGGGAGTAAGCCGTTTGTTGTTTATACCGATGCTTGTGGGACAGGATTAGGCGCAGTCTTGATGCAGGAGGGAAGGGTAATAGCCTATGGAGGGAGGCAATTGAGAGTGCATGAGAAGAATTACCCTACCCATGATCTAGAGTTGGCCGCGATTGTTTTCGCACTTAAGTCTTGGTGCCATTATCTACTTGGTGAGAGATTCGAGTTGTTCACTGACCATAAATCATTGAAGTACTTATTCTCTCAGAAGGATTTAAACTTAAGACAGCAAAGGTGGATGGAGTTCTTAGCATCCTATGATTTCGAGATAGCGTATACCCCTGGCAAGGGTAACGTAGTGGAGGACGCCTTGAGTAGAAAAAGGCTATCTTTGAGTCCATTGTTCGTGGAACGGCGAAGCTTGGAGTTTCTTTCTTTGTTCGACTTCAGACCTTCTGTTGACTTTGTACCTGGTTTGTTGGCATCCTTGGAGGTTAGACCTACTCTTTTGGGATGGATTGGCGAGGCTCAGCGAGACGACCCACAGTTGGTTGAGTTGGTAGAGAAGCTTATAAGGGGGGAGTCGTCCAGCCATTTGGGTAGATACACCATAGATGATAGGGGATGGTTGCATAGAGACGGTAGACTTTGTGTACCGCAAGATGAGGGTTTGAAGAAGGCTATTTTGGATGATGCACATCGTTCAAGAATGGCTATTCATCCCGGTGGAGACAAAATGTACCAAGATATGAAGAGGGTTTTCTTCTGGGCCGGTATGAAGAAAGATGTGGCCGAGTATGTGGCTAGATGCTTAGTGTGCCAACAAGTTAAAGCAGAGCAAAGGAAACCCGGTGGGTTGCTACACCCATTGGAAGTTCCGCAATGGAAGTGGGATAGTGTCTCGATGGATTTCATCGATGGGTTACCGAGATCGAGGAAGGGCAATACGGGAATTTGGGTTGTGGTAGACAGACTTACCAAGAGTGCCCATTTTATACCCGTGAAGAGTAAGAGGACCGCTCCATGGCTTGCTTCAGTCTATGTTAGAGAGATTGTTAGATTGCATGGCATACCATCCAGCATTGTGAGTGATTGAGATCCTATCTTCACTAGTGAGTTTTGGAGAAGTTTGCAAGAGGCGGTAGGGACTCAGTTGTGTTTGAGCACCGCATATCATCCTCAGACGGACGGTCAGACCGAGAGGGTGAACCGTATCTTAGAAGACCTTTTGAGGCTTTGTATCTTGGATTTGGGAGGTACATGGGAAGAACATCTTCCTTTGGTGGAGTTCGCATACAATAACAGCTTTCAGTCTAGTATTGGCATGGCACCTTTTGAAGCTCTTTATGGAAGGCCTTGTCGATCTCCTACATGTTGGTGGGAATCTACGGATAAGATCTTTCTTGGGCCAGATATGGTTAGAGAGACTTCAGAGAAGATTGATTTGATTCGAAGAAGGATGAAGGCAGCGCAAGATAGACAGAAATCTTATGCGGATCGGAGAAGGACGGATCTTGAGTTTGAGGTTGGGGACATGGTTTTTGTCAAAGTATCTCCGTTGAGAAATGTTGTTCGCTTTGGGTCCGTTGGGAAGTTAGCACCGAGGTTTGTTGGGCCGTTTCCTATTAAGGAAAGGATTGGACGGATGGCATATAGGGTGGAGTTGCCCGACAGACTTAGTGGTGTTCATGATGTATTCCATGTATCACATTTGAGGAAGTGCTTACATGAGACCGCAGAGGTGGTAGAGCCGAGCTTGCTTAGAGATGTAGGGGTAGAGCGTGATGCGACGATTCGACGAGCTCGTACTCGCATCCTTGGGTCAGAAACTAGGAAGTTGAGGAACAGAGAAGTTCAGCTAGTTAAAGTGCAATGGGGAGATGACGAAAGCAATGCTACTTGGGAGACGAAAGCGAAGATGCGTTCTTTGTATCCATTTCTTTTTGAGAGTATGTCTTTTAACTTCTCCTTTATCGCTTGTCTAGTACTTATCTTATCTTTAGTATATCCTCTCGCTAGTACCTATGACCTTTAGATAAGGTAAAGCCTATGGTTGAAACATGTGTTTGAAACATGTTATGTTTGATGGATGCATGTGGATGCAATTGGTTGCTAGCGGTTGCTCGTGGATGCATATACATACACATTAGGCACTAGATCGGCTCAGTCACTTCATGTTGCATATCGCATAAATGGATGTGGTAGTTAGATTGATGGATGTATCATGGCTGTGTTATCATGTGGATGATGCATTTTTGTGCATGGTTGTGCACGCATATAGAAATTGTATGTGTTAATAGGGTTTCGCATACATATTGGATGCATGGCACTATCATGGTTTGCATTAAGGAGGTCGACTGAATCAGTAGACCGCCTGATTTTGCATTAGTATACGGACATATACACACACTTTCGGCATATGTTCATACATCATTAGAAGTTTCTAAGGATAATGGTTGCTTGTGGTTGATGGTTTAGTAGATGGTTGTTTGGTTGGTAGGATACGTTCTTCTTGACTTAGAGATTTCGAGGACGAAATCCTTTAAGTAGGGGAGAATGTAACACCCCGAATTTCAATTAACACTAATGGTTAGTAATTAAAGTATAATTAATCTCAGATATGAGAATCAGGGGAAACGGGCTGCGTCATTGCGTTCGTCTCGGAAAAATACGCAGAATAGAGTCCGAAATTTTGTAAATCGGAGTCCGTATGGCCCAGTTAAGGCCCAATGAAGTTTGCAGAAAATTCAAAGTTAAAAACAGATTTAAAATTCAGTTCTAAAACAAGTTTGGAGCCAAAAGCGGAAAGGGCGGGAAAGTTCCCGCCTAGCCCCGTGTCGACAGGCATGTCGACAGGGGTGTCGACAGCCCTGTCGACAGGGGTGTCGACACAGGGTGTCGGCCCTGTTGATCTGGGTGCACCAGATCTGGTTTTTGGTTGAGTCTTAGGCTGTGTTCTAGAGATTTCCGAAATCTAAGGGTCCTAATCTAATCTAGGGTTAATCTAAGGGCCTAAAACACTCACCTAATCTATAAATACACCCTAAACCTACCCTAATCCATACTAAAAATAGAATTGAGGGCTACATGCCGCCAAATTAAATCTTAGAAGGAGCCTCCACTAATTTATGAAGAGGGTTGCAAGCTAATCACTCTCTAATCAACCTCTAATCCATTCTAAGCATCTTAATCTTCTTCATTTGGAGTGCAAATTTGCTAGTTGTGAGTTTCTATCACTTTAATGATCAATTACTAAACTAAGTAGATGAGATATGATGAGATCATATGGTTTTGTTTGGGGATTAATGGATTTTACGTCATATGACATGATGTTAGTTTGCTAATGTATGTGGGTTATGCAAGTTTTGTGTTTTGTGATCATATGATTAATATGCAAGTTACATGTATGATAAAATGCAAGTTACATGTATGATAATTATGCAAGTTGTATGTTTCTTCATATGCAAGTATATATGCAAGTTTATGAGTTTATATGCAAGTATGTTATGCAAGTTCATATGCAAGTTTATGAGTTTATATGCAAGTATGTTATGCAAGTTCATATGCAAGTTTATGAGTTTATATGCAAGTATGTTATGCAAGTTCATATGCAAGTTTATGAGTTTATATGCAAGTATGTTATGCAAGTTCATATGCAAGTTTATGAGTTTATATGCAAGTATGTTATGCAAGTTCATATGCAAGTTTATGAGTTTATATGCAAGTATGTTATGCAAGTTCATATGCAAGTTTATGAGTTCATATGCAAGTATGTTATGCAAGTTCATATGCAAGTTTATGAGTTTATATGCAAGTATGTTATGCAAGTTCATATGCAAGTTATGTGACATATTATATGCAAGTCATGTATTTGTTAATATGTAAGTTTATGTGACATGTTATATAAGATTATATGCAAGTTATGTGACATGTTGTGCAAGTTCATATGCAAGTTATGTGTTTGTTAATATGCAAGATGGCACCTTTGAAACATGTTCATACATATGCAAGTTGACACCTTTTATATGTGTTATGTCATGAGAACGAAATCACGTGGGAACGATGGGGTTAATTAAATGCATATGTTAATAAGATTGTGTGAAATTAATATAATTATGCATAACATAAAATAAATGAACATAGTATGGGAATTTGCCTATTTAGTTAGGTGTACCCATACTATGTGTTGGGAATTTGCCTATTAAGTTAGGTGCACCCACACTACGGAGTTGGGAATTTACCTATTGAGTTAGGTCTACCCATATTCTGGAAAACATGATTAATTAATTAGGGATAATTAATATAAATTAGGAGGGTGATTAATTAGGAGTAATTAATCGATTAAGACACGAGGTTGGACCCGTTTGTAGTGTAAGACTGCTCGGAGTTTACCGGCTTAACCAGGCATCTACAAATGACGGTCCAATGTGAGGGGTCTTAATCATAAATTAAATACGTAACAAGGGTAAATGACACGAGGTTGGACCCGTTTGTAGTGTAAGACTGCCCGGAACCTACCGGCTTAACCAGGCATCTACAAATAACGGTCTAATGTGAGGGGTCCTTTACACGGTTACGGTGTTAATCAATTAAGAAACACTTAACCAGATAATCATGTAGTGGGGCATGGGGGTTAAGTGGGTACCTTGGGTGGTATGTGAAAATTGCTAGTGGTTGCCAATAGAAAATATGATTAAATACTTAACCAAGACGAAACATGTAATTAAAGGGTTAAGTGGGAAACACTAGTGTGTGGGCCAAGCTTAGGGGGATGGCTTGTGCTGGGGGCCCATTTCAACCAATATCCCAAACGTATCTTAGTGGGCTCGACTCTAGTCGAGTGACGGGACACGCATATTGGGCTTGACTATAAGAGGCCAAAATGGGTTAGCGGTGGCAACGCATGACCAACGGGTTTCATATGCGTGTGTGGACCCGGGCTGGTAAATAAGACGTTGTTGCATCGTGTAGATATAAGCCATGCACCGTTAATTTTATCAGGTTGCCACGTTGGGGAATGGTACACCCCACGGTGGGGCCAGCACGGGTATCTACGTTAGGGAGCCGATCGAATGGGGAGTAGTGTGTACACCTAGTGGATTGTAGGGCCCCGTGGCGTCTACTTAGTCACCTAGGGGTACGCGAGAACTATTAAGTTAATTTTATAAGTCCATGGGTGAGATCAACCTTTAAGTTAGGAACGAATGGTGTGGTGCAGTTTAGTAATTTACCTTTGGAAGGGTAGATGCGTCTTTATCTTTTATCTTAGTTTAGTTGACTGCTTAGTGTAGCCATTCATCCCCATTAGTTACCGTATATCAGTTTATGTCTTCTCTGGTTACTTTAACGATTGTATTGTTAAAGTTATAGGACTCGCTCAGACTTATGTCTGACCCCGTTGTTTTTATCTTTTTCCCAACCCTCAGGTCCTACGGTGGATCCTAGCAGTAGTGGAGCTTGATCGGATTGCTGTTCCAGTCTTTAGGAGCTTGGATAGATGTAAAGCTCTAGTTACCCAGTTATCTTTTCTTTTGTCATGGCTATTGTATGAGAGTGGGATTATGTACTTCTTTATTTTGATGGATATTGTACTTGACTTTTATTGTGGTTTTATGATGTAACCAGACATGTTTTACTTCCGCTGTTATGAGATGATGTTTTAAATTTCAAAGTACTATTTATATCTGCCTTGTTGTAATTTTTCTGTTCTATATTCACTAAAATACTCCACCAATGCTATGGCATTCCCTTAGTGAGTGATCATAGAGGGAGTGGGGTGTTACACTAAATGAGTTAATCTAATATAGTTTATTCGAATAGGGTTAGAGGAGTTATCGAATATAGTTTATTCGACAGGAGTTAAATGAATTAGTTAAGTTAAACTAAGTGAATTGGTTAAGTTAACCAAAGTGAATTAGTCGAGTTAATCAAAGTGATTAGTTCAGTTAATCGAGATAAGTAAATCAAGTTAGGTTAATCGAGTTGAATTACTCAGTCGAGTTAATAAATTGAGTTAGTCAAACCAAGTAAAACCAGTTAGAGTTAATTAATTAAGGTTGACCAGTTAGAGTTGATTGGTTAGAATTAACCAGTTGGAGTTAATCAATCAGAGTTAATCAAATAGAGTTAAGTAAAATTAGAACTGACTAGAGATTAGTAAATTGAATGGTTTTCTAAGTGTCTATCTGATGTTTGTTTCAGCCTCCGGGATTTATACTTAGGGAATTGTTCTCATACTAGTTTACAGTCAGGGACTAATAGTTGGGGGAAGAGTAGTGATTTGTAAATAAGCAAATGGAAAACGTTTTCCAGTGTTAATAACATATATTTTCTAAACATAGAAAATAAGGCAATGTGAATATATATATAGATATATGTTGATGATTTACCGATATAATTTCCATCTGGAAATAATATCGTTGTTTGCACACTTGTTTTTCTTTGATGGTTAAATCACAGACTATCGAAGTTTTGACCATTTTAATGTTGTTAATATGGAGAGATCGGTTGGATTATTATCCAAAGAACCACTCTGTATTGACATAAGCATTGCGAATCATATATGCCAAAGATAATTGAAGATGGAGTTAGTGCAAGGACTATTGTACAAGTCTTAGATAACAGTGCCTAAGATAGATGTACTGAATAGTGCCTTCGGTTCGTCCAGTCCCAGGACAACTTGTATGTACGAAGGTCTGACAGAGTATATCCAATGGATCGCGTAAGTTGATCTGTTCAAACATATTCACGTTTGATGGCGGAGGAATTCGTTTCTCTAAGCTGTATACCCGTGTTATTTTTGGATAAGTCAATTTGTGATTTGGCGGGTATGACGATGTGACATTCTAAGTGAATGAGGATGACTTGTGTTGATGAATGTCTGATAGAGTATTTCCAGAGAGGTCACGTACATTAATTTATTCAACCGAACCAAGAGTGGAAGCGGAGAAGGAAACTTCTTTTAGCTGACACGTAATGTATGGTTGTAGACGTCAATTAGTGATTTTCGATGGATCTGACAATGTGATATTCGAAGTGAATCTGATGTGATGATAAAGCGTAGCTTCTAGCCTCATCAACCGGTAAATGACAGAAATTGGGCAGGCAGCATGGCTAAGTGGATCGCATCGAATTAGGGTGTATAATCACATATCTAGAGAATATTCATTTGTTTCTTAAATCTATCAATGCTGTCCCATATATATACGGGAACGGTTGCTGATCCCAACCGTTGGTGATATACATTTGATACACTCAAGCAAAATGAGTGGTCGGTCATATGTGGCTGAGTTACAAGATGTTCTTGTTGAACTCCAGTGTATCGTTCCTAGAGTACACTGATCGGAAGGTGGTTCCAAACCTTGTCATAGTTGGAAATCCATTACCCATTATGTGCTTGCGATTTGATTGTATACTATATATGCAGAACGTGAGATGAAAGCGTTTCTACTAGATTGATATCTATTTGTACATAGACACTATTATAATATCAAAAGGTTTCGATATAAAGATATTTTGGATTTTCATAAGGGAAAAACCCGTTCCGTTATACGATGTGGTCTAATGATATCGTTTACTTATTCATATACCTGTTTAAACTGTTTTACTCATACCAGTCCCATGACTGGCCCGGAGTTTACTTTGTTGTTTTCCCTAAACTCTTGGGTGCCTAAATTTGTACGGGCAGTCAAGTAGTCGGGATTTACAGATATACTTGGAGAGCTTGGAGCACGAGGTTTCAAGATTGTATAGCTATTGTTTTTCCGCTGTTGTTGTAAGTGTTGCATTCTGGTAAAGTGCTATTGTATACATAACTGTTATATTTCAAAGTTATGTTATATATTATATGTTATTCGTTCCGCTGTGAGATTCGTGTTACTCTGATGATGTAAGTTCTTCTTTTCTTCTTCTATTCTAAGTTTCTATCTTATCTATCCTCACCCTCTAATTTCTTTCACTAATTACCAGGATTTTTCGATGTTTTGGTTATCGACATCGAGCTTATGTCGATAACCAAAGTCGCTAAAAATCCGGGTCGTTACAGTTGGTATCAGAGCTTAAGTTAAGAATTACCTTGCCTCTGTGGCGTGACTCGGTAGAGATAGAGTTAGCAACACCCTAGATTGAGTTTGAGTGTATATATACGAGTGAACGTATTTGTATTTGATATAAAAATTTGTTTTATATTATGGAGATTCATTGGCTGAGTTGTTTATGAGTTCTGGTCGATCAGTTTGATCCATTGTATCGGTAGGAGTAAATAAACACTTGAATACGATGGACCGACACAGTATGGATATGTGATACATTATCATATATAGGATGTGTTGGTAGTGATTTTAATCAGATAAGATTATAACATGTGAAATGGTTATATATAACCAATCAGAATTCATATAAGTAAAGTATATGAAATAAGATGAATTAAATATGAATTTAAATCAGATTTGGAATTAAAATAAGGAAATTTTAAGTTCCTGGGAGATTTTGAGATGTTTTCAAAATAGATGTATTTAGTAAGAGTTTTGAAATGATATAGTATTGAAATCACGGGGTTGCTGGAAAATAATTCCGATGATGACTGCGCAGTATCATCGGTGTGATTTTCGAGTTCTAAGTGGTGGATTACTACCAGAGATTTTGATTTGAATTGTTTTGAGAAAACAAGTTGTTTAGAAATTCAAAGGTTTTGAATTGGTATTATGATTTCAAATTTGATTTGAAATAAAACCGGGAATTTAAGTTCTAGAAATTAAAATTTAACTTGTGAAGTTAATTCGAATGGGATGGTAAAAGTAAATAACAAACCAGAATTTAACTTGAGATGATAGGTTAAGAAAAACTAGAAGTGATTAGAGAATAATCTGGATTTGGAATTGAAATGATAAGTTGAGAATTTGGAATTTGACACTCGAATATGAAATTGAATTCGGCTTGAATAAGCGAATGGTTGCGTTAAGAATAAATTGGTTGGAGTTGATTGGGATGGCATTTGTATATGCCGAGTTGATAACAGATGGTAGGGATATAATGATATGCCCCACAAACAGGTACAAGTTTATATTTTGTATGAGTTTGGAATTTATGAGCCGATTTAGCAAGCCGCTTGGCTGTTTGATTTTCTTTTGGTATGGAGATGGCCTAGAGAGGCGAGTTGTGGTTTTACCGATAGGGCCGTACAAAGGAGGTTATGGCGAAATTTACCGAAAATTTAACGTGTTAGAAAATTTTCAGAATTTTTGAAAATTTTAGTTAGTCGGAAGGAATTAATATTTTAGTCGATATTAATTGGTTCAGTTGAAATCGGAAATAAGGGATAAACAATTCTTAGGAATTCCAATAGATAGGGTCGTCCTCTAACTTAGCAATTTCGAGGACGAAATTATTTTAAGTGGGGAAGAATGTAATGACCCGCATTGTCAGAGGTATTATAATTAATTTATTTAATTATATAAATAATGATTTGGGGAATTTAATCGTCGTTAATTAAATTGTAGTGAATATTTAATTAAATTAAATAATATATTTAATTCAGAAATAATAAAAAATATTGGAAATCACAATATAATGTGAACAGGGTCATCCCTAAGATTTAATTCAGCTTAGAGTTGAATTTTATTGACGAATATATTCAATCGACGATAGTTTGAACATAGAATTATAATATAATTAAAATAGAGCTTGAAATGGCGCGGTAGTTCGCTATTTGGCGATTTGAACTTCAACTGAATATATAGGTTCGTTTTAAATCGGATTTCTGTGAAACAAGAAACGTGTGGAGCTGGTGGAGTATATCTTTCTAGTGGAAGAGAAAGATCGGGATTACATCGTGTAGATTTTGATTTACGTTCAAATCAAATTCCAGAAAAGTCGCTGTAGAATTCCTTTATAATTCGCAACGCTTTATTTACGTTATAAAAAGGATTTTCGATATAAACTGAATATCGATAAATCTAAAATCTGAAATATCAAACTGTAAATTCTGATATGATATTCTGGAGCTGTACGATATCATATGTGAAGAAATACAATAATATTTATTTATAAATATTTAATTTAACTATATTTAAATATATTTATATATTTAAATGGGTCATCTAGAGCTTTAAAAATGGCCACTTTTGTAAACGAAGTCGGAATTCGACGAAACTAATTTTGTTGGATCTGCAATGTTAAATTATTGTTAGATGTGAAGTTTCGTGATTTTTAGAGTCACTGTGTGGTCGTACGGATTTTTAGAGTGAAAAACAGTCGACAAATTGACGGTTAAAAATACGCTGTGTGAGCATACGGAGTCGGAATTCGACGAAACTAGTTTCGATGGGACCGTAATGCTGAACTGTTGCTGCATGTCCAATTTCGTGATTTTTAGGTACCATATGTGATTATACGGATTTTTAGAAGGAAAATACTGGTAACGGTTCAATAAAATGGAATATAAAAATAAAATATAAAATATCTAAATTACTTATAAATACCACCTCTAAGTTCTTTCTAAACCTAATCTTTTTCCCTTTATCAAAATTTGCCACCGCCATATGTTCTTACCAAAACGATAAAACTTCATCTTCAAAATTCAAATACAAATTCAATAAAATTCTATAAATCGTTAGGTATATAGATTTGAGACCCTTATTAGTTGTACTTCGATTTTATGGTAGTTTGGTAACCTGCGATTCATGTTTCTCGAGCTCCAGAGTTGTCCAGCGATGGTTTTTCTTGAGCTAGGGTTCGACCTAGTTTGGATTTGGAGCTTCGATTGACGGAAGGAGTATGGGATTTGGGTTTGTGATTGGATTTAGTGTCGGTTTGGGGTTTTTGAAGGGATTCGACGCTGAGATAAAGGGTGCGACGCCTGTGTTGCTCGAGACAGGTCTGAAATCGCAAGTCAGGGAGAAGCGTCGAGCTAAGCATTAGGGGTATGGGAATGTAGAGGTTTGGATGAGGAGTTGTGTGATGATCTCGGTTTGGGTATCGGGGGTGTATAAGAGGAGCGGTGGATGTTAGAAGGTACGATAATGGCGTGGAGGTAAGAGCAGGTCACGAAAATTCTCGGTGAAGAAGGATTAAGTGCAGTGGGCTTTGGAAAGGAGTATTGGGCCGTGTAAAATGGTAAAGCCCGTTGATATATATATGTTTAATGTTGATTTAAAATGTGTACCAACTTATAATGATGATAACTTCTTCATACATGATCGGAATTGGACAAAACAAGATCCGTTAGGATCGTATGGACGGACACTACCCAATGGAGTTGACTGAGAGTGGATTGGAGCTCGTATGAGTTTATGGAGAAATAAACTGTTTGATTCAAATCAAATAACAGTTTATCGTTCTTTAACGATGAACTGCCAATGTGAGTAAATCTCACTAACTCTGAACAGTTTATAATTTCATGTTGTATTTTTGGAACTATTAAATATTGGTTGATTGACTGTGTGTTGACTGTTTGATTGAACTGCTAGTCAGTTAGTTAAATTTCTATATTGATTCTTTTTAACAGAATATATCATATGAAACTGAAAGTGATGTTGATTTTATTGTGTAACATCTGTGGATGCAGGGAAACAGGTTGGAGGAATCCGACTTGATTCCTCAACAGTTGTTTTATTGTTTTTCATATATTGTTATATGATGGGATATAAAATCTGTGGGCGATTATATGTGCTTGGACGATATTGAACATCGTGATTTGATATGATTGAATACCATAACATACCGAAATGTTGATAAGGGGATTTTCAAAGTGATATTGAAAATAGGATATTTATAAATTGGAATATTTATAAATAAGAGATATTTATAAATTTGAATATTTATAAATAAGGAATATTTATAAATTGAAATATTTATAAATAGGAGATAATTTAAGAAGGAAATAAATTCAAAACATTTTCTTTTCGAATGGAAAGGCCTGTGTGGCGGATTTGGGGATTTTCCCGATGCTCCCATTACAAAGGAGGTTATGGCGAATTTTTCAGAGAATTTAAGGAGTTAGACTATTTCAAGAATAAATTTGAAAAGGCAATATTTGTAAACCATTTACAAATAGAATTGAAAACGTTATAAAAAGGAAATCATTTTTAAAATGTAGAACCGTTATTTAAAAGTAAATCTTTTCAAATAAATAAAACGTTGTTAAAAGGGAAATCTTTATAAAGTGAATAAAGTAAATCGAATATGGTATTCTAAAGGATTTAAATCGAATATGGTATTCGCAGGGACTAAATCGAATATGGTATTCGAAAGTTAGTAAAACGAATATGCTATTCGAAAGGGGTTAGTCGAGTCGAGTTAGTTGATAGGAGTTAAGTAGTTCAGTAGAGTTAACCAGTTCAGTAGAGTTAACCAGTTCAATAGAGTTAACCAGTTGGGTTAAGTAAGTCAAGTTAACCAATGAGTTAAGTAAGTCAAGTTAACCAGTGAGTTAAGTAAGTCAAGTTAACCAGTTGAGTTAAGTAAGTCGAGTTAATCAAGTCGAGTTGATCGAGTTAGAGTTACTCAGTTAGAGTTAATCGATTAGAGTTAAAACGAACTAGAGTTAATCAAATATAGTTATTTGAGACAGAGTTAGTCAAACATAGTATTCAGGGTAAGTTGCCATCTCGTACGACTGCTAGCGTAATTCGCAGGGCTGTAAATAGCCTAAGGCGGTCGGATGTTGCCTAAGGGAATAAGGCGTAACCATTGTGATCGTTGCGATCTAGAGTCAAGCGACTGGAGTTAAATCGAATCTAGTCATTCGATAGGAGTTAATCAAGTTAAGTTAAATAAGTTAAGTTAATCGAATCTAGTTATTCGATAGGAGTTAATCAAGTTAAGTTAAATAAGTTAAGTTAATCGAATCTAGTTATTCGATAGGAGTTAATCAAGATGAGTAAATAAGTTAAGTTGATCGAATCTAGTCATTCGATAGGAGTTAATCAAGTTAAGTTAAATAAGTTAAGTTAATCGAATCTAGTTATTCGAGAGGAGATTATCGAATATAGTTTATTCGAAGGAGTTATCAATTATTAGTTATTCGAAGTGAGTAGTCGAATATTGGTTATTCGAAGTGAGTTAATCGAATATTGGTTATTAGAAAAGGGGAGTTATCAAATCGAATAGATTAAATGAGTTAATCGAATATAGTTTATTCGAATAGAGTTAGAGGAGTTATCGAAATAGTTTATTCGACAGGAGTTAAGTGAATTAGTTAAGTTAAACTAAGTGAATTGGTTAAGTTAACCAAAGTGAATTAGTCGAGTTAATCAAAGTGATTAGTTCAGTTAATCGAGATAAGTAAATCAAGTTAGGTTAATCGAGTTGAATTAGTCAGTCGAGTTAATAAATTGAGTTAGTCAAACCAAGAAAAACCAGTTAGAGTTAATTAATTAAGGTTGACCAGTTAGAGTTGATTGGTTAGAATTAACCAGTTAGAGTTAATCAATCAGAGTTAATCAAATAGAGTTAAGCAAAATTAGAACTGACTAGAGATTAGTAAATTGAATGGTTTTCTAAGTGTCTATCTGATGTTGGTTTCAGCCTTCGGGATTTATACTTAGGGAATTGTTCTCATACTAGTTTACAGTCAGGGACTAATAGTTGGGGGAAGAGTAGTGATTTGTAAATAAGCAAATGGAAAACGTTTTCCAGTGTTAATAACATATATTTTCTAAACATAGAAAATAAGGCAATGTGAATATATATATAGATATATGTTGATGATTTACCGATATAATTTCCATCTGGAAATAATATCGTTGTTTGCACACTTGTTTTTCTTTGATGGTTAAATCACAGACTATCGAAGTTTTGACCATTTTAATGTTGTTAATATGGAGAGACCGGTTGGATTATTATCCAAAGAACCACTCTGTATTGACATAAGCGTTGCGAATCATATATGCCAAAGATAATTGAAGATGGAGTTAGTGCAAGGACTACTGTACAAGTCTTAGATAACAGTGCCTAAGATAGATGTACTGAATAGTGCCTTCGGTTCGTCCAGTCCCCGGACAACTTGTATGGACGAAGGTCTGACAGAGTATATCCAATGGATCGCGTAAGTTGATCTGTTCAAACGTATTCACGTTTGGTGGCGGAGGAATTCGTTTCTCTAAGCTGTATACCCGTGTTATTTTTGTATAAGTCAATTTGTGATTTGGCGGGTATGACGATGTGACATTCTAAGTGAATGAGGATGACTTGTGTTGATGAATGTCTGATAGAGTATTTCCAGAGAGGTCACGTACATTGATTTCTTCAACCGTACCAAGAGTGGAAGCGGAGAAGGAAACTTCTTTTAGCTGACACGTAATGTATGGTGTTAGACGTCAATTAGTGATTTTCGATGGATCTGACAATGTGATATTCGAAGTGAATCTGATGTGATGATAAAGCGTAGCTTCTAGCCTCATCAACCAGTAAATGACAGAAATCGGGCAGGCAGCATGGCTAAGTGGATCGCACCGAATTAGGGTGTATAATCACCTATCTAGAGAATATTCATTTGTTTCTTAAATCTATCAATGTTGTCCCATATATATACGGGAACGGTTGCTGATCCCAACCGTTGGTGATATACATTTGATACACTCAAGCAAAATGAGTGGTCGGTCATGTGTGGCTGAGTTACAAGATGTTCTTGTTGAACTCCAGTGTATCGTTCCTAGAGTACACTGATCGGAAGGTGGTTCCATACCTTGTCATAGTTGGAAATCCATTACCCAATACGTGCTTGCGATTTGATTGTATACTATATATGCAGAACGTGAGATGAAAGAGTTTCTGCTAGATTGATATCTATTTGTACATAGACACTATTATAATATCAAAAGGTTTTGATATAAAGATATTTTGGATTTTCATAAGGGAAAAACCCGTTCCGTTATACGGCGTGGTTTTATGAGATATCGTTTACTTGTTCATATACCTGTTTAAACTGTTTCACTCATACCTGTCCCATGACTGACCCGGAGTTTACTTTGTTGTTTTCCCTAAACTCTTGGGTGCCTAAATTTGTACGGGCAGTCAAGTAGTCGGGATTTACAGATATACCCGTTATCCGGGTCGTTACACGAACAAGAGGAATGAACACAAAGATTAGGAATTACATAGTTACGTGAACACAAAGTTTAATTAAACATAAAGTATATAAACCTACAATAAAGATAGGATAACGCACAAGCTAATAAAATCACTATAGGCGTTCTAAAACCGGCAATCTTCTACGTTCCGGCATCAAAACAAATTGCATCCTGAAATTGGGATTATCAAAAGCCTTCCGTGCCTTTGTGTAGACATCACCATAAACACTGTCAATACCATTAAATATATTCATACACACCATACTGCAATATGGGTCAGATGCGCCACTTTGACTATCATTTGGGTTAGGCGACTCTCCTTCAACTTTTGCAATTTTTCCTTTCAAGTATCGCATTCTAAGTTGAGCTTCTTCGTTGCGAACTTCAATTGAAGAAGACCATTTTTCCATGTATGAGTCAACCTTTTTAGCATTACTAGATTTATGTTTTTTGCGCCGTCATTCATTTGTTGATGAGTCATCCCTTGGACGAGTACTTATTTGCTCATCATCGTCGACCACATGAACATGCACACCCTTGGTTAGAAAATTCTCTTCTATTTGTCGTTCATCATCTGAATTCGATGGTAGTTTAGTGGAAGCACTACTTAAACCTACAGTGGCCGTAGTTCCACCAAAAATCTTTCCCAAAAGTTCATAATTCTTGCAACCATCTTTCCAAAATATCTTAAACTCGGTCCTGTTGATCTATAATAATTTAATAAATATTAGTTCGACATGGACTTATTTTCTAATAATTTTAGAAAATTCTCTTAAATCGTATACCGCATAAAAGTGTTTCCAATCTTCTTCTGTAGCATTGACCTTGTTGGTGTTTGAATCCCATGTAACCCTTGTATGCCCTAAAGTTGAGAGAACAAACGATGTACAATACACAAACGTTTTCACTTACCCTTCAACCTCTCTATCCCCTAATTAGTTTTGTTGCTCCAATCATCCCTTGACTGATCTTTCCCCATTGATCCTTAGTGAAAGTAGAGCATTGAGTTTTCCTGCTTTTGCATATTCATAACGTATTCCAATGAAAGCTTACTCGGTCCTGTATGACAATGAATTTGGTTCCTTTGCCTTACTATGACCTCCCATGTTCTATGTAAATAATTAAATAAAGATAAAATATCATTCATTATATTGTAGAAACTACCATTTTGTTTTCGGTCATTGAAAATAATGGCAGCCAATACAACATCATGGACCAATATTTAGAGATACCCAAACTACTTAGGTTAACATACAGTGAAGAGTGCATGGAGTCTGATGCATATGTTCAAGCTACTTATGTCAGCATAGGGTCGGTGCATGTTTACACAGACAAGCCAAACCACTCAGGCAAATATGTACAGAGATACCCAAAGCAATTCATACAAAGTGGTGCAAACAAATACATCGGAAAACAGTATGAGATAAAGAGCAAGGAGCATCATGCTTGGGCATGCGAACTTAAATGTATTTTGTTCAACCAACTGTTGCAACTTACAATGCATTTTATGGAATTTTTTAGTCATCGAATTAAGCTTTCTTGACTTATTGGACACACGATCCTATCTCAGGTTGTTAAGGAATCATTTTTCTTTCAATATTTAGAGAATTCACCATTGGCATATCTACATTAGTATTCAGTTTCAACCATTTGTTTTTTTCGCTTGCAATCTAAACCATTCAGAAGTGTTTGATGATATATATTCTTTGGACTTCATAATAGCCTCTCATTTCTATCAAGTCCTACACAAGCATATCCTTTGTTGATTTTTCAACCCAAAATGAAGTCGGTAAAAGACTGCTTAGCTAGAGCACTGCTTAGAGTTCATTAGAAAACATACTAGAATAGTTGTTGCTTATAGAAGTTGGGACATTAGTATGACCGACGCACAAGTATGTTATATGGCCCATTCATTAAAGTAAGCCTCAATAATTCAATACAAAGCCATTGGTCTACTATTTATTTTTTCAAAGAACTTCAAATTCAAAACTTCTGGATGCACAATTACCCTTTTTTCAATAAAAATAGTCAATATTACTATGAATCTTTACTAGTGTAGTGGATTCACATAGCTCAACTAGCTAGTAATGCAGAACAAAACAATCATAATGCCCAATAGCTCTCATAGAATCAAAACTGTTGGTCCTGGCCTAAATAAATAACGATGAAATTAGAACTTACAACTTAAATGTAAGTATTTGTTTGCTTGTATGCATGTCAAGTAAATAGGCAGTAAGGTTTTAGTCCATAGGCACAGCAGATCGAAATTGGACAAAGCATTAGTTATATGTAAATCGGTCATCATAGCATTAAATTTGTATAAATCAGTGTCTACCAACTATTGTATTGACATTATGCAAACAACATAAACCAAGGAAATAACTAAAAATTTGCAATATGCATTTCTAACATAAGATCTTCTATGTTCACTTATAATTTTAAAGTTGATTTTGTTGACGGTTGTATAGTTGATGACAGGAACAATCTTTCCATCAAACATATATATGGTAAACTTCAGATTATCTAGTCCTAAAGTTAATATCCACTCTTATTGTAAGCATAGATCGTTAGAAAAACATGTAAGGACTTTAAAACACATTTTATCTAAGTTGACAGGGAAAATCAACATGTAACCGCTCGATAAATCCAGCATCCACAAGCTGTTAATTTAATGTGAGGGGTCTAGTGCGTAAATATGCATGTAACAGTGCTAAGACACGAGGTTAAGGCCAACTTGTGGTAGAAGTCTGCTCGGAACCTTCCGGCAAATCCAACATCCATAAGTGGTCGGCTTAATGTGAGAGGTCTAGTGCATAAACATATATACGAATATACGTATATAAAAGGATAGAAATAAATGACATTAATTGTGATTAATAGTAAATGAATGAAAGTTACAACAGTAAAAGAAGTGGAATGAACGGGGAATGATAATAACCTATTATACTTAATTACATTAACGAGAATGTTAGATAATAGGTAGTCTTGTCCTAGGGACAAGTGAAAATTATAACATAAATTATAATAAATGGAAAGGAAACTTATTTGTAAATCTTAGTTAAGAGAACTAAGTTAATAAGTAAACAAAGACAAGTTGTAGTGACACGACCCGAACTTCTCCGTAAAGGAAAGCCCGGATTGAGTTGATAACACGACAAATCAAAACACAAAAAGAAGAACATTTCATTGCTTATTACAACAATTTACATCAGAGTACAAGAATATACAGAGTATGAACAAATAATATACATTTGATAAATATCAGAGATTTACATATTACAATGCAGCGGAAAATAATACAAAACACAACTGAAAGAGATACACAGATGCAGATCTTTCCGAATATCATTCCAGTTGTAGACTAGGATCCTGTGAATATAAATCTACAAAACCAAAACTACTAGCTTCCCATGTGGAAAATAAGGGCACTCAGAGTTTAGGTTAAAACAATAAACTCCAGGTCAGTCATGTGATTGGTGTGAGAACTAAAATAGTTATTACATCTTTACTTTAAAATTAAAGTAAATCATGGGACCACGCCGTATAACACGGAACAGGTTTCCTCCCAAGAATACCAGTGCATAAACAGTTGTAAACAACGTAATGCTTTTTGAAAATGAAGCTATTATAAGACTCAGATCCCATCACACAATGCAATGTAAGCCGATGGATAGAGTTTTACCTTATAATAGCCAAACATGCTTGGTATGTTTAAAACAAATCATTTTGATACTATTATAATGTAAAGTGTATGAAAACAACCTCAAATATAAGTGTATCAATCATAGACGGCATAGTGCCCCATCCCGTTATGTTGCCATATTAGGCTCTACAAATAAAACCGAATATCACGTATGGGAAATTGGATTTCGGTCATGAGTCGAGGCAAGAGATGTACTCCTCGCCGGCTTCGAGACACTCAAGCAAATGCCTTAGAATCTCCAGTAGTAGACCCTTGAGTCCTCCAAGGCCGGTCCTCCCTTAAGTTTGAGGATTAGTATTCCTGAACACACGTTTCCCCCTATAGGGCGTCTAAGAGCCAGATGACTCAATATCCATCGGCTCCGTAGAGACCGATATATCCGAGGCAACTCGCATTCCAACAACCCCATGGGTAAAAATATAAAAATGTTTGGGCTTGCAAAACCGTGACACCACCCATAGCTTGAAAGAAACGTTATGTCCTCTTTGGGTCCCTTATCCTGTTTTTAACTCATATCGATGTGTGAGACTCGCGAATTAACGCTATACACAAAGCTATGCTATATTAAAGCCGTGCTTTGATCATCAACCACAACACTCTGCTTTTCAACAGAAGCCTTGATCATTTGCATCTCAGCATGCCACATAGGAAATTCATGTCATGCGATTGATGTCTATCGATATGTAACCCTGAGCTCGTATGTCTTAGAGAAGAGCATTAAGCAAGAGAATAAATTCTCCGCTGCCAAACAGATATATATTTGATAGAGATCAATCAACACAGAATAAAATCCAATGTCAGACACACTTCCATTTACAAGTTCATTCTAGGTCTGAACGAAACCGGAGGCACCTTATCCCTTGTCCCGTATGTCCAATGCAGGAGAGAGGTCCTCGCATATCCGATCGATCTCCAATTACGTCTGGACGATCACCACTTATTACCTTGTCTTGGGTGTACGGCCCAATCAAGATATCAGTAATCATCCAAATGATGTGAAAACCTCCGCCTTCAACCACTGTCTTCATCTTCGATTTATCGTCGAGTCGGTTATTCAGAATGGGTATAAACCCGGCCTTTCCGAATAACTCGCGTATATAATAAACAAGTGCTATAAAAACACAACATACGCCCCATTCTAACTCTGAATATTCTTTTATTTAAATATTCATATCCTTTGGGAAAGGTTCCAATTAATTTTATCAAAGATAAATTCTTTAAATTTATTCTTTAATCTTCCTTTGAATATCAGTTCAAACAATATTAAGGTTTTCCAAACTAGTCGGGATTAGTGCACCTTACCGAAGTCATTATAATGACCCGAAGTTCCTCGTGAAGGAAAGTGCGGATTGATTTGAGAACAAGACGAATCAGAACGCAAACAAAAGAATATTTCATTGCTTATTACAACAATTCCATCAGAATACAAGAATATACAGTATGAATAAATATAGATTCGACAAACATCAGAGATTTAAATTACATTATATAGCAGCGGAAAAATAATATAACACACAACTGAAAGGATATATACGGATACAGAGCTTTCTGAATATCATTCCAGCTGTAAATCAGGACCCTGTGAATATAAATCTGCAAAACCCAACTACTAGCTGCCCGTGCGGAAAATAAGGGCACCCAAAGTTTAGGTTAAAACAATAAACTCCAGGTAGGTCATGTGACTGGTGTGAGAACTAAAACAGTTATTTAAAACTTTACTTTAAAAGAAAGTAATTCAAGGGACCACGTCGTATAACACGGAACGGGTTTCCTCCCAAGAACACTAGTGCATATAACAAAACAATGCAATGCTTTTTTGGAAAAATGAAGCTATTACATGACCCAGGTCCCATCACACAATGCAACACAAGCCAGAGGATAGTGTTTTCCCTTATAATAGCCAAACATGCTTGGTACGTTTAAAACAAATCATTTAATACTATTATAAGTGTATGGTGTTAAAACAATTTCAACTATAAGTATCAATCATAGACGACATAAGTGCCCCATACCACTATGTCGCCAATACTAGGCTCTACAAATAAAACCGAAATATCATGTATTGGAAATTGGTTTCCATCATGAGTCGAGGCAAGGGGCAAGCTCCTCTCCGTTCGAGACACTCTAGCAAATGTCTCAGGACCATAGACAACGATCCTTGTAATCGGTTGGGCCGGTTCTCTCTTACTTTTGAGGATTAGTTATTCCTGAACACACGTTTCCCAGTTGTAACACCCAGTATTTCTGTTAACACTAAAGTTACTAATTTAATAATAAATGTTTAAAGGGGAGATGTATATAATGTGCATACAAATTTAATAATAAATGTGTAAAAGGGAGATGTATCTAATGTGCATACAAATTTAATAATAAATGTGTAAAGGGGAGATGGGGGAGATGTATCCAATGTGCATAAAAATTTAATAATAAATGTGTAAAGGGGGGATGTATTTAATGTGCATACAAATTTAATAATAAATGTTAATAATGTACATTAAGAAAGTAATTGTGAACATAATTAGCTTCTCTTTAGAACGGATGGCTTTGATTAACCTTGGCTTCATCGACGGCTGAAATTAACTTGCAATCCTATATAAACAGCCCCCTAGTCTCCTTCTCTTTGCACCATTCTTCTCTAACCTTATGCTGCACAAATTCTTGATGGACATGGCTTCTTCTTCTTCCTCTAAATCTAAATAAATAGATTAAAATAAAATATAAATCAAGACGAGGATATCCTGCTCAAGTCTTTCAAGAGAAGATTCAAAACAAGTTAGGATTCAAGTAAAGATTCAACGGCTTCAAGCAACGCTATCTTTCTATTCTTTTCTAGATCCAATCAATGTAAGTCGTTTACTTTTTAGATTTGAACGCCTTTTCTATTTTTGACATGAAATTAAAAGAATATAAGAAATATGCCTTATCATTTCATTGAATCCGTGCTTGTTTATGACTTTGGATCTGATTCTTGATTATGGCCTAGAACGCATTGTGACTAAATTGCCAATGCTTAAGATTATGACTATGGAACTGTGGCCTTTGAAAGCATAAGCCTTTGACTATGAACATAAGCCTTTGACTATGAACATAAGCCTTTGACTATGAACATAAGCCTTTAACTATGAACATAAGCCTTTGACTAGGAGCATAAACCAATGCCTATGACTATGACAAGGACAATAGCGGATAATTACCTATGATTCATGAACATGATATTATTGCCTAGGATTATGACTGTGAGATTGGATCTAAACTTGATTATCAATTCAGTTTATTCTTCATTATCCTTGGATCTTGATTATGGGAATTTATATATTAAGTTAGATCTACCCATATACTTGAACCTATG
Source organism: Allium sativum (assembly GCA_030737875.1). Lineage (NCBI taxonomy): Eukaryota > Viridiplantae > Streptophyta > Magnoliopsida > Asparagales > Amaryllidaceae > Allium > Allium sativum. The sequence goes on along the minus strand of CM060914.1, from coordinate 92,942,029 downwards.
TTATTTGTTCAACCCTTTTTATGTCATAATATTATCAGATCTATAGGCCTTCGATGCTTTAATCAATTTATTCAGTGTAATTTGTTAGATCTATGATTAGTGAATTATCATCTTCTGCCAGTCATTATGTCTATCTTTTCATGGCATTTTGGTTCATTCCCTTTTTATCCACGAATCTATATTTATCTATAATCTAGGATGAAATCACGATTACACAAACGATGGGAATACGATTTGGGCAAATCATAAATTTGACTTAAACATGGTTGTAAACTTGGAAATTGGCATAATGTGGAACATTAACATAATTATGATTGACATAATTTAGAACATGTATTATGGCAAGTTTATTAGAACGCAAATTTGAAAATTTGACATGAATTATGGAATATGTAATTTGACATATTAAATTTAGTATAGGCAAGTAAGCAAAGTTTTAGGCGTAAATGGTAAACTAGAATAATAATTCTAGTCTTGCCATAAACTGTAAATTAGGATGTTAAATCAGAATTGGGTCAATTAAGGTTAATTTGGCATAATAAGTATATTAGCACAAATTTTGAATTTAGTCATAATTGTGAGTAATTGTCATGTTTAGAATAATCATGGTTAGTGACACTTAATTTGGTATAATTTACATACCAAAAACTATAAATATGATATATAGGGAAAATGGGCCATAATAATAAATGTTGACAATGTACAATAAAAGAGTAATAATGGAATAATTAAATTAGGGAAAATTTACTTATAGAATTTATCCTAAATGAGAAAAGTAAATTTAGACAATACGAACATGCTTAACCCCGAGGTTGGATTGACTTGTGATGTAAACCTGCCCGGACCCGCCCGGCTGTTCAGTGATCACAACAATACCTATCCAATGTGGGAGGTTAAGGCATTGAGCCTGATAAAGGCCCGAGGTTAGACTGAGTTGTGGCGTAAGAATGCCCGGAACCAACCGGCATACCGGTAGCCACAACAATACCTGTCTAATGTGAGTGGCTGGTGCTTTAATAAGACAATTAAAGTTAAGCTAGAATGGGAGGGTTAAGTCCATAAGAACACTTAACCAACTTAACGCAGTTAATCTAGAATGGGAGGGTTAAGTCCATAGGAACACTTAACCAACTTAACACAGTTAAGTTAGAATGATAGGGTTAAGTTAACTAGAACACTTAACCAACTTAACATGGTAACAAGACAAGATTTGTAGGGGTTAAGTAACTAAGAAAAACACTTAGCCAATTTAATATGTTAACCAGACTAGAAAGTGGGGGTTAAGTAAATTCAATACACTTAGCCAATTTAACATGTTAACTAAACTAGAGGTTGGGGATAAGTAAAGTTAACGCACTTAGCCAATTTAACATGCTAACTAGACTAGAGGTTGGGGTTAAGTAAATTTAATACACTTAGCCAATTTAATATGTTTGCTGGACTAGACCGTAGGGTTAAGTAATCTTGAACACTTAACCATCAGAGTGTGATAAATGAATAGGGTTAAGTTAAAAACATGAAGGGACAATACTTAACCATTAGAACATGTTAATCAAACCAATGTTAGGGTTAACTTAACTAATGGAACACTTAACCGTTATAACATGTTAGTTAAAACAGATAGGCAAGGTTAAGTTAAAAAGGAACACTTAACCAATACAAGATGAATGGGTAGGGTTAAGTGAATACTTAACCAATATAACTTGATGCTGGTAGGGTTAAGTCAACGTGAATTACTGGTAACACTTAACCAGTTTAACATGACAAATGAATAGGTTAAGTTAACTTGTATCGACTAATGACACTTAACCAATCCAACTTGACGAGAAAGAGAACTAAGTAGTAAACCTTAGTTAAAAGGACTAAGTGGGAAACCTTAGTAAAAAAAATGATGATTAAGGAAATAAGTGGTAAACCTTAGTTAGGAAAACTAAGTAGTTAATCTTAGTATAACAAGAGGAGGAGCGAACGTCCATCTGATCTTAAAGAACGCTACAACGAATTGGGTTACGAAGCCCGAGGCTTCGAGGGGACGTGAGGGTACTCTTGGTATCCCTCTATGAGGCTGCAGATGATCCTCCTGGGCTCACAGAGGTTAAGGTCTGCGTTAGGAGAACCAAGGGTATGCCTTGGTTGTAATTTAATGCAACCTAAAGACTAGGGTGGACCAGCATGATTCGGCTAGACCAGTAGCCTTGTGATATCAACTCGTCGTCTACCTACCATCTTGAGTCAGTCAAGATACGTAAAGCAGTAAGGCGGAGAACTCCAAAAGACCATATACTTGCTATCTAGTTATGGGTGAGGATGGCCATAAGATAGTGGGGCATATGGGGGCTGCGTATAGTTCTCAATTTTTCAAGGGTGGCCTTTCATTAGTTGAGGGAGGGGTCAAGTGGGACCATAGCCACTGGAAAAACAGACCTTAGCATCTGCATCGGCAGATATCTGAAAGCTCTCGACCGAGTTCCGTGTTTCTAGAATAGCCCTGCCATGGGACTCGGGTCGCACATTTCAGGACATGTGCATCTAGACAACAATAAACGATTCGCGACACATACGTGGGGAAAGTCTAGGAACATATACCACTCTAGGTAGTGCGTCCTGGACTAGGGGCATCGTTCGACAGGTAGCGTAATCCCTAGTTGGACCTAGGCGGCATAAACCCTGAATTTGTGAAGCATTAGATAAGCCGCGTAAACCCGAGTGGAATCTAGGAAGCACTTTGATATAAAACCCTAGATTAGATCTAGGTAATAAATAATAAATGTACGCCTAAAGGCAACCACAATTACTAGGATTGGGATCGTGTTATCATTTTAGACAGATTACTAGTTGGGACACTAGATAGGTGGTGCAGAGACATAGAAACCATAATAACAGGCTAATAGCGAAGCGGAGAAAGCATTAAAGCATATCCAGTTTATCTTGTCTTAGCATATTTTGTGTTAATCTTATCCTATCTTGTTGCCCCTATCATCATGGTATTATCTTGTATTCAGTTAATTCATGTCATTTTGTTTTTCCTTGTTCACATGCTTGAAGTAACTGAACTTACCAGACTTTATGTTTGACCCAGTTTTCTTTCGTCTTCTTTTCTTCTGTTCCCCCCCTCAGGTAGTTAAGGAGGGAATAGTATAGCTCAGGTTAGATTGGACCGTCACTCTTCCCAAGCTCGAAGATTCTTTGACAAAGTGCTTTGGGCTCTCTTTTTCTGCTGCTATGGCTGGCTTATGCTACATTGGGGAATATAAATGTTATTTTATGCTTCTTTATTTTGTAAGCCAGATGATACTATGATATTGGAAAACAATTGTTGTACAAACTATTTTATCAATAAAGTAAAGTTTTATTTCCCGCTGTTTTAATTTTGTCTGTCTTGTAATTTATCTACATCTTTTCCCCTAAATGCTCCACAGAACTTAGTGCATTCCCTTTGTGAGTGACACTAAAGGATGTGGGGTGTTACACGTGGTATCAGAGCTGAAGGTTACCGGATCAGATAAAAGATTTGAAAAAAAAATTATTATTTTCAAACAGTTTTAAAAGAAGCATTTTCAAAAGAAAAGTTTTGTTTTAAAGGCGTATTCCCCAAAAGCCATACGCACTATCTTCTGATTCTCTATTTGAATTCTTGTCCCCTTCTTTCTTGAGTCTCTGGGGCTCCTGGCTTTCTGGGAGGTAACCTCATCGAAGGGCGAAGTAGTTCCCGACTTCCATCTATAACCGTAGTAGTTTCACCTGCGGCTAGTTTTCTTTCAAGCTTAGTAGTGTTTTCTGTATGATGGAGGCAGCTTTCGAGAGATTTGTCAACATGATTACACATGAAAGAGGATGAGGAGTTTGGCTAAGTAGCACAACCCAAGGATGAGGAATTCATGGATGTAGACTTGGCTCACGAAGGAGGAAGGGATTATAAAACCTAAGACAAGAGGAAGTATCTTTACTATGGCAGAATAGGGCATATAATTAAGAACAAAGGACAAGATTTTCAGAAGGGCAAGTACATGCTTTCACCACTAAGCGTACCTAGGAGAAAGGTAGTAAAGTTCTGTTGGAAGAGTCTAGCTTTTCTGTTTGTACTCTTTCTTTTGGTTTTAGCACTTCGCATTTGTTCATATTTACTTCCATAGTTGAGTCTCTGCACCTTAGTACTTATATTGTAAAAGATCCCAACTAGTGCTCAAGTGTTTGGTTGTTTTTGCTTAGATCATCTCATGTAGATCGTCCAAATTCGGAGGAGACATTCCTCTGGTGCTTGTCTGATATTGGTTTAGGCCTTTGGGGCTTGTACTTGAGGGATGTCGAGTTCGACTAGGATGGTTTGCTTGAGAGATGAATAGCTGTGGCAGACGCTCTATATAGAGAAGGACTAACCTTAAGAGAGGTAAAAAGTACGTAGTGACCTTTTAACCCTCATAGTTATGGCATGATGGATAAGCTAAGAGGAGAGACCTCTAATCATCCTAGTATATACACTCAGTATCATGGTTGACATTTGTTTATTTTGGAAATGGAGGTGAAGAAACTTCACAATCGTGAAGTTGAATCTATTAAGGTACAGTTGAGTAAAGCTCAAGAAGACGTGATACGGAGATTGTAGATAAGGCATACACGCCTCATACCCTTTTTCTTAAGGGTACATCCTTGATTCCTTTTTTTTTTAGGAATTCTATGCATACAAATTTCTAGATTTTAAGGTATTTCCTCTAGGGCGTATCATCGATCCTTAGGTAGAAACCCTTTTGGATGTAAACATGTATTTGAAACATGTTATGGTTGATGGTTGCGAATGGTTGCTAGTGGTTGCTCATGAATGCATATACACACGTATTAGGCACTAGATCAGCTCAGACGCCTTCATATTTCATTTACATATATGTATTTGTTTATGAATTGAACTTATTGTGTTATCATATGGATGTCGCATTTGAGTGAATGATTGTGCACTCATATAAAAATAATATGTATCATTAGGATTTGCATACATATTGGATGCATGTCACTGACATGATTTGCATTAAGGAGGTCAACTGAATCAGTAGACTGCCTGATTTTGCATTAGATAAAGACATGTACACACACTATGCATACGAACATACAAGCATTAGAAGTCTTTAAGGACAATGGATGTCTGAGTTTGATGGTTGAGTAGATGGATGATTGGATGGTAGGATTTACATTCTTCTTGACTTGAAGATTTCGGGGTCGAAATCCTTTAAGGAGGGGAGAATGTAACATCCCGTATTTCTGTTAACACTAAAGTTACTAATTTAATAATAAATGTGTAAAGGGGAGATGTATCTAATGTGCGTACAAATTTAATAATAAATGTGTAAAGGGGAGATGTATCTAATGTGCATACAAATTTAATAATAAATGTGTAAAGGGGAGATGTATCTAATGTGCATACAAATTTAATAATAAATGTGTAAAGGGGGGATGCATCTAATGTGCATACAAATTTAATAATAAATGTTAATAATGTACATTAAGAAAGTAATTGTGAACATAATTGGCTTCTCTTTAGAACGAATGGCTTTGATTAACCTTGGCTTCATCGACGGCTCAAATTAACTTGCAATCCTATATAAACAGCCCCCTAGTCTCCTTCTCTTTGCACCATTCTTCTCTAACCTTATGCTGCACAAATTCTTGATGGACATGGCTTCTTCTCCTTCCTCTAAATCTAAATAAATAGATTAAAATAAAATATAAATCAAGACGAGGATATCCTGCTCAAGTCTTTCAAGAGAAGATTCAAAACAAGTTAGGATTCAAGTAAAGATTCAATGGCTTCAAGCAACACTATCTTTCTATTCTTTTCTAGATCCAATCAATGTAATTCGTTTACTTTTTAGATCTGAACGCCTTTTCTATTTGTGACATGAAATTAAAAGAATATAAGAAATATGCCTTATCATTTCATTGAATCTGTTCTTGTTTATGACTTTGGATCTGATTCTTGATTATGGCCTAGAACGCATTGTGACTAAATTGCCAATGCTTAAGATTATGACTATGGAACTGTGGCCTTTGAAACCATAAGCCTTTGACTACGAACATAAGCCTTTGACTACGAACATAAGCCTTTAACTATGAACATAAGCCTTTGACTAGGAGCATAAACCAATGCCTATGACTATGACAAGGACAATAGTGGATAATTACCTATGATTCATGAACATGATATTACTGCCTAGGATTATGACTGTGAGATTGGATCTAAACTTGATTATCAATTCAGTTTATTCTTCATTATCCTTGGATCTTGATTATGGGAATTTATATATTAAGTTAGATCTACCCATATACTTGAACCTATGTTATTTGTTCAACCCTTTTTATGTCATAATATTATCAGATCTATAGGTCTTCGATGCTTTAATCAATTTATTCAGTGTAATTTGTTAGATCTGTGATTAGTGAATTATCATCTTCTGCTAGTCATTATGTCTATCTTTTCATGGCATTTTGGTTCATTCCCTTTTTATCCACGAATCTAGATTTACCTATAATCTAGGATGAAATCACGATTACACGAACGACGGGAATACGATTTGGCAAATCATAAATTTGACTTAAACATGGTTGTAAACTTGGAAATTGGCATAATGTGGAACATTAACATAATTATGATTGACATAATTTAGAACATGTATTATGGCATGTTTATTAGAACACAAATTTGAAAATTTGACATGAATTATGGAATATGTAATTTGACATATTAAATTTAGTATTGGCAAGTAAGCTAAGTTTTAGGCGTAAACGGTAAACTAGAATAATAATTCTAGTCTTGCCATAAACTGTAAATTAGGATGTTAAATCAGAATTGGGTCAATTAAAGTTAATTTGGCATAATAAGTATATTAGCACAAATTTTGAATTTAGTCATAATTGTGAGTAATTGTCATGTTTAGAATAATCATGGTTAGTGACATATAGTTTGGTATAATTTACATACCAAAAACTATAAATATGATATATAGGGAAAATGGGCCATAATAATAAATGTTGACAATGTACAATAAAAGAGTAATAATGGAATAAGTAAATTAGGGAAAATTTACTTATAGAATTTATCCTAAATGAGAAAAGTAAATTTAGACAATACGAACATGCTTAACCCGAGGTTGGATTGAGTTGTGATGTAAACCTGCCCGGACCCGCCCGGCTTTCCGGTGATCACAACTATACATATCCAATGTGGGAGGTTAAGGCATTGAGCCCGATAAAGGCTCGAGGTTAGACTGAGTTGGGGCATAAGACTGCCCGGAACCAACCGGCATACCGGTAGCCACAACAATACCTGTCTAATGTGAGTGGCTGGTGCTTTAATAAGACAATTAAAGTTAAGCTAGAATGGGAGGGTTAAGTCGATAAGAACACTTAACCAACTTCACACAGTTAAGCTAGAATGGGAGGGTTAAGTCCATAGGAACACTTAACCAACTTAACACAGTTAAGTTAGAATGATAGGATTAAGTTAACTAGAACACTTAACCAACTTAACATGGTAACAAGACAAGATTTGTAGGGGTTAAGTAACTAAGAAAAACACTTAGCCAATTTAATATGTTAACCAGACTAGAAAGTGGGGGTTAAGTAAATTCAATACACTTAGCCAATTTAACATGTTAACTAGACTAGAGGTTGGGGATAAGTAAAGTTAACGCACTTAGCCAATTTAACATGCTAACTAGACTAGAGGTTGGGGTTAAGTAAATTTAATACACTTAGCCAATTTAATATGTTAGCTGGACTAGACCATAGGGTTAAATAAGCTTGAACATTTAACCATCAGAGTGTGATAAATGAATAGGGTTAAGTTAAAAACATGAAGGGACAATACTTAACCATTAGAACATGTTATTCAAACCAATCTTAGGGTTAAGTTAACTAAGGGAACATTTAACCGTTATAACATGTTAGTTAAAACAGATAGGCAAGGTTAAGTTAAAAAGGAACACTGAACCAATACAAGATGAATGGGTAGGGTTAAGTAAATACTTTACCAATATAACTTGGTGCTGGTAGGGTTAAGTCAACGTGAATTACTGGTAACACTTAACCAGTTTAACATGACAAATGAATAGGTTAAGTTAACTTGTATCGACTAATGACACTTAACCAATCCAACTTGACGAGAAAGAGAACTAAGTAGTAAACCTTAGTTAAAAGGACTAAGTGGTAAACCTTAGTTAAGAAAACGATGATTCAGGAAACTAAGTGGTAAACCTTAGTTAGGAAAACTAAGTCGTAATTCTTAGTATAACACGAGGAGGAGCGAACGTCCATCTGATCTTAAAGAAGGCTCCAACGAATTAGGTTACGAAGCCCGAGGCTTCGAGGGGACGTGAGGGTACTCTTGGTATCACTCTATGAGGCTGCAGATGATCCTCCTGGGCTCACAAAGGTTAAGGTCTGCGTTAGGAGAACCAAGGGTATGCCTTGGTTGCAATTTAATGCAACCTAAAGGCTAGGGTGGACCAGCGTGATTCGGCGAGACCAGTAACCCTGTGATAGCAACTCGTCGTCTACCTACCATCTTGAGTCAGTCGAGATATGTAAAGCGGTAAGGCGGAGAACTCCAAAAGACCATATACTTGCTATCTAGTTATGGGTGAGGATGGCCATAAGACAGTGGGGCATAGGGGGCCTGCGTATAGTTCTCAATTTTTCAAGGGTGGCCTTTCATTAGTTGAGGGAGGGGTCAAGTGGGACCATAGCCACTGGAAAAACAGACCTTAGCATCTGCATCGGCAGATATCTGAAAGCTCCCGATCGAGTTCCGTGTTTCTAGAATAGCCCTGCCATGGGACTCGGGTCGCTCATTTCAGGACTTGTGCATCTAGACAGCAATAAACAATTCGCGACACATACATGGGGAAAGTCTAGGAACATATAGCACTCTAGGTAGTGCATCCTGGACTAGGGGCATCGTTCGACAGGTAGCGTAATCCCTAGTTGGACCTAGGTGGCATAAACCCTGAATCTGTGAAGCATTAGATAAGCTGCGTAAACCCGAGTGGAATCTAGGAAGCACTTTGATATAAAACCTTAGATTAGATCTAGGTAATAAATAATAAATGTACGCCTAAAGGCAACCACTATTACTGGGATTGGGATCGCGTTATCATTTTAGACAGATTACTAGTTGGGACACTAGATAGGTGGTGCAGAGACATAGAAACCATTATAACAGGCTGATAGCGAAGCGGAGAAAGTATTAAAGCATATCCAGTTTATCTTGTCTTAGCATATCTTGTGTTAATCTTATCCTATCTTGTTGGCCCTATCATCATGGTATTGTCTTGTATTCAGTTAATTCATGTCATTTTGTTTTTCCTTGTTCACATGCTAGAAGTAACTGAACTTACCAGACTTTATGTCTGACCCAGTTTTCTTTCGTCTTCTTTTCTTCCGTTCCCCCCCCAGGTAGTTAAGTAGGGAATAGTATAGCTTAGGTTAGATTGGATCGTCACTCTTCCCAAGCTCGAAGATTCTGACAAAGTGCTTTGGACTCTCTTTTTCTGCTGCTATGGCTGGCTTATGCTACATTGGGGAATATAAATGTTACTTTATGCTTCTGTATTTTGTAAGACAGATGATACTCTGATATTGGAAAACAATTGTTATACAAAATATTTTATCAATAAAGTAAAGTTTTATTTCCCGCTGTTTTAATTTTGTCTGTCTTGTAATTTATCTGCATCTTTTACCCTAAATGCTCCACAGAACTTAGTACATTCCCTTTGTGAGTGACACTAAAGGATGTGGGGTGTTACATCAGTCCTATCAGACCTATATCCGAGGCGCCTCGCATCCAACAACCACACAGGTAAAAAGTATATAAATGTCAGGGCTGGTAGGTCACTGACATCACCCATAGTTAGAAAAAATGTCGTGTTCTCCCAATGGTCACTATCCCGTTTTTGACTCATACCAAGGTGTGAGGCTCGCGAATTAATGCTATACACAAAGCTATGCCCCATAGGCCGTGCCCTGATCATCAATCACAAGACTTTGCTTTTCAACATAAGCCTTGATCATCTGCCACTTAGGCATGCCACACAGGCAATTCATGCCATGCGATTGATATCCATCAATATATAACCTCTGAGCTCGTACGTCACAGAGAAGGGCGTTAAGCAAGAGAATAAATTCTCTTCCGCCAAACAGATATATATTCAATAGAAATCATTCACACAGAATAAAATCCAATGTCAGACACACAGGCCATTTACAAGTTCGTTCTAGGTCTGAACGAAACCGGAGGAACCTTGTTCCTCGCATATCCATCGATCACCAAGTACGTCTGGATGATCGCCAACTGATTCCCTCCTCTTGGATGTACAACCCAATCAAGATCATCAATAATCATCCAAACGATGTGAAGACCTCCAGTCTTCAACCACCATCTTCAACCACTGTAACACCTCACCTCCGCTAGGGTCACTCTTTCGGCGGCACTAGCTTCTGGGGGGCGTTAGAACTGGGTAAGCATGCATAATGATATATCAAGGCAGAACAAGAACATAAATATAGATGGAAAACAGAGTAAGTGAGAATAAAACAGCGGAATATCTCAAACCATCTCAAAACAAGTCTAGTACATCACAAAGTCAACTGCCAAAATAAACATGTCTAGTACTCCCAAAAATAAAGATGATAAACCATAGCGAGCTCAATGTCCAGGCATACATGAGCTATCCAGCAAACAAGCAAGCGATCCAAGCTAAGCACCACTGTTCCCTCCCTGAGAACCTGGGGGGGGGGGGGGGGGGGGACGGAAGAAAAGAAGCGAAAGAAAACAGGTCAGTCAAAAAGACTAGTAAGCCCTACTACGATCAGTCTATAAACTAATAAAGTTAACATCATGATGGAAACTGAGATGAACATACTGGCAATAGATAAAAGTGTCATCACATAAAGAAGATTAAGCTTTGCACCACAGTGTACTAGCAAACCAACATAACAGGTATTGATCCCTCAGCCCAAACTTTGGCCCAATAGCATGAGGTGACCTTAATACAAGGTCCAGCCCAACGGTCTAGTCGATCGGCTCCCTATAAACCTAACACGTCAAGTGTTGGTGTCCATACGGCCCACATATGGTTGTAGTCAGACTGCGCTGGGTCCACCTTCGGGTGTATCAAGCCCTCGGGTGTCAACCCCAGACACCTAGGCAATAATGCACAGTCTAAACCTACTGGTACCCGTGCCTCGAGTTTGTCCAACACCGGACTACGTGCACGTCCGTAGCCCGCCTGGACCCGCACCGCTGTACCACTCAGCCGTCGCTTTGGTCGCTTACATCAGTCCAGTAATCGTGCCCCGCCCTAGCCTAGCCTCTAGGGTTGTGAATGATACCCAACTGGGATTACTGCTGGAACAGACCACGTTGCTAGGGTTTTCTAAGAGGGTTAAGTGTGGTTTAACCCCTCACTAATCATGGATTAAACTAGTTAAGTGTAACCAACAGTTCACCACTTAACCCCATTTAATCCCTCGTATCCCCAAAATTGGTTAAGTATTAGTGGGCCATGACTTAACCCTAATCATGAGGCATTTAATTAATTTAATGCACCCAACCTCTCACATTAGACCTTGTTGTGGTTACTAGTTAGGCCGGGCGGGTCCGGGTAGCTTTACACCACAACTTGGTCTAACCTCGGGTCCAAGGTACACATGACCAACTTCTCACATTGGGTCCTATTGTTTGTAGCAACTAGTTAAGCCGGTCGGTTCCGGGTAGGTTTACGCTACAAACTCAACCCAACCTCGAGTTGGCCACACTTATGTTTTCTAAGTGTCATGTCCACTTTATTTTCAAAACAAAATTACAAGTTTAACAAATACTTGGGTAGACCTAACTTAATAGGTAAATTCCCAAGGGGTAGACCTAACTTAATAGGTAAATTCCCAATCTTATATTTTCATGTATTTTAAGTTTTACCCCAAAAACCCCCCAACGTCATTCTATCGCTTACATATTCGTCATAACGCATAAAGGATAGAAAGAGGGAACTTGGCACAACATACATGATAAATCTTACATATCATAATAAACATGCATAACATGTTGGACTTGCATAACTTGGCATAGTGAACTTGCATAAACATGCATAACTTGTTAAACTTGCAAATCATGACATGGTGAACTTGCATAAACATGCATAACTTGTTAAACTTGCAAATCATGGCATAGTGAACTTGCATAAACATGCATAACTTGTCAAACATGTGTAACATGGCATAGTGAACTCGCATAAGCATGCATAACTTATTAATCATGCATAACATAGCCTAGTGAACCCGCATAAGCATGCATAACTTATTAAACATGCATAACATAGCATAGTGAACTCGCATAAGCATGCATAACTTATTAAACATGCATAAATCCCAACTTTCATCACATATTAACTTTAGAGTTTCTAAAATGAAGGTAAGAGGGCTTACAAATATTATGAAGACACAAATATACTAATAAAGATTGAGAAGCCCTTTATGCAAGCATATAAAAACCCAAAACAAAGCTCCAATTAACAAAAATCCCAAAAACTCTAGCTTAGCAAATAAAGCTTGCAACTTGATGATGTATGCAAGCTAATGATCATTCATACAACTTAGAAATGCTTGTATGAACATCAAAATCTTCATAAGAATGATTTTTGAAGAGGGTGGAGGCTAGGGTTTTTAGGTGGAGGCCATTTGAGAATTCAATTTGACATAGTTTGGTTGCTAGAATGAATAATGAGGTTTTAGGGTAGGATTAGGGGCTTATTTATAGAAGATTAGAGTGTTTTTAGCCCTAGGATTAACCCTAGGTTAGTTTAGGTCCGTCAGATTTAGGAATTCTCTAGAACCAAGCCACAAGACCAGACCAAAACCCAAAATGGTGCGCCAAGCAAAACTGCCCGGCCACCCTGTGTCGACAGGGCTGTCGACAGGGCTGTCGACACCCTGGGGACCCTGTCGACATGCCTGTCGACATGGGGGTCCTGGCGGGAGTTTTCCCGCCTGACGCCAATTAGCCCTAATCCTTGTTTTTAATTTAAAATTTAAATCTGTTTTTAACATGGAAATTTCTGAAAACTTCAATGGGCCTTAACTGGGTCATACGGATTCCGATTTTCGAAAACTCGGACTCTATTTCGCGTATTTTTCCGAGACGAACGCAATGGCATAGCCCGTTTCCCTTGATTCAGATTTTTGAATTAAATTCTGCCTCGATTTATGTTATAACAGGTTATTGAAAATACGGGTTGTTACATCCTCCCCTTTTTAAAGGATTTCGTCCCCGAAATCTTCAAGTTAGGGAGAACGTATCCTACCATCCAATCATCCATCTACTCAAAGCATCATCCACGAGCAATCATTGTCCTTAAAAGATTCTAAATGTTGTATGAACATATGCAAAAGTGTGTGTATATGTACTTATCTAATGCAAAGATCAATGCAAAATATGTTAGTGAAATGTATCCATATGTATGCAAATCCCTAACATAATGTATAATATCTACATGCGTGCTCAATCATACATCCATATGCAACATCCATGTGATTGCATACAAATTTCATCCAAGAATAAGCATAAACACTCATGCACATGCAATATGAGGAGTGTGTGAGCCGATCTAGTGCCTAATGTGTATCATGTATCCACGAGTAACCACTTGCAAACACTTGCAACCACTTGCAACCATCAAACATAACATGTCTCAAACACATGTTTCATCCAAAGGGTTTCTACCTAAGGTTCTCACGACAAGATTAGCACGATAACTAGATAAACATGGATAGCAAAGAGAAAGATATGCTAACAAAGGAAAGAGATTGAGAGTGTACCCTCAAAAAGGAATGGATAAAGCCCACGCATCTTCTCCTCGGTTTCCCAAGTTGCATCTTCTTCGGCTTCACCCCATTGAACCTTCACCAGCTTGACCTCTCGATTCCTTAGTTTCTTGGTCTCCGTCCCCAAGATACGAATCGGAGCTTTCCTCAAAGTTGCCTCTTTCTCTACTTCCACGTCTTCAAGAATGCTAGGTTCAACCACCTCAGCAGACTCATGTAGGCACTTTCGGAGATGCGAGACATGAAAGACATTATGCACTCCGGACAGCTTCTCGGGCAATTGCACTTTATAAGCCATCTTCCCAATTCTCTCTATGATAGGGAAGGGTCCAACAAATCTCGGTGCTAATTTCCCAACGGCTCCAAATCGGACCACATTCCGCAAAGGAGAAACCTTTACGAAAACCATGTCCCCAACATCAAACTCCAAATCGGACCTTCGCTTATCAGCATAGGATTTCTGTCGGTCTTGGGCCGCTTTCATTCGTCTCCGAATCAACTCGATCTTCTCGGACGTATCTCTGATCATATCAGGCCCAAGTATGAGTTTCTCTGTAGTCTCCCACCAACATGTAGGCGACTTGCACGGCCTCCCATATAAAGCTTCAAATGGTGCCATCCCTATGCTTGCCTGATAACTGTTATTATATGCAAACTCAACAAGAGGAAGGTGGTCTTCCCAAGTACCACCAAAGTCCAGAATGCAAAGCCTCAACAAGTCCTCAAGTACCCTATTCACCCTTTCTGTCTGACCGTCCGTTTGTGGGTGATAGGCCGTACTCAGGTTCAACCTCGTGCCCATAGCTTCCTGCAAACTGTTCCAGAACTGACTAGTAAAGATGGGGTCTCGGTCACTGACTATGCTGGAAGGGACCCATGTAGTCGTACTATCTCACGAAGATATACTGATGCTAGTCCAGATGCGGTCCTTTTGCTCTTCACCGGAATGAAATGAGCACTCTTCGTAAGCCTATCTACAATGACCCATATGCTCGTATTCCATTTCCTTGACCTTGGAAGCCCATCAATAAAGTCCATAGAAATACTCTCCCACTTCCATAGCGGGACCTCTAGAGGATGCAATAGCCCACCGGGCTTCTTCGACTCGGCTTTTACTCTCTGACAAACAACACATCTAGAGACAAACTCTGCCACATCCTTCTTCATTCCAGGCCATAAGAAAATGCGCTTCATATCCTTATACATCTTATCTCCACCCGGATGTATAGTCAACTTGGAGCGATGTGCTTCATCAAGAACTTTCCTCATCAAGTCTTCCACCATCGGAACACAAAGCCTTCCGTCTCTCCTCAGCCAACCCTTATCATCTATAGAATATCGAGCAAGGTGACTAGATGTCTCCCCTCGAATCAGCTTATCCATGATCTCAATTATCTGAGGGTCTTCCTTCTGCGAAGCCCCAACTTGATCCAGAAGGGTAGGCCTGAGCTCAAGAGATGCTAAGGAACCGGTCATCGACTCCACCGCCAAAGAGAAATCAAAGGTTGCCAAGAACTCTAAATTCTTCATCTCAACAAATAGAGGACTTAGTGTCAACCTTTTTATACTCAACGCATCCGCTACAACATTCCCCTTGCCAGGGGTATAGGCTATATCAAAATCATAGGACGCCAAGAATTCCATCCATCTTTGCTGCCTCAAGTTCAGATCCTTCTACGAAAAGAGATACTTCAAAGACTTATGATCAGTATACAGCTCGAATCTCTCTCCCAGAAGATAATGACGCCAAGCCTTGAGTGCATATACTATCGCTGCCAGCTCTAGATCATGAGTGGGATAATTCTTCTCATGCACCTTAATTTTCCTACCAGCAAAACATATAACTCTGCCTTCTTGCATCAGAATGGCGCCCAATCCCGTGCCACAAGCATCAGTGTACACGGTAAACATTTTACCACCATCGGGTAAAGCTAGAACTGGTGCTGAGGTAAGGGCTCTCTTGAGTCTCTGAAAAGCAAGCTCACAATCCATATCCCAAGCAAAAACTAAGTTCTTCTTCGTCAACTTAGTAAGAGGAGCGGATATCTTCGCGAAGTCCTTGATGAACTTTCGGTAAAAACCCGCAAGACCTAGAAAACTTCTCACCTCGGTTGCATTCCTTGGAGTCTTCCAATCCTGAACTGCAACCACCTTAGCGGGATCCACCGCTAAGCCTTGCTTGGATACGATATGCCCAAGGAATCTAACTTCCCTTCTCCAAAAGTGACACTTGGAGAACTTGGCCTTTAACTGATGCGCTCTAAGCGTATCCATCACCTCTACAAGATGCCTCGCGTGCTCTTCTTCATCCTTGGAGAAGATCAGAATATCATCCACAAAGACCACGACAAACTTGTTCAAGAACTCTCGAAACACCCTACTCATCAAGTCCACAAAATACGCGGGTGCATTCGTCAAACCGAACGGCATAACAAGCCATTCAAAGAATCCATCTGGAGTTCTGAATGCAGTCTTATCTATACTATCTTCAGCCACTCTGAGCTGATGAAATCCAGTAGCAAGATCAAGCTGAGAGAAAACAGAAGCACCAACAAGCTGGTCAAAGAGATCATCGATCCTCGGTAACGGGTGTCTGTTCTTCTTAGTCAGCTTATTCAATTCTCTATAATCCACACAGAGTCGAAGAGAACCATCTGCCTTAGTAGCAAACACCACAGGCGCTCCCCATTCGGATATGCTTCGTCTGATGAAGTTCTTCTCAAGTAACTCCTTTACTTACTTGCTGAGCTCCCGTATCTCACGCGGAGCCATGTGCCGAACGGGCAAAGAAACAGGCTTAGCATTATCCACCAGATAAATGCGAAAATCAATCTCTCGTTTAGGGGGCAACCCCTTAACTTCTTCAAAAACATCTGGATAATCTCGGACCACCCTTACATATTGAAGGGTTTCCTCTGACGAGTCGAGAGATTCAAGATAGCACAACATGACGGGATCCTTCGGATTGCATGAAATCTCTAAGGTGTTGCCAAGGCGAGTCATAAGCCTCACAACCCTATGCTCACAATCAAGAATGGCTCCATATCGGGACAGCCAATCCATGCCCAATATCAATCCGTATCCCCTGAAACCAAGAACATATGCACTACACAAGAACTCTACGCTGAGTATAGAGATCCTCAGATCCTCACATATCATAGATAGATGAGCAGAACCCCCAATGGGATTCGAAACACAAACGGGATCATCCACTAAGCTAGTACTAAGGTGCAAGCTATCAACAAGACCAGATGAAATAAAGCTATGTGATGCACCATAATCAAACAAGGTACGAACTGGAAGATCAGAAACATAAACAAGGTTCTCAACAGAAACACTACCTCGATCGGGAACTGAAGCGGTATTGAGAGCATGAACTTGCCCTCCTGAAGGTCCAGCCTGTCCTTTCTTCTTCGGGCACTCCTTGCTGAAGTGTCCAGCCTCACCACAGGAAAAACATCCACCACTAAGCTTCCTTTTCTTCTTCCTACAATCCTTAGCAAAGTGTCCAGGCACACCACAGTAATTGCACTTTCCCTTGCCTTTGTTGTTGTTCCCCTTCTTGTTCTTGCCCTGATTCCCCTGGCTGCTTTGACCACCTTGATTGCCTTTGCCTTGAGAATCAGTCTTCTTTGCTTGAGTATCACTCGTCTTGACCTCTTTCTTTCCATCTCCCTGAAGTAGAGCCATATTGACCAAACTCTCTAAAGTAGCCCCATGCGGAATATGTGACATCGCCAAGCCCTGCAGCGGCTCATTCAACCCTCTAGCAAATCGAAGAGCCTTCTTCTCAGGAGTGTTCACCATATCCAAACCAAAACGGGCCAGCTGATTAAACTTGTTCACATACTCCTTGACAGACATATCACCTTGCTTTAATGCAATGAACTTCTCCATCTGTAAATTCGCATCAGCAGAAGATAGAAACTTGGCCACAAATCTAGCCCTCAAATCGGCCCAAGTCTCAACGGGCCTCGTCCCATTGGTGACCTCCCACCAATAGGCCGCTTCATCCTTCAAAAGCCACACTGTCAATAAGATCTTCCTCTCGTCATCAATCCCAAAGATAGCAAACAAGTCCTCAGTGTCTTTCAGCCAATTCCTAGCTTCAACAAAAGATTCCGTGCCTAGGAAATTCTTGCCTCCCATCGCCTTGAAGTCTTTACAAACCTTCGTGAACTCAACCTGAGGATGCTGAGGGGGAGGAGGAGGGAGAGGAGCCTCAACAATAGGAGGAGGAGGAACATTAGCAACGGGAGGAGGAATTGGGACCACCGGAGGAGGGACATTAGGGGGAGGATTCTCAACTACAGGAGGAGGAGTGGGAGTAGGGTTTGCGGGGCCGGCTGCCGCCCTAGCTTCTAGAAGTCTCCTATACCAGAGTGGTACGTTTACTCCATCCGGGATGGCAAGATCCTCAGCCATACTGAAACGAAGGATAAGATAAGATTAGGTCAAGGGAACGAGGGATAACGCTAATGGCTTTTTGGGGAATAGCCTTTTAAAATACTAGACTTTTCTTTGGAAAATACTTTATACTTGTTTTGAAAATAGTTTTTCAGAAGTCTTTTTTAAAAAAAACTTTTTGTTCTTTCTCGTAAACCATATGCTCTGATACCAAATTTGTAACACCCCACCTCCGCTAGGGTCACTCTTTCGGGGGCACTAGCTTCTGGGGGGCGTTAGAACTGGGTAAGCATGCATAATGATATGTCAAGGCAGAACAAGAACATAAATATATATGTAAAACAGAGTAAGTGAGAATAAAACAGCGGAATATCTCAAACCATCTCAAAACAAGTCTAGTACATCATAAAGTCAACTACCAAAATAAACATGTCTAGTACATCATAAACAGAAATACTGAAATACATAGTGCTATCCCCAAAAATAAAGATGATAAACCATAGCGAGCTCAATGTCCAAGCATACATGAGCTATCCAGCAAACAAGCAAGCGATCCAAGCTAAGCACCACTGTTCCCTCCCTGAGAACCTGGGGGGGGGGGGGAACGGAAGAAAAGAAGCGAAAGAAAACAGGTCAGTCAAAAAGACTGGTAAGCCCTACTACGATCAGTCTATAAACTAATAAAGTTAACATCATGATGGAAACTGAGATGAACATACTGGCAATAGATAAAGGTGTCATCACATAAAGAAGATTAAGCTTTGCACCACAGTGTACTAGCAAACCAACATAACAGGTATTGATCCCTCAGCCCAAACTTTGGCCCAATAGCATGAGGTGACCTTAATACAAGGTCCAGCCCAACGGTCTAGTCGATCGGCTCCCTATAAACCTAACACGTCAAGTGTTGGTGTCCATACGGCCCACATATGGTTGTAGTCAGACTGCGCTGGGTCCACCTTCGGGTGTATCAAGCCCTCGGGTGTCAACCCCAGACACCTAAGCAATAATGCACAGTCTAAACCTACTGGTACCCGTGCCTCGAGTTTGTCCAACACCGGACTACGTGCACGTCCGTAGCCCGCCTGGACCCGCACCGCTGTACCACTCAGCCGTCGCTTTGGTCGCTTACATCAGTCCAGTAATCGTGCCCTGCCCTAGCCTAGCCTCTAGGGTTGTGAATGATACCCAACTGGGATTACTGCTGGAACAGACCACGTTGCTAGGGTTTTCTAAGAGGGTTAAGTGTGGTTTAACCCCTCACTAATCATGGATTAAACTAGTTAAGTGTAACCAACAGTTCACCACTTAACCCCATTTAATCCCTCGTATCCCCAAAATTGGTTAAGTATTAGTGGGCCATGACTTAACCCTAATCATGAGGCATTTAATTAATTTAATGCACCCAACCTCTCACATTAGACCTTGTTGTGGTTAATAGTTAGGCCGGGCGGGTCCGGGTAGCTTTACACCACAACTTGGCCTAACCTCGGGTCCAAGGTACACATGACCAACTTCTCACATTGGATCCTATTGTTTGTAGCAACTAGTTAAGCCGGTCGGTTCCGGGTAGGTTTACGCTACAAACTCAACCCAACCTCGAGTTGGCCACACTTATGTTTTCTAAGTGTCATGTCCACTTTATTTTCAAAACAAAATTACAAGTTTAACAAATACTTGGGTAGACCTAACTTAATAGGTAAATTCCCAAGGGGTAGACCTAACTTAATAGGTAAATTCCCAATCTTATATTTTCATGTATTTTAAGTTTTACCCCAAAACCCCCCCAACGTCATTCTATCGCTTACATATTCGTCATAACGCATAAAGGATAGAAAGAGGGAACTTGGCACAACATACATGATAAATCTTACATATCATAATAAACATGCATAACATATTGGACTTGCATAACTTAGCATAGTGAACTTGCATAAACATGCATAACTTGTTAAACTTGCAAATCATGACATGGTGAACTTGCATAAACATGCATAACTTGTTAAACTTGCAAATCATGGCATAGTGAACTTGCATAAACATGCATAACTTGGCAAACATGTGTAACATGGCATAGTGAACTCGCATAAGCATGCATAACTTATTAATCATGCATAACATAGCCTAGTGAACCCGCATAAGCATGCATAACTTATTAAACATGCATAACATAGCATAGTGAACTCGCATAAGCATGCATAACTTATTAAACATGCATAAATCCCAACTTTCATCACATATTAACTTTAGAGTTTCTAAAATGAAGGTAAGAGGGCTTACAAATATTATGAAGACACAAATCTACTAATAAAGATTGAGAAGCCCTTTATGCAAGCATATAAAAACCCAAAACAAAGCTCCAATTAACAAAAATCCCAAAAACTCTAGCTTAGCAAATAAAGCTTGCAACTTGATGATGTATGCAAGCTAATGATCATTCATACAACTTAGAAATGCTTGTATGAACATCAAGATCTTCATAGGAATGATTTTTGAAGAGGGTGGAGGCTAGGGTTTTTAGGTGGAGGCCATTTGAGAATTCAATTTGACATAGTTTGGTTGCTAGAATGAATAATGAGGTTTTAGGGTAGGATTAGGGGCTTATTTATAGAAGATTAGAGTGTTTTTAGCCCTAGGATTAACCCTAGGTTAGTTTAGGTCTGTCAGATTTAGGAATTCTCTAGAACCAAGCCACAAGACCAGACCAAAACCCAAAATGGTGCGCCAGGCAAAACTGCCCGGCCACCCTGTGTCGACAGGGCTGTCGACAGGGCTGTCGACACCCTGGGGACCCTGTCGACATGCCTGTCGACATGGGGGTCCTGGCGGGAGTTTCCCCGCCTGACGCCAGTTAGCCCTAATCCTTGTTTTTAATTTAAAATTTAAATCTGTTTTTAACATGGAAATTTTTGAAAACTTCAATGGGCCTTAACTGGGTCATACGGATTCCGATTTTCGAAAACTCGGACTCTATTTCGCGTATTTTTCCGAGACGAATGCAATGGCATAGCCCGTTTCCCTTGATTCAGATTTTTGAATTAAATTCTGCCTCGATTTATGTTATAACAGGTTATTGAAAATACGGGTTCTTACAACCACCGTCTTCATCTTCGACTTATCGCCAAATCAGTTATTCAGAATGGGTATAAACCCGGCCTTCCAGAATAACCCGCGTATATAATAAACAATTGTTACACAAACACAACATACGCCTCATTCCAATTCAGAATATTCTTTTATTCAAAGAAAATCACATTCTTATGGAAAGGTTCCCATTAATTTTATCAAAGATAAATTCTTCTAATTTTATTCTTTAATCTTCCTTTGGATATCATTTCAGACCGTGTTAAGGTTTTCCAAACTAGTCGGGATTAGCGAATCACACCGAAGTAATTATTTATTTTATTTCCCAATCCCAACCTATTCATCCCATGGAGCAAAACTGGTAATACTCCATATCTAACACCATGGTTTTATCGATAAATATTAATTACCATTTCACGTTCAAATCTAATTAAAGATTTGATTATCGCTTGGAGCAAAACTGGTGATACTCCATTCTTAATCACTTTAATCTAATTAAAGATTCATTAAAACTCCACTTAGTTTTAATCTTCCCAAAAATAAATATCCTATCTTTAACTGGGTTAAAGAACCAATGTCACCTAAAACATGGTTCACGATAAACCCAAAATCGCTTTCCATTGTTAATCGGGTTAAAGAAAAGGTGTTGTTCAAGACACCGCTCACGATAAACCCCAAAAACCAGTTTAAATTCAATTCCAATAAAAATAATAATTAATTGGACAATTTCACTAAATCTTAATTAAAATATTTATTCTTTTCCAAACTGGGTCCAAGAACAGTGTTATTTACGACACCATTCACGTCGAACCCAAAATCCAATTTGATATTAAATACAAGGCTCTGAATAGAAAATATATCATCTTATATTCAATATCAAATTATGAAACTAACAAATATCGTATTGGAAATAACAATATAAATATATCTTTCAAATTTCCACGACCATATCTGTATAATCACGAAATCCAACATCGAAATATTCCGAAGATAATTTCGATTCAAATCCATTCCAATTCATATATTGGATATTCTGATTATTTTTAAAACCACTTCAAATCTAGTTCAAAACTAGTTCATTTCGATAAAAATATTTTTTGATCATTTCAAGTGTGGAATATTTCATCCCAGTTCTTTTCAATTCATATATTATGATTTTACACAAATTATTAATACTTTTAATAATTTTATCAAGGCCCGTACAGTCGGTTTTCAATAACAGTCACCGAACTGCACTTACAACGACCTTTTCCAAATTTGATTTGGGCATAATTCCAAATCCAACTATTAGATTTCAAATTTCTAATATTTGTTGGAAATCTCTTTTCGTTACGAACCCAACGATTCCGGTTTCAGGAGAATCCGACGGTCGTATCTCACGCAACGTCAATTCGAAGTCAATGGTCGAAATTCGCGAACTGCCGCGGCGCGGCGCGTTCTATTCAAGCCATTTGATATATATAATATATATAATATATATATTTCGTCGATTTCAATTTAAAACGTATTTTATAAATCATTTTAAATTCGTTTTCAAAACAATTTCAACTTCATATTCAATTTCAAATCAAAATTGAATATTCCATATAATTAACATATAAATGATAATATTTTCAAAATATTAGATTTTGAAATCACTTCCTTTTCTATATTCATTATAAAAACGAATATAATCGATATCGTTCGCATTAAAATGGCGCATATCTAATCAACGCGGCTTTATATATTTCAATAACTTCATTGTTCTATTCAACAAATGAATATTTTCTTTGACACACACACACACACACATATATATATATATATATATATATATATATATATATATTTCTTTCAACACATGAATATTTTCAACACATGAGTATCGTCAACACATGAATATTTATGTTATTTAATATATTTTATAAAATTATGATTTCTATCATTTAATTCTCAATTAGACTCCAACCGTAAATTAATAAGAGAACGATTCCCTAAATATTAACCCCGAAGGCCGAAACCAACATCAGATCAATACACAGGAAACCAATCATTTTAACTAGTTTCCATTTAGTTTCTAATTTTATATATGATAAAAATGTGAATTTTATTGTTAAAATATTTTACTCAACACATGAATATTTTCAACACATGAATATTCTCAACACATGAGTATTGTCAACACATGACTATTTATTCTATTCAACACATGAATTTTCATTTTATAATATTCTTTATTTTCCAAATTGGAATGAGGCCTAATCAATTACCATATAATGTTAATTATATGAATTACATATAACACGTGTATATAATAGCAACGATAAATAATCAACCATCATCCAAAGTGCACCACACAACTGCATAAGCATTAAACATAAATAATTAACGTTTACACAGTCTGTCAACCTATCGATTGACATACAACTAAACAATTGGGATTAATGTACGCCAAATATCATCCCAACACCCGTGTGGGGTTTCAATCCACAAATACTTGAATATTAATTGTATAGTTAGGCAATGTGTAAAATTTATCGTCCCAGTCAATATCCTTCAAATGGGTGTACATAAACAAATCGTATGATTTGTAAATGAATATTTATTTATTCATATTCACGTTAAAAATTATATTTTTAAAGATAATTAATTTATTTCAACACATGAATATATTTCCATTCATTCCACATCACAATCAATTTTCACAACACAACAAAATCAAACAAGTCGTCCATGGTCTGTGGACGATGGGTGTCGGGTGCTGCTAAGCACCGTCTGCATCCTAGCATATAATTTTAACTAAAAAAAAGATTTAAAGTGAGAAGTTCCCACCAAGAAGCTGAACCCAAACGCCACGTGTAATAACCCGGAAAATGTGAACCAATTTAAAAATTTTAAATTAGGTTATTACCAAAGAATTTGAATAATTTAAATAGCCTATTCAATAAAATATAGAATTGGGTATAATATTGCAGTTTGAAATTTTGAATACAAACTTTGTCTGACTATACCGGGTGGAAAATATAACGGATTTTAACGAAACTGAAAATATTTAAATCTGTTTATCAATACCTTTCTAACGAATCTGAAAAATCGAAATTTCATAACGGATATCAAAAGTTATGGCCAAATGAATTTTCAGAAAGGTCGCTATATAGTATATATAGCCCCTGAAAATTGAGATTTTGCATACGACCTCGGAATTCGACGAAACCACTTTTGTTGGGTCCGGGATGTCAAATTATTGCTAAGTTTCAAATTTCATAATTTTTTGAAGCTAGTATGTGAGCGGGGCAAAAGATAATGTGTTTGGTCAAATTCTGTTAAAATGGGTCGACCTAAAAATGGCCGTTTTTCAAACGAGCTCAGAATTCGACGAAACTGGTTTTGTTAGGACCGTATCGTCAAAACAAAGCTAGATTTATTTTTTTGGAATTTTTCGATTCAGTTTGTGGCCTTGGCAAATTGAAATGTACGTTTAAATTAAATATCGAATGTTTTATATTTTAATTTGAAAAATAACTGACTGTAACAGTCGAAATGGCCAACGAAACATATCCCATTGTGTCCGGAATGGGGGTATTTAGCTAGGGGTGACAGTCGTTGGGTTTAAAAAGGAGTCCGTTTGCAAAAACACTATTTAAAATTTCCTATAAAGCATGGACCAATAGGAATTTTTCTTAAAAAAAAAAAAACCTAAAACCCTAGCCGCCAGAGACGATTGGACGACGTAGGGTGCTCCAACCTTCACGTCCATTTAGCCGTCGCCTCAGGCGATTTCACCGCTGCCGCCAGTTAAGACTTCCGACCGCCTTCGCCTCCTCTCCACATCCGACCAACCCACGACCCCTGACATCAACCATCGACGTCGAAATTTGACGAGAAAGGCGCGACCTTCAGAGCGCCGCCGCGACGAGCACAGACCGCCGAACCCTTCGCCACCACCGCCGATCTGGAGGTGGTTCGTAGCTCTTTGACTCAGCAAGGTCTGATTGAAGCATCGAGGTACGGATTGGCTGAAAATTTGAGACCTAGTTTCAAAGGTTTTAAAAACTTTACTGATGTAAATTCTGAAATGAAAATAACACTTTTAAGTGTTGCAAAACTTTGAAAAATAATATCTTTTTCGTTATTTAACGAAATTTGATGAAACAGGAGACACCGTGACCGCAAGGAGGCTCTCTACATTCTAGAAGAAGCCGCGGATTTTTCTGACCTTCCTACGATTTTTAGCACTGCAATAACCAATGTGAGGAATCTAAACTATTTGTGTGAATGAAATCGCGTTGTATAAATTATATAAGCAAAGTGTAAATTATATACACATTGTATACCTCATGTACATGTGTTGTATAAGTTATATTAGCGATGTATAAATTATACAAGCGTTGAATGAAACATATATGCTTTGAATTGTGATGAAATGCAAGTGAATTATTATATTATATACACATATATATATACTCCCCTCGTCCACAGACCATGGACGATATTTATTGCTTGTGATTGACGTGATATTATATGGTATGACGAATAGTTGGAAATAATTGTTTGTGGTTGATATTATTGTTGAAAAATACCTTTGTGGTTGAAAAATACTCTCTTGTGGTTGAAACAAAATAGAATAGGATTGTGGAATTGAAAATAAAACATGCCGCCTGCGTGCGAACTAGATGCATGATCCCCATTGTCAAAAACTGCGAGGTTTTAAGGTAGAGCGAGGAGCCGTACTAGGGACGGTCCCGGTTTTAACTACCCTGCCGTTATGCTGCCGAAATTTTCTGAAATATTTTTGTGTTAAAATAATTTTCATTCGTTGAAATAAATTACATAAACTATATCGAATATTCATGTGTTGAGTTGCAATTCATTCGTTGAGTTGAAATTCATGTGTTGAATATTATTTGAATTTAAACAAATGGCTTTAGTGATAAAAATCACATTTTTATATATATACAAACTATATCGAATATTCATGTGTTGAGCTGCAATTCATTCGTTGAGTTGAAATTCATGTGTTGAATATTATTTGAATTTAAACAAATGGCTTTAGCGATAAAAATCACATTTTTATATATGTACAAACTATATCGAATATTCATGTGTTGAGTTGCAATTCATTCATTGAGTTGAAATTCATGTGTTGAATATTATTTGAATTTAAACAAATGGCTTTAGCGATAAAAATCACATTTATATATATATACAAACTATATCGAATATTCATGTGTTGAGTTGCAATTCATTCGTTGAGTTGAAATTCATGTGTTGAATATTATTTGAATTTAAACAAATGGCTTTAGCGATAAAAATCACATTTTTATATATATACAAACTATATAGAATATTCATGTGTTGAATTGCAATTCATTCGTTGAGTTGAAGTTCATGTGTTGAATGTTATCATCTTTTAAAAATAAAACGAATCGACAATGAAAACTATATTTTTATAGTGAATATGAAGAGTTAAAAATACACATGTGTCGAATAAATATTTTTGATGATAAAAATATTCCTTTTATCATGTATACGCTTAGTTAAAAATACACATGTGTCGAATAAATATTTTTGATGATAAAAATATTCCTTTTATCATGTATACGCTTAGTTAAAAATACACATGTGTCGAATAAATATTTTTGATGATAAAAATATTCCTTTTATCATGTATACGCTTAGTTAAAAATACACATTTGTCGAATAAATATTTTTGATGAAAAAAATATTCCTTTTATCATGTATACGCTTAGTTAAAAATACACATGTGTCGAATAAATATTTTTGATGATAAAAATATTCCTTTTATCATGTATACGCTTAGTTAAAAATACATATGTGTCGAATAAATATTTTTGATGATAAAAATATTCCTTTTATCATGTATACGCTTAGTTAAAAATACACATGTGTCGAATAAATATTTTTGATGATAAAAATATTCCTTTTATCATGTATACGCTTAGTTAAAAATACACATGTGTCGAATAAATATTTTTGATGATAAAAATATTCCTTTTATCATGTATACGCTTAGTTAAAAATACACATGTGTCAAATAAATATTTTTGATGATAAAAATATTCCTTTTATCATGTATAGGCTTAGTTAAAAATACACATGTGTTGAAATAAATAATAGTTTGCTAGAAATATTATTATTAGCTTTGTTCTGCATATATATACAAGTGTTGAACAGGAAAAATGGATTAGCTGTAGAGTAAAGAAATTATTTGCGTGCCCGACAAATAGGTAAACCTTGATGAGTTGGCTGCGCAATTTTATTTATATATCAACTCCTGTGAATGCCATTGGATGCGGAGTGCTGGTTTTTCTGTGTGAAATAATAAATAACGCCATAGGATATTAACAATTAATTTTGAACTACACTACATGGCATACTTCTTGATGATAGGCATACTTCATCATATTCCACATAAGCAATTGGAGCTTGTGTGACGAGGTGGAAGATTTACCATATAAGCAAGAGGCTTGTATGGCGATGACTATGTACTACAGGTTGAACTGATGACTGATATGGACTATATAAATTATAACGATAAATTGCCAGATTAATAAAAACCCCACACGTGTCATGAGTTGACAATAATCACGTCGCTCTAGTTATTAGATACGGCACATGGACTATTTATTTCCACACGGAAACGGGGTGACGGGAATTTATTCTCTGGAGTGATTATCAGTACATGCTCCCTCGTAAACACCAGAATATATCACTATAAATATGTGAATGCTTTTTAGGATTTATTGGGTACCTAATACGACCCAATAAATTTCCAAACCCCTCCCCGTACAAAGGAGGTTATGGCGAAAATTTTCAAAATATTAAAGTGTTAGTGAAATATTTGAAGTGAAAACGAAGTTGAAAATATAAAATGAACTATACTTGAAATTTTAGAATGAACTATATATATATATATAAATATAAATATAATCAAAAGGAATAGAGGCCGTGCAGTTCGCGTTTCGAAATCGTAATTTGAAACGATTAGTACGAGAAATCCGACCATCGGATTTTCCCGAAACCGCAACCGCTGGGTTCGCCTTGGAAATATCTTTCCAACGGCACCAACCTTGTAAAAATCCAACGGTTGGATTGTCCGGAATGTTTAATTAAAATCTGAAGAAAAACAGCGCCATAATCGTTTATATTTATATATAAATATAAATATAATTAAATTAAATCGAATAACGACGCTGCAGTTCGAATTTTGAAACTGTACCTTCAAACGACTAGTGTGGAAGATCCGACCGTCGGATTCTCACGAAACTGGAACCATTGGGTTCGCTTTGGGGATATCTTCCCACTGATATAGACTTTGTAGAAATCCAACGGTTAGATTTTCCAATATGTGTAAAACAAAATAAAGGAAAAACAGCGGCAGCGCCACGACACGACCTGAAACGTCGTTTAATTAAATAGGGACATTTTTAAATAAATAAAAAGGCGAAAAATCGTTATAAAATATTATAAGCTATATTGATTGAAAATAAACCAATTGGGCTTGAATTGTTTGATATTTGATGGTTGTATGTGCATGACATGAAAATAAAACTAAAAAACCGAAAGATGGATGTCGAATAATATAACCATAAAATGAATCGATTTAAATTCTAATGACGTGAATTATTTGAAAAGGCCGAGCTAACCCTCATTTCAAATAATTTATCGAGCGATTAGAATTGGAAAATGCAAAGACGATTCAAGACCGACGATCTTCGTATCGGTTGGATGGGCACCACTGAAGTTCCTAACCGGAGTAGCTACCGGAAAGGGACGGAAGTAGTAACCGTCTGAACGTATGTGTTGATTGGACGGATATACGAGGAATTTAACGCCTCCGGTTTCGTTCAGACCCAGGACGGACTTGTAAATGGACTGTGTGTCTGACATTGGATTTTGTTCTATACTGATTGATCTCTGTTAAATATATATCTGTTTGGCGGCGGAGAATTCATTCTTTTGCTTAAAGCCCTTCTCTGAGACGTACGAGCTCAGGGGTTATATATCGATGGAAATCAATCGTATGGAGTGGACTGCCTATGTGACATGCCTAGATGTTGTGATCAAGGCTTCTGTTGCAAAGCAAAGTCTTGTGGATGATGATCAAAGCAAGGTCTACGTGACCTAGCTTTGTGTATTTCGTAGATTCGCGAGCCTCACACCTCGGTGAGAGTTAAAAACGGGATACGGGCCGCTGGGAGAGCACGACGTTTCTTTCTAGCTATAATGGTTTCAGTGACTTACCAGCCCTGACATATATATCTATTTTTCACCTAAGTGGTTGTTGGAATGCGAGGCGCCTCGATTATAGGTCTCTAAGGACCGGGAAACGTGTGTTTAGGAATTGCCAAACCTCAAACGTAAGAGAGGACCAGCCTAGCCGATCCAGGGGTTGCCCAGAGTGTGTAGTCCCGAGGCATTTGCTAGAGTGTCTCGAAGCGGAGAGGAGCTTGCCCCTTGCCTCGACTCATGACGGAAATCCAATTTCCAATACGAAATAACGGTCTTGATTGTAGAACTAGTATGGCGACATAGTAGATGGTAGCTATGCCGCCTATGATTGATATTTATGATGCTATTCGCTTTTGAAACATATATGCACTGGTAATAATATCAACTGATTTTGCTTTATACGTATCAAGCATATTTGGCCCTTATAAGGTAAAACTCTATCCTCCGGCTTGCGTTGCATTGTGTGATGGGACCTGAGTCTTATAATGGCTTCATTCTTTCAAAAAGCATTGCGTTGTTTTTAAAAGAATTTACTTTGTTTTAAATGCACTAGCAATTACTGGAGTAAACCCGTTCCGCGAAAGTGGCGTGGTCCTATGATTTGCTATTTACTGTTGTTTAACTGTTAAATAGATTCCTCATACCAGTCCCCATGACTGACTCGTTGTTTGTTTCACTTTGCAAACGCGGGTGCCCTTATTTTCACACGAGCAGCCTAGTACACAGGTGACAGGTTGTTTTTGGTTCTGCACTGCTGTATAGATGCATTTTTGGCTCATGGCGAGGCTGACTTCACAGAGATGACTTTGATATTTTCCGCCATTACTGTACTTATATTATGATTCCGCCATGGGCGATGCAGACTGATTTACTTTCCGTATTTCTTGCTATATGTATATGTATTCCGCCTTCGGCGATGTAGACTGATACCCTTATTATGTCTCACTGCATGTATGTATTCCGCCTCGGGCGATGATGACTGATCACTTTCCTTTTTATTTACTAAGTTATATCCCACGTTATGCTATTCTGATATTCCAACATGTTGTGATTCCGCTGTCATATCCATGTAAAATTATTTTATTTATTGTTTCTGCTATTATCTGTACCCTGCTATGATGATTAAGGTGTTATTTCCTAATGATTATCCTTAATACCGCCCCTCGGATTTTGGGATCGTCACAGTTGGTATCAGAGCTTAGGTTAACCTTAGTTCCGGGATCTAACACATTAAACACCTCATCAGAATAGAATCAGTAGTGTTCTAATGCGAGTAGCTCATTAGAGATAGGATTAGCAATGTCCTAGAATGAGCTAAGCAGATAGCAAAACAATTTGATCAGTACATCATCATTATCTTTCCTTGTATTCCCTTGCTTTATCATTTATGAAAATTATCAAATCTGTGAGCTTGACTCTTTTCTTGCTTATACAGTTCTCTTAGATGGCTACGCGAGGAGAAGCAGCTAGAGGAGGCCGTGGAGGCCGAGGAGATGCAGCAGGAGGACGGGGGAATATCCCCGTAGTAGTGGAAGGCTGTATTGTTCAGCCACCAGCACCAGAAGACTTTGAGCTAGATAAAGTAGCAAAGAGGTACAGAAATCTTGGGGGAAGACCTTTTACTGGCACTGGTACAGTGACCGAAGCTATAGCTTGGCTGAAAACCTGTGAGAAAATCTTTGAAGGCATGGGTATGGGAACTAACAACAAAGCCCGACTTGGCATTTGGCTCCTTCAAGAGGAAGCAGAGCTGTGGTGAGATGCCATTACCTCAGAGGATGTAGCTGGTACTGTTAGAACTTGGGAGCAATTTAAAGCTATGTTCAATGAGAAGTTTGTACCTGAACAGGCTCTAGAGAGGATGCGAGAGCAGTTTGCTAATCTCCAGCAAGGAGATCTCTCTATTCAAGATTATCTAAATAAGTTCACCCAATTGTCGCGCTATGCTCCAGAGCTGATTACGACCAACAAAGCAAAGAACAAGAGATTCATATTTGGGATGAAGCGCAAGTACCATGATAGAGCTATGAGCAACATCAAACTCTCCTTTACAGAACTAGTAGAGATGGCTTGCAATTACGAAGACATGTATGAGAGGCATGCTAGCCAAGACCGCGCCAAAAGCCAAGCTGGAAATAAGCGCAAGGCTTCAACCGATCAACCCGAATCTAGCATTACCACGGCCGCTACTCAGAAACCTGCAAAGATCCCGAAAGGAAATTGCTACAACTGCGGGAAGCCAGGTCACTTTTCTAATGTATGCAAAGCCCCGAGGAAGCCAAAGGCAAATGACTCAGCCGAATGCTACAACAGCCATAAGAAGGGGCACTATAGCAGGAATTGTCCTCTGAAGCAGAATGCTCAAGTGGCTCATGTCTATGACGGGAAGACCCCGCCAGCTACCACCGAGGGATCAGGTAAACCCGACGTCTTGGGAGGTACCCTTACCATTAAAAATATTCCTGTTTCTGTACTTTTTGATACTGGTGCATCACGTAGCTTCATTTCTGGTAACATTGTTCACAAGTTAAAATTGAAACGAAGAAAGCTTAGAGAACCAATTAAAGTTCAAAACCCAATAGGAGGTTCTGTTAGTCTCGGTATATATTGTAAAGTACCTATTTCCTTTTCTCGATACCGATTTCCTTTTGATTCAATTGTCATGGACCTTTCCGAATTTGATATTATTCTAGGACTTGATTGGTTGACAAACTTTAAGGCTGAAGTTAGATGTGCCGAAAGGATCGTGAAAGTTGAAACAAAATCGGGGTGTATCACTATACCATGTCATGGCTCAGAAATTAATAGAACGGAATTGTGGTCTTCTTTAGAAGTTACTCCCCCTTCATTAGAAAAGATACCGGTTGTGAAAAATTATGCGGATGTGTTTGAAGAAGTAGAAAACTTACCGCCGCAAAGAGAAATTGAATTTAGGATAGATCTAATTCCTAACGCCCGACCAGTAGTACATCCAATTAGAAGAATGGCCCCGAAAGAAAAAGAAGAGTTAAGTAGTCAAACCCGAGAATTGCTTTGGAAAGGTCTAATCAGACCCAGCTTTTCAGCTTGGGGAGCAGCAGTAGTATTTGTCCCGAAATCAGATGGTACTCTAAGACTTTGCGTTGATTACCGGGATCTCAATAAGCAGACACTGAAGAACAAATATCCCTTGCCCCGAATAGATGATCTGTTAGATCAATTAAATGGAGCAACGGTATTCTCCAGAATGGACCTAGCTACAGGTTTCCACCAATTACGTATAGTTGAGGACTGTGTTCCTTTGACAGCCTTTAGGGGTCCCGATTTATTCTACGAGTGGTTAGTAATGCCGTTCGGCTTGTGTAACGCTCCGGCATACTTCGTTGATCTTATGAACAGAGTGTTCCGTGGTGTATTGAATAAATTTTTTCTAGTCTTCATCGATGACATTTTAATCTACTCCAAGTCGGAAGATGAACATGCAAAACATTTAGAACAAGTGTTGAAAATTCTAAGGAGAAATGTCTTGAAAGCTAAATTTTCTAAGTGTGTCTTCTGGCAGAATGAAGTTAAATTCCTAGGTCACGTCGTATCAAAGGAAGGAATTGCTGTAGACCCAAGCAAAATTACAGCGATTCAGAATTGGAAACAACCTACTACTCCCACAGAAGTTCGAAGTTTCCTTGGATTAGCTAGTTACTATCGGAAATTCGTTCAGGATTTTTCAAAGATATCTGGTGTATTGACAAAGCTTACAAAGAAGCATGAGAAATTCAAATGGACACCCGAATGTGAAGAAGCTTTCCAGGAGCTGACACTGAAGTTGACAACCGCTCCAGTATTGACAATTATAGAAGGTAATCAAGACTTGACTGTATGGACAGATGCTTCTATTAGAGGGCTAGGAGCAGTGTTAATGCAAAAAGGCCAAGTGATCGCTTATGCCAGTCGTCAACTAAAGCCGCATGAAAGAAACAATGCTACTCATGATCTTGAGTTATTAGCTATCGTGTTCGCTTTAAGAATCTGGAGGCATTATTTACTGGGCGAGAAGTTCGAACTATTTTCCGATCATCAATCCTTGAAATATCTGTTCACTCAGAAAGATTTAAACCTAAGGCAACAGCGTTGGTTAGAATTCCTTGCAGCATACGATTTTGAAATTCTATACACTCCAGGGAAAACCAATGTTGTAGCAGATGCGCTCAGCAGAAAGAATGAAATCATCGCCAGTTTTGTCATCACGTCTTCATTAATAGACAGGATCTCGACCCTTCAAAAATACGATGAATTTATACAAAGAATCAGTCAAAGAGTCAAAGGAGGTGAATCCACAAGTTTTCGACTCGATGACAAAGGAGTTCTAAGATTAAAGGGCAGAATTTGCATCCCAAACCTTCCCGAGCTCAGAAGAGAAATACTTGATGAGTGCCACAAGTCCAAATTAAGTATCCATCCTGGTGTGAGCAAAATGTATAATGATATCAAACGCACATTCTGGTGGAGAGCTATGAAAAGAGATATCTCATTATATGTTAGCAGATGCCCCACTTGTCAGCTAGTTAAGAGTGATCAGCAGAAATTGGCTGGATTATTACAACCATTAGAAATTCCAGGATGGAAGTGGTAACAAATTTCGATGGATTTCATCGATGGCTTGCCTCGAACTAAGAAAGGAAACGACAGTATATGGGTAATCGTAGATCGCTTCACGAAGACTGCCCATTTCATACCTGTCCGATCCAACAGAACGGCTCAAAGTCTAGCACAGATTTACTTCAGAGAAATAGTTAAACTACATGGAGTGCCGCTCAATATAGTTAGTGATAGAGATCCCCTATTTACTAGCAGATTCTGGGAAGCATTCCAGGAAGAATTGGGAACCAAATTGAATCTAAGCACCGCTTATTACCCTCAGACAGATGGCCAAACTGAGCGGGTGAATAGAATTTTAGAAGATTTACTGCGGGCTTGCGTTATCGATTTTGGAGGCTCATGGGAAGATCACTTACATCTAGCCGAATTCTCTAACAACAATAGCTATCAAGCAAGTTTGGGAATGTCTCCATTTGAAGCATTATACGGTAGACCGTGCAGATCTCCCGCATGTTGGGTAGAACTTGGCAACAGACTTGTGTTTGGGCCCGATATGATTCAAGAAGCATCGGATAAAGTCGATTTCATTAAGAAGCGATTAAAAACCGCACAGAGCCGACAAAAAAGTTATGCTGATGCGAGAAGAAGGGATATATCGTTTGCCGTTGGCAATTATGTTTATTTAAGAGTTTCTCCAATACGAGGAGTAATCAGATTTGGAAAAACTGGGAAGTTGGCACCGAGATTTATTGGTCCCTTTCCTATACTTGAACGGATTGGAACTCTTGCATATAGGGTTTCATTGCCTAATTGGTTGCCTGGTATACATGATGTGTTCCACGTGTCTCAACTCAGAAAACATGTTCATGATTCCGACCTTATTGTGGAAGAAGCAGCGCAACATGATATTGACATAACTCCAGAATTAGCACTCAAGAGGGAGCCATTAAAGATAGTTGGCAAAGAAACTAGAGAGCTAAGGAGGAAAAAGATTCATCTAGTCAAAGTGCAGTGGAGTAGTGATCCTAGAGACTGTACTTGGGAGACTGAGGAAAGCATTAAACAAGCCTATCCCAAATGCAGAGTGGACATCTCTGACTAACTCCGGTGCAAGGTACCTTTACAATACTTTACATTTAAATTTTATTTCCTGCTTAACTATTATCTCCTTTTCGAGGACGAAAAGTTTTAAGTGGGGGAGATTGTAATAACCCGGAAAATGTGAACCAATTTAAAATTTTTAAATTAGGTTATTACCAAAGAATTTGAATAATTTAAATAGCCTATTTCAATAAAATATAGAATTGGGTATAATATTGCAGTTTGAAATTTTGAATACAAACTTTGTCTGACTATACCGAGTGGAAAATATAACGGATTTTAACGAAACTGAAAATATTTAAATCTGTTTATCAATACCTTTCTAACGAATCTGAAAAATCGAAATTTCATAACGGAAATCAAAAGTTATGGCCAAATGAATTTTCAGAAAGGTCGCTATATAGTTTATATAGCCCCTGAAAATTGTGATTTTGCATACGACCTCGGAATTCG
This sequence comes from Allium sativum, assembly GCA_030737875.1. Lineage (NCBI taxonomy): Eukaryota > Viridiplantae > Streptophyta > Magnoliopsida > Asparagales > Amaryllidaceae > Allium > Allium sativum. Next base: position 92,906,314 of record CM060914.1, on the reverse strand, counting down.
ACGAAACCACTTTTGTTGGGTCCGGGATGTCAAATTATTGCTAAGTTTCAAATTTCATAATTTTTGAAGCTAGTATGTGAGCGGGGCAAAAGATAATGTGTTTGGTCAAATTCTGTTAAAATGGGTCGACCTAAAAATGGCCGTTTTTCAAACGAGCTCAGAATTCGATGAAACTGGTTTTGTTAGGACCGTATCGTCAAAACAAAGCTAGATTTATTTTTCTGGAATTTTTTGATTCAGTTTGTGGCCCTGGCAAATTGAAATGTACGTTTAAATTAAATATCGAATGTTTTATATTTTAATTTGAAAAATAACTGACTGTAACAGTCGAAATGGCCAACGAAACATATCCCATTGTGTCCGGAATGGGGGTATTTAGCTAAGGGCGATAGTCGCTGGGTTTAAAAAGGAGTCCGTTTGCAAAAACACTATTTAAAATTTCCTATAAAGCATGGACCAATAGGAATTTTTCTTAAAAAAAAAAACCTAAAACCCAAGCCGCCAGAGACGATTGGACGACATAGGGTGCTCCAACCTTCACGTCCATTTAGCAGCCGCCTCAGGAGATTTCACCGCCGCCGCCAGTTAAGACTTCCGACCGCCTTCGCCTCCTCTCCACATCCGACCAACCCACGACCCTTGACATCAACCATCGACGTCGGAATTCGACGAGAAAGGCGCGACCTTCAGAGCGCCGCCGCGACGAGCACAGACCGCCGAACCCTTCGCCACCACCGCCGATCTGGAGGTGGTTCGTAGCTCTTTGACGCAGCAAGGTCTGATCGAAGCATCGAGGTACGGATTGGCTGAAAATTTGAGACCTAGTTTCGAAGGTTTTAAAAACTTTACTGATGTAAATTCTGAAATGAAAATAACACTTTTAAGTGTTGCAAAACTTTGAAAAATAATATCTTTTTCGTTCTTTAACGAAATTTGATGAAACAGGAGACACCGTGACCGCAAGGAGGCTCTCTACATTCTAGAAGAAGCCGCGAATTTTTTTGACCTTCCTACGATTTTTAGCACTGCAATAACCAATGTGAGGAATCTAAACTATTTGTGTGAATGAAATCGCGTTGTATAAATTATATAAGCGAAGTGTAAAATATATACACATTGTATACCTCTTGTACATGTGTTGTATAAGTTATATTAGCGATGTATAAATTATACAAGCGTTGAATGAAACATATATGCTTTGAATTGTGATGAAATGCAAGTGAATTATTATATTACACACACACACACACACACACACACACACACACATATATATATATATATATATATATATATATATATATATATATATATATATACTCCCCTCGTCCACAGACCATGGACGATATTTATTGCTTGTGTTTGACGTGATATTATATGGTATGACGAATGGTTGGAAATAATTGTTTGTGGTTGATATTATGGTTGAAAAATACCTTTGTGGTTTAAAAATACCCTCTTGTGGTTGAAACATAATAGAATAGGATTATGGAATTGAAAATAAAACATGCCGCCTGCGTGCGAACTAGATGCATGATCCCCATTGTCAAAAACCGCGAGGTTTTAAGGTAGAGCGAGGAGCTGTACTAGGGACGGTCTCGGTTTTAACTACCCAGCCGTTATGCTGCCGAAATTTTCTGAAATATTTATGTGTTAAAATAATTTTCATTCGTTGAAATAAATTACATAAACTATATCGAATATTCATGTGTTGAGTTGCAATTCATTTGTTGAGTTGAAATTCATGTGTTGAATATTATTTGAATTTAAACAAATGGCTTTAGCGATAAAAATCACATTTTTATATATATACAAACTATATCGAATATTCATGTGTTGAGTTGCAATTCATTCGTTGAGTTGAAATTCATGTGTTGAATATTATTTGAATTTAAACAAATGGCTTTAGCGATAAAAATCACATTTTAATATATATACAAACTATATCGAATATTCATGTGTTGAGTTGCAATTCATTCGTTGAGTTGAAATTCATGTGTTGAATATTATTTGAATTTAAACAAATGGCTTTAGCGATAAAAATCACATTTTTATATATATACAAACTATATCGAATATTCATGTGTTGAGTTGCAATTCATTCGTTGAGTTGAAATTCATGTGTTGAATATTATTTGAATTAAAACAAATGGCTTTAGCGATAAAAATCACATTTTTATATATATACAAACTATATAGAATATTTATGTGTTGAATTGCAATTCATTCGTTGAGTTGAAGTTCATGTGTTGAATGTTATCATCTTTTAAAAATAAAACGAATCGACAATGAAAACTATATTTTTATAGTGAATATGAAGAGTTAAAAATACACATGTGTCGAATAAATATTTTTGATGATAAAAATATTCCTTTTATCATGTATACGCTTAGTTAAAAATATACATGTGTCGAATAAATATTTTTGATGATAAAAATATTCCTTTTATCATGTATACGCTTAGTTAAAAATACACATGTGTCAAATAAATATTTTTGATGATAAAAATATTCCTTTTATCATGTATACGCTTAGTTAAAAATACACATGTGTCGAATAAATATTTTTGATGACAAAAATATTCCTTTTATCATGTATACGCTTAGTTAAAAATACACATGTGTCGAATAAATATTTTTGATGATAAAAATATTCCTTTTATCATGTATACGCTTAGTTAAAAATACACATGTGTCGAATAAATATTTTTGATGATAAAAATATTCCTTTTATCATGTATACGCTTAGTTAAAAATACACATGTGTAGAATAAATATTTTTGATGATAAAAATATTCCTTTTATCATGTATACGCTTAGTTAAAAATACACATGTGTCGAATAAATATTTTTGATGATAAAAATATTCCTTTTATCATGTATAGGCTTAGTTAAAAATACACATGTGTTGAAATAAATAATAGTTTGCTAGAAATATTATTATTAGCTTTGTTCTGCATATATATACATGTGTTGAACAGGAAAAATGGATTAGCTGTAGAGTAAAGAAATTATTTGCGTGCCCGACAAATAGGTAAACCTTGATGAGTTGGCTGCGCAATTTTATTTATATATCAACTCCTGTGAATGCCATTGGATGCGGAGTGCTGGTATTTCTGTGTGAAATAATAAATAACGCCATAGGATATTAACAATTAATTTTGAACTACACTACATGGCATACTTCTTGACGATAGGCATACTTCATCATATTCCACATAAGCAATTGGAGCTTGTGTGACGAGGTGGAAGATTTACCATATAAGCAAGAGGCTTGTATGGCGATGACTATGTACTACAGGTTGAACTGATGACTGATATGGACTATATAAATTATAACGATAAATTGCCAGATTAATAAAAACCCCACACGGGTCTGGAGTTGACAATAATCACGTCGCTCTAGTTATTAGATACGGCACATGGACTATTTATTTCCACACGAAAACGGGGTGACGGGAATTTATTCTCTGGAGTGATTATCAGTACATGCACCCTCGTAAACACCAGAATATATCACTATAAATATGTGAATGCTTTTTAGGATTTATTGGGTACCTAATACGACCCAATAAATTTCCAAACCCCTCCCCGTACAAAGGAGGTTATGGCGAAAATTTTCAAAATATTAAAGTGTTAGTGAAATATTTGAAGTGAAAACGAAGTTGAAAATATAAAATGAACTATAGTTGAAATTTTAGAATGAACTATATTTATATATATAAATATAAATATAATCAAAAGGAATAGAGGCCGTGCAGTTCGCGTTTCGAAATCGTAATTTGAAACGATTAGTATGAGAAATCCGACCATCGGATTTTCCCGAAACCACAACCGCTGGGTTCGCCTTGGAAATATCTTTCCAACGGCACCAACCTTGTAAAAATCCAACGGTTGGATTGTCCGGAATGCTTAATTCAAATCTGAAGAAAAACAACGCCATAATCGTTTATATTTATATATAAATATAAATATAATTAAATTAAATCGAATAACGACGCTGCAGTTCGAATTTTGAAACTGTAACTTCAAACGACTAGTGTGGAAGATCCGACCGTCGGATTCTCACGAAACTGGAACCATTGGGTTCGCTTTGGGGATATCTTCCCACTGATATAGACTTTGTAGAAATCCAACGGTTAGATTTTCCGATATGTGTAAAACAAAATAAAGGAAAAACAGCGCCACGACACGATCTGAAACGTCGTTTAATTAAATAGGGCCATTTTTAAATAAATAAAAATGGCGAAAAATCGTTATAAAATATTATAAGCAATATTGATTGAAAATAAACCAATTGGGCTTGAATTGTTTGATATTTGATGGTTGTATGTGTATGACATGAAAATAACACTAAAAAACCGAAAGATGGATGTCGAATAATATAACCATAAAATGAATCGATTTAAATTCCAATGACGTGAATTATTTGAAAAGGCCGAGCTAACCCTCATTTCAAATAATTTATCGAGCGATTCGAATTGGAAAATGCAAAGACGATTCAAGACCGACGATCTTCGTATCGGTTGGATGGGCGCCACTGAAGTTCCTAACCGGAGTAGCTACCGGAAAGGGACGGAAGTAGTAACCGTCTAAACGTATGTGTTGATTGGACGGATATACGAGGAATTTAACGCCTCCGGTTTCGTTCAGACCCAGGACGGACTTGTAAACGGACTGTGTGTCTGACATTGGATTTTGTTCTATACTGATTGATCTCTGTTAAATATATATCTGTTTGGCGGCGGAGAATTTATTCTTTTGCTTAACGCCCTTCTCTAAGACGTACGAGCTCAGGGGTTATATATCGATGGAAATCAATCGTATGGAGTGGACTGCCTATGTGGCATGCCAAGATGCTGTGATCAAGGCTTCTGTTGCAAAGCAAAGTCTTGTGGATGATGATCAAAGCAAGGTCTACATGACCTAGCTTTGTGTATTTCGTAGATTCGCGAGCCTCACACCTCGGTTAGGGTTAAAATCGGGATACGGGCCGCTGGGAGAGCACGACGTTTCTTTCTAGCTATGGTGGTGTCAGTGACTTACCAGTCCTGACATATATATCTATTTTTCACCTAAGTGGTTGTTGGAATGCGAGGCGCCTCGATTATAGGTCTGTAAGGACCGGGAAATGTGTGTTCAGGAATTGCCAATCCTCAAACGTAAGAGAGGACCGACCCAGCCGATCCAGGGGTTGCCCAGAGTGTTTAGTCCCGAGGCATTTGCTAGAGTGTCTCGAAGCGGAGAGGAGCTTGCCCCTTGCCTCGACTCATGACGGAAATCCAATTTCCAATACGAAATAACGGTCTTGATTGTAGAACTAGTATGGCGACATAGTAGATGGTAGCTATGCCGCCTATGATTGATATTTATGATGCTATTCGCTTTCGAAACATATATGCACTAGTAATAATATCAACTGATTTTGCTTTATATGTATCAAGCATATTTGGCCCTTATAAGGTAAAACTCTATCCTCCGGCTTGCGTTGCATTGTGTGATGGGACCTGAGTCTTATAATGGCTTCATTCTTTCAAAAAGCATTGCGTTGTTTTTAAAAGAATTTACTTTGTTTTAAATGCACTAGCAATCACTAGAGTAAACCCGTTCCGCGAAAGTGGCTTGGTCCTATGATTTGCTATTTACTGTTGTTTAACTGTTAAATAGATTCCTCATACCAGTCCCCATGACTGACTCGTTGTTTGTTTCACTTTGCAAACGCGGGTGCCCTTATTTTCACACGGGCAGCCTAGTACACAGGTGACAGGTTGTTTTTGGTTCTGCACTGCTGCATAGAGTGCATTTTTGGCTCATGGCGAGGCTGACTTCACAGAGATGACTTTGATATTTTCCGCCATTTCTGTACTTATATTATGATTCCGCCACGGGCGATGCAGACTGATTTACTTTCCGTATTTCTTGCTATATGTATATGTATTCCGCCTTCGGCGATGTAGACTGATACCCTTATTATGTCTCACTGCATGTATGTATTCCGCCTCGGGCAATGATGATTGATCACTTTCCTTTTTATTTACTAAGTTATATCCCACGTTATGCTATTCTGATATTCCTACATGTTGTGATTCCGCTGTCATATCCATGTAAAATTATTTTATTTATTGTTTCTGCTATTATCTGTACCCTGCTATGATGATTAATGTGATATTTCCTAATGATTATCCTTAATACCGCCCCTCAGATTTTGGGATCGTCACACCACGACTCTTCATATGTAGGAAATCTTCGTCGTGCTTGCCTTTTGTCAATTTCATTGTCCGTATCCACTACATATATAAAAATCGCATCTTTATATTATTGCTATGTATATAAAAATCACATTTTTATAACTACGCTATATCGATAAAAGTCACATTTTTATAACTAAGCTATATGGATAAAAATCACATTTTTATACTTCTACTATATAGATAAAAATTCTATTTTTATACCGCTACTATATAGATAAAAATTCTATTTTTGTATCGCTACTATATAGATAAAAATTCTATTTTTATACCGCTACTATATAGATAAAAATTCTATTTTTATACTGCTACTATATAGATAAAAATTTTATTTTTATACCGCTACTATATAGACAAAAATTCTATTTTTATACCACTACTATATAGATAAAAATTCTATTTTTATAACGGTGTTCATATAATAAAGATCAAATTTTTATCACGCTAACTTCATAATAAAAATTATATTTTTTTGGTTACTTCATATATAAAAATCTCGCCTTTCTATGATTAAAAATCTCGCCTTCATTATATAAAAACATCGCCTTTCATTATATAAAAATATCGCCTTTACCTAACCAAAAATCTTAACTTTTCTAAGTTAAAAAAATCACATCTTGATCATATTAAAAATCAAATCTTTTCTACGATAAAATCATACTTTTAATTCAACCCTATATGTAGATAAAACCCACATTTTTATTCCTAATACATGAATAAAAATAAAAGTAAAAGCTTACAAGCGATGTCGAGTGGCGAAGGAGGCTCAGCTAGGAGCGACGAGGTTAAACACGAATTTAAAATTAAAAAAATTGTATCTTTATGAAGAGGGGGAAATTTATAGACGGAGTTGGGGGTGTTAGAGGCGACGCAGGTGATGGGGAGGGTGTCCTGATGGTCGGCGACGCGGCTAGGGCTAGGTGGCGGATTAGGGTTTCAAAGGGGGGGGGGACTACGGCCTACATCGAAGAGGGAAGGGGGAAGGAGAAGGTTGGAGGATAGAGGAGAGGGCGCTAGGGGAAGGGGAGCGCCGCCAATCGGCGGCGGCGTGGGATCGACGAGGACGGGTTTTTTTTCTGATTGAAAATGAAGAGAGAGAGAGAGAGGAAGGAAGGGAGTATATTAATATATAATTTATTTATTTAATTTTAATTTATTTCTCCTTTTATGTTGACTTTCCATTCGACCTCCAAACGAGACCCATCGACTGTCGTCCCTAGCTAATTACCCCCATTCCGAACGCAATGGGATATGTATCATAAGCTGATTCAATCATTTCGATCAGTTTCTGTCAAAATCAAAATATAAACCTATATATTGAATTTGAACGCACATTTCAATTTACCGGGGCCACATACGAACTCTAAAAATTCCCAAAAAATATTTTCTAGTTTTGTATTGACGATACGGTCCTAACAAAACTAATTTCAGCGAATTCTGAGACCGTTCGAAAAATGGCCATTTTCCGGTCGATTAAATTCAACTGAAACTGATCAAACGTGTTTTCTTTTGCCACACTCACATATTGATTCGAGAAATTACGAATTTTGGAATCTAGCAATAACTTGATATCCCGGATCCAACAAAAGTGGTTTCATCGAAAACCGAGGTCTTTTGCAAAATTGCTATTTTTAAGGGTTATATTTCCATAGCGACTATTCTGAATTTTCAACTGAGCATAACTTTTGATTCCCACTATGAAATTTCAATTTTTCGGATTCGTTGGAAAGATATTCTCAATTAGATTCTAATACTTTTGGTTTCGCTAAAATCCGGTTTATTTTGAATCCTGTGCATTCATTTGAACTTAGAAATCGAATTTTCAAATTAACGCGCCATTTTCAATTCCTTTTATAATATAAAATAAAATATTTATATTCTAACGTCGATTCAAATAAATATATACGTTCTATTTCTATTCAAAATAAATTTCTCATCGTTATTATTTAAAATAATTCATTTTAAATATTCAAAATTCATTAAAATTGCCAAAATAAAAATTTTGAATTGGCTCAGAATTTCCGGGTTATTACAATCTCCCCGAAAAGGAACGAAGCTAAAAGTAATTTTACTAATCAACTCAACTTTCATTATTTTTTTTACGGCTTAAGTTCTTCAACTTTTCAATTTCTAAGAACTTTTCAAATTTTTCAAAAATTTGGCAAACACCCTAAATTTTCGAAAAATTTCGCCATAACTTCCCCTACACCAGGAGCTTGGGGATATTTCAAATAGCCTTCCATGGCCCTCACCAATCCAAAAAGAAAAAGAAACAGCCAAGCGGCTAGCCAATCGGCTCATAAAATCATCCAAACTCAATAAATACAATAATCATGTACCTATTTGTCGGGCAAACAATTCTATTCTTCTGCTCTAGCCTCGTTGCTATGACCTGTTCAATGGATACACATGTATATGCATGCAATTGTAATCATTTTCAATATAGTTCAATATTCGGTTCAATTTAGCCAAATGGTTCAAAATTTTAATCAAATCAATAATCATACAACATAACCATCAATAAATTAGTGAATTAACGTTTCAAATTCATAATTTTGATATATATACAGAAAATCATCTTTTTGATGCCAAATCACAATAATAAGCCCTATCTAGTTTTGGTTCTCACACCAGTCTAATGGAAACATATAGATATCACACCTTTCGAAACTCGAACATAAATTTTGATGATGATTGGTCAATCATCAGAACCATCTCCGGGCGACTAGAGTGCAATTCCATATCTATCCAGTATATTAAAACTTCAAATATACGTTCATGACGCGTATATGCAAAATCTGTATATACTCGATTGTCCAAATTCAATACAAATAAAATATTCAAATACGTATACTTGAATTTAACTTTTAAAACAAAATTTGTTTTCATTTTTATTTGAAAAGTATACTCTTTCGACTTACTCTAGGATACTACTAATCCCATCTCTAACGAGCTATTCTCATTGGATATTGCTAATCCAATTTCTGATGAATTCTTTCGTTTGGTTCTAATGTGTCTTGTTCTCGAGCTCTGTAAACCAAAGCTCTGATATCACGCTATAACGACCCGAACTTCCTCGTGAAGGAAAGCGCGGATTGCTTTGAGAACAAGACGAATCAGAACGCAAACAAAAGAACATTTCATTGCTTATTACAACAATTCCATCAGAATACAAGAATATACAGAGTATAAATAAATATACATTCGAAAAAAATCAGAGATTTAAATTACATTACATAGCAACGGAAAAATAATACAACACACAACTCAAAGGAGATATATGGATACAGAGCTTTCCGAATATCATTCCAGCTGTAAACAAGGATCCTATGAATATAAATTTGCAAAACCCAACTACTAGCTGCCCGTGCGGAAAATAAGGGCACCCAGAGTTTAGGTTAAAACAATAAACTCTATGTTAGTCATGTGACTGGTGTGAGAACTAAAACAGTTATTTAAACATTACTTTAAAAGAGAGTAATTCAAGGGACCACGCCGTATAACACGGAACAGGTTTCCTCCCAAGAATACTAGTGCATATAACAAAACAACGCAATGCTTTTTGAAAAAATGAAGCTATTATAAGACCCAGGTCCCATCACACAATGCAACGCAAGCCGGAGGAGGCTTTTCCTTTATAATAGCCAAACATGCTTGGTACGTTTAAAACAAATCATTTGATACTATTATAAGTGTATGGTGTCAAAACAATTTCAATCATAAGTATCAATCATAGATGACATAAGTGCCCCATACCACTATGTCGCCAATACTAGGCTCTACAAATAAAACCGAAATATCACGTATTGGAAATTGGATTCCATCATGAGTCGAGGCAAGGGGCAAGCTTCTCTCCATTCGAGACACTCTAGCAAATGTCTCAGGACCATACACAGTGATCCTTGGAATCGGTTGGGCCGGTCCTCTCTTACTTTTGAGGATTAGTTATTCCTGAACACACGTTTTCCGGTCCTATCAGACCTATATCCAAGTCGCCTCGCATCCAACAACCACACTGGTAAAAAGTATATAAACGTCAGGCCTGGTAGGTCACTGACATCACCCATAGCTAGAAAGAAACGTCGTGTTCTCCCAACGGTCACTATCCCGTTTTTGACCCATACCGAGGTGTGAGGCTCGCGAATTAATGCTATACACAAAGCTATGCCACACAGGTCGTGCTTTGATCATCAACCATAAGAGTTTGCTGTTCAACATAAGCCTTGATCATCTGCCACTTAGGCATGCCACATAGGCAATTCATTCCATGCGATTGATATCCATCAATATATAACCTCTGAGCTCGTACATCCCAGAGAAGGGCGTTAAGAAAGAGAACAAATTCTCCGCCGCCAAATAGATATATATTTAATAGAAATCAATCACACAGAATAAAATTCAATGTCAGACACACAGTCCATTTACAAGTTCGTTCTGGGTCTGAACGAAACCGGAGGAACCTTATTCCTCGCATATCCATTGAACTCCAAGTACGTCTGGACGATCACCAACAGATTCCCTCCGCTTGGGTGTACAGCCCAATCAAGATCATTAATAATCATCCAAACGATGTGAAGACCTCCGGTCTTCAACCACCGTCTTCATCTTCGACTTATCTCCGAATCAGTTTTTCAGAATGGGTATAAACCCGGCCTTCCCGAATAACCCGCGTATATAATAAACAAGTGTTACACAAACACAACATACGCCTCATTCCAATTTAGAATATTCTTTTATTCAAAGAAAATCACATTCTTAGGGAACGGTTCCCATTAATTTTATCAAAGATAAATTCTTCTAATTTTATTCTTTAATCTTCCTTTGGATATCATTTCAAACTGTGCTAAGGTTTTCCAAACTAGTCGGGATTAGCGAACCACAACGAAGTAATTATTTATTTTATTTCCCAATTCCAACCTATTCATCCCATGGAGCAAAACTGGTAATACTCCACATCTAACACCACGGTGTTATCGGTAAATATTAATTACCGTTTCACGTTCAAATCTAATTAAAGATTTGACTATCTCTTGGAGCAAAACTGGTGATACTCCATTCTTGATCACTTTAATCTAATTAAAGATTCATTAAAAATCCACTTAGTTTTAATCTTCCCAAAAATCAATATCCTGTCTTTAATTGGGTTAAAGAACCAATGTCACCTAAAACACGGTTCACGATAAACCCAAAATCACTTTCCATTGTTAATCGGGTTAAAGAAAAGGTGTTATTCAAAACACCACTCACGATAAACCCCAAAAACCAATTTAAATTCAATTCCAATAAAAAATAATTAATTGGACAATTTCACTAAATCTTAATTAAAAGATTTATTCTTTTCCAAACTGGGTCCAAGAACATTGTTATTTAAGAAACCATTCACGACGAACCCAAAATCCTATTTGATATTAAATACAAGGCTCTGAATAGAAAATATATCATCTTATATTCAATATCAAATTCTGAAACTAACAAATATCGTATTGGAAATAACGATATAAGTATATCTTTCAAATTTCCACAACCATATCTGTATAATCACGAAATCCAACATCGAAATATTCCGAAGATAATTTCGATTCAAATCCATTCCAATTCGTATATTGGAAATTCTGATTATTTTTAAAACCACTTCAAATCTAGTTCAAAACTAGTTCATTTGGATAAAAATATATTTTTATCCTTTCAAATGTGGAATTTTTCATCCTAGTTCTTTCCAATTCATATATTATGATTTTACACAAATTATTAATACTTTTAATAATTTTATCAAGGCCCGTACAGTCGGTTTTTAATGACAGCCACTGAACTGCACTTATAGCGACCTTTTCCAAATTTTATTTGGACATAATTCCAAATCCAACCGTTAGATTTCAAATTTCTAATATTCATTGGAAAGATCTTTTCGATACGAACCCAATGGTTCCAGTTTCAGGAGAATCCAACGGACGGGTCTCCCGCAACGTCAATTCGAAGTCAATGGTCGAAATTCGCGAACTGCTGCGCTGCGGCACGTTCTATTCTGGCCATTTAATATATATAATATATATATTATATTTATCTCATCGATTTCAATTCAAAACGTATTTTATAAATCGTTTTAAATTCATTTTCAAAACAATTTCAACATCATATTCAATTTCAAATCAAAATTGAATATTCCATATCATTAACATATAAATGATAATATTTTCAAAATTTTAGATTTTGAAATCGCTTCCTTTTCTATATTCATTATAAAAACAAATATAATCGATATAAATATCGTTCGCGTCAAAATGGCGCATATCTAATCAACATGGCTTTATATGTTTCAATAACTTCGTTGTTCTATTCAACAAATAAATATTTTCTTCAACACATGAATATATATTTCTTTCAACACATGAATATTCTCAACACATGAGTATCGTTAACACATCACTATTTTTGTTATTTAATATATTTTATAAAATTATGATTTCTATCATTTAATTCTCTATCAGACTCCAACCATAAATTAGTAAGAGAACGATTCCCTAAATATTTACCCCGAAGGCCGAAACTAACATCAGATCAATACATAGGAAACCATTCATCTTAACTAGTTTCTAGTTAGTTTCTAATTTTATATATGATAAAAATGTGAATTTTATTGTTAAATATTTTACTCAACACATGAATATTTTCAACACGTGAGTATTCTCAACACATGAGTATTGTCAACAAATGACTATTTTTTCTATTCAACACATGAATTTTCTTTTATTCAACACATGAATTTTCATTTTATAATATTCTTTATTTTCCAAATTGGAATGAGGCCCAATCAATTACCATATAATGTTAATTATATGGATTCCATACAACACATGTATATAATAGCAACGATAAATAATCAACCGTCATCCAAATTGCACCACACAACTACATAAGCATTAAACATAAATAATTAACGCTTACACAGTCTGTCAACCTATCGATTGACATACAATTAAACAATTGGGATTAGTGTACGCCAAATATCATCCCAACACCCGTGTGGGGTTTCAATCCACAAACACTTGAATATTATTTGTGTAGTTGGGCGATGTGTAAAATTTATCGTCGCAATCAATATCCTTCAAATGGGTGTACATAAACAAATCGTCTGATTTGTAAATGAATATTTATTTATTCACATTCACGTTAAAAATTATATTTTTAATGATAATTAATTTATTTCAACACATGAATATATTTCCATTCATTCCACATCACAATCAATTTTCACGACACTACAAAATCAAACAAGTCGTCCATGGTCTGTGGACGACGGGTGTCGGGTGTTGCTAAGCACTGTCTGCATCCTAGTATAAAATTTTAACTAGAAACAAGATTTAAAGTGAGAAGTTCTCACCGAGAAGCTAAACCAAACGCCACGACTCTTCATATGTAGGAAATCTTCGTCGTGCTCGCCTTTTGTCAATTCCGTTGTCCGTATCCACTGCATATATAAAAATCGCATCTGTATATTGTTGCTATGAATATAAAAATCACTTTGTAACGAAAAGAATTTCGATCGATCCGAATCAGTCGCTAAACCGATCTAGACCATTCGAAACGCCATATTGTTTTGAGAACACGACAAAATAGAATGCAGACGGAAGAACATTTCATTGCTTATTACAACAATTCCAACAGAATACAAGAATATACAGAGTATGAATGAATATTACACCGAAATATCAGAGATTTAAATTACATTTAAATACATAGCAGCGGAAAATAATACAATACACAACTAGAAGAGATATACGGATACAAAGCTTTCCGGATATCATTCCAGCTGTAAACCAGGATCCTGTGAATATAAATCTGCAAAACCAAAACTACTAGCTGCCCGTGTCAAAATAAGGGCACCCAGAGTTTACGTTAAAACTATAAACTCCAGGTCAGTCATGGGACTGGTGTGAGAACTAAAACAGTTATTAATCTTTATTTTAAAGTTAGGTAAATCAAGGGACCACGCCGTATAACACGGAACGGGTTTCCTCCCAAGAACACCAGTGCATAAAACAAACAGCGCAATGCTAAATAAAGAAAAATGAAGCTATTATAAGACCCAGGTCCTATCACACAATGCAACGCAAGCCGGAGGATAGGGTTTTTACCTTATAATAGCCAAGAATGCTTGATACGTTTAAAACAAATCATTTGATACTATTATAAGCGCATAGTGTATAAAACAACTTCAAATCATAAGTATCAATCATAGGCGGCATGGGTACCATATATCATGTCGCCATACTAGGCTCTACAATCAAAACCGCAAATGTCACGTATTTGGAAGTTGGATTTCCATCTATGAACCGAGGCAAGGGATCGTCAACTACCGATTCGAGACAATCTAGCCTACCATGTCTCAGGAACAGCCGCAACTGCCCCATGGATCGTCAGGGCCGGGTCCACCGATGTGGATTATTATGCCTGAACAATATGTCTCCCCGCCCTTTGGGGCGTAAATGAGACAACGAATGGCTGTATCGGACCCGGATCGTCCGATCTAACCAAGGCGCCTCGCAACAGCAACAACCACATAGGTGAAAAGTATATAAATGTCAGGGCTGGTAGGCCACTGACACCACCCTAGCTAGAAGGAAATGCATGCCCGCCCTGAGGTCCTCTCTCGTTTTTGGTTCACAACCAGGGTGTGAGGCTCGTGAATTCACGTTACACAAAGCTATGCCACACAGGCGGTGCTTTGATCATCAACCACAAGACTTTGCTTTTCAACAGAAGCCTTGATCATTTGCATCTTAGCATGCCACACAGGCAATTCACTCTATGCGTTTGATATCCATCTGTATATAACCCCCGAGCTCGTACGTCTCAGAGAAGGATGTTAAACAAGAGAATAAATTCTCCGCCGCCAAACAGATATATATTTAATAGAAATCAATCAAACAAACTAAAATCCAATGTCAGACGCACAATCCATTTACAAGTCCGTTCTAGGTCTGAACGAAAACGGAGGCTCCTAGTACCCCGCATATCCATCGATCTCCAAGTACGTCTGGACGATCACCAACAGTTTCCATCTTCTTGGGTGTACAGCCCAATCAAGATCATCGGTAATCACCCAAATGACATGAAGACCTCTGATCTTCGACCACCGTCTTCATCTTCGACACCACGTCGAATCAGTTATTCAGAATGGGATAAACCCGGTCTTTCTGAATAACTCGTGTATATAATAAATAAGTGTTACACAAACACAACATACGCTTCATTCCAATTCAGAATATTCTTTTATTCAAATATTCCTAAACTTTGGGAAAAGTTCCCATTAATTTTATCAAAGATAAATCCTTTAAATTTATTCTTTAATCTTTATTGAATATCAATTCAAACTAGTCGGGATTAACGAACCACACCGAAGTAATTATTTATTTTATTTCCCAATCCCAACCTATTTATCCCATGAAGTAAAACTGGTTATACTTCATATCTAACACCACTGTGTTGTCGGTAAATTCAATTACCATTTCACTTTCAAATCTAATTAAAGATTTAACTATCGCCTAGAGCAAAACTGGTGATACTCCATTCTCGATCTTTTCAATCTAATTAAAGATTCGTTAAAACTCCACTTAGTTTTAATCTTCATAGAAATCAATATCTTGTCTTTAACTGGGTTAAAGAACCAATGTCATTTAAAACACGGCTCACTATAAACCCAAAATCACATTACATTAATTGTCGGGTTAAAGAACAAGTTTTATTTAAAACACTGTTCACGATAAACCCAAAAATCAATACCAATCCAATTTTAATTAATTATCCTTTAATTGGTACACTTCATTAAATCTAAACAAAAAGATTTAATCTTTTTCTCCACTGGGCTTAAGAACAGTGTTAATGAAGACACCATTCACGGCAAACCCAATTCACATTTGATATTAAATACAAGGCTCTGAATAGAAAATATATCGGCTTATATTCAATATCAAATTCTACGACCAACAAATATTCTATTGGAAATAAAAATATAATCAAATTTCCATAACAATATCTGTATAATCACGAAATCCAACATCGAAATATTCCAAAGACAATTTCAATTCAAATCCATTCCAATTCAATTATTGAAAATTCTGGTTACTTTTAAACCCCTTTCAAATTCAATTTATTTATTTTAAAAATAAATAAATTCTTATTCTAGTTCAAAACTAGTTCAATTCGATAAAAATCTATTTTTATCTTTTCAAATATGGAGTTTTTCATTCCAATTTTTCCCAAATCATTTCTTATGATTTTACACAAATTATTACTATTTTTAATAATTTTATCAAGGCCCGTACAGTCGATTTCCATCTACAGCCATCAAACTGCACTTATAGCGACCTTTTCCAAATTTGGTTTGGACATAATTCCAAATCCAACCATTAGATTTCAAATCTCTAATATTCGTTAGAAAGCTCTTTTCGATACGAACCCAACAGTTCCGGTTTCAGGAGAATCCGACGGTCGGATCTCCCGTAATGTCCGTTCGAAGTCAATGGTCGAAATTCGCGAACTACCGCGGGGCGGCGCGTTCTATTCAGGCCATTATATTATATATATAATATATATAATACATACTTCGTCGATTTCAATTCAAAACGTGCTTTATAAATCGTTTTAAATTCATTTTCAAAACGGTTTCAACTTCATATTCAATTTCAAATCAAAATTGAATATTCCAATATAAATTCGTTTTAAATTCATTTCAAATCGATTTCAATTCAATTTCAATTTAATTTGAATTTCTTTTCAACTTCAATTTGAATTCAATTCCTCTCGATTTCAATTCGGATTCAATTCTATTCAATTTAATTCGGATTCAACTCTATTCGAATTTCAAATCACTTCAGTGTATTTCGAATTTCAAATCAATTCAGTTTAATTCGAATTTCAATTCACTTTAAATATAATTCGAATTTCAATTCATTTCAATATAATTCGAATTTCAAATCTGTTCAATTTAATTTGAATTTCAAATCTATTTCAATATTCATTGAAAAATGAACAAAATCGATATAAATATCGTTCACGTCAAAATGGCGTCAATCTAATCAACACAGCTTCATATATTTCTATTTTCAAATATTCTATTTCAAATATTTCTTTTTCAAATATTTCTTTTTCAAATATTTCTATTTCAAATATTTCTTTTTCAAATATTTCTATTTCAAATATTTCTTTTTCAAATAAGGAATGAGGCCCAATCAATTACCATATAATGTTAATTATATGGATTTTCTACCACACGTGTATACAATAACAACGATGAATAATCAACCATCATACAAAGTGCATTCTACACTGTATAAGCATCCGATATAAATATTCAACGCTTATAACAGTCTGTCAATCAATCGATCGACATATAACTAAACAATCGGGATTAGTGTACGTCAAATATCATCCCAATACCTGTGTGGGGTTTCAAACAATCAAACACAGATTTTATTTGTGCGGTTGGGCGATGTGTAAAATTTATCGTCCCAATCAATATCAGTCAAATATGTGTATATAAACAAATCGTCCGATCTGTTTATTTTTATTTCATTTTACATACACGTTAAAAATTCTGTTTTCAACTATAAAATATTTTAACTATATAAATATTTTATTTCATTTCACATCACATCACACAATCAACTACACATCAAAATCAAACAAACAAGCATACAAGCCGTCCATGGTCTGTGGACGACGGGTGTCGGGTGCTACTAAACACCATTTGTATCCTAGTATATATTTCAACTAGAAAATTAAATTAAAGGTGAGAAGTTCTCACCAAAGCTATCCCAACTCCACGACACTTCAAATGTAGGAAATCTTCACGTTTTCGCCTTTTATCACTTTCGTTGTCCGCTTTCACTACATATATAAAAATCGAATTTTTACTTCACTATTCAATATATAAATATCGAATTTTTACTTCGCTATTCAATATATAAAAATCGAATTTTTTACTTCGCTATTCAATATATAAAAATCATATTTTTACTTCGCTATTCAATATATAAAAATCGAATTTTTACTTCGCTATTCAATATATAAAAATCGAATTTTTACTTCAAAAATCGAATTTTTACTTCAAAAATCGAATTTTTACTTCAAAAATCGAATTTTTACTTCAAAAATCGAATTTTTACTTCGCTATTCAATATATAAAAATCGAATTTTTACTTCGCTATTCAATATATAAAAATCATATTTTTATTCTCTACATCCCATAAAAAATATATTTTTTTAACCTTTACATATAACAAAAATTATATTTTTACTTTATATAAAAATCAATCCTTTATAAAAATATAATCTTCAATCCCAAAAATCATACATTTCTATCATGGAACCTCCCTCATTGCTAAACTGAGAACAAAATTAATTGTAAATAAATATAAACACTTACATTGTTTTTTTCTTTTTCAGCGAAGAAAGGGGGGTTTTGCTGTGCTCGGCGGTCGTGGTGGGCCCTCTAGCAGGCGGCGCTGGGGTAGGGATGGTCGGAGCAATCGAAGGCGGGGCTAGGGTTTTGGGGTTGCTAAGGGGTTTCGACGAGGAGAAGAAGAGGCGGAGGAGCGAGAGGGGGGGTTGAATGAAGGTGGCGACGTTGACAGGGGATGGCGCGATGAGGGCGGCGACGCATTGGGGAGGCGCGATGGCCAGCGCCAGGGTGGCGGCTAGGGGAATCGGGTTTGGGTGGTAATCGGTTTTTTTTCTTTCGTTCTAAAGTGAGAGAGAGGGAAGTGAGAGAGAATAAAGGAGTGAGGCTATAATAATTTATATATATTTATTAATTTTAAATTCAAAAGGTTGACTTTATTTTCGAACTCAAAATGAGGCCCACCGCCTGTCGTCCATAGCTAACTACCCCCATTCCGAACACAATGGGATATGTATCGTAGGCTGATTCGACCGTTTCGGTCAGCTTCCGTTAAAATCAACATATAACTCTATATATTGAATTTCAACGAGCATTTCAATTTACCGGGGTCATACATGAACTCTAAAAATTCCAGAAAAATATTTTCTAGCTTCGTATTGACGATACGGTCCTAACAAAACTAGTTTCGTCGAATTCCGAGACCGTTTGAAAAATGATCATTTTCCAGTCGATTAAAATCAACTGAAACTGGTCAAACGCGTTTTCCTTCGTCACGCTCACATATTGACTCGAAAAATTATGAAACTTGAAACCCAGAAATAACTTGACCTCACGGATCCAACAAAAGTGGTTTCGTCGAAATCCGGGGTCGTTTGCAAAATTTCCATTTTTAAGGGCCTGAATTCCATAACGACTATTTAGAATTTTCAACTGGACATATCTTTTGATCCCTGCTATGAAATTTCGATTTTTCGGATTCGTTGGAAAGATATCATCACTTAGATCCTATTATTTTTGGTTTCACTAAAAACCGTTTTACTTTGAACCCGGTACATTCATTTGAAGTTTGAAATCGAATTATCGAACTACCGCGCCATTTTCAATTCCTTTTATAATTATATATAATTATTTATATTCTAAAGACGACGTATATAAATATATTCGTTCGAATTCTAAACAAAATAAATTTCTCGTCGTTATTATCTAAAATATTTCATTTTAAATAATCAAAATTCGCTAAAATTGCCAAAATAAAAAATTTAAACTGGCCCAGATTTCCGGGTTATTACAGATTTTTATAACTACGCTATATGGGTAAAAATCATATTTTTGTAACTACGCTATATGGATAAAAATCACATTTATATACTTCTACTATATAGATAAAAATTCTATTTTTATACCGCTACTATAAGATAAAAATTCTATTTTTATACCGCTACACATAGATAAAAATTCTATTTTTATACCGCTACTATATAGATAAAAATTCTATTTTTATACCGCCACGATATAGATAAAAATTCTATTTTTATACCGCTACTATATAGATAAAAATTATATTTTTATAACGGTGTTCATATAATAAAGATCATATTTTTATCACGCTAACTTCATAATAAAAATTATATTTTTTTCACTACTTCATATATAAAAATCTCGCCTTTCTATGATTAAAAATCACACCTTTATTATATAAAAACATCGCCTTTCATTATATAAAAATATCGCCTTTACCTAACTAAAAATCTTAACTTTTATAAGTTCAAAAAAAACACATCTTGATCATATTAAAAATCAAATCTTTCCTAGGATAAAATCATACTTTTAATTCAACGCTATATATAGATAAAACCCATATTTTTATTCCAAATACATGAATAAAAATAAAAGTAAAAGCTTACAAGCGATGTCGAGTGGCAAAGGAGGCTCGGCTAGGCGCGGCGAGGTTAAACACAAATTTAAAATTATAAAAATTGTATCTTTATGAAGAGGGGAAATTTATGGCCGGCGTTGGGGGTGTTGGCCGTGGCGCAGGTGGTGGGGAGGGTGGCCTGATGGTCGGCGGCGCGGCTAGGGCTAGGTGGTGGATTAGTGTTTCAGAGGGGGGGGGGACTACGACCTACTTCGAAGACGGAAGGGTGAAGAAGAAGGTCGGAGGATAGAGGAAAGGGCGCTGGGGGAAGGGGAGCGCCGTCAATTGGCGGCGGCGTGGGATCGACGAGGACGGGTTTTTTTTCTTTTCTGATTGAAAATGAAGAGAGAGAGAGGAAGGAAGGGAGTATATTAATATATAATTTATTTATTTAATTTTAATTTATTTCTCCTTTAAAGTTGACTTTCCATTCGACCTCCAAACGAGACCCACCGACTATCGTCTCTAGCTAATTACCCCCATTCCGAACGCAATAGGATATGTATCTTAAGCTGATTCGATCGCTTCGATCAGTTTCTGTCAAAATCAAAATATAAATCTATATATTGAATTTGAACACACATTTCCATTTACCGGGGCCACATACGAACTCTAAAAATTCCCAAAAAGATATTTTCTAGCTTCGTATTGACGATACAGTCCTAAAAAAACTAATTTCATCGAATTCTGAGACCGTTTGAAAAATGGTCATTTTCCAGTCGATTAAATTCAACTGAAAACTGATCAAACACGTTTTCTTTTGCCATGCTCACATATTGATTCGAAAAATTACGAATTTTGGAATCTAGCAATAACTTGACATCCCGGATCCAACAAAAGTGGTTTTGTCGATAACCGAGGTCTTTTGCAAAATTGCTATTTTTAAGGGCTATATTTCCATAGCGACTATTCTGAATTATCAACTGGGCATAACTTTTGATTCCCAATATGAAATTTTAATTTTTCAGATTCATTGGAAAGATATCCTCAATTAGATTCTAATATTTTTGGTTTTGCTAAAATCCGGTTTATTTTGAATCCTGTGAATTCATTTGAACTTAGAAATCGAATTTTCAAACTACGATGCCATTTTCAATTCCTTTTATAATATAAAATAAAGTATTTATATTCTAACGTCGATTCAAATAAATATATACATTCTATTTCTATTCAAAATAAATTCCTCGTCGTTATTATTTAAAATAATTCATTTTAAATATTCAAAATTCATTAAAATTGCTAAAATAAAATTTTTAAATTGGCTCAGAATTTCTGGTTTATTACAGTAATCATTTGTTTAATTTCCCAATCCTAACCTATTTATCCCATGGAGAAAAACTAGTCATACTCCATATCTAACACCACCGTGTTATCCGTAAATTTAATTACCATTTCATGTTCAAATCTAATTTAAGATCTAACTATTGCTAGGAGCAAAACTGGTGATACTCCATTCCCGATCATTTCCCAAATTTGATAATTTAAATTATCAATTCCCCTTTCAGTCTAATTAAAGATTCATTAAAACTCCACTTAGTTTTAATCTTCCCAACAATCAATATTAATGATTATTTAACTTTGGAATCACAAACATGCCGCATCGACAATCTACACCGTACTATTGATTTCTGCCTATATATAACCTCTAAGCTCATAAGTCTTAGAGAAGGGTGTTAAGAAAGAGAATAAATTCTCCACTATCAAACAGATATATATTTAGCAGAGATCAACCATACAGTTCGAAATACAATGTTAGACATGTTATCCTGTTATTAACTGGGTTAAAGAACTGATGTCATTTAAAACACAGTTCACGATAAACCCAAAATCACATTCCGTTAATCATGGAATCTTCACGGAAAACAGATCAATATATATAATCAATATCAATTTCCATATCCGACTAATAATATAAATGGAATAACGATAAAGCCTTTTAAATTCCATATATATTAACGGTCTTCCTCCACAAAAGCTCATTTCGATTATTATCAAATCGAATTCCATTCAATTTCAATTTAATATTAAATTGGAAAACTTTACTTTGGAAAATTCCCGTTAAATCTTAATAAAAGGATTTATAAATTCCAAATTACATTTCACTGTACATCGGGTTAAAGAACGAATTTCATTAAAAACACAGTTCACAATAAACCCAATTCACATTCCATTTTCAATTCCAATTAAGTGTTAATTAATTGGCAATTCTTCTTTAAATCTTAATCAAAAGATTTATCTTTTTCACACTAGGTATAAGAACGGAGTTAATAAAGACACATTCACAACAAACCCAAAATCCAATTCTATTCAATTCCAATTAAATATTAATTAATTGGTAAACTCTTCTAAATCTTATTTAAAAGATTTAACTTTTCTCAACTGGGTTTTAGAATAGTGTCATTTAAAATACAGTTCACGAAAAACCCAAATTCCTCCATAATATTTGTATAATCACGGAATCCAATATCGAAATATTCCGAAGATAATTTCGATTCAAATCCATTCCAATTTATATATTGGAAATTCTGGTTATTTTTAAAACCATTTCAAATCCAATTTATTTAAAAATATGTGATTATAATTCTAGTTCATAACTTGTTCATTTTGATAAAAATATATTTTTATCCTTTCAAATATGAAAATTTTCATCCCAATTCTTTCCAAGTCATTTATTATGATTTTACACAAATTATTGATATTTTTAATAATTTTATCAATGCTTTTAAAGTCGATTTCCATAAACGGTCATCGAACTGCACTTACAATGACCTTTTCCAAATTTGATTTGGACATAATTCCAAATTCAACCGTTAGATTTCAATCCTCTTGTATTCATTGGAAAGCTCTTTTTGGTACGAACCAAAAGGTTCCAGATTTAGAAGAATCGGACAGTCGGATCTCCCGTAATGTCCATTCGAAGTCAATGGTCAAAATTCGCGAACTACCGTGGTGCGTTCTATTCAGGCCATTAAATATATATATTATATATATTTCATCGATTTCCATTTAAAACGTATTTTATAAATCATTTTAAATTCGTTTTCAAAACGATTTCAACTTCATATTCAATTTTAAATCAAAATTGAGTATTCCATATCATTAATATATAAATGATAATATTTTCAAAATATTTTGATTTTGAAATCACTTCCTTTTTATATTTGTTATAAAAATGAATAAAATCGATATAAATATCGTTCACGTCAAAATGGCGTTTATCTAATCAACACGACTTTATATATTTAAATATTTTCGTGTCCACCCCAAATCGAACGTCAAAATCATATTTTGATCCATTACTGAATATTATTTTAAAATACTAGTTATTTTAAAATTTTCATTACTCGTCATTTTAAAATATTTGTTAATTTAAAATATTCGTTCTTTCCGAATTGGAATCAGACACAGTCAATTACCATATAATTTTATTTATATGGATTTCATACACACATGTACACAACAATAATCAAACACAGTCAACCATCATCCAGAGTGCATCACACAACTGCATAAGCGTTAAATATAAATAATTAATGCTTACAAAAGTGTGTCAACCCATCGATTGACATACCACTAATTATTGGGATCAGTGTATGTTAAATATTATCCCAATACCTGTGTGGGGTTTCCAAACAACAAATACTGAATATTATTTGTGCAGTTGGGCGATGTGTAAAATTTATCATCCCAATCCATATCAGTCAAATGGGTGTACATAAACTAATCGTCCAATATGTAAATGAATATTTATTTTATTCAAATACACGTTAAAAATTATATTTTTAACTCTAAAATATTTATTTTAACACATGAATATTTTATCCAGTTCATGTATACAATAAAAATGAAATTTTTATTATTTATACATTTTATTCCAGACATCCCAATCTATTTCTACATCACAATACAATCAAACAAGTCGTCCATGGTCTGTGGATGACGGGGAGCAGTTCATATATAAAGTTATAAAATAAATAACTATACAGAAATAATTTTAGTGAGAAGTTCTCACCTTTGGTTTCCACTCCGTCAGTCTTTAATTGGACAGTTCAGATTTGGATTTGCCTTTAATTCTAACAAGCTCCAAATTCCTCCCAGTCAGTTTTGAAATGTAGAGTGCATCGCCATGATCTCAACGTGACCTGGTTTGCAAATTTTCGATCCCGTATGAAAAAGATTCGATTTTTATAAGAAAACATGAATTAGCAACGAATATAAAGTGTTACAAATCCATTTTATATAAACAGCCGTACCTCAATAGTTTTTTTAAAAATTAGGGTTGCCGATTTCTTCAAATCCTTGAAGCTAGGGCCTGATCGGATTTCACCACGATGAAGAGCTCGGCGCGACACGCCTATCGATGGCGGTGGCGTTATGTGCGGTGGCAGATCGACGGCGGTGTTGGCCTCGAATCGGCTTGACTTTCGAGCAGGATATCTCGAGATCCGCGCAACAATAATGGCCGATTCTGGTCTTGATTTGAAGGTTGAAGGATGATCTTCAAAATCGCCTAAAGGATCGATGGGTTTAGATGAATGATTGGGGAGGAATCGAGGGAAGAACGGAAGAGTGATTTTCGCCGTCGAGAACGAGGGTTTACGGATCATTATTTAATTTTCTGGAGAATTGAATTATGAAAGGAAAATTCCTATTCGCCGAATATATATATTTAAATTCTAAAAAGTTGTTTTCACATCTGAACTCCAAATCAAACCCGACAACTGTTGCCTTTAGCTAAATACCCCCATTCCGAACACAATGGGATATGTTTCGTAACCCAATTCGGCTGTTACGATAAGTTTCGGCTAAATTTGAAATATAAATCATTATATTTTAAATTCAAACGCACATTTTAATTTACCGGGGCTACATACGGACTCCAAAAATTCCACAAAAATAAATCTGGCTATGTTTAGACGAAACGGTCCTAACAAAACTAATTTTATTGAATTTGGAAACCGTTTGAAAAACAGTCATTTTCCAGTCGAGTAAATTCAAACTGAAATTATCAAACATGTTTAAATCCACCACGCTCACATATTAATTCCAAAAAATATGAAAATTGGAAATAATTTGATGTTTCAAATCCAACAAAAGTTGTCTCGATGAAAACGGAGGTCGTTTGCAAAATCGCTATTTTTAAGGGCTAAATTCCATAGCGACTATTCTGAATTTTCAACTGGACATAACTTTTTATTCCTGCTATGAAATTTGTAATTTTCACATTCATTGAAAAGATATTTTCAAACAGATTCAAATATTTCTAGTTTCACCAAAATCCAGTTTATTTTGAATCCTGTACATTCATTTGAAATTTGAAATTGAATTTTCAAACTACCGTGCCATTTTCCAATTCCTTTTATGATTAAAATAAATATTTATATTATAATTTTGATTCAAATAAATTTATACATTCTAATTCTATTCAAAATAAATTTCTAGTCGTTATTATTTATAATAAATCATTTTAAATATTCAAAATTCATTAAAATTGCCAAAATAATTTTTTTTTAAATTGGTTCTGATTTTTCGGGTTGTTACATGTAGGGATAGTGTAAGATGGAATTCTGATTAAATGAGAAAGAACGAGGTGAATATATGGGATGAAATAAGTTATATTTAATCATACATAATAAGTGACATGTTAAATAGAAAACATGTGAATTGAGAAGAAATATACTTAATTACATATTAAGTAGAACATGTTATTATAACTGTGGAATCAGACAATGAATAATATAAAGGGACTGTAGATTATAGATCTTGGATTACAATCTAGAGAATAACATGTTATGGCCATGTTTATAAATTTAGATGGATTAAGTTACTACTAAAATTAATAAACACGAGAAACTTGGTAACTTGAATAAGAAGTTAATGTGAATGGGAATAACCAAGTTAACTGGAAATCTGACGAGGTATAGCAAGCGCATAATTTAATGTTTAAATGTAGGGTCTAATAACACATCAACCTTAAGAGCTTGGGCCAGTCCGTACGTCTGAAGGTGAATAACCCAATGAGGCAGATCATCGTGGTGTCATGGGACACGAGGGGAGTGCACGTCCGTTTGATTATTCTTCCTATTCTGCCTACTGTTCTGCTAATATTCTGTTGGTTTCGAAGGACTGGAAGGGGAAGCACGCAACTTCCTGGGATGTGGAGGGTACTCCTGACTGTTGTTTATGCTGTGACAACATTCGACTGTACTCACAAAGGTTAGATCTGCGCATTACTACCCGGTGAGTATACCTTGACTGCCACAATAATGGGCAGTCAGAAGGCTGTAGGGTGACATAGGTGATCCAACGATCCACGGTTGCCTTGTGACTAGGCTGGGTTACGACCATTTTATCGAGTACTGACAGGTCTAACCATTTGTTAATAGCAAGACTTCGGGTACGTACCATCGACAGTCAACGTGATACGTGATGCGGAAAGACGGAGAAGCTAAACCAAAAGACCATAGATCCTTTGCTATCAAGGCTATGGGTGAGGGACAAACCAATTAGGATTTTTTGTTTGTTGTTTTCTCTAGGGCCAGGTCTCTAGCTCTCAATTTTGTTCTTCTTTCACTAGTTGAGGGAGGGGTTGGGTGAGACCATAGCCACTGAAAATGCAGACCTTAGCATTTGTGTATACAGATATATGAAAAGCTCTCGACCGAATTCTGTGTTTCTTGTACAACCCTGCCACGGAACTCGGTGCATAGTAGAGGATATGTGCGGTTAAGGATCGAGTACGATTGGCGATATGTACGTGGGAAAGTTTGGATACATGCAAGTCTGCTCTGGGTGGTGTATCGTAGGCACTAGGGAATTACTCTATGATAGAATATGATTCGATCTAATGGTTCAAAGATGGAAGTCTGTACGCTTATATAGAATGGCGACAGTGGTTCTATGCGGAACGTAGCGTTGTTATATAGAGATCCATACGTCACTCCGGCATAGGGCGAGGGACTGTGTATATTTCTGTGGAGTTATAGCGAAGACCGTGCGAGTGGGGTACCATGGGGTGTACCTTAATTTAGAGGTAACTACATACATATTGTATTAGGTTAATCCACTGGGAAGTAGATGGGTACGACGTGTGTGTGCAAGCCTTGAGTGCTGCTAACCCAAGTAACCTAACAAACAAGAAAATGTAACAGAACAGTATATGTAGTATTATCCAAATTGTATAGTTTAAATCCAATCACCGAAATTTGTGTTGTGACCCCTCCTCATAATATGCTCGTTGGTTAGATTTGTGGCAGAGATATAATAGCTTTGGATACTAGTTAGGTAGTATTATTATTTGGTAGGCTATAGTTTGATTACATTATATTTTATTCATTCCACTGTAAGATGTTTTCTGAGCTCTGATATATTTTATATCTCTGCCTTTTCTGCAGGATACCAAATAAACCAACATGAGTTTTGATAGATGAGAATTTTGAAAAAAAGGAATTTGGGTTGTTACACGCCCAGCCATACTAGGTGCCTTGCTTTCGACCTGACCCAAAGCACAGACATCGCCTAGGGCAACGCTACATAAGAAAAGGCACAACAAAATTCTATTTGTTAGATAAAAATTAATGAATATTAGGGACAATTTACTAAAATAAAAGATCATGTGAGATGCATCCATGTGTAAGTTTTTATGTAAGCGGGTTCGTGTTACTTTGTAACTATGGTAACGTGTTTTCTGCGATATTTTACGTTATTACTCAAATAAAATTAAAAAAAATTGTTAATATTTACATAAAATTACTACAAAAGTTTTATTTTACATAAATGTATGCATTTATTGCAAAAAAGTGCAAATATATCTGCAACTATTAATATAGTGTATTTCAGATACTGAAAAAAGAAAAAAAATTGTTTGTGCTTAATGTGAAAAAGTGCAGGTATATCCATAATTATTTGCAAATATGCCTGAGTGTACCAGATTTTCAAAAAAAAAAAAAATTAAGTGTATCAAAAATTCACACATGTCTGTAATTTTTCTGTACAGCTACTTCTTCTGCATTTTTACTGAAAGGGAGATATTTTTTCATTCATATGCAATTTACATCATTTTTTCCGCAATAGTGTGATATTAAATAAGTGTAGATGTCAAATTTGAAATTTCGAAGCAATCAGTAAAATTTGCATAAAATTATGCAGCTTGTAGTCATAAGTGCAGTGATATTTCCAGTTTTTAAAAAAGTTCCAGTTATTCCTACGAGTTTTGTTGAATCATGATTTTTTGTTTTTGTTTTTGTTTTTGACGTTTTTTAGACATGAATATAAAGATGATTATAATTTAAATTAAGTTTTAAAGTTTGATCGTTTTTTACGCTGATTTTTTATTTCTTTGGATGATTTTTGAAAAACAGTAACCTAAATGTTTTTAGATAGAGATGTTTTGTGTATTTTAAAATTTATCAGGATCTTAAATAAACTATTCCTTAATTTTTTATGGTAAAGTAGCGAGGTCAAGAAATTCAAAATTGGAAGTCCGTACAATAGTTTCATGCTATTTTCGCGTAGATTCCAAATACTGGAATCACAAATTTCTACCTACTTAGGCTTCAATTGTAGTGACCCGTAACTTCCCCGATAAGGAAAGCACGGATTGCTTTGAGGACAAGACCAATAAGAACGCAAACAGAAAAACATTTCATTGCTTATTACAACAATTCCATCAGAATACAAGGATATACAAAGTATGAATAAATATTACACATTCGATAAATATCAGAGATTACAATAAATTACATAGCAGCGGAAAATAATACAACACACAACTGAAAGAAATACACGGATATAGAGCTTTCCGAGCATCGTCCCAGCTGTAAATCAGGATCCTGTGAATATAAATCTGCAAAACCAAAACTACTAGCTGCCCGTGCGGAAAATAAGGGCACCTAGAGTTTAGGTTAAAACAATAAACTCCAGGTCAGTCATGTGACTGGTGTGAGAACTAAAACAGTTACTATTTTAACTTTAAAAGAGAGTAATTCAAGGGACCACGCCGTATAACACGGAACGGGTTTCCTCCCAAGAACACTAATGCATAAAACAGAAAAGCGCAATGCTTTTTGGAAAAATGAAGCTATTATAAGACCTAGGTCCCATCACACAATGCAACGCAAGCCGGAGGATAGAGTTTTCCCTTATAATAGCCAAACATGCTTGGTACGTTTAAAGCAAATCATTTGATACTATTATAAGTGTATAGTGTCAAAACAATTTCAATCATAAATATCAATCCTAGGCGGCATGGGTACCATATATCATGTCACCATATTAGGCTCTACAAATAAAACCGAAATATCTCGTATTGGAAATTGGATTTCCGTCATGAGTCGAGGCAAGGGGCAAGCTCCTCTCCGCTTCGAGACACTCAAGCAAATGCCACAGGACTACGCACTCTGGGTATCCCTTGGAATCGGCTGGGCCGGTCCTCCCTTACGTTTGAGGATTAGTTATTCCTGAACACACGTTTCCCGGTCCTTACAGACCTATAATCGAGGCGCATCGTATTCCAAAAACCACAAAGGTGAAAAGTACATAAATGTTAGCCAGTTTAAGCACTGACACCACCCATAGCTAGAAAGAAACGCCGTGTTCTCCCAACGGTCCGTATCCTGTTTTTGACTCATACCGTGGTGTGAGGCTCGCGAATTAACGCCATACACAAAGCTATGCCACGTAGGTCGTGCTTCGATCATCAACCACAAGACTTTGCTTTTCAACAAAAGCCTTGATCATTTGCCACTTAGGCATGCCACACTGGCAATTCATGCCATGCGACTGATGTCCATCGATATACATCCTCTAAGCTCGTACGTCTCATTGAAGGGCGTTAAGCAAGACAATAAATTCTCCACCGCCAAACAGATGTATATTTAACCCTGAAGGCATTTTGAACTCGCATATCCATTTACAAGTTCGTTTACAAGTTCGTTCTGGGTCTGAACGAAACCGGAGGCACTTTCCTCGCATATCCATCGATCTCCAAGTACGTCTGGACGATCACCAACTGATTCCCTCCTCTTGGGTGTACAGCCCAATCAAGATCATCAGTAATCACCCAAACGATGTGAAGACTTCCGGTCTTCAACCACCGTCTTCATCTTCGACTTATCACTGAATCGGTTATTCAGAATGGGTATAAACCCGGCCTTTCCGAACAACCCGCGTATATAATAAACAAATGTTACACAAACACAACATACGCCTCATTCAAATTCAGCAGCCACTAACCGTAATTTAGCAAGAGAACAATTTCCCAAATATTAACCCCGAAGGCCGAAACCAACATCAGATCAATAGCCAGGAAACCATCCTTCTTAGCTAACCTACAGTTAGTTTCTAAATTTCACATTCTTTGGGAAAGGTTCCCATTAATTTTATCAAAGATAAATTCTTTAAAATTATTCTTTAATCTTCCTTTGGATATCATTTCAAACTAGTCGAGATTAGTGGACCACACCGAAGTAATCATTTGTTTTATTTCCCAATCCCAACCTATTCATCCCGTGAAGTAAAACCGGTCATACTTCATATCTAACACCACGATGTTATTGGTAAATTCAATTACCTTTTCACGTTCGAATCTAATTAAAGATTTAACTATCACCTGGAGCAAAACTGGTGATACTCCATTCTCGATCATTTCAATCTAGTTAAAGATTCATTAAAACTCCACTTAGTTTTAATCTTTAACTGGGTTAAAGAACCGATGTCATTTAAAAAACGGTTCACGATAAACCCAAAGTCACATTCTATTCTATCAGCCTTTAACCATAAAATAGCAAGTGAGCAATTCCCTAAGTATTAACCCCAAAGGCCGAAACCAACATCAGATCAATACCCAAGAAACCATTCAACTTAACTAATCTCCAGTTAGTTTCTGATTTTCTTAACTCGGTTGGGTCTAAGAACAGTATTATTGAAGACACCGTTCACGACAACCTAAAATCACATTCCATTAATTATCGGGTTAAAGAACAAGTGTTATTTAAAACACCGTTCACGATAAACCTAAAAATCAATTCAAAATCAATTCCAATTTAATACCATTTAATTGGTACACTTCGTTAAATATAAATAAAAAGATTTAATCTTTTTCTCAACTAGGTTTAAGAATAGTGTTAATGAAGACACCATTCACGACAAACCCAAATCCCATTTGACATTAAATACAAGGCTCTGAAT
This sequence comes from Allium sativum, assembly GCA_030737875.1. Taxonomy (NCBI): domain Eukaryota; kingdom Viridiplantae; phylum Streptophyta; class Magnoliopsida; order Asparagales; family Amaryllidaceae; genus Allium; species Allium sativum. Next base: position 92,874,565 of record CM060914.1, on the reverse strand, counting down.
AGAAAATATATCGGCTTATATTCAATAACAAATTCTACGACCAACAAATATCGTATTAGAAATAAGGCTATAAATATATCTTTCAAATTTCCATAACAATATCTGTATAATCACGAAACCCAACATCGAAATATTCCATAGAAAATTTCGATTCAAATCCATTCTAAATCAATTATTGGAAATTCCGGTTATTTTCAAAACCATTTCAAATCCACTTTTTTTATTTTAAAAATAAATAGAATTATAATTCTAGTTCAAAACTAGTTCATTTCGATAAAAATCTATTTTTATCTTTTCAAAGATGGAAATTTTCAACCCAACTCTTCACAAATCATTTATTATGATTTTACACAAATTATTGATATTTTTGATAATTTTATCAAGGCCCGTACAGTCGATTTCCATCAACGGCCATCGAACTGCACTTACAACGATCTTTCCCAAATTTTATTTGGACATAATTCCAAATCCAACCGTTAGATTTCAAATTTCCAATATTCATTGGAAAGCTCTTTTCGATATGAACCCACCGGTTCCGGTTTCAGGAGAATCCAACGGTCGGATCTCCCGTAATGTCCATTCGAATTCAATGGTCGAAATTCACAAACTGCCACAGCGCGGCGCATTCCATTCAGGCCATTATATATATAATATATATATATTTCATCGATTTCCTTTTAAAACGTATTTTATAAATCGTTTTAAATTCGTTTTCGAAACGATTTAAATTTCATATTCAATTTCGAATCAAAATTGAATAATCCACAAATGATAATATTTTCAAAACGTTATATTTTGAAATCACTTTCTTTTCTATAATCATTATAAAAACGAATATAATCGATATAAATATCGTTCGCATTCAAATGGCGCATCACTAATCAACACGGCTTTATATATTTTAATAACTTCGTTATTCTATTCAACAAATGAAAATTTATTCTATTCAACACATGAATCTATATTTCTTTCAACACATGACTAATCTCAACACATGAGTACTGTCAACACATAACTATTTTTGTTATTTAATATATTTTATAAAATTATGATTTCTATCATCTAATTCTTAATCAAACTCCAACCGCAAATTAGTAAGAGAACGATTCCCTAAGCATTAACCCTGAAGGCCGAAACCAACATCAGATCAATACCTAGGAGACCACTCATCTTATCTATTTTCCAGTTATTTCTAATTTTATATATTATAAAGATGTAAATTTTATTGTTAAAATATTTCGTTCAACACATGACTAATCTCAACACATGAGTACTGTCAACACATGAATCTTTATTTTATAATATTCTTTATTTTCTCATTCGGAATGAGGCCCAATCAATTACCATATAATGTTAATTATATGGATTCCATACAACATATGTATATAATAGCAAAGATAAATAATCAACCATCATCCAAAGTGCACCACACAACTGCATAAGCATTAAATATAAATAATTAACGCTTACACAGCCTCTCGACCAATCGATCGACATACAGCTAAATAATTGGGATTAGTGTACGCCAAATATCATCCCAACACCCGTGTGGGGTTTCAATCCATAAACACTGAATATTATTTGTGCAGTTGGGCGACGTGTAAAATTTATTGTCCCAATCAATATCCTTCAAATAGGTGTACATAAACAAACCATCCGGTTTGTAAATGAATATTTATTTATCCACATTCACGTTAAAAATTATGTTTTTAACGATGATTAATTTATTTCAACCCATGAATTTCTAATCAGTTCATTTATTCAATAAAATGATATTTTTTTATAACTTATTTTAGGAAATTTCGGCGGCATAACGACACGTTACTAGAAAAGGGACAAGGCCTAGCCTTATCCTCGGTCTATAATGGCCCACGCCATACACATACCAATTTAATCAATTCCATTTCACCAAAACAACCAAATTCAAACCAATAATCTAATCAACTATATAACCAAACAAACAAGTTGTCCATGGTCTGTGGACGACGGGTGTCGGGTGCTACTAAGCACCGTCTGCATCGTAGTATATAATTTTAACTAGAAAACAATATTTAAAGTGAGAAATTCTCACCGACTAGCTAAACCAAATGCCACGACTTTTCTTTGTAGAAATCTTCGTCGTGCTCGCCTTTTGTCAAATTCATTGTACGTAGCCACTACATATATAAGAATCATATTTTTATATTGTTGCTATGTATATAAAAATCACATTTTTATGCCGCTACTACATAGATCAAAATTCTATGTTTATCACGATGTTCATATAATAAAGATCATATTTTTATCACGCTATTTTCTATATAAAAATTATGTTTTTATATTTCACATACGATAAAAATCATATTTTTATCTCGCTACATATATAAAGATGATATTTTTATATTCTCTATTATATAAAAATCATATTTTTATTCTTTCTAAAATATAAAAATCATATTTTTATATACTTAATTCGTCAAAAACCATAGAAGCTTTAAAACGGAGAAAACTCACATATTTTCTATCGCCCGGATTTGTTGTTCTGGTTCCAGAAATTGCAAACGAGCTTCAATCTTCACGCCATCCTTTTATCTGGCTTAAACGCGCCATTCCGGACAACTTTCGCCCAGTGGTCTTCCTCCCGAAAATGTGTCATTTCGCCGGAAATCGCGAAAAGACGGTATTTTGACAGTGTTTGAACAGCAGGCTTTGGCTGCTTTTTTCCGACAACTACGCAATGCAAAATGGGGCTATCATATACCAAATTGAAGAGAAAATCGTGCTCTTCGACTTTGGTCTTAAGGAACTTTGGCTAAAAACGCACGGTTTGAGAGTTATTGGCGAAATAAGGACAGGGTGTTATTTGCAAAACGGGATTTTTTTTGGTGAAGATGGATTTTTGGGTGTAACGGGGCCCACGGCCGGAGCTGGGTTGAGGGGGCGGCGCAGGGGCCTGATTGGGGTGGGGGAGGCCGCGGGTGGCGGTGGTGGGGCCGGAAGTGGTTGTGGTGGAGGTGTTTGGGGCTAGGGTTCTTGAAATTGCAAAGAGAAGGAGAGAGAGGGAAGAGGAGGAGGAGGGGAAGGAGGGAGGAGGAGGATGGGAGGCCGAAGGCACGGGGAGGAGGGAGGAGGAGTGCGGCAGTCCCATGGTGGAGGAGCTCCCCATTTTTGAAGAAAGAAGAGGAAGAGAAGGAAGAAAAATTATGAAGAAGGAAGAAGGAAAGTTATTTAAGTAGGGGATTTTGCCGCTCTCTCTCTCCGATCACCCGACTGTAAACTATCCGCGTTTGTCACGGATTTCGGATACGAGATAGTAGACGTGAAGACGAGTCCAACGAAACAAGTTTCGTCGAATTCCGAGTTCGTTTGACCGTCCATTAAAATTCTCAAAAATGCTCATATAAGCTCTAAAAATGCTACTTTGGCGCACCATTTCTTCTTGCACGCTCACATGCTAACTCCAAAAATCATGCCCTTTTGGATTTAACCATTATTAGACGATACGAATCCAAAAAAAAAAATGAAATCGAATTCTGAGGTCGTATCAATAACGTTCCGTTGTAAAATGACTGCCCGTTTTACCCTGAACTGTTTTAGTTCGCACGACCACATACTAACTCCGTTCGACGTGCCCTTTGGAACTCAACAATGATTTGTCATTATGAATCCAGAAAAATTTATCTCGTCGAATTCTGAGCTCATATGTAAAATTTTACTTTTTAAGGGCTATGTTTTGCTAACCGAAAAGCTCCTGCCAATTGCCACTATTACGGATATCGGAATATATCGAAGCTTATACTTTTCGGAGTCCTGAATGGCATTTTGAACTCAATCGAAGTGGTTTCGAGTCCAAACTCATCCGTATGCAAAATATGACTTTTTGGGCCATGTATAGTTTCCATAGCGACTATTCTAAATTTTCAACTGGGCATAACTTTTTATTCCCGCTATGAAATTTCAATTTTTCGGATTCGTTGGAAAGATATTCTCAATTAGATTCGAATATTTTTGGTTTCGTTAAAATCCGGTTTACTTTGCACCCGGTATGTTCAATTGAAATTTGAAATCGAATTATCGAACTACCACGCCATTTTCAATTCCTTTTATAATTATAAATAATTATTTATATTCTAACAACGATTCAAATATATATATATATATATATATATATATATATACGTTCTATTTCTATTCAAAATAAATTTCTCATCGCTATTATTTAAAATAATTCATTTTAAATATTCAAAATTCATCAAAATTTACAGAATAAAAATTTTAAATTGGCTCGCATTTCCGGGCTATTGCAATCTCCCCCACTTAAAACTTTTCGTCCCCGAAAAGGAACGAAGCCGAAAGTTGTTTAACTAATCAACTTAACTTCCATTATTTTTATTACGGCTTAAGTTCTTCAACTTTTCAGTTTCTAAGAACTTTTCAAATTCTTCAAAAATTTGACTAACACCCTAAATTTTTGAAAAATTTCGCCATAACCTCCCCTGCACCGGGGACTTCGGGATATTTCATATAGCCTCCCATGGCCTTCTTCAATGCAAAAGAAAAATAAAAAGCCAATCGGCTCATAAAATCATCCAAACCCAATAAATTTGTAAACATGTACCTATTTGTCGGGCAAACAATTTTATTCTTCTGCTCTAGCCTCCTTGCTATGACCTGTTCAATGTAAGTACATGTATATGCATGCAAATGCGGTCATTTTCAATATAGTTCAATATTCGGTTCAATTTGGCCTAAATGGTTCAAAATTTCAAATCAATAATCAAACAACACAACCATCAGTCAATTAGTGGATTAAAATTTCAAACACATAACTTTAATACATAGTCAAAAATCATATTTTTGATGCCAAATCACAACAAATAAACCCTATGTAAGTTTTGGTTCTCACACCAGTCTAATGGAAATATATAGATATCACACTTTCGAAACACGAACATAAATACTGATGATGTGGCCACATCATCAGAATTATCCCCGGGTGTCTAAAATATGATTCTATATCTATCCAACATATTAAAACTTCGAATATACGTTCATGATGCGTATACGCGAAATCTTTATATACTCGATTGTCCAAATTCAATACAAATAAAATATTCAAATACGTATAAAACAACCTAAATTTTCTAAACAATATTATTTTCATTTGAAAAATATACTCTTTACACTCGTTCTAGGATACTACTGATCCTATCTCTAACGAGTCGTTCTAATTTGATATTACTAATCCAATATCTGATGAATTCTTTCATTTGGTTCTAATGTGTCTTGTTCTCGAGCTCTGTAAACCAAAGCTCTGATACAAATGTAGTGACCCGTAACTTCCCCGGTAAGGAAAGCACGGATTGCTTTGAGGACAAGACCAATCAGAACGCAAACAGAAAAACATTTCACTGCTTATTACAACAATTCCATCAGAATACAAGGATATACAGAGTATAATAAATATTACACATTCGATAAATATCAAGATTACAATAAATTACATAGCAGCGGAAAATAATACAATACACAACTGAAAGTAATACACGGATACAGAGCTTTCCGAGCATCGTCCCAGCTGTAAATCAGGATCCTGTGAATATAAATCTGCAAAACAAAAACTACTAGCGGCCCGTCCAGAAAATAAGGGCACCCAGAGTTTAGGTTAAAACAATAAACTCAAGGTCAGTCATGTCACTGGTGTGAGAACTAAAACAGTTACTATTTTAACTTTAAAAGAGAGTAATTCAAGGGACCACGTCGTATAACACGGAACGGGTTTCCTCCCAAGAACACTAATGCATAAAACAAAATAGCGCAAAGCTTTTTGGAAAAATGAAGCTATTATAAGACCCAGGTCCCATCACACAATGCAACGCAAGCCGGAGGATAGAGTTTTCCCTTACAATAGCCAAACATGCTTGGTACGTTTAAAGCAAATCATTTGATATTATTAAAAGTGTATAGCGTCAAAACAATTTCAATCATAAATAGCAATCCTAGGCGGCATGGGTACCATATATCATGTCGCCATACTAGGATCTACAAATAAAACCAAAATATCTCGTATTGGAAATTGGATTTCCGTCATGAGTCGAGGCAAGGGGCAAGCTCCTCTCCGCTTCGAGACACTCTAGCAAATGCCATAGGACTACGCACTCTGGGTAACCCTTGAAATCGGCTGGGCTGGTCCTTCCTTACGTTTGAGGATTAGTTATTCCTGAACACACGTTTCCCGGTCCTTACAGACCTATAATCGAGGTGCCTCGTATTCCAACAAACACAAAGGTGAAAATTATATAAATGTCAGCCAGTTTAAGCACCGACACCACCAATAGCTAGGAAGAAACGCCGTGTTCTCCCAACGGTCCGTATCCCGTTTTTGACTCATACTGAGGTGTGAGGCTCGCGAATTAACGTGATACACAAAGTTATGCCACGTAGGCCGTGCTTCGATCATCAACCACAAGACTTTGCTTTTCAACAAAAGCCTTGATCATTTGCCACTTAGGCATGCCACACTGGCAATTCATGCCATGCAACTGATGTCCATCGATATACAACCTCTGAGCTCGAACGTCTCAGAGAAGGGCATTAGGTAAGAGAATAAATTCTCCGCCGCCAAACAGATGTATATTTAACAGAGATCAATCAACACAGAATAAAATCCAATGTCAGACACGCAGTCCATTTACAAGTTCACTCTGGGTCTAAACGAAACCGGAGGCACTTTCCTCGCATATCCATCGATCTCTAAGTACATCTGGACGATCACCAACCGATTCCCTCCTCTTGGGTGTACAGCCTAATAAGGATCATCAGTAATCACCCAAACGATGTGAAGACTTCCGATCTTCAACCACCGTCTTCATCTTCGACTTATCGCCGAATCGGTTATTCAGAATGGGTATAAACCCGGCCTTTCCGAACAAACCACGTATATAATAAACCAATGTTACACAAACACAACATACGCCTCATTCCAATTCAGCAGTCACTAACGGTAAATTAGCAAGAGAACAATTTCCCAAATATTAAACCCGAAGGTCGAAACCAACATCATATTAATACCCAGGAAACCATCCTTCTTAGCTAACCTACAGTTAGTTTCTAAATTTCACATTCTTAGGGAAAGGTTCCCATTAATTTTATCAAAGATAAATTCTTTAAAATTTATTCTTTAATCTTCCTTTGGATATCATTTCAACCTAGTCAAGATTAGCGAACCACACCGAAGTAATCATTTATTTTATTTCCCAATCCCAACCTATTCATCCCATGAAGTAAAACTGGTCATACTTCATATCTAACACCACTGTGCTATCGGTAAATTCAATTACCGTTTCACGTTCGAATCTAATTAAAGATTTAACTATCGCCTAGAGAAAAACTGGTGATACTCCATTCTTGATCTTTTCAATCTAGTTAAAGATTCATTAAAACTCCACTTAGTTTTAATCTTTAACTGGGTTAAAGAACCGATGTCATTTAAAACACGGTTCACGATAAACCCAAAGTCACATTCTATTCTATCAGCCTTTAACCGTAAAATAGCAAGTGAGCAATTCCCTAAGTATTAACCCCGAAGGCCGAAACCAACATCAGATCAATACCCAAGAAACCATTCAACTTAACTAATCTTCTGTTTGTTTCTGATTTTCTTAACTCAGTTGGGTCTAAGAACAATGTTATTGAAGATACCGTTCACGACAACCTAAAATCACATTCCATTAATTATAGGGTTAAAGAACAAGTGTTATTTAAAACACCGTTCATGATAAACCCAAAAATCAATTCAAATTTAATTCCAATTAAATACCATTTAATTGGTACACTTCATTAAATCTAAATAAAAAGATTTAATAATTTTCTCAACTGGGTTTAAGAACAGTGTTAATGAAGATACCATTCATGATAAACCCAAATCCCATTTGATATTAAATACAAGGCTCTGAATAGAAAATATATAGGCTTATATTTAATACCAAATTCTACAACCAACAAATATCGTATTGGAAATAAGGCTATAAATATATCTTTCAAATTTCCATAACAATATCTGTATAATCACGAAATCCAACATTGAAATATTCCACAGACAATTTTGATTCAAATCCATTCCAATTCAATTATTGGAAATTCTGGTTATTTTCAAAACCATTTCAAATCCACTTTATTTATTTTAAAAATAAATAGAATTATAATTCTAGTTCAAAACTTGTTCATTTCGATAAAAATCTATTTTTATCTTTTCAAAGATGGAAATTTTCATCCCAACTCTTCACAAATCATTTCTTATGATTTTACACAAATTATTGATATTTTTGATAATTTTATCAAGGCCCGTATAGTAAATTTCCATCAACGGCCATCGAACTGCACTTACAACGACCTTTTCCAAATTTTATTTGGACATAATTCCAAATCCAACCATTAGATTTCAAATTTCCAATATTCATTGGAAAGCACTTTTCGATATGAACCCACCGGTTCCGGTTTTAGGAGAATCCGACGGTCGGATCTCCCGTAATGTCCATTCGAAGTCAATGGTCGAAATTCACGAACTACCGTAGCGCGGCGCATTCTATTCGGGGCATTATATATATAATATATATATTATATATGTTTCGTCGATTTCCTTTTAAAACGTATTTTATAAATCGTTTTAAATTCGTTTTCGAAATGACTTAAACTTCATATTCAATTTCGAATCAAAATTGAATAATCCACATCATCGATATACAAATGATAATATTTTCAAAACGTTATATTTTGAAATCACTTTCTTTTCTATAATCATTATAAAAATGAATATAATCGATATAAATATCGTTCGCATTCAAATGGCGCATCACTAATCAACACGACTTTATATATTTTAATAACTTCGTTATTCTATTCAACAAATGAATATTTATTCTATTCAAATTGAATGTATATTTCTTTCAACACATGACTAATCTTAACACATGAGTACTGTCAACACATAACTATTTTTGTTATTTAATATATTTTTATAAAATTATGATTTCTATCATTTAATTCTTAATCAAACTCCAACCGCAAATTAGTAAGAGAACGATTCCCTAAGCATTAACCCCGAGGGCCGAAACCAACATCAGATCAATATCTAGGAGACCACTCATCTTATCTATTTTTCAGTTAGTTTCTAATTTTATATATGATAAAGATGTAAATTTTATTGTTAAAATATTTTGTTCAACACATGACCAATCTCAACACATGAGTACTGTCAACACATGAATCTTTATTTTATAATATTCTTTATTTTCTCAATTAGATTGAGGCCCAATCAATTACCATATAATGTTAATTATATGGATTCCATACAACATATGTATATAATAGCAACGATAAATAATCAACCATCATCCAAAGTGCACCACACAACTGCATAAGCATTAAATATAAATAATTAACACTTACACAGCCTGTCGACCAATCGATCGACATACAGCTAAATAATTGGGATTAGTGTACGCAAAATATCATCCCAACACCCGTGTGAGATTTCAATCCATAAACACTGAATATTATTTGTGCAGTTGGGCGACGTGTAAAATTTATCGTCCCATTCAATATCCTTAAATAGGTGTACATAAACAAACCGTCCGGTTTGTAAATGAATATTTATTTATCCACATTCACGTTAAAAATTATGTTTTTAACGATGATTAATTTATTTCAACCCATGAATTTCTACTCGGTTCATTTATTCAATAAAATGATTTTTTTTTAACTTATTTTAGGATTTCGGCGGCATAACGGCACGATGCTAGAAACGGGACAAGGCCTAGCCTTATCCCCGGTCTAATAATGGCCCACGCCATACACATACCAATTTAATTAATTCCATTTCACCAAAAGAACCAAATTCAAACCAATAATCCAATCAACTATATAACCAAACAAACAAGCCGTCCATGGTCTGTGGACGACGGGTGTCAGGTGCTACTAAGCACCATCTGCATCCTAGTATATAATTTTAACTAGAAAACAAGATTTAAAGTGAGAAATTCTCACTGACTAGCTAAACCAAACGCCATGACTTTTCTTTGTAGAAATCTTCATCGTGCTCGCCTTTTGTCAATTTCATTGTACGTAGCCACTACATATATAAAAATCACATTTTTATACCGCTACTACATAGATAAAAATTCTATTTTTATCACGATGTTCATATAATAAAGATCATATTTTTATCACGCTATTTTCTATATAAAAATTATGTTTTTATATTTCACATATGATAAAAATAATATTTTTATCTCGCTACATATATAAAGATGATATTTTTATATTCTCTATTATATAAAAATCATATTTTCATTCTTTCTAAAATATAAAAATCATATTTTTTATATATTTCATTCGTCAAAAATCTCAGAAGCTTTAAAACGGAGAAAACTCACATATTTTCTATCGCCCGGATTTGTTGTTCTAGTTCCAGAATTTGCAAACGAGCTTCAATCTTCAAACCAACCTTTTTTCTAGCTTAAACGCGCCATTCCTGATAACTTTCGCAGTGGTCTTCCTCCCGAAAATGTGCCATTTCGCCGGAAATCGCGAAAAGACAGCATTTTGATAGTGTTTGAACAGCAGACTTTGGACGCGTTTTCCCGACAACTCCGCAATGCAAAATTGGACTATCATATACCAAATCGAAGAGAAAATCGTGCTTTTCGACTTTGGTCTTAAGGAACTTTGGATAGAAACCCACGGTTTGAGAGTTATTGGTGAAATAAGGACATGGTGTTATTTGCAAAACGGGATTTTTTGGTGAAAATGGGTTTTTTGGTGTAGCGGGGCCCACGGCCGGAGCTGGGTTGAGGGGGGCGGCGCAGGGGCCTGATTGGGGCGGGGGATCCGCGGGTGGCGGTGGTGGGGCCGGAAGTGGTGGTGGTGGAGGTGTTTGGGGCTAGGGTTCTTGAAATTGCAAAGAGAAGGAGAGAGAGGGAAGAGGAGGAGGAGGGGAAGGAGGGAGGAGGATGGGAGGCCGACGGCGCGGGGAGGAGTGCGGCAGCCCCATGGTGGAGGAGCTCCGCATTTTTGAAGAAAGAAGAGGAAGAGAAGGAGGAAAAATTATGAAGAAGGAAGGAGGAAAGTTATTTAAGTAAGGGATTTTGCCGCTCTCTCTCTCTCCGATCATCTGACTGCAACTATCCTCGTTTGCCACGGATTTCGGATACGAGATAGTAGACGTGAAGACGAGTCCAACGAAACAAGTTTCGTCGAATTCCGAGTTCGTTTGACCGTCCATTAAAATTCTCAAAAATGCTCATATAAGCTCTAAAAATGCTATTTTGGCGCACCATTTCTTCTTGCACGCTCACATGCTAACTCCAAAAATCATGCCCTTTTGGATTTAACCATTATTAGACGATACGAATTCAAAAAAAACGGAATCGAATTCTGAGGTCGTATCAATAACGTTCCTTTGTAAAATGACTACCCGTTTTACCCTGAACTGTTTTAGCTCGCATGACCACATACTAACTCCGTTCGATGCGCCCTTTAGAACTCAACAATGATTGGTCATTATGAATCCAGAAAAATTTATCTCGTCGAATTCTAAGCTCATATGCAAAATTTCACTTTTTAAGGGCTATGTTTTGCTAACCGAAAAGCTCCTGCCAATTGCCACTATTCCGGATATCGGAATATATCGAAGCTTATACTTTTCGGAGTCCTAAATGGCATTTTGAACTCAATGGAAGTGGATTCGTGTCCAAACTCATCCGTATGCAAAATATGACTTTTTGGGCCACGTATAGTTTCCATAGCGACTATTCTAAATTTTCAACTAGGCATAACATTTTATTCCCGCTATGAAATTTCAATTTTCGGATTCATTGGAAAGATATTCTCAATTAGATTCAAATATTTTTGGTTTCGTTAACATCCGGTTTACTTTGCACCCGGTATGTTCAATTGAAATTTGAAATCGAATTATCGAACTGCCGCGCCATTTTCAATTCCTTTTATAATTATAAATAATTATTTACATTCTAACGACGATTCAAAATATATATGTATATATATACGTTCTATTTCTATTCAAAATAAATTTCTCGTTGCTATTATTTAAAATAATTCATTTTAAATATTCGAAATTCATCAAAATTTCCAAAATAAAAAATTTAAATTGGCTCGCATTTCCGGGCTATTACATCAATTTTTAAAATTTAGGCTTAGGCACTATATGTGATTGGACCGGCATTGTATGCTCCAACAGTTTTTTTTTTGGGGTATTGTCGTGCTGTTTAATAAATGCTATTGCATTTCATTTGTATATGTAAAAAAAAATGCAAAATTTATTATCAATAAAAAATATTGATCAATCAAATCATTTAGATTAGTCAAAACTAAACATCAACTTGATTTACCAGTATATTAGTACGCATCAATGTAATCGATTTCTTCTTCAAATAGAATTGTGTTCTATTGGGGTGAGGGGTTACTTTCAGATTTTAGTTGCTTTTGGTAACGGGCTTGCTTCTTCTATTTTGGGCATGAACATAATCTCTTTAGAGTTGCTTTGTTTGGTTTGGTTTAGTGGACTTGATTTGGGTGTTTTGATATACATATTCTTTTTTTCTTCTGTTTCGTGAAGTGTGGACCTGTGTGTTTTGTAATCTTTGTTTTTATCTTTTACTAGTGTTAAGTCGACAGATTTTGTGTCTGTACGTATCATTTAATAAAAACCCAAAAGGTCTGCTTTTACCTGCTTAGAACAAAATATGCCATTTTGTCTTGGAACAAAGCATTGTTTTCCAATTCATTTTTTAGGTTTAAAAGAAGGAGAACAAGAAGTAATTTCTTTTCATTGCTTAGTTTCATTTTGTTTTCAATTACAATTAGTTTTAGTTAATTTAAAAAGAAATATTTTTCTTTGATAAACGAAAAATTCCCCTATGTTTTCATTTTATCCTTATATAAAAATATTGTTCAACACATTTTTATAGCTTGTAGAAAATGAAAAGGAGAAGATAATTGCTAGCTAAAACTGTGCTACTCTGCTTGCTACAAAGGAATCACCGTTAAAATAAATTTATAACAGATTATGCATGCACTGTTAACTTTGTTTTTATTTACTTAAATTGTTATATGCATGCATTTTGAATTAAAAAAATTCAAACTAAATTTCATTCATAGTTGCACTGTAAACACACGTTTAATTTTTGTTAAGAGCAGCACAAAAACTTCACATAAGTTGGGGAGTTCATAATGCATCCCTAGCCCAGAAAAGTGCACTTCATCGTAGAGATTGACTAGTAATAAATATTAGATGTTGGACTTTAGAGTGTCACGAGCTTATTTAGAGTAAGTTTGTATTTCAATAACTTGTTTTATTTTATCGGAACTCTCTATTGGTGCTCTAGGGAAATGGCAAAGTTTTGATCATTAATAATTACCACGATGATTCGTCGATATTATAGAGATTATTTCTCTTAAGATACTTAAACCTTTAGTTGCATTGCTATGGTGACTCGTGGTGCACTAATAATCCTTATTTGTTACTTGGTTAAACTTTGTTTTGCTAATTTAAATTAAAGTGGCTTGATATAGATTTGAATTAGGAGCTACCAAGGGATTTTTGTCCTTTTTTTCGTGCTTAAGTCTTTGCATTCATTTAGTTGCATTAGTTCATGCATTCATGAAAAGACAAAATAATAATAATCATATTTCTGCAAACATATATTTCTTCTTCTTTTTTAAAAAAGAACAAAAAAATAATTTTCTTTGTTAAAAAAACCAAAAGAAAAAATTAATTTCATTCTCTCAACCTTGTTTTTCACCTCATTTATTTCTTATTGTTTTCTCGTCTGCATGAGCATCTGGACTCGTGAAATCTCGACAAACCGCTTATTTGGAACAATCCTTCCCTCTCAAATGGCTAATAAAAAACCCCTCAAACTATCATGGTTAGAATCTATTCTGATCGAGTTCTATCACTTCTTTTATTTCTTTGCTCACTCCAACGAGAAATCATTTTGAAATTCATTCAAACCACATCAATATACTTCTAATATTTGGTAACTTCCAAACTAGTTAGTCCCTTTGTCAAATTATTTACGATAGTCTCGAAAATAGTTCTCGAACAATGCTTGGATCTATATGCAAAGGAAAATTTCTGGCATAATATCATGATGCGACTTGGAAATTTTCTTGAAAATTTAGTTGAAAAATGAACCTAATGGGAATGATCTACTGAAAAATCGATCTATTCGCGATCGAGCGTCAATTCTACAGTATAATCTCCAGTTTTAAAAGCCAAAATCGATGTCATGGTAAACAAATTTGATAATGTTCCTTTGACAAACCAAATGAACCAATCTTCTCATCATTTATGCTACGAATATAACGATGCAAATCATATAACTAATCAGTAGCACTTTTTAGAACAAGTAAACGTTTTTAACAAAGTTAGGAATAATCCATTCTCTCCAACATATAATCCCAATGGGAGAAATCATCCTAATTTCGTTTGAAGCCAAAACAATTCCAATTCAAATTTAGCTTGTCCCTCTTTTCAAGCATTTTCGATCAATACTTCAAGTCCCCCATTTCAAGCAAATCAATCTCAGAATTTTGCGATACATTCTCAAAACTAAGCACAACAATTTTCTATTCCTGAAGATGATAAAAGAGTGACATCACTTGAGAAAATTTTGGAAACTTCGGCTAAGGCTACAACTCAGAACTTTCAATCAAAAAACAATTTGCAAAACTTGTTAACCTCATATATGCAAAACACAAGTTAATCAATAAAATGCAAATTTGCTAGATAACGACCTTTATCTGTAAATGAGAAAGAGGCACATTCCCGAATCATCCAATTCCGAATCTGAGAAATGAAATTTCTAGATTGAACCAAGCTTACTTCATTTAGGATAACAACGTTAATCAAATTATTGCAATCACCACTTTGCGATCTGGTAAGAAAATCGATAAACAAGCTATTAATCCTAAGGACATACTGGAGACTTCCTCTAAAAGTCCGGTTCCTCTTGACACATTGAAAGTCACAAACGAATCTGATCAAAACATCAAGCCAAACACTGAGGCTAACTCTAAATCTCACCATTCACTGACTCAAACGGACAAATCTACTGAGTTTCCCTCCATTTTCCCATAGAGTTTGTGCTAGTAAACTTCCAAAATAGATGGAGAACTTTCTAAAAATTTCACACAAGTGAACGTCAACATTAATTTCCCATACGTCATTCAACAATTTCCAACTTACTCCATATTTTTGAAAGACTTGTGCTTCTAGAAACAGGAAACTCAAGCAGCAAAAAAAGACTTTTTAGCAGCCAGTCTAAGTAAAGTCTTATCTCAATCCATTTCTGTAAAACATAGAGATTTTGGTTGCCCTACAATCTCATGTACGATATGTGATAAGACATCTAACAAATGCGTAGTAGGCTTAGGTGTGACTGTAAGCCTGGTTTTGTATCAATAGCTAGGTCTAAATGAGCTTAAACTGACGGAATTTATGCTTTAATTCATTGATCGATCAGTAAAGAAACCAGCGGGAGATTTTGAGGGCATTCTCATTAAAGTAAGGCGATTCATTTTTCTTGCCAATTTCATCGTCCGCGTAACACAACCTATAAATAATCATTTAAATCGAATTTCTTTGATTTTTGAATGCCCTTTCTTATCTACTTCAAGCGTCTTTAATGAAGATAATAGAGTCGTTACAATAGAGCCGTTAGAGTGTGAACACGTTTTTATCATATTTAGCATGCTTTGTCATTATCTACTAGCCGTTAGGCTCATGCATACTTGTTATATTTAATACTAGCCGTTAGGCTCATGCATACTTGTTATATTTAATACTAGCCGTTAGGCTCATACATATTTGGTATATTTTGTACTAGCCATTGGGCTCATAGCACTATATATATGTGCTATTTGTATCATGTTTTGCATCAATAAAAATTTCAATTGTTCCTCTCTAATAACTCTCCCCCTCATCCCTTAATATGGTATCAGAGCCAAAGTGCCGAAAGGTTTAATCATCAAGCAGAAAGTTGTTTTGTTTTATGGCCAACAACAATGAAGTAACCTCTGCTGTTTCAGGAAGTATGGGGTACAGCGCTCCACCTAACCATCATGACCTGATTAAACCAAAAATCCAAATTATCATCACATCTCTAGACGAAGACAATTACATTATATGGAAATATCAAGTAGAGATTGCTTTAAGAGGGTATGATTTACTGCAGTACATTAATGGGACAATAACAGTCCCACCAATGACGATAACCAATTCGGAAGGAGAAATTGTGCCTAACACAGACTACACAAAGTTTCAAAAACAAGACAGCCTCCTCTCCTCATGGCTCCTATTGTCAGTAAGTTCGAATTTATTATCACAAATAGTTGGATGTAGCACGTCTTATGAAATATGGAAAACAATTGAACAAATTTTCAGTTCACAATCAGCTGCTAGAATCATGCAATATAGAAGGGAATTACAAAATTCTAGAAAAAAGGAGACAAGCATGAAAGAATACTTAGGAAAAATTAAAAATCTATGTGACAAACTAAATGTTGTTGGCCATAAGATCAGCGACAAGGAGCAAATCCTATTTATTATTGGTGGATTAGATGAAGAATACAAATCTCTAGTAACTGTGCTAGCCACACAACAAACCTTACCTGATTTACAATTCGTTCGATCAGCACTCCTTGCTCATGAAGGCAGAATCGACCAAAGAAAAACATCACAAAATAAGTTCTCTGCCAATTATACCACAGTCAGAAATAAGCAGATACAAGGAGATAACAACAACTATCGTGTGAAATGTCAAATACGCCAAAAGTTTGGTCACATGGCGAACAAATGTTACTTCAGGTATAATTCAGACACAGGTAGACAACATGCAAGCCAAAATTACTCTTCACAAAGAAGAGCACAAGCAAATATGGCAACAACAGGGAATTCAACTCAAAATAATAATAATGCAAACCGGAGACATAATGCTGCAGATGATGATGAAGTAAAAAATGAAGACAATGGCTTCGAAGAATGGTACCCTGACTTAGGAGCAACTCACCACATAACTAGAAATCTTCAAAATTTAAACATTGGGAGCAGAAATTACTCAGGTATGAGAAATTTGCATATGGGTAATGGTAGTACTGCTAGTATCACACACATAGGCAAAGGGACTATTTTTGGGAAAAGACAACTCAAATTAAACAATCTTCTTAGGGTACCTAAGATTAATAAAAATTTGTTAAGTGTATCAAAATTTGCCAACGACAATAATGTTTACTTTGAATTTCATCCTAAGTTTTGTTTAGTTAAAGATTCCCTAAATCATGAAATATTACTTCGAGGTAACCTATACGATGGTTTATACAAATTCAAGACTGCAAACTCAAGTGGAGAATTATGGTATAATAATATAGATGTTAGTAGTGACAATGACTTTATTAGGAATAGTTGCAATAACGTTGATTATGACAATAATAGCAGTGAATGTAACGTGATTAATTCTTGGCATGTAAAATTAGGACATCCTAATCTGGAAACTGTTTAGACTGTTCTGCGTAATAATAACATTCATTATAAAAATGTACCTATCAAACACACATGCACGCACTGCCAACTTGGCAAGAGCCACAAGCTCCCTTTTAGTGATTCTGAAACCAGCTATAATGAGCCAATGGAACTTATAGCCGCTGACTTATGGGGACCCGCGCCTCTAAATTCATATCAGGGACATAGGTATTATCTTTCTTTTGTGGATGCTTATTCTAGATATATTTGGATATACATGCTGAAAACTAAATCAGAAGTTTGCAACACAGTTATGCAATTTATAACTCATGTCGAAAAACAAATGAACAATACTGTTAAGGTTGTTCAGACAGATGGGGGAGCTGAGTTTAAACCTCTAACTAATTACTTTCTCAAAAGAGGGACCAAACATAGATTAACTTGCCCGCATACATCCAAACAAAACAGTTTAGTCGAAAGAAAACATCGACACATAGTAGAGACTGGTCTAACTTTGTTATCACAAAGCTCATTACCCATGAAATATTGGAATGAAGCTTTCTACACATCTGTATTCCTCATTAACAAGTTGCCAACCAAAGTCTTAAACAATAAAAGCCCTCATGAAATGATATACAGTGTTAGACCAGAATATGGTTTTCTGAAAGCCTATGGGTGTCTATGTTTTCCATGTTTGAGAGACTATAACAATCATGAACTAAGTATGAGATCAAGCCCATGCACATTCATCGGGTATGCACAAAACCAAAAAGGTTATAAGTGCATGGACAAAAATGGAAAAATATATGTTTCTAGACATGTGATATTTGATGAAAACAAGTTTCCTTATGCAGAAAAAGCAAATCGGCAAAAAGGATGGGGAACAAAGCATAAACAATAACATACGATTCGAGCCATTCATTACTGAACCACCTTCAATTGATAGAAATGAAGAGCAACAACGTACAAGCGATTTAAACACCCAGGAAGAAACTATGGATCGAACAAATGAGAAAACCAACGAGACACACATTGACTCAGAAGATACAAACATACATCAAAACATGCAGTATAGTGAAGATACAGAAAACAACAACCATGTTGACACTACTAGCAACAATGATACACAGCAGCAAACACCACCACAATCAACTGGACATCACATGATCAACAGGTCAAAGAGAGGAATCTTCAAACCCAAAGTATATAATATTTCTGACAGTGAGATCGAACCATTGAATTTCACTCAGGCTATAAGATCAAACAAATGGAAGGAGGCAATGGACACTGAATATAAAGCTCTCATAAAAAACAACACTTGGAGCTTAGTGACTCAACCAAAACACAAAAATGTGATTGGTTGTAGGTGGACATACAAAATAAAAAGAAAAGAAGATGGATCTATTGACAAATACAAGGCCAGACTGGTTGCAAAAGGTTACGCGCAACAATTTGGTTTTGATTTCAATGAAACTTTTTCCCCAGTCATAAAACCCACAACCATCATAATTATACTAACCATTGCTCTAAACAAAGGATGGAATGTGAGGCAACTGGATGTCAACAATGCTTTTTTGAATGGGGAATTAACTGAAGAGGTATACATGCAACAGCCTGAAGGATATGGTACTGGTGATAAAGTATGCAAACTACACAAAGCAATATATGGCTTAAAACAAGCTTCGAGAGCTTGGTATGAAAAGCTAAAGTCAACTTTGTCTAACATGGGTTTATCACAAGTTAAATCGGACAATTCTCTATATATGAAGAAGGGCATACATGGAACTGTGTTCATTCTAGTATACGTTGACGACATGCTAATAACAGGAGACAGCAGCGAAGAAATAAACAGAATCGTACACAAGCTGGATCAAAATTTCACCATTAAAGACTTAGGGGAACTAAAAAATTTTCTTGGAATACAAGTGATTAGGAAAAACAATGGCGAATCAATATTATCCCAACAAAATTATATCACTGAAATACTGCAAAGGGCAAATATGCTCAAGGCAAATCCATTACCTACGCCTACGATTAGTAACCTAAGACTATATAAGCATAAAGGAGAAGCTATCGACAATGCCAAACATTATAGAAGCATTATAGGAGCGTTACAATACGCAACTATTACTCGACCAGACATATGCTACAGCGTCAATAAACTCAGTCAATACATGCAGAACCCTTTATCAGAACATTGGATGGCATTAAAGAGAGTGTTACTATACTTACAAGGCACAAAACATTACGACATACGCCTAAATTCAGAAAAGGAACTTAACTTACAGTGCTTTAGTGATGCCGATTGGGCCAACGATATTGATGATCGAAAGTTTGTCTCAGGATACTGCGTTTACCTCGGTTCCAATATCATTTCCTAGTGTACGAAGAAACAACAGACCACATCAAGATCTAGCACAGAGGACGAGTACCGTGCACTGGCAAGCGCTACAGCCGAAATCATGTGGATAGAATCACTGATGGAGGAGCTTGGTTTCACTCCAAGACGAAAGTCGGTCATTTGGTGCGATAATAAGAGCACAGTATCTTTATCTCTAAACCCTATTCAGCATTCAAGGACGAAACATCTTGAAATTGATCTCCACTTTGTGAGAGAAAGAACGCAATCAGGAAGACTTGAAATATGTCATGTGCTCGCATACTATCAGAGAGCAGATGCTCTCACAAAGGCCCTTTCGACCAAAATTTTTATCAGAATGAGAGAGGAACTTCGCGTTATCAGTGCAGGCGGAAGCCAGAATGAGCAAGGAAACCCTAGTTCGAACTGAGGGGGCATAGTGAAGATAATAGAGCCGTTACAATAGAGCCGTTAGAGTGTGAACACGTTTTTATCATATTTAGCATGCTTTGTCAATATCTACTAGCCGTTAGGCTCATTCATACTTGTTATATTTAATACTAGCCGTTAGGCTCATACATATTTGGTATATTTTGTACTAGCCGTTGGGCTCATAACACTATGTATATGTGCTATTCGTACCATGTTTTACATCAATAAAAATTGCAATTGCTCCTCTCTAATAACTCTCCTCCTCATCCCTTAATAGTCTTAATTAATTATCAAAATGGTTCCATAAACATTTCATTAGATAACATGCCCTTGGGTCTTAGACTAAGCAACCTCATAGGTTTTAGCTTAAACCTCTCCATTGTTATCTTTAGTATGCATTCTTTAGCAATGACAAAAATTTTCTTCGTAAATTTTTTACCTTGACCAAGAAACATCTATTTATTCACTTTTTTTAGTAGGCAAGAACATGACTGGATGGTCGATCACCAATACTAAAGGAATTAACTCTATTATTGTTCAGGATGACATTCACTTAATCGATTGAATGCTCTAACAATCAAGTGGCTATAAATACAGTCAAAATTTGAACATGCCTAATACTGTAAATATACATATTTTTCCTCTTCATGATCATGATACCATTCATTGACTATGAGGACACAATCAAAACTATATATGTTGGTTGGGGGGGGGGGGAGGGAGTGTCACGTTTATTTTGAGTTTGCATGGTTTGATTTTTTGCAATCTTTTTCATTTATCCATAAACTTTACTATCTCAAAAATCCCCCAAAAAATATTTATTTTTGAATAGACGTGATATTGTAAGTGTACAAGTTTAATCATTAGATTGAAATTTTTCAGAAAATTACTTGTCTTAACGAATAATAAATAGAAAAGTTGAAATTGCAAGAAAACTTTAGTGTAACTAGTATATAGGAAGATTCATAGGTAATAGTTATGAAATATTTTATAAACTATATTCATTGTTTAAAGGAGTGATTGATTTAAAGTAAATGGGTTAACATTTTAAATCTTTAGTTTTAAGTTGTGCTAAGATGATTCTGCATTGCTCTCTCTTTCAAAAAGAAAAAAAAAGATTTTTTGTACGTATGTATATATATTTATGTAAAATAATAAATGCCTGAGTCCTCATGGGTATGCATTAACTCTTATTTAGAAGTCCTTGTGGTATGAATGTGTGCATAACCTTTATCTTTTTACATACGACATACGACAAACTTTCAAAATAGCCTTGTTTATAAAACTAATAGCGGATTTGGGCTAGTATTAAAATTATACGCACACCATTTTAAAACACCTATCTCAGCAATGTTTTGTCGTTTAATTTAATTTAATAGTTCCATGCTTTGGTACATAACACGGTGTTGAGCCACCACATATTTTTATATTTCGCACTGATTTGCATACGCACAAATACAATTTCTTAGCATTTCTAGGGCGCAAAAACATCCACATTTCAATTAATGTTCCGTTACACAGATTCTATCAAATTTGTTCATGAATATTTAAGTATTTTAAATTAAACCATCGAATTCTAAAACCATATTTATCAACTTACCAGCGGATTCAGTATCTTCTTATCACCCACACAACTATCTTATGCCTCCATTATGTTAATTATATCCCCTTTTTATTTCATTAAATTGTGCTCATTAATTTGGGCTTAGGTTTTAAAGTTTACATTAAATAATATTATGAGGTTAATATTGGAATTTTTACTTAAATGTTTAAAGAGAGACTAATTTTTTTGGTCCTCCCCTTAATAATTGAACAATAATTTAAATTTTGTTCTCCCCTTAATAAAAAATGGAGTCCCTTTAACAATCCCCTTAATTAATAATAGTAAATAGAGCATGCTTAAAATAGTTTTTATTTTAAGTTTCATTTTATTTTCATGAGACTTGAAAAGTGGGTTTGAGGGTGTACTAGAGTTCGATGGTTTAAGTGCATTATTTAATAACACAAGTAAGCCATACTTATGACAAATACATCCACTAACTATACTCAAAATTAAAAAGAGAGATCACAAAATTATTCTATGTTGAATTATGTGACAATAAGAGTGAATTTGCCTCTAAATTTTGCTTTAACCTCATTGCTAGCTCTCAACTTCTTTTCCATATTTTATTAAAAAAATTAACTAGTTAACCCAAATCTCAAAATTCAGGGTTAGTTTGATCGAGAAAGTTTAAAATTTTAATTTTTTTGCTGTGGATTTACTCGTATCCACACATGTACGATGGTTGTATGTCATGTGTTTATTGTTTTATAAGGATATAAATTCCATGGGTTTTCTAAACAATATAAAAATTCATGCAAATCGTTACACTTATACATTGAAAATTGGATATTCTAGTTATGACTATGAATTGAAATTATGATTGTGTTAAAATCCCGACTGACGTTAGATGAGTATACACATACACCTATTACATTGGAAGGGGTTGAAATGATATATCCATACTTGGAATTTTAAATATTTCACTTGGCCAAGTTAGAAAATTTAAATATTGAACACCACTTGGTCAAAATAAAAGTTTTATGAAATTTGGAATTGCTTGAAACTGTAATAATAATAGTTTAGAATTTTTAAATGGATTTTGTATAAAAAAATTAATTTAATTACTCGACTTGTAAGATGTGAATTTTGTTGAAACATATGATAATGTTGAAATGAATAGAGATATTAAGTTTAAAACTTGACTTTCAAAGATGAAATCCAAATTAAAAAAAATTGGAAATTTAAATATTTTGAATATAATGAAGTTAAGACAAAGTATTAAAATAATTAACGATTTAAAATTGGAATTGACTTAAGTATCCTTGATTTTTTATTTGCTTGATTTACTAAAATATTGGTTTTAAATTGAATTTAAGTTGTAAATTTGAAGCATGACTTAACTTGGTTTATAATATAAATTGAATCTGTTTAGAAATTCAAGCATTGAATTTAAAGAGGAAAGTTTTATGATCAATGAGATTTAAAATTTGCGCATTTAAATTAAAATCCATTGTTTATAATATACTTTATGACTTGGAATAAATGGAAGTTTTGATTGAATGAATTTTTTTAAAAGAGAAAATAATTTAGGATTGAAATTTATTTTAAAATAAAATAGTTAAATGACAATATTTGCATGGAAATACAGAATTTTTAATAATTTCAATTCAATTTGAAATATGAAATTTTTTGAAAATATAAACGACTAGGTGGTGCATGAAACGAACGACTGGTTGTTACAGAGAACGAGGCGAAATATTGGCAAACGCTATGTAAATCCCAAAACCACTTTAATAGTATATATGTGGTGGTTGTTATCCAGAATGCAGCTGTTAATTAGAGAACATTTACTTGAATGAAGTAAACGAACTATGATGGATAATGTGACACTTGTATTAAATTTAAATGACTAAAATAGGGGCCTGTATCTAGCCATTAAGTTAGATACCTATAGTGGAGATCCTTTTATCATATTACTGTAACGACCTGCCTTTTTGCCCGGTTCTTGCCGGTAATTAAACCAACTTAAACCGTTCATAAAGACGGATAGTTATGGGTACGTACATATTTGAACAAAATATAACAGAACTTTTTATTTCACAAAACAATATTACATCAGAGTTACAGGGAATATCAGAGTTACACACATATACACAGCGGAAGGTACATATAACTACACTCTCCGCGGAAGAACAAACCATAGTGGAAGCTTCAACTCTATCGTGGACTCCAACTCTAAAAGCGCTCTAAATTCTGTTCCAACGATCCATAGCTGCAAAACTAAACTACTGACTGCCCGCGTGAAAATTTGTGGGCACCCAGAGTTTAGAAAGGGAACAATAAACTCCAGGTCAGTCGTGGGACTGGTGTGAGAATTTGAAAACAGTTTTACTTTCATATAAAGGTAAATCACAGTCTATATCATATAGTACATAATGGTTTTATTTTTGTAAGTGTCAGTGCAAAGGCCTTACATGAATTTCAAAGAATGAGACTATTATAAGGCTCGCCCCAATACACCCCAAACAACAAATGTAAGTGCAGTCGCACACGTGGACGAGTTTTAGCCTTATAAAAGCCAAATCATGATATATATCTACGTGTGAATTATTGATACTAGAACATTTTAAAACATTTCGCAAATAAATATATAAATCCTAGTAAGCATATTTCTATGCTTACATACATAGTTTACAATCAAATATCCGAAGGGTTCGTATTGGTTATTGGGTTTTCCAACATGACGGTTCCTGGCACGAAAGATCAATCGAGAACACGAGGCTAAGTACTCCCGGATAACATCCAGACATCGGACACCGAATACAAAGCCGAAGCATATAAATCTCCCGGGTGTTCGTCCAGACATCGGACCCCGTATATGCTTTATTTTCTCAGGTTCAGAGTAGATCTACCGCCGAAGCTTCGAATTTCACTAGAGGTTATGATATGTATACGATCAAACCGCCAGTTTCCCATCATTCGGGTTGCGAGGTTCGCGAGGTTTCGTTCTACAAAGCTACGCCCTTACACTAGACCATGCTTTGATCATTTCATCAACTGCAGCACTTCGCATGCCACACTGTCATTTCATAATTTACAACTGATAATCACTGATCAAATAGCTTTTTAGTCAAAAGAATAAATTCCCATCACCAAGCAACAATTCGTTCGGTAATAATCAGTTGTACACTATAAGATACAGTGTCAGACACACATCCATACGAGTTCGTCCCGGGTTTGAACGAAACAAATCCGAAAGTTCTTCCCATACGTTCGTACTTTGTGCCACTTCGATAGTAGGGGCATCTCTCTACTGGGGCCAGCAGTAAAGAAACCAATCAGCAGTCAGCTCGTTTGATTGTGAAGAACCACGGTCTTCATTCGTCGTTTCCTAGTCTTGAATTTTCTTCATGCGTCGTATTACTACTTGGAATGGTTTTCGGATCCCTATCCGATCCCGGACTTTCCAAGTAATAAGCGTATTTTAAAATAATAGCTATGGACCACACGAGTTTCTCGATTCACATCTCTTTTCCAAATTGTCGTTTTATTTTGAATTATGGTTGGATTCAATTTCCGGAAAACCCGTTATCATCTTAACCCTTATTCTCAAAAATTCAACATTCAAATTCCAACCTTATATTTCAAGCAACTTCATTCATTCGTTGTTGTCGCGAAACTACCAAATCTTTATTTGGTTTAAACAATTTATTTTCAAATATAAGTTTAAATAGAAACTTATCGACTTATATTTGATATTGATTCACCAACTCAGGCAAACACCATCAGAATCTTGATATGGATATGTTTTGGATAGTTCTGATCGTATTTGTCTGCTCCGGTAACTCCATATCGAATATCCGACGACAAATTCTATTCAAACGCATTCCCTCTTCAATTCAAATCTTATTTCAAATTCCATATCATATATTTTAAATTCTCCCATATCTCATTTCTCATTTCAGATATCACATTCGTTTGTAAAGTTCACATTTTCCTATCGACGGGAAAATCTCTCGTAACCGTTTAATCAAAATACCATCGCGCTTTTGCTACGCACCCTGGTTTTGCGTATTCTCGTTTCAAACTAGTATCGTTTCACATATTACATAAAAATGTATTTCAAATTTCTTTGAAACCGAATTCTCAAGTATTAATTTGTTTTCAAATCTTCTTGCATACGACGGATTCAATAATTTAATTACTATGTAAGTTCATTTAACAAATGTAACATAGTATTTTTAAAAAAATCAAACTTGAGAATTTATTTGAAAAATCTTTTCAAATTATAATTTGATTCCAATTCCAAAATATTTTTCTCATTACCAAGTCAGTTCAACAATCATTACCAATTTTCATTTCAAATGAAATAGGACCTTATGTTTTCCAAATCTCGTTCCATTTCTTACAAATAATCAAAATCAAAATGAAATCCTTTATCGATTAAATTTCAAACTTGTTTCAATTTAAATAAACCATAAACAATGGAATTATTCCCGAAACCATTTTGTTTGAAATAAAATTTATATTCATGAATTGTCAATACATGATGTCTATAAATTCAAATAAAAATTTATTCTAAATTTAAACTGTTTCAAATTAAATTTTCAAAACATATTTTGAATTTATCGTCCGTCCGTCGGATCAGTTAGGGATAGCCAGGGAGAGCAGGAAACTATATTTCCAAACCCAAGCCTAGACACTATCCTTTCTGTCATCCTTGAACGTTATGGTATAGGTTATTATTATCATTTGAAACGTCATTAATGCTCGATATCCATTTAAAATATAAACCGTCTAAAATAAAATTTCTTACTCTAGTTTAAATCATGATTTCATTTAACGGAAAGGAGAATATGAATCGATTACCCATATGATTTCACAGCTACGGTGTAAGGGTGCATTCATGAAATCAGAACAAATAACATAACCGACAAACAAACACAACTTCATCCATCACAATCACAGCAAATTAAAATAATTAACTGTGCGCAGAGCGTTATTGTCAATAACGCTCAGTGTTCACGGTGTTTTAACAGCATAATCATTCATTGACCAGACAGTGACAATCATCCATAACACACATTATAATTAACACTAATTATAATTAACCGTAATGACTAAATTAAGAATAAATTTAAATTTAGAATTCTCACCAATATCGCTCTCCAGATCCTTCGCCGTTAAAGCTCATATCAACTGCAGCAACCACGGACGATCACGCATAAGCTTGCGGACCATGCTAATGTCACGTGTACTCCGTCAAGACTTATGTCAACTGCGAACCCAACCTCGGATGATCACGTATAATTTTCACGGACGACGCCACCGCCTTACGCACTATTTCTTTCTTTGCAAACCCAAAACGTTTGCATATATATATATATATATACATGTTTCCACACAACTCTTCACTTTTGTTTCATTTTTTTTTCTCTTCTTATATATTGGAAAGCACGGATGTGTTTTTGGTGAAACCACGCCCATGCATGCTTCCGCATGAAACATGCTTCACGTCCAGGCCATTTTGCCATTCGCTACTTCCATTTTTTTTTTTTTTCATATAAAAGGGTGGACTGTTTTGAAGTGCCGAGGGGTTTGCTGACAATATGGTGGTGGAGGACGTTAGTTTATAAGAGGGGAAAGGAAGCTCTGGTAGTGCGGTAGCTTTGGAGAGATGGACAAAAAGGAAGAGGAAGCGAAAGGGGGAGAGAGAAGTGCGGTTTTAGAATAGAAGAGGAGAGGGACGTGATGTGAAGAATGGGAGGAAGAGAATGCGCAAGAGAAGGGAGAGCCTGTTGCTTTATATGTCTTATTTACAAAATTCAATTACATGCCTACTTCCACATACTAGGACACTTGGTACTATCACATAACTTGGCTACATGCATCTATACATGTCGGAGAACACATGGTATCATTTTACATCTCTTAATCGCATGCTTGCCAAATAATAATGTATTTGTTTAAATAAAAATATAATTTATGGTAACAATATTGTAACAACTATGTATGTAACTTATTTGTTCATATATGTGTTCGTTCAGCATTAACAAATATTTGTGTACACTTCCAATTTTTGATTTTTAGAGTTATTTACCGTGAGTTGTACCGGAATAAGGCCATCATCATAAACAACAACACGCTCTGATTTGAAAACAGCAATAAAACCGGTCTAATTGATCAATTTTGTAAAGCGTCTAAAGGACCACATTTATACCCAAAATACGTTGAAAAATTATCTGCTTTTTTTTCAAATTAAAAATTATAGAAAAATTCTAAAAATTATTTTAAAACTGCGCGTACAGGAATCGGATGAATATTTTAAACCGATATTTATTTATAATTTATTTTCAAGTCAAACAATTATAAAAATTCAAAAATCCATATAAAATCCATATCTAATTGTTTTAAAATCTTTATATATTAAATATTTCTTAAAGCAAATCTTTCAATTATAAAATTCATATTATAAAACATTTATGTATATAAATACAAAATATTATTATCTATAAATATAAAAACCATTATATAAAATTACAAAATCATTTTTATACAAAATCTTTAAAATAAGTCTTATACAAAATAAAGTTATTTATTTAACAAATAAAAGAGAATTTCAAATATTAAATCCTATTAATTCCAAATTATGTATTCAAAAAAAAAAAATCTCAAAATGCGTTATGAAATTCATATTTAAATTTAGAAAACTCTGGTTCGTTACATTCTCCCCCCCTTAAGACTTTTCGTCATCGAAAAGGAAGATAGTAAATTTTATTTATGGTTTTTAGAACAGATTCAAAACAACAGACTTAATTTAAAAGGTGGAACACACATATCATAGTCAATTCAAAATATCGTGTCATATCGATCTCTTAAGTTAGCATACAAAATGTATCTATCCCTACCTAAGTGCGTACTACGTATTTGGGTAGTCCAAAATACAGTCACCAAAGTGTATCTAGTTATCTGGTATTAGTCCCTCAAAACCATACCGGCCCAAAACATCTAAATGCATCTAGGCACTTAAGCCAACACAAGGTCTAAACTCATCGAAATCTGATGCATCTGATCCATCGTCGGATGGACCAGAGAAACTCATCTCCTCGGACTCCTTATCAGCAAATTCCTCCTCATCATAAGCAAAGAAATCATCATCATTAGAAATCTCCACCTCGTTCTCATGTACGATAGTGGATCCACCCTTATGAATCCATTTTTCTCATTACCCATAAATTCGTCTTCATCAGCCTCGTCCAAGGGCTGTTCTATATCCTCCATCTCCTCATCAAATTCATCATTTTCCACCACTGGAAGTGGGTCAACCTTGAATACAGGTTGCTCAATCTCTCATAAATCTGCTACATTATCATCATCATCTGCTACTACATCATCATTGTTTATTACGACGTCATCGTCATGCAGGGGTTGCTCCATAACCTTGTTAAATCCCTCGTCTCCTGTCTCTAGAAGTGGGTCGTCCTCAGCTACAACTGCCGACTGTCTTAACTCATGTAGCAATACATCAAACTGCTCAACTATTGTTGGGTCCAAATCTAAGTCAGGGTCCTCTAGTACTATGACCTGTCCTAATAACTTCTGGTCTCTCTCATTAAGGACCTATTGCCATAAATTTTTTTAATGTAGCCTTATCCATAACTGGGAAATCTCAACCTCAAAAATGGGTTGTTGCCTTAACCCCTCTCATCCTATCAGCAATCGTCGGGCCTGGGACATACTCACATATTGTCATAGGGTCGTCTTGCTGTGGGGTTGGGTCTATTCTTAACATATCAAAACAATGGTCAGAACTACTGTCCATATCGCTATCAAGGTACTTGGTTTGATCCTCAATCAGGGTGGAATCTCAATTTCCTTAATGGTTACTCGAGTTATTGGAATTAATGCTACCCCAAGGACGAAACTAAGCAAGATATGGTCGTACACTTAGCCGTTACCATCCTAAAATTGAAATTTTAAAGCTTATGGGTCATCCAAATCCCATATTTAAAACTCATCATTAACTTAACCAAGACGGTTCAAGTTAAGTGTTTATACCCAAATTTCTTTTCTCAAAGTTTCAAAGATTCGTTAAGGGTTTATTTATCAAACCAAAATCATATAAACGGTTAAGGGTCTAAATCGGGTCATCCTAATTCCTAACAAACCAATTCAGAAATCATTCTTATACAAAAATGGTTAATACTTTACTTAAGTTTTAATGCGATTCCAACATTTCCTTAACTACCATTTAAAGGATTTTATACTTAAGTTATCCAATTTCATACCAAACAAATCTTAATACTTAAGATCTTAAGTTCACAAATTTCATTAAAACACATTGATTTTAATAAGGAAAGACGCTCTCTCGAACGTAATACTCCGGAATCTCATTCTAGGGTATTTCTAACCCTATCTCGAATGAGATATTGTAACTCTGATGAGTTCTATCTTCTTGTTCAAATATGTCGTACCCCATAGCTTTGTATAGACCAAAGCTCTGATACCACTTGTAACGACCTGCCTTTTTGCCCGGTTCTTGCCGGTAATTAAACCAACTTAAACCGTTCATAAAGACGGATAGTTATGGGTACGTACATATTTGAACAAAATATAACAGAACTTTTTATTTCACAAAACAATATTACATCAGAGTTACAGGGAATATCAGAGTTACACACATATACACAGCGGAAGGTACATATAACTACACTCTCCGCGGAAGAACAAACCATAGTGGAAGCTTCAACTCTATCGTGGACTCCAACTCTAAAAGCGCTCTAAATTCTGTTCCAACGATCCATAGCTGCAAAACTAAACTACTGACTGCCCGCGTGAAAATTTGTGGGCACCCAGAGTTTAGAAAGGGAACAATAAACTCCAGGTCAGTCGTGGGACTGGTGTGAGAATTTGAAAACAGTTTTACTTTCATATAAAGGTAAATCACAGTCTATATCATATAGTACATAATGGTTTTATTTTTGTAAGTGTCAGTGCAAAGGCCTTACATGAATTTCAAAGAATGAGACTATTATAAGGCTCGCCCCAATACACCCCAAACAACAAATGTAAATGCAGTCGCACACGTGGACGAGTTTTAGCCTTATAAAAGCCAAATCATGATATATATCTACGTGTGAATTATTGATACTAGAACATTTTAAAACATTTCGCAAATAAATATATAAATCCTAGTAAGCATATTTCTATGCTTACATACATAGTTTACAATCAAATATCCGAAGGGTTCGTATTGGTTATTGGGTTTTCCAACATGACGGTTCCTGGCACGAAAGATCAATCGAGAACACGAGGCTAAGTACTCCCGGATAACATCCAGACATCGGACACCGAATACAAAGCCGAAGCATATAAATCTCCCGGGTGTTCGTCCAGACATCGGACCCCGTATATGCTTTATTTTCTCAGGTTCAGAGTAGATCTACCGCCGAAGCTTCGAATTTCACTAGAGGTTATGATATGTATACGATCAAACCGCCAGTTTCCCATCATTCGGGTTGCGAGGTTCGCGAGGTTTCGTTCCACAAAGCTACGCCCTTACACTAGACCATGCTTTGATCATTTCATCAACTGCAGCACTTCGCATGCCACACTGTCATTTCATAATTTACAACTGATAATCACTGATCAAATAGCTTTTTAGTCAAAAGAATAAATTCCCATCACCAAGCAACAATTCGTTCGGTAATAATCAGTTGTACACTATAAGATACAGT
This sequence comes from Allium sativum, assembly GCA_030737875.1. Taxonomy (NCBI): domain Eukaryota; kingdom Viridiplantae; phylum Streptophyta; class Magnoliopsida; order Asparagales; family Amaryllidaceae; genus Allium; species Allium sativum. The sequence continues at coordinate 92,842,976 of CM060914.1, read as the reverse complement.
GTCAGACACACATCCATACGAGTTCGTCCCGGGTTTGAACGAAACAAATCCGAAAGTTCTTCCCATACGTTCGTACTTTGTGCCACTTCGATAGTAGGGGCATCTCTCTACTGGGGCCAGCAGTAAAGAAACCAATCAGCAGTCAGCTCGTTCGATTGTGAAGAACCACGGTCTTCATTCGTCGTTTCCAAGTCTTGAATTTTCTTCATGCGTCGTATTACTACTTGGAATGGTTTTCGGATCCCTATCCGATCCCGGACTTTCCAAGTAATAAGCGTATTTTAAAATAATAGCTATGGACCACACGAGTTTCTCGATTCACATCTCTTTTCCAAATTGTCGTTTTATTTTGAATTATGGTTGGATTCAATTTCCGGAAAACCCGTTATCATCTTAACCCTTATTCTCAAAAATTCAACATTCAAATTCCAACCTTATATTTCAAGCAACTTCATTCATTCGTTGTTGTCGCGAAACTACCAAATCTTTATTTGGTTTAAACAATTTATTTTCAAATATAAGTTTAAATAGAAACTTATCGACTTATATTTGATATTGATTCACCAACTCAGGCAAACACCATCAGAATCTTGATATGGATATGTTTTGGATAGTTCTGATCGTATTTGTCTGCTCCGGTAACTCCATATCGAATATCCGACGACAAATTCTATTCAAACGCATTCCCTCTTCAATTCAAATCTTATTTCAAATTCCATATCATATATTTTAAATTCTCCCATATCTCATTTCTCATTTCAGATATCACATTCGTTTGTAAAGTTCACATTTTCCTATCGACGGGAAAATCTCTCGTAACCGTTTAATCAAAATACCATCGCGCTTTTGCTACGCACCCTGGTTTTGCGTATTCTCGTTTCAAACTAGTATCGTTTCACATATTACATAAAAATGTATTTCAAATTTCTTTGAAACCGAATTCTCAAGTATTAATTTGTTTTCAAATCTTCTTGCATACGACGGATTCAATAATTTAATTACTATGTAAGTTCATTTAACAAATGTAACATAGTATTTTTAAAAAAATCAAACTTGAGAATTTATTTGAAAAATCTTTTCAAATTATAATTTGATTCCAATTCCAAAATATTTTTCTCATTACCAAGTCAGTTCAACAATCATTACCAATTTTCATTTCAAATGAAATAGGACCTTATGTTTTCCAAATCTCGTTCCATTTCTTACAAATAATCAAAATCAAAATGAAATCCTTTATCGATTAAATTTCAAACCTGTTTCAATTTAAATAAACCATAAACAATGGAATTATTCCCGAAACCATTTTGTTTGAAATAAAATTTATATTCATGAATTGTCAATACATGATGTCTATAAATTCAAATAAAACTTTATTCTAAATTTAAACTGTTTCAAATTAAATTTTCAAAACATATTTTGAATTTATCGTCCGTCCGTCGGATCAGTTAGGGATAGCCAGGGAGAGCAGGAAACTATATTTCCAAACCCAAGCCTAGACACTATCCTTTCTGTCATCCTTGAACGTTATGGTATAGGTTATTATTATCATTTGAAACGTCATTAATGCTCGATATCCATTTAAAATATAAACCGTCTAAAATAAAATTTCTTACTCTAGTTTAAATCATGATTTCATTTAACGGAAAGGAGAATATGAATCGATTACCCATATGATTTCACAGCTACGGTGTAAGGGTGCATTCATGAAATCAGAACAAATAACATAACCGACAAACAAACACAACTTCATCCATCACAATCACAGCAAATTAAAATAATTAACTGTGCGCAGAGCGTTATTGTCAATAACGCTCAGTGTTCACGGTGTTTTAACAGCATAATCATTCATTGACCAGACAGTGACAATCATCCATAACACACATTATAATTAACACTAATTATAATTAACCGTAATGACTAAATTAAGAATAAATTTAAATTTAGAATTCTCACCAATATCGCTCTCCAGATCCTTCGCCGTTAAAGCTCATATCAACTGCAGCAACCACGGACGATCACGCATAAGCTTGCGGACCATGCTAATGTCACGTGTACTCCGTCAAGACTTATGTCAACTGCGAACCCAACCTCGGATGATCACGTATAATTTTCACGGACGACGCCACCGCCTTACGCACTATTTCTTTCTTTGCAAACCCAAAACGTTTGCATATATATATATATATATATATATATATATATATATATATATACATGTTTCCACACAACTCTTCACTTTTGTTTCATTTTTTTTTCTCTTCTTACATATTGGAAAGCACGGATGTGTTTTTGGTGAAACCACGCCCATGCATGCTTCCGCATGAAACATGCTTCACGTCCAGGCCATTTTGCCATTCGCTACTTCCATTTTTTTTTTTTCATATAAAAGGGTGGACTGTTTTGAAGTGCCGAGGGGTTTGCTGACAATATGGTGGTGGAGGACGTTAGTTTAGAAGAGGGGAAAGGAAGCTCTGGTAGTGCGGTAGCTTTGGAGAGATGGACAAAAAGGAAGAGGAAGCGAAAGGGGGAGAGAGAAGTGCGGTTTTAGAATAGAAGAGGAGAGGGACGTGATGTGAAGAATGGGAGGAAGAGAATGCGCAAGAGAAGGGAGAGCCTGTTGCTTTATATGTCTTATTTACAAAATTCAATTACATGCCTACTTCCACATACTAGGACACTTGGTACTATCACATAACTTGGCTACATGCATCTATACACGTCGGAGAACACATGGTATCATTTTACATCTCTTAATCGCATGCTTGCCAAATAATAATGTATTTGTTTAAATAAAAATATAATTTATGGTAACAATATTGTAACAACTATGTATGTAACTTATTTGTTCATATATGTGTTCGTTCAGCGTTAACAAATATTTGTGTACACTTCCAATTTTTGATTTTTAGAGTTATTTACCGTGAGTTGTACCGGAATAAGGCCATCATCATAAACAACGCTCTGATTTGAAAACAGCAATAAAACCGGTCTAATTGATCAATTTTGTAAAGCGTCTAAAGGACCACATTTATACCCAAAATACGTTGAAAAATTATCTGCTTTTTTTTCAAATTAAAAATTATAGAAAAATTCTAAAAATTATTTTAAAACTGCGCGTACAGGAATCGGATGAATATTTTAAACCGATATTTATTTATAATTTATTTTCAAGTCAAACAATTATAAAAATTCAAAAATCCATATAAAATCCATATCTAATTGTTTTAAAATCTTTATATATTAAATATTTCTTAAAGCAAATCTTTCAATTATAAAATTCATATTATAAAACATTTATGTATATAAATACAAAATATTATTATCTATAAATATAAAAACCATTATATAAAATTACAAAATCATTTTTATACAAAATCTTTAAAATAAGTCTTATACAAAATAAAGTTATTTATTTAACAAATAAAAGAGAATTTCAAATATTAAATCCTATTAATTCCAAATTATGTATTCAAAAAAAAAAAAAAATCTCAAAATGCGTTATGAAATTCATATTTAAATTTAGAAAATTCTGGTTCGTTACATTCTCCCCCCCTTAAGACTTTTCGTCCTCGAAAAGGAAGATAGTAAATTTTATTTATGGTTTTTAGAACAGATTCAAAACAACAGACTTAATTTAAAAGGTGGAACACACATATCATAGTCAATTCAAAATATCGTGTCATATCGATCTCTTAAGTTAGCATACAAAATGTATCTATCCCTACCTAAGTGCGTACTACGTATTTGGGTAGTCCAAAATACAGTCACCAAAGTGTATCTAGTTATCTGGTATTAGTCCCTCAAAACCATACCGGCCCAAAACATCTAAATGCATCTAGGCACTTAAGCCAACACAAGGTCTAAACTCATCGAAATCTGATGCATCTGATCCATCGTCGGATGGACCAGAGAAACTCATCTCCTCGGACTCCTTATCAGCAAATTCCTCCTCATCATAAGCAAAGAAATCATCATCATTAGAAATCTCCACCTCGTTCTCATGTACGATAGTGGATCCACCCTTATGAATCCATTTTTCTCATTACCCATAAATTCGTCTTCATCAGCCTCGTCCAAGGGCTGTTCTATATCCTCCATCTCCTCATCAAATTCATCATTTTCCACCACTGGAAGTGGGTCAACCTTGAATACAGGTTGCTCAATCTCTCATAAATCTGCTACATTATCATCATCATCTGCTACTACATCATCATTGTTTATTACGACGTCATCGTCATGCAGGGGTTGCTCCATAACCTTGTTAAATCCCTCGTCTCCTGTCTCTAGAAGTGGGTCGTCCTCAGCTACAACTGCCGACTGTCTTAACTCATGTAGCAATACATCAAACTGCTCAACTATTGTTGGGTCCAAATCTAAGTCAGGGTCCTCTAGTACTATGACCTGTCCTAATAACTTCTGGTCTCTCTCATCAAGGACCTATTGCCATAAATTTTTTTAATGTAGCCTTATCCATAACTGGGAAATCTCAACCTCAAAAATGGGTTGTTGCCTTAACCCCTCTCATCCTATCAGCAATCGTCGGGCCTGGGACATACTCACATATTGTCATAGGGTCGTCTTGCTGTGGGGTTGGGTCTATTCTTAACATATCAAAACAATGGTCAGAACTACTGTCCATATCGCTATCAAGGTACTTGGTTTGATCCTCAATCAGGGTGGAATCTCAATTTCCTTAATGGTTACTCGAGTTATTGGAATTAATGCTACCCCAAGGACGAAACTAAGCAAGATATGGTCGTACACTTAGCCGTTACCATCCTAAAATTGAAATTTTAAAGCTTATGGGTCATCCAAATCCCATATTTAAAACTCATCATTAACTTAACCAAGACGGTTCAAGTTAAGTGTTTATACCCAAATTTCTTTTCTCAAAGTTTCAAAGATTCGTTAAGGGTTTATTTATCAACCAAAATCATATAAACGGTTAAGGGTCTAAATCGGGTCATCCTAATTCCTAACAAACCAATTCAGAAATCATTCTTATACAAAAATGGTTAATACTTTACTTAAGTTTTAATGCGATTCCAACATTTCCTTAACTACCATTTAAAGGATTTTATACTTAAGTTATCCAATTTCATACCAAACAAATCTTAATATTTAAGATCTTAAGTTCACAAATTTCATTAAAACACATTGATTTTAATAAGGAAAGACGCTCTCTCGAACGTAATACTCCGGAATCTCATTCTAGGGTATTTCTAACCCTATCTCGAATGAGATATTGTAACTCTGATGAGTTCTATCTTCTTGTTCAAATATGTCGTACCCCATAGCTTTGTATAGACCAAAGCTCTGATACCACTTGTAACGACCTGCCTTTTTGCCCGGTTCTTGCCGGTAATTAAACCAACTTAAACCGTTCATAAAGACGGATAGTTATGGGTACGTACATATTTGAACAAAATATAACAGAACTTTTTATTTCACAAAACAATATTACATCAGAGTTACAGGGAATATCAGAGTTACACACATATACACAGCGGAAGGTACATATAACTACACTCTCCGCGGAAGAACAAACCATAGTGGAAGCTTCAACTCTATCGTGGACTCCAACTCTAAAAGCGCTCTAAATTCTGTTCCAACGATCCATAGCTGCAAAACTAAACTACTGACTGCCCGCGTGAAAATTTGTGGGCACCCAGAGTTTAGAAAGGGAACAATAAACTCCAGGTCAGTCGTGGGACTGGTGTGAGAATTTGAAAACAGTTTTACTTTCATATAAAGGTAAATCACAGTCTATATCATATAGTACATAATGGTTTTATTTTTGTAAGTGTCAGTGCAAAGGCCTTACATGAATTTCAAAGAATGAGACTATTATAAGGCTCGCCCCAATACACCCCAAACAACAAATGTAAATGCAGTCGCACACGTGGACGAGTTTTAGCCTTATAAAAGCCAAATCATGATATATATCTACGTGTGAATTATTGATACTAGAACATTTTAAAACATTTCGCAAATAAATATATAAATCCTAGTAAGCATATTTCTATGCTTACATACATAGTTTACAATCAAATATCCGAAGGGTTCGTATTGGTTATTGGGTTTTCCAACATGACGGTTCCTGGCACGAAAGATCAATCGAGAACACGAGGCTAAGTACTCCCGGATAACATCCAGACATCGGACACCGAATACAAAGCCGAAGCATATAAATCTCCCGGGTGTTCGTCCAGACATCGGACCCCGTATATGCTTTATTTTCTCAGGTTCAGAGTAGATCTACCGCCGAAGCTTCGAATTTCACTAGAGGTTATGATATGTATACGATCAAACTGCCAGTTTCCCATCATTCGGGTTGCGAGGTTCGCGAGGTTTCGTTCCACAAAGCTACGCCCTTACACTAGACCATGCTTTGATCATTTCATCAACTGCAGCACTTCGCATGCCACACTGTCATTTCATAATTTACAACTGATAATCACTGATCAAATAGCTTTTTAGTCAAAAGAATAAATTCCCATCACCAAGCAACAATTCGTTCGGTAATAATCAGTTGTACACTATAAGATACAGTGTCAGACACACATCCATACGAGTTCGTCCCGGGTTTGAAAGAAACAAATCCGAAAGTTCTTCCCATACGTTCGTACTTTGTGCCACTTCGATAGTAGGGGCATCTCTCTACTGGGGCCAGCAGTAAAGAAACCAATCAGCAGTCAGCTCGTTCGATTGTGAAGAACCACGGTCTTCATTCGTCGTTTCCAAGTCTTGAATTTTCTTCATGCGTCGTATTACTACTTGGAATGGTTTTCGGATCCCTATCCGATCCCGGACTTTCCAAGTAATAAGCGTATTTTAAAATAATAGCTATGGACCACACAAGTTTCTCGATTCACATCTCTTTTCCAAATTGTCGTTTTATTTTGAATTATGGTTGGATTCAATTTCCGAAAAACCCGTTATCATCTTAACCCTTATTCTCAAAAATTCAACATTCAAATTCCAACCTTATATTTCAAGCAACTTCATTCATTCGTTGTTGTCGCGAAACTACCAAATCTTTATTTGGTTTAAACAATTTATTTTCAAATATAAGTTTAAATAGAAACTTATCGACTTATATTTGATATTGATTCACCAACTCAGGCAAACACCATCAGAATCTTGATATGGATATGTTTTGGATAGTTCTGATCGTATTTGTCTGCTCCGGTAACTCCATATCGAATATCCGACGACAAATTCTATTCAAACGCATTCCCTCTTCAATTCAAATCTTATTTCAAATTCCATATCATATATTTTAAATTCTCCCATATCTCATTTCTCATTTCAGATATCACATTCGTTTGTAAAGTTCACATTTTCCTATCGACGGGAAAATCTCTCGTAACCGTTTAATCAAAATACCATCGCGCTTTTGCTACGCACCCTGGTTTTGCGTATTCTCGTTTCAAACTAGTATCGTTTCACATATTACATAAAAATGTATTTCAAATTTCTTTGAAACCGAATTCTCAAGTATTAATTTGTTTTCAAATCTTCTTGCATACGACGGATTCAATAATTTAATTACTATGTAAGTTCATTTAACAAATGTAACATAGTATTTTAAAAAAAATCAAACTTGAGAATTTATTTGAAAAATCTTTTCAAATTATAATTTGATTCCAATTCCAAAATATTTTTCTCATTACCAAGTCAGTTCAACAATAATTACCAATTTTCATTTCAAATGAAATAGGACCTTATGTTTTCCAAATCTCGTTCCATTTCTTACAAATAATCAAAATCAAAATGAAATCCTTTATCGATTAAATTTCAAACTTGTTTCAATTTAAATAAACCATAAACAATGGAATTATTCCCGAAACCATTTTGTTTGAAATAAAATTTATATTCATGAATTGTCAATACATGATGTCTATAAATTCAAATAAAACTTTATTCTAAATTTAAACTGTTTCAAATTAAATTTTCAAAACATATTTTGAATTTATCGTCCGTCCGTCGGATCAGTTAGGGATAGCCAGGGAGAGCAGGAAACTATATTTCCAAACCCAATCCTAGACACTATCCTTTCTGTCATCCTTGAATGTTATGGTATAGGTTATTATTATCATTTGAAACGTCATTAATGCTCGATATCCATTTAAAATATAAACCGTCTAAAATAAAATTTCTTACTCTAGTTTAAATCATGATTTCATTTAACGGAAAGGAGAATATGAATCGATTACCCATATGATTTCACAGCTACGGTGTAAGGGTGCATTCATGAAATCAGAACAAATAACATAACCGACAAACAAACACAACTTCATCCATCACAATCACAGCAAATTAAAATAATTAACTGTGCGCAGAGCGTTATTGTCAATAACGCTCAGTGTTCACGGTGTTTTAACAGCATAATCATTCATTGACCAGACAGTGACAATCATCCATAACACACATTATAATTAACACTAATTATAATTAACCGCAATGACTAAATTAAGAATAAATTTAAATTTAGAATTCTCACCAATATCGCTCTCCAGATCCTTCGCCGTTAAAGCTCATATCAACTGCAGCAACCACGGACGATCACGCATAAGCTTGCGGACCATGCTAATGTCACGTGTACTCCGTCAAGACTTATGTCAACTGCGAACCCAACCTCGGATGATCACGTATAATTTTCATGGACGACGCCACCGCCTTACGCACTATTTCTTTCTTTGCAAACCCAAAACGTTTGCATATATATATATACATGTTTCCACACAACTCTTCACTTTTGTTTCATTTTTTTTTCTCTTCTTATATATTGGAAAGCACGGATGTGTTTTTGGTGAAACCACGCCCATGCATGCTTCCGCATGAAACATGCTTCACGTCCAGGCCATTTTGCCATTCGCTACTTCCATTTTTTTTTTCATATAAAAGGGTGGACTGTTTTGAAGTGCCGAGGGGTTTGCTGACAATATGGTGGTGGAGGACGTTAGTTTAGAAGAGGGGAAAGGAAGCTCTGGTAGTGCGGTAGCTTTGGAGAGATGGACAAAAAGGAAGAGGAAGCGAAAGGGGGAGAGAGAAGTGCGGTTTTAGAATAGAAGAGGAGAGGGACGTGATGTGAAGAATGGGAGGAAGAGAATGCGCAAGAGAAGGGAGAGGCTGTTGCTTTATTTGTCTTATTTACAAAATTCAATTACATGCCTACTTCTACATACTAGGACACTTGGTACTATCACATAACTTGGCTACATGCATCTATACACGTCAGAGAACACATGGTATCATTTTACATCTCTTAATCGCATGCTTGCCAAATAATAATGTATTTGTTTAAATAAAAATATAATTTATGGTAACAATATTGTAACAACTATGTATGTAACTTATTTGTTCATATATGTGTTCGTTCAGCGTTAACAAATATTTGTGTACACTTCCAATTTTTGATTTTTAGAGTTATTTACCGTGAGTTGTACCGGAATAAGGCCATCATCATAAACAACAACACGCTCTGATTTGAAAACAGCAATAAAACCGGTCTAATTGATCAATTTTGTAAAGCGTCTAAAGGACCACATTTATACCCAAAATACGTTGAAAAATTATCTGCTTATTTTTCAAATTAAAAATTATAGAAAAATTCTAAAAATTATTTTAAAACTGCGCGTACAGGAATCGGATGAATATTTTAAACCGATATTTATTTATAATTTATTTTCAAGTCAAACAATTATAAAAATTCAAAAATCCATATAAAATCCATATCTAATTATTTTAAAATCTTTATATATTAAATATTTCTTAAAGCAAATCTTTCAATTATAAATTTCATATTATAAAACATTTATATATATAAATACAAAATATTATTATCTATAAATATAAAAACCATTATATAAAATTACAAAATCATTTTTATACAAAATCTTTAAAATAAGTCTTATACAAAATAAAGTTATTTATTTAACAAATAAAAGAGAATTTCAAATATTAAATCCTATTAATTCCAAATTATGTATTCAAAAAAAAAAAATCTCAAAATGCGTTATGAAATTCATATTTAAATTTAGAAAATTCTGGTTCGTTACAATTACCATCGTGATTTGAACTCAATGGTTTACCCTTATGATTTGGATTGATGGACGCAGTCGACCAGTATAGGTTACAATCAACCAGAAATGATAAACTGGTAGAATCCTACTCTGGCATTGCCTCATGTTCCTTGTCATATTATATCCTTATATGAGTCCACTACGATTTTTGTTTGTATTGTACCTATAAGGGATCTTCTGACGAATGCCAGTTTACAGTGGTGTTTATGGTTGCTATAGAGACTACATGCATATGAAATGTGTTAAGAGAGAATATAGGTAACACCTTAATGCTATTTTCAAAATTTTACTTCATTGATAAACGTTATATATACAACGTATCTTATTATGTATAGATAGTTTAAAGAATCCTTAGAAGATGGAAAAATTCGTAACATCTCTTAAGTTAGTATGCATTCTCTTTTGTTGATTTACATGAGATTGTTAGTTCTAACACATGTAATGTGTTTTTCCATTGTGCCCAGGTTAATCTGAGTAATACAGCTGAGGAGTGTTTGTCCGAAGATTAAGGCATTGTTGAATACTCTATCTTTATTTTATTTTTATTTATTTCATCATTTAACATAATTATGCAATTTTCTGAACTTTTGTTATCTCTAGTTGTTTATTTCATAAAATAAATTGTAAACTTGTGTAATGGGTTCATGAACAACTTATGTACTTATTTCTACAACAATATTCCAAGTTGTATTTTTTCCACTTCTTTGCTTCTATGATTGATTCTATTTATGTCCCATTGATTATCCGTCATTTTAAGCAAGTTACGTTGCTTAAAATCGTGAGTTGTTATAGACCGAGAGTAATATCATTGGACTTGGTTGGTCGAATCAAATGGATATTGTATCTTCTGACTTAATATATTGTTTGTTTATGTTGTTAGTAATCTAGAGTTGCAATATTGTAATATTATATGCTATTTTGACTAATGTAAAGGCAACTTGCAACTTTATAATTTTAGACAAGAGTGTATTTGACATTTTATTATATGTTTTTTTATGTTATGTTTGTATAAGTTTGCAACTCTGATGTACTACTATATTTTGACAAAAATAATGGGTAATTGGTTAACCATTTACATATTAACAGTTAACTAAACAGTTACCCGATAATGTTTTGATTGTTACCGGTGGTTAAGCACATTTAAAATGATTGGTTTAGTCCGTATGGTCAACCAACATTGGCCGAATGATGGTTAATCAATTTGCATTTTAGTTTTAGGCAATTTCGAATATTAACCGATCGAATCGGTTTAATCATGCCCACCCTTAATAATAGAATCAATATGAGTACATATTGGATTTTCTTTGTTTTGACATATTATTTGATTATACTAAATACTTAATCTGATTTGGACTGAATTAGGACTTGATTGGTTTGTATGACATTTTTCATTAGACTATAATTTGGTGTAAAGGTATCGTACTTAATTATCAGGATTTGATATGTCTCAATCACATTTTTTAATTTATTTTTCCTTTACTTCATTCCTATATAGTGTTTTACTTCGTAGGAGTTAATTTCATTCGTTGCTTAAAATTCGGATTATAGTTGATTGTTTTTTATTGGTGGCAAAGGGGAAAAATATATAAAATACTAGACATAAATTAAAGGAGAGTTTTGCTATGCCAAAGAATAAATTAAGGAGAAGTTTTTACTCACTGGAGTTTTATTATATTTTATTTACAAAAGTTGTCATCATGGAAAATGAGGAGATTGTTAGTAACTTAGATATTGGATTTGATGACAATAACTTTCAGAAGCAATATAAAATATATGTGCTAACATTTTATTAAGATATATATAGTGTATAGCGTCTGATATTAAATGGGTGTTGACTAAGACGACTGTATAATATGAAGTTAAGATTTTCAAGATGATAACATAGAGACTCAAGAGTTGAAGAATAAACACTCATGAATATTGAAGAGTTTAAGAAAGCAAGATATCCCAGGCGAGTTACTAAGTGTTAGATTTTATGTTAAAACTGAGAATGAGCTATGGATCGAGTAATACAGAAATGTGCCAATGCGGAAGTGTATATGATAATAAATAATAGTAGCAGTAGAGAATATAAAATCAATAAAGTAAAACGACACCAGATATTTTTACACTGGTTCAAAGTTCTGTCCTAGGTCCAGTCCCAGACTCCTTCTGGAATTTCAACTAAACAATAACCTTCACTTAACCCGGAGGAATAGGTAATACAACACATGAGCAGCAGAACAGGACCTGAGCAGCAGAACAGGATTTCGCCTCAACAGCCGAAGAGGACTTTGTATGCCAGAGTAGCAAAATAGGAATTTTACCAGTACGAAAGGTAACTGACTCTTTTTATTCTTAATAACACAGATATGTCACTTTACATTACACCTTTCCTATAATATTCTCCTTGATAACACATAGTGTTTAATATATGTAGAATTAAGGAAAAAAGCATTTATTTATAATCACAAAATAGTTAAAATGAGATCAAGAGAGAATGTATATAAAATGCTTTATATAATTAGAAAATGTAAGATTAGAATCGAGTAAGTTTAGTGATTTGAAACAATTGAATTTGGAATTAATTTATAGAGTGTAAAAGGTTTCTTTTATTCGTGAAAGATTTTGATCAAAAGATACAGATGCAACACTTTGATTAAAAATTTGTCTCTTTAAAAGTTTGCAACCTTTCAGTTGAGCTGGCTGAAAATAAATTTCAATTCGCTAAAAAACAGTTAGTTTTTTAAAATAGTTGTGCACATACGTAAGGCACATGAATCTTTTGGTTGAACTGTAGATCTAACCGGTTGAATATTCATATGGTTTTATGAATATTCAGCAACCAACTGGTTATATCTATGATTCAACTGGCTGTTTGCACATGTTTCTTTATGCATATGCATAGCTTAATACTTATAATTATAAACAATGTATTTTTCTATATATTTCAGTAGAGATTTTAACAAGAATTCTAACTATAATACTGACTCGAATACAACATAAAATGTTAGTATTCAATATTGTCGATATATGATTGTCACAATCAAAATATCATAAAATAGTGGTTCTATCAATCTCCTCTTTTTTGATGATGATAACTATACATGACAAGCACATATATATGAAATAAATTTTTGATAAATTATATTTCTATGTCTATTTCTATTTACTTAGCCTATGCTCCCTTTGTCTATATGTTATTTTTCTCCCCTTTTGTCATTAAAAAAAGAAGTTAGATCCCACAAAAATAAATGTTCGACAAGCATGTAAGCATTTGACATCTATATAATAAAATCCCTTTGGTGGACAAACCATGAGACAAAGAGCGGCTGAGATTCATATTTAGTTTACTTATCGAGCGGCTCAGATGTATTCACGTGTTCTTATTCTTCCCACGATCTACTTCTCTCCCTTCTCAGATCCGTATTGCTCCTTGTATGATCCATCTTCCCTTCTACTTTGTTCCTGCTGATCTCATTTCTCTTCAAAAATACATTACGATTTATTTACTCCACTTCCTCCAATCGCAACTACATCACATCCCCACGATTGTGACTCCCTTTAAAGCCATGGAATCTTTTGATGACAAAATCAGAAAATCACGCAAAATCCCCAATTTTGACGCTGTTGGATCTGAAAAAATAATCAGTCGAGTTTACAGTTAGTTGCTGCCCTAAATTTCAACGTCTTAGTAGGTAATCAAACCATGGATCCTTTTATTTACGTTTTGATCTTCTCCTACTCTCATTTAATTTGTACAATTTCAATTTTGGAATGGCCAGGTTTATCCCTTGACAAAATGGGTTTCACCTCAGGTTTGTCTCCGTTTACGGTTACTATTTGATGTAAGAACATAAATCTCTACTACGATGTTTATAGATCACATTTATTTTGATTTTACAGAACATTAATCTCTTCTTTTTGGATTCGGGAAGGCGATTAACTTTCTAAGCTCTTTTCATAAAACTTTGATCAGAAAGTTACTTTTTATCTATTTTAATGTACGTTTTATCTTCCTAAATGCTAACCTCTGTATGAAAACCGATCATGAAAGACTTAAAGAAATGGCAGTGCAGCCAGTATGATTTGACATGATCACGTGCAGTGCTAAAAAGTATAAAGTCGGATCTGCAAACAAACTAATTAAATGAGTTTTAAGGTCAATAAAGATACATTATCATATTGTTAGTTTTGGGACTGCAAATTTGTGATAGAGGCCCATTTGGGATGCAAACTCTCCAACATATTTCTAAACAATTTTACCTTGAATTGAAGTGAAGACAGAAGGCAATTCCTGCTGAGACGTAGACTTGAATCTTATTAATATATTTAACTGTATTATATTATGAATTTGTGAAATTTGGATGTTTTTCTAGATAAAAACAACTTAAATTTAATTGACACTTCTCTTATTAAATTATTAACTTGGCCCTTACTTCTGTTTATTTAAATCCAGATGGAGTTGGTCAATCATTCACCAAAAAGTGGTTGAGGCCATCGTACACCTTTTCCAATTTTATAACTTATACATTGTTGTGCTATAATTCATATGGAATGAATGTGACCTAACTCTGCTTTTTTTAATGTCTCACTTTACAGTTTCACTCTTCTAAAACTTTTCATGCGTAGAAATGAAGTTTCATTGAGTACTTTTGATAGTTTCAGGTTGCTTAAGGAGACAGGTGAATCCTTATTTGAAAATTTTATTTCATTTTTTCTTTAATACAAGAGAAAACAAATAGGATATAGTATTCAGGAGAATGTTTAGCCACATAATGGATAAGAATTTTAATAAATCACATTGACTTCATCATCTCATGTTTTATTTTACGTCATTTGTAATCCAACATACATACTTTAAAGTTTCATGTGACCAAAAATTAAATCCTGCCTTTTCATATGTATAATAATGATGTAGACAAGATAGAAGATAAGTAAATGACTCAAACAAACCTTCGTCATTGCCATGGCCATAGGCAACTGCATAATATTTAAATTGTACAAAAATTTCACATTAAAATGATATGGTCACTGTATTTTATATTTTTTGAGATTAAATTACCCATTGCTTATTAAGGATCTAATGGACCTTTTTTTGTTTATTTCAAGGTTGTGGCAGAAAGCAATGGGAAGGTGGCTGCAGGCAGAAGAAAGAATAAATCCAGTTTAAAATTATAATGGTGGAAGAAATGGAGAGTGGAGGAAGAAGGGAAGAATAGGAAGGGGAACACGTTTTCCAGTTATGTGGGCTGAGGAGATAGTGGAAGATCGTGAGAAGGAAATTGGTTTTTCACATTTCCACGTTCTTCCAACTCCACAAAAACCTTTGGCCTCCTTTCCCAATTTTTATGTCTGTTCTCCTGAACAGTGATTTCGATCAAGTGACCCAATCGAAAATCGAGATGAAAAGTACTACATCGTTTGTCTATCTTCCTCAATTTGAAATCTAATAAAATCGTTACTGAACATGTTAGATCTTGGGCCACTTCCCTCTGTTGATTTCTTCCTCAAATCATCCCATCACGTTACTAATTTCAGTTTTCTCTTTCACTACATGAATCGAGCAACCTCTCATGGCTCTGACTTCACTACTTTTCTTGCCAATGTCGCCATTAGGTACTGATTCTTTTTCTTCTTTTCATTATTTGGTTCTTTTCGTAATTTGCTACTTTTGGATCAGCTTCTTTAGTCACAGGCGAAGAAATTCACCCATTAAATATCGTATGCCCAGAGCATTCTGTATGTTCAAGTATTGTGTTATTTCATTACAATGCTGGGTCATTTGCATACATGTACTCTAAGTCAGTGTGCTAAGTGTAATTTGCAATGAGATGGAGTATTTAAGGTAAATGGTGAGGGTTTTTTTTTTTGTTGCATGACTAACACGGTGATGTCTTGGATTGGGAGTTTGCAGAGTTCATTAGAAGATGAAGCTAATGTTTTATTAGATCCAAATGCACTGAGCGATGATGGGACTATTGTGCTCAATGTTGCTTCTGTTAGTGAAGATAGGAAATACTTAGCGTATGGATTGAGTTCAAGTGGAAGTGATTGGGTAACTATTAAGGTGATGATCTTAGATCTATGAATTATAGTTTACACTTTACAGGTATGTTCATGCACATGATGTACTATTTGTTTTTATCATAGCATATATATCACTCAGGCAGATTAACGAGTCGGATAAAAATTTGCAACTCTACATAAATTTTATATTGACCATGGTCATATTCTTTTTTAACTGTAAAAAAAGGTGTAATTTTATAGTCGAATGGAGCTCATGAATCTAAGTTACATCTAACAAAATTTTACTACTTTATTATACTACCACTGAACTACTTATATCATTCAATGATAACCAATAGTTAATCTTTTTAGGGAATTTCTGGCAAAAACACTTGCAATATTTCAAAGTAAGTGAAATCTCCTTTTTGATAACCTTATAAATTACACCTCAATTTATAAAACGTTCAAGGTTTATGGGGAAAAGTTGAAATTCAATATGCAATGCCATTAATTTTTTGAATTTTTTTTTCTTTGCATACATTCTATACCTGAAAATAACATAAATAAATCCCACTGATGAAAAAGGTTTCAACTCAACATTTGTGAATGTTTGCAGGAATCCTACAAATAATTGTGGAATAAACCGAAAATATTGGCAATAAACACTGGAGAAATTTGTTTTCTTTAAGCTTGTATGAAGTTGCAATTTAGCGTAGATTTAATTGGTGAAAAAATGAATATTTTTTCATGATAAATGGATATTTACTTCATGATAATAATTATATGCCAGTAATTTATAATTGATTTTTGAGAGGGGCATCTTTGTAACAACAACAAAAAAACATTATTATTTTTATAAAAGGGAAGAAAATCGTTCTTATTTTTATTAATGTGCCAAGATTGAATGCTATTTTAGATCCCTATAGCATTTTTTTTTTTACTTTTGATGTGTGAACTGTTTATAGCTGTGCATTTTTTTTATCAATAATCTCTGTAATTTGAATTTGTTTATGAATCCTTCAATTTATATGTGTGAATATCTTTGCAATACTGTTGTTGTATGTGTATACTTGCGCAACTGTGGCAAATTTGTAAATATGATTTTTTAATGTTTACCAAATGCTTTAGGAATCAATTATTAATATTTAGTTTCTTCGAGCAGCTAAATTTCTTATGCATAAAATGCAAATTCTATTTTGTTTTTTGGGCCTGTTTGTGGTTCATATAAAATGGGATGAAATAGGGGAAATAATCGCTAGAAACATTGGAAACCCGATAATATATTTGTCAAAACATTGTGTTATGTATTCAAATTTTATTTTAGAAAACAAAAGGCACATTATATTGTAATTTATGCGTCCTATGTTTAACAATCGTATGACAAATTATTGTCCTTGGTTTGTTTATTTTGCACCAAATGTTATGTTACATTTATAAAACTTTAGCTTACTGTAGTGCCTAATGTTCTTTTTCCACGTTTTCATTCACATTAAAGATATCCTCACTTAATGAAATAAGCAAATTGTTAGTGGGGAATCACGCCCGGTTAAATAAGCAAATTGTATGGTACCTTTCTTTCCTTCCTTTTTATTTTCTTTTTTGAATTACAGTGTATGTGTGCGCGTTAGCTTAATTCTAGGAAAAGCATTTCAAGCAGTGCAAAAATTGGAAGTTCATGTATCATTAACTTTTGTTTTCTTATATATTTTTCTTCACATTCAATTTATATGTTTGGCTCAACATTTTGATTATTCAGATATTGATTTAGACATGATATAGTCAGTGGTACCATCTGACAGCAGAGTCATGAAAACATGGAAAGCAAAATATTCTAGTTTTAATCTTATTTCTTGGATTCAAGATCAGCTATCATTTCACCTAGAAGTATGCCAATGAGACATCCATGTTCAGAAGTTCACATGTTGAGAGGAATGGTATATGGGCTGTAGCCTCTATACATACGAGTTAATGAATGTTTGAACTGAAGTCTATCATGGAAAAAGGATATAAAAAACTTTTTAACCAATATATGTTTTGTTATTTTTTTTGTATTTGGTTTCGGTTGTTTGCTTTCTCTGTAATGTTCAATGTTCTTTATACTTCATTTCAGTTATTAGTTGTCTTTCAAATGTTGTATGTATATACTCTCTTCATGCTACATTACCATATTCCCCTTTAATACTTTCAATATTATTTCATTTCTCATGTTTTGTCATTGGTACACATTACCGGTGTATGTTTAGTGATCAAATCATTCAACATATGTCATTTGTGTCCATGAAGAAAGTCAAGCAAAATTTTAATTTGTGTCATTGGGACGGGCTACATATATCACATACATTATATTCTTGCTATTGCACAATATGATCTCACCGCTTATTAATGAATACAAACTAAAACACTCAAAAGTCTATGCTTCCGTGCATCGCACGGGTTTCCACTCGTTATATATAAGATTAGTCTTAATATATAAATATGTATGTATATCCACTGTTTGAGATCTCAAAAATATCGCCCGATATCTCCTCTGAGATCTCTTTTTAGGCTTCTCCCGAAATGAAACAACAAATCTCACTGTAAATCTCGTTTCGAATATATCGTCCGAGATATTGCAATATCGAACAATATATCAATTGAGACGAGGTACTGAGATATCACCCGAAATCTTGGTTTTCTAGTTAAAATATAAACTTGAGCCTAAATTGAAACAATAATTAAGAAAAATCAAATCCAGCCTCAATAATATTCCTTTATTTTACATTTTACATGTTAAATGAGCATATCATATATTGATATTTGTTTACAATGCTTATGTTTTACGTATTCGTCATTTTTTACTAGCATGTTACTTATGAAATTATGTATTTTATGTTCTACTTATGTTGAATTGTATTATGTTTTAAGTTGTAAGCATTAATCTATTCGTATTTTGTTATTTTTTTATTTCATGCATATTATGATTTATGAGTATGATTTTTTTTTTCATAAATTAAGAACGATGAGATGATTTTGTAATTCAAGTTTTATTTACTATTTTTATAATGGTATTCATGAAAATTAAGCATATTCACTTATTAACACATCATGTACCCTGAGATTGTTCCGATATGAGCTTTTAGACCCGAGATGGAAATCCGAAACCAACATCCGAGTTACACACATCTCACCCGAGATCTCCCTTGATACTAGATCAAGTCTCTGAAATCCCCGAGACGAAACGCGACCAATATCCGAGATTTAAAATCATGTGTATATCATGTATGACATTGAAGCATATAAACTAATATGTATGCATGTGTGCAGTACATAGGAATTTAAATTTGAACATGTATAAACTTATTAGCACTTAATCATTTATGCATACATCATGATTAGTCATATAAACATATGATATATGTATTAAATCATGGTTTAGACAACTATAAATGAATTACCGTAACCAGAAAGCATATATGACAATGAAAGTTACATGACAATGAGATGTATGTAATTTTGATATGCATGTAGTAACATGACTCGGTAATTATTATGTAAGAAATAATATGACATTGAAACATGTGGACTTATTGAAACATACTAAGGCATTTTAGATAAAAATAAACACTTTCTTCTCTCTAATTTTTTTTTACTTCTCCTAATGAAATGATCTCCTCGTGTTCATATTATTGTATTTTATCTCCCCTTTTTAATTAACAAAAAGGAGATGAATATTAATAGGAGCAATATAAGGTTTTAACATGTGGAGAATAGAGTTGGATTTGAAAATGGGATACAAAATATAAGTTTACCAGATTCTCCAATTATTCCTTCATTTTTAGCTCTATTTCCAAAGATTTATAAATACCGAAATAACCTCCCCTTCGTTTGTGGTCATATACTTGCAAAAATATGATATATAAATATATATATATACACACTTTAGTACCCACTTCCTATGTTAGGGTCTAGGGTTACATGGAAAGTAGCCATACCCAAGAGGGTTTGATGGAACCTTTTGAAAATAAAATATTTGTTATTAACTACCATATAAAATTAATCATTGATGTATCTTTCTCTATTTTTCCAATTAACAGAAATTCAAATACATAGATTATTTCTATTTGTATTTCATATCAATAATTTTGTGCTTTTAGATATATCATAAATATTTCTAACCATAGAAGTCCTCGAATTTCTAATACAAGCTCTTCTAAGGTGTTTTCAAAATTTTTAATTTGTTTAAACACAATTTTATTTTCCTCTTAAAAATTGGAAATTTCTTGCTCAAAATCTTTTAACTTAGCTAAAACAATTGCATTAACTTTATTAAAGTTTTACAATCTTTTAATAATTCTTCATGAGCTAACAAAAGATCTTTATATAATGAATCTACACATACCAATTTAGATATGAGTTTAGTGATAAAACATTTGCTTGCTTTCCCTTTCGATTCTACTTTGGTTCTCTTCGTCTTTCTCTTGCCTTGATCAGATCTCTTAATAGACATTTATTCTAAGATATTATTATGATCTCTATAATCTCAGGGTCAGATACTAAATGCATGCTAGCTATGGATCGAGTAATACAGAAATATACTAATGCAGAAGTGTATATGATAATAATGAATAATAATAATTGTAGAGAATATAAAAGCAATAAAGTAAATTGACACTAGATATTTTGATATTGGTTCGGAGCTCTGTCCTATGTCCAATCCCACTCCTTCCGGAACTTCGACTAAACAACAACCCTCATTTAACCTGGAGGTATAGGTATCACAACTTGAGCATTAGAATAGGATTTATCCTCAGAAGCCGAAGAGGAATTTGACGTGCTTGAGTAGCGGAACATGACTTTTACCAATACAGAAACTAATTGAATCTTTATGTTCTTGAAAGCATGGATATGTCACTTCATAGTACATCATTCCTATAATCTTCTCCTTGAAAATATATAGTGTTTCATCCATGAACAATTGAAGAAGAAAGTGATTATTTACTATCAAAGAATATTTGAAATGAGATCACGAAAGAATATATATAGAATTCTTTATAGAATTTGAAAATATAAGATTAGAATCAAGCATGGTTAGTGAGTTGAAATAATTGATTCTGAAATTAATTTATAAACTATAAAAAGTTGCTTTTACTCGTAAAAGGTTTTGATCAAAAGATATAGACATAACCCTCTGATTAAAAAGTTATGTCTTATTAAAAGTCACAACCCTTCTATTCGTCTGGCTAAAAATAAATTTTAGTTGGCTGAAAAATATTTAGTTCTTTAAAATAGTTGTACACATACTCAAGGCAGAAGAATCACCAGGTAAATTTTAGATATAGCCAACTGAATATTCATATGGTTTAATGAATATTCACCAACTGGTCGACTGATCTATAATTCCGCTGGTTGTTTGTCTATGCCTCTTTGTGCATATGCACAACCAAATATTTATAATATAAACAACTTATTTTGCTATATATCAGGAGAGATTTTAACAAGAATTCTAACTATAACATTGATTCGAATACAACATAAAATATAACAATTAATCCTATCTTTAAATCTTCTTGTATTTAAACCATAATCTTCAATATTTCCTTGCAATGTAACAACCCAGGTTTTCAGGTTCTTGGGTTAACCAAACCATTATGTGTTTTTTGTATTTTAATCTGAGAAGAATGAAATACGAGCTTGGAAGCCGACCTTGTATATTATTTTAAGTCAGAAGTAATGAATTTAGGGCTTTTAAAAATTAATATGTTTAAAATAAAATATATGTTCATAGTCTAATAAGTAACCTATTCCTATATGTGATTACAAATCATTTACTTTTGATTTTAGTGAATATTGAAAATATACAATATTGATGAGGAATAAATATAAAAATAAATAAATATTTATGATATATTGTTTATTGAAATAAATATTAAAATATTAAATTGTGCTTTCAGTTATAAGAAGTAAATTCTTGTCCAAATAAAAGAGAATCGCGTTTCGAACTTGGTTGGAAGATTAAAATGATAATATAAAGTTTAATTTGTTGATTGTTGTTAATAAGTAAAACTGTAGTTTTACTTGTGATAATACTATTAAAAAGAATTAGTGATTTAACGGAGTTATTGACAAATAAAATGCAAAAATGATTGTGAATCAATAATTGAGGTTTTGAAATATTTATTCGAGTTATTTGATTTAATTCATTAAATCAATAAAGTGTGTAAACTATGTGTTGAAATGTAAATATGTTTCACAGATTAAATAATTATGGAATAAACAAATATGTATTGGTAATTTTTGTCAATTTTTTTATTTAAACATTGTTTTGGTATTTTAGAGTTTTATTGTAGTGTGTGTGTGTGTGTGTGTTGTTATTGTTGTTTGTAAATTAAACACAAGTTGGTATCGTGTGTGTTAAGTGGTTTAATTGTGTATTATTAAAGTTGTAATGATGTAGTTAAGCTTAAATTGTTTAAATAATTAACACTTTGGCTACTTGGGTTATCTAGCCCATTTTCCTCCTTATCACTTCTTAAAAGAAATATATGACACTTTTTCCTTGCCCTTTTTTCCTCCTTCTGATGAATGTGTAAAATCTATGGCTTCTTAGCCTCAAATTCACAAAAAATCCAAGCACTTGAAATTAAGGATTTTTTTACAATCCTCCTCCCTCACGAGTTCTACTTATTAGTCCAAGCATTATTTGTGATTTGAAAAAGGGAGGTTATTGTTAATTCTCAAGAACTTTGCACGATACTGTATCATTCTTCTTGATGTTCTGAGAGCCTCAAGCTACCATCTTGCAAGCCTAAAACAATGGAAATCACTTCTAATCCAATCAAGGTTAGCGTGCACTCCAATATTCTAGTTCACCAGTTTTTTGTGATCTATAGCCTTTATGTTATGAACGTAGTTTTCATCTTTCTGTTGTTTAATTTGTTTCTGGGCTGAAAACACAGCCAAAACCCATTTTTGAGTCATTGTAACTTCTTTATATATGGGTATTTTATGAAGAATCCTTTTGAATGTTGTAGTAGAATGTTTGATGATTGTGTCTGCAAAATTTTAGCTTAATCAACGCCATTAGGGAGCCATAATATGACCCGAAAGTCGAGGTTTCATCGTTCTGTCAATCTGGTGCAGGTCCCGTATTGTTAGTCGACCCACTTTGCACCTGGGTCGACCTCAGGGTTGACCACCTTGGTATTGGGTTGACCCATCTTGAGAAAATAGCATAGGAAGCTCAACTTTGTCTCTTGTTAGTTCTGTAGCTTCTGGCTGAAAATAGTACCTAGTTCCGTATTTTGGGTGTTGTGTCTCCTTTGTTCATGATCCATTTTGTATGTTTTTTTTGCGTTTTAGAGCTTGAAACTTTGTCTCCATGCCTGTAGGTCCATCCGAGGTTGTTTGGTCATTCAAAGCAGGTCTCCTATTTGGACCTGTAAGTGGTTTTTTACCAGGCCAGAATTATGGCATGAGTCCAAGTTTGAGGCTTCGTATCTTCTTCATGCGATGTTGGAATTGAGTGATTCCTTTTACACTTGAAAGACATGTGATCCTAGTTTGCACAAATTATATCTTAGATCAATCAGACATCGTTTGGTCATTCAGAATCTATTTGAAATTAGCAACCAGAATGGATTTTTGTGTGCATTTTTGTACCTTGATACTTGTTTCTATGTGGTTTTCTGTGGTTTTATTACTGGATTTACTACCTTATTTACTTGAGTAGCCATGTTTATATTTAGCTAATCTGAACCATTGATTTTTGAAAATTTATAATGATATATTATTGAGATTCTTGAGGAACTTTTGATGATAGTGAGCACACATGCACGTTTTTAAAACTAGTCTTCTGGTATATGTATAATTATCGATTTCTAATAGTTTTGAGACACAAATGAGTTTATGATTTTGGGTTTGATATGACCTCAAAACACTACTATAAGTTATATTTTCCAAATATAAGGATTTAAAGAAGAAAACAACCTATTTCCAAGGAATTTTTTATAAGTCATTTAGATAAATAAAATAATTTATTATATACCATCCATGCATATTGCAACACTTCGAGATAGTATGTGGTGATTGAATAATGTCTTAAACCCCACGGTATGGGATGTGGCGATATATGGTTTTATTCAATCCTAGTTACGTCGAATTGAAGTAAAAATCTTAGTGTTTTCTAGCAACCTCTTTGATCCTTTTTGACATCCAGTGTTGTTATTTCTTGTGGTTTTTATGTTCTACCATAACATCTGTGATCCTTTTTTATATTCAATGGTTTGTGATTTCTTATGCTTTCAGTGTTGTGTAATGTGAAGATGACTTACAGTGTGTAAATGATTAAGTGATAATGTGTGGTATGGGACACATGATTATTGCTTTTGGATCTACGGTCCTGTGACACATTCTGTGGAAAAAGCTAGTAGTAGACCCTCGAGTCGTCCGTGTTAGGCTTTCGAGTCATCCGTGCTAGACCTTCGGGTCGTCCATGTTAGGCTTTTGAGACATCTATGTTAGACCTTCGAGTCATCCGTGTTAGGCTTCGAGCCATCCGTGTTAGACCTTCAGGGAATCTATAATATATAGGGTACTCACTCTGTGAATAGTAGGACAATCTATGGCTTTAAGCCAATCTATGCAATAGCACGTGTTGGCATAGCCTCAGCTTCCCAATCGGTAATGGATCCTTAATTCGTGTTTCTGTGTTTTGCGTTCATCACTGTTTCCACCTCAGTAAGTAATATTACTCTTTGGGGGTGATTTCATTAGTGCTTTTAAACTCTTAATAGAGTTTCAGTGATGCAATAACTTTGAGTTTTATTGATTTTGTGTTCCAGTGATTCTGTTATTCCATGTTTAGGGATTCAGTGATTTCGTAAACTAGTGGATTTTATTATTTCATCTTGCGATTTCCATAATTTCAAAGTTTTTCTTTTATGTTATGTGATTCCAAGTGTTATTTACCCTAATCATGAAGGTTGGGTAATTCATGCTAAAGCAATGTTTAAATGCACTTTTTTGTTATTCGCTTTTACTACCTTGTTCTAACCCTACGGACTTATAAATACATATTCGTAGTCCTAGGTGTGCGACATTCCATTCTGATTTAAAGGAAATCATTGTATCTGAATTCTCGTGTAAAGCCATGTCTTGAGACTTCGGGAATTTTATCTATCTGATATTTAATTCACCTTATCATTGACTTGCAAACTAGATTAACCTATGTGTGTGTTAATGCGTGAGTCAGACCGAGTTGTTTCTGGTTTAGTAGCTGTTGATTCATGGTTTGCTGGGTATAACTTGGACTATCTTTAAAGGCCTTTTTTCTTTAAGTTGCACATTAGTATATTTGTGTCATTATTGAGTTGTACGATTTGTCTGTGATGTCTTCGTGTTGTATATTCATTTGAGATGTAACACATGTATAAGTTTTAATTATGTGGTTGAATTTATGTGCAACTGGTCTGTGATCTGTGACTGTAATTTATCGTATACTGCTCTTAAATGATCCTAGTCATCGCAGTTTCTTATTAGGAATGTTGGGTATGTTGATCCACTTGTGATAAGAAAATAAAATTCACTCACCCAATCGACATAAACAACATTTAACTATTTACGGATGGTTGCCTCTAACTAGCCTATTCTCTGCTTTAATAGATGTCATTACTCCCTTATGCTCTTTATTTGGGTGGGTCTAGGGGTGGGGAGTTACAGTTCATATCAGAGTAGGGGTTCAAAAAAAAAATACAATAAAACACATAATAGAGCCAGAAGAGATCATATTTTATAATGTGAAAGGATAACATGTGTGTTTAATATTTTCTTCCAATCGTTAACCTTGTCCCAAGATTTTTATCTATCAAGTTTTATGAACCAATCTTCTGGAGTACAGTCGGAATATACCATAACCCTTAGAAATTTATGTGTGGTGTCTTATTTTTTGTATCTTATCTTGATGGAATTTTATCCCTTGTCCTTCTTGGTGCTTAATCTTGGGTTTAAATTTTAAGAAAACTTGAACCCGTCCATTTGGAGCTTGTGTTAGGCATTGTTACAAATATTAGGATGGGTTAGTGAATTAAATCCAAAATGATTTAAAAAGTAGAACCTTATGTTGAGATGATTTGGTGTTAAATTGAAACTAAATCGGAGTTGCACAGCAGAAGCAAGTGATTGTTTTGGTTGTGCGGAGTTTAATCAAACAATAATTGGGAATAAGGGACATTTGAGTGTAGTCAAAAATTAATTACCATGTGTATATAAATTAAGTAAACGGTTGTGAAGGGCAGCGTGGGTTGTCCTTATTAATTGTAATACGAAATAATAAAAATAAAGATTATGAGAAATAAAAATCTAGCGATTTCTTTTGTGTTGTCCGTTGGGTCCTTTAAGGAATTCCGATTGACATCTTAATCAACGACACCGATACGATATCTTAAACACCTTGACCGGACAATCGAGCGCAATAATTTGTGGTTTCAATAATAAGATTTTAGGAAGTAGTAAATGGATAGTTCATGGGAATAATGTTAAAAAACCACATTGCTAGTGATATTAAAGTTAAATGGCAAGGAGATGGCGATCTTGTGTCGACATCGCAACCACATAATGGGATTAATGGCAATAAGTTGTTGGTTTAATACAATTCGAATTGAATCAAGGAATTATGTAAGTGGAAAACTGGTTTTTTACATTATAAGGAGATCTAATGATGGGGTTTTGATAATTAAAAGTGTTTTGAAAATCTAAAACAATGTTGAGCATAAGCGATACTTTAGAATACTCACCCCAAAATTGAGCTAAGAATTGTTTATTGCCATAGAAGTAGTGACATGGAATAGTGAATTGTTAAGCTACTTGAAGTTGCAATTGAGTTAGCAGCCATCATCTTTAGAAAATATATAAGAAGGAAATAGCATGGCAACGTTTCTATTTTAACTGAAATCCAATGGGATGAGTGTGTATTCTAAACAATCAGCTTTGTGAAAAATAGTTTGTATGTTCTGAGATTTTGCGATATGATAGTTGGGCTGGAAACTTAAATTTGCGTAAGGGGTAAGCATTTAATTTTATAAATTTTAATGAAATAATTATTGGTGTGGTGTAAAAGTTTGAGAACTTTGTAGCCTTTGGTATAATCTAAAATTTTCTTTGCGGATAAATGAAGAATGAACTAATTTAAATAAAAATTATTTTGGTGCCGTCTTAAGTGAACTGCGGTGACACAATTCGTTTAAGGAGGGAAGTTTGTTACCACCCGGGTTTTTGGGTTCTCGAGTTAAACAGACCTTTATGGGTTTTCTGTATTTTAATCCGAGAAGAATGAAATACGAGTTTGGAACCCGAACTCATATATTATTTTAAGTCAGAAGCAATAAATTTAGGGATTTTAAAAACTAATATGTTTGGAAAAATTATATGTTCCTAATCTAATAAGTAATTTATTCCAATATGTGTTTACAAATCATTACTTATCATTTTAGTAAATAATGAAAATATACAATATTGATGAGGAAATATTAAAAAAATCAATATTTATGATAAATTGTTGGTTGAAATAACTATTGAAATATTAAATTTTGCTTTTAATTATAAGAAGTAATTTCTGTCCAAATAAAAGAGAATTGTGTTTTGAACTTGGTTAGTAGGTTTAAAATGATAATATAAAACTGAATTTGTTGATTGTAATAAGTAAATATGTAGTTTTCTTATTACAATACTATTAACTACAATTAGTGATTTTAGGGAGTTATTGACAAACAAAAAACGCGAATAATGATTGTGAATCAATAATTGAGATTTTGAAATATTTATTTGAGTTAATTGATTTAATTCATTAAATCAATAAAGCGTGTAAACATTGTGTTGAAATGTAAATATGTTTCAAAAATTAAATAATTATAGAACAAACATATTTTTATTTGTAATTTGTGTCAAAAAATTTATTTAAACATTGTTTTGGTGTTTTATTATGGTGTGTGTTGTTGTTATTTGTAAGTTAAGCGCAAGTTGGTATGGGGTTTAATTGAGTATTATTAAAGTTGTAATGATGTAGTTAAGCTTAATTTTTTTAACAAATAAACACTTGGGCCACTAGGGTTTTTATCCCATTTCCTTCCTTACCACTTTTGAAAAGAAATAATACAACACATTTTCCTTATCTCTTCTTTCTCCTGCTGAAAGTTTCCCTATGTGAAATCTATGGCTTTTTAGCCCTCAAATTCACCAAAAATCTAAGTTAATCTGAAACACCCCACCTCCGTTAAGGTCACTCACAAAGGGAATGCCTTAACTTTGGTGGAGGTTTATAAGTAAAATCCCAGGTAAACACAAGACAGATATAAATACACATATTTTAAACAGCGGAAACCAAACAGACTTTTATTTCATCAATATGTGTTCCAACAAAGCATTTCCATAGTTGTTTCAAAATACTTCCAACATTACAACCTCATAACTGTCTTGATTATTAAGGAAGCATAAAACATGAATAAAGTAACAAAAATCCCCATAGTGACATCCAAAGCCATAGTCCGAGCAAAAGAGATCGAAACCATACATCTACGGTCTTGAAGCTTGCAAAGAGTCTGACTAAGCTGGGTTCTTTCCTCCCTGTGGACCGGGGGGGGGGGGGGGGACGAAAGAAAAGAAGACGGAAAGAAAATAGGGTCAGACATAAAGCCTGAGTAAATCTAGTAACTCTTCAGTATGTGAATAGGAAAAGGGGCATGATAGATATAAACTGAAAACAGTAAAGTATCACAAACTAAGGGAGTGTAGTTTAGAATCGAATGTACTATCGCAGCCACACTATATCTCTGCACCTACTTGAGCTTTATTCTAACTGGCACCCCATGCTGAGGGTGAAGTGATCCCATTTCTAAAGATGCACCCTATACTGAGGGTGAAGTGATTCCGTTTCTAAAGATCGGCTCCTAATCGCATAAACATATGTGTCATAAGGTCCCCAAGAACTGTAGATACCTATGCCGGTCCCACCATGCGGTGTATCAAGACCCATGGTGGCGGCCCCGACACAAACCTTAGAATACATAGGTTATACTACTGGTGCCCCAGTGCCCTGTTTGTCTGCTCTGGAGTGTGTGCACGCCCGCACCCCGTTAGAACCAACACAGTGCACCCACCGCCGTCATATTGACCACTTACAATCAGCCTAGTAATCGTGCCCCACCCTGCCTAGTTTCAGGGTACCATGATACCTAACTCGGGTTACTGTAGAAATGGGTCCCTCGTTACTAGGGTTTTCTAGTCAAACATGTTAAGTGGTTAAGTGTCTGTATTTACCTAATCTCACCCATAAATTCTTGTTAACATGTTGAATTTGGTTAAGTGTTTTTAGTTGACTTAACCCTACCATCTGTCCTTAGCCTCTTAGAGCACCTGACCACTCACATTAGACAGATATTGCTACGGTTATTGGATGTGCCGGTTGGTTCCGGGCAGGTTTACACCGTAGCTCAGTCAAACCTCGGGTCCTTATTGAGCTCCATGCTTAACCACCCACATTGGATAAGTATTGTTGTGACTACTGGCCAGCCGGGCGGGTCCGGGCAGGTTTACGTCACAACTCAATCCAACCTCGGGTTAAGCATATCGTGTTTTCTAAATTTACATATTTTATCACTTCTCAATTATATGTAAATGTCATGTCCTTTATTCTTGGGTATAACAATTTATACCGCTTAAATGTCATTGTCGTTGGCATGTGCCAAACATGCCAACATATATTTTTCATGTTTTACACCCAACGTTATTACCCCCGTTTGTACGTTCGCAACATTATAACAAATGTTGGAAAGACACAATTTAGCCCAACTTTATAAACGTGAGAAAAAGGGGAAATCAAGAACATGTACTATTTCACAATACATAAAGGTGTGTGGCGCATGAACTTGCAATTTAGCGATTCAACTAACATAAATTATGGGTCATGTGAACTTGCATTCAAATCAAAGTATAACTAAGTAGGTGACATATGAAATGGCATAGTTTAGGCTTATACAAACTTGGGTTAAACATGTTTAACTTGGCATAATGTCAAACACAAAATTAACATGTTATATAATCACCAAAATGTCCAATTTTTAACAACTAATCATATAGCCTATTTCAACATGAAACTTGCATAGTTTATGTAACCCAAACGTTACTTAACATAGATCCAATTATACTTGCAAATTAACATAAGAATGTGTTCATAGGTTTCGGGTCATGTAGGCAGAAAAGGTCTCAAGTCTAGAACATGTTTACATAAGCCTTAATTTAGACTTGGAGAATGTATATAGTCCATGCCATCAACATAAACATAAAGGGATCCAATTCTAGTTTTTGCCACAAACTTGCAAGTGCCATTATTTTCATATACAATTGTCCAATAGGCTTGCATCAATCAATTTAGGCCACAAATATCAATATACAAGTTATAACAGAATCATTACAATACACAGAATTTATAAAATAACACAATTCTATTTTCATTTACATCGAATCCCGTACTAGTTTTATTCATATTCTGAAAGGTCACTATAGTTACAACGAATGCAAAATCTTGAATTCTGGATTCTGAATTCTGAATTCTGAAATTGAGGTGCGTTCCTTTGGGTAGACTAACATTGCGTTGATTAATTTGATTAAGCTTTATTCTTCTTCTTAATTTGATTCGTCTCTAAGCTCCTCTGTCTTGATGGCTACGCTCAATTCCTTCCTGGCATCATGACGACTCCAATCTTATTTTTTTTGTGAGTTTATTTTGAGACTTAGGGTGTATATATAGAGTTTTAAATTGTTTTGAGCCGTCAGATGAAGACAGGAGGAATCTAGACCATACAAAGTTCAAAGAGCCAATAAAGAGGTGACATGTCAGCCCTAATGACACACCGAGGCATAGAAATTCGAGCCAGACCCAGACCCAGCCAGCCAGGTCGACCAGGTAGGTCGACTGGCAGGTCGACACTATAGTCGACCTGGGGTGACCAGGTCGACACCATGGTCGACCCTATGGTCGACCTGGTCCCTAGGCGGGAAGTTTCCCACCCAGCCCAGTTTGAACCTGTTTTTCGAATTTTTAATTTAAAATCAAGCTATTTGAATTTTAAATTTTATTCTTAAACTTCCGAAGGTCATAACTTCTTCATATGGAGTCCGATTCACGCAAACTCGGACTCTATCTCAAGTAGAATTTCGAGACGAACGCAATGGCGTAACCCATTTCCCTTAATTGTTTCATTTAGAATTAATTACACTTTTATTTGTGAAGTTTAACGTTATAGAATTCGCGGGGTGTTACATTTTCCCCCCTTAAAAGGATTTCGTCCCCGAAACCTTCAAGTTAGGAAGAATGTATATCCTACCATCCAATCGTCCATATACTCAACCAACAAACACAGGCATCCACTGTCCTAAAAAGACTTCTAATGCTTCATGATCATGTGCATAGTGTGTGTACATGTCCTTATCTAATGCAGAAATCAGGCGGTCTACTGATTCGGTTGACCTCCTTAATGCGAATCATGTAAGTGTCATGAATCCATTATGTTTGCAAATTTTTCCTACTCATAATTCTACATGAGTGCACAACTATTCATACAAATGCGACAACCATATGACAGCATATCAAGTTTCAACCATATACAAATGAGAACACATATATGCATATGCAATATGAAGTGACTGAGCCGATCTAAAACCTAGGGTGTGTGTGTATATGCATCCACGAGCAACCACTAGCACTCACTAGCAACCATTTGCAGCCATCATCCATAACATGTTTTCAAATACATGTTTGCATCCATTTGTTTTCTACCTAAGGAGTTAAGAAAAGGACCGAGGAGAAATACCTAAAGAGATAGATAAAGCATAACTTAAGGAAAAAGAGAGATCAAAGATGTACCCTTAAAAATAAAAGGGTAGGCAGCGCATATTCTGTCCTCAGTTTCCCAAGTCGCGTCTTCCTCGGCGTCGCTCCACTGGACTTTAACGAGTTTGACTTCGCGGTTGCGTAGCTTTTTCACTTCAGTTCCTAAGATGCGGGTTGGAACTCTCCTCACAGTTGCTTCATGTTCCACTTCGGCTTCTTCTAGAATGCTAGGTTCCACCACTTCCGCAGACTCATGCAAACACTTCTGGAGGTGAGAAACATGAAAGACATTGTGAACTCCGGCCAGTCTCTCGGGTAGCTCTAATCTGTAGGCCATCTTCCCAACCTTCTCGATGATAGGAAACAGCCCTACAAATCTTGGTCCTAACTTTCCTATGGATCCAAAGCGAATGACGTTCCTTAAAGGAGATACCTTAAGGAAAACCCTGTCCCCAACCTCAAACTCAAGGTCGGTCCTTCTTTTGTCGGCGTAGGATTTTTGTCTGTCTTGGGCTGTCTTTATCCTTCTCCGTATCAAGTCCACTTTCTCTGAAGTCTCTCGAATCATGTCCGGCCCAAGTATAAGCTTATCTGTAGACTCCCACCAACAAGTTGGTGATTTGCATGGTCTTCCATACAAGGCCTTGAAGGGCGCCATACCGATGGTAGCTTGGTAGCTGTTGTTGTAGGAAAATTCCACTAAAGGAAGGTGATCCTCCCATGTCCCTCCAAAGTCAAGAACGCAAAGTCTCAAAAGATCCTCTAAAACTGTATTCACCCTTTCTGTCTAGCCATCTGTTTGGGGGTGATAGGCCGTGCTCAAACATAACTGTGTGCCTACAGCTTCTTGCAGACTCCTCCAAAACTCGCTTGTGAAGATAGGGTCTCGGTCACTAACGATGCTGGAGGGTATCCCATGGAGTCGAACTATTTCCTTGAGATAAAGAGATGCTAAAGATGAGGCAGTCCTTCTACTTTTAACGTGTATAAAGTGGGCGCTTTTAGTAAGCCTATCCACTATTACCCAAATGTTAGTATTGCCTCTTCTAGACCTAGGCAGCCCATCAACGAAGTCCATTGAAATGCTATCCCACTTCCACTATGGGACTTCTAAAGGATGAAGTAGTCCTCCAGGCTTTTTCTGTTCGCCTTGACCTGTTGGCAGGTCATGCACTATAAAAACGAAATATGCCACGTCCTGCTTCATGCCGCTCCAAAAGAAAGTTCTTTTAATATCCTTGTACATCTTATCGCCGCCAGGGTGTATAGTCATCTTGGAATGATGCGCTTCCTCAATAACCTTCTTTGTCAACTCCCTTGTTTGTGGGACGCATAATCTCCCATCTCACCTCAGCCAACCCTTATCATTGATGGTGTATCTATTGAGGTGACTAGAAGTCTCACCCTTAATAAGTTTATCAATCACATCAACAAGCTGAGGGTCTTCACGTTGTGCATGTAATGACCCGAATTGGCAGAGGTATTATAATTAATTTATTTAATTATATAAATAGTAATATAGCGAATTAAATGGTCGTGGAATTAAATAATGATGAATACTTAATTAAAATAATATTTAATTATGAAATAATTAGAATTGGCTGAAATGGCGATATGGTATGAATGGGATCATCTGTGATATTTAATTCTGTTTAGAATTGAATTAGAATAACGAATAAATTTAAATAACGACAGTTTGAACATATAATTATATTATAATTAAAAATCGAGCTTGAAATGGTGCTGTAGTTCGTTATTTGGCGATTCGAAATTCAACTGAATGTACAAGATTCGTTTTTAATCAGATTTCTGTGAAACAAGAAACGTGTGGAGCTGGTGGAGTATATCTCTCTAATGGAAGATAAAAATCGGGATTTCGTCATGTAGATTTTGATTTATGTCCAAATCAAATTTTAAAATAGTCGTTATAGAATCGTTTATCGACCATAACGGCTTATTTGAGTATATTTAAATATCGGCTCGAATTAGGGTAGGGTTCTTTTGAGACATAGCGATAATTTAATTTTTAGAATTTTTTTGTAATTTTTAATTAATTAAATAATCAACTTTTTATTTGGAGTATTTTGCACCCTTAATCAGCGATTTTGGGATTTCACAAAATGAGTCAAACTACCAGTATTATTATATTTTTGGGATCGTGGTGCATTGATCGTCACAATTGTGTAGTTGATCCAGTCGATAGCAGTTCGTAATTAACAAAGTTTTGTAAAATGAGTTGACCAAATTCTTTTAAACTCAAAACAAATATCCTAGCTAATGAGTGAACCAAAACAAAAACACCCGCCCTCTTTCTCAGCCACCAATGATATCTAACCTTGTTTATCTATAAATAACCCATTATAACGTTCTAAAACCTAATCAACTCATCCTTTGGTCAAAGGAGAAACAAGCCATCGGTTTCCCTTTTCCATTTCTTCAGGAAACCAAGTTCGTGAATTTAAAAATCCAAGATCAAATCCAATAAAAATCCTTAAATCCTCTAACATACAAATTCGATTTGCCATAGGGGTTCTCTTCATTCTCCTACCCATTTTGAGCTGTTCGATTTCACTGGGTTGAGCACGGTCGGAACTAGGGTTCCACCTTTTGAAAATACGAAACAGTATTCGTTGAAGTGAGATTCATTTTTGGATTTAGGGTTTAAAACCGAAGGTGTTGGCATGATTTTGTGGGGTTCGGTTGTATTTTGGGTTTGGTGATGTCGAGTACGACAGGTTCCGACGTGGTTTTGGGTGAGCTCGAGAATGGTACTTCGGTGTTGGGGATGTCGAGTACGAGAAGAGGAGTGAAATGAAGTTGGTTTAAGGTTAAATGGTGAAGTAATGATGTGGGATTGTGAAGGGAAGGATCGGTCTGGTGTTTACTGTAATGGAGCTGGGATTGGTATGTTTCGGTATTAAGGAAGATGAAGGGAAGTTGGGCCGGGTTGACAAGGTTTGGCTCGATAAGAAAATAAATGGTTAAAGTTTATTTTTATTTAATGGTGTATTAAAATTCAAGTGACGATAACTTCCTCATATATTATCGAAATTCAGCGAAACAAGATCCGACAGGATCGTATGGACGGACACTACCCAATGGAACTGACCGGATGTGGACTGGAGCTAGTTTGAATTTACGGCAAAATAAATTGTTTGATTCAAATCAAACAAACAGTTTATCGTTCTTTAACGATGAACTGCCAATGTGAGTAAATCTCACTAATTCTGAACAGTTTATAATTTCATGTTGTATTTTTAGAACTGTTAGATATTGGATGATTGACTGTGTGTTGACTGTTGATTGAACTGCTAGTCAGTTAGTTGAGTTTCTATATTGATTCCGTTTAACTGAATATATCATACTGAAATGAAAGTGATGTTATATTATATTGTTTAACATCCGTGGATGTAGGAAGACTGGTTGGAGGAATCCAACTGGATTCCTCAACATTTATTTTACTGTTTTTCATATATTGTGATATATGATGTGTTATATAATATGTTATGGATTATGTGTGTGGGAATGATGTTGATCATTGTTATTCAATATTTTAAATATCATTAGAGACCCTGGGATGTAAAAAGAATTTTTTCAATGTATATTGATATAAAGGGATTTTATAAAATCAACCGATTTTATAAAAGGAAATATTTCGAAAGTAAATAAAAGGGAAAAATGTTTTTTTAAAAAGAATATAGTTTTATAAACAGGGAAATCATTTGTAAAGTGAAGAACTGTTACTAAAAGTAAATCTTTATCAACGAATAGTTTAATCGAGTTAAAAGGGGTTAATCGATGTTAGTTTAATCGGAAGGAGTTAATCGACGTTAGTTAAATCAAAAGGAGTTAATCGATGTTAGTTTAATCGATTTGAGTTAAAGTAAAAGGAGTTAATCGAATATAGTTATTCGAATAGAAAGTAAAAGGAGATAATCGAATATAGTTTATTCGAATAGAAAGTAAAATGAGTTAATCAAATATAGTTATTCGAAGAAAGTAAAAGGAGTTATCGAATATAGTTAATCGAAAGGAGTTAAGTGAAATGAGTAGATCAATAGCGCTAGTCAAATAGGGTTAATCCAATAATGTTAGTCCAATAGAGTTAATTTATAAGGGTTAATCAAATAGAGTTAAGTGAAAAGAGTCAATCGAATATAGCTATTCGATGGAGGGTTAAGTAAGGAAGTTAGTAAAAGGAATATAAAGTGAACTTTGCCTATTTCAAAGTTAGAAATGTTGTTCAGTTAAGGTCTGAGAGGTAGTTCTACCCCAACTTGATTGGCTTCGTTTTTAACTAAGGAATAGTTAAGGTTCGGTAGTAAAGGAAATGGTTTGAGTTGGCATCGCGATGGTTTGTTTAAACATCTGTCTAAGCCCAATGAAGAAGCTTTGGAAATGTTTTCCAAATAAGAAACCAGAAATGTTTTCTAATAAAGAAAACAAGAAATGGAAATGTTTTCCATTGTTAATAACGTATATTTTCCATATTTAGAAAATAAGAAATATTGAATATAGGGAAACAGGAGATAAGTAAATTAATGAACTAAAGAGATAAATATTGAATGATGTTTGATCGATATAAATTTCCATTTGGAAATAATATCGTTGGTTGCACACCTGTTTTTCTTCGATAGTTAAATCACAGACTATCGAAGTTTTGACCATTTTAACGTTGTTAATATGGAGAGACCGGTTGGATTATTATCCAAAGAACTACTCTGTATTGGCATAAGCGTTACGAATCATATATGCCATAGGAAATTGAAGACGGAGTTATGCAAGGGCTATCCTGTTTACCGAATAGTGCCTTCGGTTCATCCTGTTTCTGGATGACTTGTATGGACGGATGTCTGACACAGTATTTCCAGAAGATCACGTATATTGATTTCTCCAACCGTACCAAGAGTGGAAGAGGAGAAGGAAACTTTTTTTAGCTAGCACATAATGTATTGTTGAGGACGTCAATCAGTGATTTGAGGGATTTGATGATGTCGCATTCAAAGTGAATCTGGTGTGATGATAAAGCGTAGCTTCTAGCCTCACATCCGGCAAATGACAGAAATCGGGCTGGCAGCATGGCTAAGTCGGTCGCACCGAAGTAGGGTGTATAATCACCGGATCTAGAGTTTCATTTACTTCTAAAAATCTATTGTTGATGCTGTCCCATTCGGGAAACGGTTGCTGATCCCAACCATTGGTGATATACATTCGATATGCTCAAGTGAAATGAGTGGTCGGTCATGTGTGGCCGGGTTGCAAGACGTTCTTGTTGAACCCAGTGTATTCCTCTCTAGAGGTACACTAGCGAAAGGTGGTTCCATACCTTGTCATATTTGGAAATCCATTACCCAATACGTGCTTGTAGTTTTGATTGTATACTATATATGTAGAACGTGAGATGAAAGCGTTTCCGCTAGATGATTATTATATTGTGTTGATAGACATTATTATAATATCAAAGGGTTTTGAATATAAAGATATTTGGTTTCTCATAAGGGAAAAACCTGTTCCGTTATACGGCGTGGTCTTATGAGATATCTGACATAGAAATGTGTTTATTTTTATGCTCATATCTTATCTTTATTGTAAATAAATAAATATTACTTTGGGTATTTTCGTGTGTTTTCCCAGGTTGTTAAATAAATGTCTCCTTCATTCAATTAAGGACCAATTGCATAGGAAATGCTACTTCTTGGAATCAACAAATTTTCAATCATAAAGGAAGTTGTAACACACTGGTAAAGCCTGGAAATTTGGACAGAGTGTTCTGAGTTCAGTCACCGTCAAAGCCCTATTTTTTTTGCTGAAGTAAAGAATATATACATTGCCTCCGTCGCTTTGAAGAATAAAGAGACTAGTGTTATATTATATATATATATATATATGTATGTATGTATGTATGTATATAACATATGCACTAAGATTTGAAGAGCTAAACATTTTCTTCTCAAAGAAATCAATTGAAAATCTTGCATATTTACTTGCCATTAAGGAGAAGACTTGACATATATTTACCAGAATGCAACTCAATCAAATGCCACATGTCAGCAATCAAGGAGGGAGAATCTTAATAGAATATCTCAAATCTATATCCATATCTCTTTTATTTGTAAATAGAATATCTCGAGAGATATTTCTTGGCCCAAAAGTCACATAGGATGGAGGCTACATCCCCTATAAATACCCATTGTATTCATTGTAAACAGGAGTCCCTTCTTTTATAATTCTTCTGCCATTAACAACGTTCTTCTCTTTATTTCTCTGCAATTTTCTAATTTCTTAGCAATTAGTGTTGTCTACAGGATTAGATTCGGTAGAGCGTTAATTGTATTTTTCACTTATTTTCCTTAGCGATTGACCGTCTGATTAAATTCAGCGGTAATCCTAATTTTTATTTTCTGTTCGTTTAATTCTGTTCTGCAATTTTATTTCCATTGGTCTATTTTATCTTTAATCGTTGAATTTATTACAGATCCGTTTAGATTCGAATCTGAAGTGAATTTAATTGCATCTTTTATTTGTAGTTTCAATTTTTATTTTGTTTTGCAAAATCAACCTCCAAGCTTTGCTTGACTCGCCCAAGAGATTAAATAAATAATTTGATTTTAATTACACCTCCATGTGTTCGACCTGTATGCTACACACCTGTATGCTTGTAGAATTTAATTAAAAATTCACGCTTTTCTGATTCATAGGAAAGCGACGATCAAGTTTTTGGCGCCGTTGCTGGGGAGGTAACGATTAAATTTTATTATTTATTTAAATTCTGATTCGTGTTAGTTTTGTTTTATTTATTTTTTATTTTTATTTTTGTTTGATTTTGTTTTAAAAAAAAATCTTACCAAATTTTTCATTATTTCTTTTCCTTTTCTTTAATCAGTTTTCTTCCAATATTTACATTTCTTTCCTTCCATTTTCCTTCCTAATTTCTACACATTTGATTCCTTTCTTCTTTTAACAATTCTTCTATAAAAAAATAAAAATAATTACAGCAATTCCTTTCCTATTATCTTGCTTCAGTCCAAACATTCCCTTTCATATTCACCACGTCTCCATCCCCTTCATCATTTCCTCCATCAACAGTCGGCAGAACCATCATCACAATACCATTCATCCACAAACAAGCTATATTTCTAGTCCACTACTCTCCCACTGCCATCACAAATCCATATCCACGTTCATCCTCATTAGACAACCTATCACAAACCAAACGCCCTTTCCAAAATACCAGAATGTCACAAACCACTACTGCATCCTCATACCACAGATCAAGAACCTCACCTTCAACCCACTCTTCACGCCTAAATCCATCCCGGCAATGGAACCACAAAAACTTGATCGTCGCTTTCCTATGAATCAGAAAAGTGCGAATTTTAAATTAAATTCTGCAAGCATACAGGTGTGTAGCATACAGGTCGAACATAGGGAGGTGTAATTAAAATCAAATTATTTATTTAATCTCTTGGGCGAGTTAGACGAAGCTTGGAGGTTGATTTTGCAAAACAAAATAAAAACTGAAACTACAAATAAAGGATGCAATTAAATTCACTTCAGAATCGAATCTAATCGGATCTGTAATAAATTCAATGATTAAAGATAAAATAGAACAATGGAAATAAAATTGCAGAACAGAATTAAACGAACAGAAAATAAAAATTAGGATTACCGCTAAATCTAATCAGACGGTCAATCGCTAAGGAAAATAAGTGAAAAATACAATTAACGCTCTACCGAATCTAATCGTGTAGACAACACTAATTGCTAAGAAATTAGAAAATTGCAGAGAAATAAAGAGAAGAACATTGTTAATGGCAGAAGAATTACAAAAGAAGGGACTCCTGTTTACAATGAATACAATGGGTATTTATAGGGGATGTAGCCTCCATCCTATGTGACTTTTGGGCCAAGAAATATCTCTCGAGATATTCTATTTACAAATAAAAGAGATATGGATATAGATTTGAGATATTCCATTAAGATTCTCCCTCCTTGATTGCTGACATGTGGCATTTGATTGAGTTGCATTCTGGTAAATATATGTCAAGTCTTCTCCTCAATGGCAAGTAAATATGCAAGATTTTCAATTGATTTCTTTGAGAAGAAAATGTCTAGCTCTTCAAATCTTAGTGCATATGTTATATACATACATACATACATACATATATATATATATATATATATATATATAATATAACACTAGTCTCTTTATTCTTCAAAGCGATGGAGGCAATGTATATGTTCTTTACTTCAACAAAAAAATAGGGCTTTGACGGTGACTGAACTCAGAACACTCTGTCCAAATTTCCAGGCTTTACCAGTATGCTACAGCTTCCTTTATGATTGAAAATTTGTTGATTCCAAGAAGTAGCATTTCCTATGCAATTGGTCTTTAATTGAATGAAGGAGACATTTATTTAACAACCTGTGAAAACACATGAAAATACCCAAAGTAATAATTATTTATTTACAATAAAGATAGGATATGAGCGTAAAAATAAACACATTTCTATGTCAATCAAATACCACCACACTTATCTTTTACTCATCCTCGAGTAAAAAAAGAAATGAAAAACTAAACTAGATAGGTCACACTTTCGTAGGAAACACGATTGCATTGAGCGTATGCAACAACCCATTAAACCTCTAGGTGTCCCTAGTAGGACGAGTGGTGTCTCGTGAGGGTTTTCAGCGGATACTACTCACAAAATCCAAATGCAGTATGCTATGATTCTAATGAAATTACATGAATGCAATGGACATATGCAAAATAAAAACAAAAAATGAAAACAAGACTTGTTTTAGGAAAGTGGTACAACAAATTAAGTTAACAATTTCTAGTTAGTTGATTTTATTTTAGATACCTCAACTTGTCACAAATTTTCAATATAAATCAAGTTTTCAAATGTTAAATTTCAGTTTGGCCAGCTGGTTCAGTTGATAACATAGTGCATCCATGAAATAAATTCTTAGTTTGTTTGGCACAGTTTGTAAAGTGGTATTCTAATTTTCTCATGTATGGCTAGTCAAATCAATAAGGTCAAGAAGTGTTTGGGCATCATCGCTTATTATTTATTCTATAAAATTTTAAAATTTATGATTAAGTACAAACACCTAACTTAGAAGACCAAGGTTTACCACCCATGCACTGCCTCGCGGACTAACGGAGAGTGGGTAAGGAGCTTGGCGGATTGTGCAGGCCGACTTTGACTTTGTCAACAACGTGTCCGTAATCCTTATGTGTCCAATCTCATAAAATGAGACCAAGATATTCCAACGCTGACTTTGTCAACAACATGTCGGATAGAGCTTGGCGGGTTTGCACATCAACGCTTGATATACAAGCAATGTTTGATACCCTTGGATTACTATTATTATTATTGAAATTATAAGCACAAAAGAGAGTTACGTGAATTCAACTTAACACAACTTTGTTTTAAAGATTCAAAAAGCCAATATAAGTATTTTAAGTCCTCCACTTATTTAAACAAAGTCTACACTATAGAATAGATTTCATGGCCATCACCTAAGAATCTCCCTATGTACCGGTTACACTATTATCCCTCAAAATTAAACTTTTCATTATATTTCATATTCGGTCTTAGCTGAGAGAAAAAAATACTATCAACTGATTAACAATCCTTAACTTATTTTGTTGTATCAATCTAAAATGAGTCATGTTTCAAAAAAAAATGGCATGTTACTACAGTCTAAAATGCATGATGGTTCTATATGAAAAGAAAGAAAAAAAATTAAAGAAAAATAAAAGGATGTAATGCAGACTCCTCCAACACTTGGACAAAACAGTGTCCACACTGTGAACGTTTCCTAAATTTGAAAGTTCGTACCTAAAGGTGAATGACTTGTAAAATTATTTGTAAAAGGAAATGAAGTTTAGCCACTATATGCGAATGCCAATCATAAACAAAATGAAATCTATAATGATGATGATTGTTATGTGAAAAATGAGATTTTCTTTTCCCCCCACACTTACCTCTATCGAATTTGGTATATGATGATTTCGTGTCTGATTTTTGAGGAACCATAAGCATATCAATGAAATCAGAAATCAGAATCCTTCCAATGAAAATTTTATCGTGCCAATTATTTAAATCATTCAAGAGAAGATTATCATAATCCCATAAACTCGAATTTTTAGCAACAATTTCATTCGATGGTATGGAACTAAAATTATCTTCAAGACATACTCCCAATTCATCTTGTAAAAAATTAATCTCGTCCTCAAATAGCTCTTCGAAAGACATAACAGATACGTCCGTTGAGGAAAGTGAAGTTTTCAAAGGAGATAAATCAGATGTGTCATCTACAACTATTTCTATCATGTCGACTTCTCCTATTTCAGAATATTTGGGTTGATGGAAAATATTCAATTCAATGGTTAAGTGCCCAAACGATAGTCGAAGTTGGCCGCTCCTACAATTAATGATTTAATTTAATTTTTAGAATTTTTCTGTAATTTTTAATTTTTAGAATTTTTCTGTAATTTTTAATTAATTAAATAAGCAACTTTTTATTTTGAGTATTTTGCACCCTTAATCAGCGATTTTGGGATTTCACAATACGAGTCAAACTACCGGTATTATTATATTTCTGGGATCGTGGCGCATTGATCGTCTTTGATCCGGTCGATAGTAGTTCGTAATTAAAGAAGTTTTGTAAAATGAGATGACCAAATTCTTTTAAACTCAAAACAAATATCCTAACTAATGAGTGAACCGAAATAAAAACACCCGCCCTCTTTCTCAGCCACCAATGATACCTAACCTTGTTTATCTATAAATAACCCTTTATAACGTTCTAAAACCTAATCAACTCATCCTTTGGTCAAAGGAGAAACAAGTCGTCGGTTTCCCTTTTCCATTTCATCAGGAAACCAAGCTCGTGAATTTAAAAATCCAAGATCAAATCCAATAAAAATCCTTAAATCCTCTAACATACAAATTCGAGTTGCCATAGGGGTTCTCTTCATTCTCCTACCCACTTTGAGCTGTTCGATTTCACTGGGTTGAGCACAGTCAGAACTAGGGTTCCACCTTTTGAAAATACGAAGCAATATTCGTTGAAGTGAGGTTCATTTTTGGATTCAGGGTTTAAAACCTAAGGTGTTGGCATGACTTTGAGGGGTTCGGTTGTATTTTGGGTTCGCTGATGTCGAGTACGACAGGTTCCGACATGGTTTTGGGTGAGCTCGAGAATGGTACTTCGGTGTTGGGGATGTCGAGTACGAGAAGAGGAGTGAAATGAAGTTGGTTTGAGGTTAAATGGTGAAGTAATAATGTGGGATTATGAAGGGAAGGATCGGTCTGGTGTTTACTGTAATGGAGCTGGGATTGGTATGTTTCGGTGTTAAGGAAGATGATGGGAAGTTAGGCCAGGGTGACAAGGTTTGGCCCGATAAGAAAATAAATGGTTAAAGTTTATTTTTATTTAATTGTGTATTAAAATTCAAGTGACGTAACTTCCTCATATATTATCAAAATTCAGCAAAACAAGATCTGACAGGATCGTATGGACGGACACTACCCAATGGAATTGACCGGAAGTGGACTGGAGCTAGTTTGAATTGACGACAAAATAAATTGCTTGAATCAAATCAAACAAATAGTTTATCGTTCTTTAACGATGAACTGCCAATGTGAGTAAATCTCACTAATTCTGAACTGTTTATAATTTCATGTTGTATTTTTAGAACTGTTAGATATTGGATGATTGACTGTGTGTTGACTGTTGATTGAACTGCTAGTCAGTTAGTTGAGTTTCTATATTGATTCTGTTTAACAGAATATATCATATTGAAATGAAAGTGATGTTATATTATATTGTTTAACATCTGTGGATGCTGGAAGACAGGTTGGAGGAATCCAACTGGATTCCTCAATATTTATTTTACTGTTTTTCATATATTGTGATATATGATGCGTTACATAATCTGTTATGGATTATGTGTGCGGGAATGATGTTGATCATTATTATTCGATATTTTAAATATCATAAAAGACCGTGGGATGTAAAAAGAATTATTTCAATGTATATTGAAATAAAGGGATTTTATAAAATCAACAGATTTTATAAAAGGAAATATTTCGAAAGTAAATAAAAGGGAAAAATGTTTTTTAAAACGAATAGAGTTTTATAAAAAGGGAAATCATTTGTAAAGTGAAGAACTGTTACTAAAAGTAAATCTTTATCAACGAATAGTTTAATCAAGTTAAAAGGGGTTAATCAATGTTAGTTTAATCGGAAGGAGTTAATCGATCTTAGTTAAATCAAATGGAATTAATCGATGTTAGTTTAATCGATTTGAGTTAAAGTAAAAGGAGTTAATCGAATATAGTTATTTGAATAGAAAGTAAAATGAGTTAATCTAATATAGTTTATTCGAATAGAAAGTAAAAGGAGTTAATCGAATATAGTTTTTGCGAATAGGAAGTAAAATGAGTTAATCGAATATAGTTATTCGAAGTAAGTAAAAGGAGTTAACGAATATAGTTAATCGAAAGGAGTTAAGTGAAATGAGTAAATTAATAGCGTTAGTCAAATAGAGTTAATCCAATAATGTTAGTCCAATAGAGTTAATTGATAAGGGTTAAACAAATAGAGTTAAGTGAAAAGAGTCAATCAAATATAGCTATTCGAAGGAGATTTAAGTAAGGAAGTGAGTAGAAGGAATATAAAGTGAACTTTGCCTATTTCAAAGTTAGAAATGTTGTTCAATTAAGGTCTGAGAGGTAGTTCTACCCCAACTTGATTGGCTTTGTTTTTTACAAAGGAATAGTTAAGGTTCGACAGTAAAGGAAATGGTTTGAGTTGGCATCGCGATGGTTTGTTTAAACATCTGTATAAGCCCAATGAAGAAGCTTTGGAAATG
Source organism: Allium sativum (assembly GCA_030737875.1). NCBI lineage: Eukaryota > Viridiplantae > Streptophyta > Magnoliopsida > Asparagales > Amaryllidaceae > Allium > Allium sativum. The sequence goes on along the minus strand of CM060914.1, from coordinate 92,798,152 downwards.
TTTTCCAAATAAGAAACCAGAAATGTTTTCTAATAAAGAAAACAAGAAATGGAAATGTTTTCCATTGTTAATAACGTATATTTTCCAAATTTAGAAGATAAGAAATATTGAATATAGGGAAATAGGAGATAAGTAAATTAATGAACTAAAGAGATAAATGTTGAATGATGTTTGATCGATATAAATTTCCATTTGGAAATAATATCGTTGGTTGCACACCTGTTTTTCTTCGATAGTTAAATCACAGACTATCGAAGTTCTGACCATTTTAACGTTGTTAATATGGAGAGACCTGTTAGATTATTATCCAAAGAACCACTCTGTATTGGCGTAAGCGTTGCGAATCATATATGCCAAAGAAAATTGAAGACAGAGATATGCAAGGGCTGTCCTGTTTACAGAATAGTGCCTTCGGTTCATCCTGTTCCTGGATGACTTGTATGGACAGATGTATGACGGATTATTTCCAGACGATCACGTTTATTGATTTCTCCAACCGTACCAAGAGTGGAAGCGGAGAAGGAAACTTCATTTAGCTAACACATAATGTATTGTTGAGGACGTCAATCGATGATTTGAGGGATTTGATGATGTCGCATTCAAAGTGAATTTGGTGTGATGATAAAGCGTAGCTTTTAGCCTCACATCCGGTAAATGACAGAAATCGGGCAGGCATCATGGCTAAGTCGGGCGCACCGAAGTAGGGTGTATAATCACCTGATCTAAAGTTTCATTTACTTCTAAAAATCTATTGTTGATGCTGTCCCATTCGGGAAACGGTTGCTGATCCCAACCGTTGGTGATATACATTCGATACGCTCAAGCGAAATGAGTGGTCGGTCATGTGTGGCCGGGTTGCAAGATGTTCTTGTTGAACCCAGTGTATTCCTCTCTAGAGGTACACTAGCGAAAGGTGGTTCCATACCTTGTCATAGTTGGAAATCCATTACCCAATACATGCTTGCGGGTTTGATTGTATACTATATATGTAGAACGTGAGATGAAAGCGTTTCTCCCAGATGATTATTATATTGTGTTGATAGACATTATTATAATATCAAAGGGTTTTGAATATAAAGATATTTGGCTTCTTATAAGGGAAAAATCCGTTCCGTTATACGGCGTGGTCTTATGAGATATCGATTTCCTGCTTGAACTGTTTTAAACTGTTTTACTCATACCAGTCCCATGATTGACCCGGAGTTTATTTTGTTTTGTTTTCCCTAAACTCTTTGGTGCCTAAATTTGTACGGCAGTCAAGTAGTCGGGATTTACAGATATACTGGAAGAGCTTGGAGCAGGAGGCTTCAGGATCATATAGTTATAGTTATTTCCACTGTGTTGTAAGTGTTGTACTTTGACAATGATATGTATATTCAAGTACAGATGTATATTTCGAAGTTATGTTATGAAACATATTTATTCGTTCCGCTGTGAGATTCGTGTTACTCTGATGTTGTGTTCTTCTTATTCTTCTATTCTAAGTTTCTATCTTATCTTTCCTCACCCTCTGTTTTCTTTCACTAATGACTGGTATTTTTTGATGTTTGGTTAGTCATCATTGAGTTTATGGCGATAACCAAAGTCGACAAAATCCCGGGTCGTTACAGAGCAGCCCCTATTGAGTCCAAGAGAGTGGGGCGTACTTCGAGAGATGCTAACAAACCCGGTACAAAATCAGAGGAGGGCCTAAAGTTAAAACTGGCTATATACTCCAAGCTTTTCCTTTCTACAAAGAGACGGCTTAAGGTCAGTTTCTTTCGGCTCAACGCGTCTACTACTACGTTGCCTTTGTCGGGAGTATAGGAAATTTCAAAATCATACGAGGCAAGAAACTCCATCCACCTTTGCTGCCTCAAGTTAAGACCCTTCTGCGAGAAGAGATATTTCAATGATTTATGGTCAGTGTATAATTCGAACTTCTCACCTAGGAGGTAATGGCGCTAAGACTTAAGGGCAAAGACGATGGTGGCCACCTCAAGATCGTGGGTTGGGTAGTTCTTTTCATGAACTTTCAATTGTCTTCCACCATAAGCTACTACCCTTCCCTCTTGAATTAGAACAGCGCCTAGTCCTGTTCCACATGCATTTGTGTATACTGTGAACATTTTGCTTCCGTCAGGCAGAGTTAGAACTGAGCTGTTGTAAGAGCTCTTTTTAGGCGTTGGAAGGCAATGTCACAGTCCAAATCCCAAGCAAATGCTAAATTCTTCTTTGTTAGCCTTGTGAGTGGAGCTGATTTTTGCGAAATCCCTAATGAAGTTTCAGTAAAAACCTGCTAGCCCAAGAATGCTTCGGACTTCGGTTACATTTCTTGGTGTCTTCCAATCTTGCACTGCCACCACTTTCGCGGGGTCCACTACCAACCCTTCTTTGGACACTATATGCCTAAGAAATCTTATTCTTCTCTCCAAAAGTGGCACTTAGAGAATTTGGCTTTTAGCTGATGAACTCGGAGAGTTTCCGTGATTTCTTTCAGATGCTGAGCATGTTCTTCCTCATTCTTTGAGAAGATCAAGATATCATCTACGAAGACCACCATGAATTTATTGAGGAATTCTCTGAATACCTTACTCATTAGGTCTAAGAAATAAGCAGATGCGTTTGTCAAGCCGAAAGGCATGACAAGCACTAGAAGAAACGTCTAGGGTTCCGAACGCCATTTTATCAATGCTGTCTTCAGCTATTCTTAGTGATGGAACCCAGTTGCCAGATCAAGTTGGGAGAAGACTGAAGCACCTACAAGCTGATCAAACAAATCGTCGATTCGGGGAAGAGGGTGCCTATTTTTCTTGGTCAATTTGTTTAACTCCCTATAGTCGACGCAAAGGCGAAGTGAACCGTCCGCTTTGGTTGCAAACACCACTGGCGCACCCCATTCCGAAATGCTCCGTCTAATGAACCCCTTTTCGAGAAGTTCTTTAACCTGCTTACTGAGCTCCTTTCTCTCCTTTGGAGCCATGTGTCTGACAGGTAAAGCTACAGGCTTTGCATTGTCCACAAGATATATGCTGAAGTCTATTTCCCGCCTCGGAGGTAAGCCCTTCACCTCCTCAAAGACATCCGGATATTCCCGGACTACTCTAACTGACTGCAATTTCTCATCAGAAGCATCAAGCGACTCTAGATAACTAAGCATAACAGCATTCAAGGGATTACAAGAAATTTCTAGAGTTTTACTGAGTCGAGTCAAGAGTCTAACTACTCTTTTCTCACAATCAAGAATGGCACCATTACTGGATAACCTGTCCATGCCTAAGATCAAACCATATCCTGAGAAGCCCAAAACAAAGGCATCACAACTAAACTCAATGCTGAGAATAGAGATTTTCAAACCCAAAAAAACCATTGACAAGTAAGCGGAGCCCCCAATTGGATTTGAAACTACTAAGGGATCCTCTACCATACTAGTGTCTAGATGCAGAGATTCTACTAAGGCAGATGAAATAAAGGAGTGTGATGCACCAGAGTCAAAAAGTGTGCGAACTGGATGATCATAAAGATAGACTACACTTTTTACAGAAATATTACTACCTCGTTCCTGCAGAGGTGCCGCCAATGCATGAACTTGACCTCCAGAGGTGGATCCAGTCCTCTGCCCCTGCCCCCGCTTCTTTGGGCAGTCCTTAGCCAAGTGCCCAGTCTATTCACAACTTAAGCAACCACCATTCATTTTTGCCTTTAAAAATATATCATTTTTTTTCTTGAAAAATGCTTCTTTAAACTCTCTTTGAATAAAATTTCAAAAACTTTTATCTTATCTGGTAAACCTATGCTCTGATACCAAGTGAAACACCCCACCTCCGTTAAGGTCACTCATAAAGGGAATGCCTTAACTTTGGTGGAGGTTTATAAGTAAAAGTCATAGGTAAACACAAGATAGATATAAATACACATATTTTAAACAGCGGAAACCAAACAGACTATTATTTCATCAATACGTGTTCCAACAAAGCATTTCCATAATTGTTTCAAAATACTTCCAGCATTACAACCTCATAACTGTCTTGATTATTAAAGAAGCATAAAACATGAATAAGTAACAAAAATCCCCATAGTGACATCCAAAGCCATAGTCCGAGCAAAAGAGATCCAAACCATACATCTACGGTCTTGAAGCTTGCAAAGAGTCTGACTAAGCTGGGTTGTTTCCTCCCTATGGACCTGTGGGGGGGGGGGGGGGGGCGAAAGAAAAGAAGATGAAAAGAAAATAGGGTCAGACATAAAGCCTGAGTAAATCTAGTAACTCTTCAGTATGTGAATAGGAAAAAGGGCATGACAGATATAAACTAAAAACAGTAAAGTATCACAAACTAAGGGAGTGTAGTTTAGAATCGAATGTACTATCGCACCCACACTATATCTCTGCACCTACTTGAGCTTTATTCTAAACGGCACCCCATGCTGAGGGTGAAGTGATCCCATTTCTAAAGATGCACCCTATACTGAGGGTGAAGTGATTCCGTTTCTAAAGATCGGCTCCTACTCGCATAAACATATGTGTCATACGGCCCCCAAGAACTGTAGATACCTATGCCGGTCCCACCATGGGGTGTATCAAGACCCATGGTGGCGGCCCCGACACAAACCTTAGAATACATAGGTTATACTACTGGTGCCCCAGTGCCCTGTTTGTCTGCTCCGGAGTGTGTGCACGCCCGCACCCCGTTAGAACCTACACTGTGCACCCACCGCCGTCATTTTGACTGCTTACAATCAGCTCAGTAATCGTGCCCCACCCTACCTAGTTTCAGGGTACCATGATACCTAACTCGGGTTACTGCTAAAACGGGTCCCTCGTTAATAGGGTTTTCTAGTCAAACATGTTAAGTGGTTAAGTGTCTGTATATACCTAACCTCACCCATCAATTCTTGTTAACATGTTGAATTTGGTTAAGTGTTTTTAGTTGACTTAACCCTACCATCTGTCCTTAACCTCTTAGAGCACCTGAGCACTCACACTAGACAGATATTGCTACGGTTACTGGATGTGCCGGTTGGTTCCGGGCAGGTTTACACCATAGCTCAGTCTAACCTCGGGTCCTTATTGGGCTCCATGCTTAACCACCCACATTGGATAGGTATTGTTGTGACTACTAGACAGCCGGGCGGGTCCGCGCAGGTTTACGTCACAACTCAATCCAACCTTGGGTTAAGCATATCGTGTTTTCTAAATTTACATATTTTTTCACTGCTCAATTATATGTAAATGTCATGTCCTTTATTCTTGGGTATAACAATTTATACCGCTTAAATGTCATTGTCGTTGGCATGTGCCAAACATGCCAACATATATTTTTCATGTTTTACACCCAACGTTATTACCCCCGTTTGTACGTTCGCAACATTATAACAAATGTTGGGCTCGACACAATTCAGCCCAACTTTATAAACGTGAGAAAAAGGGGAAATCAAGAACATGTACTATTTCACAATACATAAAGGTGTGTGGCGCATGAACTTGCAATTTAGCGATTCAACTAACATAAATTATGGGTCATGTGAACTTGCATTCAAATCAAAGTATAATTAAGTAGGTGACATATGAAATGGCATAGTTTAGGCTTATACAAACATGGGTTAAACATGTTTAACTTGGCATAATGTCAAACACAAAACTAACATGTTGTATATTCACCAAAATGTCCAGTTTTTACAACTAATCATATAGCCTATTTCAACATGAAACTTGCATAGTTTATGTAACCCAAATGGTGCTTAACATAGATCCAATTATACTTGCAAATAAACATAAGAATGTGTTCATAGGTTTTGGGTCATATAGGCAGAAAAGGTCTCAAGTCTAGAACATGTTTACATAAGCCTTAATTTAGACTTGGAGAATGTATATAGTCCATGCCATCAACATAAACATAAAGGGATCAAATTCTAGTTTTTGCCACAAACTTGCAAGTGCCATTATTTTCATATACAATTGTCCAATAGGATTGCATCAATCAATTTAGGCCACAAATATCAATATACAAGTCATAACAGAATCATTACAATACACAAAATTTATACAATAACACAATTCTATTTTCATTTACATCGAATCACGTCACAGTTTTATTCATATTCTGAAAGGTCACTATACTTACAACGAATGCAGAATCTTGAATTCTGGATTCTGAATTTTGAAATTGAGGTGCGTTCCTTTGGGTAGACTAACGTTGCATTGATTAATTTGATTAAGCTTTATTCTTCTTCTTAATTTGATTCGTCTCTAAGCTCCTCTCTCTTGACAGCTACGCTCAATTCCTTCCTGGCAGCATGACTACTCCAAACTTTTTTTTTTGTGAATTTGAGTTGAGACTTAGGGTGTATATATAGATTTTTAAACTGTTTTGAGCCGTCAGATGAAGACAGGAGGAATCTAGACCATACAAAGTTCAAAGAGCCAATCAAGATGTGACATGTTAGCCCTAATGACACACCGAGCCACAAAAATTCGAGCCAGAGCTAGACCCAGCCAGGTCGACTGGCAGGTCGACACCCAGGTCGACACTATGGTCGACCTGGGGTGACCAGGTCGACACCATGGTCGACCCTACCTGGTCCCTGGTCAGGAATTTTCCCGCCTAGCCCAGTTTGAACCTGTTTTTCGAATTTTGAATTTAAAACCGAGCTGTTTGAATTTTAAATTTTATTCTTAAAATTTCGAAGGTCATAACTCCTTCATACGGAGTCCGATTGTAACGTCTCGCATTTTTGTCGGTGGGTATTTGAATATTTAAATCAGTTTAAATATTGAATTTGTAATATAAGTGGATTTATATATTAACTAAAACAAAGTTGAACGTATAAAGATATATATTAATTATAATCGAGCCCATAACGACGCTGTAGTTCGTAATTTAACGTTCTGAACTTCAACTGAGTGTACCGGACTCGTTTTGAATCGGATTTCTTCAAAACAAGAAACGTTGGAATCTGTTGAACTGTATCTTTCTAACAGAAGTGGAAAATGAAGATTTCGTCGTATAGATTGCAAGATACGTCCAAATCAAATATTCGAAAAGTCGCTGTGAAATCATATATCGACCGTAACAGTTATTTGAATATAACTTGATATCGGATGCAAACCGGGACAAGGTTCTTTTGAGGCGAAGCGATGATTTAATTTTTAGAATTTTACTGTAATTTTTAATTAATTAAATATGCAACTTTTTATTTGGAGTATTGCGTACCCTGTATCGATATTTTGGGATTTCAAAATATGAGTTAATCTACCGGTATTATTATATTTTTGGGATCGTGACAACTTGCTGGACACGATGGTATTTTTATTTCTGTCTGCAGCGGTTTAGACATGAACGAAAACCATTTTTTCCATATTTTTCAATGAGACGATCGGTAAACATGAAAGACAAACCTTGTATGTATGGATAAACATAAAAGATATTTGTCGGGATGGTCCATTTCCTATTTCTTATGATTAAAGAAAACATACCATACTTCCAGAAAATTTATCCCATAACTAATACTTTATATCAAGACAATAAAATATAAGGACCTACTCCAATACACGTTCTTCCAGCCAACTAAATACCTGTAGCCATGCCATTTCCGTACCGTCTCCTCTCTTACTTCATGCTTAAGTATTTTTCCTATGCATTTTTCAAATCAACAGCACCCTTAGACGACTACTCTACAGCCTATATCAAATGAAAATTCACACCCCTCAATGAATCACGTACAAGGCCATACATTCAAAACATGCTACTCCATACCCCTAACCTATATACAAATTACACCCATACGCTATAGGCTGAACATGGAAAACCTCACCGCTAATCTACCCTACACAGTACGAAGACCCATGCTGCTAAGGAGAAAAAGCACACCCTACCAATACTTAACGCTTAAGGAATCCTGCCTATATAAAACAAGCTGACTCTTCAACCTTTCTCCTCGGAAAAACTTAACTGGGCGGAATAACAAAAAAACAAGTTTATATATGAGTTCAGCGTGGTGTGGCGAGCTTGCATGAAGATCTATGAGGGAAACAATGTTACAAACTGAAGACACCTACTGTATATGTGGCATCAGCATTTTGAAGTCGCGTTGTGTAACGTGGAAGGAGAGAACGTGGAGAGAGGGGACTGCTGAGTTTGGGCCAGGTTATGTGGTATTATGCAAGGTGCATGGCGCATGAAAATGGAAGACTTTGGTGTGTGTTTATATGTAAAACGTGGGGAGTAGTGGACGTTAAAAGCACAACAATGGTCTTGTGTATATAAGGGTGGTTTTGGGAGTTTTGCGAGGGGGTTCAGGGCGGTGTGTAGCAAGTGGACGTGGAGGGCTAGAAAGAAGGAAGGAGCAGTGTAAATGACAACTACAAATGGGAAATGCGGTTTGAAGGGAAGTTGCTGCAAGAGGACCGACGCATGGATGGCATTGGGCGGGTGTAAACTGCCAACGCCCAGAGTAAAATATATATATAAGACAAAAGTGTGAACGTGAATCATCATAGGGAGAGGAAGGGAAACTTGAGCAGGAAATGGCGGCAAATGATAGAAGGGTGCGAAAATGAAAGAGGAAGTGAAGCATCTTTTCTGTTTGATGTTATTTCGAGCATGGAGTTGGGAGTCTTCATGTTGGTGGAAATGGACACCGGTAATAAGGAAAGAATACGTGAAGTTTTAGGTGTTGGGGAGGAAATACTACTGTAGTACGGGTTTGTGAGAGTGCCAAATGGGCCGTATGGTTAGTAGTGAAGCCCGGTTTAAACAAACAGATTTATTTCAAACAAAAGAAGTGAGAAAGGAAGCAAGACCCGTAAGGGATAAAAAGAAAAAGAAAAGAGCTGGTGCGGTATTCTGACGACATGATTGTACAATTCCAGGACCGGCGTGTTTACAGTTAACCATATATGACGCATGTGTATACAATGTGATACAAATGCCTAATCACGTTAAGTGGGCTATTTACTTGCGATATGATATGTGCGATAAACACGGTTATACGCGTATATGGAGAGGAGATGAGACACATGAAGTCCGAGCGGTATGCATAGGGAAGGAGGCATTTTCAGCAAGTGCATATTTAAAGGGTGTTTTTACCTGATTTCAAAATGGCTACACAATGGGATTGGTCTGCAGCGAATTGAGAGCACGTTTGAATTTATGGCAGAATCAAACGCTAGACCGGATCGACTGACGCAAATCGTTATTTAACGGTTAACGCGCCAAGGTGAGTAAATCACTCACTCTGATCTATTTAAAATATTTTAATTATATTTTAAATGTTGTTTGAATGCTGTATGATGGTCGATTAGGTAGATTTCAATTAAATTGGTTAAATATTTTATATCGTTGCATATGTACACATCATCGGTTGGACACTGATTCCACCGATTAGAATACCCCCTAGTATAGAGTTAGTGTAAATTGTGTTGACTGACATCTGTGGATGCGGAAACCGATTGGAGGAATCCGACCGGATTCCTCGATATTTATATGTACTGTTTGTTTTGTATGCACTGTTTGAACCCGAATTATATTTAAAACCCGGTGTGAATATTGATGTTGAACGGAAATTCAACATTTGTTTAGATTAAATAAATAAACGATATCGATTTAGAAAGTGTTAACAGTCGACCGTAAAACCATCGTTTTGTTAAGAAACTGATTTACCGTCAGGCAAATCAATGAAGTTAATTATAGAAATTTAATTTTTATAATTAAAGTGAAGTTCTAAATTATAATAGAAGTTCTATTATAAACCAGTATTTTAGAGTTCGTTTTTATAAAGCAAATAAAAGCGATTGTTGACATTTAAACAAGTTTATAAAGTAAAAACTATCCGACGATTAAATATTTGGATAATTATATTTAAGATAAATAATTTAGAGATATCATTAGATTAATTAGATTAATCTAATGTTAAGAAGTAATTAAAATCAGTTAATGAATTTACTGATGGAAATAAGTTGATTTAATCAACTGTTATTTGGGAACATGATTATTAGATTAATTGGTCTTTAATTAATCTAATGAAAACAGGTTAGAAATAAGTTTATCGAAATTATTGAGAGTTAATTACCATTTAAGAAGTTATAGATAAGAACTGGGGAATTGAGAAAGCAAAGAGTTAACGTTTAAATTAAATATGCATAAACCATAGAGATTCCAAAGTAAGGATATGGTGTTGTAAAACCATATTCCAAAATACAACAAGGAAATACGATTTAATAAATATATTAAGTAATAAGGAATTTGAATACAGACTTGTATCGGTTCTAAGGTAAGAACGTTGTCGATCAAGGTCTGAGAGGTAAATAAAATACCCCAACTTGAACGGCTTCGCTATTACCGAGGAACGATATCAGTTTGTAATGGAAAGAGATGTCAAGATTTTTGTAACAGAAAGAGATGTCAAGATTTTTGTGACGGAAATAGATGTCAAGATTAGTATAAAAGGAATATGGCAGCATATGCAAGTCTTAGAATTATAGCGATAAAATAACGCTGTTGATAAGATAAGTGTGACTGTTATGTCAAGATTAGTTATAACAAAGAATATTACAGCGCATGACAAGTTGAACTATAGCAATAAAATAACGCTGTTGATAAGGTAAGTGTGACTGTAATTAGTTATAAGAATATTATAGCGTATGATAAGTTTAGAACTATAGCGACAAATTTACTGCTGTTGATTTGACTTAAGCATGACTTTAATATATAGCAGCACTTCCTAGGAAATGTAACAGTTTGGTTTGAAATCCACTTATTCTAGAGTAATAAGTAACGACGGTTGTTCAAAGAAATATAAGAAAGAGTTTAGAAAAAGAATTGGGGAATCGTATTAGAAATTAATGACAGCATTTCGATGTTCGAAATATGATTAGAATTAAACCATTAGGATTTGGAACTGGGATTCGACGATGTCGAATGTATTAAAAGTAAATTATTTTTTAGGGATTATAATCTGATAGAATAATTAACATTTAGTTTTAAACAAATAAATGTTAACAGGATAGGAGTCAGTATTTAGTTATAAGCTTGATATCGATTAGATAAGAAGTTGACTTAGAGACAGAGTTTATAAAGTGGAATAGGAGTGAAAAAGTATGAAAGAGATTTCGGTAAATAAGATAAGGGAGGTTATTGCGTGAATAAAGAGTTATATGATCAAGGTGTTTAGATTTCTATAAGAAGGGATGGTATTCCCATTTCAAAGGGAATAACGTTTTAAAAGTGAACGTTGGGTCGATTAAAAGGTTAAGATGAATTTGGAAATATTTTCCAGTGTAAATAAGGTAGATTACCCAAGTATAGGAATAAAGAATGTGAAATTAATGGGAAATAGTTCGAACGTTAATAACAGATATTTTTGGAACATGAAAGAATAAAAGTTTATAATAATTGGAAATGTTTTCCAAAAGTGTTAAAGGCAAAAACAGAGTTTGGGAAATATCTAGTGAGATATGGGAATTTGAAAATATAACGAATGTTAAATAAAAAGAGCCCGTGATTGTATGATGTTTAGTTATACATTAGAATGAATGTTGTTTTTACTCCAATTGCTAAATAACCAACTATCGAAGTTCTTTGACCATCGTTGTCAATACGGAGAGACCGGTTGAATATATTATATGAAAACCACTCCGTATAGGCATAAGCGTTGCGAATTAGATATGCTAAAGATAATTGAAGACGGAGTTAAATGCAAGGGTCGTCCAGTTCCCGAATGGTGCTTTCTGTTTGTCCAGTCCCAGGACAACTTGTATGGACGAGTGTCTGACAGAGTATTTCCAACGGTCATGTCGTTGACTTTACGAATATACCAAGTTGGTGGGGAGAAGATAACTTCTCTTTATTCTACACCCAGTGTGCATTTGTGTAATCGATGTGTGATTACGGATTTGGCAATGTGACATTCAAAGTGATTGGTGATCAGATGTTCTGAAGATAGACGTAGCATGGCTAGTTGGGTCATCCCCAAGCAGGGTGTATTGTCACCGATCTAGAGAAAATTCATATTTATACTTCTTTTTCGATTCTGTATCTTCGGATTGACGGTTAAATGGGCTACAACCGTGGTGGCAATATATTCGCGACACTCAAGCTAAATGAGTGAGCGGTCATGTGTGGCCGGGTTGCAAGACGTTCTTGTTGAACCCTGAGTGTATCCCCTCTAGAGTACACTAATCAAAAGGTGCTCCCATACCTTGTCTGTTGAAATTCATTCTCCAATAAGCGCCCAGCGGTTTATGATTTTATAATATATATGTGGAACGTGAGATGCAAGCGTTCTGCTACTTGGATATTTAAGTGCTTAGACATTATTATAATATCACTGGTTTTGATATCAGAGTAATTTGGGTTATAGTAAGGCAAAAGCCGTCCAAGTTTATGGGTGGGCTGGTCTTACTATTATCCTTTTGTTTCAAAAGGATTTTCTTCAAAGTAAAACCATATGGTTAGAATTTACTCACACCAGTCCCATGACTGACCCAGAGTTTATTTTGTTGTTTTCCCTAAACTTTTGGGTGCCCAAATTTGTACGGGCAGTCAAGTGTTTCAGGCTTTGCAGATTCACTTGGAGGAGCTCAAAAGCAGGAAGCTTCACCATTAGTTATGTAGAGTTATTTCCGCTGTGATATGATGTATTGTACTCTGATAATGATATGTATATACAATACAGTTTTGTATTCAAAGTTATGTTATATAATACATCTTATTTTGTTCTGCTGCGAGTTTCATGTTACTCTGATTCTGTTCAGTTGTGATCTTCTTCTTCTTCTTCTATTCTATTAGTTCTATCTTTTCTTTCTCACCCTCTAAATTCTTCTATTAATGTCCCGGTATTTTCGATGCTCGAGAAATTGACAGTGTATTTATGTTGATTTTCTGGGTCGAAAATCCCGCCGTTACACCGATTCACGCAAACTCGGACTCTATCTCAAGCACAATTTCAAGACGAACGCAATGGCAAAACCCATTTCCCTTAATTCTTTCATTTAGAATTAATTACACTTTAATTTGTGAAGCTTAACGTTATAGAATTCATGGGTTGTCACATAATCTACTTGAAATTAATGGAGAGTTTTACTATTCTCCCTTCTCACGAGTTCTATTTATTAATCAAATCATTATTTGTGAATTTGAAAGAGTGAGGTTACTGTTAATTCTCAAGAGTTTTGCATGTTGTCGTACCTTTCTCCTTGATGTTTTGAGAGCCTCAAGCTACCATCTTGCAAGCCTAAAATAATTTAAATCACTTCAAATCCAAGAAAAGTGAATGCACACTCACATATTCTAGTTTACAAGTTTTTTTTTGGATCTGTAGCTTTTATGTGATGAAATATGTAGTTTTCATCTTTATGTGGTTTAATTTGTTTTGGGCTGATAACATAGCCAAACCCCATTTTTGAGCCATCATAACTTCTTGATCTCTGGGAATTTTGTGATGAATCCTATTAAATCTTGTAGTAGAATATTTGGTGATTGTGTCTACAAATTTTTAGCTCAATCCAACGCCCTTAGGGCGCCAGAATATGGCCCGAAATCAAGGTTTCATCATCCTGTCAATCAGGAGCAGGTCCCATGATGTGGGTCGACCCACTTTGCGCCTGGGTTGATCTAGGGGTCGAATCACCTTAGTGTTGGGTTGACTCATCTTGAGAAAATAACGTAGGAAGCTCAATTTTGGCTCCTGTGTGTTCTTGTAGCTTTTGGCTAAAAGCAACACCTAGTTCTATCTTCTAGGTGTTGTATCTCTTCATTCTTGATCCATTTTGGACGGTTATTTTAGAGTTTTAAAGCTTGAAACCTTATCTCTATGCCTGCAAATTTTTACATCCATCCAAGGTTGTTTGGTTATTCAGAACAGGTCTCAAAGTTGGACCGGTAAGTGGTTTTTTACCAAGCCAGAGTTATGGCCTGACCTCAAGTTTGAGATTTCGTTTCTTCTTCATGCGATGTCGGAATTGATTGATTCTTTTTTCACTTGAAATACATGTAATCCTAGTTTGCATGTGTTAAATCTTAGGTCAATCGAAGTTCGTTTAGTCATTCAAAGTATATTTGAAAGTAGCAACCAGAATGGATTTTTGGGTGCACTTTTGTTCCTTGATACTTGTTTTTAAGTGGTTTTCTATGGTTTTTTTACTAGATTTACTCCCTTATTAACTTGAGTAGCCAAGTTTATATTTAGCTAATCTAAATCATGGATTTTTGAAAATTTATAATGATACATTATTGAGATTCTTGAGTAACTTTTGATAATAGTGAGCATACATGCACGATTTTAAAACTAGTCTTATAATATATGAATAATTATCGATTTCAAATAGTTCTGAGTCACAAATGAGTTTATGATTTTGGTTTTGAATTATAAATAACCTCAAACACTACTGTAATTAAATTTTCCAAATATAAGGATTTAAAGAAGAAAATAACTGATTTCCAAGGGTTCTTTTTATAAGTCATTTAGATAAATAAAATAATTTATTATATACCAGCTACACATATTAGCACACTTCGAGAAGGCATGTGATGATCGAGTAATGTCATAAACTCAACGGCATGGGAGTGGCGATATACGATTTTATTCAATTCCAGTTATGTCGAATCGAAGTAAAAGTCTCAAATTTTTCTTGCGACCTCTTTGATCCTTTGTGACATACAGTGTTGTGACTTCTTGTGGTCTTTATATTCTACCGTGATATCCAGGATCCTTTGTGATATTCAATAGTTTGTGATTTCTTATGCTTTCAGTGTTTTGTAATGTGAAAACTAACTTATGGTGTGTGAACCACTAATTGATAATGTGTTGTATGAGACACACGATTATAGCTTTTCGGGTTACTATATAAGGGTATGTGATACATTTTGTGGAAAAAGCCAATACTAAACCCTCGGGTCGTCGATGTTAGACTTTCGAGCCGTCCGTGTTAACCTTTGGGTCATCCGTGTTAGAACTTCAGGTCGCCCGTGTTAGGCTTTCGATCCATCCGTGTTAGACCTCCGGGTCATCTATGATACATAGGGTACCCCCTCGGTGAATAGTAGTACTGTCTATGGCTTTAAGCCAATCTGTGTAATAGCACGTGCTGGCATAGCTTCATCTTTCCAATCGGTGATGGATCCATAATATGTGTTTCTGTATTTTGTGTTCATCACTGTTTCCACCTTAGTAATTATTATTATTCTTTAGAGTGATTTCATTAGTGGTTTTAAACTCTTAATAGAGTTTCAGTAATGCTATAATTTTGTGTTTCAATATTTATTGATTTTGTGTTTCGGTGATTCCGTTATTCCATGTTTAGGGATCAATCGATTTCGTAAACCAGTGAATTTTGTTATTTCATCTTGTGATTTATATAACTTCAAAGTTTTTCTTTTGTGTAATGTGATTCCAAGTGTTGTTTACCCTAATCGTGAAGTTTGGGTAATTCATGCTAAAGCAGTGTTTAAATGCACTTTTTTGTTATCGCTTTTACTACCTTATTCGAACCCTATGGACTTATGAGTACATGCTTTATAGTCCTGTGTGCGACATTTGATTCCGATGGGAAAGAAATCACCGTATCTGAGTTCCCGTGTAAAGCCGTGTCTTGAGACTCCTTTATTAAGGAAAGGAATTTTATCTGTTTGATATTTATTTCACCTTATTATTGACTTGTAAAGTAGACTGACCCCTATGTGTGTGTTAATGCTCGGGTCAGACCGAGTTTTTTCAGATTTTATAGCTGTTGATTTGAGGTATGTTGGGTATAGCTTGGACTATTTATGAAGACCTTTTTCTTTAAGTTACACATTGGTGTATTTATGTCATTGTCGAGTTGTACCATTTGTCTGTGATGTCTTTATGTTGTATATTCCATTGAGATGTAGCACATGTATTCGTTGCAATTCTATTGTTGTATCTATGTGTAACTGTTCTGTGATTTGTGACTGTGATTTATCATATACTGTTTAGCCATCGTAGTTTCTTCCTAGGAGTGTTGGGTATGTCGATCCACTTGTGTTAAGAAAAGAAAATTCACTCACCCAATTGATGTAAACAACACTAAGCTAATACGAAATTACAGATGGTCACCTCTAACCAGTCCTATTCTTCGCTCTAATAGACAGCATTATTCATTAATGCTCTCTATTAGGGTGGGTCTGGAGGTCGGGCGTTACATGCAATAATCGTTAGTATACGATATTGTCAATATATAGCTGTGATAATTAAAGTATCATAAAATAGAAGTTCTAACCAAAACTCTAATAGAACTTTCATTATCTCACTTTATCTACTTTTTTTAAGGTTTTCAAATATTCTTATTTTTCAAAATAAATTCCTATTATGTTTTTTTAAATTAATCCTATTTATTATTCAATATTACTTAATTTTTAATTTTTCTCTAGCAATCCGTGAAGGCTTTATCGTGTTCACATGGTGGTGGAACCGAGTGGGATGGAAGTCCCTTCTCAATCAAGGCGGCTTAGAATTTAGTTAGGACACTAGCTCCAAGACTCTCTCTATTTTCTTTCATCAAAGATGTTCGACTTTCCACAAAGGTTTCTTTGTTATGTGGAAAACCCTACATTAAGGGTTACCATTAGACGAGAACATATAAAGGATCGACATCCCATTTGTTGTTTCCCGGTGCAGATGTTGCAGTGTTGGCAGCTCAGAATCCATAGTTCATGTGTTTTTCTATAGGTCATGTGCCATGGCTGTTTGGAATTACTACGGGAATCTGATGGATTTTCGAGGTAATGCCACTTCTCTTGTAGATTTACCGAGACTCTGGTGGACCAACAACTAAGGTGAATCTATTCGGTCGATCATCTTTCGTCTGATTCCTTGCCTTATCTGCTGGCATATCTGGTGCTCGCGGAATGAGGCAATATTCGACGAAGTACTGACGGATTCTCCTACCATTATTAGGAAGGTAAGGAATGATGTATTCCTTGCATTTCGAGGTTGGCATTTCAAAGGAGCGATTGGCTCACGGTCTAGGAGGTTGGTTAGCGCCTTTGGTGTTACCTTGGTACCGACTACTCCCAGGCTGGGAATTGGTTAATTCTATGCTTACATGCTCATCCCTATTATCTACACTTGCTACACACTACCCCCGTTTTGGACCTTATGTTGTTTGCTAGTTCTACAGGGCCTTGTTTTTTAGGTATATGGTTTCAGTCTTTCATGGATTAGGTCGTATTGTCAGTGGTTTTTCTAGTTGGACTGGTGGAGGTTGTCGAGTTGGAGCTTTAGGTGCATTCCTTGGTGTCTCTTGCCTTTAGGCCCTGGACTATCTTTTGGTCTAGTTCCATGATCATCAGTGGTGCGAAGGAGTTCTAGGCATCACCTTTTTCACTAGGATTGCCTCCAGAGAACTAATCTGTTTAGCTTTCATCCTTGGTTGTTTCTTGTATGGGTTGTATCCTATATTTTACCTGTTTGTTGAGTTGTATCTTTTATCTGTTTATGTGTGATCACGGTTTCTGTTGTTACTATAGAAACTGTTTTTGTGAGTCGTTAGAGAATGACTAGATTCTCTGTAACAAACCAGAAAATCCAAGCCAATTTAAAAATTTTATTTTGGAAATTTTGATGAATTTTGGATATTCAAAATGATTTATTTTAAATAATAACGATTAGAAATTTATTTTGAGTAGAATTAGAACGTATGTATCTATTTTAATCGAAGTTAGAATATAAATATTTATTTTTAATTATAAAAGAAATTGGAAATGGCATGGTAGTTTGAAATTTCGATTTCAAATTTAAATGAATGTATAGGATTCCAAATAAACCGGATTTTAGCAAAACCAAAAATATTTGAATCTATTTGAGAATATCTTTCCAATGAATCCAAAAAATCAAAATTTCATAATGGGAATAAAAAGTTATGCCCAAGTGAAAATTCAGAATAGTCGCTATGAAAATATAGTCCTTAAAAATGGAAATTTTGCGAATGGCCTCCGTTTTCGACGAAACCACTTTTGTTGGATCCGTAGTGTCAAGTTATTGCTAAATTCCAAAATTCATAATTTTTGGGATTAATATGTGAGTGTGGCGCAGTTAAACGCATTTTGATAGTTTTAGACAATTTCGATCGACCAGAAAATGACCATTTTTCAAACAGTCTCAGAATTTGACAAAATTAGTTTTTCTAGGACCGTATCATCAATACGAAGCTAGAAATATTTTTTTGAGAATTTTTAGAGTTAATATGTGGCCTCGGTAAATTGAAAGGTGCGTTCAAATTCAATATACATTGATTTATATTTTAATTTGAACGGAAACTGATCGTAACAGCCGAACTGGGTTATGAAAAATATCCCACTGTGTTCGGAATGGGGGTAATTAGCTAGTGGCGACAGTCATTGGAGTTCGTTTTGAGCTAAAGGCACTAAAACAAGTAAAGTTGAATTAAAATAATATTATTATTATATTATATCACCTTAGTTTTAGGTCAAAACCCTAACATCCAGTCAAAACAAAAACCGCGGTCAACCACTTCTTAAAGCCGTCGTTCTACCCTAAGCCCCCTCTTCCACCCAATCGTGTGCCGCATCAGGCCGCCAGTGGCATCACCGCCCCCCACGTGGTTGTGCCATCCTCTCGTCCCTCCTCCCCTCTTCCCCTTCCTCCATTTGAGAAGCCAAGTGCCTGTGCCCCAAAACCGCACCCCCTTTGACCAAGACAGTCACCACCGTTCCCCCCTGGCCCACCGCCGACTAGCGCAGCATCCCCCCGACCACCTCAAGCCTAGGCGCTGCCCCTCCCCTTTTAGCCACTGTGAGTTTTCTTGTTGTTATTTATTTTAATTTGTTTAGAATAACCAGTTTATACATGTAAGTAGCAAATAAAAATTCTAATTTCTTATGTTTATAACATGGTATGAAAAGTATAGATTTTTTTTAGAATTAGTATAGTTTTAAAAATAAAAATAAAA
This sequence comes from Allium sativum, assembly GCA_030737875.1. NCBI lineage: Eukaryota > Viridiplantae > Streptophyta > Magnoliopsida > Asparagales > Amaryllidaceae > Allium > Allium sativum. The sequence goes on along the minus strand of CM060914.1, from coordinate 92,779,248 downwards.
GAAACTTGGGTTTTATATGAATGTATAGCATATAAAAAAAAATAGATTTTCCTATTATAAGGATAACGATATAAGAACGTGATTTTTATATGCATATCATTATGATAAAAATGTAATCTTTCATATGTATGAAATGATAACAAGATTTGATTTTTAGCATTAGAAAAGATTTGATCTTTAAAAGAAAAGATACGATTTTTATATATGAAGTAAACAAATAGAAATGTGATTTTTAATATATATATATATATATATATATATATATATAACGATATAAAAATATGATTTTATATTATATAGATAATAAAAATATGATTTTTATATTATAGGGATAATAAAAAATATGATCTTTATCTGTGAAAACATAGAATAAAAATTCGATTTTTATATATATGAAGTAGCGATAAGAGTTCGAATTATATATATATGAAGTAACGATAGAAATATGATTTTTATTATATATATAGCGAAGTAAAAATATGATTTTTAATATATGAACATCATATTAAAAATATGATTTTTACTATGAACAACGGGAAAAGGTCGCATTAGAATTTTGGGCATATCCGAACCGTTTAGAAATAGATAATGGAGGAGTGGAACCCAAAGGTGAGAACTCCTAACTTTTATTCTATTTCCTAGTTAAAATATATACTAGGATGCAGAAGGTGCTTAGCAGCACCGGACACCCATCGTCCATAGACCATGGACGGCTTGTTTGTTTGATTGATATTGTTGTGAAAATTGATTGTGTGATGTGGAATGGAGTAAAATATTTTATAGTTAAAAATGTAATTTTTAACATATACATGAACAAAATAAATATTCATTTACAAATCAGACAATTTTTTTATGTACACCCATTTGACTGATATGGATTGGGACGATAAATTTTACACATTGCCCAACTGCACAAATAAAATATGTGTTTGTTGTTTGAAAACCCCACACGGGTATTGGGATGATATATTACATACACTAATCCCAATAATTAATTGTATGTCGATCGATTGATTGACAGATTGTTATAAGCGTCAAATATTTGTATTTGTGCTTATGAAGTGTAGAATGCACTTTGGATGATGATTGACTGTGTTTGATTGTTATTGTATACATGTTGTATGAAACCCATATAATCACACTATATGGTAATTAACTGTGCCTGATTCCAGTTTAGAAAGAAGGAATATTTTAAAATAACGAATATTTTAAAATAATATTCGGTAAAAGATCAAAATCTGATTTTGATGCCCGATTTGGGATGGATACAAATATATTTAAATATATAAAGCCGTGTTGATTAATGCCATTTTGACATGAACGATATTTATATCGATTTTATTCATTTTTATAATGAATATCGAAAAGGAAATGATTTTGAAATACAATGTTTTGAAAATATTATCATTTATATATCGATGATATGGAATATTCAATTTTGATTTGGAATTGAATATGAAGTTGAAATCGTTTTGAAAACGAATTTAAAACGACTTAAAAAATACGTTTTAAAAGGAAATCGATAAAATATATATAATATATATGTAATAGCCTGAATATAACGTGTTGCGCCACGGCAGTTCGTGAATTTCGACCATTGACTTCGAATGGACATTACGGGAGATCCGACCGTCAGATTCTCCTAAAACCGGAACCGTTGGGTTCGTATCGAAAAGAGCTTTCTATCCAATAGAAGAAATTATAAATCTAATGGTTGATTTGGAATTATGTCCAAATCAAATTTGGAAAAGGTCGCTATAAGTGTAGTTCGATGGCCGTTTATGGAAATCGACTGTAAGGGCCTTGATAAAATTATTAAAAATATCAATAATTAGTGTAAAATTATAAGAAATGATTTGGAAAGAATTGGGGTGCAAAATCCCGTATTTGAAAAAATAAAAATAGATTCTTATCAAAATGAACTAGTTATGAATTAGAATTAGAATCCATATATTTTTAAAATAAATAAATTGGATTTGAAATGGTTTTAAAAATAACCAAAATTTATAATATATAAATTGGAAATGGATTTGAATCGAAAGTGTTTTCGGAATATTTCGATGTTGGATTTCATGATTATACAGATACTGTTATGGAAATTTGAAATATATATATATATCGTTATTTCCAATACGATATTGGTTGATTTCAGAGTTTGATATTGAATATAAGCCGATATATTTTCTATTCAGAGCCTTGTAATTAATATCAAATTGCATTTTGGGTTGTCGTGAATGGTATCTTTAATAATACTATTCTTGAACCCAATGGAGCTAAGAAAATTAGAAACTGACTGGAGATTAGTTAAGTTGAATGGTTTCCTGGGTGTTGATCTGATGTTGGTTTCGGCCTTCAGGGTTAACACTTAGGGAATTGTTCTCTTATTAATTTACAGTTAGAGACTGATGGAATGTGAATTGGGTTTGTTATGGACTGTTTTTTAGTGACATTCGTTCTTTAACCCGATTTACAGTGAAATGGGATTTGGAATTTATAAATATTTTGTTAAGATTTAAAAGAGATTTTCCAAAGTAAAGTTTCTAATTTAACATATCAAATTGGAGTTGAATGGAATTCAATTTGGAAATAATCGAAGTAAGCTTCTGTAGAAGAAGACGGTTAATATATATGGAATTTAAAAGGCCTTGTCGTTATTCCATTTATACTATTAGTTGGATATGGAAGTTTATATCGATTACATATATCGATTCGGTTTCCATAAAGATTCCATTGTCAATGGAATAAGACTTTGGGTTGTCTGAATGGTATTTTTTATAATACCGTTCTTAGACCCAATGGAGTTAAGAAAATCAGGAACTAACTGGAGATTAGTTAAGTTGAATAATTTCCTGGGTATTGATCTGATGTTGGTTTCGACCTACGGGGTTAATACTTAGGGAATTGTTTACTTGCTAATTTACAGTTAAAGGCTAATGGAATGGAATGTGATTTTGGGTTTATAGTGACCCGTGTTTTAAATGACATTGGTTCTTTAGCCCAGTTAAAGATAGGATATTGATTTTTGGGAAGATTAAAACCAAGTGGATTTTTAATGCATCTTTAATTAGATTGAAATGGTATCCAAAGGAAGATTAAAGTATTAATTTAAAGAATTTATCTTTGATAAAATTAATGGGAACCTTTCCCAAAATATAAGACTGTAACGACCCGAATTTCGCCCGACCCCAATCGATCGCAAGATCGATCAAGACCGTTCAAAACCCGCGTACGTTAACTTTGGTCATACAACACATATGAACAACAACACAGACTTTTATAACATCAATAATAAATGTTACATCAGAGTACAGAATATATCAGAGTACATCAATAAATAATACAGCGGAAGATACATTTACAATAAATTAAATACATTGCAGCGGAACTAATCTCAGCGGAAGGCCATCAATATTCTGGACCCAGCTTCTGACTTCAAACCAGAATCCTACTTAACTATATCTGCAAAAAGCTACTCGACTGCCCGTGTGGAAAGAGGGCACCCGGGTTTGAAAAGTGGAACAAACTACATGTCAGTCGTGGGATTGGTGTGAGAATTCTTAACTTAACCTATCTAATAAGTAGGCTAATCACAAGACCACGCCGCTAACGCGGAACGGGTTTACTCCATTGGATTGCCAGTGCATAAATAAAGTAAATCGTCAAATAACGCAATGCTTTTTAGAAAAATGAAACCATTATAAGACCTAGGTCCCATCACACTATGCAACGCACACCAGAGGATAGGTTTTTACCTTATAATGGTCAAAAGATGCTTGATACGTAAAAACGATATTATTATTAGTGTGTATATATATACTTAAAACATTTCAATATAAATGTATTAATCTTAGACGGCATAGTACCCCATCCTACTATGTCGCCATATATAAGTTTACAATCAAAACCGTGGTGTCGTATTGGAAATTGGTTTTCTGTCATGAAATCGTGGCTAGGGATCGTCCTCTTCCGATTCGAGACACTCTAGCAAATGCCCCAGGATCCCCTGCAGTGAACCCTTGGATCTTCAGGGCCGGTCCCCACCTAACGGTAGTGGATTAATTATGCCTGAACACACGTTTCCCGGTTCCTATGAACCTATAGTATGACCACTTCCGGCCTATAAAAACCTGAGGTACCACAATCCAAAATCCACATAAGTAAAATGTCGGGCCGTGTTAAAGCCCAAACACCACCAGCTAGAAAGAAATGTGTGCACTCCCTGCAGTCCTAATCCCGTTTTTGACTCATACCGGGGTGTGAGGCTCGCGAAGTCACGTTATACACAAAGCTATGCCTAAACAGGCTATGCTTTGATCATCAGCCACAAGGCCTGCTTTTCAACAAAGCCTTGATCATTTGCATCTTAGCATGTCACATTGTCAGACCCTACCATATTATTGATCATTTACCAATATATATATATAACCTCCAAGCTCATACGTCTTAGAGAAGGGTGATAAGTAAAGAATAAATTCTTCACCACCAAACAAAAATATATAATCAGTAGCGTTCAACAAATACAGCAGAAATGAATACAATGTCAGACACACAATCCATTTACAAGTCCGCTCTGGGTCTGAGCGAAACAACGTGTCCGTCGATCTCCAAATGCGTTTGGATGATCATTACCAAATACCTTGCCTTGAAAGGTCAACCCCAATTCAAGATACCAGTCATCATCATCCCAACGATGTGAAAACCTTCGGTCTTCAATCACCGTCTTCATCATCGACTCTTGATCGTCGTGATGATTATTCAGAATGGGTTAAACCCGGTCTTTCTGAATAACTCACGTATTTTGGGGTTAAAAACAAATATTGGAAAATCACACATTTCGTCACATTCCAACTCCGAGTATTCTTTTAGTAAGATATTCATTTTAAAAGATTCTCATTAATTTTATCAAAGATAAACACTGAAAATGAAATCTATAAATCAATTTCCGAAATAGGGAATTTCACAAAAATCAAATTAATACATAATCGATATAAATTTCTGTATCGGACTAATAGTATAAATGGAATAACGGCAAAGCCTCTTAAATTCCATATATAATATCGGTCTTCTTTTATAAAAGCCCATTTCGATTGTTCCCAATCGAATTTCCACTTAATTCCTATTTAATATATTACATTGAAAACTTGATTTTTAGAAAATGCCCTTTTTAAATCTATAAAATAGATTCATAAGTTCCAAATAATAATTTCAATGTAAATTGGATTAAAGGACAAATGTGGTTTAAAACATCGTCCACGATAAATCCACTTCACATCTCAATTTATTTCATATCACAAAATATAATTGCAAATGCTAGTAATCTTTTAAAAACATATTTTAAAATAATCATAAAAATATTCTTTATATAAAGACTCTAAATGAGAAGTATTATTTATATTACAAATCTTTATCTTTTACAAATATTCTTTGTTTTAACATATAGTTGATTAAAAATATATTATGAAAATATATGCACCTTATATAAAAAGGATTTCTAATGTGAAAATAGTCTTATTTAAAAGAACACTTGAATCGAAATGCGACTCAAACATTTACCATATAATTTGGATTATATGGATTTCACACACATCATATATATGACAATAATAGTAAAATCATCAAATCATCCATCTACATCCAAAGTGTAATTTCCACTGTGTAAGCGTTAAAATTAAATAATAATGCTCATCGCAGCCTGTCGATCTAACGATCAACATACAACTAAAAATTGGGATTAGTGTATATAAAATTTCATCCCAACACCCGTGTGGGGTTTTCAACCAAACAAACAAATAATAAACTAATTTGTGCACTTGGGCGATGTGTGAAAAATTATCGTCCCAATCACATACACAAGTCGGGTAACTTGTGCATGGAAGTGTAATACACAATACATATAATGATGACAAGAAAATATCTCTATTGCAATGAATGAATAAGCATAATAACTTTGTCTCCATTGACAATTTCTATTTTGCTAATCCTAAACAAAAATGGTGATTTTGTCTTGGCAATCCTAATGAGACAAAAAGATAAATATTTTGATTTAACTAACCTATCTTGATAATTATATATCTTGCCACACACACACACACACACACACACACACACACATACATACATACATACATATATATATATATATATATATATATATATTGCTTCAACTAATTCATTTTGACAAAAATGAATATTTCTGACAAAATGTAAAATTTTGTTTAACTAGTATAAATTGGCTAAAATGAATAATTATTTTTAACTAATGTAAATTAACAAAAATGAACAATTGGTTTTTAACTAATATAAATTTAAAAAAATGAATAATTTGAGTTTCAATTCAAATAAAATATCCTAGTGCTATATTTTGTTTCATTCTTTTAATTTAGACAAAATAAGTGTTTTTGTCTATTTTACTTTAATGATAAAAATGTGAATGTTTAGTTATTAAAATGTAACTTCTAAATTTTACCTTTTATTTCAAACAATCTTTATTCATATCAAAATTATAAATCAAGAATATAATTTTAAATCCGATGGTTTGTTTGCATTAATGAATTGCAAACAAAGATGAACTTTATTTTAAGGTTTTGTTTGCAACAAGGAATGCAAATAACAAATGTTACTTTTATTTTTATTTAAAAGTATATTTGAGTGAATGTAAAAAGAACCTCATTTCCAAAGTGTATTCACATTATTGAATGTAAGTAAAAGAAAAAAAAATTTTTAAATGAGTATTTGCTTTTATGAATGCAAACTAAGAATAGTTTTGCTTACAAATTATATTTAAATTAGTGAATGTAAACAAAAGAACAAAATTTATTTTTCAAAGTATATTTTAAACAAATTCTATTAGTTGTATAAAAGTGTGTACATTTGTATTGGTAAATGTAGATAAAGAAAATAGACTATAGTTTCATCGAATATTTGCATTGATAAATGCAAATAAAAGAATAAACTTTAATTTCAATGCATATATGTATTGATAAAAGCAAACAAAGAAATAAACTTTATTTTCAATATATTTGTATGTATTTGCATTGGTGAGTGCAAACGAATAATTTGTTTTCAATATACATTTGCATTGGTAAATGCAAAAAGAACAATTTCTATTTTCTATATATATTTGCATGGCTGAATGTAAATAGAAGTACAAACTTTATTTTCAAAACATGTTTACATTTTTGAACACAAAACAAAGGATAAAACTTTATTTTCAGTATATGATTTATTTTCTAGTTTTATTGGTGTTGTCGAACACAAATAAAAATGTACTTTTTATTTTCGAGTTATATTTGCATAGGAAATTCCAAATAAAAGAACAAACTTTATTTACTATGTAACTTCTGAAAATAATTTCCTTTTTACATAAAAAATATGTAAACAAAATTGTTACTTTTATTTCAGTGTGCAAGTTTTGACAAAAATGATATTTTAAATTCAATAATCAGATTTTGACAAGAATGAAAATTTCAATTTAATAGTCAAGGTTTGACAAAAATGATATTTTCTTTTCACTAATAAAGTTTTGGCCAAAATGTTCACTAATAAAGTTTGGCAAAAAAATATGATCTCTTATTTCAATACTTATGCTTTAACCAAAATGTTATTTTTATTTCAATATTAATTATATTGAAAATGTAATCATTCTACTTCAATTTTAATTACATAAAAAAAATGTAATCATTTTATTTCAATTTTGATTACATTGAAAAATGTAATCTTTTTTATTTATTTCTAATTACACTGAGAATGTAATCTTTTTGATTTATTTATAACATTTTAACAAAAACAAATAAAAAGGATAACTTTGTATTTCGACAATTCTAACTAAACAATTTTCGTATGAATCATTCTTTACATTAAAAACATGATTATTATTTTTATGTTTTCAACACTTTTACTTTGACAAGAAAAAATTTCATATGAATAATTCTGTTCATTAAAAATAAGATTTTTAATGTTTCATTTTTCATTTCAAATAGATGAACATTTTTAATCTATTCTATATATACGGTAAAAATGTAAATTTAATCGTTAACATGGGTTCAATTCAAACAAATGAACGTTTTATGTTTCTATTTGTTTTTCATAAACCGTGTTCTAAATGTAAACAAACAAAAATAGGATTTTTATTAGTTAGCCAAATTCTGTTGTAATAAAAACAAATAAAAATATATTCTATTTGTTGTTCATATTCTATTGTCAATAAACAGATAAAAAGAATATTTTATTTGTCGTTCAAATCTTATCGCAAAGTAAACAAATAAAAGTAAGGTTTTATTTGTTGTTCATATTCTATTGCAAAGTAAACAAATAAACAAAAATAAATATATTTTTTATTTGTCGATCAAATTCTATTGTAATACAAACAAATAAAAATTAGTTTTTATTTGTCGATCCAATTCTATGGTTCACCCTAGAATAATAAAAATAATATTTTTAAAATAAATTAGAATAAATAGATCTGAATAAAATATGATTTAAATCCAAATTTAGATTTATTTTCTAATTGCAAATAAAATTCACCCATATATTAAATTCAACGCCGATCTAGCATATGATGAACAACAAAACAAACCACCAACCACAAATCAACCATTCATCAATCACAGAACATTACAGATCTGAATTACATCACAATAAAATTATTTTTAATGCAAGAAAATAATTTATAAATAATAAAATAATAAAATTCAGAATTCTCACATTGATTTTTGCTGAAAATTCGACTGTCTCGGAATCAGTTCTGGTCTGCGCCATCGCGAAGCTCTCGGAAAGACGAGTCCAACGCAACTGACAGTTCGTCAATCGGACCTCGTATGAAAGAGATATTGATTTTTAAAGATCGCATAAATTATATATTAAATAAATAAAGTAATATTAAAATACAACCTTTCTTCCTCACGTTATACGCATCACGGCCGAACCCATCTTCGTCTTCCAACCTTTCTGTGCGTGCCACCCTCCGAGCCACCGACTGCCGATCAGACCCCGCCACTCCGACGCTCCGCCCGCGAGCCACCACCGCCCAGAATGCCACCCAACTCGACCTTCTCCTTGCCTCGCAAATCGAACCCGCTGCGTTTCAGCCCAGAATTCATGAAATCCGTGAACCAAAACCCGATCTTGACCGTATGGATTGAAAGATCTCTCCGAGAGCTTCGATTTGGTACCAAATTTGTCGATTTTCATTGAGCGGATCAAAAGTTATGAGCTTTTGAAATTGGAGAAATTCTGGCCATCGAAACAGCCATAGGCGACGGCTGAAATTAGGGTTAGGGTTTCGGCCTGAATATTTTAATAATATTTTAATATTAAATCTCGAAAATCGGCTTAAAAGGTGGATTTTTGTACTTTCTCTGATTTGGGCCTGCTTACTGTCGTTCTTAAGGTTTTGACACCTTCTGAACGCAATTGGATAGGTCTTGTGGCCCAATTCCGAAATCTGTACGATTTTTATTTAAAATTGCATTAAAAATTTATTAATTAAATATTGACCGCACATATAAATATGTCTGGGCCACATACGACCTCAGAAAATTCAAAAAAAAAATGTTTTTAGCTTTCTTATGACGATACGAATCCAACAAAATTATTTTCATTGAATTCTGAGACTATTTGAAAAATGGCTATTTTTAAGGCATTTAAATTTAACTAAAATAGTCAAAACACATTTTCTTTTGCCACGCTCACATATTAATTCAAAAATTTCTGAAAATTGAAATCTAGCAATAATTTGACATTCCGGTTCCAACAAAAGTGGTTTCATCGAAAATGGAGGTCGTTTGAAAAATGACTATTTTTAAGGGCAATATATTTAATATTAAAAATACATTTTTAAACAAATAATTTTCGAAACTCAAAATATATAAGTGTTTACTATTTTTCGATGTAGAAACATCATTCCGAACTCAATGGAAGTGGTTTCGAGTCGAAATTCCTTCATATGTGAAAAGTAGCCTTTCGAGCCATATAATATATATATATATATATATATATATAAATTCTACAGCGACCTTTCTAAAAATTGAATTGGCCATGACTTTTGATTTCCGCTATGAAATTACAATTTTTCAGATCCATTAGAAAGATATGATTAAACAGATTTAAATATTCCTAGTTTCACTCAATTCTGATTTATTTTGAATCCTGTACATTCAGTTAAAGTTCAAAATCAAATTTTAAAACTACCGCGCCATTTCTAACTCCTTTTATATTTAAATTAAATTTATTCATTTTAACTTCGATTAAAATGAATTCTACCTATTATTATTAATAATAAATTATATTATATTCCCAAAATTCATTAAAATTTTCTAAAATAATTTTTTTGAATTGGTTCAGAATTTGCGGGTTGTTACAATCTCCCCCACTTAAAATCTTTTCGTCCTCGAAAAGGAAATGAAGCTAAAGTTGTTTATTTAACTAATTTAATTTTCATTCTTTAGTTGTTTAATCATTTTATTAGTTGAATTCATATTCACACAACACAATCATTAATCAATTAGTTGATTAAATTTTCCAAAAATATATAACGGTTATATATTCAAAATCATATTTTCTAAAATCGAACTATATATAATAACAAGTACGTTAATTATGAATTCTTCTTCACTCTGACTCATTCTAGGGCATTGCTAACCCCATCTCTAATAAGTATTCTCATTTTAGGATACTGCTGATCTTATCTTAGCATGTCACATTGTCAGACCCTACCATATTATTGATCATCTACCAATATATATATAACCTCCAAGCTCATACGTCTTAGAAAAGGGTGATAAGTAAAGAATAAATTCTTCACCACCAAACAGAAATATATAATCAGTAGTGTTCAACAAATACAGCAGAAATGAATACAATGTCAGACACACAATCCATTTACAAGTCCGCTCTGGGTCTGAGCGAAACAACGTGTCCGTCGATCTCCAAATGCGTTTGGATGATCATTACCAAATACCTTGCCTTGGAAGGCCAATCCCAATTCAAGATACCAGTCATCATCATCCCAACGATGTGAAAGACCGTATTTATCCCATTATAAATAACTGATTCGACGATTTGTCGAGGATGAAGACGATGGTTGAAGACTAGAGGTCTTCACATCATTTGGATGATTACTGATGTCTCGATTGGGTTGTACACCCAAGGCAAGGTAATATGTGGTGATCGTCCAGACGTACTTGGAGATCAACGGATATGCGAGGGCCTCTCCCCCGTATTGGACATATGAGGGAGGAATAAGGTGCCTGCGGTTTCGTTCAAACCCAGAACGAACTTGTAAATGATGCGTGTCTGACATTGGATTTCATTCTGTGTGATTGATAGACATCGGTTGCATAGCATGAATTTCCTGTGTGGCATGCTGAGATGAAAATGATCAAGGCTTCTGTTGAAAAGCGGAGTCTTGTGGTTGATGATCAAAGCACGATTTTAATATAGTGTAGCTTTGGGTAGCGTTAATTCGAGAGCCGCACACACCGGTGTGAACCAAAAACGGGAGAGGACCTCAGGGAGGGCATGCGTTTCATTCTAGCTGGGAGTGGTGTCAGCGTTTTGCACGCCTTGACATTTTACTTATGTGGATGATGGATAGCGAGGCACCTCGGTTATATCGGTCGATCCGGGACCAATGGATTCGTTTGGCTCATTGAAGCCCCATAGGGCGGGGAAACGCAAGTTCAGGCCTTTTAATCCACTCCGTGTGGACCGGCCCTAACGATACAAGGGTTACTCGAGCTCTGATCCTGAGGGGCGGGCTAGAGCATCTCGAAGCGGTAAGGATGATCCCTTGCCTTGGTTCACAGATGGAAATCCAACTTCTAGTACATGACATTTGCGATTTTGATTGTAGGGCCTAGTATTGGCGACATGATATATGGTACCCATGACGTCTATGATTGATACTTATGATTGAAATTGTTTTGACACTGTACACTTATAGTAATAATAAAAAATGAAATTTCACGTACCAAGCATATTTGGCTATTATATGGTAAAACTCTATCCTTCGGCTTGCATTGCATTGTATGATGGGACCTGAGTCATATAATAGCTTCATTTTTCTTTATTTAGCATTGTGCTATTCGTTTTATGCACTGGTATCTTGGCAGGAAACCCGTTCGATGTTATATGGCGTGGTCCCTTGATTTACCAAACTTTAAAATAAAGATAAATAACTGTTTTATTTCTCACACCAGTTACATGACTGACTTGGAGTTTATTGTTTTAACCTAAACTCTGGGTGCCCCTATTTTCCACACGGGCAGCTAGTAGTTTTGGTTTTCTATATTTATATTCACAGGATCCTAGTTTACACCTGGAATGATATCCGGAAAGCTCTGTATCCATATATTCCTTTTATTTGTGTTTTGTATTATTTTTCGCTGCATTGTAACTTATAAATCTCTGATATTTAGTAAATGTGTAATATTTATTCATACTCTATGTATTCTTGTATTTTGATGTAAATTGTTGTAATAAGCAATGAAATGTTCTTCTATTTGTGTTATAATTTGCCGTGTTCTCAATTCAATCTGTGCTTTCCTTCACGGGGAAGTTTGGGTCGCTTCATTTGGTATCAGAGCTTTGGTTTACAGAGCTCAGAGAACAAGACACGTTAGAACCAAACTAAAGAATTCATCAGAGATTGGATTAGTAATATCCAATAAGAATGACTCGTTAGAGATGGGATCAGTAGTATCCTAGAATTAGTCGGAAGAGTGTTGTTTTTCAAATAAAAATCGAAAACAATTTTTGTTTTGTAAATTTAAAATTTATTATTCGTATTTGGATATTTTATTTTATATTTATTTGGAAAATCGAGTATATGGAGATTTTGAATATACGTGTCATTAACGTGTATTCGAAGTCTCAAATATACTGGGTAGATATAGAATCACACTCTAGTCGCCCGTGGATGATTCTGATGATGCCGCGGCATCATTAGCATTTGTGTTCGAGTTTCAAAAGTGAGATATCTATATATTTCCATTAGACTGGTGTGAGAACCAAAACTAGATAGGATATATTGTTGTGCCATGGCATCAAAAACATGATTTTTGAGTATATAAAAATTATGAATTTGAAACATTAATCAACAAATTGATTGCTGGTTGTATTGTTTGATTATTGGTTAATTAATTTAAAAAAAAATTGAACCATTAGGCCAAATTGAGCCAAATATTGAACTGTATTGAAAATTATTTGGAAATGCATGCACATACATATATATGTGTGAACAGCCCATTGCAAGGAGGCTAGAGAAGAGGAATAAAATTGTTTGCCCGACAAATAGGTACATGTTTATTGTATTTCTTGGGGTTTTTGATGATTTTATGAGTCGATTGGCTGTTTCTTTTTCTTTTTGGATTGGAGAGGCCTGTATGGAAATTTCGGGATTTTCCCGATGCTCCCGTACAGGAAAGGTTACGGCAAAATTTTTTGAAAATTTAGGGTGTTAGCCAAATTTTTGAAGAATTGAAAAGTTCTTAGAAACTGAAAAGTTGAAGAACTTAAGCCATAATGAAAATATTGAAAGTTGAGTTGGTTTGTAAAACAACTTTTAGCTCCGTTCCTTTTCGAGGACGAAAAGATTTTAAGTGGGGAAGATTGTAACAACCCGGAAAATCCGAGCCAATTTAAAAAATTTATTTTGGCAATTTTGATGAATTTTGGATATTTAAAATGATTTATTTTAAATAATAACAACGAGAAGTTTATTTTGAATAGAATTAGAACATATATATGTATTTGAATCGACGCTAGAATATAAATATTTATTTTTAATTATAAAAGGAACTGGAAATGGTGCGGTAGTTTGAAATTTCGATTTCAAATTTCAAATGATTATATAGGAATCAAAATAAACCGGATTTTAGTGAAACCAAAAATATTTGAATCTATTTGAGAATATTTTTCCAACGAATCTGAAAAATCAAAATTTCATAGTGGGAATAAAAAGTTATGCCCAAGTGAAAATTCAGAACAGTCGCTATGAAAATATTGCCCTTAAAAATGGAAATTTTGCCAATGGCCTCCGTTTTCGACGAAACCTCTTTTGTTGGATCCGTAGTGTCAAGTTATTGCTAAATTCCAAAATTCATAATTTTTGGGACTAATATGTGAGCATGGCACAGTTAAACGTGTTTTGACAGTTTCAGTCAATTTCGATCGACCAGAAAATGACCATTTTTCAAACGGTCTCAGAATTTGACAAAATTAGTTTTGTTAGGACCGTATTATCAATACGAAGCTAGAAATAATTTTTCGGGAATTTTTAGAGTTAATATGTGGCCTCGGTAAATTGAATGGTGCATTCAAATTCAATATACATTGATTTATATTTTAATTTGAATGAAAACTAATTGTAACAGCCGAATTGGATTATGAAACATATCCCATTGTGTTTGTAATGAGGTTAATTAGATAGAGGCGACAATCATTGGAGTTCGTTTGGAGCTAGGGGCATTAAAACAAGTAAATTTGAATTAAAATAATATTATTATATTATATAACCTTAGTTTTAGGTCAAAACCCTAACATCCAGTCAAAACAAAAACCGTGGTCAACCACTTCTTAAAGTCGTTGTTCTCCTTGAAGCTCCCTCTTCCTCCCAATCGCGTGCTGCATCAGGCTGCTAGTGGCGTCGCCGTCCCCCTGGTGGTTGCACCCTCCCCTCGTCCCTACTCCCCTCTTCCCCTTCCTCCATTCGAGAAGCCAAGCGCCCGTGCCCCATAACCACACCCCCCTTGACCAAGACAGTCGCCGCCGTTCTCCCCTGGCCCACCACCGACTAGCGCAACATCCCCCCGAACACCTCAGGCCTAGGAGCTGCCCCTCCCCTTTTAGCCATTGTGAGTTTTTTTGTTGTTATTTATTTTAATTTGTTTAGAATAATCAGTTTATACATGTAAATAGCAAATAAAAATTCCGATTTCTTATGTTTATAACATTGTATGAAAAATATAGTTTTTTTTAGAATTAGTATAGTTTTAAAAATAAAAATAAAAGAAAATTGGGTTTTATATGAATGTATAGCGTATACAAAAAAAATTAGATTCTCCTATTATAAGGATAACGATATAATAACGTGATTTTTATACGCATATCGTTATGATAAAAATGTAATCTTTTATATGTATGAAATGATAACAAGATTTGATTTTAGCATTAGAAAAGATTTGATCTTTAGAAGAAAAGATACGATTTTTATATATGAAGTAAACAAATAGAAATGTGATTTTTAATATATATATATATATATTTATATATAACGATATAAAAATATGATTTTTATATTATATAGATATTAAAAATATGATTTTTATATTATAGGGATAATAAAAAAATAAGATCTTTATCTATGAAAACATAAAATAAAAATTCGATTTTTATATATATGAAGTAGCGATAAGAGTTCGATTTTTATATATATGAAGTAATGATAGGAATATGATTTTTATTATATGTATAGCGAAGTAAAAAATGTTATTTTTAATATATGAACATCATATTAAAAATATGATTTTTACTATGAACAGCGGGAAAAGGTCGCATTGGAATTTTGGGCATATCCGAACCGTTCAGAAATAGATAATGGAGAAGTGGAACCCAAAGGTGAGAACTCCTTACTTTTATTCTATTTTCTAGTTAAAATATATAATAGGATGTAGACGGTGCTTAGCAGCACCCGACACCCGTCGTCTACAGACTATGGACGACTTGTTTGTTTGATTGATATTGTTGTGAAAATTGATTGTGTTATGTGGAATGGAGTAAAATATTTTATAGTTAAAAATATAATTTTTAACACGTATATGAATAAAATCCATATTCATTTACAAATCAGACGATTGGTTTATGTACACCCATTTGACGGATATGGATTGGGATGATTGTGAAAACCCGTAACTTCCCCATGAAGGAAATCGCGGATACTTTGAGGACAAGACAGAATAGAACACAAGTAGGATAACATTTCATTATATATTACAACAATTCCATCAGAATACAAGAATATACAGAGTATGAATAAATATTACACATCATAAATTGTCATAGGTTTAAATTACATTTAAATACATCGTAGCGGAAAAACAATACAAAGCACAACTGAAAACAGATACACGGATACAGAGCTTTCTGAATACCGCTTCAACTGTAATCAGGATCCTATGAATATAAATCTACAAAACCAAAACTACTAGCTGCCCGTGTCAAAATAAGGGCACCCAGAGTTTAGATTAAAACAATAAACTCCAGGTCAGTCATGTGACTGGTGTGAGAACTAAAACAGTTATTAATTTTTACTTTAAAGTTAGGTAAATCAAGGGACTACGCCGTATAACACGGAACGGGTTTACTCCCAAGAATACCAGTGCATAAAACAACAGCGCAATGCTAAATAAAGAACAATGAAGCTGTTATAAGACCCAGGTCCCATCACACAATGCAACACAAGCCGGAGGATAGGGTTTTACCTTATAATAGCCAAAGAATGCTTGATACACTAAATTTCATCTTTTATTACTATAAGTGTATGGTTTCAAAACAATTTCAATCATAAGTATCAATCATAGATGGCATGGGTACCATATATCATGACGCCAATACTAGGCTCTACAATCAAAACCGCAAAGTCACGTATTGGAAGTTGGATTTCCAACTGTGAACCGAGGCAAAAGATAGTCCTCTACCGAATTCGAGACTCTCTAGCCCGAGCCTCAGACAAGTACTCTATCAAGCATTAGGAGCCACATGGCCGGTCTACCGATGTGGATTAAAATGTCTGAACACTGCGTTTCCCCGCCCTTTGGGGTGTAAATGAGTCCTATGACTCCATCGGCTCCACACAGTCACCGATATATCTGAGGCGCCTTGCAACAGCAACAACCACACAGGTGAAAATAATATAAATGTCCGGGCTGGTAGGTCATTGACACCACCCTAGCTAGAAGGAAACACCCTCCCTGGATCCTTCTCCCGTTTCTGGTTCACACCGGGATGTGAGGCTCGCGAATCAATGCTACACAAAGTTATGCCACACAGGTCGTGCTTTAATCATCAACCACAGGACTCTGCTTTTCAACAAAAGCCTTGATCATTTGCCACTTAGGCATGCCACACAGGCAGTTCGCTCCATGTGATTGATATCCGTCAATATATAACCCCTGAGCTCGTACGTCTCAGAGAAGGGCGTTAAGCAAGAGAATAAATTCTCCGCCGCCAGATAGATATATATTTAATAGAAATCAATCACACATAATAAAATCCAATGTCAGACACACAGTCCATTTACAAGTTCGTTCTGGGTCTGAACGAAACCGGAGGCACCTTGTACCTCGCATATCCATCGATCTCCAAGTACGTCTGGATGATCACCAACTGATTCCCTCCTCTTGGGTGTACAGCCCAATCAAGATCATCAGTAATCACCTAAACAATGTGAAGACCTCCGTTCTTCGACCACCGTCTTCACCCTCGACACATCGTCGAATCAGCTATTCAGAATGGGATAAACCCGGTCTTTCTGAATAACTCACGTATATGGTAAACAAGTGTTACACAAACACAACATAAGCCTCATTCCAATTCAGAATATTCTTTTATTCAAATATTCTTATACTTTGGGAAAGGTTCCCATTAATTTTATCAAAGATAAATTCTTTAAATTTATTCTTTAATCTTCTTTTGAATATCAATTCAAACTAGTCGGGATTAGCGAACCACACAGAAGTAATCGTTTATTTTATTTCCCAATCCCAACCTATTCATCCCATGAAGTAAAACTGGTCATACTTCATATCTAACACCACGGTGTTATCGGTAAATTCAATTACCATTTCATGTGCAAATCTAATTAAGGATTTAACTATCGCCTGGAGCAAAACTAGTGATACTCCATTCTCGATCATTTCAATCTAATTTAAGATTCATTAAAACTCCACTTGGTTTTAATCTTCCCAAAAATCAATATTACTGATTGTTTAACTTGGGAAATCATATCCTGTCTTTAACTGGGTTAAAGAACCAATGTCACTTAAAACTCGGTTCACTATAAACACAAAATCACATTCTATTTCAATTCCAATTAAATATCATTTAATTGGTATACTTCATTAAATCTAAATAAAAAGATTTAATCTTTTTCTCAACTGGGTTAAAGAACAGTGTTAATGAAGACACCATTCACAACAAACCCAAATCCCATTTGATATTAAATACAAGTCTCTGAATAGAAAATATATCGGCTTATATTCAATATCAAATTCTACGACCAACAAATATCGTATTGGAAGTAACAATATCAATATATCTTTCAAATTTCCATAACAATATCTGTATAATCACGAAATCCAACATCGAAATATTCCAAAGACAATTTCGATTCAAATCCATTCCAATTCAATTATTGGAAATTCTGGTTACTTTTAAAACCCTTTAAAATCCAATTTATTTATTTCAAAAATAACTGGATTTTAATTCTAGTTCAAAACTAGTTCATTTCGATAAAAATCTATTTTTATCTTTTCAAATATGGAATTTTTCATCCCAATTCTTCCAAAATCATTTCTTATGATTTTACACAAATTATTACTATTTTTAATAATTTTATCAAGGCCTGTACAGTCGATTTCCATCAACGACCATCAAACTGCACTTACAACGACCTTTTCCAAATTTGATTTGGACATAATTCCAAATCCAACCATTAGATTTCAAATCTCTAATATTCATTACGAACCCAACGGTTCCGGTTTTAGGAGAATTCGACGGTCAGATCTCCCGTAATATCCATTCGAAGTCAATGGTCGAAATTCGCGAACTGCCGCAGCGCGGCGTGATTCAATATTTGATACAATTAGGCGTAATGGTTCAAAATTATTAAACAAATAAACAAACAACACAAACATCAATCAATTAGTGGACTAACGTTTCAAATTCATAATTTTGATACATATACAGAAAATCAGACTTTTGATGTCAAATCACAACAATAGGCCCTATCTAGTTTCGGTTCTCACACCAGTCAATTGGAAATATATAGAAATCTCACTTTCGAAACTCGAAAATAAATACTGGCGATGGTGCCCTGTCACCAGAATTATCCCCGGGTACTAGAGTGCGATTCTGTAACTATTCAACACATGAATATATATTTTATTCAACACATGAATATTTCTTCTATTCAACACATGAATATATATTTTATTCAACACATGAATATTTATTCTATTCAACACATGAATTTTCTATTATAATATTCCTTATTTTCCAAATTGGAATGAGGCCCAATAATTACCATATAATGTTAATTATATGGATCCCATACAACACATGTATATAATAGCAACGATAAATCATCAACCATCATCCAGAGTGCACCACACAACTGCATAAGCATTAAATATAAATAATTAACGATTACACAATCTGTCAATCCATCGATTGACATACAACTAAACAATCAGGATTAGTGTACGTCAAATATCCTCCAAATACCCGTGTGGGGTTTCAAATCAACAAACACAGATTTTTATTTGTGCAGTTGGGCGATGTGTAAAATTTATCGTCCCAATCAATATTAGTCAAATGGGTGTATATAAACAAATCGTCTGATTTGTTTATAAATATTTATTTTATATACACGTTAAAAATTTTATTTTTAACTATAAAATATTTTATATCATTTCACATCACACAATCAAATTTCGCAACATAGCAATCAAACAAACAAGTCATCCATGGTCTGTGGAATACGGGATGTTGGGTGTTGGTAAGCACCGTCTGCATCCTAGTATATATTTCAACTAGAAATTAGAATAAAAGTGAGGAGTTCTCACCGAATAGCTAAACCAATTCGCCGCGACTCTTCATATGTAGAAAATCTTCGTCGCTCGCCTTTTGTCACCTTCGTCGTCCGTTTCATATCAATCCGTTTTCACGCTGTTCATCACATTTTTATATTGATGTATACACCATAAAAATCATATTTTTTTCTCTACATTATATAAAAATTATATTTTTATTTCATTACATATATAAAAATCATATTTTTGTAATGAACTGTGATTTTCGACTTCGAAAATCAACATCAAACTACCATGTTGACCATTCAGACATCGAACATTCCAGATCATTAATATAAAGAAGTTAGGGGTGAGAATAGATAAGATAGAAATATTAGAATAGAAGAAGAAGAAACAACAAAACACAGAGTCTCAAATCGCAGCGGAACAAAATATAATACATAAATAAATCTTTATTGAGAACTGTAAAAATACTTACAGTGTCAGAGTACATCACATAATGGGACAGTTATAATAACCTGTTCCCATATACAACACACAGCGGAATAGTAGCTATATAATATTATACGTATGGACTCTTCCAACTCGTCTCTTCACAGCATTCGATGACCTGAACCTGTACACCCCGGGCTAACCCGAGCGTTTACAAAACACCGGGTCAGTCTGGTGAACCAGAGTGAGATAAACTCGTACAGTATTAAGGGTAAATCATCCAATCATGATTTTTAAAGTTCAAAATGTTTTCAAAGAAAAGGATAATCATAAGACCAAATCCACACATAAAAACGGACGGTTTTTACCTTACGATAACCCAAAACAGATTTGAAAACAATATCTTTTCTGATATTATAATAATGTCTATATACAAGTAATTATCAATCTAGCGGAACGCTTGCATCTCACGCTCCACATATGTAGTATGAAATCAAAAACCGCGGGCGCTTATTGGAGATTGGATTCCAACTAGGACAGGGTATGGGACCACCTGCTGATAGTGTATCTCTAGAGACGAATACACTGGCTTCAACAAGAACGTCTTGCAACCCGGCCTAACATGACCGACCACTCATTTTGCTTGAGTGTATCGAATGTATATCACTGACGGTTGGGATCAGCAACCGCCTCCTGAAAAGGGACAACATCGAAATATAGATTAAAGAAGCAAATAGGATTTTCTCTAGATAGGTGATTATACACCCTAATGGGAGTGACCCACATAGCCATGTTGTCTGCCCGATTTCTATCATTTCCCGGTTGATGAGGCTTGAGGCCAGAATTTATTTTTGAACATCTGGTCGCTATTCACTTTGAATGTCACATCGTCAGATCCGTCAGATATCACTAATTGACGCCTACAAAAATACTCTAGTCGAAAGCTAAGAGAACGGCAATCCTCCGCCAACAACTATAGCACGTTTGAAGAAATCAACGTACGTGATCCTTTGGAAATACTTTGTCAGACATCTGTCCATACAAGTCATCCAGGAACAGGATGAACCGAAGGAACTCTCCTACTGCATCCAATATAGGAGTCACCCCATGGATCAGTAGCGAGAAGTCCTTGCAACCCGTAGATTCCAACCACGACAGAATCACTGCTTATCTCTACTTGCCAGGCAGAGAATATTAGTGGTTCTTCCGTGTATGAAAATCTACGGTCTTCAATGCTGTACCTCGATCATCTTCGAACATCTTCACTTGTTTGTTGGTCAGAATGGTTTTCGAATATAAATTCGATCCCGATCTTTCCGTACCAATAATCGTATTGGACAGATTTGATAGTCAGTGTATACAGTGTTTCAATCATGACAACCCAACGAGTTCACTGGTTCAGTATTCAACACCACTTGGCCTTTTAATTTAAACAAACTGATTCACCTTTGTTAAATTTAAACTTCTAACTCTTTAATATTTACAAATACGATATTTGAATTCTTACTCAATATACAAATGTTCTTAAAACCTTTATAATACTTGGCAAATTAACCATATTAAATTTCCACTTAATTCTCCTTTCAAATCACTTGTTACATCATTCTTTGTTATTTAAGCTTGGTAAATCCACTTAACTTATTATTCGTAATCCACGTTACGTAAATCTTTTATTCTAATTTTGAAACCAATAACCAATATTTATTTATGTACACTAAAAACTCAACCCTTCATTTACTTATCACACATTTCCCTTATTTGATATATTGTCTAAATTATCCCATTTTCACCAACGTGGTATTATTATGTTCCTTATGGAAATAATAAATTGTCACTAACCTCTCTTACGATTACCAACTAATACTATCTTCAGATAATCCCGATGTTGTTCAAATTGGGGTATTTTAATTACCTCTCAGACCTTGATCAAACAACATTCTTATCCTCAGATAAATATCAGTTGTAATCCAAACACCAAAATTCCACTCCAAACTCAAAACAATTCCATTATAACTTGAATTTGGTTACACAACCCTATAACCCACTTCTTTGACTAGATTTACTTATTTCCAATCTCCTTCCAAATCTATTCGACATTCTCCACTTGGGAAATCCTATTTCAATTCTTTCCTTTTCACTTGATTTCAATTTCACTTCGATTACCTTTGAAAAGTGATTTCCTAAATTATTTAAAATATAATTTACTTCGATTATTAACTACTTCAGTAGTTAAGTCTTTAGTAACTAAAGCAAATAGTAAACCCTTTTAAATCTTTATCGAAATTTAAACAATACTCATCAAAACACATTAGTTTGATAATCCACCCCAATTCAAAATGGTAGATTAAATTCACTTAAACCGTGGTTATTCCACTAACATATTCCAATTAATGCTCACTTTAAATTAATTAAAAATATAATTAATTTAAATAAATTCCATTAATTGTTTTCTTTACAAAACAATTATCAAAGTTTAACTATGCAATTTTATTTCTTACCTTATACTTATAAATCTGATTTACATCAGAATTTACTTTATAAAACCAATTAATAAATCAAAGTTATAAATAAATAAAATATTTATTTAATTCTCTTAAATAACTTTTATTCAAAATAATATATCTCAAAATCTAACTCTAGTTATAAAAATAAATTTTATAACTTCAGCTCTATTGATTTCACCTGACGATGAATCACTATCTATAACCCGATTGATTTTAAGGCCATACTCTGCCAAAAACTCAACCAATATCGCCCATTGGTTTAAACCAAACAGTTGTTGAGTATTCAGTCAATAGTCAACCATCAAATCAATCACACAAACAGATCAGTTCATGTATGATAATATGAAAACAAATAATACATTTGAGGGATCCGATTGGATCCCTCCAACCTGTTCTTCCCTGTATCAAACTGGTTATCACCCATCAGGTCAAGCAATTCAATTTAACTGTTAATTTCCATAACAGCAAATAACGACAATATAATATCAACCAATCAACAAACAATTCAGACAATTCAAACAGTTGAACACGTTTATAAATAAATGTGACCAATAAGGTAAGTTACCTTTATTGGAACCAATCGTTAAAAATAACAATTTGGTATTTCAATGAAATTAAACGACGGTTTAACTTCATCAGTTTTAATCAATAAATAGATAGATACTGGCAAACAGTTAACCATAGCAAACAGAGCACACAAAATAAAAAACAATTTATGTAAAATATAAATAGGAACTGAGTGAGTTTAACTCACCTTTGAGTTGATTCTGTTGTCAACAGCTTAGTTTAACTAAATTAAACGGTCGTTTAATTTAATTAAAGTGCTGGTTGATTCCAGTCGTGTCCAGTTCCAGTCCATGATGTAGCGCTCGTTGATTCGAGTTCACTGCATCTCAGTTTGTCGATTTCTGATAATATATATAACTGAGTTATCAATATTATATAAATTAATATTATTTAATTAATAAACTCATTTCTTAATTTCAGTTTATAGGAAAACAAATTACTTTAATTTAAGTTCATGTTACGGTCCGCTTAACGTTTTGATTTACAAGATACTGGGCCGAACTCTTGCCGTTGTTTTGGTTCCAGTCCCTTCGTTTGTTCAGCCCGACAACCATCCTCCTGTCATATTTTAAACAGTTAATTATATAAGAATATGTTTTTAATACTTAAATTAACTAATTACTCCAAGTTTTAAACTCACGGTAGACAGTTTCCTCTTCGTCCTGTTTATGCTCACACAAGAAAGTTTCATCAAAACTGTGCTTTACTTCTTCCTGGTTTTGTTCGTTGGGTTTCCACTTCAATTATTTGTTCTAGTTCGCATTCACATTGAAAGCAAAATCTGTCCCCATAATCTCCTTCCAATAAATCATGGTTCCAATGCAAAACAGTGTCCACCGTCCTACCTGCATGGATCCATTGTTCAAGTGAATAAGAGTTTTTCATTTGAAAACCCATAACACGTTCCAACTATGATTTAAACAATTTTTAAATGATAAATTAATCTAATTATCAATTTGCTTAAATAAGTTAAATGGGTTTACATTCAAAAAGGAGGATATCAGTTTGTTCAACCGTGAGCTGCTCTTTTCGTTCTAATTCTGCCCATTTAATACATCACCACACGGTCCTTGACCATCCAAATGCTGCACCACCATGCCGCCCAGCTTCCCCCTCATCTTTCGCTCAACATACACTCCCATGTTTTCCCACGCACACTTCCTTTTATCTCTAGTTCTACTGTCTGACCTGTGACTTTCACCATCCCCCATCGGAACCCCGGCGAGCTCCCCACTTGATGTATTCGAACCCACCTACGAGCCAACTGACCTCCACTGCTCCGTTCCTTACTTCCATGATCCACACAAAAGTCGTGACTTCGACTCCGCGCCCAACCTTGACTAGCGTACCCCAATACTTCGCCTGTTCTTCACGTCTCTTGCCGTGCTAACTGGCGCACTCGCACCTCATGTTTAAATGTGTTTAACCCGAGCCTCTCCAACTTTGCTTGCGTGAAACGGTGGCATGGGTTTGCTTTTGATTTTCTTTTTATTTAATCGTTTGTTGTTCAGAAGTTGGAGTTTTTCTCCATTACTAATGCGAAAGAAGAAAAGGATGGAGTAGCATTTATATAGAGGGGAAACAACGTGGTGACCAAGGTGTATAGGGGAAAGTAGGTTTACAGAAATAGAATAGCTGTATCACGTGTGGTGGGGGTTTCAAAACAGACGTGGTTGTCACAGTATTTGGGTAGATTGGTGGCCACGGAATTATGGTTTTTGGGACGCAAGCAAGCACAAATTTTGGTATACAAGGCAACAAAAATATGTTGGGACGCAAGTTAAACAAACAGCGGTTATACAGTACGTATCCATTCTTTTATATAGTGTATGAAGTGTGGGTATGATTTAATAATATTTTAATGTAACCAAAGTTGCGCGTGAGTTATCGTGTTAAAAACCACCACATATAACTTCTGTTTTCTAATAAAAAAGCTAATCTTCGTATAAAAAGATATTCCGGACCTAATGGGACAAGTTTCGTCGAATTCCGACATCGTTTGAAAAAATTTCCTTTATAAAACCAGAAATAAACACGCATTTAATTTTTCCACGATCTCTAGGTAAATTAAATCAACTCGAAACTTTCAAATCCTACAATAACTTTTCAATACGAACCCAACAACACTAGTTTCATCGCATTCTGAGGCTGTTTCCCTGGTAGGCTATTTTTACCGCGTACCGCAATACCTCTTTTAACGCCAAATTACCCAGTCTCTAAAAATAACAAACTATATACCTATCTTGGCTCAAATCGACGATACGAACTCAATGGGACTGTTTTCGTGGCTTAACTTCGATCGTCTGTTCAAGTTGTGCCCAATTATCCCTTTATTAATTTAATTACGCACTATAGAATTTGACTGGGCGTTTATGGCTACCGTGGCCACATACGACCTCGGTTTGCCATGCCATTTGATTTTCTGACAATAATTTGACGATACGGTTCCAATGAAACTAATTTCATTGAAAACAGAGTTCGTTTGCCAAACGACTATTTTAAAGGCCAATATTTTAATAACGATTTCCATAGCGACAATTTCAAAATTTGGTTTGGCCATAACTAACAATCTATAACACGGAATCTGGATTTTTCTCTTTCATAGGAAAATTATTGTCAATACGCTCCCAACGTTTCTTGTTTCATAGAATTCCGACTTGTATCGAACCCTGTTTATTCAGTTGAAGTTTAAAACTCGAATTTACGAACTGCACGCCATTTTCAAGCTCGATTTATAATTATATAAATATATAACGTTCGAAATTCATTTAAATAATGAATTATATATTAAATTCGATCGATATTCCAAATAAAATATTTAAAACTAATTTAAATATTCAAATTCAAATGGTCGAAAAACACGGGTCGTTACATTCTTCCCCCTTTATAACAATTTCTTCCTCGAAATTGCTAAGGTAAGAAAAGACGTTACAAACCCACTAACTTTCAAATCCAATTTATTTTAAATTAGAAACCAATTTCAGTACCATATAAAAATATTTTCAAAAATATTGAAAATTTTCTAACACCATAAATTTTCGAAAATTTCGCCAGCACCTTCTCTGTATGGCTCAATCGGTACAACTACAACTCGCCTTTCTGGGCCTTCTCCAATCCAAAAGAAAATAAATCAGCCAAGCGGCTTGCCAAATAGGCTCATAAATCACCAAACCCATATAAAATAAACGTTTACCTTTTTGTCGGGCATATCATTATATCATTTCCATCTGCTGCCCTGTCAGCATATACAAATGCATTCCCAAACAAAATTCCACTTTTATCCTCAAAATCAAATCCATCACGCGTCCAAGCCAAATCCCAGTCTTAACTCAATTTCCATCCATTATCAATTTCAACTCTTTACTTATTAGTCCAACAACATTTCAGATTCTTGTCTCACAAATTCAAAATCTGATTCTACTTGATTTATCCCGATTCAATTTCCAGTTAATTGGTTTCAATTCAATTCATATTTGCTTCCCCAATTTCTATTTAATTTTGTTTTTGTTCAAACGATCTCCCTGGGAGTTTTTAAACAGTTCACCAAAAATTCCTATTTCCATATCGTTTATAATTTAGAAATCTCACATTGGGTTCCACTCCACCAAAAATAGCAGAAGGCGCAGAAAAATATGCAATCTCTTCTAAAATGTAGAAGACGTCCACACGAGTCCATTGTCCCTTGTTTCGCTGAATTTCGTCAAGAAACGAAAAAGATATGATTTTTACGGTGAAATAAAAAACCGTAGCGCTTTAAAGTGCTATAATATAGTTTAATATAATTTCAGCTATACCTTTCTATTTCTGTTCAAAACTAGGTTTCGCTGCAACTTCCAATCCGTGGCTCGAGGTGACGATTAGCAGGCGCGACGTCGAAGAGCTACGAACGGCGCTCAGATCGGTGGTAGGCGCGGCCAGTTCGGTGATCGGAGGCGTCAGTGTTGGCGGCTCGAAGTCGTTGACTTCTCGGTTGCGATTCTCAGCGATGGAGCAACGATACGAGGTACTCCTTATATGGATTTGAAGAGCTCGAGATGATCTTCAAAAAGTTCAACTGGGCCAGGGCGTTTCGTTGCGTGTAGGAGGAGGAATCGAGGGAGGAAGGATTGAACCACTTCCGCCGTGCGTCGAGAGGATTTGTCGGGTTTGGGAAAGTTGACCGACCAATGAGATATTTTTATTTATTTATATATTTTTAAATTTCCAAAATAACCCTTGTCACACACAAACACCAATTCAAACCCAACGACTGTCGTCCCTAGCTAAATACCCCCATTCCGAACACAATGGGATATGTTTTGAAGCCCCATTCGACTGTTTCAGTCAGCTTCTCTTCAAATTAAAATATAAAACATTCAATTCTGATTTGAACGTACATTTCAATTTGCCGGGGCCACATACTGATTCTAAAAATTCCCTAAAAATAAATCTAGCTATGTTTTGACGATACGGTCCCAACAAAACTAGTTTCGTCGAATTCTGAGACAGTTTGCAAAATGGCCCTTTTCCGGTCGATCCAATTTAATAGAAATCAACCAAACACATTTTCCTTTGCCATGCTCACATATTAACTTCAAAAATTATGAAATTTGAAACCTAGCAATAATTTGACATCCCGGATCCAACAAAAGTGGTTTCATCGAATTCTGAGGTCGTTTGCAAAATGGCCGTTTGCTGGTCGACCCAATTTAATAGAAATTGACCAAATACATTTTCCTTTGCCACGCTCACATACTAGCTTAAAAGATTATGAAATTTGAAACCTAGCAATAATTTGACATCCCGGATCCAACAAAAGTGGTTTTGTCGAATTCTGAGGTCGTTTGCAAAATAGCCAATTTCACGGGCTATATAATTTCTATAGCGACCTTTCTGAAAATTCATTTGGCCACAGCCTGAAAAGATAGTCTGTCCCTGAGCATAATCTGTACCTAGGGTTCCGAGATAAGTATTAGCCATACTTTAATTAAAAAATAAAATCCTGCCACAACCTGACAAGACACTTAAATTTTCCAAACATAATCCATGCTCGGAAAGTCCTTCCTTATTCAATTCAAAATACAAAACCAAAGAAAATATTGGTTAGTTTTTCACCGAGTGCAGAGCACGCTTTGGGGCAAAATCTTAATCCTATACGTGTGTACTTCGATTTGGCCAATCGAAAAACCTAAAGAAAGAAAGACATATCTTAAATCCTAAGAAATGCAGAAGATCCGGGTTGATTTCATCCATATCAGTTAATGATGAGCCCACGGGAGCTCGATCCACGATCATTTCCTCTTCGGGGAGCAGAAGGTGGTAGCATGGATATAGGCGCTGTTTGTTATTTCACATAATCGGATAGCTCTCCACGTCTAACTCGTTCCTCTATCAAATCTTGCAGCTGCCTATAGTCATTTGTGTCATGATCGTCCATATCATGATACAAGCAATGTTTTCTGGAATCACGTTTTCTTTGCGGGCTCCCTCCTAGGAGGCTTTGGGTAGGGGATGGCACTGTTTATGTCCATGTAAATTTCGATGGGCGATGCACTGAGTTCTGTAACACCCCGTAATTTTATAACATTAAAATTCACAAATTAAAGTATACTTAATTTTTAGAAAAGAATTAAGTGAAATGGGTTGCACAGAGAAATATATATATATATATATTGATATATATATATATATATATAAATTAAAAATTAAATAAATAAATATACGAAAAAGTTCAAAACAACGAATTGGGAAGGGGAATAACCGAACCATCCCATTTTTGAGGTCGACCCGAGCCCCGCTTGGTCGACTAGGGGTTAATCCAGGGTGTTTGGCTGTCAACCCGTGGGCCGATTCGCTCAAATGCAGATTTAGCATTTGATTGGTTCTCATGGTTCAGGGTTAATCTAATGGTCCTAAATAACTTCCTACACCTATAAATACATCCTAATGCTAATCCTAACCCTAATTATAATAGAATAGTTACCGTCATACCATCGCCATGGAAATCAATGGAGCCGCCGCCAACTAAGAAAGAAGAAAAGCAAATTTAATTCTAATTCTCTCAACCCTAAAGCAAAGCAAAACTCTCTCTTTTCTTCTCTAAATTGTGAGTATGATGATCTTAACAAGATTATCATCATTTTAATTAGGTTGAGTTATGAATGGATTATGAGTAGATGATGTGAATTATCATATATGTTGTTGTAAACCCCTTTTGCTATCATGTATATTGTAAATCCAATGTTATGTGATGATGATATCTTATATGTTGTAAATCATGATATGATGATGTTATGTATGTTGAAAGTTTCTATGCTAAGTTGTGATGAATCATACATATTAAAAAGGCCATGATGTTACCATCTATGCTAGTTAGTTCATATTAATTAAATCATCATGTTTGGGTTATGTTGATCTATATGACAAGTCACATATGCAGGTTAGATTGATTAGAAAAGTTATGAACATATACCAAGACATCTATTATGACATCTAGAATTATGCTATGACATATGTGATATCCTATGCTAGTTCACACCATCATTATGTTGCCTAAAAACCCCATATGCAAGTTTATGTATAGATTTGGGCTATGATCATATCATATAAATTGAGACATTTAACAAGTTGACACCTTTTGATCCTTAACATGTGTAGTTTATGCAAGTTTCACCCCTATTATGATTAGATTTATTTTAATTGTCTATATGTTGTGATAATTTAACTTTGTGCTAGGTGTTAGACTGTACAAGTCTAGCCTATATTATGCGTTGAATAAGCGAACGTATAAATGTGGGGTAGGGGTAATATTAAGGATTTAGTATTAAAAAGTTGGGGTGCAATTGATATGATTTTGCATGCCATAAGTGGATGGCCATAATTGAGTCAATTATGGACATCATTAAAAGTTGACTTAATTAATAATTTGAATAGGGAATTATTAAAACTGGGGTAAAAAATTTTAAGTGTTAATCAATGCTTAGGGCACGAGATTGGACTCGTTTGTGACGTAAACCTGCCCAGACCCGCCCGACAAATCCAGTGGTCACAAATGTCAGCCCAATGTGAGAGGTCCTAGGCCTAAACTAAAGCATAACGGTTGTAAAGACACGAGGTTAGACTCTTTTATGGTGTAAGACTGCCCGGACCCGCCCGGCAAATCCAGCTGCCATAAATGCCAGTCCAATGTAAGAGGTCTTTATGAGGTTATGGCCTGAATGAATTAAGAAATACTTAACCAGATAAACATGTAAGGTGGGACATGGGGTTAAGTAGGTGCCTTGGGTGGCATTAGGAATCTAGGGGGTGCCCTTAGTGGCATATGAAATACGATTAGTAAGACTTAACCAAACACACATGTAAATGAACATGACTAAGAGGGTTAAGTGGGATATACTAGTGACAAGCTTAGATGGGTAGCTTGTGGGGGCCCATTTCGACCAGTATCCCAAACATATCTTTGTGGGCTCGACCCAAGTCGAGCACGGGACACGCATGCTGGGTTCGACTGTAAGAGGCCAAAACGGGGAGCGGTGGCAACGCAAGTCCAACGGGTTTCATATGCGTGTGTGGACTCGGGCAGGTAGGTAAGACGTTGTTGCATCGTGTAGGTATAAGCCGTGCATTCTCAAGTTGTATCGGGTTGCTACTTTAGGGGAGCGATACACCCCACTGTGGGGCCAGCATGGGCATCTACGAGTAGGGAGCCGATCGAAAGTGGGTAGTGGGGTACACCTAGTGGAGATAAGGGCAGACGGCACCTATGTAGTCCGCTAGGGGTACGTAAGGCTATTTATAAAGTTTCTGTGTGAAGCAAGTGGGATCAAACAATAGGGTGACTGGTATGGTGCAGTGTAGTAATGTGCGGTGCAGTGTAGTAATCATTCGTTAGTAATTAGGTGTGCCTTTACCGTTATCTTTAACGTTATCTTAAACGCTATCTTTATCTTCCTAGGAGTTCATAGACATCTACTTGTCTTCCAGCTTATGCCTTAGTCTAGTTATTTTTGTAATAGTATTGTTAGAATTATCATACTCGCCAGACTTTATGTCTGACCCCCTCTATTTCTATCCTTTTTCCCCCTCCAGGTCCTCAGGTTGGGCCCAGCTCTAGTGGAGTTTGATTGAATTGCTTCATCTCTCTTTGGAAAGCTTGGACCGTTGAAGTAAAGTCCAGCTTGTTATCTTTTTAATGGCTATTTATGTAATGGAATTATGTATTTTGTTTTTATGAAGATGGTTATTGTACTTGGTTATGATCTATGGTTTTATGATGTAACAAACATGTTTAATTTCCACTGCAATAAAATGAAGCTTTAGATTTCCAAGTACTATTTACTATCTATCTTGTTGTAATTTTTCTGTTCTATATTCACTTATAACCTCCATGGAAGTTAATGCATTCCCTTTGTGAGTGACATTAATGGACGTGGGGTGTTACACGTGGTATCCGAGCTTAAGGTTACCAGAACAGATAAAAATACTTTAGAAAATAGTTATTTTTGGAAGAAGTGTTTTCAAAAACATGTTTTAATGAGAAATTTAAAGTGAAAAGTTTTTTAGAAAAACATAATCCCCAATAGCCACATATCTTTATCTTTCGAATTCTCCATTTTGAATCTTTCCTTTTTCGTTTCAGCATGGCTGAAGATCTTAATCTACCCGACGGTGTAACGATACAAGGATGGTATAGGAGGCTATTGGAGGCTAGGGCCGCTACAGGTCCATCCAATGTTCCTCCACCACCAGTTGCACCCGTTCCTCCTCCTCCTCGCGTGGATACTTTTGCAAAGACGTGCAAGGAATTCAAGGCTATGGGTGGAAAACCATTTCAAGGGTCAGAAACGTTTGTGAAAGCTAGAGATTGGCTTAAGGAGGTGGAAGAATTGCTAGAAATCTTTGAAGTAGAAGAAGGGAAGAGAGTTCGTTTAGCAGCTTGGTTGATGAAGGGAGAGGCCTCGTTTTGGTGGGAGGTCACTAATGGGGAGCGTCCTGTTGACTCTTGGGCGGATTTCAGACGTAGGTTCGAGGCGAAGTTTCTCTCAAGGGCAGAAGAAAATCTATATATGGAAAGTTTCTTGACATTGAAGCAAGGAAGCTCATCAGTGAAAGAATATGTCAATAAATTTAATCAGTTAGCAAGGTTTGGCTTGGACTTAGTAAACACGCTGGAGAAGAAGGCTCTAAGGTTCGTGAATGGCTTGAATGAACCATAGCAAGGGTTGGCTATGACCCACATCCCGATGGGGGCCACCTTTGAGAAGTTAGTAGAAATGGCGCTCATGCATGAGGAGAAAAGCGCTAAAGCTGATAAGGCACCCGAGAAGAAGGGGGATCAGAAGAAACCACAACAGCAAAACAAGAAGGGTGGAAAAGACAATAATGGCAAGGGAAAGAAGAAGTGCTTTAACTGTGGAACCCCAGGCCTTCTCAGCAAGGATTGCCGAAAGAAAAATAAGACAGGCTGTTTTCATTGTGGCGATGCAGGACATTTAGTGAAGGACTGCCCAAAGAAGGGGCAGAGGGCTGGAGCTACCTCGGGAGGACAGGTGCAGGCTCTTATGGCACTAGGGCTGGCTAGGGGACAATTTCAGGCTCTCGCGGTCCCACCGCTGCAAGAACGAGGTAGAACCATTTCTGTTGAAAGCTTAGTTTTTCTGTTTGATCATCATGTCCGTACCTTATTCGATTCGGGAGCATCACATTCGTTTATCTCTACATCATTAGTTGAATCACTGCACTTAAACACCAGTTTAGTAGAGGATCCCTTAGTTGTTTCGAATCCATAGGGGGCTCAGCTTATTTGTCCATGATGTGTTTGGATTTGAAAATTTCCATACTTAGCGTTGAATTTAGATGTGATGCTTATGTGTTGGGCTTCACGGGCTATGGGCTAATTTTAGGAATGGATTGGTGATCCAAAAATGGGGTCGTTCTTGATTGTGAAAGGAGAATAGTTAGGCTCGTGACTCGCCTTGGCAACACTCTCGAAATCTTCTGTAATCCCATAAATTCTGTTATGCTAAGTTATCTAGAACCGCTTTACGCGTCTGAGGAAAATCTACGATCTGTTAGAGTGGTCCGAGAATATTCGGATGTGTTTGAGGAGGTGAAGGGCTTGCCTCCGAAGCGGGAGATAGATTTTCGAATATATCTTGTGGATAATGCGAAACCAGTATCTTTGCCAGTACGCCACATGGCTCCACGTGAAAGGAGGGAACTCGATAAGCAAGTGAAGGAGTTGCTTGAGAAGGGGTTCATAAGACGAAGTAAATCGGAGTAGGGTGCTCCAGTAGTATTTGCCACGAAGGCGGATGGGTCCCTTAGACTTTGTGTGACTATAGAGAACTTAATAAGCTTACTAAGAAGAACAGACACCCACTGCCGAGGATTGACGATCTCTTCGATCAGTTAGTTGGCGCCTCAGTGTTTTCGCAGTTGGACTTAGCCACTGGGTTCCATCAGTTGAGAGTGGCTGAGGATAGCATAGACAAGACTGCCTTTAGGACTCCGGACGGTTTCTATGAATGGCTAGTGATGCCCTTCGGTTTGACAAACGCCCCAGCATATTTTGTTGATTTGATGAGTAGGGTGTTTAGGGAGTACCTTAACAAATTCGTGGTAGTCTTTGTAGATGACATCTTGATCTTTTCTAAGGATGAAGAAGAGCATGCCCTACATCTTAGGGAAGTGTTGGACACCCTACGAGCGCATAGCCTTAAGGCTAAATTTTCGAAGTGTCACTTCTGGAGGAAGGAAGTACGGTTCTTGGGGTACGTGGTTTCCAAAGAAGGGATAGTCGTGGATCCCGCGAAGGTGGTGGCCATCCAAGATTGGAAGGTTCCTAAAAATGCTACTGAAGTGAGAAGTTTCTTGGGGTTGGCTGGCTACTATAGGAAGTTTATCAAAAACTTCGCAAAGATATCAGCTCCATTGACACGCCTGACGAAGAAGAACCTAGTTTTCAGATAGGACGTAGATTATGATGATGCGTTCCAACGGAAAAAGAGAGCTTTGACTTCAGCCCCAGTCTTAGTATTGCCAGACAAAAGTAAGCCGTTTACCGTTTATACTGATGCTTGTGGGACAGGACTAGGCGCCGTCTTAATGCAAGAGGGTAGGGTAATAGCCTATGGTGGAAGGCAGTTGAGAGCGCATGAGAAAAATTATCCTACACATGACCAAGAATTGGCCGCTATTGTTTTCGCGCTTAAGTCTTGGCGTCATTATCTTCTTGGCGAGAAATTCGAATTATTCACTGACCACAAGTCTTTAAAATACCTATTCTCTCAAAAGGACTTGAACTTAAGGCAGCAAAGGTGGATGGAGTTCTTAGCGTCCTACGACTTCGAAATAGCCTATACCCCTGGCAAGGGTAACGTGGTGGCAGATGCCTTAAGTTGAAAAAGATTATCCTTAAGTCCTTTGTTTGTTGAGCGGCGAAGTTTAGAATTCATTTCGATGTTTGACTTTAGACCTTCTGTTGACTTCATACCCGGTTTTCTAGCATCCTTGGAGGTCAGACCTACGCTTTTGGGACGGATTGGCAAGGCACAGCGAGACGACCCGCAGTTGGTTGAGTTAGTAGAAAAACTCAAAGGAGGGGAGTCATCAAGCCATCTCCGTAGGTATACCCTAGATGATAAGGGTTGGTTACGTAGGGACGGTAGACTTTGTGTACCAAAAGATGATGACCTAAGGAAGACTATTCTTGACGAAGCACATCATTCGAAGATGACCATTCATCCCGGCGGGGACAAGATGTACAAAGACATGAAGAGAGTTTACTTTTGGGCCGGCATGAAGAAAGATGTGGCCGAGTATGTCGCTAGATGCTTGGTGTGCCAACAAGTAAAAGCGGAGCAAAAGAAACCCGGTGGGTTGCTTCACCCATTGGAGGTTCCACTATGGAAGTGGGAAAGTGTCTCGATGGGTTTTGTGGATGGATTACCAAGATCGAGGAAGGGTAATACGGGTATTTGGGTTATAGTAGATAGACTTACTAAAAGCGCCCATTTCATTCCCGTGAAGAGTAAGAGGACTGCTCCATGGTTAGCTTCTGTATACGTCCGAGAGATAGTTCGTTTGCACGGTGTTCCTTCTAGCATAGTGAGCGACCGCGATCCTATTTTCACTAGCGAATTTTGGAGAAGCTTGCAAGAGGCGGTAGGGACTCAGTTATGTTTGAGCACCGCATATCATCCTCAGACAGACAGCCCGACCGAGCAGGTGAATCGCATTCTAGAGGATCTTTTGAGGCTATGTATCCTAGACTTTGGGGTACATGGGAATAGCATCTTCCATTTGTGGAGTTCGCGTATAATAACAGCTTTCAGTCTAGCATTGGCATGCCACCTTTCGAAGCTCTTTATGGACGACCTTGTTGTTCACCTACATGTTGGTGGGAATCTACGGATAAGATCTTACTTGGGCCCGATATGATTAGGGAGACTTCGGAGAAGATCGACTTGATTCGAAGAAGGATGAAAGCAGCACAGGATAGGCAGAAATCTTATGCGGATAAGAGGAGGACAGATCTTGAGTTTGAAGTTGGAGACATGGTCTTTGTCAAAGTGTCCCCATTACGGAACGTTTTTCACTTTGGGTCCGTTGGGAAATTAGCACCAAGGTTTGTAGGGCCGTTTCCTATTAAGGAGAAAATTGGACAGATGGCGTATAGAGTGGAGTTTCCCGAGAGACTTAGTGGTGTACACGACGTATTCCATGTGTCACATTTGAGGAAGTGCTTGCACGAGACCGCGGAAGTGGTAGAGCCGAGCTTTCTTAGAGAGGTGGAGATAGAGCGTGATGCGACAATTCGACGAGCTCCTACGCGCATTCTTGGGTCGGAGATCAAGAGGTTGAGGAATCGAGAGGTCAGACTAGTCAAAGTGCAATGGGGAGATGATGAGAGCAACGCTACTTGGGAGACAGAAGAGAAGATGCATTCACGATACCCTTTTCTTTTTGAGGGTATGTCTTTTAATTTCTCCTTTATCGCTTAGCTTGTACTTATCTTATCTTTTGTATATCCTCTCGCTAGTATATTTGACCTTTAGTTAGGATAATCCTATGGTTGAAACATGTGTTTGAGACATATTATGCATGGTGGATGCAAAGTGGATGCAAGTGGATGCAAGTGTTTGCTAGTGGTTGCTCGTGGACGCATATACACACACTATTAGGCACCAGATCGGCTCAGTCACTTCATATTGCATATTGCATATATATGGACGTATTTAGTAAAATGTATGTATAATAGTTGTATTATCATATAGTTTCTGCATTCGGGTAGATGGTTGTGCACGCATATAGAATTAATATGTATCATTAGGAATCTTTTGCATACATATTGGACGCATGGCACTATCATGAATTGCACTAAGGAGGTCGACTGAACCAGTAGACCGCCTAATTTTGCATTAGATATGGACATATACACACACTGTGCATATAAACATTAAAGCATTAGAAGTCTTTTAAGGACAATGGATGCTGGTGTTTGATGGTTGAGTAGATGGACGATTAGATGGTAGGATATACATTCTTCCTGACTTGGAGATTTTGGGGACGAAATCCTTTAAGGAGGGGAGAATGTAACATCCCGTAAATTTATAACATTAAAATTCACAAATTAAAATATACTTAATTTTTAGAAAAGAATTAAGTGAAATGGGTTGCGCAGAGAAATATATATATTGATATATATATATATATAAATATAAATTAAAAATTAAATAAATAAATATGCGAAAAAGTTCAAAACAGCGAATTGGGAGGGGGAATAACCGAACCGGCCCATTTTTGAGGTCGACCCGAGCTCTCTGGGTCGACTAGGGGTTAATCCAGGGTGTTTGGCTGTCAACCCGTGGGCCGATTCGCTCAAATGAAGATTTTGCATTTGATTGGTTCTCATGGTTCAGGGTTAATCTAATGGTCCTAAATAACTTCCTACACCTATAAATACATCCTAATGCTAACCCTAACCCTAATTAAAATAGAATAGTTACCGTCATACCATCGCCATGGAAATCAATGGAGCCGCCGCCAACTAAGAAAGAAGAAAAGCAAATTCAATTCTAATTCTCTCAACCCTAAAGCAAAGCAAAACTCTCTCTTTTCTTCTCTAAATTGTGAGTATGATGATCTTAACAAGATTATTATCATTTTAATTAGGTTGAGTTGTGAATGGATTATGAGTAGATGATGTGAATTATCATATATGTTGTTGTAAACCCCTTTTGCCATGTATATTGTAAATCCAATGTTATGTGATGATGATATCTTATATGTTGTAAATCATGCTATGATGATGTTATGTATGTTGAAAGTTTCTATGCTAAGTTGTGATGAATCATACATGTTAAAAAGGCCATGATATTACCATCTATGCTAGTTAGTTCATATTAATTAAATCATCATGTTTGGGTTATGTTGATCTATATGACAAGTCACATATGCAAGTTAGATTGATTAGAAAAGTTATGAACATATACCAAGACATCTATTATGACATCTAGAATTATGCTATGACATATGTGATATCCTATGCTAGTTCACACCATCATTATGTTGCCTAA
Organism: Allium sativum; assembly: GCA_030737875.1. NCBI lineage: Eukaryota > Viridiplantae > Streptophyta > Magnoliopsida > Asparagales > Amaryllidaceae > Allium > Allium sativum. Next base: position 92,741,379 of record CM060914.1, on the reverse strand, counting down.
AAACCCCATATGCAAGTTTATGTATAGATTTGGGCTATGATCATATCAGGTAAATTGAGACATTTAACAAGTTGACACCTTTTGATCCTTAACATGTGTAGTTTATGCAAGTTTCACCCCTATTATGATTAGATTTATTTTAATTGTCTATATGTTGTGATAATTTATCTTTGTGCTAGGTGTTAGACTATACAAGTCTAGCCTTTATTATGCGTTGAATAAGCGAACGTATAAACGTGGGGTAGGGGTAATATTAAGGATTTAATATTAAAAAGTTGGGGTGCAATTGATATGATTTTGCATGCCATAAGTGGATGGCCATAATTGAGTCAATTATGGACATCATTAAAAGTTGACTTAATTAATAATTTGAATAGGGAATTATTAAAACTGGGGTAAAAGATTTTAAGTATTAATCAATGCTTAGGACACGAGGTTGGACTCGTTTGTGACGTAAACCTGCCCGGACCCGCCCGACAAATCTAGTGGTCACAAATGTCAGCCCAATGTGAGAGGTCCTAGGCCTAAACTAAAGCATAACGGTTGTAAAAACACGAGGTTAGACTCTTTTATGGTGTAAGACTGCCCGGACCCGCCCGGCAAATCCAGCTGCCATAAATGCCAGTCTAACGTGAGAGGTCTTTATGAGGTTATGGCCTGAATGAATTAAGAAATACTTAACCAGATAAACATGCAAGGTGGGACATGGGGGTTAATTAGGTGCCTTGGGTGGCATGAGGAATCTAGGGGGTGCCCTTAGTGGCATATGAAATACGATTAGTAAGACTTAACCAAACACACATGTAAATGAACATGACTAAGAGGGTTAAGTGGGATATACTAGTGACAAGCTTAGGCAGGTAGCTTGTCGGGGGGCCATTTCGACCAGTATCCCAAACGTATCTTTGTGGGCTCGACCCAAGTCGAGGACGGGACACGCATGCTGGGTTCGACTGTAAGAGGCCAAAACGGGGAGCGGTGGAAACGCAAGTCCAACGGGTTTCATATGCGTGTGTGGACCCGGGCTGGTAGGTAAGATGTTGTTGCATCGTGTAGGTATAAGCCGTGCATTCTCAAGTTGTATCGGGTTGCCACTTTAGGGGAGTGATACACCCCACTATGGGGCCAGCACGGGTATCTACGAGTAGGGAGCCGATCGAAAGTGGGTAGTGGGGTACACCTAGCGGAGATAGGGGCAGACGGCACCTATGTAGTCCGCTAGGGGTACGTAAGGCTATTTATAAAGTTTCTGTGTGAAGCAAGTGGGATCAAACAATAGGGTGACTGGTGTGGTGCAGTGTAGTAATGTGCGGTGCAGTGTAGTAATCATTCGTTAGTAGTTAGGTGTGCCTTTACCGTTATCTTTAACGTTATCTTAAACGCTATCTTTATCTTCCTAAGAGTTCATAGACATCTACTTGTCTTCCATCTTATGCCTTAGTCTAGTTATTTTGATAATAGTATTGTTAGAATTATCATATTCGCTAGACTTTATGTCTGACCCCCTCTATTTCTATCCTTTTTCCCCCTCCAGGTCCTCAGGTTGGGCCCAGCTCTAGTGGAGTTTGATTGAATTGCTTCATCTCTCTTTGGAAAGCTTGGACCGTTGAAGTAAAGTCCAGCTTGTTATCTTTTTAATGGCTATTTATGTAATGGGATTATGTATTTTGTTTTTATGAAGATGGATATTGTACTTGGTTATGATCTATGGTTTTATGATGTAACAAACATGTTTAATTTCCGCTACAATAAAATGAAGTTTTAGATTTCCAAGTACTATTTATTATCTGTCTTGTTGTAATTTTTCTGTTCTATAATCACTTATAACCTCCAAGTTAATGCATTCCCTTTGTGAGTGACATTAATGGACGTGGGGTGTTACAAGTTCAGTGTACTTCTCATATCCGCGCCCTCTCCGGGGTTGAGAGTTGCGGTCGTTCTTGACAGCGGCTTTATCCTTTCCTTTTCCAGGATCAGACGGTCCTCCATCTTTAAGCATGTAGATTTTGAGAATGTTTTTCTTGGAAGTCGCATCTTCTTCCCATAGAAATCTGTCTGCTTCAAGGTAGTATTCGCCGAAGTTTCGCGGTGGGTCTCGATATAAAGATTTTTTGAACTCCGAGATATCCATAACGCCAGATATTGTTGCCATCAGTACCATTGATGCTTCAGGTCGATCAACTTACGCTGCTGCAACGTTGAATCTTTTTAGAAATGAGCACATATTTTCTTTGGGCCTCTGCTTGATTGTATTGAGCGACATTACATTCTTGGGTCGAGCGATGTGGACCCGAATTGCTCGATAAAGCGAGCGACCAACATGTTCCAACTATTGATTGATTCAAACTCCAGCTGCTGAATCCACATAGCAGCTATATCAATCAAGAAGAGAAGGAAGCATTTAGCCATGACGTTTTTCGATGTCGATTGAACTTCTATATGTTGTTTGTATCGCATCAGGTGCACGGTAGGATCTGTCCTGCCGTTGTAAGGCTTCGGAACTGGAAGTTTTAAATCTGGGGGATTGCAAGAATTCCTGATTTTCTATATGAACGGAGTGTGATTGACATCATCCACGTCACTCTGATAAGTGCGACCGCTCGAGAAGCATTTAATAAAATTGGCGAGTTGATCGCCCTCAAAGAGCTGTTGTAAACTACTAAGACCTGAGCTGGTGCCCCCGGCGTTAGGTCCAGAAGAATGATGGAGTATCGGGAGTGTCATCTGGTGCGGATTGGTGGTCTGTGAGTCGGGGGGACCGAACCGATTGCTTTGGCCATCATGAAGTGGTGGCCTAGTAGTCCTAATGTCGGATTGGAGCAGAATGGGATCGGTCCAGGCCTGAGTTTCTAGGAAGCTGGTTGCCCCTTGTGATTTTTATGGTCCGGATCGGGTCCGACCTGACCCGGTTCAGTGATCGTGCTGGGTTTGGTTCCAAGCCATTTCTCGTGAGTTCCACGTTGTTGTTGGGCCTTCCATCCATCCGAGCAAAGAACTCGTCGATCATCTCTTGTTGTTTCCGGAGGAGATCATCTTGCCTTGCCATTTAAGTTCTCAATTCAGCGGGAACTCCATCCATTTCATCTCTAGTCAGGTTTGTTGACGGATCTCCATGGGAGGAAGCCTTCTGGATTGCCTCATTTCTCATGCCTTCATCCTCAATATGGAAGATTTTTTATTTACCATTGTTCCAATAGCTAAATAATATGTTTCTTAAGCAGAAGGTTGAACGTTCGCCCCCTTCCTGGCACGCTAAAATGTTAAACCAAAATTCGATGCTAACACCCAAATGCAGCGTGAAGTCCTCACAATCATAAGTCACAGATCAAAGAATGCAGAAAATAGTAAATAACATGAGACATACGAAGTTTTTATAGTGGATCGGCTCAAACTAGGCCTATTTCCAGTTTATAATCTTGTTGTTATACTGATAGATTACAAGAATCAGTTACAAGAAGACACATAATCCATGTGATAAATGATATTACAAGAGTTTATAAACACAATCCATGTGTTAATTTAGTTTTTGAATGAAGTGCAATGTCCATGCATTGTTGTAATGAAGGACGAGAATGAGAGTGGCTATGAATGAGATTACAAAAGTTTATACACACAATCCACGTGTTAGTCTAGTTTTTGAATGAAGTGCAATGTCCTTGCGTTGTTGTAATGAAGGCCGAGAGTGAGAGTGGCTAAAGATCCCTCAATTTGCCTTCAACTGGTGTATTTGTAGCAGTAGGCGAGTTCCAGTTTGGATGCCATATGGCAGGCATCCTCTTCATCTCGAAATGTCATGGAAAATGTGGAGAAAGCCTCTCCGGGTCATCGAATGCCAAGTGTCAACAAATCCATGCAAGTAGGAGTAGATAATGCATTAGGAATTGGTCAAAGTTACTGTCCGTACAGGAATTGTCAGGCGGGTCGAATCGGGTCCTCCATCTGATCTGAGCCGGAGTATCCAAAACCAAACGTATTTGATGAGTTGAAGTAGCTCCGAGCGGGTCAGGTCTTCCTCACCAAGAACCAATCCTGAGGCTGTTAATGATATGTTCCAAGATGTTCCATCGTGTACCATCGAGAAGTAAGGTTGGGTTTGAGTCCGATCCGATCCGATATGTCCGATCCGATCTATTACAACAGAACCGACCCGAAAGGGTGGATTATTCCCAATCCATGTATCTCCAAGTTCTGCACGCGTTCTCAGAAATGGGAGTTACTTCCAAACCATAAGTCCATTTTAACCAAATGAAAGCTTTTCCTGAAGCTAATTCTGAGGGCTACAAAAGTTATGGGGGAAAATCCCCATAATTGATGATTTTGGGCACAAAATAGGTCATATGATAGGAGTTCCAAACCACTTTATGTTTGCGATGCAGCTTCAATCAAATCGCTTCATGTCTTCTGATGATATTCCCAATACTTAAGCATGCTGCTTACCCGACATTTCACATGTGCGGCTTTGATCAAAAATCGTGTCAGCTTGTTTTGCCCCTCAGAACATATCTTGCTAGTTGAAGGAAGATTTATCCTGGACAACTCAAGAAAACCAGGGCCACCCCGGGCCTGCTGAATGCTTGTATAATCCATACCTTCAAAGATGAGAAGGCAAAAAGGTGTGTCAAAACCTGACAAAACTAATTATACTTTTGAGCGTAATCCATGCTTGTGCATCCAATTGATCATAAACCATACTCGAGGGACGTTCGGATCATCCTGTCAAGACCTGGTGAGGGACTAACCTTCCGTGCATAATCCATATCAGGAAGTTCAAACTGAGTATAAGCAATACTCGAGTTTTTTTGAGTTCCTTTGCCGGATTCTGACAAGATCGTTCGATGTTCCTGAGTATAATATACTTAAGAATTCAACTGATTACAATCCATACTCATACCGAGGTAGAGCCATACTTGCCACAACCTAACAAGATAGTCTGTCCATAAGCATTATCCATACCTTGGGTTCTGAGATAAGTATATTACATACTTTGACAGAGATTTAAAAACCTGCACAACCTTACAAGATACTTAGATTTGCCAAAAATAATCCATGCTCGGAAAGTCCTTCCTTATTCCATTCAAAGTACAAAACCAAAGCAAATCCTAGTTGGTTTGTCATCGAGTGCAGAGCACGCTTTGGGGCTAAATCCTAACCCCATACGTGTGTACTCCGATTTAGCCAATCGGAAATGCTAAAGAAAGCAAAGACATATCTTAAACCCTAAGAAATATAGAAAATCCAGTTTGATTTCATCCAAATCAGTTATTGATGAGACCACGAGAGCTCGATCAAGGATTATTTCCTCTCCGGGGGGTAGGAGGTGGTAGCGTGATGCTGGCGCTGTTCGTTGTTTTATATACTCGGGTAGCTCTCCACATCTAACCCGTTCCTCTATCAAATCTCGCTTATGCCTACAGTCATTTGTGTTATGACCATCCTTATCATGAAACAAGCAATGTTTTCCAGAATTACATTCTCTTTGCGATGGCTCCCTACTAAGAGGCTTTGGGTAATAGATGGCACCGTTTATGTCCATGTAAATATTGACGAGCAAAGCACTGAGTTTAGTGTACTTTTCGTATCTGGGCCAAATCTCCGGGGTTGAGCGTTGCGGTCTTTCTTGCCAGTGGCTTTTCCCTTGCCTTTTCCAGCATTAGACGGTCCTCCATCTTTAAGAATGTAGACTTCGAGAACGTTCTTCTCGGAAGTCGCAACTTCTTCCCATATAAATTTGTCTACTTCAAGGTAGAATTCGCCAAGGTTTCTCAGTAGGTCTCGGTGCAATGATTTTTTGAACTCCGAGTTATCCAGAACACCGGATACTGCTGCCATCAGTACCATCGATAGTTCAGGTCGATCTACCACGCTGCTGCAATGTTGAATCTTTCCATGAATGAGTGCAAAGTTTCTTCGGATCTCTGCTTGATTGTAGTGAGAGACATTACGTTCTTGGATCGAGTGATGTGGACCCGAAATTGCTCGATAAAGTGAGCGACCAACATGTTCCAGCTGTTGGTCGATTCAGACTCCAGCTGTAATGTCCCGTATTTTTATGGTATAATAATTAATTTAATTATGTAAATCATGATATAAATATTTAAATGGTCATTTAATTAAATAATATTGAATATTTAATTAATATAATAATTAAATAATATATTTAAATTCCAGAATAGTCGGAAATAGCAGAATTCACAATATTTTGAAAATTGGATTATTTATAATATATAATTTAGTTTAGAGTTAATTATATTAATGAATATTTTATATAGACGATAGTTGAACGTATAATTTATATTATGATTATAATCGAGCTCGAAAGGGCGCGGCAGTTCGTAATTTTGTGATTCAAACTTTAAACGAATATACAAAATCCGTTTTAAATCGGATTTCTGTGAAACAAGAAACGTTCGGAACTGGTGAAGTATATTTTTCTAATGGAAGAGAAAAATCGGAATTTCATCGTATAGATTTTTAGTTATGTCCAAATAAATTTTTTGAAAAGTCACTATAAAATTCCTTTATAATTTATAACGATTTATAAAAGGATTTCTATTTTTAATTGAATATCGGTTAACTCTGATTATGAAATATCAAGTTGTAAATCCATATATATTTATTCTGGAGTTGTATGGTATTCTATGTGAATATATACGATAATATATATTTATTTATATTTAATTTAATTGTTTTTAAATATATTTAGATATTTAAATGGGTTATTTAGAGCTTTAAAAATAGCCGGTTTTGCAAATGACCTCCGTTTTCGATGAAACTAATTTTGTTGGATCCGTAATATTAAATTATTATTAGATTTCAATTTTCATGATTTTTGGAGTCAGTATGTGGCCATATGGATTTTTTTATGTGAAAAACAATTAGTATTTTGACGGTTAAAAATACGCTATGAGAGCAAACGGAGTCGGAATTCGACGAAACCAGTTTCATTGGGTCTGTAATGTCGAACTATAGCTGCATGTCCATTTTCGTAATTTTTGGGTATCGTGTGTGATCGTTGGGATTCAAAACATTCATTGAAAATTTATATTAATATAAAAACAAAATATCTAGATATTTATCAACCCTATAAATACCATCCTTAACTTATCCTAAGACCTAAATACTTCATTCTCCAGTCAAACGAAATCCGCCGCTCTTTTTCTTCATTTTACAATAAAATGGAAAGTTTAAAAATCATTAGAAAATCCAATATAATCCTATAAATCATATCACTTGTATAAATGGATTCTTAAAGCCACCTTCTTCAATTTAATGTGCTTTTTGTAGCATTCAATCTGACTCACTGGAACACGTACATGAGCAGTAGTGCCTAGGGCACGATGTCCTGAAAGTTTAAGGAAGCGTTGGTGCGAATGGAGGTCGTATTCGGGTTGAGGAGGTTGAGTATGAGGGTTAGTCAAGGTTTGGGGAGGATCGACACTTAGAAGCGTCGGAGGTCACTGTAGCATGGTGTTACAGTCTATAAACTGCGATTTCAAAATGGAGCTCGAGTTGTGTATCAGTGGTACGGGATATAGAGGCCGAGAAGAGGGGGTTAATGGTGATTTTTATTTGGATTTCGATGAAGTAATGATGTGCGATTTTGGAGGTGAAAGTTCGGCCACGTTTTAGAGGGGTGATGAGTTTTGAGCTATCGGGGAAGAAACACTTCGTTGAGACTGAATGGGTATGGGAAATAATGGGCCGGTATTAAGGGTGAGGCCCGGTTGTTTATTTAAATTTAGTTTTTATTTAAATTAAATAAGGTATTAACTTGTAAAATAAATATCTCGGTCATACTGTATTAGAATTTCAAATGTCAGTCACATTGGGATCGTATGGATGGTGGCTACACGCTTGAACTGACTGGGAGTGAATTGGAGCTCGTTACAATTTATAGCAAAATAAATTGTCTGGTCGGAATCAACTATAGTTTTTGTTATTCAATGAAAATCGTCCAATCTGAGTAAATCTCACTAACTCTGATCAATTTATATTTTTATAAATATAATCTCGTAACGATAAATGATAATTGACTGCTATGTGATGATTGTTTGGTTGAATTACTGATGTATTGGTTGAAATTTTAGATAACGATATATATATAAATCGTTAATCAAATATTGATTTTGTTTTTCAGAATATTTCATATCAAAATGAAATCAATGTTATTATATTGTTTAACATCTGTGATGCAAGGAAACGGGTTGGAGGGATCCAACTGGATTCCTAAATATTTATAATACTGTTTGTTTTCATATATTGTGATATATGATGTGATATATAATCGGTGATTGATTATGATGACACTGGTCATGTTATTTGGTATTTTGAACACCATATGAAATACTGGAATGTAAAATGGAAATTTTCAAAGTGAATATTGAAAATGAAATATTTATATATGAAATAAATAGGATATTGAAAAGGAAATATTTGGAAAATGTATAGAGTTTTATAAAAAGAGAATTTTACATTAGGAAGGTTTAGACCCATGCTTCGCACACGGGTGTAACATGATATTGATTTAAAGTAAATATTTTGCAAATAAAATATTATAAAGGAATCTGGGGTTTGAAATAGGAATTTAAAATGGAAGTACTGGAATTAGAAACTGACTGGAAATTAGTTGAATTGAATGAGTTTCTGGGTATCGACTTGATGTTGGTTTCGGCCTTCGGAGTTAATACGTAGGGGGTTGTTCTCTTACTAGTTTACAGTAAGAGACTGGTAGAGGTGGGAATGCATGAATCAGAAATGGAAACGTTTTCCAAAGTTCATAACATATATTTCTAAAATTATAAAATAAGGATTTGATGAATATATGGTAACAAGAAATGAGGAAATGAATAAATGTTGATTGATGATTGATTGATAGAATTTCCATCTGGAAATAATATCGTTGTTTGCACATATGTTTTCCTTTGATAGTTAAATCGCTGACTATAAAAGATTTTGACCATTTCAGTTGTCAATACAAAGAGACTGGGATCAGATATATTATCTGAAAACCACTCCGTATGGCATTAGCGTTGCAAATCAAATATGATGAAAATAATTGAAGACGGAGTTATGCAAGGGTTGTTCAGTAAATCCTAAGTAGAAATTTCCTAAGATGGATTTATAGGATAATTCCTTCGGATTGTCCAGTCCTAGGATAACTTGAATGGACGAATGTCTGATAGGGTATATCTGGTAGATCGCGTAAGTTGATCGTTTCAAACGTAGATCGTTTCAAACGTATTTACGTTGGTGGCAGAGGAATTCGTTTCTCTTAGCTTATACCCATGGTATTTTTGGGGGAATCAATTTGTGATTTGACGGGTATGACGATGTGGCATTCAAAGTGAATGAAGGAGTGATCTGTTAAAAGATACGTTATGACCTCAAGCCTCATCAACCGAGAAATGACAGAAATCGGGCAGGCAACATGGCTACGTGGGCCGCACCCAACTGGGTATATTGTCACCATCTAAAGAATATTTATATTTGTTACTTCTTTCGATTCTGTATCTCCCGGGAATGGTTATGTTGGTATACCAACCGTAACGTGACAATATATTCGGAACATTCAAGCGAAATGAATGGTCGGTCATGTGTGGCCGAGTTGCAAGATGTTCTTGTTGAACTTTAGTGTATCGCTTCTAGATTACACTGATCGGAAGGTGGATCCATACCTTGTCATAGTTGGAATCCATACCCCAATAAGGGCCCGTAGTTTTGATTGTATATTATATATGTAGAACGTGAGATGTAAGCGTTCTACTAGATTGTTATTTGCTTGATTTAGACATTATTTTAATATCAGAAGAGTTATGATATAAAATATATTTTGAGTAGTCGTAAGGTGAAACCTCTCCGTGTTTATATGTTGATCGGTCTTACGATTTTCCTTTCTTTTAAAAGGATTTTACAAGTTAAACAAATGGTTGGAGTTTACTCACACTGGTCACATGACTGACCCAGAGTTTATTTTGTTTTGTTTTCCCTAAACTCTTAGGTGCCCAATTTTGTACGGGCAGTCAAGTAGTCGGGATGTTACAGATACTTGAAGAGCTGGAGTAGGAGGCTTCAGGATTATATAGCTATTGTTATTTCCGCTGTGTTGTAAGTGTTACACTCTAATAATGGTATTGTATACAGATATTATTTTATTTCAAAGTTATGTTATGAAATATATTTATTCGTTCCACTGTGAGACTCGTGTTTACTCTGATGTTGTGATGTTCTTCTTCTTCTTCTATTCTAAGTTTCTACGCTATCTGTTCTCACCCTCTAATTTCTTTCATTAACAATCTGGTATTTCCGATGCTTGATAGTCAACATTGGGTTATATGTCGATTACTTAGGATCGTGAAAACCCGGGTCGTTACAGTGGTATCAGAGCATAAGGTTAAGTAATTACCTTAGCTATGTGGCGTGACTCAGTAGAGATGGGGTTAGTAATAACCTAGATTGAGTTGATTGTATATATATGAGTGTGAACGTATTTGTAGATTTTATAAAAATTGTTTCAAATTGTGGATATTTATTGGTTGAGTTATTTATGGATTCTGGTCGATCAGTTTGACCCACTGTATCGGTAGGGGTTTCTAAACATTCTAATACGATGAACCAACACAGTATGTTTTGAAAGAAGGGTAAATGAAATAATTTTAACCAAAATAATAATTTGATATAAAGGAATATATATGGGAAATATTATAATAGTTGTATATATTGGTTGTTATTAGAATCAATGAGATTTTAAAAGTAAAATGGTTATGTAAATAGCTAACTGGGATTCATATGAGTGTAATATACGAAATCAGATGAAATAAATTCGGATTAAAATCAGAATTTGGAATTAAAATTCTGAAAACATGGAAAGTGTTTATAAATGGATTTGGATTAAGTATATGAGAATTTTAAAATCCTGGGAATTTTAGAAATGTTTTCCAAGCATTGAGAATAGTATTTTGAAATAGATTTCAAAATGGAAGTATTTAGAAATGGTTTAAAAGTGATATAGTATTGTACTCACTTCGATAGCTGAGAAATAACCCTGATGATGAATCATGACATCATTTTCATTTTTGAGTTGCTAAGTGACAGATTACAACCAGAGATGTTGTTTTTGAATTGTTTTGTTAAAAGCAAGTTGTTTTTGAATCTTGAAAGGGGATGTCTTATTTCGAAAAGCTAAACTATTTGAAAATCCCTAGGGAAGATTGTTTGAATTAAAACAAATTAAATTAGAATTTGTAAAAGCAAATAGAAATAGAAATTGAATTAAAACCAATTAAGTGGAAAATGAATTGAAATAGAAAATAGCGAATTAGATTGGATTAGAGATAATCCAAAATGGAATTGGACTGGTAAGTTAAGAGTTGAAATTAAAAATTGAATCTGAGTTAATAACAGAATTTGGCTTGGGTATAACCGAATGATTGGGATGACATTGGTATATGCAGAATTGGTAACAAATGAAAAGGTCGTATTGATATGCCCAACAAAAAGGAACCAGTTTATATTTATATTGGGTATGTGGTTTTTATGGGCCTAATTGGCAAGCCGCTTGGCTGTTTGATTTTCTTTTGGGTTGAAGAAGTCCTAGAGAGGCGAGTTGGAGTTTAAGCTATTGACCAGTACAAAGGAGGTGCTGGCGAAATTTTTTGAAAAGTTAAGATGTTAGAAAATTTTCAGGATTTTTGAAAATTTTGGTTAGTAGGTATGAATAAATATTTAATTGAAATTAAATTGGTTTAGTTAAAACTGAAGTTAATAAGTAAACAGATAATTTTTACCTAGTTAATAGGGTTTGATTTCTACCTTAGCAATTTCGAGGATGAAATTATTCTAAGGAGGGAAGAATGTAATGTCCCGTATTTTTACGGTATAATAATTAATTAATTTAATTATTTAAATCATGATTTAAAGATTTAAATGCTCGTTTAATTAAATAATATTGAATATTTAATTAATATAATAATTAAATAATATATTTAAATTCCAGAATAGTCGGAAATAGTATAATTCACAATATTTTGTGAATTGGATTATTTAGAATATATAATTCAGTTTAGAGTTGAATTATATTTACGAGTATATTATATAGACGACAGTTGAATGTATAATTTATATTATAATTATAATCGAGCTCGAAATAGCGCGGTAGTTCGTAATTTGGCGATTCAAACTTTAAACGAATATTCATAATCCGTTTTAAATCGGATTTCTATGAAACAAGAAACATCTGGAGCTGGTGAAGTATATTTTTCTAATGGAAGAGAAAAATCGGGATTTCGTCATATAGATTTTTAGTTATGTCCAAATCTAATTTTCAAAAAAGTCGCTATGGAATTCCTTTATAATTTATAACGATTTATAAAACGATTTCTATTTTTAATTGAATATTGGTTAACTCTGATTATGAAATATCGAGTTATAAATCCATATATATTTATTCTATAGCTGTATGGTACTCTATGTGAATATATACGATAATATATATTTAATTTAATTGTTTTTAAATATATTATATATTTAAAAGGGTTATCTAGAGCTTTAAAAATAGCCATTTTTGCAAACGACCTCCGTTTTCGAAGAAACTAATTTTGTTGGATCTATACTATTAAAATATTATTAGATTTCAATTTTCGTGATTTTTGGAGTCAGTATGTGGCCGTATGGATTTTTAATGTGAAAAATAGTCAGTATTTTGATGGTTAAAAATGCGCTGTGTGAGCAAACGGAGTCGTAATTCAACCAAACCAGTTTCGTTGGGTCCGTAATGTCGAACTATAGTTGCATGTCCATTTTTGTGATTTTTGCGTATAGTGTGTGATCGTTAGGGTTGAAAACATTCATCAAAAATTTATATTAATATAAAAACAAAATATCTAGATATTTATCAACCCTAAAAATACCATCCTAAACTTATCCTAAGACCTAAATACTTCATTCTCCGGTCAAACGAAATCCGCCGCTCTCTGTTCTTTATTTTACAATAAAATGGTAAGTTCAAAAATCATTAGAAAATCCAGTATAATCCTATAAATCATATCACTTGTATAAATGGATTCGTGAAGCCTCCCCCTTCAATTGGATGGGCTTTTTGTATTGTTCGTACTGGAACACGTGCGTGAGCAGTAGTGCCTAGGGCATGATCTCCTGGGAGTTTGAGGAAGCGTTGGTGCGAATGGAGGTCGTATTCGGGTTGAGGAGGTAGTGTAGGAGGGTTGGTCAAGGTTTGGTGAGGATCGACACTTAGAAGCATCGGAGGTCACTATAGCATGGTGCTACTATCTGCAAACCGCGATTTCAAAATGGAGCTAGAGTTGTGTATGAGTGGTATGGGATGGTAGGGGCCGAGAAGAGGGATTTAATGGTGATTTTTATTTGGATTTAGGTGAAGTAATGATGTGTGATTTTGGAGGTGAAAGTTCAGCCATGTTTTAGAGGAGTGACGGGTTTTGAGCTATCGGGGAAGAAGCACTTCGGGGAGGCCGAATAGGTATGGGAAATAATGGGCCAATATTAAGGGTGAGGCCCGGTTGTTTATTTAAATTAAATAAGGTATTAACTTGTAAAATAAATATCTCGGTCATACTGTATCAGAATTTCGAACGGTCAGTCACGTTGGGATCGTATGGATAGTGGCTACATGCTGGAATTAACTGGGAGTGAATTGGAGCTCATTACAATTTACAGCAAAATAAATTGCCTGGTCGGAATCAACTATAGTTATCGTTACTTAACGAAAATCATCCAATGTGAGTAAATCTCACTGACTCTGATCAATTTATATTTTTACAAATATAATCTAGTAATGATAAATGATAATTGACTGTTGTGTGATGATTGTGTATTTGAATTACTAATGTATTGGTTGAAATTTTAGATAACGATATATATATATATAAATCGTTAATCAAATATTGATTCTTTTTATCAGAATATTTCATATAGCAATGAAATCGGTGTTATTATATTATTATACATCTGTGATGCAGGGAAACAGGTTGGAGGGTTCCTATGGATTCCTCAATATTTATAATACTGTTTGTTTTCATATATTGTGATATATGATATGTGATTGATTATGATGACACTGGTCATGTTATTTGGTATTTTAAATACCATATGAAATACTGGAATGTAAAAAGGAAATTTTCAAAGTGAATATTGAAAATGAAATATTAATATATGAAATAAATAGGATATTGAAAAGGAAATATTTGGAAAATGAATAGAGTTTTATAAAAAGAGAATTTTACATTAGGAAGGTTTGGACCCATGCTTCGCATATAGGTGTAACATGGTATTGTTTTAAAGTAAATGTTTGGCAAATAAAATATTATAAAGGAATTTGGGGTTTGAAATAGGAATTTGAAATGGAAGTACTGAAACTAGAAACTGACTGGAAATTAGTTGAATTGAATGACTTTCTGGGTATCGATCTGATGTTGGTTTCGACCTTCGGGGTTAATGCGTAGGGGTTTGTTCTCTTACTAGTTTACAGTTAGAGACTAATAGAGGTGGGAAGATATTAATGCGTGAATCAAAAATGGAAACGTTTTCCAAAGTTAATAACGTATATTTCTAAAATTAGAAAATATGGATTTGATGGTTATATGGAAACAAGAAATGGGGAAATGAATAAATGTTGATTGATGATTGATCGATAGAATTTCCATCTGGAAATAATATCGTTATTTGCACACATGTTTTCCTTTGATAGTTAAATCACCGACTATCGAAGATTTTGACCATTTCCGTTGTCAATACGGAGAGACCGGGATCAGATGTATTATCTGAAAACCACTCCGTATTGCATTTGCATTGCGAATCAAATATGATGAAGATAATTGAAGACGGAGTTATGCAAGGGATATTCAGTAAATATTAGGTAGAAATTTCCTAAGATGGATTTACAGAATAATTCCTTTGGATTGTCCAGTAATAGGACAACTTGAATGGATGAATGTCTAATAGAGTATATCGGGTAGATCGCGTAAGTTGATCGTTTCAAACGTATTTACGTTGGTGGCAGAGGAATTCGTTTCTCTTAGCTTATACCCGTGGTATTTTTAGGGGAATCAATTTGTGATTTGAAGGGTATGACGATGTGGCATTCAAAGTGGATAAAGGAGTGATATGTTTAAAGATACGTTATGACCTCAAGCCTCATCAACCGAGAAATGACATAAATCGGGCAGAGCATGGCTAAGAGGGCCGCACCTAATTAGGGCATATTGTCACCATCAAGAGAATATTCATATTTGTTACTTGTTTCGATTCTGCATCTCCCGGGAACGATTATGTTGGTATACCAACTGTAAGGTGACAATATATTCGGAACATTCAAGCAACGTGAATGGCCGGTCATGTGTGGCCGAGTTGTAAGATGTTCTTGTTGAACTCCAGTGTATCGCTTCTAGAGTACACTGATCGGAAGGTGGATCCATACCTTGTCATAGTTGGAATCCATACCCCAATAAGAGCCCGCGGTTTTGATTGTATATTATATATGTAGAACGTGAGATGAAAGTGTTATACTAGATTGTTATTTGCTTGATTTAGACATTATTTTAATTTCAGAAGAGTTGTGGTATAAAGAATATTTTGAGTAGTCGTAAGGTAAAACCCCTCCGTGTTTATGTGTGGATCAATCTTACGATTTTCCTTTCTTTTAAAAGGATTTTAAAAGTTAAAAAAATGGTTGGAGTTCACTCACACTCGTCACATGACTGACCCAGAGTTTATTTTGTTTTGTTTTCCCTAAACTCTTGGGTGCCCAATTTTGTACGAGCAGTCACGTAGTCGGGATACTATAGATACTTGAAGAGTCGGAGCAGGAGGCTTCCGGATTATATAGCTATTATTATTTCCACTGTGTTGTAAGTGTTAACTCCAATAATGGTATCGTATACATATATTGTTTTATTTCAAAGTTATGTTATGAAATATCTTTATTCGTTCCGCTGTGAGATTCGTGTTTACTCTGATGTTGTGATGTTCTTCTTCTTCTTCTATTCTAATTTTCTACCTTATCTATTCTCACCCTCTAATTTCTTTCATTAACTATCCAGCATTTTTGATGCTCGATATTCGACATTGGGTTATATGTCGATTACTCAGGATCGCGAAAACCCGAGTCGTTACACCAGCTGCCGAATGCACATAGTAGCTATATCAGTCAAGAAGAGAGGGAAGCATTTAGCCATGATGTTTTCCGACACTGATTGAACTTCCATACGTCACTTGTATCGCATTAGGTGTACGGTAGGATCTGTCCTGCCGTTGTAAGGCTCCAATTTGGAAGTTTGAAATCTGGGGGATTGCAAGAATTCCTAATTTCCTGTGTGGACGGAGTGTGATTGACGTCATCCATGTCACTCAGATTGGCGAGCCGATCACCTCAAAGAGCTGTTGCAGGCTGCTAAGACTCGAGCTGGTGCCCCCGGCATTTAGTCCAGAAGAGTGATGGAGTACCGGGAGTGTCATCCAGTGCGGATCGACATTTTATGGGTCAGAGGGACCAAACCGACCTGGTTCGTGGTGCCCGACCCTAATGTGTCCATGATTTTTGTTCCAAATGCTTTGGGCATCGCGAAGTGGTGGACCAGTAGTCCTGATGTTGAATCGGATCAGAGCAGAATGGTGTCGGTCCAAGCCTGAGTTTCTAGGATGCTGGTTGCTCCTTGTGAATTCTGCTGTTCGGATCAGGTTCGACCCTACCCGGTTCGGTGCTCCTACTGGGGCGGGTTTCATGCCATTTTCTGCGAGTTGTACATTATTGCTCGACTTTCCATCCATCCGAGAAAAGAACTCGTCCATCATCTCTTGTTGTTTCCGGAGGAGATCATCTTGCCATGCCATTTGAGTTCTTAATTCAGTGAGAACTTCGTCCATTTCGTCTCTAATCAGGTATGTTGACTGATCTCCATGAGATGAAGCCTCCTGGCTTGCCTCGTTTCTCGTGCTTTCATCCTCAGTATGGAGGATCTTTCGTTTTGCCATCGTTCCAATAGCCAAATAATTTGTTTCCTAAGTAGAAGGTCGAAGGTTCACCCCCTTCCTGGTGCATCAAAATGTTAGACCAAAACTTGGTGCTAACACCCAAATGTAGTGTGAAGAAGATCACAGAAAGCAGAAAATAGTAAATAACAGGAGACACATGAAGTTTTTATAGTGGTTCGGCTCAAACCAAGCCTACATCCAACTTTATAATCTTGTTGTTATATTTGTAGATTACAAGAATCAGTTACAAGAAGACACACAATCCGTGTTTAAATGAGATTATAAGAGTTTATACACGCAATCCACATGTTAATTTAGTTTTTGAATGAAGTGCAATGTCCTTGCGTTGTTGTAATGGAGGCTGAGTGCGCGAGTGGCCAAAGATCCCTCAATTTGCCTTCAAATGGTGTATTTATATTAGTAGGTGATTTCTGGTTCGAATGCCTCATGGAGGGCATCCCCTTCATCTCGAAATGTCATGGAAAACGTGGAAAAGCCTCTCCGAGTTGTTGTATGCCAAGAGTCATTAGATCCGTGCAATTAGGAGGATAATGCATTAGGAATCGGTCAAAGTTGTCGTGTGTGCAGGAATTGCACGACGAGCCGGATCTGGTCCTCTATCCGATCTGAGCCGGAGTATCCAAAACCAAACATAATTGATGAGTTGAAGTAGCTCCTAGCGGGCCGGATCTTCCTCACGCCGAACCGAATCGGAGGCCGTTAATGATATTTTCCAGGTTGTACCATCATGTGCCATTTCGAAGCAGGGTCGGGTATGAGTCCGATCCAATCCAGTATGTCCGATTCGATCTGCTCCACTACTTCTGAATCGACCCAAAAGGGTGGGTTATTCCCAATCCATGTATTTCCAAGTTCTGCGTGCGTTCATGGAAACATGCGTAACTTCCAAACCGTAAGTCCGTTTTGACCAAAACGAAAGCTCTACTAAAGATAATTCAGAGGGCTACAAAGGTTACGGGGCAAAGCCTCGTAATTGATGATTTTGGGCCCAAAAGAGGTCATCTGATAGGAGTTCCGGACCACTTTATGTTTGCAATTCGGCTTCAATCAAATCACTTCATGTTTTTTGATGATGTTCCTAATACTTGTGCATGTTGTTAACCAGACATTTCACGTGTGATGGCGTTGATCAAAAAGCATATCAACATGTTATGCCCCTCAGAACATATCTTGTTGGTTAAAGGAAGATGTATCCTGAATAACTCAAGAAAACCAGGGCAACACAGGGCCTGCTAAATGCTTGTATAAACCATACCTGCAAAGATGAGAAGGCAAATAGGTGTATCAAAACGTGACAAAACTGATTATACTTTCGAGCGTAAACCACGCTTGGACGTCCAATTGAGCATAAACCATACTCGAGGGACGTTTGGATCATCCTGCAAAGACCTGGCGAGGGACCTAACCTTCCATGCATAATCCATATCAGGAAGTTCAAACTAAGTATAAGCAATAGTGAGTTTTATTGAGTTCCTTTGCCAGATTTTGACAAGAACGTTTGCCGTTCCTGAGTATAATATACTTAAGAATTCAACTGAGTACAATCCATACTCATACTGAGATAGAGCTATACTTTCCACAAC
Source organism: Allium sativum (assembly GCA_030737875.1). Classification (NCBI taxonomy): domain Eukaryota; kingdom Viridiplantae; phylum Streptophyta; class Magnoliopsida; order Asparagales; family Amaryllidaceae; genus Allium; species Allium sativum. The sequence continues at coordinate 92,722,774 of CM060914.1, read as the reverse complement.
ATGACAAGATAGTCCGTCCATAAGCATTATCTTACCTAGGGTTCCGAGATAATTATAATCTATACTTTAATTGAGATTTAAAATCCTGCCACAACCTAACAAGATACTTAGATTTGCCAAAAATAATCCATGCTCGGAAAGTCCTTCCTTATTCCATTCTAAATACAAAACCAAAGCAAATCCTGGTTAGTTTATCACCAGTGCAGAGCACGCTTTGAGGATAAATCCTAACCCCATACGTGTGTACTTCGATTTAGCCAATCGGAAAACCTATAGAAAGCAAAGACATATCGTAAATCCTAAGAAATGCAGAAAATCCGGGGTTGATTTCATCCAAATCAGTTAACGAGGAGCCCACGAGAGCTCGATCCAGGATCATTTCCTCTCTGGGTAGCAGGAGGTGGCAACGTGGATACAGGCGTTGTTCATTGTTTCACATACTCGGGTAGCAATCCACATCTAACCCATTTCTCTATCAAATCTCGCAGATGCCTACAGTAATTTTTGTTATGACCATCCACATTATGAAAAAGCAATGTTTTCCAGAATCATGTTCTCTTTGCGATGGCTCCCTCCCAGGGGGCTTTGAGTAGGAGATGACACCATTTGTGTCCATGTAAATGTCGATGAGCGAAGCACTGAGCTCATTGTACTTTCCATATCTGGGCACTCTCTGGAGATGAGTGTTGCGATCATTCTTGACAGCAGCTTTTCCCTTGCCTTTTCCAGAATCAGACAGTCCTCTATCTTTAAGCATGTTGACTTTGAGAACGTTCTTCTCGGAAGTCGCATCTTCTTCCCGCAGAAATCTGTCTGCTTCAAGGTAGAATTCGCCGAGATTTCGCGGTGGGTCTCGGTGCAAAGATTTTTTGAACTCCGTGTTATCCAAAATGCCAGATACAGTTGCCATCAGTACCATCAATGGTTCAGGTCGATCAACCGACGTTGCTACAATGTCGAATCTTTCCAGAAATGAGCGCAGATTTTCTCTGGGCCTCTGCTTGATTGTAGTGAGAAACATTACGTTCTTGGGTCGAGCATTGTGGAATCGAAATTGCTTGATAAAGTGAGCGACCAATATGTTTCAGTTGTTTATCAATTCAGACTCTAGCTGCTGAATCCACCTAGCATCTATATCAGTCAAGAAGAGGGGTATTCATTTAGCTATGATGATTTTCGACACCGATTGAACTTAAATATGTCGCTTGTATCGCATCAGGTGCACGACAGGATCTATCCTGCCATTGTATGGCTCCAATACTGGAATTTGTAAATCTGGGGGACTGCGAGAATTTCGGATTTCCTATGTGAACGGAGTGTGATTGACATCATCCACATCACTCTGATAAGTGCGGCCTCTCGAGATACATTCAATCGGCGAGCCGATCGCCCTCAAAGAGCTGTTGAAGCTGCTAAGACCCGAGCCGGTGCCCTAGCGTTAAGTCCAGAAGAGTGATAGAGTACCGGAAGTGTCATCCAGTGCGGGTTGGTGGTCTATGGTTCGTAGGGATTGAACCGACCTGGTTCGTTGTGCCCGACCCTAATGGGTCCACAATTTTCAATCTGAATTATTTGGCCATCGTGAAGTTAGTAGTCCTGATGTCGGATCAGATAAGAGCAAAATGGGGTCGGTGCAGGCCTGAGTTTCTAGGAAGTTGGTTGCCCCTTGTGTTTTCCACGGTTCGGATCGGGTCCGACCCGACCCGGTTCGATGCTCCTACTGGGGATGGCTCCATTCCATTTCCCGTGGGTTGTACGTTGCTGCTCGGCCTTCCATTCATCCAAGCAAAGAACTCATCCATCATCTCCTATTGTTTCTGGAGGAGATCATCTTGCCTTGCCATTTGAGTTCTCAATTCAGCGAGAACTCCTTCCATTTCGTCTTCAGTCATGTATGTGGATGGATTTCCATGAGAGGAAGCCTCCTGGCTTGCCTCGTTTCTTGAACCTTCATCCTCAGTACATAGGATCTTTCATCTTACCATCATCCCAATAGCCAAATAATCCGTTTCCTACGCATAAGGTCGAAGGTTTGCCCCCATTCCTGGCACACCAAAATATTAGACCAAAATTTGGTGCTAACACCCAAATGTAGTGTGAAGTCCTCACAGTCAAAAGTCAAAGACCATAGAATGCATAAAATAGTAAATAAAAGGAGAAACACAAAGTTTTTTTCATGGTTCGTCTCAAACAAAGCTTACGCCCACTTTATAATCTTGTTGTTATACTGACAGATTACAAGAACCAGTTATAAGAAGACACATAATCCGTGTGACGAATGAGATTACAAGAGTTTATACATGCAATCCACATGTTAATTTAGTTTATGAATGAAGTGCAATGTCCTTGCATTGTTGTAATGGAGGCCAAGAGTGAGAGTGGCCAAAGATCCCTCAATTTGCCTTCAAGTGGTGTATATATAGCAGTATGCGAGTTCCGGTTCGGATGCCACGTGGCGGGCATCCCTTCATCTCGAAATGTCATTGAAAATGTGGAGAAAGCCTCTCTGAGTCGTCATATGCTAAGTATCATCAGATTCGTGCAAGTAGGAGTGGATAATGCTTTAGGAATCGGTCAAAGTTGCTGTGCGTGCAGGAATTGCCATGCGGGTCGGATCGGGTCCTCCGTCTGATCTGAGCCGAAGTATCCAAAACCAAATGTATTTCATGAGTTGAAGTAGCTCTGAGCGGGTCGGGTCTTTCTCACCCCGAACCTAACCGGAGGCTGTTAATGATATTTGCCAAGCTGTTCATCGTGTACCATCGGGAAGTAGGGTCGGGTTTGAGTCCGATCCGATATGTCTGATCCGATCCGTTACATCAGAACCGACCCGAAAGGGTGGATTATTCCCAATACTTAAGCATGCTTATAACTAGACATTTCACATGTGATGGCTTTGATCAAAAAGCATGTCAACATGTTTTGCCCCTAAGAACATATCTTGCCGGTTAAAGGAAGATGTGTCCAGGATAACTCAATAAAACCAGGGCCAAACCGGGCTTGCTAATTGCTTGTATAATCCATACCTAATAAGATGAGAAGGCAAATAGGTGTGTTAAAACATGACAAAACAGATTATACTTTCGAGCATAAACCATGCTTGGGCGTCCAATTGAGCATAGACCATACTCGAGGGACGTTCGGATCATCCTGCCAAGACCTAGCGAGGGACCTAACCTTCCATACATAATCCATATCAGGAAGTTCAAACTAAGTATAAGCATTACTCGAGTTTTATTATGTTCCTTTGCCAGATTCTGACAAGATCGTTTGCTGTTCCTGAGTATAATATACTTAAGAATTCAACTGAGTACAATCCATACTCAAACCGTGATAGAGCTATACTTGCCACAACCTAACAAGATAGTCCGTTCATAAGCATTATCCATACCTAGGGTTCCGAGATAAGTATAATCCATACTTTGATTGAGATTTAAAATCCTGCCACAACCTGACAAGATACTTAGATTTTCCAAAAATAATCCATGTCCGGAAGTCCTTCCTTATACAATTCAAAATACAAACCAGAGCAAATCCCGATTAGTTTGTCACCAGTGCAGAGCACGCTTTGGGGATTAATCCTAACCCTATACGTGTGTACTTCGATTTAGCCAATCGGAAAACCTAAAGAAAGCAAAGACATATCTTAAATCCTAAGAAATGCAGAAAATCTGGGTTGATTTCATCCAAATCAGTTAATGAGGAGTCCACGAGAGCTCGATCCAGGATCATTTCCTCTCTGGGTAACAGGAGGTAGCAGTGTGGATGTAGGCGTTGTTCGTTGTTTCACATACTCGGGTATCTATCCATGTTTAACCCATTCCTCTATCAAATCTCGCAGATGCCCACAGTAATTTTTGTTATGACCAGCCATATCATGAAACAAGCAATGTTTTCCAGAATCATGTTCTTTTTGCGATGGCTCCCTCCTAGGGGGCTTTGGGTAGGAGATGGAACCGTTTGTGTCCATGTAAATGTCGATGAGCGAAGCACTGAGTTCATTGTACTTTTCATATCTGAGCATTCTCTTGGGCTGAGTGTTGCGATCATTCTTGATAGCGGCTTTTCCTTTGCCTTTTTCAGAATCAGACGGTCCTCCATCTTTAAGCATGTTGACTTTGAGAACATTCTTCTTGGAAATCGCATCTTCTTCCTGTAGGAATCTGTCTGCTTCAAGGTAGAATTCGCCGAGGTTTCGCGGTGTGTCTCGGGGCAAAGATTTTTTGAACTCCGTGTTATCCAGAATGCCAGATACAGTTGCCATCAGTACCATCAATTTTTCAGGTTGATCAACCCACACTGCTGCAACATTGAATCTTTCCAGAAATGAGTGCAGAGTTTCTCTAGGCCTCTGCATGACTGTAGTGAGCAACATTATGTTCTTGGGTTGAGCATTGTGGAAACGAAATTGCTTGATAAAGTGAGCGACCAACATGTTTAAGCTATTGATCAATTCAGGTTCCAGCTGCCAAATCCACATAGCAGCTATATCAGTCAAGAGGCGGGGGAAGCATTTAGCCATGACGATTTCCAACGTCGATTGAACTTCCATATGTTGTTTGTATCGCATCAGGTGCACGACAGGATTTGTCCTGCCGTTGTAAGGCTCTAGCACTCGAATTTGTAAATATGGGGGATTGCGAGAATTCCTGATTTCCTATGTGAATGGAGTGTGATTGACATCATCTACGTCACTCTCATAAGTGCGGCCTCTCGAGAGACGTTCAATCAAATTGGCGAGCCGATCGCCCTCAAAGAGCTGTTGAAGCTGCTAAGTCCCGAGCTGGTGCCCCTAGCGTTAAGTCCAGAAGAGTGATAGAGTACCGGGAGTGTCATCAGGTGCGGATCGATGGTCTGTGGTTCAGAGGGACCGAACCGACGTGGTTCGTGGTGCCTAACCCTGATGGGTCCATGATTTTCGATCTGAATGCTTTGGCCATCATGAACTGGTAGACCAGTAGTCCTGATGTCGGATCGGATAATAGCAGAATGAGGTCGGTGGTGGCCTGAGTTTCTTGGAAGCTTGTTGCCGCTTGTGATTTCCGCGGTTTGGATCGGGTCCTAGCCGACCCGGTTTGACGCTCCTACTAGGGATGGATTCATGCCATTTCCCGCGGGTTGTACGTTGCTGCTCGGCCTTCCATTCATCCAAGCAAAGAACTCGTCCATCATCTCCTATTGTTTCTGGAGGAGATCATCTTACCTTGCCATTTGAGTTCCCAATTCAGCGAGAACTCCTTCCATTTCGTCTTTAGCCACGTGTGCTGATGGATTTCCATGAGAGGAGGCCTCCTGGCTTGCCTCATTTCTCATACCTTCTTCCTCAGTATGGAGGATCTTTCATCTTACCATCATCCCAATAGCCAAATAATCTATTTCCTAAGCACAAGGTCGAAGGTTCACCCCCTTCCTGGCACACCAAAATGTTAGACCAAAATTTGGTGCTAACACCCAAATGTAGTGTGAAGTCCTCACAATCAAAAGTCACAGATCATATAATGCATAAAATAGTAAATAACAGGAGACACACAAAGTTTTTTTCATGGTTCGGCTCAAACCAAGCCTACGTCCTCTTTATATTCTTGTTGTTATACTGACAGATTACAAGAACCAGTTACAAGAAGACACACAATTCGTGTGATGAATGAGATTACAAGAGTTTATACATGCAATCCACGTGTTAATTTAGTTTTTGAATGAAGTGAAATGTCCTTGCATTTTTGTAATGGAGGCCGAGAGTGAGAGTGGCCAAAGATCCCTCAATTTGCCTTCAAGTGATGTATATAGTGCAGTAGGCGAGTTCCAGTTCAGATGCCACGTGGCAGGCATCCGTTCATCTCGAAATGTCATGGAAAATGTTGAGAAAGCCTCTCTGATTCGTCATATGCTAAGTATCATCAGATTCGTGCAAGTAGGAGTAGATAATGCTTTAGGAATTGGTCAAAGTTGCTGTGCGTGCAAGAATTTCCAGGCGGGTCGGATCGGGTCCTCCATTTGATCTAAGCCAGAGTATGCAAAACCAAACATATTTGATGAGTTGAAGTAGCTCCAAGCGGGTCGGGTCTTCCTCACCCCGAACGAGGCTGTTAATGATATTTGCCAAGCTGTTCATCATGTACCATCAGGAAGTAGGGTCGGGTTTGAGTCCAATGCGATATGTCTGATCCAATCCATTACATCAGAACCGACCCGAAAGGGTGGATTATTCCCAATACCTAAGCATGTTTATAACCAGACATTTCACATGTGACGGCTTTGATCAAAAAGCGTGTCAACATGTTTTGCCCCTAGGAACATATCATGCTGGTTGAAGGAAGATGTGTCCAGGATAGCTCAATAAAACCAGGGCCACACCGGGCCTGCTACATGCTTGTATAATCCATACCTGATAAGATGAGAAGGCAAACAACTGTGTCAAAACATGACAAAACTGATTATACTTTCGAGAATTAAGCATGCTTGGGCATCGAATTGAGCATAGACCATACTCAAGGGACGTTTGGATCATCCTGCCAAAACCAAGCGAGGGACCTAACCTTCCAGGCATAAGCCATACCAGGAAGTTCAAACTGATTATAAGCCATACTCGAGTTTTATTGAGTTCCTTTTCCAGATTTTGACAAGATCGTTCATCGTTCCTGAGTATAATCCATACTTAAGAATTCAACTAAGTACAATCCATACTGATACCGAGATAGAGCTATACTTGCCACAGTCAGACAAGATAGTCCATCCCTAAGCATAATCCATACCTAGAGTTCAGAGATAAGTATAAGCCATATTTGATTGAGACTTAAAATCCTGCCACAACCTGATAAGATATTTAAATTTCCCAAACATAATCCATGCTCGGAAAGTCCTTCCTTATTCAATTCAAAATACAAACCAAAAGCAAATCCTGGTTGGTTTGTCACCTAGTGTAGAGCACGCTTTGTTGCTAAATCCTAGCCTCATACGTGTGTACTCCGATTTAGCCAGTCGAAAAACTGAAAGAAAGCAAGGACATATCTTAAATCCTAAGAAATGTAGAAAATCTGAGTTGATTTCATCAAATCAGTTAACGATGAGCCCACAGAGCTCGATCCAGGATCATTTCCTCTCGAGGGAGCAGGAGGTGGCAGCGCGGATGCAGGCGCTGTTTGTTGTTTCCTAAATAATCGGGTAGCTCTCCACGTCTAGCCCGTTCCTCTATCAAATCTCGCAGATGCCTATAGTTATTTGTGTCATGACCGTCCATATCATGAAACAAGCAATGTTTTCCAGAATCACGTTCTCTTTGCGATGGCTCCCTCCTAGGAGGCTTTTGGTAGGAGATGGTACCGTTTTTGTCCTTGTAAATGTCGATAAGCAAAGCACTAAGTTAAGCGTACTTTTCATATCTAGGCCCTCTTCGGGGATGAGCATTGCAGTCATTCTTGACTGCGGCTTTTCCCTTGCCTTTTCCAGAATCATACGGTCCTTTTTCTTTAAGCATGTTGACTTCGAGAACGTTCTCCTCGGAAGTCGCATCTTCTTCCCGCAGAAGTCTGTCTACTTCAAGGTAGAATTCGTTGAGGCTTCGCGGTGGGTCTCAGTGCAAAAAAAAATGAACTTCAAGTTATCCAGAACGCAGGTACTGTAGCCATCAGTGCCATCGATGGTTCAGGTCGATCAACCGACGCTGCTGCAACATTGAATCTTTCCAGAAATGAGTGCATAGTTTCTCTAGGCCTCTGCTTGATTATAGTGAGCAACACTACATTCTTTAGTCAAGCGATGTGGACCCGAAATAGCTCGATAAAGTGAGCGACCAACATGTTCCAGCTGTTTTTCGATTTAGACTCCAGCTGTCGAATCCATATAGCAGCTATATCAATCAAGAAGAGAGGGAAGCATTTAGCCATGATATTTTCTGATGCCGATTGAACTTCCATATGTCATTTGTATTGCGTAAGGTGCATGGTAGGATATGTCCTGCCTTAGTAAGGATCCAGAACTGGAAGTTGGAAATCTGGGGGATTGCAAGAATTCATGATTTTCTATGTTAATGGAGTGCGATTGACGTCTTCCACGTCACTTTGATAAGTGCGGCCTCTCGAGAGGCGTTTAATCAAATTGGCAAGCCAATCGCCCTCAAAGAGTTGTTGCAAGCTGTTAAGACCCGAGCTTGCCCCTGGCATTAAGTTCAGAAGAGTGATGGAGTACCGGGAGTGTTATCTGTGCGAAACGGTGGTCTCTAGGGGGGGGGGGGAGGGGACCGAACCGAACCGACCTGGTTCATGGTGCCCGATCCTAATAGGTCCATGATTTTCGATCTGAATGCTTTCGCCATCGCGACGTGGTGGACCAGTAGTCCTGATGTCAGATCATAGTAGAATGGGGTCGGTCCAAACCTGGGTTTGTAGGACGCTGGTTAACCTTGTGATTTCTGCGGTTCAGATTGGGTCTGACCCGACCCGGTTCGGTGCTCCTACTGGGGCTGGTTCCATGCCATTTCCCGTGAGTTGTACGTTGTTGCTCTGCCTTCCATCCATCCGAGCAAAGAACTCATCCATTATCTCCAATTATTTTCGGAGGAGATCATCTTTCCTTACCTTTTGAGTTCTCAATTCAGCGAGAACTCCATCCATTTCATCTCTAGTTAGGTATGCTAATGGATCTCAATGAGAGGAAGCCTCTTGGCTCTCCTTGTTTCTTCTGCCTTCATCCTCAGCATGGAAGATCTTTCGTTTTACCATCTTTCTAATAGCGAAATAATCGGTTTCCTAAGCAGAAGGTCTAAGGTTCGCCCCTTCCTAACGCACCAAAATGTTAGACCAGAATTTTGTGCTAACACCCAAATGCAGTGTGAAGTCCTCACAATCACAAGTAACAGATCACAGAATGCAGAAAATAGTAAATAACAGGGGACACACGAAGTTTTTATAGTGGTTCGGCTCAAACCAAGCCTACATCCACTTTATAATCTTGTTGTTATACTGACAGATCACAAAAGTCAATTACAAGAAGGCACACAATTTGTGTGTTGAATGAGATTATAAGAGTTTATACACGCAATCCACATGTTAATTTAGTTTTTGAATGAAGTGCAATGTCCTTGCATTGTTGTAATGGAAGCCGAGAGTGAGAGTGGCCAAAGATCCCTCAATTTTCCTTCAAGTGGTGTATTTATGGAAGTAGGCGAGTTACGATTCGGATGCCACGTGCTGGGCATTCCCTTCATGGCGAAATGTCGTGGAAAACGCGGATAAAGCCTCTCCGAGTCATAGTATGCCAAGTGTCACCAGATACGTGCAAGTTGGAGTAGATAATGCACTAGGAATCGGTCAAAGTTGCTTTACATGCAGGAATTGCCTGGCAGATCGGATCGGGTCCTCCATCCGATCCATGTCGCAGTATCCAAAAACAAACGTATTTGATGAGTTGAAGTAGCTTTGAATGGGTCAGGTCTTCCTCTCCCCGAACTGAACCGGAGGCTGTTAAGGATATTGTCCAGACGGTACCATTATGTGCCATCGGGAAGTAGGGTCTGGTATGTGTCCAGTCCGATCCGATATGTATGAGCCAATCCACTACATCCGAACCGGCCCGAAAGGGTGGATTATTAACAATCCATGAATTTCCAAGTTCTACGCATGTTCACGAAAACAGGCATAACAACCAACCCGTAAGTCCGTTTTGACCAAACGAAAGCTCTACCTAAAGCTAATTCATCTGATAGGAGTTCCGGACCACTTTATGTTTGCGATGCGGCTTCAATCAAATCGCTTCATGTCTTTTGACGACGTTCCCAATACTTAAGCATGCTGCTAACTAGACATTTCATGTGTGACGACTTTGATCAGAAAGCATGTCAACATGTTTTCCCCCTCAGAACATATCTTGTTGGCTGAAGGAATATGTGTCCTAGATCACTCAAGAAAACTAGGGCCATACTAGGCCTGCTAAATGCCTGTATAATCCGTACCTGCAAAGATGAGAAGGCAAAGAGATGTGTCAAAACGTGACAAAACTGATTATACTTCCAAGCGCAAACCATGCTTGGACGTCCAATTGAGCATAACCATACTTGATGGACGTTCGGATCATCCTACCAAGACCTGACGAGGGACCTACCCTTCCAAGAATAAGCCAAACCAGGAAGTTCAAACTGAGTTTAAGCCATACTCGAGTTTTATTGAGTTACTTTGCCAGATTTTGACAAGATAGTTCGCAGTTCCTGAGTATAATATACTTAAGAATTCAACTGAGTAAAATCCATACTCATACCGAGATAGAGCTATACTTGCCACAGCCTGAACACTAAGCATAATCCATACCTAGGGTTCCGATATAAGTATAAGCCATACTTTGATTGAGATTTGAAATCCTGCCACAACCTGACAAGATACTTAAATGTGCCAAACATAAGTCATGCTCAGAAAGTCCTTCCATATTCAATTCAAAATACAAAACCAAACAAATCCTGCTTGGTTTCTCACCGAGTGCAGAGCACGCTTTGGGGCTAAATCCTAACCCCATACGTGTGTACTCCTATTTAGCCAATTGGAAAACCTTAAGAAAGCAAAGACATATCTTAAATCCTAGGAAATGCAGAAAATCCAGATTGATTTCATCCAAATCAGTTAATGATGACCCCACGAGAGCACGATCCAGGATCATTTCCTCTCCGGGGAGCAGGAGGTGGCAGCGCGGATGCAGGCGATGTTCGTTGTTTCACATACTCTGGTAGCTCTCTACCTCTAATCCGTTCCTTTATCAAATCTAGTAGATGCCTACAATCATTTGTGCCATAACCATCCATATCATGAAACAAGCAATGTTTTCCGGAATCACGTTCTCTTTGCGATGGCTCCCTCTTAGGAGGCTTTGGGTAGGAGATGGAACCATTTGTGTCCATGTACATGTCGATGATCGAAGCAGCGAGTTCAATGTACTTTTTATATCTGGGCCCTCTCCGGGGTTGAGCGTTGAGGTCTTTCTTGACCGCAGCTTTTCCCTTGCCTTTTCCAGAATCAGATGGTCCTCCGTCTTTAAGCATGTTGATTTTGAGAATGTTCTTCTCGAAAGTCACATCTAATTCCTGCAGAAATCTGTCTGCTTCAAGGTAGAATTCGCCGAGGTTTCACGGTGGGTCTCGGTGCAAAGATTTTTTGAACTCCGAGTTATCCAGAACACTGGATACTGCTGCCATTAGTACCAACGGTGGTTCCGGTCGATCAACCGACGCTGCTGCAACGTTGAATCTTTCCAAAAATGAGCGTAGAGTTTCTCTGGGCCTCTATTTGATTGTAGAGAGCAACACTATGTTCTTGGGTCGAGCAATGTAGACCTGAAATTGCTCGTTAAAGCGAGCGACTAACATATCCCACCTGTTGATCGATTCAAACTCCAGTTGTCGAATCCACATAGCAGCTATATCAGTCAAGAAGAGAGGGAAGCATTTAGCCACGACATTTTCTGATGCTGATTGAACCATATTTGTGTGTATCGCATCAGGTGCATGGTAGGATTTGTCCTTCCGTTGTATGGCTCCAGAACTGGAAGTTTGAAATATGGGGGATTGCGAGAATTTCTGATTTCCTATGTGAACGGAGTGTGATTGACGTCATCCACATCACTCTGATAAGTGCAGCCTCTCAAGAGGCATTCAATCAAATTGGCAAGCCAATATCCCTTAAAGAGCTATTGAAAGCTGCTAAGACCCGAGCTGGTTCCCCCGGCGTCAAGTCTAGGAGAGTGATGGAGTATTGGGAGTGTTATCCTATGCAAATCGGTGGTCTGTGGATCGAAGGGACCAAACTGACCTGGCTCGTGGTGCCTAAAGCTAATGAGTCCACAACTTTCGATCCGAATGCTTTTTCCATCGCGAAGTGGTGGACCATTATTCCTTATGTTGGATCGGATCAGAGCAGAATAGGGTCGGTCCCGGCCTAAGTTACTCGAAAGCTGGTTGCCCCTTGTGATTTCCGCGGTTCGAATCGGGTTCGACCTGACCTGGTTCGGTGCTCTTGCTAAGGCTGGTTCCATGTCATTTCCCACGAGTTGTACGTTGTTGCTCAGGCTTTCCATCCATCTAAGCAAAGAAATCATCCATCATCTCCTGTTGTTTCTGTAGGAGATTATCTTGCCTTGCCATTTTAGTTCTCAATTCAACGAGAACTTCATCCATTTCATCTCTAGTCAGGTATGCTAACGGATCTCCATGAGAGGAAGCCTCTTGAATTGCCTCATTTCTCATGCCTTCATCCTCAGTACGGTGGATCTTTCGTTTTACCATCGTTCCAATAGCCAAATAATTTGTTTCCTAAGTAGAAGGTCGAAGGTTCACCCACTTCCTGGCATGCCAAAATGTTAGACCAAAATTTGGTGTTAACACCCAAATGCAGTATGAGGTCCTCACAATTACAAGTCACATATCATAGAATGCAGAAAAGAGTACATAACAGGAGACGCACGTTATATAGTGGTTCGGCTCAAGCCAAGCCTACGTCCACTTTATAATCTTGTTGTTATACTGACAGATTACAAGTATCAGTCAAAAGAAGACACACGATCCGTGTGTTGAATAAGATTATAAGAGTTTATACATGCAATCAACGTGTTAATTTAGTTTTTGAATGAAGTGAAATGTCCTTACGTTGTTGTAATGGAAGCCGAGAGTGAGAGTTGCCAAAGATCCCTCAATTTGCCTTCAAGTGGTGTATTTATAGCAATAGGCGAGTTCAGGTACAGATGCCACCGGGCGGGCATCCCCTATATTTCAGAATGTCATGGAAAATGTGGAGAAAGCTTCTCCGAGTCGTGGTATGCCAAGTATCATCAGATCCGTGCAAGTGGGAGTATATAATGCATTAGGAATCAGTCAAAGTTGTCGTGCATGCAGGAATTGCCAAGCGGGTCTGATTGTGTCATCCATCCGATCCGAGCCGGAGTATCCAAAACCAAACATATTGGATGAATTGAAGTAGCTCCGAGCAGGTCGGGTCTTCCTTACCCCGAACCGAACCGGAGGCATTTAATGATATTTGACAGGCTGTTTTATCATGTGCCATCGGGAAGCAGGGTCGGGTATGAGTACGATCCGATCCGATATGTCCGATCCGATCCGCTACATCCGAACCAACCCAAAAGGGTGGATTATTCCCAATCCATGTATTTCCAAGTTTTGCGCATGTTTAAGGAAATGTGCGTAACTTCCAAACCGTAAGTACATTTTGACAAAACGAAAGCTCTACCTGAAGCTAATTCAGAGTGATACAAAATATACGAGGCATAGCCCCGTAGTTTATGTTTTCAGGCCCAAAAGAAATCATCTAATAGGATTTTCGGACCACTTTATGTTTGTGATGTGATGTCAATCAATTCGCTTCATGCCTTCGTACGATGTTCCCAATACTTAAGCATGCTGTTAAGCAGAGATTTCATGTGCGATGAATTTGATCAAAAAGCGTGTCAACATCTTTTGCCCCTTAGAACATACCGGGCCTGCTAATTGCTTGTATAATCCATACCTACAAAGATGAGAAGGCAAACAGGTGTGTCAAAACTTGACAAAAATGATTATACTTTCGAGCATAAACCATGCTTGGGTGTCCAATTGAGCATAAACCATACTCGAGGGACATTCAGATCATCTTCCCAAGACCTGGCAAGGGACCTAACCTTCTAGGCATAAGCCATACCAGGAAGTTCAAACTAAGTACAAGCAATACTCGAGTTTTATTGAGTTCCTTTGCCAGATTCTGACAAGAACGTTCACCGTTGCTGAGTATAATCCATACTTTAGAATTCAACTAAGTGCAATCCATACCCATACCGAGATAGAGCTATACTTGCCACAGCCTGACAAGAGAGTCCGTCCCTAAGCATAATCCATATGTAGGGTTCCAAGATAAGTATAAGCCATACTTTAATTGAGATTTAAAATACTGCCACAACCTGACAAGATACTTAGACTTGCCAAACATCCATGCTCGGAAAGTCCTTCCTTATTCAACTCAAAATATAAAACCAAGCAAATCCTGGTTGGTTTGTCACCGAGTATAGAGCACGCTTTAGGGTTAAATCCTAACACCATACATGTGTACTCTGATTTAGCCAATCGGAAAACCTAAACAAAGCAAAGACATATCATAAATCCTAAGAAATGCAGAAAATCCAGGTTGATTCCATCCAAATCAATTAATGATGAGCCCACGAGAGCTCGATCCAGGATTATTTCCTCTCCGGGGAGCAGGAGGTGGCAGCGCAGATGCAGGCGCTGTTCGTTGTTTCACATACTCTGGTAGCTCTCCACGTCTAAACGGTTCCTCTATCAAATCTTGTAGATGCCTACAGTCATTTGTGTCATGATCGTCCATATCATCAAAATAGCAATGTTTTCCAGAATCACGTTCTCTTTGCGATGGATGCCTCTTAGATGGCTTTGGGTAGGAGATGGCACCATTTATGTCTAGGTAAATGTCGATGAGCGAAGCACTGAGTTCAGTGCACTTTTCATATCTAGGCCCTCTCCGGAGCTGAGCATTGTTGTCATTCTTGACAGCGGCTTTTCGCTTTCCTTTACCAGAATCAGGCGGTCCTCCATCTTTAAGCATGTTGATTTCGAGAATGTTCTTCTCGGAATACGCATCTTCTTCCCACACAAATCTGTCTGCTTCAAGGTAGAATTCACCGAGGTTTCGCGGTAGGTCTCGGTGCAAAGATTTTTTTAACTCCGAGTTATCCAAAATGCCGGATACTGCTGCTATCAGTACCATCAGTGGTTCAGATCGATCAATCGGCGCTGCTGCAATGTTGAATCTTTCCAGAAATGAGCTCAGAGTTTCTCTGGGCCTCTGATTGATTGTAGTGAGAGACATTACGTTCTTGGGTCAATCGATGTGGACTCGAAATTGCTCAACAAAGCAAGCGAACAACATGTTCCAGTTGTTGATCGATTTAGACTCCAGTTGTCGAATCCACGTAGCAGCTATATCAGACAAAAAGAGAGTGATGCATTTAGCCATGATGTTTTCTAATGCCGATTAAACTTCCATATGTCGTTTGTATCTCATTAGGTGCATGGTAGGATATGTCCTGCCATTGTAAGGCTCCAGAACTGGAAGTTTGAAATTTGGGGGATTGCGAGAATTCCTGATTTCCTGTTTGAACAGAGGGTGATTGAGGTCATCCATGTCACTCTAATAAGTGTGTCCTGTCGAGAGGCATTCAATCAAATTGGCGAGCCTATCGCCGTCGAAGAGCTATTGCAAGCTGCTAAGACCCGAGCTGGTGCCCCCGGTGTTAAGTCCAGAAGAGTGATGGAGTACAGGGAGTGTCATCTGGTGCAGATCGATAGTTTATGGGTCAGAGGGACCAAATCGGCCTGGTTCATAGTGCCCAATTCTCATGTGTCCATGATTTTCGATCCGAATGCTTTGGCCATCACGAAGTGGTGGACAGTAGTCCTGATGTAGGATCGGATTGGAGTAGAATGGGGTCGGTCCAAGCCTGAGTTTCTAGGAAGTCGGTTGCCCCTTGTGATTTCCGCGGTTCGGATCAGGTCCGACCCGATCCGGTTTGGTACTTCTGCTGGGGCTGGTTCCATGCCATTTCCCGCGAGTTGTACATTGTTGCTCGACCTTCCATCCATCCGAGCAAAGAACTCGTCCATCATCTCCTATTGTTTCTAGAGGAGAACATATTGCCTTTCCATTTGAGTTCTCAATTCAGCGAGAACTCCGTCCATTTATTCCTAGTCAGGTATGCTGACGGATCTCCATGAGAGGAAGCTCCCTAGCTTGCCTCGTTTCTCATGCCTTGATCCTCAGTACGGAGGATCTTTCATTTTACCATCGTTCCAATACCAAATAATCCGTTTCCTAAGTAGAAGTTCAAAGGTTCGCCCTCTTCTGGTGTGCCAAAATGTTAGACCAAAATTTGGTGCTAACACACAACTGTAGTGTGATCTCCTCACAATCACAAGTTGTAGATCACAGAATGAAGAAAATAGTAAATAACAGGAGACACAAAAAGTTTTTATATTTGTTCGGCTCAAACCACGCCTACGTCCAACTTTATAATCTTGTTGTTGTACTTGTAGATTACAAGAATCAGTTACAAGAAGACACACATTCCGTGTGTTGAATGAGAATACAAGAGTTTATACATGCAAGCTACATGCTAATTTAATTTTTGAATGAAGTGCAATGTCCTTGCATTGTTGTAGTGGAGGCTGAGTGTGAGAGTGGCCAAAGATTCCTTAATTTGCGTTCAAGTGGTGTATTTATAGCAGTAGGCGATTTCCGGTTCGAATGCCACATGGCGGGCATCCCCTTCATCTTGGAAATGTCATGGAAAACATGGAGAAAACCTCTCCGAGTCGTGGTATGTCAAGTGTCATTAGATACATGCAAGTAGAAGTAGATAATGCATTAGGAATCAGTCAAAGTTGTTGTGCATGCAAGATTTTCCAGGCGGGTCGGATCGGGTCCTCCATCCGATCCGAATTGGAGTATCCAAAACCAAACGTATTTGATGAGTTGAAGTAGCTCCGAGTGGGTCGGGTCTTCGTCATGCCGAACCGGAGGCTGTTAGAACAAAAAATGGTCCTAACACCCAAAATGTCATATTTGGAGCATAGGATATGAAGAAATAATTGAAAAATACGAGAAAAAGAAAGACAACATGATTTTTATAGTGATTCGGCATTAACAAGCCTACGTCCACTTCATATTTTCTCATTTCAACCAGAAATTACAATTAAAAGGAGTATAATCACTCAATAACTCAAATTCAATGAATAATTCTCTTCTAGTTTATTGACTTTTATTGATGAAGAAGATGATTATTTATGGAGAAGTGTTGGCCATGGCTGCCATGGACGAGGAGATGCAAAAAGTCCCCTGAAAATGTTCTCTATAGGTGTATTTATAGCTGTAGGAGAGTCCATGCGGTGATCAGGTCATGGTAGGACACGTGGCACTCGATCCAGGAAAGTAGGAGCTATCATAGCCTCGAAAATAGGTCACAATTGTGTGTGCAGCGCCGTTGTTCCCAGGAGGTTCGTGGTCTGTATTCCTCATGATGGGTTAGGTCACGAATGGCCTTCACGAGCCATTCATCACAAGCTAGGGGTCACGAGTGGCTTCCATGAGCCATGCTCACGAGTGGGGTTACAAGCCACCACTGATCACGAGTGGACTTCTATATCACAAGTAGGGGACCCTGATCACGAGTAGGATTTGCATCCCCGCCTAAATGAGCTGGTGAATGCGTGAAGTCTCTTCCATCCAGTTGTGAATACTTAGGCTTTGTGTAGCCTGGTCACAAAGCAGGCTAACATTTTGCCCCCCCCCCCCAAAAGTACATCTTATCATAGATGAGATGTGCTTTGAATATGTCAAGTTGAGCCTTTCTGGAACATTATTCGCCCTTAAGAAGGCTTTATCATCTTGTTGTGTCCCCCTGAATATTTCTGATATTTCAACTCTTCATTGTATAGGCGGCTTGTCGTACGTCACACCGCTTCTATTGGTGCTTATTGGGCCAGACTTTATGGCAGGAGTAATAGAGATGATGAAGTAACCGTTTAGACCTTGTTGAATCAAGAGGTCGAATTCCTTCATAAAAAACATGCTAGATCGTTGTTTCCCAATTGTGATTCCACATGCACAGGTCGATGTCAAATGACATCGCCTTCCTATGCAGGTCAATCTCATTGTCGAGTCAAACTTTCTTTTATATATGAGCCAATGTATAAAGTATCCATCCAAATCATGGGGCGATATAAGAATCTTTGGGCTCTGAGCTAACATCTGGACTACTGGGACAAGGCACATCAGAAATCAGCATATGAATCTGTCATTTGTACTCGACTTTATACTATCCCGTTGTCGGGATATTAATACAGGACTTCACGATAGCATCAAGTCATAACAGTAGGAAGCCAGGAAAAACCACGATCGCTTAGAATTGTATCAGCAAAAAATTGGAAATCCATGGTCGTTCTAGATCGTTTCGTAATTCAATAATCATATGCAAGTCAGTAAGAGACGTAGTTGAAATCATGTGAACTAGAGCTCGTATGATCGTCACAACTATAAGGCAGTGGAGGAATTTGTTACACCTTCCATTCGATGTAGTTTGAGTCTTTAAATTCACATTTGACCTGCGAGCTGGCTCGCTTGGTCGGGGAAGACAAATCAGGTCATTCTCCAGAGACATATTGTACATGTTTTGACTCTTATTCCAAGCCAGAGTCGTCTTCACGGTCTGTCCGAGAACCAATGCTTGTGCCCTCAGTGCCGTTAGGGGGCAAGTGAAGTTAGGGCTTATTCCCTCCCCCCCCCCTCCCTGCATCGAGGGGGGTTGAGTTGAGTCAATTAGGCATCGAATCTTGAAGATTTTATACATCCCATCGTTGCATCTAGGTAGAGTTGCAGGTTTAGCAATCTTTGTCGACCGAAATCATTCTGTACTATCTCTTAATTTAACAAAAGTTGGAATTGTATATGCGAATGGTCGAACCACATTTGCTTTGATATTGTCTCTTCGCTTTAGTCGGAAAGTGAGGATTGCCTCATCGAGCGTCAGCGAATTCAGTTACTCTCATCAAATCAATTTCGGAGTTAAGTAAGCTTGTTAAGTACGAGTGAATAAATGTCGTTATGAAGTTAGGTAGGCCCCTCCATTTATGCTTTAGCATATTCCGAAATGATCATCATAGTCTTGTTGAGTCTCTTTCTCATGCTCGGTTCAATTAAACTTGACAAACATGATCATGAGCTCGATAAGTGGTACAGATTCTCTTTGGAACTTCACATTCTTATCATTATTTTATAGGGCTTTCCCTTTGTCCTAATCGTTTGAGAAATTGGAAGGTGCTCCATTCTTTTGTCGGAAAAGCATCATGATCGTCCATCTCGACATTAACACCTTCTAGTCATAGAAGTTTGTACACCTCAGGGTTGAATTCATCAAAGCTTCTGAGCCAATCTCGTTACAGAGAAAACTTAAAGTCCGGGGGAATAACAGGAGATCTTGATGTCCTACGGGAAAGGGTTGTAATCGTCGTTATCCACATCATCTTGAGAAGTGCCGCCAAGAGGCTGCCGCATATTGCCAAGATCAATACTGGTGCCCCTAGCATCAAATCTAAGATTACAATGGGGTCTTTGCTGATTTCTTGTTTCCTCATCAATATCCCCACCGGGTCTTGGTTTGAGTCATTCGACCCGACTGAGTTCCTATTCCTCGAATTTTTGCGTTCTTGTTTGGAGCTGGGTGTGAAATGTCGCTCGAGTGTCTATTCGAGTTGGAGCTACAGCTGGTCATGCATGACCTGAGTTTGTGTAACACCCCACGTCCATTAAGGTCACTCACAAAGGGAGTGTCTTAACTTTGGTGGAGAGTTTTAGGTAAAAGATGCAGATAAATTACAAGACAGACAAATAAAGCAGCGGAGAAATAAATAAACTTTACTTTATTGGTAAAACAGCGGCTTGGTAAAACAACATGTACAAAGATTGTTCTTCATCACCAATACCCATTACAACAAAGCATCTTTCTTGTTTAACAAAATAAAAAAGCATAAACTGATACTAATATTCCCCAATAAAGCATGAGCCAGCCATAGCGGTGGAAAAGAGAGTTCAAAGTAGTACATCGACAAATCTTCAAGCTTGGAAATAGAAACGGTCCAGACTAAGCTGAGCTATTCCCTCCCTGACTACCTGGGTGGGAAGGGGGAACGAAAGAAAAGAGGCGAAACAAACTAGGTTAGACATAAGTCTGGTAAGCTCAGTGATTACTAGCATGTAAACAGGAAAAATGATCATGACATGAATAAACTGAATATAGGACAATAACACAATAGCAAGATAACCTAAGATAAGCATAAGATATGATAAGGCAAGGTAAACTGAATGCGCTTCTACTCTTTCTCTGCTTCGTTATTACCCTGCTATTCTGATTTCTATATCTCTGCATCACCTAACTAGTGCCCAACTAGTAATCTGTATAAAATGATCATATGATAATGTGATCCCAATCCCCACAATTGTGGTAGCCTTCAGGTGTACATATATTATGAGGATTCCACCTCAATCTGCCTAATTGCCATGAATATGTTAGATGTACCCTTACCACCCTATCAATCGACTCCCTACTTGTATTAATGTTCCTTGTGTCTGTGTCAATCGGCCCTCTCTTGTGTGTAGATACCCTGTGCTGGTCCCACCATAAGGTGTATCAATCCCTATGATAGCAACCCGACACGATTCAAGATGCACAGTGTATAACTACTGGTACCCAATGCCTTCTTTTTCCACTCTGAAGTACCTGCACTCCCGTAATCCGTCGGAATCTACACTGACGTACCCCCTGCTGCTATTTTGACCACTTATAATCAACCCGGTAATCATGCCCCACCCTGCCTAGTTCAAGGTACCATGATACATCTATATGGGTTACTACTGAAATGAGTCCTCGTTACTAGGGCTTCCTACTGGTTAAGTTTGTGGGCCTATATATACAAATATTACCCACTTATACAAGATGTACTTAACCCTCCCACTGATTCAAACATGTTTATTTAACGGTTAATTTTGCGGGCTATATATACTAATATTAACCACCTACACGAGATGTACTTAACCCCTTTCCACTTTTCAAGTCAATACATATAATTGGTTAAGCTTGTTGTAACCCTATCCACTTTGCTTATGTAATATTGGTTAAGTGTTGTTCATTCATGTTAACTCAACTCACCCACTCATCATGTCATGTGTGTTAAGTGTTTCTTATTAACTTAACCCTTCTCATTCATCATGTTGTATTGGTTATATGTTTCCTAATAACTTATCCATGTTCATTCACCGTGCTATATTGGTTAAGTGTTTCCCATTAACTTAACACAACTCGTTCATCATGCTATATTGGTTAAGTGTTTCTTATTAACTTAACCCCACTCGTTCATCATGTTATATTGGTTAAGTGTTTCTTATTAACTTAACCCTATTCGTTCATCATGTTATATTGGCTAAGTGTTTCTTATTAACTTAACCCACCCACTTGTCATGTTACGTTGGTTAAGTGTTGCCTTCTTGTGTTACTTAACCCTACCACACGTCATGTTATACTGGTTAAGTGTTGCCTTCTTGGACACTTAACCCTACCACACGTCACGTTATATTGGTTAAGTGTTGCCCTCTTGTTTTAACTTAGCCCTACCACACGTCATGTTATATTGGTTAAGTGTTGCCCTCTTGTTTTAACTTAACCCTACCACACGTCATGTTATATTGGTTAAGTGTTGCCCTCTTGTTTTAACTTAACCCTACCATTCTTAGCATGTCTGTTCATTAACATTAATTCATTAATGTCTTAACCTCTAACATTAGAACTGTTGTTTGCGGTTGCTGGATATGCCGGGCGGTTCCAGGCAGACTTCTACCGCAAACTCATTCTAACCTCGGGTTTTGGGCTAAGTGCGCTAAGCTCTCATATTAGATCTATATCGTTGCGGTTAGTGGATGTGCCGGGCGGTTCAAGGCATTTTTACAACGCAACTCAATCTAACCTCAGGTTAGGCATGTTCACCTTTTAGTCAACTTACATATTTGTCAAATATGCCCAAACCTAGATTTTTGTATACTAATTATCCCAAATTCACCAAACTAGTCATGTTCCAATTCTCAAGTTATGCCCAACAAAGCCAATTGCAAGTTAGGCCCCACATAATTCAATTACAATTTATCACCCAAAATAGGTTACACCCAATCTTCCCAAATTTGCAATAATAGTCATGCCCCAAAATCACAATATACATTATGTTTGAGGTCTCAACCGATAGTTATGCCCAATCTAGATTTAGTATTCCAATTTACAGTTTACGCCCAATCTAGATTTAATATTTCAATTTACCCTAAGTTCGCAACAATAACAATTATGCCTCCAAATCACAAGTTACAAATTATGTTCCACTATTACCAAATAGATTATTCCCCAATATCCGCGCATTCCAATCGCACATATAATAAGATTCCATCTAGGTTCCGAGTGAACCTAGTATTCAAAAAATAAGCTAAAAGGGGAAAAGAGAAGGGACACAAGAATTGACATAACCATGTAAAGGTATATCAACATAAGGATCATGGTTTCAAATTGACTTGTTGTACATTGACCGCAAATATGAACAAACTGGTAAGTTACATCATAGCATATAGATTTGATAGAATTTAACATAAAAGTGTTACCAATTTGGTGTACAACATGGATAGTCTTAATTGTATCAAACACAATAATCTCATACGCATAGGTATTTTCAGTTTTGTCAAAAGGATAAGCATGAATCGGAATTGATTATCTTACAATAAGGCATAGTTCTAGATTCGATTCATCACAGTCATGATTTCTATTAAGAAAATTGTTTAAATCTGAATAATAACTGAACTTACAGAAAAAGAATAATTCTTGTATTCTGGGATCTGATTTCTGAATTCGTTATGCAAATCCTTTGATGTAGACATTTGATTCTCTAGGTTTGATTTGGTTTAGAGCTTTCTAACTTGATTTCTAGTTTAGAGAAAAATGGAGGCTATGCTAGTTTGGCCATGGGTAGCATGACGGCTTCTTAGGGCAAGACTATGAGGTTTCAGGTTGAGGGTTAGGGTGATTATATAGAATTTTTGATTAATGTGATCCTTTAGATCAACTTAGGAGTAATCAGAGCCATCCAGACCAAATAGAGCCAACCAGAAGTCGCCACATATGCCCTAATGACCAGAAATCGACCATCAGACCAAACAGTGAAGGCCACATCAGCTCAGGGCTCAGAAAAATCGTCATAGGAACCAGATCAAAAAGGGGTCGACTCCCTACAAAAGGGTCGACACCTATGTCGACCCCCTTATATGGGGGTCGACACCTATGTCGACTCCCCTGGGAGGGAGGTTTGACACCCTGAGCGGGAATTTTCCCGCTCAGCCTATTCTGCTGGAATTTCGAATTTTGAACTTGGTTTGAGATTTTTAATTATTATTTATATTTTCTGTATAAACTTGAAATCTTCTAAACTCCATAACTTCTTCATACGGAGTCCGATTCACACAAACTCAGACTCTGTCTCAAGAAGAATTCCGAGACGAACACAATGGCATAACCCGTTTTCCTTAATTCCCATTTTAGAATTAAGTATCTTTTAATTTGTTAGTTTAATATTCACAGAAAATGCGGGGTGTTACATTCTCCCCTCCTTAAAGGATTTCGTCCCTGAAATCTTCAAGTCAAGAAGAATGTATATCCTACCATCCAATCGTCCATCTACTCAACCATCAAACATAGGCATCCATTGTCCTTAAAAAGATTTCTAATGCTTTCATGACTACATGCATAGTGTGTGTGTGTGTGTATGTCCTTATCTAATGCAAAATTAGGCGGTATACTGATTTAGTTGACCTCCTTAATGCAAATCATGATAGTGCCATGAGTCCATTATGTATGCAATTATTCCTAATCGTACTTTATAACTTCTACATGATTGCACGATCATTCATACAAATGTAACATCCATATGATAACACATTAAGTTTCAATCCATATACAAATACATACATTCATATGCATATGTAATATGAAAGTGACTGAGCCGATCTAGTATCTAATGTGTGTGTATATGCATCCATGAGCAACCACTAGCAACCACTTGAAACCACTTGCAACCATCAATCATAACATGTTTCAAACACATGTTTACATACATTGGCTTTTACCTAAGGATCGAAGATATGACCTAGAGGATATAACTAAAAAAATAGAAACAAGTATGCATAAAATTCCTAAAAAGAGATCAAGGATATACCCTCAAGAAAAAGGGTATGATGCGCGTCTTATCATCAGTCTCCCACGTCGCGTCTTCTTGAGCTTCACTTCACTGTACCTTAACTACTTTGACTTCACGATTACAAATCTTTTTGACCTCCATTACCAAAACTCACCAGTAAAGATAGGATCTCGATCACTTACTATGCTAGAGGGTATCCCATGTAGTCGAACTATCTTTCCAAGATAAACAGATGATAACCATAATACCAAGTGTATATACTAAGATGATTAGAGGTCTCTCCTCTACTTGGCTTATCCATCATGTCACAAATATGAGGGTCTTCTTGTTATGCTGTTCCTATTAAGTCCAAAAGCGTAGGCCGCACCTCCAGCGTTGCTAACAAACCAAGTACAAACTCAAAAGAGAGTCTAAAGTCAAAGGTTTCTATATTCTCCAAGATTTTCGTTTCAACAAAGAGAGGGCTTAAGGTCAGCTTTTCCCTTCGGGCAATGTCAAGACTGGGCTTGTTGTCAAGGTTCTCTTCAATCGTTGGAAAGCAACATCACAAATCAAATCCCAAGCAAAAGTTAGATTCTTCTTCGTCAATCTAGTAAGTGGGGCTGATACCTTCACAAAGTCCTTAATTAACTTCCTATACCAGCCTACTAATCCAAGAAAATTTCTTACTCCCGTTGCATTCCTTGGGACCTTCTAATCTTGCACCACAACTACTTTTGCGGGATGTACTGTTATACCTTCCATGGATATCACATGTCTTAGAAACCTTACTTCTTCTCTCCAAAATGATATTTGGAGAACCTAGCCGTAAGCTGATGCGCTTGGAGGGTATCCGAGACTTCCCTTAGATGCAAAGCATGTTTTTCCTCACTCTTAGAGAAAACCAAAATATCATCTATGCGCAAGCGAAGTGAACCATCTGCCTTTGTAGCGAAAACAACAGGAGCACCCCATTCAGAAATACTTCGCCTTATGAACCTTTTCTCAAGTAATTCTTGTTTACTGAGCCCTTCCTTTCCCGTGGAGTCATGCGTCGCACAGGTGATGCAACTGGCTTTGCATTGTCAACTAGATATATGCGGAAGTCTATCTAACATTTTAGGGAGCAAACCCCTAACCTAATTAAAAACATCTGCGTACTCATGGACTATTCTAATGGATCGCAAATCGTCGATAGATGCATCAAGTGATTCTAGGTAGCTAAGCCTCACTGATCCCTTAGGATCGCACGAAATCTAGAGGGTATTCCTGAGGCAAGTCAAAAGTCTAACTACCACACGTACTAGCTAACAAATCCATGCCTAGAATCAACCCATAGCCCATGAAACCAAAAATATAAGCATTACACTTAAACTCAATACTTAATATAGCTATTCTCAAATCCTTACAAATCAAAGATAAATGAGCCGAACCACCAGTTGGATTTGAGACAATAATGAGATCTTCTACTATACAAGTTGTAAGGTGTAGAGACTCAACTATGGAAGTAGATATAAACGAATGTGAAGCGCTAAAATCAAAAGAGCACTAACAGGATGGTCAAAAGAAAACTAAACTTTTTCAACAGAAACTTTACTACCTCTTTCTCAGGTAACTTGGCGGTGAGAGCATGCACTTGCCCTCCTGAAAATCCTGTCCTTTGTTCTTGCCCTTTTCCTTAATTATATGACCCGTTATAGCATAATAAAGATACTTCCTCTTGTCTTAGGTTTTACTATTCTTTCCTCCCTTCTCGTCCTGTGATTCTTCCACTTACACCTCTTTCTTTTTACCTCCTTTGTGAACCAAGTCCATATCCATGAGTTTCTCATCCTTGGGTTGTGCTCCTTAGCCAAAATCCCTCATTCTCATCTTTACCATCCTTGCGTAACATGTTGACAAGTGTCTCGAATGCTGCTTCCATCGCACGGAAAACCCTGCAAAGCTTGAAAGAAAATTAGCCCCAGGTGAAACTACTGCGGCTATAGATGGAAGTTGGGCCTTCTTCGCCCTTCGACAGGTGTCGTAGTCTCATCAAGCCTACGGAACCATGCCGCAATGAGGTTACCTCCCAGAAAGCTAGGAGCCCCGGAGACTCAAGAAAGAAGGAAACAAGGATTCAAACAGAGGATCAACAGATAGTGCATATGGCTATTGAGGAATATGCCTTTAAAACAAAACTTTTCTTTTGAAAATGCTTCTTTTAAAACCGTTTTGAAAATAAATTTTCAAGTCTTTTATCTGATCCGGTAACCTTCGGTTTTGATACCAAGTGTAACATCCCACATCCATTAAGGTCACTCACAAAGGGAGTGCCTTAGCTTCGGTGGAGCGTTTTATATAAACGATGCAGATAAATTACAAGACAGACAAATAAAGCAGCGGAGAAATAAATAAAACTTTACTTTATTCGTAAAATAGTAGCTTGGTAAAACAGCTTGTACAAAGATTGTTTTTCATCACAAAAACACCAATACCCATTACAACAAAGCATCTGTCTTGTTTAACAAAATAAAGAATCATAAACTGATACTGATATTCCCCAATAAAGCATGAGCCAGCCATAGCAGTGGAAAAGAGTGTTCAAAGTAGTACATCGACTAATCTTTAAGCTTGGAAAGAGAAATGGTCCAGACTAGGCTGAGCTATTCCCTCCTTGACTACCTGGGGAGGGAGAGAAGAAAAGAGGCAAAACAAACTAGGCTAGACATAAGTCTGGTAAGCTCAGTGATTACTAGCATGTAAACAGGAAAAAGGATCGTGACATGAATAAACTGAATATAGGACAACACCACAATACCAAGATAACCCAAGATAAGCATAAGATATGATAAGACAAGGTAAACTGAATGCGCTTCTACTCTTTCTCTGCACCACCTAACTAGTGCCCAACTAGTAATCTGTATAAAATGATCATATGATAATGTGATCCCAATCGCTGCAATTTTGGTAGCCTTCAGGTGTACATCTATTATAAGGATTCCACCTCAATCTGCCTAATTGCCACGAATATGTTAGGTGTACCCTTACCACCCTATCGATCGGCTCCCTACTTGTATTAATGTTCCTTGTGTCTGTGTCAATCGTCCCTCTCTTGCATGTAGATACATTGTGCTAGTCCCACACTAAGGTGTATCAATCCCTAGGATAGCAACCCGACATGATTCAACATACACATTGTATAATTACTGGTACCTAGTGCCTGCTTTTTCCACTCCGGAGTACGTGCACACCTATAATCCGTCGGAACCTACACTGATGTACCCCCTACCGCTATTTTGACCGCTTATAATCAGCCCAGTAATCGTGCCCCACCCTGCTTAATTCAGGGTATCATGATACATCTATGTGGGTTACTGCTGAAACGGATCCCCGACACTAGGGTTTCCTACTGGTTAAGTTTGTGGGCCTATATATATAAATATTACGAGATGTATTTACCCCTCCCACTGATTCAAACACGTTTATTTGACGGTTAAGTTTGTGGGTCTATATATACTAATATTATCCACCTACACGAGATGTACTTAACACCTTTCCACTTTTCAAGTCAAAACATATTATTGGTTAAGCTTGCCTTAACCCTATCCACTTTCTCATGAGATATTGGTTAAGTGTTGTCCATTCATGTTAACTCAACCCACCTACTCATCATGTCATGTTGGTTAAGTGTTTCTTATTCACTTAACCCTTCTCCTTCATCATGTTGTATTGGTTAAGTGTTTCCTATTAACTTAACCATCTTCATTCACCATGTTATATTGGTTAAGTGTTTTCCATTAATTTAGCCGCACTCGTTCATCATGCTATGTTGGTTAAGTGTTTCTTATTAACTTAACCCCGCTCATTCATCATGTTATATTGGTTAAGTGTTTCTTATTAACTTAACCCCATTCGTTCATCATGTTATATTGGTTAAGTATTTCTTATTAACTTAACCCACCCACTTGTCATGTTACATTGGTTAATTGTTGCCTTCTTGTGTTACTTAACCCTACCACAAATCATGTTATATTGGTTAAGTGTTGCCTTCTTGTGTTACTTAACCCTACCACACGTCATGTTATGTTGGTTAAGTGTTGCCCTCTTGTTCTAACTTAACCCTACCACACGTCATGTTATGTTGGTTAAGTGTTGCCCTCTTGTTTTAACTTAACACTACCACACGTCATGTTATATTGGTTAAGTGTTGCCCTCTTGTTTTAACTTAACCCTACCACATGTCATGTTATATTGGTTAAGTGTTGCCTTCTTGTTTTAACTTAACCCAACCATTCTTAGCATGTCTGTTTATTAACATTAATTCATTAATGTCTTAACCTTTCACATTAGAACTGTTGTTTGCGGTTGCTGGATGTGCCGGGCGGTTCCAGAAAGACTTCTACCGCAAACTCATTCTAAACTCAGGTTTTGGGCTAAGTGCGCTAACCTCTCACGTTAGATCTATGTTGTTGCGGTTACTGGATGTGCCGGGCGGTTCCAGGCAGTTTTACACCGCAACTCAATCTAACCTTGGGTTAGGCATGTTCACCTTTTAGTCAACTTACATATTTGTCAAATATGCCCAATCCTAGATATTTGTCAACTTACAAGTTACAAATTATGTTCCACTATTACCAAATAGATTATTCCCTAATATCCCCGCATTCCAATCGCACGTATAATAAGATTCAATCTAGGTTCCGAATGAACCTAGTATTCAAAAAATAAGCTAAAAGGGGAAAAGAGAAGGGACACAAGAATTGACATAACCATGTAAAGGTATATCAACATAAGGATCATGGTTTCAAATAGATTTGTTGTACATTGACCGCAAATATGAACAAACTGGTAAGTTACATCATAGGCATATAGATTCGATGGAATTTAATATAAAAGTGTTACCAATTTGATGTACAACATGATAGGCTTAATTGTATCAAACACAATAATCCCATAGGCATAGGTATTTTCAGTTTTGTCAAAAGGATAAGCATGAATCAGAATTGATTATCTTACAATTAGGCATAATTCCAGATCTGATTCATCACAGTCATGATTTCTATTAAGAAAAGTGTTTAAATATGAATAATAACTGAACTTACAGAAAAAGAATAATTCTTGTATTCTGGGATCTGATTTCTGAATTTGTTATGCTAATCTTTTGATGTAGATGTTTGATTCTCTAGTTTTGATTTGGTTTGGAGCTTTCTAACTTGATTTCTAGTTTAGAGAAAAATGGAGGCTATGTTAGTTTGGCCATAGACATCATGACGGCTTCTTAGAGCAAGACTATGAGGTTTAGGGTTGAGGGTTGGGGTGATTATATAGAAGTTTAGATTAATATGAGCCTTTAGATCAACCTAGGATTAATCAGAGCCATCCAGACCAAATATAGCCAACCAAAAGTCGCCACATTTGCTCTAATGACTCAGAAATTGACCATCAGGCCAAGCAGTGAAGGCCACATCAGCCCAGGGCTCAGAAAAATCGTCATAGGAACCAGATCAAAAAAGGGTCGACTCCCTACAGGGGGGTCGACACCTATGTCGAATCCCCTATATGGGGGTCGACACCTATGTCGACTCCCCCTGGGGTAGGGTCGATACCCTAAGCGGGAATTTTCCCGCTCATCCTATTCTGCTGGAATTTCGAATTTTGAACTTGGTTTGAGATTTTTAATTATTAATTATATTTTCTGTATAAACTTGAAATCTTCTAAACTCCATAACTTCTTCATACGGAGTCCGATTCACGCAAACTCGGACTCTATCTTATGCAGAATTCCGAGATGAATGCAATGGCATAACCTGTTTCCCTTAATTCCCAATTTTAGACTTAAGTATCTTTTAATTCGTTATTTTAATATTCATAGAAAATGCGGGCTATTACAGTTTGTCACAATTCTTGCATTCTCATCTAGGATGTTGTAGGTAGCTATTCCATTGTCCATGCTTCCATCCATGATGTTCTGAATCGAAGCTGCATGCTGCATGGTGCATGCCTGCTGATTGATTCGTGTTCAACCCAAGCTGGCAAATGATATTTGTCTAAGCCAAGTTCGTCACTGCTTGAACTTCGATTCAATCATTTCCAGCGAGTTGATGATTGTTGCTTGACCTTCCAATTCATTGCTGGTGCCTCCAGCGTGAAGACTTAAAATAGGTAAAGGTCGGCCTTAGGCTTCTTGGAACCTCATGCGCAGTAGCCGTCAGTCGGGCTTTTGTCATTCAATTCTGAATATAGGCATCGGGTAGTTGAACTATGTCGCTTAAGGCTCATAACCTGTTCCCCATATCCATAAAGGTTTTGTTGAGTAGTACGCTTCGGGGCATCTATCATTTTCACTATTTTGAGGCGCTAATCGCCGAATCCATGTCTTCTCTGGATTCATATTCACTCTTCGAACCATGAGTCGGAATTGAGTGCAAACTGATTTGTTGGTATGCAGCCCATGCTAATCTCTTATCTCTTATCCAGGCTCTGAGGATCAGCATCAGACGGCAAAAGGTCAGACTATGATCGTTCCAAGTGTTCCCGCTTTCCCCATATCAAAGGAAAGGTCAGAGACAGTGTGGCTGTATCACACCTAATTATTACATCCAGCCTCATCTGAGCTTCCCAGTTTGGGAATAGGTTAGGACTAGCAAATGGACATTTTCTTTGCATTTGTTTCATGGTCCTTATGTACCCACATAAGTTATGTCATTTGTTAATATTTTCAATAGTTATGCCCCCGGTCGTAGGGTAACGGCAAAAGTCATCTGGTCGGATCACTTCCCTTTCAAACTCAGACATGTATACATGAGGAGAGCAAGTTGCTTTTAGAATTCAAGTGATCATATTATCCAAGTATGAAGTAAGATGCATTTGGGATGGTACAAGAAGTCTGTAATCCGCAGAAGTCCAGAATTCCACGATCATGTCGGATCGTATTAAGGCCAAAGAACCAACGATCGCTCAAGATCGTATTAAGGTCAGAAAACAAACGATCACTTAAGATCGTGTTAAGGCAAGGTAGCCGTCCAAAAATTTTAGGGCCTCGCCGGGTCCTTCCAGTTGCGAGTATTAAGTCATTTGTCATGTCACTGGACAATTCACTATCATGCCCCCCTTTTTTGTCGTCGCCTTGAGTTGCATAAGAATAATAGCATTGGGCCTCATGTCAACCATCTGCACATGGCCCTTAATTTGGTTTCTACTAGTCTGCTATTGTTGTGAGTTCGGGCCTCGCGTTCTTGACCAGTTATCCTTTGTAAATCTGCATTCAGTAAATAATGTGGTATTCCTATAATATCGTACATTTGCAAGTTTGTTATATATTACAATCGAACATATTTGTAGTCAGAGCGCTACTACATTACGTAGTAAGTAATAAATCACATCACAAATTAGTTCAGTATCCCTACAAATCAAAATTCCTGAATATGAATAGCATATCATATTGCAGCTATCATAGGGGTATGATGTGTGTGTTGCCCCCAAGCAATAGTGAATAAAATGTCTGGCCAGGGCTTGTCTGGGATTGATTAGAATCAACATTGCGTTGCCCTCCATGTCCAAACATGAAGGGTTCAGGCTCAGTTTTCAATCTTGGCCCCAATACTACAGCGGGGTAGGATCCCTTTAATGGCATTTAGTCAATATGCCTTTATACTCTCCTGTTGTATGCTTAGAATGGAGTTCGAACTCAGCTTTCAATCTGCTCCCCGTTCCTTCAGCAAGGTAGGAGTTCTTGTGGCGCTAGTCCCTGGTGCCTTTATACTCTCCCGTCTAATGCCAAGGGTAGAGTGGAATCAAGGCGGTCTTTAATCGTGGTGCACCATCACGCCTTATGGACGCGATCAACTCGTCCTTTATACTCTCTTTCGTATCATGAGAGTTAGAGTGGTTCAGGCGAACGGTCATATCATTCGCCCTGACGTTCCTTCTACACTCTAGTTCAAATAGTGGGATTCTGCCGTTTCGAGTGTCGTTCTTGAGCTCGGTTCTAACCCATACTCCACACTTCACTCTGGAAAATGGAGCTTTCGGGCGAGCAGTCGAATCATACTTGTCAAGGAGCTACCTCATAATCTCTGATTCATGGATAGAGGTGGCCGTTTGCAATAATAAAGCCTCTCTCATCCCGTCGACTCATGGGATGGAGTTTGGTCGGACATTGTGATATCGTTCCTTATAGTACCCCTCAAGTCATGAGAGTTAGAGTCATGAATCGAGTGGTCTTTAATCATGGCATGCCAATTGCACTCAACCTAGGTTTATATTTCTATCCAAGATATGAGGATTAGAATTAATCAGACAAACAGTTGGAAAACGTTTGCCAAGGCTTTGCGTTACTACGAACAATCTATGGGAAGAGTGGTTGGCACCAAACTTCGGGTACCTGCATCATTCATATCGCATGAGTTAGTCATGTCAATAACTCAAGAGGCATGTAAAAGCAAATTTCATGATTGAAAAGTGAGGATATCAATGGGCACTGTTGTCCCCTCTATTGGGATTCATATAATCTGGTGGCGTCGAGCATAGTATTGAGCCATGTAGACGGTCACACTGTGTCCATCTAGAGTCGGACTACGGCTTTGCAATTCATTGATTTATGTTCAATTATCTTGTGGTCTTCCATGTGTGAGTCAAGGACCGGATGGTCATTCTGAATCCACCTTGAGTTATACAGCTGTCTTTAGATGGAGGGCGTGTCTTTGTAGACAAGCAGTTGGTTGAGCTCGTTATGGTTTTGTTCCATAACTCCATATGCAGGTGTTAGAAATCTGATCGATATCAAATTCGGGGAACCTGTACCATCTACATATTAATTCGTCTGAGTTAATTACATCAATAACTCATAAGGCATGCAAATATAAGAACCATGGTTAAAGAATAATCCTGTTAAAGGAATGAGTATCTTTCCGAGTGAAAATGGCATTGCATGTTCATTGCAGGTCCATTTTGCTTTGTCATATCTCTGCCATTGAAGTGCTGCCAAAGTCTTTTAGCCGGTGAAGGATATCTTTTTAAACTATCGTGGGAGCGGTCGTCCCGAGAATGGATAGACCTTGATCGGGGTCTTGAGATGGCAAAGGCGGTTAGGTAAGTATCATAAGCAAGTAATGAGGTCGCGTCTCCTTTGAATCACCTCTTTTCCCCCATGCTAAGGGTAAGGATAAAGTGTCAGGAAGTCATGACTGTATCGCTAATGGTAGCCCACCATCGCATTGGTGTTAGGATGGCAGTTGGCACGAGAACAATGGATTCATGCTTATAGAAACTTTTACACTTTCTATGCTAGGAAATAGGATATTGTCGCTAGCGGGATAGTCATATCTCATAAGTTTGTTGATATGCCCTCGATCCTATATCGGGGACAAGGGTTGGTGCGCCAACAATCAATCAACATTCATGCGTAAGCATTCTAAACCTTCAACTCGCTAACTTTCAGGCAAGACTAAGTCAATTAGCTAGGCAAACTCTTGATGTATCAGCTTTTACTTAGATGATGTAATCTCGAGCGATTCATGCTCAAATCTCCTGTTGCCCCCATCGTCTATGGAATGAGTTACTTGGAAGATAATTGATTAAAGGAGTGGAAGTATGGTCTTCACTTGCTAATTCTAAAACATCGCTCATTATATGTTTATTCGCATTTATCTCCCTTCAAGTGGGAAGTTGATTAGTGATTTTGTCGAATCATTTAGGGCGGAAAATACAGCAATGGGAATCGCTGGTGGATTCTTGATGCATAACGAACAATGCAATGCCTTTCACTTCTCATTGTCGGATGCATTTCGTGTTGCAGGAAGTTCATTATGGGGTTGTCCCCAACTCTCTTCCCGGTTCGGCCTCCAACGCTGGATAAACTTCTATTTAATCAATGGTTGGATTTTGTAGTGTCTCGATGTGACGAGCCCATTTCCCGTACAGATGGAGACAAGGGTAATCCTTGGAACATAACACAGAAATAGATAATAGCAGAACAGAATTAAATAAATACACCAGATAATGTACAATATAATACACTGGATAAGCGTAATCATCAGAGTTACACAGTATACAGGATCATACTTAGTACAAATGCAGTTCAGATATATATAAATGTCTACAGCAGAAAACAAACATAATGTATAATAGGAGATGAACAGCATAAAAAGAGATAAATGATAGAATCCATCTTCAGCTCCAGCTATCCATAAAGAACCAGCTAAACCTGAATAGAAGGCTGGCCGTGTAGAAAAAGGGGCACCCGAGTTTGAAAGTGAAACAAACTACGAGTTAGTCATGGGACTGGTATGAGAAATCTACTCAACACATTTATAATATGGCCAATCACAGGACCATGCCACTTTCGTGGAACGGGTTTACTCCATTGGATTGCCAATGCTTTAAAACAAATCTTTCTTTTAAACATTGCAATGCTTTTTATAAAAATGAAGCCATTATAAGACTCAGTTCCCATCACACTATGCAACGCAAACCGGAGGATAGAGTTTTACCTTATAATGGCCAAAATATGCTTGATACGAATAAAACAAAAGCATTTGATATTACTACTAGTGTTTATATGTTTCAAAAACAATTTCCAATCATAACTATCAATCATAGACGACATGAGCGTCCCATGCCACTGTGTCACCAAATATAGGTATACAATCAAAACCGCACGATGTCGTATTTGGAAATTGGATTTCTGTCTTGAACCAAGGCAAAAGATAGTCCTTACCGAATTCGAGACTGCCTAGCCCGAGCCTCAGGCAAGTACTCAGTCAAGCCTTTGGATCGTCAGGGCCGGTCCACCGATCTGGATTAAAATTCCTGAACACTGCGTTTCCCCGCCCTTTGGGGCGTAAATGAGCCAACGAATGACTCCATCGGACCCGGATCGTCCGATCTAACCGAGGCGCCTCGCAACAGCAACAACCACATAAGTCAAACTCGTCAGGGCGTTTAAAACCACGGACGCCACTTCTAGCTAGGAAGAAACGCAGGCCCTCCCTGATGTCCTCTTCCGTTTCTGGTTCATACCAGGTGTGAGGTTCGCGAATTCACGTTATACACAAAGCTACGCCACACAGGCGGTGCTTTGATCATCACCACAAGACTTTGCTTTTTAACAGAAGCCCTGATCATTTGCCACTTAGGCATGCCACACTGGCAATTCATGCCATGCGATTAATGCCCATCGATACACAACCTCTGAGCTCGTGCGTTTCAGAGAAGGGCGTTAAGCAAAAGAATAAATTCTTCGCCGCCAAACTGATGTATATTTAACAGAGATCAATCAACACAGAATAAAATCCAATGTCAGATACACAGTCCATTTACAAGTTCGTTCTGGGTCTGAACGAAACCGGAGGCACTATATACCTCGCAAACCCATCGATCACCACGTACGTCTAGACGATCACCACTCATTATCCATATTTTGGGATGCCTCCCAATCAGGACCTCGGTTACCATCCAAACGAGGTGAAGATCTCCGGTCTACGACCACTGTCTTCATCTTCGATTTCTTATCGTCGATTCAGTTATTCAGAATGGGATAAACCCGGTCTTTCTGAGCAACTCGCGTATATAATAAACAAGTGCAACACTAAAATACACATGCATCATTTCAATTCATTAGTCACTAACCGTCAATCAGTAAGAGAATGATTTCCCAAATATTAACCCCGAATGCCGAAACCAACATCAGATCAACACCCAGGAAACCATTCGACTTAGCAAACCTTCAGTTAATTTCTAAATTTCACATTCGTATCATTTATAATATTTTATAACGATTTATCACTATTTTTATTTATTTTAAAATAGCCAATTCATTCAAAACGACGCTTCGGGCCGTAACGCGACTGTGGCGCTGTTTTTCTTCAGATTTGATTTACGCATATCTGAAAATCTAACCGTTGGATCTTCACAGAATTTACATCATTAGAAAGATCTTTTCAAAACGAATCCAACGGTTCCAGTTTTGGGAAAATCCGACTGTCGGATCTCCCGGTTTAATCGTTTGAAGTTTCGATTTCAAAATACGAACTGCAGCGTCGTTATTCGATTAATTATAATTATATATATAATCGATTTTGGCGCTGTTTTTCTTTTGATTTGAATTAAACATTCCAGACAATCCAACTGTTGGATTTTTACAAAGTTGGTGCTGTTGGAAAGATATTTCCAAAGCGAATCCAACGGTTGCGATTTCAGGAAAATCCGATGGTCGGATCTCCCGTACTAATCGTTTGAAATCACGGTTTCAAAATACAAACTACAGCGTCGTTTTTAGATATATTTCAGTTCTATTTAAATATATATCGATTCTTCGATTTTAAAACTATATGAATTTCATACTTTTGATAAAAATTATATTTTTATCAAACTATCTTCTATTTCAACACTTCACTATATTTAACAACTCATGTATATAATAAAAATGTGATTTTTATTGTAAAACAATTTGTTTCAAAACAAGATTATTTTATATAGTTCGTATAGATGATAAAAATGTGATTTTTATATTTAAAACAAGAATACCATTCAACACATTAATTTCTATCCAACGAATGAATATCGACTCAACACATGAAGGCTTTCTATTCAACGAATAAATATAGTTTCAACAAATGAAAATAATTCAAACACATGAATATTATTCAAAATTTCGGCAGCATAACGGCAGGGTAGTTAAAACCGGGACCGTCCCTAGTACGGCTCCTCGCTCTACCTTAAAACCTCGCGGTTTTTGACAATGGGGAATCATGCATCTAGTTCGCACGCAGGCGGTATGTATATATTTATTTCATTTCCACAAACTAATCCTATGTGGTTTCAACCAAATATTTCTCAACCACAAACGGGTAATTTTCAACCACAATCAATCAATATCAACCACAAACAATTCCAATCAACCATTCGCTATCAATCAATTTTCACACCAATCACAACCAATAAATATCGTCCATGGTTTGAGGACGAGGGGCGTATGTATATATATATATATATATATATATATATATATATATATTGTTAGATCCAAATTTGGACCTAACACCCAAATTGTTCTGATTCGTAAAGAATTATAACTGGAGAATGAAGAAAAAGCAGAAAACACACAGAATTTATAGTGGTTCGGCGTTAACGAGCCTACGTCCACTTTATATGTTATCGATTATACTTTGAATGCTAGTACAATCAATGATTTCTCTCAAACTCACTCTTACAATTATGATTTCTCTCAGTAATCTCGAAGTAAAACTGACGAGAAATAGTGGTATGACAGCAATGGTGGAATCAGTGCTCAATACTGCCAAAAGATCCTGAAAAATGTCAATCTCTGGGCTATTTATAGCTGATTCTGTCAGGCGGTTCGTGGTCACACGTGGCGTAAATCCCGAGAAAATTGGATCGGACCGAGTAATGAGGAGGAAGTGGTCAATATTACAGTTATGGAAACGTGTCGCTGGATTCATTCTTTTCAGATCGCTGAAGACTAGCTCGCGCTTGAGCAGGTCAATGGCTTCGCTGCGCCTTCTGTGATGAAGTCGGATCGAGTCGAGTCGCTGAGGAGGGATCGGATCGGTCTGATGTAGGTGGTTCAGTTCGTGCTAGCTAGTAGCGATTCGAGGGGTGCGTAGCGATCCGATAAGGGCTGAGCAACTATGACCAGATTTCTGAAGACTGAGAGAAATGGAGCATCGTATTTCCTTCTTGTATGTGAACCTTGGTGGCTTGGTCAAAAAGCTAGCCAACATTTTGCCCCCTCGAAGTATGTTTTATCAAGGATGGAACGTGCTTCGAAGTTGCAGAGATGTCTTTTCGTGAAGCGGTGCAATCAAATAGTCGCGCCTGTCTGAAAAACCTTGTCACTTCAAAAAGGTCGTATCTTTTGACGAGTATAAATACCGGTACAGTCTTCGATCATTTCTCATTCATTGGCCAATTCTTTTCTTGGAATCTTTGGAGACTTCATTGTTGAGTTTGTCAGGTAAGATTTTTGGATTTTTATCAATTTTTACGAATCTTCGCTTTTGTGTGTTGCTGGACCAGGTCGGATCGCACAAACCTTTCACGCGATGAAACTTTGGGCTGTTCCGCGGGACGTGGTGGCCTTCTCAGTGAAACGGGCTTCAGTTTGCGGATCGAAACGGGCTTCAACTTGCGGCCCGCTCGGTTTGAATAAAACAAAAGAAGGGAGAGCAACGGTCACCGTTTCGCCTATATAAGTCGGACTCATCCCTTCCCTTCCCTTCTTCTTCCTTCGCTGCGAATTTTCTGAAACAAAACCCTAGCTTTTCTAACTTTCCAACCGCCTAATTGTTTTCGCCACTTTTCTTAAAGGTAATCAAGTTAGTGGTGTACTCTTACACCCCTATCTCTTTTTTTTCTTTTGAGTTTTTGCGGTTTTGAGGAGATAATGGAGCGGAACTTCGTGGTTTTTGGGCTGTGATGAAGCCGCCATGGCTGATGGGTCTCGATTCTTCGAAAGAGAGGAGAAGGAGGAAGAAGAAGAAGGGGAAGGACTCGGTCAGGATGGTTCACGAGCGAGGCCTGAATTTGAGGTGATGGCGAGGGGAGAGGAAGAAAAGAGCAGGTCGGTGCGTTTCGTTGGCGAGGCGAGGGTTCGAAGTGATGAGGACGAAGTATAGATTCAGCTAAAGGATCGGGTCGCGGGAAGGGAGGAGCTTCGGATCGTGGTGGAAGGGAGGTGAGACGGATCGCTTAGAAGCTGTCACGATCCGAATGGACTGAATTGGAACGCGCCGCGATCCGTAGCCTTTCCATGTATCGATCCCTTCACCACGAACTGACCACGCGCCGCGATCCTAATGCCTTGATTCGCTACGTGTATCGCGACCCGACCATATCCCTCGAGTGAACCGAGTCTCCAACCCACGATCCAAACATATTTTAAACTTTAAAAATGCATTGTTATCACAAGAATCCGGACAATTAGGTTAGAGCCTCGATGTCGGACTTTCTGGACTGAACAAATGCATAATCTACCAATCGAACAACGACCAATGTCTCAATGATTTTGTTGACCTTCGTACTTTTCTTTAATGCACGCACAAGCACACACCGGCACTTGCACACACAGGGGGGATGGGTAATTATAATTTTATTTCTCATGTTTACTCGCCTAAACAGTAATGTCGGATAATCATTCTCCTTCAAGATCTGACACAGAGACGGATCCCGAGTTGTATGAGCATCTCAACCCCGAGGTTCTTCCATCTAATCCAAAGGGTGCGGATTCTGGATCCGAATATGAGGCAGAAACAGAATCGAATCCGTCTGAGAGTACCTCGCTTGATGAAGAATCAGAGGTAGATGGCTGAGCTCCCGACGAAGTCCCTGGTGCAATAGAAATAGAGAAATTCACAGACTCTCTAGCTTCCAAACTCGATGACATAAAGCTTTAGAGAATTTGCTTGAGACACAGGATCCCCTGGAATGATGTGAAGACACCCGGCAGCGAAGATAGACCTCACTTAGCTCCGGAAGGGTATATGACAGTCAGCCGACTCATGTGCTGGGTAGGAGCTATTCCTCCGTTTCCTCCAATCATCATTGAGACCTTAAAACGATTGGGTATTGCTCCGATGCAGCTTCATCCCAATGCCTACACGGCTCTATACACTCTATATATCGCATACGCAGAAATCCTGCATACCGAGCTCACATTTAAAGATTTAAAATTCTTTTATCTTTTCAAGCATCACTCCTCGGCAACCCCAAATTTCTCTTTCTTCGAATCAGTAGCAAATAGGAAGGTTCTGTCTGACGGATATAGCAACACAGGGGATCCCAAGGCTGATTGGTTCTATATAAAGAGACAGGCTGGGTGTTCAAGAAGATGGCTTAAATCAAGTAAACTTTAATCTTTTGACTGAATAACTTGTTTAAGAAATCGAAGCATTAACATGCCCCTTTTTTTTAAGCAGATCATGTCTTTCCCAAGACGGAAGGCTCGGTATACAATAATCGACTGTCTCTTCTTCTACAAAGCAAATCCGATTTTCTAAAGATCAAGAAGTGCATTGCTGATGAGAACCTTCACAAGCATCACCTTTTGGATATAAGGTTTGGACTTGGTGCAGGCGGCAAACCCTACAAGTACGTGCCCCCAACGGAGGGAGAAGGAACGTCACGGGCAGCAGAAACAATTAAATTTCGTAAGAGTCCTTCCCCGATAATCATCCAGGACGACGAGGACCTAAACATATATAGAGGAGATGAGGCCCGTGGTGATAAGTCTAAAGAAATCCCAGTTTCTCTGGGGGGTTTACCCTCAAGGGCCTCTCTTCCGACTGAACCTGCTGCTCCCGATGATTTAACAGAAGAACAACTATTTAAAGAGTTGAGCAAAATTCCTTTGCCTGATGATGTATACACACAGGGAGAAAGCCATTTTTCCCTGTTTCTGAGGAAACAACTGTTCCAGTTGGAGAACGAGAAACTACTCAGATGAGCCTGACTTTGGGCCCTGGTCTGTTAAGGGGGAATTATATGGGATGCACAAATCACACGCACTGCCTGACCCCACACTTTTATATCAATAGTATTCAGGGTTTTAATATGCTCTTTTTTCTTTTGCAGGGAAGATGTCTCGCAGGCGATCTTATTCCTATCGCTCTCTCCGTGAAGGTACACCCAGTCTTCATCCAAATCCTGAGCGTACTCGCGGCCTTTCTCACAAGCCTACTTCTTCACAATCCCGGTCTCCATCAAAACCAACCTCTGGCAAGCTTCCCAGTTATTCGGTGCCACCTACAGGGGGAAAACAACTTCCTAAAGACTTAACCCCTCTGAAGAGTGCACCCTCTCACAGCAGGTCATCAAAAAGACACTACGAGCCCAAGGATAAAAGCAAGGATCCAATCAAGGATTCTAAGAAGGAGAAAATTGACATTGTCCCTTCCAGCCAGCAAGATTTGGTTGCCCCCGAGTCACAAGTTTACATCCATGGTCCCGAGACTCAGGCTAAGCTGGAAAAGATGCGAGAACAATTCCCTAACATCTTCTTCGAAAGGATGATGTTTGTTCCAGCCTTGGAACCAGTCCCTAGGAACTGTGATACTGAAGTCATCGGGCACATTCGCCATGTAGCCAGGCAGTATGAAGTGATGAAGAAACATGCTGTTAATCTTTCAGAGGTCATCCGAACGCTTGAAATGGAAGCACATAGATCCAAAGTGAAGATAGATAACAACGAAAGGGCCAGGACAAAAATGGAGAAGGACGTGGAAGACGCTCAATCCCAACTTGCCTTAGCGTGGAGAGATCCTGAAAATTATAAGACTGAATTGGAGAATGCTAGGAAACGCTTTCATTGTGAACTCGACTCAAATAGTCAAGAGAAAATGGCCTTAAAGAAGGAGGTAGAAGATCTTAAAATGGCCAACACTGAGTTGAAGACAGCACAGGGCCATTTTGAAGCTGAGAGAGCTGCTTGGGAGAAAGAAAAAGCAAGTTTGAAAGAAAGTCTAGCTTTGGCCGAAGCAGAGAAGGTGATTTTGAATGATCAAGTTGCGGATCCAGAGAGGCGCGCGGCTCTCGCCAAAAAGAATGTAGAAAGTGCCATTGAAATGGCTACTGCTTCTAACAACAAGCTCCTTGAGAGAGAAAAGGATATCGAAGGGTTTGAAGAGATGATATTTGACTTCCTCGGCCACGTCCTCAAAACTCGTAACATCTCGTGGATCCCGGACTACCACGTCACTTTAGCCAACATATGGGACGCCATCGTCGAGGGTGAGAAGCAGAGATTAGGAGTTGAAGATATTGATGAAGATGAGCTGATGAGGACCATTCTGAGGGATAACGAGCCCGAGGATTTGGCAGAAGGTCGGCGCCTAATTCAAGAAGAAATGGAAAAGGAGAGGGCCCTGGCTAAGGGCAAAAACAAGATTGACGAAGGTTCGAGCTCAACTGTAGAGCCCAAGGCCTCCGGAGTTGAGGAATACAATCCTGAAGATCCATTAATTCCTTTGGGCCTGACTCCTATGGTTGTCGGAGCTTCTGCAGCTAGCCTGGATGGAGGATCAGCGGAAGGTATCTCCATTTTTTCCCCACAATTTGTTAAAGCAATTGTGAGTTGTCATCGTCTGGTGGAGCAACCAATCGAATTAATAACATGTGTTCCTCGTAATACAGGTAGCGGGCCCGTCGACAAGGATGTCGAGAAGAGGACAGAGGCGGAGAAGATTGACGTCTCGCCTAGCGCCGGTGCTGATATACCGAAGTAGAATGAAGGTACAACAGCGGAGAAGGACGTCCTGGCACCTAGTGCTGATGCTCCCAAGGATGACGAAACCATCGATGCCTTGAAAGATATGGATGGGTGCCATGTAGATGATGAGGAGGATATCATTAGTACCAAAGAAGTTGAAGGCGATGACGATGAGAGTTTGGCTAAAAGAAAGGCTAGGCAAGAAAAGCAGCTAGCTTTAAAGAAGGTGGGACAAGAGCCTTTGAACGTAGCTCCTATCTCGGAGTTTGACCCCAAAACTGGGATGGTTCTGAAACTCCAGCCCAAATCGATCACTAAACAGCTTCATTTTGAGAATCCCGATGATTTCCCATCTTCCCTTACTGATAAAAGAAAGAGAAAGGAGGAGGAGGAGGAGGAGTCTTCTGATGAGTCGGACGTTCCTCTTATAGACAAAAGCAAAAAGAAAGAAGGGTGATCAATCCGACACTGACAAGGCGAAGCTGGAGAAGCAGAAACAGGAGAAGAAGTCCAAGCGTAAATAGGATATTGTCGCTTGTCTATATTTTGTCTTTAGGCTTCCCATTGGCCATGA
This sequence comes from Allium sativum, assembly GCA_030737875.1. NCBI lineage: Eukaryota > Viridiplantae > Streptophyta > Magnoliopsida > Asparagales > Amaryllidaceae > Allium > Allium sativum. The sequence goes on along the minus strand of CM060914.1, from coordinate 92,680,210 downwards.
AATGTAATTGTGAGACTGGCCCTCACTTTTGTTTTAGGTTGTTTTTAACTTTGTAGGCTTGCATTTTATAAATGAAAGTTTGTCTCTTTTGCATCATCGTGTACCTGCATTTAATAAACTTTTCATGTTCAGTCATTTACTTATAACCACAAATCATTCAAGCAACAAAAAGACTTTAACAGCATTGTATCGCATCAAGATACACGTATGCATATATCTATCCCCAATCAATAGTCAAAGATTGATTTGAGTTGCATGCACGTTGCCCCCTGTTTCTGAACATGGGGGACTTGGAAATTTTCGTAGGGTTAGAGTTCTTGCGGTGCCCGACTTTTGGCACTTCGGTACTCTCCCGATCCATCTGCGGGTTAGAGTTCGAACTCATGTCATAGTCTACGCACCTATCCTACAGCGGGATAGAGATCCTTTGGGTGTTGAGTCTCCAGCACTGTTCTCAGTGCTTAATCATAGACGCTTTTATACTCTCCTAGTAGTTGCCGAGGTTAGAGTTCGAGCTCAGCAGTTCTGTCGCTCCCCGATCCTTCAGCGAGGTAAGAGCTCTTTCTTAGCGCTCAGTCGGAGATGCTTTTATACTCTCCTGGCAGTCGCCGAGGTTAGAGTTCGTGCTCAGCAGTTCTGTCGCTCCCCGATCCTTCAACGGGGTAAGAACTCCTTCTCAGCGCTCAGTCGGAGACGCTTTTATACTCTCCTGGTATTCGCCGAGGTTAGAGTTCCATCAAGGCGGTTCCGATCATGGTACACCGCCATGACTTACGGACATCGCCTTCATGTCTGTTATGCTCTCTCTCGGCTCTGGAGAGTTAGAGCGCTATCAATGATATGATTTACTTTATCGCACCCTCAGAGTTTTGACTGGTGATTGCATTCCATTCTGATGGAAGGCACCTATAATTATACGCTTCTGTGATCGTTGCATGGTTCATAGCAATTTCCATAAAAATAGAAAGGCAGATAAATAATAGTGCAATAAAGGTAAACGACACACAATATTTTTATAGTGGTTCGATCGAATCATGACCTACGTCCACTTTATAATTTTTTGCTTAAGAAATTGGACTATTCTAGGCAAGTCGTGCCTTGTACATGGTCCTTAATAAAGCAAAAGAACATATCTGACATCTTTACTTTAGATACGGCCGTAAATGTTGGGCATTCCACACTCTGGGGATTTCCTTTCCATCTACGGTTGCTAGCTTGAAGTTTCCATTATCAAGCTTGCACAGAATGGAGTATGGCCCTTCCCACTTCGCATCCATATGAGTTGGGGGTGGAAAGACACGCTTCAGAACCAAGTCTCCGGGTTCAAAGGTTCGGGATTGAACCTTTTTTGTTGTAGTATCGAGCGACCTGTTGTTTGCATCTCAAGGCACGCAGGTCTGCTTCGTCCCTCTTTTCTTCGATCATATCCAGGGATTCAAGGAGCAATTCGTTATTAGTCATCGGATCGTAATAAGTCACTCGGTGAGAAGGTACTTTTAATTCAACCGGGATGACTGCTTCTACTCCAAAAGCAAGAGAGAATGGGGTATGGCATGTTGCCGATTTATACGTTGTCCTGTAGGCCCATAGTGCTAAGGGTAATTCATCAACCCACATGGCTCTGACCCGCTTTAGTCTTCTTTTCAGAATGGACTTAATCACTTTATTCGCCGCTTCGACCTGTCCGTTCGACTGCGGATGTGCCACAGAGGTGTACCGTTTCTCAATGTGGTATTTCTGGCAGAAGTCTCTGAATTCAGTGCTATCGAACTGAGTTCCGTTGTCAGTTATATCGATCTTTGGGATCCCAAATCGACAGATGATGTTCCTAACGACGAAGTTGATCACTCGTTTGGTTGTGATTGTAGTCAGTGGCTCAGCCTCGACCCACTTAGTGAAGTAGTCTACAGCCACAATAGCGAACTTTGCTTCCCCCTTGGCTATGGGGAGACTTCCGATGATATCAATTCCCCACAGAGCGAAGGGCCATGGGCTTGTCATCGTTTTTAACTGACCAGGAGGTACCCTAGGTATTTTTGAAAATCTTTGGCATGCATCACACCGTCGTAGGTACTTCGCCGCATCTTTGTTTATGGTAGGCCAGAAATAACCATGCCGCAACACCTTTTTTGCCAATGTTTGTCCTCCAGTGTGATCGCCGCATTCGCCCTCATGCACCTCCTGCAGTACATGCTTGATGTCATCATGAGCTATACACCGGAGAAGGGGCATCGAAAATCCCTGTCTGTAAAGGACCCTGCCTTGCAGAACGTATCGGGAAGCTTTACGAATTACTTTACGCCTCTCGCTTTTCTTGGTCGGAAGCGTTCCTTTCATCTAGAAATTCTTTAGAGGGGTCATCCATGACTCCTTTTCTGGTTCCGTCTCTAGTACCGGTTCAATTTCCATCTGATCTATACTAGGAGACCGAAGTACTTCAACTGGGGCTAGTCCAGTCTCTTCAGGATCATCGGAACTAGCCATCTTTGCCAACTTATCTGCCTGTTGATTCTCTGACCGCGGAATATCAGATATGCTATAGTGACCGAAGCCGTTCAGCAACTCCTTCACTTTCTCCAAGTATAAAATCAATCTTGGGCTTTTGGCTTGGAATTTTCTAGTAACCTGGTTTACAACTAACTTGGAGTCGCAAAATATGTCTAGCTTTGTGATTTCCAACTCCTTTGCGATCCTCAGCCCGGCTATCAGGGCTTCATATTCGGAGTCATTGTTAGTGGCGTGAAACTCCATCCGGATAGCATAGGATATCAGCCGTTTCTCGGGAGTTTCAAGCACTACTTCAGTGCCGGATCTCTTGTCATTCCTAGCGCCATCAGTATACAATCTCCAGGCACTGGGGTCGAGAAGTAACTTTGAGGGGTCAACTTCTTCGTTCGCTATATCTTCCTCCGGGACAGTAAACTCTGCTATGAAGTCGGCTATCACTTGCCCCCGTATTGACCGCTGGGGCTGAAAGTTCAGAGCAAACTGACTCAACTCAATGTTCCATTTGAGTAGTCTTCCAGACACTTCTGGTCTCTGTAAAACTTGCTTGAGTGGATGATCAGTATATACGATAATGGGATGAGCCTGAAAATAATGTTGAAACTTTCTAGAGGCAATCAGCAAACTGTATGCCAACTTTTCTATCCTTCGATAATTACGCTCTGCTACCGTCAATTTTTTGCTCACGTAATACACTAGTCTTTGAACTTTATCTTCTTCTCTCACCAATGCTGAGCTGATCGCGTGGGACGACACTGCCAAGTACACGAATAAGACCTCGTGATCCACTAGCTTAGATAATATCAGAGGTTTCTCCAGGTGACTCAGCAAGTTCTGAAACGCTTCTATGCAGTCAGGGGTCCATTTGAAGTGGCGTTTTCCTCGCTTTATCAATTCGAAGAATGGGATGCATTTGTCCGTAGCCCTGGAGATGAATCTGCTTAGTGCGGCTACTTTCCCTGCAAGGCTTTGCACATCTTTAATTTGCCTAGGCTCCTGAATGTCTCTGATTGCTGCGATCTGATCTGGATTAATCTCAATCCCACGAGAACTGACGATGAATCCCAAGAATTTTCCGGAGGCGACCCCGAATGAACATTTTGTTGGGTTGAGTTTCATCCCGTACTTTCGAAGAATGCCAAACATCTCTGCCAAGTCCGTAGTGTGATTGGAGGATTGCCTGGACTTAACCAACATGTCGTCGACGTATACTTCCATTGTTTTCCCAATCTGGTCATAGAACATTCTGTTCACTAACCGTTGATATGTAGCTCCTGCGTTCTTCAAGCCAAAGGGCATTACCACGTAGCAGTATAATCCCAAATCCGTAATAAAGCTAGTGTGTTCTTGATCTGGAACATGCATTGGAATCTGGTTATATCTTGGATAAGCATCCATAAAGGAGAGAAGTTCATGACCCGCCATTGAGTCCACCAACTGATCGATCCTGGGTAACAGAAAACTGTCTTTCGGGTAGGCTTTATTCAAATCCGAGAAATCGATACACGTTCACCACTTCCCGTTGGGCTTCTTTACCAGAACTGGATTTGAAATCTAGTCTGGGTAGATTGAGTCTCTGATAAATCCATTACTCTTTAGCTTTCCAACTTCTTCTTTCAAGACAGCGGACCTCTTTGGGCCCAGCATTCGCCTTTTTTGTTTTACCGGAGGATGCTTAGGGTTAATGCTTAATGAATGGCTCATGATTGATTGAGATATCCCGTACATGTCTGCGTGGGTCCAAGCAAATACATCCAAATTATCTTTTAAGAAATCCGTCAGTTCTTTAGCTAAATTCAGATTTAACTGGTATCCTATCTTAAGGACCTTCTCTAGGTCACTACCATCGATCGGTACATCCACAGTTGTCTCGTTGGGAGTCGCCATTCTGCCCCTAGGTTCTTTGTCCTCTCTGGGATCTATATGCTCGAGCAACTCTCTGGGCGACTCTCCGACGGTTATCCTCTTTAATTGCTATGAGGTCTCCGCCCTTGTGGGGGGAGAAGCGTCCTTGGTTTCTATGTCTCCTCCGTTGCGGAGTAGCTTTAGCTCTGCAATATAACATGCTTGTGCGGCAACCTGATCTCCTCTGACAATACCAACACCAGCTTCTGTAGGAAACTTCAATAACAAGCACCAGGTGGCTATACAGGCTCTGAACTTTGCTAAGGCCAGTCGGCCCAAGAAGGCATTATAGGGCGATTCAATACCCAAAACCACGAAGGGAAGAATTCTCACTCTCTGGCATTCTCCTTCCCCAAGTGTAACTAGTAGCTCTACACATCCCATTGGAGCGGTGGATGCTCCGTTGAATCCATGGATCCATCCCTCACAGGGCTTCAAGTCTTTTATTTCGAGATTCATTTGGTCGAATGTCTTTTTGAAAAGAATGTTGACAGAACTCCCGTTATCCACCAAGACTTTATGAACAGTGGCCGGGCCGATAGGAACTATGATTACAAATGGATCTTCAGTCGGAGCATGGAATCAAATGCTTTCTTGTTCGCGGAAAACGACGTCGTCAGACATCATCTTTTGTTGCTTTACCGGGACATTGTCCTCAGGGTTACTACACTCCCCTATCTCGAGGTGCTGCTTGGCTGCTTTGACATACTGATCCAATGCCTTGGAACCGTGCCCGGCGAGATAAAACCCTCCGATTATGGTATTGATAACAAGGTCCTTTCCCTTTTGCTGGGCAATTGACCTGACAGCAGGTTGATTCTAGTTCTGATTTGGGGCCTGTACGGCTTGCCCCCTGTCTCTGGGTGTCACTCTGTATTCATCCAATTTTCCTTCTCAGAGAAGCCCCTCGACCACATCTCTTAGGTGACGGCATTTATTTGTCGAATGGCCATGAATCTGATGGAAGAGACAAAACTTCCCCGTTTCACGTTCTTTCTCCGTCGACTCTCTGGGAGGAGGCCTTCTATTTTGGAGGACGTTGTACGAATCCATGAAGATATTCTCCAAAGTATCGTTTATTGGCGTACAACTCTCAAAAGACCTAGGACGAGTCCTTCTCTGGGAGTCGTTCCCTCGATTCCTCTTCCGGTTGTTGCCATTACTGTTATTACCATTGTTTCCTGACTGACGACCACCTTGGTTCCGATTTCCGACATTAACCTCGACCTTCCCCGAGCTGGCTCCTGTCTTCTTAATGGCGACATTGCTCTGGATTTCCTCTTTATCGGCCGTTTTTGCCTTTCAGTTAGCATATACTTCCTCCCGGCGCAAGTGCACGTTAGCTTTTTTTAGAATAATTCTCTAGTATGAGGTGGCTTGCCGGCCAGGTATCTCCCAAATTCGGTGTCTTTATCTACCCCATCAATTAGGGCTGCCACAACAGTTGGCTCACGAGGACCTTTGACTTGAGTAGCGGCTAGGTTGAAACGGTCTAGATACACCCTCAAACTCTCGCCTGGTCGTTGCTTGACAAGGAACAAGTCAATCACACTCTTCGTCTTTTGTGCATAGATGCGGAACTGTTCCACAAACCTTTCACTCAACTCCCTGAAGCTGGAAATTGATCTTGCTGGTAAGCGAGTAAACCATAATAACGCTACATCCTCCAGGAATGTAGGAAATGCTTTGCACTTGACAGCGTTAGATGCTGCGGTAGCGGTCATTGACCTAGAATATCTCATCAGATGTTGGACGGGATCAGAACAACCCGCGCAACGGTTCATCTGCGGCATGTTGAAGCGCCTTGGGAATGTCGCATCTAAAATGTCATCAGTGAAAGGGGTGTGACTGCGGTCAATTCGCCAATCTTCATTCCGTTGTCCACGGCTATTTGCCAGAATTTGATGGATCATAGCTGCAACATTTGCACTGGTCAGCGGAGGCTCGGGGTCAGCGCTTCTTGCTCGGTGGGATTCTCTAATCTCCCTTCCAGGAGCGGCAACGAAATCTGGGGCTCGGATTGGGCTTCGATGCCCCCTGTTACCATGAGTATTTGTATGGTGAAGGGGCTAAGGTAGTCTATTCTGAACAGGGCTGTCCACACTTCGAGCTCTGGGAGTTGCGGCACGATCATTCACATTGCGGTTTGAGGGCCCTGCACCCAGTGCCTCTTCTTCCTGTGATGGTAGGGTTCCAAATCGAAGCTGGTCTATGTTTTCAGGCCTCTCATATGGTCACCGCAGAGGTCTTGGCGATTCCTCTGACAAAGAAGAGTACTCTGGGGTGAGCGGACGAACTTGGGGCGTCCTTTGCCTTATGAGATCATTGAGCCTTCTATCCATAGCAGTCAAGTTCTGTCGCAGAATGGAGCTCTCCTGCCTTTGAGTAGGCAATTCATCAAACAGCATCTCCCACATTTCAGAAAAGCGAGAAAGATCTCCCTCAGTAACGGGAGAAAAAGGGTCATATTGATCATCATCATTTTCTCTTATGCGCAAAGAGCTTGAGCCAGGTCGAGCGGAGGGGCCAGGACGGTAGAAGCGAGCCATAGGCTCCTTTCCAAGTCGAGTCGTAATCTGGTCATCACTTCGGATCATGGTGGATCGGTGCCTGTGATTCGGTACGCCCCCCTGGGGTTGGTTCGTGGTCACGGTATGAGGAGGATTCAGGGCGTTACCACGGGATCGAGTAACAACCCCTCCAGCTTCTTGGTTCGCAGCGCCTCCCTCAAGTCGGATCGTGGCACCCTGATTGGTTCGAGTCGCCCCCCTGTCCTCGCGATCCGCGGTCCCCTCGATGACCTGCTCGTGTGCACTTTCTCCAACCACTTCATTCGCTTGCAAAGCTCGCACTTCCTTAGACTTCTTTCCAGCCATGATATTAGATGTCGCTGGAATCTTCAGAAATATGAACAATGAAGTTTTGGGACTGTTTTCTTCGGACTTTCAAATCCAAATAGTAGAATAGCAATCTGGTAGGCTGAGAATTCAATTCTCAGTGAAAGCACCAAAATGTTAGATCAAAATTTGGACCTAGCACCCAAATTGTTCTGATTCGTAAAGAATTATAACTGGAGAATGAAGAAAAAGCAGAAAACACACAGAATTTATAGTGGTTCGGCGTTAACGAGCCTACATCCACTTTATATGTTATTGATTATACATTGAATGCTAGTACAATCAATGATTTCTCTCAAACTCACTCTTACAATTACGATTTCTCTCAGTAATCTCGAAGTAAAACTGACGAGAAATAGTGGTATGACAGCAATGGTGGAATCAGTGCTCAATACTGTCAAAAGATCCTAAAAATGCCAATCTCTGGGCTATTTATAGTTGATTCTGTCAGGCGGTTCGTGGTCACACGTGGCGTAAATCCCGAGAAAATCGGATCGGACCGAGTAATGAGGAGGAATTGGTCAATATAACAGTTATGGACATGTGTCGCTGGATCCATTCTTTTCGGATCGCTGAAGACTAGCTCGCGCTTGAACAGGTCAGTGACTTCGCTGCGCCTTCTGTGATGAAGTTGGATCGGGTCGAGTCGCTGAGGAGGGATCGGATCGGTCTGATGTAGGTGGTTCAGTTCGTGCTAGCTGGTAGCAATTCGATGGGTGCATAGCGATCCGATAAGGGCTGAGCAACTATGACCAGATTTCTGAAGACTGAGAGAAATGGAGCATCATATTTCCTTCTTGTATGTGAACCTTGGTGGCTTGGTCAAAAAGCTAGCCAACATATATATATATATATAGCATTTCACTTCTATTTCAACACATATATAATTTTTACAACGCATATATAACTTATACATCGAACGTACAACTTATACAACGCTTATACATGAGGTGTACAACGCTCATATAACTCATACATCAACTATATAATTTATACATTGTCGTTTTCCATATCGTTTATAAATTAGAAATCTCACATTGGGTTCCACTCCACCAAAAATTGCAGAAGGCTCCGAAAAATATGCGATCTCTTCTAGAATGTAGAAGACGTCCACACGAGTCCACTGCTTCTTGTTTCACTGAATTTTGTCAACACACGAAAAAGATATGATTTTTCAAAGTTTGCAACAGTTTAAAGGTGTTAAAACTGTTGAAAAGATATATAGCCGTACCTCAGTTGAAAGGTTCAAAACTAGGTTTGGATTTATCTCGAAATCCGTGTAGCTATTCATCGATCGGCCTTCGCAGTGTCGAAGGGGGAGGAGAGAGCTTCCCGCGCAGGGGGGTGGCGGCCAGTTCGATCGTCGGAATCGTGGTCGGCGCTGAAGTGAAGGCGGCGATTTCTCGGCGTCCGTTCTCCCAAAATACACAATGAAAAAATCGAAACCAGGTATGGATTTGAAGATCTCGAGGAGCTCTACAAAATCTTCAACTGGAGGAGGGGCTAATTTTGCGTGGATTGATCGGAAAGTGGACGGGAAGATTTGAACGTGTTTCTGCCTTCAATCAAACTTCGGGGAGAGAGAAAATAAATTTTCTGACCAATGATATTTTTTTGTTTATTTATATATTTTAAAAATCCGAAAATACCCTCTTTCACACACGAACACCAATTAAAACCCAACGACTGTCGTCCCTAGTGTTTTACCCCCATTCCGAACACAATGGGATATGTTTCGAAGGCCCATTCGACTGTTTCAGTCAGTTTTACTTCGAATTAAAATATATAACATTCAATATTCAATTTGAACGTACATTTCACTTTGCCAGGGCTACAAACTAATTTGAAAATTTCCAGAAAAATAAATCTAGCTATGTTCTGACGATACGGTCCCAACAAAACTAGTTTCGTCGAATTCTAAGACTGTTTGCAAAAAGGCCCATTTCTGGTTGATCCAATTTAACTGTAATTGACCAAAACACGTTTTCCTTTGCCACGCTCACATACTAGCTTCAAAAATTATGAAATTTGAAACCTAGCAAGAACTTCACATCCCGGATCTAACAAAAGTGGTTTCGTCGAATTCCAAGGTCGTATGCAAAATGACCAATTCCCCGGGCTATATAAATTCCATAGCGACCTTTCTAAAAATTCATTCGGCCATAACTTTTGTTTTCCGCTATGAAACTTCAATTTTTCAGATTCGTTAGAAAGGTATTCACTAACAGATTTAAATATTTTGGTTTTACTCAAATCCGTTTTGTTTTGCACCCGGTACAGTCCGACAAAGTTTGAATTCAATTTTTGAAACTGCAGCGCCTTTTCAGGCCTTGTTTATAATTAGAATTAATTATATTCGTTTTCAATCGTCGAATCAAACTCACTTTTCATCGCTATTATTTAAAATATTTATTTTAAATATTTAAAATCCATTATTTTAGCCAATTTAAAAAAAAAAAAATTGGTTCAGATTTTCCGGGTCGTTACAATCTCCCCCACTTAAAACTTTACGTCCCCGAAAAGGAACAAAGTTGAAAGTGGTTTGATTAATCAACTCTACGTTCAATCTGGCTTCCATTCTCCAACTTTTCAGTTTCTGAGAATTTTCAAATTCTTCAAAAATTTGGCTAACACCCGGAATTTTCGAAAAATTTCGCCATAACCTCCTTTGTACGGAGAGAGGTTTGGAAATTTATTTGGCCGTATTAGGTACCCAATAAATCCTAATATGCATACACATATTTATAGTGATATATTCTGGTGTTTACAGGGGAGCGTGTATTGATAATAACTCCAGAGAATAAATTCTCATCACCCTGTCAAAGCCTGAGGGAGTGTGTATTTTAAATGCTCCAGAGGATAAATCCTCGTCACCTCATCCCGTGTGGGAAATAAATAGTCCATGTGCCATATCTAATAACTAGAGAGACGTGGTTATTGTCAACTCCAGACCCATGTGGGGTTTTTGTTAATCTGGCAATTTTATCGTTACAATTTAAATAGTCCATATCAGTCATCAGTTCAACCTGTAAAATATAGTCATCGCCATACAAGCCTCTCGCTCGTATGGTAAATCTTCCACCTCGTCACAAAAGCTCCAAATGCTTATGTGGTATATGATGAAGTATGCCTATCTCCATAAGTATGCCATGTAATGTAGTTCAAAATTAATTGTTACTATCCTATGGCGATGTTTATTATTTCACACAGAATAACCAGCACTCTGCATCCAATGGCATTCACAGGAGTTGATATAATAATATTTCGCATCCAACTCATTAAGGTTTACCTATTTGTCGGGCACGCAAATAAAATCTTTACTTAACAGCTAATCCATTTGCCTGTTCAAACATATATAATGCACATGTATATATTTCTATCTATTTTCTAATCAGTTAAATGTGCGATATAATCGAATAAATTCTACCATTCATTCTCTTATTAATTAAATTAACTATCGTTTCAATAATTCAATTAATCTAATTTACTATCACACAACACAAACAACAATCAAATTGTTTTTAACTTTTAAAAATCATACAAATCAATTTCTATATTCTTTTAAAATCATTCAGACTATAGAATTAAAAGTGCACATCCATGGAAAGAAAATAACAATAGAATAGAGAACTAATTGGTAATGCAAAGTATGGTAAATGTACCTTGCACCGGAGTCAATCAGAAATATCCACTCGGCATCTAGGATAGGCTTTCTGAATGCTCTCCTCAGTTTCCCAAGTACAAGCTCGCGGATCTCCACTCCATTGCACTTTGACTAAGTGAACCTTCTTGTTCCTCAGTTCTTTGGTTTCTTTGCCAATGATCTTGAGCGGCTCTCTACTCACAGCTAATTCTGGAGTAATTTCAATATCCTGTTGAGCCGCTTCTTCCACGATCAAGTCTGGATCATGAGCGTGCTTTCAAAGTTGAGACATGTGAAATACATCATGAACTCCAGGCAACCAATCAGGCAATTTAACCCTATAAGCGAGAGTTCCGATCCGTTCCAGAATAGGAAACAGACCAATGAAATTGGGTGCCAGCTTTCTAGTTTTAGCGAACCGGATAACTCCTCTCACCGGCGATACTTTCAAATATACATAGTCGCCAACTTCAAAGGATATATCTCTTCTTCTTCTATCGGCATAGCTCTTTTGTCGGCTTTGAGCGGCCAGTAATCGTTTCTTAATAAAGTCGACTTTGTCGGCAGCTTCTCGGATCATAACCACAATCAATCAATATCAACCAATATCAACCACAAACAGGTATTTTTCAACCACAATCAATCAATATCAACCACAAACAATTCCAATCAACCATTCGCTATCAATCAATTTTCACACCAATCACAACCAATAAATATCGTCCATAGTTTGTGGACGAGGGGCATGTGTGTGTGTGTGTATATATATATATATATATATATATATATACATATATATATATATATATAGCATTTCACTTCTATTTCAACACATATATAATTTTTACAATGCATATATAACTTATACATCGAACGAACAACTTATACAATGCATATACATGAGGTGTACAATGCTTATATAACTCATACATCGACTATATAATTTATACATCATCGTTTTCCATATCGTTTATAAATTAGAAATCTCACATTGGGTTCCACTCCACCAAAAATTGTAGAAGGCTCATAAAAATATGCGGTCTCTTCTAGAGTGTAGAAGACGTCCACACGAGTCCACTGCTTCTTGTTTCACTGAATTTCGTCAACACACGAAAAAGATATGATTTTTCAAAGTTTGCAACGGTTTAAAGGTGTTAAAACTGTTGAAAATATATATAGCCGTACCTCAGCTGAAAGGTTCAAAACTAGGTTTTGATTTATCTCGAAATCCGTGTAGCTATTCATCGATCGGCCTTAGCAGCGTCGAAGGGGGAGGAGAGAGCTTCCCGTGCAGGGGGGTGGCGGCCAGTTCGATCGTCGGAATCGTGATCGGCGGCGAAGTGAAGGCGGCGACTTCTCGTCGTCCGTTCTCCCAAAATACACAATGAAAAAATCGAAACCAGGTATGGATTTGAAGATCTCGAGGAGCTCTACAAAATCTTCAACTTGAGGAGGGGCTAATTTTGCGTGGATTGATCGGAAAGTGGACGGGAAGATTTGAACGTGTTTCCGCCTTCAGTCGAACTTCAGGGAGAGAGAAAATAAATTTTCTGACCAATGATATTTTTTTGTTTATATATATATTTTAAAAATCCGAAAATACCCTCTTTCACACACGAACGTCAATTCAAACACAACGACTGTCATCCCTAGCGTTTTACCCCCATTCCGAACACAATGGGATATGTTTCGAAGGCCCATTCGACTGTTTCAGTCAGTTTTACTTCGAATTAAAATATATAACATTCAATATTCAATTTGAACGTACATTTCACTTTACCAGGCCACAAACTGATTCGGAAAATTCCAGAAAAATAAATCTAGCTATGTTCTGATGATACAGTCCCAACAAAACTAGTTTCGTCGAATTCTGAGACTGTTTGCAAAAAGGCCCATTTCTGGTCGATCCAAACACGTTTTCCTTTGCCATGCTCACATACTAGCTTCAAAAATTATGAAATTTGAAACCTAGCAATAACTTCACATCCGGATCTAACAAAAGTGGTTTCGTCGAATTCCGAGGTCGTATGCAAAATGGCCAATTCCACGGGCTATATAAATTCCATAGCGACCTTTCTGAAAATTCATTCGGCCATAACTTTTGCTTTCCGCTATGAAACTTCAGTTTTTCAGATTCGTTAGAAAGGTATTCGCTAACAGATTTAAATATTTTTGGTTTCACTCAAATCCGTTTTGTTTTGCACCCGGTACAGTCCGACAAAGTTTGAATTCAATTTTTGAAACTGCAGCGCCTTTTCAGGCCTTGTTTATAATTAAAATTAATTATATTCGTTTTCAATCGTCGATTCTAACTCACTTTTCATTGCTATTATTTAAAATATTTATTTTAAATATTTAAAATCCATTATTTAAGCCAATTTAAAAAAATTTAAATTGGTTCAGATTTTCCGGGTCGTTACACTCGATGGGGATCATCTACATCTTTCCTGGATTGTCGAAACTTTCTTATTTGGCTAGATTACTCGCCTTTTGATTTTCCGTTCGTAGGACATAAGATATGTTGTAACATTCCAATCCATCCCATAGATCTTCTGCTAGTTCTAGGTAAGCGGCGTGTTGTGGTTCCTTCGCCTGGAATTCCTTTCGAGTTGTCCTTCGGGGGTTACCTAAAAAACTCCGGCGTTGGACTGTCGATTGTTTCTTGCACCGTCTGTATACAGTTTCCGGGTGCTTGTTTTCATTTTTCAATTTTAGGGACCATCTTCTTCATCTAACACATCCTCTCCGGGAGTGATACATTCAACGATGTAGTTGGCTAATACTTGCCTTTGTATGGACTTCTTTAGGGTGAAGCTGAGATCAAACTAGTTTAGCTCTATGTTCTATTCGAGCAATCTTCCAGATGCCTCAGGTCACTGCAGGTCCTATCGTAGCAGCTAATAAGTGTGTATCACAATCGGGTGAACTTGGAAGTAGTAGGGGAGCTTTCTCAAAGCAATCAGCAAGTTGTAGATGGGCTTTTCAATCTTTAGGTAGTTGCGTTTTACCATGGCTACCTTTTTGCTCACATTACAAACCAGTTTCTGGACCTTATCCTTCTTACTTACAGGTGGTGCCAACTTTCATGCCAAGCTTCAAACACCTTTAATTCTTTGTTGTTCATGGATGTTTATGATTGTTGCAACCTAATCAGGGTTGATTTCGATTCAGTGTGAGCTAACTATGAGGCCAAGAAGCTTTCCTGACGCAACACCAAATGAGCAGTCCAAAGGGTTTAGCTTCATTTCAAATATTGAACATCTCTGTCTGTTATGAAATGTGGTAGGTCGATTGCTAGGGTCCACAAGAGTATCATTTACATAGACTTCCATGGGCCTTTCACTATGGTTGTGGACCATACAATTCAGTAAACATTGGTATATTGCCTCGGGATCCTTCAGTCTGACTGGAAACTACATATAACAATACAGTTCAAGGTCCATGATAAAACATGTTTATTCATGATCAGGCACATGCATAAGAATCTGGTTGTAATTTGTGCACACGTCCATAAAAGGGAGATGTTCATGTCTGGTCATTGAATCCACAAGATGGCCAATTTTGAGTGATGGGAAGCTTCCATTTGGGTAGAGTTTGTTCAATTCTGAAAAACCGATGCATGTGCGCCATTTTCCATTAGCATTCTTGACGAGGACGATATTTGATATCCAAGTTGGATGTGTGGCATCTCATATAAAACCATTGCCTCTCAGCGTTCTGACTTCTTCTTTCAAGGCAAATGCTCTCCTTGGACCGAGCATACATCTTATTTGCTTGAAAAGAGCACAGCTCAAGTTTATACTCGAAAAATAACTCATAATTTGTGGTAAAATCCCGCGAATATTAGCAAAGGTCCAAGCAAACACATCCCGATTTTCCTATAGAAAGCATGTCAGTTACCTCGTTCGGAAGAGGTCTAAATAAGATCTGATTTCAAGACCTTAGTCAGGTCGGCATCAACAATCGGAACATGTGCGGTTGCGTCATTAGATGTCACCCTTCTGCATCCGAATTACCATCCTCTGTGGGGTCCATGTCTTCGGGCATATCATCCGGCAATTCCTTTTGTGATGTTCGCTTTATTCATAATATTGACACCTCCTTCACACTCCATTTCATTTAGAGGGGAAGCATCTTTGGGTTTCACGCCATCAGTGTTGTGTAGCATATTCCACCTAGCCAATAGTCAGCTTCGCCAATAACTTGGTCACCATAGACCATTCCCACTCCATCTTCAGTTGGGATATTTAGCAATAGGCAATAGAGTGCAATGCAGGCTCTGAATTGAGTTGGACAGTCTAAGTCATGTAAACTAGGTGATCACTACTCGTTCAGAAACATCATCAGTTGCATTGGTGAAATCTATACACCATCGGAGCTCTGGAGGAGGAGGCTGTTACGAGACAATCATTGTCTCGTATACCATCATAGCCTACATGCCGAATATTTTTAATAGCCCTAACATTGAATAATATCAGTAAATAGGTATTATGGCTTTAGGAAAAATCTCAGTTGTTGCCAATTTGTTGTTGATATCCTTGGACTATCTACTGAATCTCAGTTGATAAACGTTTGTGATAATTGTAGGCCAAAATATACTCCGAGCCGAAGGCGAGCTGTCTAGCGGGTCTGGGCGCAGTGCCGGTGGGGATCGGGGGCCCACAGTCCTGGCGGTCCTTCTTCGCCCATTTTGGACGATGGAGCCATTTCTGAAATTATCTGAAAATTGTAATTTTTTTTTCAAAAACTGTCACTTTTTTGGATCGGGTCGTGACCCTTGTTCGCTCAAGCTTTTCTGGATCGTGGTTCACTCACTTGTTCCAGGTCATGTCGTGTATACACCTGAGACCGGGTCGTGATGACATCATTGGGTCGTGTTGTCAAGTATGCTTCCACGAGCCGATTAGATATGTCTTCATGAGCAGGCAACGTGCCACGACCCTCATGACGAGACAGTTCCACGAGCCCTTCATCACGAGCCCTATTCACGTGCCCTGTTCACAAACCAATTCCACAGCCCTTCATCACGGGCCCTATTCGCGAGCCCTGTTCACGAATACTTCCACCTGCTCCTACAAACCATCTGTTCGCTCCTCATTCGCTCAGGAAGTCTGCGATTCCTTACTTCTTTTTGGATCCGTGAAGTTCTGATTTTACTGAAATATCTAAAATCTTCAAAAAAGGTAAAAATACGGATTGTTTTCTTCGAACTTTCAAATCCGAATATCAGAATAGCAATCCGATAGGCTGAGAATTTATTTCTCAGTGAAAGCACCAAAATGTTAGACCAAAAAATGGTCCTAACACCCAAATTGTCATATCTAGAGCATACAATATGAAGAAATAACTAAAAAATACGAGAAAAAGCAACACAACAGGATTTTTATAGTGGTTCGGCATTAACGAGGCTACGTCCACTTCATATTTTCTCATTTCAACCAGAAATTACAATTACAGGGAGTATAGTCACTCAATCACTCAAATTTAATTAATAATTCTTTTCGAATTCATTGATTTTTATTGAGGAAGATGATGATTATTCGTGGAGAAGTGTTGGCCATGGATGCCATGGACGAGGAGATGCAAAAAGTCCCCCTGAAAATGTCCTCTAGAGGTGTGTTTATAGCTTTGGGAGAGTCCATATGGTGATCAGGTCGTGGTGTGACACGTGGCACTCGATCCGAGAAAGTAGGAGCGATCATAGCCTTGAGAATAGGTCACAATTGTGTGTGGAGCGCCGTTGTTCCTAGGCGGTTCGTGGTCTATATTCCTCATAAGGGGGTAGGTCACGAATGGCGATCATGAGCCATTCATCACAAGCCAGAGGTCACGAGTGTCTTCCATGAGCCATGTTAACGAGTGGGGTCACAAGCCACCACAGATCACGAGTGGGCTTCTATAACATGAGTGGGGAACCCTGATAGTGAGTGGGATTTGCAACCCAGCCTAAATGAGCTTGTGAATTCATGAAGTCTCTTCCATCTAGTTGTGACTACTTAGGCTTTGTGTAGCCTGGTCACAAAGCAGGCTAACAGAGGTTGTTAATGATATTTTCCAGGCTACTCCATCGTGTGCCATCGGGAAGCAGGGTCGGTGTAACACCCCGTATTTTCTGTGATCGTATAGGTAACAAACCAGAGAATAATTATTTTTTAAAGTAATAATCAAGGGAAACAGGTTATGCCATTGCGTTCATCTCGAAATTCTGCTTGGAAACGAGTCTGAGTTTTCGAGAAACGGAGTCCGTATGAGGGAGATATAGCCCTCCGAAGTTTCAGAGAATTTCAGAATCGAAAACAGCTCGAAATTCAAATTCGAAATTCGAATTCAAACCCAGAAGCGGGCTAGGCGGGAAATTTCCTGCCCAGGACCTAGGTCGACTGGGTGGTCGATTGGGTAGTCGACCTCCCTCGGGCCAGGTCGACCATAGTGTCAACCTGGGGGGGGGACCAGGTCGACCATAGTGTCGACCTAGGGGTCGACCTGCCTCCCGAAACCCACTTTCTGAACCTGATGCATTCTGATATTTTTGGCCAATTTTCTGACCAGATTCATGACTCTAAACCTATATAAACAGCCCCCTAGCTTCATCCCCTCCACACCATTTCATTCTGTCTATATTCTGCCTCTGTTCTAAATAAAAAATAAAAATGGCGTCGCTACTCTGCTGAGATCTGAACTGGAACTAGGACTAAAGCATCTTCTTCCAAACTGAATAAAATTAAAAAGAGAACAACTGCAACTCTTCTTCTTCTTTAATCCAATCAAGGCAAGTACAGTTATTTTCCGCTATAAACATTAATTATGATTGTGACATGAACTGTACTGAATTTGAGGTTATGTCTGTTCTGTTCTGTTCTAATCTATTTTATTCTGCATCTCTTTCTTCTTTCTGTTCTATAGCCAGGCTACCACAAGCCTGCGCCAAATCTCATAAGAGATTAACGCACGAACGTTAAACTTTGGGACAAATAATGAATGATGGCATAAATGGGATATGGCTAATATATGACTGATTTAAGAAAAAGGACATAGGTTGCAAACTAGATTTAGATCTATGCATATTCTATGAATTGGAAGAAGAGGAATCATTATATGTTAACATATGACTTGAGAGTTTGACATAACGCATATTTTGAATTAAGATCTGTTATAATTTAAAGTTCTAGATTGCTGGGCATATTGTTTATATAACAATTCATGATTTGGGATAAAAAGAGAATATGACTTAGGGGTGAAGATTTATATTAAGATTTGATAACTATTAAATGTGAATAACACCTAAGTGGGAGATTTTTTGAATATATGACGTGCGTTGAAATCGATGGCTATATTTGGTATAATTTATATGTGAATATTTTGTACTAGGCAAGTTTAATTAAATTGGGACATGTGTTATATGGTAAATTATGACCATAATTTGTGCCATGTAAATTCAATGCAAACGTGGGGTATATGAACATATTGTGAATCATGACAACTATTTAGGCATGCAAACTTAGGCCAAATTTACAATTAGGCAAGATATGTTTATGAAACTTTAAGGAATGATTAAATCTGTTATATTGCCTAATCTGCTAGTTCTGTTATATTTCCTAATTTGCTAGTTCTGCTATATTACCTAATCTGCTAGATCTGTTCATCTACTAAATCTGTCATCTGCTAAGTCTGCTGAAAATGCCTAATATGTTATATATTAAATCTGCTAAATTGCTTAATCTGTTAAATCCGTTAAGTCGCCTAATCTGCGAAATCTGTTATCTGCTATATCTGTTGAGTAGATATATTTAGTCTGTTATTGACATAATCTGAATTGGCTATTGTTATGAATAATTGACATGTATATTAGGCGTGGGAAAAAACGGTAAATTATTAATTAATTGGTCGCAAAGATAAACATGGATAACTCGAGGTTAGAATGAGTTTGCGGCGTAACTCTGCCCGGAACAGCCCAGCACATCCAGTGGCCGCAAACAATAGGTTCTAATGTGAGAAGTTAGTCATAACGTGCTTGAAACCCGAGGTTAGACTAAGTTTGTGGCAGAAACCTGCCCGGAACCAACCGGCCTAACCAGTAGCCGCAAACTATCAATCTAATGTGAGAGGTTTGGGCATTAATATTTAATTAATGAAAATCTGAGATAAATACGATGTCTAAAACGTGTTGGGTGGATAGGGTTAAACCAACTAGACTGATGAAATTAATAATCTCGTTTCATGAATCTGTAGGCCCAATACAAAGTTAGACAATCTGTAAGTCTGTTAATCTGTAATCGGTTAATTTGTAAGTCTGTTAAATCCGTATATCTGATCCGTTGGTCTGAAAACTTGTATAATCTGAGAACTGGTTGATCTGAATTCTGTATGTCTGAACTTGTAAACAAGTTAATCTGAAATCTGTTAGTCTGGGGACACAAGGTTAGGAGGGAAATTACTTGTGTCATCTGTTGTTTGGGACCCATATTAGTCAGTAACCCTTTCTGGTATCAAAACTTTGACCCAACAGTAGGTAGGGTCCGGGCACGCCTACTGAACTAATTATAAGTGGTTCATTCTGATAATGGCGAGGGGTGTTGACGGTGCATTCCAACCGGGTCATGTGCGTGCATGGATCTCGGTCTGCCTCTGAGGATGTAAGATGTCGTGACATCTGTAAATAGGCCTGTGCCAATTGGTTGTCACTTTAGGGAGTGATACACCCTATTGTGGAGCCGACACAGGGTATTTATGTATTAGGGAGCCGATCGCTTGGGGTAGGGTTTTAGGGTACACTTAGTTCTGTTTGTTTCTGTTGGTACCGTCTATTTTTGTTGGGTAGCAACACCCGTCTGTTTCTGCGTGGTACCGTCTGTTCGGGTGGTAAAGGCCCAATTACTAGTGTACACCTAATTCTACATTCTGTTTCCGTAGGGATTAATCTATCTATGTTTCTGTCTGTTTCTGTTCGGGACGTAAAGGCCCATTATCAGCATTATGCTTCTGTCTGTTTCTGTTCGGGTGGTAAAGGCCCATTATTAGCTTTCTGTTTCTGTGGAAATTATTTTGTTCCTGTTTCTGCTTCAGTTTAGACATTAGGGTGACACCTAATCCTGTTATACTAGTATTAGTGCAGAGAAGTGAAAAGCAAAAGCTTACATCATTCTGTTCTTTTTCTGTTTAACCTAAGTATATCTGCTACTCCTGTTACTGTTATTTCGCATCCAGTTTTATTTTCATGTCATTATTATTATTATATGTTCATATGCTGAAAGTCACTAGACTTGCCAGACTTTATATCTGACCTTGCTTGTTTTCGCCCCTTTTTCTTCCGTATCCCCCCTCCCCCCAGGTTTTCCAAGGAGGGAATACTTTAGCTTGATCCGGATTCCTTCTGCTTGAAGTGCTTAAAGTATGGCTTGGCTCTTTATAGCTTCTGTTCTGTGGGGATTATGATTTTAAAGTTTTGTACTCTGATGATTTTATGAACAAGACTGATATTTATGTACTTGAGTTTTTGTTAAAGATGTAACCAAACTGATTTCTGTTTTTCGCTATAATAAAGTTATAGTATTGTTTATCTGTCATGAAATTTTATGTTCTGTCTACTAAAACGCTCCACCAAAGTTAAGGCATTCCCTTTGTGAGTGACCTTAATGGAGGTGAGGTGTTACAGTCGGGTATGAGTCTGATCCAATCTGATATGTATAATCCGGTCTGCTACATCCGAAGCAACCCAAAAGGGTGGATTATTCCCAATCCATGTATTTCCAAGTTCTACGCGCATTCACGGAAACAGGCGTAACTTCCAAACCGTAAGTTTGTTTTGACCAAACGAAAGCTCTACCTGAAGATAATTCAGAGGGCTACAAAAGTTACAGGGCACCCATTATTGATGTTTTTAGGCCCAAAAGAGGTCATTTTATAGGAGTTCCGGACCATTTTATATTTGCGATGCGGATTCAATCAAATAGCTTCAAGTCCTCTGACGATGTTCCCATTAATTAAGCATGCTGTTAACTAGATATTTCACGTGTGACGGCTTTGGTCAAAAAGTGTGTCAACATGTTTTTCCCCTCAGAACATATCTTGCTGGTTGAAGGAAGATGTGTCCTGGATAACTCAAGTAAAACAAGGCCACACATGTCCTGCTAAATGCTTGTATAATCCATATCTGCAAAGATAAGAAGGCAAATAGGTGTGTCAAAACCTGACAAAACTGGTTATACTTTCGAGCGTAAACCATTCTTGGACATCCAATTGAGCATAAACCATACTCGAGGGATGTTCGTATCATCCTGCCAAGACCTAGCGAGGGACCTAACCATCCAGCATAATCCAAACCAGGAAGTTCAAACTGAATATAAGCCATACTCGAGTTTTATTGAGTTCCTTTGCCAGATTCTTACAAGATCGTTTGTTGTTCCGAGTATAATCTATACTTAAGAATACAACTGAGTACAATATGTACTCATACGGAGATAGAGCTATACTTGCCACAGCCTGACAAGATAGTCCGTCCCTAAACATAATCCATACCTAGGGTTCCGAGGTAATTATAAGCCATACTTTGATTGAGATTTAAAATCTTGCCACAACCCGACAAGATACTTAGATATGCCAAACATAATCCATGCTCAGAAAGTCCTTCCTTATTCAATTAAAAATACAAAACCAAAGAAAATCCTGGTTAGTTTGTCACCAGCTAAGAGCACGCTTTGGGGATAAATCCTAACCCCATACGTGTGTACTCCGATTGAGCCAATCAAAAAATCTAAAGAAAGCAAAGACCTATCTTAAATCCTAAGAAATGCAGAAAATCCAGGTTGATTTCACCCAAATAAGTCAATGATGAGCCCATGAGAGCTCGATCCAGGATCATTTCCTATCTGGGGAGCAAGAGCTGGAAGCGTGGATGCATGCGCTATTCGTTGTTTCACATAGTCGGGTAGCTCTCCACATATAACCCGCTCATCTATGAAATCTCCAGATGCCTACAGTCATTTTTTTCATGGCCGTCTATATCATGAAACAAGCAATGTTTTCCATAATCATGTTCCCTTTGCTATGGCTCCCTCACAGGAGGCTTTGGGTAGGAGATGTCACCGTTTGTGTCCATGTAAATGTCGATGAGAGAAGCACTGAGTTCAGTGTACTTTTCATATCTGGCCCTCTTTGGAGCTGTGCGTTGCGGTCATTCTTGATAACGGCTTTTCCCTTGTCTTTTCCAGAATCAGACGGTCCTCCATCTTTAAGTATGTTGACTTCGAGAACGTTCTTCTCGGAATTCGCATCTTCTTCCCGTAGAAATCTATCTACTTCAAGGTCGAACTCCAAGTTATCCAGAATGTCGGGTACTGCTGCCATCAGTGCCATCAATGGTTCAGGTCGATCAACTGACGCTGCTGCAATATTGAATCTTTCCATAAATGAGCGCAGAGTTTCTCTGGGCCTATGCTTGATTGTAGTGAGCAACATTACGTTCTTGGGTCAAGCGATGTGGACCCGAAATTGCTCGATAAAGTGAGCGACCAATATGTTCCAGTTGTTCGTCGATTCAGACTCCAACTGCTGAATCCACATAACATCTATATCAGTCAAAAAGAGAAGGAAGCATTTAGCCATGACATTTTCAAATGTCGATTGAACTTCCATATGCCTTTTGTATCGCATTAGGTGCACGGTAGGATCTGTCCTGCCATTGTAAGGCTCCAGAACTAGAAGTTTGAAATCTGGTGGATTGCGAGAATTCCCGATTTCCTGTGTGAACGGAGTTTGATTAACGTCATCCACGTCCCTTGTATAAGTTCGGCCTCTTGAGAGGTGTTTAATCAAACTGGCGAGCCAATCGCCCTTAAAGATTAGTTGCGGGCTACTAAGACCTGAGCTAGTGCCCCCGGCATTAAGTCCAGAAGAGTGATGGAGTACCGCAGGTGTCGTACGATGCAGGTCGATAGTTTGTGGGTTGGATGGACCGAGCCGACCTGGTTCGTGGTGCGCTACCCTAATGTGTCCATAATTTTTGATTTGAATGCTTTGGCTATCGTGAAGTAGTGGACTAGTAGTCTTGAGTCGGATCCAATTGGAGCAGAATAGGGTCGGTCCAGGCCTGAGTTTCTAGGAAGCTGGTTGCTCCTTTTGATTTCTGCGGTTTGGATCGGGTCCGACCCGACCTGGTTCGGTGCTCCCGCTGGGGCTGGTTCCATGCCATTTCCCACTGGTTGTACGTTATTGCTTGGCCTTCCATCCGTCCGAGCAAAGAACTCGTCCATCATCTCTTGTTGTTTCCGGAGGAGATCATCTTGCCTTGCTATTTGAGTTCTCAATTCAACGAGAACTCCGTCCATTTCGTCTTTTGTCAGGTATGCTGATAGATCTCATTGAGAGGAAGCCTCCTGGCTTTCCTTGTTTCTCGTGCCTTCATCCTCAGTATGTAGGATGTTTTGTTTTACCATCATTCCAATAGCCAAATAATCTGTTTCCTAAAAAGAAGTTCAAAGGTTCACCCCTTCCTGGCATGCCAAAATGTTGGACCAAAATTTGGTACTAACAACCAAATGCAATGTGAAGTCCTCACAATCACAAGTCACATATCATAGAGTGTTGAAAATAGTAAGTAATAAGAGACACACGAAGTTTTTATAGTGGTTCGACTCAAACCAAGCCTATATCCACTTTATAATCTTGTTGTTATACTGACCGATTACTAGAATCAGTTACAAAATGACACATAATCCTGTGTTGAATGAAGTGAAATGTCCTTGCATTGTTGTAATGGAGGCCGAGAGTGAGAGTGGCCAAAGATCCCTCAATTTGCCTTCTAGTGGTATATTTATAGCAGTAGGAAAGTTAAGGTTCAGATGCCACGTGGTGGGCATCCCCTTCCTCTCGAAATGTCATGAAAAACGTGGAGAAAGCCTCTTCGAGTCGTGATATGCCATGTGTCATCAGATCCATACAAGTAGGAGTAGATAATGTATTAGGAATCAGTCAAAGTTGTTGTGCATGCAGGAATTTCCAGGCGGGTCGGATCGGGTCTTCCATCCGATCCGAGCCGGAGTACCCAAAACCAAACGTATTTGATGAGCTGAAGTAGCTCCGAGCGGGTCGGGTCTTCCTCATGCCAAACCAAACCGGAGGCTGTTAATGATATTTGCCAAGCTGTTCCATCATGTGCCATCAGGAATTAGGGTCGGGTATGAGTCCGATCCGATCTGATATGTATGATCTGATCCGCTACGTCCAAACCGACCTGTAAGGGTGAATTATTCCCAATCTAT
Organism: Allium sativum; assembly: GCA_030737875.1. NCBI lineage: Eukaryota > Viridiplantae > Streptophyta > Magnoliopsida > Asparagales > Amaryllidaceae > Allium > Allium sativum. Next base: position 92,656,004 of record CM060914.1, on the reverse strand, counting down.
GTATTTTCAAGTTCTGCGCGCGTTCACGGAATCGGGCGTAACTTCCAAACCCTAAGTCCGTTTTGATGAAGCAAAAGCTATACCTGAAGCTAATTCTGAAGGCTACAAAAGTTACTGGGCTTAGCCTTGCGATTGATGTTTTCGGGCCCAAAAGAGGTCAACTTATAGCAGTTTCGGACCACTTTTTGTTTGTGCTGCGGCTTCAATCAAATCGTTTCATGTCTTCTGACGATGTTCCCAATACTTAAGCATGCTGCTAACCTGACATTTCATGTGTGACGGGTTTGATCAAAAATCGTGTCAACATGTTTTACCCCTCAGCACATATCTTGCTGGTGAAGGAAGATGTGTCCTGGATAACTCAAGAAATCCAGGGCCATGTCGGGCCTGCTAAATGCTTGTATAATCCATACCTACAAAGATGAGAAGGCAAACGGTTGAGTGAACCTGATAAAACTGATTATACTTTCGAGCATAAACCATGCTTAGGCGTCCAATTGAGCATAAACCATACTCCAGGGACGTTCAGATCATCCTGCCAAGACCTGGCGATCGAGGGACCAAACCTTCCAAGCATAAGCCATACCAGGAAGTTCAAACTGATTATGAGCCATAATCGAGTTATATTGAGTTTCTCTGCCAAATTCTGACAAGACCATTCACCATTCCTGAGTATAATTCATACTTAAGAATTCAACTAAGTACAATTCATACTCATACCGAGATAGAGCTATACTTGCCACAGCCTGCCAAGATAGTCCATCCCTAAGCAAAATCCATACCTAGGGTTTCAAAATAAGTATAAGCCATACGTTGAGTGAGATTTAAAATCCTGCCACAACCTAACTAGATACTTTAATTTGCCAAACATAATCCATGCTCGGAAAGTCATTCCTTATTCAATTCAAAATACAGAACCAAAGCAAATCCTGGTTGGTTTATCACTGAGTGTAGAGCATGCTTTAAGGCTAAATCCTAACCCTATACGTGTGTACTCCGATTTAGCCAATCGAAAATTTAAATAAAGAAAATACATATCTTAAATCCTAAGAAATGCAGAAAATCCAGGTTGATTTCATCAAAATCAGTTAATGATGAGCCCACGAGAGCTTGAACCAGGATCATTTCCTCTTCGAGGAGCAGGAGGTGGCAGCGCAGATGTAGGTGCGGTTCGTTGTTTCACATACTCGGGTAGCTCTCCATGTCTAACCCGTTCCTCTATCAAATCTCACAGATGCCGACAGTCAGTTGTGCCGTGACCGTCCATATCATGAAACAAGCAATATTTTCAAGAATCATGTTCTCTTTGTGATGGCTCCCGTTTGTGTCCATGTAAATGTCGACGAGCAAAGCACTATGTTCAGTGTACTTTTCATATCTGGGCCCTCTCCAGGGCTGAGCGTTGTGGTCATTCTTGACAGTGGTTTTTCCCTTGCCTTTTCCAGAATCAGACGGTCCTCCGTCTTTAAGCATGTTGACTTCGAGAATGTTCTTCTCAAAAGTCGCATCTTCTTCCCATAGAAATTTGTCTACTTCAAGGTAGAATTCGCTGATGTTTGACAGTGGGTCTCGGTTCAATGATTTTTCGAACTTCGAGTTATCCAGAATGCCGGGTACTACTGCCATCAGTACCATCGATGGTTCAGGTTGATCAACCGACACTGCTGCAAAGTTGAATCTTTCTAGAAATTAGTGCAGAGTTTCTGTGGGCCTCTGCTTGATTGTAGTGAGCGACTTACGTTCTTGGATCGAGCGATGTGGAACTGAAATTGCTCGATAAAGTGAGCGACCAACATGTTCCAGCTGTTGATTGATTCGAAATCCTGCTACCGAATTCACATAGCAGCTATATCAGTCAAGAAGAGAGGGATGCATTTAGCCATGATGTTTTCCGACATTGATTGAACTTCCATATGTCGTTCGTATCGCATCAGGTGCACGGTAGGATCTGTCCTGCCATTGTAAGGCTCCAGAACTGGAATTTGTAAATCTGGGGGATTGCGAGAATTCCTGATTTCCTATGTGAATGGAGTGTCATTGACGTAATCCACGTCACTCTAATAAGTGCAGCCTCCCGAGAGGCATTCAATCAAATTGGCGAACCGATCGCCCTCAAAGAGTTGTTGCCAGCTGTTAAGATCCTAGTTGGTGCCCACGGTGTTAAGTCCAGAAGAGTGATGGAGTACCGGGAGTGTCATCTGGTGGGGATCGGTGGTCTGTGGGTCGGAGGGACCGAACCGGCTTGGTTCTTGGAGCCCGACCCTAATGGGTCCACGATTTTCAGTCCGAATGCTTTGGCCATCGCGAAGTGGTGGACCAATAGTCCTGATGTCGGAGCAGATCGGAGCAGAATGGGGTTGGTCCAAACCTGAGTTTCTAGGAAGCTGGTTGCCCCTTGTGATTTCCACAGTTTGGATTGGGTCCGACCCGACCCGGTTCGGTGCTCCTGCTGGGGCTGGTTCCATTTCATTTCCCGTGAGTTGTATGTTGTTGCTCAGCCTTCCATCCATCCGAGCAAAGAACTCCTCCATCATCTCCTGTTATTTCCGGAGGAGATCATCTTGCTTTGCCATTTGAGTTCTCAATTCAGCGAGAATTCCGTATAATATGTCTCTAGTCAGGTATGCCGACGGATCTCCAAAAGAGGAAGCTTCCTGGATTGCCTCGTTTCTCATGCCTTCATCCTCGGTATGGAGGATCTTTCGTTTTACCATCGTTCCGATAGCCAAATAATACGTTTCCTAAGCAGAAGGTCAAAGGTTCGCCCCCTTCTTGACGCGCCAAAACGTTAGATCAAAATTTGGTGCTAAAACCCAAATGAAGTGTGAAGTCGACACAATCACAAGCCACAGATCACAGAATGTAGAAAGTAGTAAATAACAGGAAACACACGAAGTTTTTATAGTGGTTCGGCTCAAACCAAGCCTATGTCAACTTTATAATCTTGTTGTTATGCTTGTAGTTTACAAGAATCAGTTAAAAGAAGACACACAATCTGTGTGTTAAATGAGATTACAAGAGCTTATGCACTCAATCCACTTGTTATTTTAGTTTTTGAATGAAGTACAATGTCCTTGCGTTGTTGTAATGGAGGCCGAAAGTGAGAGTGGCAAAAGATCCCTCAATCTGCCTTCAAGTGGTGTATTTATAGCAGTAGGCGATTCCCGGTTCGGATGCCACGTGGTGGGCATCCCCTTTATCTCAAAATGTCATGGAAAACGTGGAGAAAGCCTCTCCAAGTCATGATATGCCAAGTGTCATCAGATCCATGCAAGTAGGAGCAGATAATGTTTTAGGAATCGGTCAAAGTTGCTCAAGAATTGCCAGGCAGGTCGGATCGGGTCCTCCATCTGATCCGAACCGGAGTATCCAAACCCAAACATATTTGATGAGTTGAAGTAGCTTAGAGCGGGTCAGGTCTTCCTCACCCCGAATCGAACCAGAGGCTGTTAATGATATTTTCCAGGCTGTTCTATCGTGTGCCATCGGGAAGCAGAGTCAGGTATGAGTCTGATCCGATCTGAAATGTCTAATCTGATCCGCTACGTCCGAATCGACCCAAAAGGGTGTGCTATTCCCAATCCATGTATTTCCAAGTTCTGCGCGCGTTCACGGAAATGTGAGTAACTTCCCAACCGTAAGTCCGTTTTGACCAAATGAAAGCTCTACCTAAAGCTAATTTAGAAGGCTACAAAAATTACGGGGAAAAGCCCTGTAACTGATGTTTTCGGGCCCAAAATAGGTCACCTGATAGGAGTTTTGAAACACTTTATATTTGCGATGCAGCTTCAATCAAATCGCTTCATGCATTCTGACGATGTTCCCAATACTTAAGCATGTTGCTAACCAGACGTTTCATGTGTGACGGCTTTGATCAAAAAGCGTGTCAACATGTAGCAAGCATTATATCGTGACTTCACCACTTTCTTTGATCCCTTCTTTCTCTGGACCTCTTTCACTCATTGTTTCTCAGTATCTCTCCGAAAGGCAGGTCGATTCCTCCCACTATTGAGCTTCATTTTGGCTGTGGATAGAACTTTATTCCACTTGGTAGTTATAGTGACTGTTATTGTAACGCCCCACCCCTGTCGTAATAAAGAGTATTACTGATTAATATTGTCTATTAGAGCGAAGAATAGGGCTAGTTAGGAGCAACCATCCATAAAACTTAGCGACACTTGAATCAAAAATCACTAATCTTAGAAATGCCACTAAAACTCCACTAATCCAGTAAAACTTGAAGAAAAATTCTGATAACTCAAAGAATTAACTGGGCCTTTTGCCTAAGCTTGTGTCACATATGTAGTGTCTGTGATGACACATGTATCAACACAACTCTACCTATGTCAACACAAGTCGTGATTATGCCCAAGTTATTAAGAACCCTCTCGGATATGATTTATAAACCATATATTGAGGTGCTAATGATCTCAAATTGACTTGAAAACGAATATACACAAATTAGATAACATGAAAACTCAAACGAAATGATTTTAGCAAGGTTATTACCGCAAATCATCAATAAATAAACAAAACTCAAACTAGAAGGTGTGAGGGAACACTCACCTTTGATTATCAGAAATATTTAAGTAAAATTTCATCGATTTTTGATCTGTTTGGAAGCTTGGAGGCTTTGCTGCTAGTTCCAGCACCTGAAAAGCAATTCGTAGACACATGCAATTGGAAAATCAAATACTGTATTACATCTTTTCTTACCAATTTACGAAATCGTTATATAAGCTTTCATATGTTTATTTGTTAATAAATTCGGCTCTCCCTTCGCTTTGGTATATTCGACTTGTAAGAGCATTAAGATTTCTGGATTCTAGGGAAAGAGACCATTAATTTGCTTATAAAAGCTTTAGGAAGAAAACTAAAACAAATAAGGATAAGAAAGAACATACTTCTCAAATAACCCAATTACAAAGTGTTATAAAATACAAAATGTTGCAAATTTTATCTTTATCCTCTACAACACAAGATGAGACATATTTAATATATTTTCTCTAAATCGTGCTTATATTTACAATGCTTTGTCCATGTTGAAACTTGTACAATGTGTCAAAATATTTTAACAAGATTTAACACTAGATTAATATATTAATACCAAAAATTTACAATTTCGATTCAAATTATTCGTTTTGTTATTTTATTAACAAATACATATTTCCATTCTAAAATTTGTCCCGACTGCATTACTTTAACACAAAAGATTTGTACAATCCCATTAAAAATAATTTTGACACATAATATTGATTTTAACCAATATTTTGTGTTTGTTATTTCACCAAAAACACAAAATTCTACAAATATAGTTGTTATAGTCAAAATTCACTCTTAGCGACAATTTATCAATTATCTTAACCGCTTACATCACGGTTTTTAACACACTCTTATCTTATTTTTGTTTCATTATTTTTTTTTTCAAAATTTCAAAACATTAAATTTCCAAACACAAATTCATAAATTATTGATGTACCTTGTTACACAACTCAGTACATCAAATTGAAATATATTCTCACTTAAATATTGATTGCTAATCAATATTTTATATATTCAATATTTATTTTTTCATCAAAATATAGTAAACAAATACAGATTGGAATAAATTTTCTTATAATTCTACACAAATTTTATTTTATTCCAATACACCCAAATTTCCATAAATCACAAAATTTTGTATTTCTCATCTAGAATTGTTATATGAATTTGGCTCTTGAAATCATAGTTTTTATACTTTCCAACCTTAAAATTATAAAATGTATTATAATATGTTAAACCCGAGTGTCCAGAAAACCCGAGTTGTTACAGTTATTCACTGTTCTGGTGTATCATTACCAGATTTTGGGGTCATGTGCTTACTGTGGCTGATGTTGGTTTGTATGTTTGTTCTATTCTGACTTTTGGGTGGGCGATTTGTGTTGGGGGTGTATCGTCTTAGGTGGTAATATGGTTGATCTTTATTTTGTCTATGTTGTGGTTTAGTTTTTTGTTTTGTTGGACTCGTTTGGTGATTTTGGCTTTACTGGTTGTTTGTATTTCGATGGAGTTATTGTTTATTTTTCTTTGAAGTACCAGTGCTGTTAGTTGCTGGGAAATTGGTTGGTTGTTGCTTGTGCAGTGGATTTACTTTGCTGATAGACTAGTCTACTATGTAGTGTAATTCATTTGGTGCAATGTAATGTGCACATTTTATTTTATCACATTGCATTTTGTATGATTTCCATACAGTACAGGGATGCGTTAGCAGTATAGGCAAATTTTCCTAACTCCTACGTTGTAAACTAGTCTAGTTTTCTAATTTAGTTGTTACGCAACTGTATCAGCCCAGATTACTATAACAGGAATATTTAATTATTCAAATATTAAAAACGATTTAGATTATATTTTAAATGAGACTTGGTTTGTGGATTAAACTTAATTTTGAAACTTTCGAGTTTAAATCAACTTAAATTATTTTGAAGCCTTGAATAATTATAATTGGTTATGAACGATAATAAGAAATTATTATTAATAAATTTGAATGTTTGAAATTCTAAATATTGGCATTGGTGATATAATAATTAACTAAAATTAATTCGATAATTTCATTTATCATCGTTTAGTCAATCGATGTTGAGTATAAATTTGGTTTTTAATCCATTTATAATAATAAATAGTTTGGATTTGAATCAATATTTAGATCGTGTTTTATAATAGTATTTTAGTTTAGAAAATAGCCAATTTTCGATAATCTCGGAATTTGTTGAAACTAGTTTCATTGGATTTGGAATAATAAATTATTATAAGATTTCAATTTTCATATTCATTGGAGTGGATTTATGGTCGTGCATGATATAAACGCGTATCGATAAACAATTTAAATTTATCATTTAATTTTAACAATGACTATTCAGTATGATCAAATTAACTTCTAAAACAAATTTCATTATTTTCGAAATGTGGGTTATTAGCTGAACGTCTATTAGAACGTTTCGTTTCAAGTTTGGAAATTTTTAGACTTGATGAATAATAATTGGAGAAGATATATAAGTATCTCAACCCTTCTTCATTTGTAAAACCCTAGCCTCTACTCTTTTTTTCTTCCATCCAATGGCCTAAATTTTATCTTTTAATTCGTCCACAATTAACAAAAAACCCCAATTGGAAAAGTTGTTTGTATTGACGTTTAGAGTTCATCCATGTAAGGCGCTCAACGATTGGATGTCATGGATGGCCAGAATTACTCGATAACCGTGACTAGGTCACTTACATTCTTTGTCAGATTGTGTTCAATGGGTTGACTTTTAGTCTAGGGGTCCGGAAGGAGAAAGGTGCGCTGGGATAAGGTCTTTCGATCACTGGTGTTGGTGGTCGGAATGGTGGCTATGGTCAGAGTTTTGGTGGTTTCTCTCTTTCCTGCTCATGTCTCGATTCCAACGCAAGGAGGGGATACTATAGGCCCTGCTGCCAAGCGAAGTCGTGCCTCATGAAGGGGAAGGCGGCTGGTGTAACACCCCGTGTATTCTATAACAGTGAAATTCACAAATTAAAGCATAACTAATTTCAAATCAAAGAATTAAGGGAAACGGGATACGCCATTGCGTTCGTCTCGGAATTCTGCTTGAAATAGAGTCCGAGTCTGCGTAAAACGGACTCCGTATGAAGAAGATATGGCCTCCGGAAGTTTCAGAATTCAGTTTAAAATTCAAATAGACCAAAACAGCTCAGAAAAACCAATTCAAAATTCAAAATCGGGCCCAATTGGCCAAGGAGGGAATTTTCCCGCCCAAGGCACCCAGGTCGGCTTGGCAGTCGATCTGGGGCTAACCAGGTCGACTGGGCAGTCGACCTGGGTCACCCGTGTCGACTGCCAACTCGACACGGTGTCGACTGGCATGTCGACCTGGCCCCTGAGCCAGGTCGAACCCAGCCCCCCTGGCTGGCCTGGTCTGTGTTTGGTCGATTTTCTGAGCCTTGCCTTGTCTCTAGGGCTAGGTGTCAGCTCCTGGTTGGTCTCTCTTTCAAACGAACAGCTGTTATTAAACCAAGCTCCATCGACGCTCCAAATCAACTCACAAACTCTATAAAAAGGACCTAAGACTCACCCTAATTCACACAAACTAAAATGGAGATGAGACCGTCATGCTGCTGAGGAGAGACTAGGAATAGCCGTCGGAAATTGAGAGACAATTAGGAGATAATTCGAAAGCCTAAAGCAACGTCAATTAAAACAACGCCTACAACAAAGGATAGCATCTCCAAATTCAGAATTCAGATTCTTGAATTGAAGATTCGTCATACGTTGTAAGTAGAGTGCTATTCCGATGTGAATAATTAATTACGTTTGATTTGTGTAAAATGAGAAATGGAATTGTGGAGATAATAATCTATATTTTTATGTTGTTTTGATTCTAAACGATTTGGAAATGTTATGGTATACGATTGGATATTTGCAAGTATGTGATTTATGTTGGAAGTTAACAACCATGTGTTGTGATATTTTATTTGGGATTCATACAAGTATATGATTCATGTTAACAATCATATGTTGTGGTATTTTATTTGGGATTCATACAAGTATATGATTTATGTTGACAACCATATGTTGTGATATTTTATTTGGGATTCATGCAAGTATATGATTCACTATTATGCCAATATGATGTACATACTTTTATGATCACTTTTAGTGTGTAATTGGACTCGACTAAGTACTATGGTTTATATGAATCTATGTTGGAATTGGCAAATCATACTTTTGTATTAGAAACAAAAGTAAGCATTTTTATGAACATGACTAAACTATGTTTGGTGTTATGCCTAGTTGAAACCATGTTTAGGCCTATGTTGTTATAAAAATCTTATGATGATATATGTAACACATAAATTAAGTTAGATTTACATTCCAATTGCAAGTTTACTAAAAAAACATGATTTCATGTTTAAGTATTGTTTATGCCATGATTATATGAATAGAATGACTCATGTTTAAGTATTGCTATGCCATGATTATATGAAAAGAATGACTCATGTTTAAGTATTGTTTATGCCATGATTATATGCTATTACAATGCAAGTTCACATGTGCCTAATTCATGTTAATTGAGTCGTTATGTTGCAAGTTCATGCGTTCACACTCCCCTTTTTATGTTACCTTATAAACACCATGTTATAAGCCTCCCCTTTTCATATGGCTAAGTTGGGTTTAAATGTTAAACCCAACATATCTTATATTGTAGCGAATGTGTAAAACGGGGGTAATGACGTTTGAGTTAAAATATAGAACATATGTGTTGGCATGTTTGACGCATGCCAACAACCTTGAAAAATAATTATGTGGTATAAATAAATTTTACCCAAAAAAGATGAATTTGAATAATGGGCCGCAAATATTTACATATAAAAAGAAAAGAGACAAAATATGTAAATGTAGAAAATACGATGTGTTTAACCCGAGGTTGGATTGAGTTGTGATGTAAACCTTCCCGGAACCGCCCGGCTTTCCAGTAGTCACAACAATACCTATCCAATGTGGGTGGTTAAACACGGAGCCCAATAAAGACCCGAGGTTAGACTGAGTTGTGGCGTAAGACTGCCCAGACCCAACCGGCAACAGGCAGCCACAACAATACATGTCTAATGTGAGAGGTCAAGGCTTTAATAAGACAATTAAGGCTGAGTCGGGATTGATAGGATTAAGTAAATTAAATTAATACTTAATCAAAATGGAACATGCTAAACTATACAGACTGGTTGGGGGGTTAGGTTTATAAAACACTTAACCAACTTAGCATGTTGGCTAGAAATAGAAAACCTAGTAGCGGGGGACCCTTTTCAGCAGTAACCCTACAAGGTGTATCAGGATACCCTGAACTAGGCAGGGTGGGGCACGATTACTGGGCTGACTATAAGAGGTCAAATCGACGGCGGTGGTGCAGCAGTGTAGGTTCTAACGGGGTGTGGGCGTGCACACACTTCAGCGCAGAAAAATAAGGCACTGGGCACCAGTAGCATACCTGTGCATTCTAGAATTGTGTCGGGCCGCCACCATGGGACTTGATACACCCCATGGTGGGACCAGCATAGGTAACTACAACAACGGGGGCCATAAGACACATGTAACTATTCGAGTAGGAGTTGATCATCAGAAATGGATCGCTTCACCCTGATTATGGGGTGCCTGTTGGGAACTAGTTTATATGGGTACAGAGATTAATATGGGGTACGATAGTATTCGACCCTAGACAACTTAACTTAGTTTATGGCATGGTTTGTGTAACAAGTATTTTAATGAAATAAAAGTTGTTGTTGTTTTCCGCTGTTCAAAAATATGTGTTCTTATATCTGTCTTGTATATCTGTGACTTATACTTATAAACCTCCACCAAAATTAGGGCATTCCCTTTGAGAGTGACCCTAACGGAGGTGGGTGTTTCACTTGGTATCAGAGCATAGGTTTACCAGATAAGATAAAAAGTTTTGAAAATTTATTTTCAAAAGAAAATTTAAAGAAGCATTTTTAAAAGATAAAATATTATTTTATTTTAAAAAAGGCAAAGTCCCCCAAAGCCATAGGTACTATCTCTTAGCCTTTGTTTTAAATCTATCCTTTTGTTTCAGCATGTTCGAAGAACTTAACTTGCCAGAGGGTGTACCAATACCTGGTTGGTTTAGACGGTTCTTAGAAGCAAGGGCCACTCAGCCAGGTCCTACCGTTCCTCCTCCCCCAGCTGCAGGAAATCATCCAGCTGCAGCAGCACCTCTTCCTCCACCTCCTCCGCGGGGAAACACTTTTGCTAAGATATGTAAAGATTTTAAAGCTATGGAAGGAAAGGACTTTCATGGAACTGAGTCCTTCGTGGCAGCTAGAAATTAGCTGAAAGAAACCGATGACTTATTCGTCATCTTTGAGGTGGAAGATAGGCAGAAAGTATAACTGGCAGTATGGCTACTTAAAGGCGAGGCTTCCTACTGGTGGGAAGTCACTAATGCAGAAAGACCAGTGGAAACATGGGCGGACTTTAGGGCTAGGTTTGAGGCTAAATTTCTCTCAGAAGCTGAAAGGAGTCTTCAGTTGGGAAAATTCTTATTTCTTAAGCAAGGGAATATGACAGTCAAAGAGTATGTTAACCAGTTTGATCAGCTGGCTAGGTTCGGACTGGACCTAGTCAACACCTCGCACAAGAAGACTCTCCGCTTTGTCAAGGGGTTGAATGAGCCATTACACAGTTTGGCCATGACCCATATACCCATGGGAGCTACGTATGAAAGATTGGTACAGATGGCATTGCTGAACGAAGAGGATAAAGGCAAGAAGGAGACAAAGGCAGAAAGCTCTCAAGGGAAGAAAGAGGGTTTGCAGCCTAAGAAGACAGACTTTAAGAAGGGCGGGAAAGACAATAAAGAGAAGAGGAAGTGTAATTTCTATGGCAAAGTGGGGCACTTGGTGAAAGATTGCCGGAAAAAGAAGGCCAAGATGAATGGTGGGTGCTTCTCTTGCGGTGAGACAGGCCACATGGCTAAGGATTGCCTGAAGAAACGAGGACAGGGGAAGAGGGCTGGATCCACCTCAGGGGCACAGGTTCATGTGCTAGAGGCGCCACCTCTGCAACAGCGAGGTATAAATACTTCTGTAGAAAGTGTAGTTTATCTTTATGATCACCCAGTTCACACTTTATTTGATTCTGGCGCATCACACTCATTTATCTCGTCTGCTTTAGTAGAATCTCTGCACCTAAAAACTAGTATGGTAGAGGACCCCTTAATTGTTTCAAACCCAATTGGGGGCCCAGCTCATTTGTCTATGATCTGTGTGGGATTGAAAATTTCTGTTCTAAGCGTAGAATTTAAATGTAGTGCCTTTGTTTTGGGATTTTCGGGATATGGTTTGATTTTGGGCATGGATTGGCTATCCAGCAAAAAAGGCCATCCTTGATTGTGAGAAAAGGGTTGTTAGGCTCCTGACCCAGCTCGGTAACACTTAGGAAATTACTTGTAATCCCTCATATGCGGTTATGCTTAGTTATCTTGAATCGCTAGATGCCTCTGTTGAAAGTTTGCAATCGGTTAGAGTGGTCCGGGAATATCCGGATGTCTTCGAAGAGGTGAAGGGCTTGCCTCCGAAGCGGGAGATAGACTTCCGCATATATCTTGTAGATAATGCAAAGCCCGTTGCATTTCCCGTTAGACACATGGCTCCACGGGAAAGAAAGGAGCTCAGTAAACAGATTAAAGAGCTTCTAGAAAAGGGGTTCATTAGGAGGAGCATTTCAGAATGGGGCGCTCCAGTGGTGTTCGCTACAAAGGCGGATGGTTCACTCCGTCTATGTGTTGACTATAGGGAGCTCAACAAGCTAACGAAAAAGAATAGGCACCCTCTCCCCAGAATTGACGATCTGTTTGATCAGCTTGTAGGAGCGTCTGTTTTCTCCCAACTCGATTTAGCGACCGGGTTTCATCAACTAAGGGTGGATGAAGATAGTATCGATAAGACAGCATTCAGAACCCCAGATGGCTTCTTTGAATGGCTTGTCATGCCTTTCGGCTTGACAAACGCACTGTAACAACCCGTATTTCGATAACATGATTAAAGACGAGAATCAAGGCAGAATTTAATTTTAAATTCTGAATCAAGTGAAACGGGCTATGTCATTGCGTTCGTCTCGGAAAATTACGCGAAATAGAGTCCGAGTTTTCGAAAATCGGAGTCCGTATGACCAAGATATGGCCTCGCGAAGTTTCACGAAAAATTCTCAAATTAAAGTATACTTAATTAAGTGAAATGGGTTGCGCAGAGAAATATATATATATATTGACATATATATATATATATATATATAATTGAAAATTAAATAAATAAATATGCAAAAATATTCAAAACAGCGAATTGGGAGAGGGGAATAACCGAACCGGCCGATTTTTGAGGTCGACCCGAGCCCGCTGGGTCGACTAGGGGTTAATCCAGGGTGTTTGGCTGTCAACCCGTGGGCCGATTCGCTCAAATGCAGATTTTGCATTTGGATGGTTCTCATGGTTCATCTTTAATCTAAAGGCCCTAGATGGTTCCTACACTTGACTTCTTCCCCAAGACATGCTTTGATGGCTTGGATTGAATCTAGGTTTAATCCTATGGCCTAAAACACTTGCCTAATCTATAAATAAGACCCTAACCTATCCTAAATCCTCATTATTCATTCATGCAACTAAACTATGGCAAAATTTCTACTCTCATGGCCTCCACTCAACTATCCTAGCCTCCACTTCATTTCTATGAAAGGTTTCATGATCATGAGAGTGTTAGAGAGTCCCTATGCTAGTATGAGAGCCTCTCAAGTTGATTTCAAGGTAAAAGCTTTGATCTTTGTTCATAAAGATGGTGTTTTTGTTGATTTGGGGCATCCATCTTTGGGTTTTTGGGTGATGGCATGCATAGGCTTCCTCACAAGCTTTAGTTTAATCGATTTAGGCCTTCAAAGCAATGTAATCCCTTCCCTACTCTTAGATATTAACTATGAAGTTAAATGTTCATGTTGAAAGTTTGGGTTTGATTAATTAGAATGATGCATGCTATCATGTTATGCGAGTTTATGAAGTCATTATCTTGATCTTATGAGCTAAAAGCCACAACCTTTATGTTGAAATGTTGCATTATGCAACATGAGAATCTTCATAATCATTATGTCAACTTGCATATGAAGTCATAATCCTTATATGATGATATATGCGAGTTTCTAGTCATCATTCCATGTCTTTTGTCACCATGATTTGCTTATGTGCCAAGTTTGGGTTTATGCATGTTTTGAGGCTTAAGAATGTAACATGCAAGTTAATGAACACATTATGTCTCATTTGCCACCATGTTCAACTAGTGGCTTTATACCCCCTTTTGTCATGCCTTTGACAAGTTCCTTCTTTGAATCCATTATGCGAGTTTAAAAGCGTTGGGGTCACATTATGGGAAAACATAATGACATGAACATGATTTGGGTAAATGGGTATAAACAAGACAACATGTAACGTTAAATATGACATGTGTTTATACTTGAAAACATGACTTGAAATATAACATGGAAGTTGACATGTAAGTATGCATAAAAACATAAGCTTGGGAATTTACCTATTAAGTTAGGTCTACCCTTTGGGAATTTACCTATTAAGTTAGGTCTACCCAAATGCTTGAAAACTTGTAACATGTTTTGGAAACATGATGGACATGACACTTAGATAATATAAGTGTGGCCAACTCGAGGTTGGGTTGAGTTTGCAACGTAAAACTACCCGGAACCGACCGGCCTAACTAGTAGTTGCAAACAATAGGACCCAATGTGAGAAGTTGGTCATGTTGTGCTTGAACCTGAGGTTAGACCAAGTTGTGGTGTAAAGCTACCCGGAACCGACCGGCTTAACTAGTAACCACAACAAAGTCTAATGTGAGAGGTAGGGGTGCATTAAGTAATTAATGCCACATGATAGGGTTAAGTTAATTTGATTAATGACTCTTAACCAAATATGACATGGGTAAATGGGTTAAGTAAATTGGTTAGGCTAATGATACTTAACAAAACATGACAAGGTTGGGTAGGTTAAGTGATTTGATTTGCCTAATGACGCTTAACCATTTTTATACGACTAGTGGACGGGGATTAAGTTAACCAACACTTAATCAATCCAACATGATAATTTGGCAAGGTTAAGTAAGTTTTCTTAATGACACTTAACCATACAAGATGATTAGGGGATGGGGTTAAGTAATTTGCACCTAACTAATCCGACACGGTAATTAGATGGGGTTAAGTAATCCACACTTAACTAATCTAAACACGATAATTCGATGGGGTTAAGTTAAACACTTAACCAATTTAAACGCGGTAATTCAATGAGGTTAAGTAACCAATACTTAACCAACTTAACGTGATAATTTAATGGGGTTAAGAAAATTATACTTAACCAATTATACATGATGATTTGATGGGGTTAAGTAACTTACACTTAACCAATCTAATACGCGGACCTGATAAGGTGAAGTCACAAGACCTTTTTAGAATATACTTAACCATTGTAGTACGATTAGAGGAAGGGGTTAAGCCAACCTATACTTAACCAATCCGACTCGATAATTTGATGGGATTAAGATAATCTATGCTTAATCGATCTAGCAAGATAATCCGATAGGATTAAGGTAAGCTAGTACTTGACCAATTTGACTTGATAGGGTTAAGTCATGAGCCTCTGGGTACACTTAACCAACTTGTGGGACTAAGTCTTGAACTTAAATACTTAGCCAATCTTTGACGTGATTCGTGGGCGGGTTAAGTCATGGACTTGAATGATAACAATAAACCCAATAAACAAACCCTAGCTAGAAGAACTAGGTTGAAAACCGTGGTTAATCAAGGATAACGGGAAAGGAAGCTAAGTGGTAAACCTTAGTTAAGGGTAACTAAGTAATAATTCTTAGCTAAGGACATAGGACTAATTCTCAAAACGATGAGTAACCTGATACGGTAGGTCATCGCTTAGTATACGAGGGGGAGCAAGTTATCTGACTTGGATAAAAGCTCCAGCGCACTAGGTGCCGAAGTGGAAGCTTCGGGGGACGTGAGGATATTCTTGGGATCCCTCTGTGGGCTGCTAGGTAATTATACTAGGCCCATGAGAGGTTAAGGTCTGCGTTAGAAGGACCAAGAGTATGCCTTGGTTGCTATGCGAGCAACCTAAAGACTGGGATGGATTAGCGTGGAGTCGACGATTCTTGTTTTTGCCCTGGATAGCGCATCGCCGACTACCTACCATCTTTAGTCAATTGTGTACGTGCGGATAGGCAGGGAACCCCCAACAGACCATGTGCTTGCTATCGAGTCATGGGTGAGGTTGGCCCATAGGAAAGTGGGCTATAGTGGGGCCGTGGAGTGGTTCTTATACATGATTTTTCTTGGATTGCCTTTTAGTAGTTGAGGGAGGGGTCACGTGGGACCATAGCCACGGGTACAAATACAGACCTTGATATCTGCATCGGCAGCCGATTTAAAGCTCCCGACCGAGTTCCGTATTTCTTGATTTGCCCTGGCACGGAACTCGGATGGCACATTGGGGAACATGTGCATCTAGACATGGAAAACGATTCACGATACATACGTGGGATCAAGGGCGCGGTTGACGGGTGGCGTAATCCCTAGTGGTCCTAGGTGGCCAAAACCCAAACCAAGACACGGAAACGTTCATTAGGTAGCATAATCCCTAGCGGTCCTAGGTGGCATAAATCCTAAGTGGACGCACGATAGTTCATGGTAAGGAAACACAACTAGATCAAGGGTTGCAGTCCAAAACAACTTCAAGGATAAACCGTTTACATGGGAAAGCCCGTACAGCCTACGGCAAAGAACTGAACTTATACATGGAAAGAAACATATGAGTTGAGTAACCTATATATGCGGCATATTAGGTTGACATGGACCATTACACGACTTTTGAGTAAGGGTCATTCACGGATAACACGTGATACAATTGGGATACTAGTACGGTAGGTGCAGAGCAGATGTACAGGATAGATACCATGGGACGTTATATGTGATAGATATCTTGGGATATTATACTTGATAGAAACCTGACGATGTGATACCTTGTTTTATCTTGACATCGTAATTTATCATGACACCTTAGTTCACCTGAGTTCAGTAGTTCATCCTGTTATTTTGATTTAGCTTATCTATCTTGTTATCATGCTTATGTTCATCTCAGCTTCTCATGTCAGTTAACTTTACTAGTTTTTATACTAATAGTAGATAGGGCTTACTCAGTCTTTTTGACTGACCCGTTTTGTTTCGCCTCTTTTCTTCCGTTTCCCCCCCAGGTTACAGGGAGGAAATACTGCTGTTTAGTTTGGACTTCTTCTGCTTGAAGGTCATCATGGATGGCTTGGACTTTTCTTGGCTATGGCTACTTTACTGTCTTTATTTGGGGAATAATTTATGAAAAAGTCTTTATGCTTCTTTACTATTGCAAGACAGGTTTTGATGTACTCTGATGTAAAAGGCTTTAGACCTTAATTATAAATGTTTATGAAAGTTCGATTTTACTTCCGCTATTTTATATGTTCTGTCTTGTGATATTTCTGTGCATGTTTACCAATAATGCCCCTCTAAAGCTAGTGCATTCCTTTGTGAGTGACCCTAGTGGAGGCGGGGTGTTACACGTGGTATCAGAGCAGAAGGTTACTAGACTGGGCAAAAGTTTTTAAAGACCTTCTGAAAACTATTTGAAAATCGTTTATAAAGAAGCATTTTTCAAGAAAATTTTCTTTTAAAAGAAAAAGGCTATTCCCCAAAGGCCATTAGCACTATCCTTGTTTCCTTAATTGAATCTCTTTTCCTTTCTTTCCTCCATCTGTAGTCACAGTGGTTTTAACTGCGACTAGTCTTTTCTATCTAAGAAAGTGTTTTCCTTACGATGGAGGTGGTTCTCGAGAGACCAGTGGCCGCGTTATAAGAAAGGATAGTGAGGAAGAGGATAAAGGATACGAGCTTAAGGATGAGCAACTTGTTGGTATGGCTCAGCCCAGGACGAGAGAGAAGGATGAACAATGAAACCCATGACGAGAGAGTACCTTTGGCATGGTAAAACGGGACGGATAGTTAAGTATTATGGGAAAAGGACAAGATCATCGGGAGGGCAGCAGTATGCTCTCATTTCTAGGGTACCTCGGAAGGAGGGTGACGATCTTGTTAAAGGTTTAGCTTTTCTTCTCTATCATCCCATTAGGACTTTTTTTTGATCATCGTATCATTTAAGTCTGCTTCGACAGTTGAGTCTCTGCACCTTAAGTACTAGCGTAATAGAGAATCCCATTTTTGTCTCAAAGTCCTATTGGAGAATCAGTCCATTTATTCATGGCTTGTTTGGATTTGAGAATGTCTATGTCAAGTGTTGAGCTTGGAAATAATGCTTATATTTATAAGCTATGGATGGATTCTAAGGATGAAGTGTTTATCCAGTAAGGGGTGCCACTCTCGGTTTTGATAGGAGGGTAGTTAGATTCTTGACTAGCCTTGGTAATACCCTCGAAGTATCGTGTAACCTTTTTGAGGTTCTGTCATGACTAGTTACTTAGAATCCCTTGATGCCTTTATTGGAAATTTGAAGCCCGATCGAGCGGTGTTCGCCGATAAGACGGATGGTTTACTTCACTTATGCGTGGGTTATAGAAATCACCCTAGTAAGTGCACATGATAACCTGATTGACATCTGTTTACTTTCAAGAGAAAGTTCTTCTACATGGAATGCCTTATAGTATATAAACGAGATCCAAGATTCACTAGTGAATTTTGGAAAGCTTGCATGAGATCATGAGTACGCAGTCATGTTTGCGTCAAGTATTTTAGGAAAAGGATAAGTGCAAGTGGAACGAGAGGCGACGAAGAAATGAGTTTCAGCTCATGTTATGGAAACAGGAAATAAGAAGCTACGAAATCGCGAAGTTAAAGGACTGTCAAGGCACAATGGAATTGAGCTCAAGGAAATATGACTTTGATGGTCAAAGACTAGACACGCGCATGATATCTCTTTTTGGGAGTATATCCTTGATCCCTGTTTTCTTTAGAGCTTACTTGTAGGCTATCTTTTGTGGACATCCTCTTGGTCCTATTTTCTGTTACAAACCCCATAAGGAGTTTGTCTTGTTTATCTTCTCGACCCTATTTCAGGGAATTCTAGGTAGAACCCTATGGATGTAAACATGTATTTGAAACATGTTATGATTGATATGGTTGCAAGTGGTTGCTCGTGGATGCGCGAATACACATTAGATTCTAGCTCGGCTCGGTCACATTTCATATTGCATATGCACGAGTATTTATACTTGTTTATGGATGAAATCGAATGTGTTATCATGCGGTTGTTGCATATGAATGAATGATTGTGCACGCATATAGTATCTATATGGCTAGGACTATTTGCATACATGTTGGATTCATGGCACTATACATATTTTTGCATTAGAAAGATTATTCAGGCCTGATCATTAGCATTAGCTAAGGAACATGTACACACACGTCTTGCATATATTCATACAGCATTAGAAATCATCTAAGGACAATGGTTGCTCGTGGATGATGTTTTGAGTAGATGGATGATGGATGGTAGGATATGTTCTTCCTAACTTGGAGATTTCGGGGACGAAATCCTAAAAGGTGGGGAGAATGTAACAACCCGTATTTCGATAACATGATTAAAGACGAGAATCAAGGCAGAACTTAATTTTAAATTCTGAATCCAGTGAAACGGGCTATGCCATTGCGTTCGTCTCGGAAAAATACGCGAAATAGAGTCCGAGTTTTCGAAAATCGGAGTCCGTATGACCAAGATATGGCCTCGCGAAGTTTCACGAAAAATTCCCAAATTAAAGTATACTTAATTAGGTGAAATGGGTTGCGCAGAGAAATATATATATATATATATATATTGACATATATATATATATATATATAATTGAAAATTAAATAAATAAATATGCAAAAATATTCAAAACAGCGAATTGGGAGAGGGGAATAACCGAACCGGCCGATTTTTGAGGTCGACCCAAGCCCGCTGGGTCGACTAGGGGTTAATCCAGGGTGTTTGGCTGTCAACCCGTGGGCCGATTCGCTCAAATGCAGATTTTGCATTTGGATGGTTCTCATGGTTCATCTTTAATCTAAAGGCCCTAAATGGTTCCTACACTTGACTTCTTCCCCAAGACATGCTTTGATGGCTTGGATTGAATCTAGGTTTAATCCTATGGCCTAAAACACTTGCCTAATATATAAATAAGACCCTAACCTATCCTAAATCCTCATTATCCATTCATGCAACTAAACTATGGCAAAATTTCTACTCTCATGGCCTCCACTCAACTATCCTAGCCTCCACTTCATTTCTATGAAAGGTTTCATGATCATGAGAGTGTTAGAGAGTCCCTATGCTAGTATGAGAGCCTCTCAAGTTGATTTCAAGGCAAAAGCTTTGATCTTTGTTCATAAAGATGGTGTTTTTGTTGATTTGGGGCATCCATCTTTGGGTTTTTGGGTGATGGCATGCATAGGCTTCCTCACAAGCTTTAGTTTAATCGATTTAGGCCTTCAAAGCAATGTAAGCCCTTCCCTACTCTTAGATATTAACTATGAAGTTAAATGTTCATGTTGAAAGTTTGGGTTTGATTAATTAGAATGATGCATGCTATCATGTTATGCGAGTTTATGAAGTCATTATCTTGATCTTATGAGCTAAAAGCCACAACCTTTATGTTGAAATGTTGCATTATGCAACATGAGAATCTTCATAATCATTATGTCAACTTGCATATGAAGTCATAATCCTTATATGATGATATATGCGAGTTTCTAGTCATCATTCCATGTCTTTTGTCACCATGATTTGCTTATGTGCCAAGTTTGGGTTTATGCATGTTTTGAGGCTTAAGAATGTAACATGCAAGTTAATGAACACATTATGTCTCATTTGCCACCATGTTCAACTAGTGGCTTTATACCCCCTTTTGTCATGCCTTTGACAAGTTCCTTCTTTGAATCCATTATGCGAGTTTAAAAGCGTTGGGGTCACATTATGGGAAAACATAATGACATGAACATGATTTGGGTAAATGGGTATAAACAAGACAACATGTAACGTTAAATATGACATGTGTTTATACTTGAAAACATGACTTGAAATATAACATGGAAGTTGACATGTAAGTATGCATAAAAACATAAGCTTGGGAATTTACCTATTAAGTTAGGTCTACCCTTTGGGAATTTACCTATTAAGTTAGGTCTACCCAAATGCTTGAAAACTTGTAACATGTTTTGGAAACATGATGGACATGACACTTAGATAATATAAGTGTGGCCAACTCGAGGTTGGGTTGAGTTTGCAACGTAAAACTACCCGGAACCGACCGGCCTAACTAGTAGTTGCAAACAATAGGACCCAATGTGAGAAGTTGGTCATGTTGTGCTTGAACCCGAGGTTAGACCAAGTTGTGGTGTAAAGCTACCCGGAACCGACCGGCTTAACTAGTAACCACAACAAAGTCTAATGTGAGAGGTTGGGGTGCATTAAGTAATTAATGCCACATGATAGGGTTAAGTTAATTTGATTAATGACTCTTAACCAAATATGACATGGGTAAATGGGTTAAGTAAATTGGTTAGGCTAATGATACTTAACAAAACATGACAAGGTTGGGTAGGTTTAGTGATTTGATTTGCCTAATGACGCTTAACCATTTTTATACGACTAGTGGACGGGGATTAAGTTAACCAACACTTAATCAATCCAACATGATAATTTGGCAAGGTTAAGTAAGTTTTCTTAATGACACTTAACCATACAAGATGATTAGGGGATGGGGTTAAGTAATTTGCACCTAACTAATCCGACACGGTAATTAGATGGGGTTAAGTAATCCACACTTAACTAATCTAAACACGATAATTCGATGGGGTTAAGTTAAACACTTAACCAATTTAAACGCGGTAATTCAATGAGGTTAAGTAACCAATACTTAACCAACTTAACATGATAATTTAATGGGGTTAAGCAACTTATACTTAACCAATTATACATGATGATTTGATGGGGTTAAGTAACTTACACTTAACCAATCTAATACGCGGACCTGATAAGGTGAAGTCACAAGACCTTTTTAGAATATACTTAACCATTGTAGTACGATTAGAGGAAGGGGTTAAGCCAACCTATGCTTAACCAATCCGACTCGATAATTTGATGGGATTAAGATAATCTATGCTTAATCGATCTAGCAAGATAATCCGATAGGATTAAGGTAAGCTAGTACTTGACCAATTTGACTTGATAGGGTTAAGTCATGAGCCTCTGGGTACACTTAACCAACTTGTGGGACTAAGTCTTGAACTTAAATACTTAGCCAATCTTTGACGTGATTCGTGGGCGGGTTAAGTCATGGACTTGAATGATAACACTTAACCCAATAAACAAACCCTAGCTAGAAGAACTAGGTAGAAAACCGTGGTTAATCAAGGATAACGGGAAAGGAAGCTAAGTGGTAAACCTTAGTTAAGGGTAACTAAGTAATAATTCTTAGCTAAGGACATATGACTAATTCTCAAAACGATGAGTAACCTGATACGGTAGGTCATCGCTTAGTATACGAGGGGGAGCAAGTTATCTAACTTGGATAAAAGCTCCAGCGCACTGGGTGCCGAAGTGGAAGCTTCGGGGGACGTGAGGATATTCTTGGGATCCCTCTGTGGGCTGCGAGGTAATTATACTAGGCCCATGAGAGGTTAAGGTCTGCGTTAGAAGGACCAAGAGTATGCCTTGGTTGCTATGCGAGCAACCTAAAGACTGGGATGGATTAGCGTGGAGTCGACGATTCTTGTTTTTGCCCTGGATAGCGCATCGCCGACTACCTACCATCTTTAGTCAATCGTGTACGTGCGGAAAGGCAGGGAACCCCCAACAGACCATGTGCTTGCTATCGAGTCATGGGTGAGGTTGGCCCGTAGGAAAGTGGGCTATAGTGGGGCCGTGGAGTGGTTCTTATACATGATTTTTCTTGGATTGCCTTTCAGTAGTTGAGGGAGGGGTCACGTGGGACCATAGCCACGGGTACAAAAACAGACCTTGATATCTGCATCGGCAGACGATTTAAAGCTCCCGACCGAGTTCCGTATTTCTTGATTTGCCCTGGCACGGAACTCGGATGGCACATTGGGGAACATGTGCATCTAGACATGGAAAACGATTCACGATACATACGTGGGATCAAGGGCGCGGTTGACGGGTGGCGTAATCCCTAGTGGTCCTAGGTGGCCAAAACCCAAACCGAGACACGGAAACGTTCATTAGGTAGCATAATCCCTAGCGGTCCTAGGTGGCATAAATCCTAAGTGGACGCGCGATAGTTCATGGTAAGGAAACACAACTAGATCAAGGGTTGCAGTCCAAAACAACTTCAAGGATAAACCGTTTACATGGGAAAGCCCGTACAGCCTACGGCAAAGAACTGAACTTATACATGGAAAGAAACATATGAGTTGAGTAACCTATATATGCGGCATATTAGGTTGACATGGACCATTACACGACTTTTGAGTAAGGGTCATTCACGGATAACACGTGATACAATTGGGATACTAGTACGGTAGGTGCAGAGCAGATGTACAGGATAGATACCATGGGACGTTATACGTGATAGATATCTTGGGATATTATACTTGATAGAAACCTGACGATGTGATACCTTGTTTTATCTTGACATCGTAATTTATCATGACACCTTAGTTCACCTGAGTTCAGTAGTTCATCCTGTTATTTTGATTTAGCTTATCTATCTTGTTATCATGCTTATGTTCGTCTCAGCTTCTCATGTCATTTAACTTTACTAGTTTTTATACTAATAGTAGATAGGGCTTACTCAGTCTTTTTGACTGACCCGTTTTGTTTCGCCTCTTTTCTTCCGTTTCCCCCCCAGGTTACAGGGAGGAAATACTGCTGTTTAGTTTGGACTTCTTCTGCTTGAAGGTCATCATGGATGGCTTGGACTTTTCTTGGCTATGGCTACTTTACTGTCTTTATTTGGGGAATAATTTATGAAAAAGTCTTTATGCTTCTTTACTATTGCAAGACAGGTTTTGATGTACTCTGATGTAAAAGGCTTTAGACCTTAATTATAAATGTTTATGAAAGTTCGATTTTACTTCCGCTATTTTATATGTTCTGTCTTGTGATATTTCTGTGCATGTTTACCAATAATGCCCCTCTAAAGCTAGTGCATTCCTTTGTGAGTGACCCTAGTGGAGGCGGGGTGTTACACGCACCCGCTTATTTCGTGGACCTAATGAGTAGGGTGTTCAGAGAATTCCTCAACAAGTTCGTAGTGGTCTTCGTAGACGATATCCATATCTTCTCAAAGAGTGAAGAGGAACATGCTCAGCTCTTAAGGGCAATCATGGAAACTCTGCGAGTCCATCAGCTAAAAGCCAAATTCTCCAAATGCCACTTTTGGAGAGAGGAAGTAAGATTTCTTGGGCACATAGTATCCAAAGAAGGGTTAGCTGTAGACCCGGCTAAGGTAGTAGCGGTGCAAGACTGGAAGACACCAAAGAACACAACAGAAGTCCGAAGTTTTCTCGGGCTAGCAGGCTTCTATCGGAAATTCATCAGAGAATTTGCAAAGATATCAGCTCCGCTCACAAAGCTGACCAAGAAGAATCTAGTGTTTAATTGGGACTTGGATTGCGAGTTTGCTTTCCAGCGACTAAAAAGGGCTCTTACAACAGCCCCAGTTTTAACATTGCCAGATGGAAGCAAGATGTTCACAGTTTATACAGATGCATGTGGGACAGGGCTAGGCGTCGTCTTAATGCAAGAAGGAAGGGTAGTAGCTTATGGCGGGAGGCAATTGAAAGTGCATGAAAAGAACTACCCGACCCACGATCTTGAGTTAGCTGCCATCGTCTTTGCACTCAAGTCTTGGCGACACTATCTCCTAGGTGAGAAGTTCGAACTTTACACTGACCATAAATCGTTGAAATATCTTTTCTCACAGAAAGATCTTAACTTGAGACAACAGAGATGGATGGAGTTTCTTGCCTCGTATGATTTCGAGATCTCCTATACTCCGGGCAAAGGCAACGTAGTGGCAGACGCGTTGAGCCGAAAGAAACTAACCCTAAGCCCGCTGTTTGTTGGAAGACAAAGCCTAGAGTTTATAGCCAGTTTTGACTTTAGGCCTTCCTCCGATTTTGTACCGGGCTTGCTAGCATCTCTCGAAGTACGCCCGACTTTAGTGGACTCAATAGGGACAGCACAACGCGAAGACCCTCAGCTTGTGGAGACGATTGATAGGCTAATTAGGGGTGAGACTTCAAGTCACCTCGACAGATACTCCATCGACGATAAGGGTTGGATAAGGCGAGACGGTAGACTATGCGTCCCACAGATAAGGGATTTAGTAAAGAAGGTTCTCGAGGAAGCACATCACTCCAAGATGACGATACATCCGGGCGGAGATAAAATGTACAAGGACATAAAGAGGACTTTCTTTTGGAACGGCATGAAGAAGGACGTGGCAGATTTCGTTTCTAAGTGTATGGTGTGCTAGCAGGTTAAGGCGAAACAGAAAAAGCCTGGCGGTCTGCTCCATCCTCTAGAGGTCCCGCAGTGGAAGTGGGATAGCATCTCAATGGACTTCATTGATGGGCTGCCTAGGTCTAGGAGAGGTAACACTAGCATTTGGGTAATAGTGGATAGGCTTACTAAAAGCGCCCACTTTTTACCTGTCAAAAGTAAAAGAACTGCCTCATCCCTAGCATCTCTTTACCTCAAGGAAATTGTTCGACTCCATGGAATACCATCCAGCATTGTTAGTGACCGAGACCCTATCTTCACAAGTGAGTTTTGGCGGAGTCTGCAAGAAGCGGTAGGCACACAGTTATGCTTGAGCACAGCCTATCATCCCCAAACTGACGACCAGACAAAAAGAGTGAACAGGGTTTTGGAGGACCTTTTAAGATTGTGCGTCCTTGACTTTGGAGGAACGTGGGAAGACCATCTTCCTTTGGTGGAATTTGCCTACAACAACAGCTACCAAGCAACCATCGGAATGGCGCCCTTCGAAGCTTTATATGGAAGACCATGCCAATCACCCACTTTGTTGGTGGGAGTCTACTGATAAGCTCATACTTGGACCAGATATGATCCGAGAGACTTCAGAGAAAGTAGACTTAATACGAAGAAGGATGAAGACGGCCCAAGATAGACAAAAGTTCTACGCCGACGAGAGGAGGACCGACCTTGAATTTGAGGTTGGAGACAGAGTTTTTCTTAAGGTATCTCCGCTAAGGAACGTTGTTTGTTTTGGGACCACAGGGAAGCTAACACCAAGGTTCATAGCGCCATTCCCTATCATCGAGAAAATTGGGAAAATGGCCTATAGATTAGAGTTACCCGAAAAACTGGCTGGAGTTCACAACGTCTTTCACGTTTCACATCTTCGAAAATGTCTACATGATTCTGCTGAAGTGGTAGAGCCAAATATCCTAGAAGAAGCTGAAGTGGAACGCGAAGAAACCGTGAGGAAAGTCCCAACCCGCATATTAGGAACGGAAGTGAAGAAGCTACGCAACCGCGAAGTCAAGCTCTTCAAGGTTCAGTGGAGCGACGCCGAAGGAGACGCAACTTGTTGGGAAACTGAAGCTAGAATACGCGCAGCCTACCCTTTTCTTTTCGAGGGTACATCTTTGATCTTTCTTTTTCCTTAAGTTGCGCTTTTATCTATCTCTTTAGGTATATCTCCTCGACCCTATCTTTTAGGAAGAAACCCTTTGGATGAAAACATGTAATTGAAACATGTTATGGATGATGGTTGCAAGTGGTTGCAAGTGATTGCTGGTGGTTGCTCGTGGTTGCATATACACACACAATCTAGGTTTTAGATTGGCTCGGTCACTTCATATTGCATATGCATAAATGTATTTATATTCGTATATGGTTGAAGTTTAATGTGTTGTCATATGGATATTGCATTTGTATGAATGATTGTGCACTCATGTAGAATCATGAATAGGAGAATTTGCCTACATAATGGATTCATGGCACTTACATAATTCGTATTAAGGAGGTCAACTGAATCAGTAGACCGCCTGATATTGCACTAGATAAGTACATGAACACACACACTTCGCATATGATCATGAAGCATTAGAAGTCTTTTAAGGACAATGGATGCTCGTGTTTGATCGATGAGTAGACGGATGTTTGGATGTTAGGATATACATTCTTCCTGAACTTGAAGATTTCGGGGACGAAATCCTCTTAAGTAGGGGAGAATGTAACACCCCGTGTATTCTATAATAGTGAAATTCACAAATTAAAGTAGAACTAGTTTCAAATCAAAGAATTAAGGGAAATGGGATACGCCATTGCATTCGTCTCGGAATTCTGCTTGAGATAGAGTCCGAGTTTGCGTAAAACGGACTCCGTATGAAGAAGATATGGCCTCCGGAAGTTTCAGAATTTAGTTTAAAATTCAAACAGACCAAAACAGCTCAGGAAAACCAATTCAAAATCGGGCCCAATTGGCCAGGGCGGGAATTTTCCCGCCCAAGGCACCCAGGTCGACTGGGCAGTCGACCTGGGTCACCCGTGTCGATTGCCAAGTCGACATGGTGTCGACTGGCATGTCGACATGGCCCCTGAGCCAGGTTGAACCCAGCCCCCCTGGCTGGCCTGGTCTGTGTTTGGTCGATTTTCTGAACCTTGCCTTGTCACTAGGGCTAGGTGTCAGCTCCTGGTTGGTCTCTCTTTCAAACGAACGACTGTTATTAAACCAATCTCCATCGACGGTCCAAATCAACTCACAAACTCTATAAAAAGGACCTAAGACTCACCCTAATTCACACAAACTAAAATGGAGATGAGACCGTCATGCTGCTGAGGAGAGACTAGGAATAGCCGTCAGAAATTGAGAGACAATTAGGAGATAATTCGAAAGCCTAAAGCAACGTCAATTAAAACAACGCCTACAACAAAGGATAGCATCTCCAAATTCAGAATTCAGATTCCTGAATTGAAGATTCGTCATACGTTGTAAGTAGAGTGCTATTCCGATGTGAATAATTAATTGCGTTTGATTTGTGTAAAATGAGAAATGGAATTGTGGCGATAATAATCTATATTTGTATGTTGTTTAGATTCTAAACGATTTGGAAATGTTATGGTATACGATTGGATATTTGCAAGTATGTGATTTATGTTGGAAGTTAACAACCATGTGTTGTGATATTTTATTTGGGATTCATACAAGTATATGATTCATGTTAACAATCATATGTTGTGGTATTTTATTTGGGATTCATACAAGTATATGATTTATGTTGACAACCATATGTTGTGATATTTTAATTGGGATTCATGCAAGTATATGATTCACTATTATGCCAATATGATGTACATACTTTTATGATCACTTTTAGTGTGTAATTGGACTCGACTAAGTACTATGGTTTATATGAATCTATGTTGGAATTGGCAAATCATACTTTTGTATTAGAAACAAAAGTAAGCATTTTTATGAACATGACTAAACTATGTTTGGTGTTATGCCTAGTTGAAACCATGTTTAGGCCTATGTTGTTATAAAAATCTTATGATGATATATGTAACACATAAATTAAGTTGGATTTACATTCCAATTGCAAGTTTACTAAAAAACATGATTTCATGTTTAAGTATTGTTTATGCCATGATTATATGAATAGAATGACTCATGTTTAAGTATTGCTATGCCATGATTATATGAATAGAATGACTCATGTTTAAGTATTGTTTATGCGATGATTATATGCTATTACAATGCAAGTTCACATGTGCCTAATTCATGTTAATTGAGTCGTTATGTTGCAAGTTCATGCGTTCACACTCCCCTTTTTGTGTTACCTTATAAACACCATGTTATAAGCCTTCCCTTTTCATATGGCTAAGTTGGGTTTAAATGTTAAACCCAACATATCTTATATTGTAGCGAATGTGTAAAACGGGGGTAATGACGTTTGGGTTAAAATATAGAACATATGTGTTGGCATGTTTGACGCATGCCAACAACCTTGAAAAACAATTAAGTGGTATAAATAAATTTTACCCAATAAAGATGAATTTGAATAATGGGCCACAAATATTTACATATAAAAAGAAAAGAGACAAAATATGTAAATGTAGAAAATACGATGTGTTTAACCCGAGGTTGGATTGAGTTGTGATGTAAACCTGCCCGGAACCGCCCGGCTGTCCAGTAGTCACAACAATACCTATCCAATGTGGGTGGTTAAACACAGAGCCCAATAAAGACCCGAGGTTAGACTGAGTTGTGGCGTAAGACTGCCCGGACCCAACCGGCAACAGGCAGCCACAACAATACCTGTCTAATGTGAGAGGTCAAGGCTTTAATAAGACAATTAAGGCTGAGTCAGGATTGATAGGATTAAGTAAATTAAATTAATACTTAATCAAAATGGAACATGCTAAACTATACAGACTGATTGGGGGTTAGGTTTATAAAACACTTAACCAACTTAGCATGTTGGCTAGAAATAGAAAACCTAGTAGCGGGGGACCCTTTTCAGCAGTAACCCTACAAGGTGTATCAGGATACCCTGAACTAGGCAGGGTGGGGCACAATTACTGGGCTGACTGTAAGAGGTCAAATCGACGGCGGTGTTGCAGCAGTGTAGGTTCTAACGGGGTGTGGGCGTGCACACACTCCGGCGCAGAAAAATAAGGCACTGAGCACCAGTAGCATAGCTGTGCATTCTAGAATTGTGTCGGGCCGCCACCATGGGACTTGATACACCCCATGGTGGGACCAACATAGTTAACTACAACAACGGGGGCCGTAAGACACATGTAACTATGCGAGTAGCAGCCGATCATCAGAAATGGATCACTTCACCCTGATTATGGGGTGCCTGTTGGGAACTAGTTTATATGGGTACAGAGATTAATATAGGGTACGATAGTATTCGACCCTACACAACTTAACTTAGTTTATGGTGCTTTCTCATTTCCAGTTTATACTTATCATACCCAGTTCTTTATTCATAGATTGAATAGTCCTAGACTTACTCAAGCTTTATGTCTGACTCTACTTTTCTTTCGCCTTCTTTTCTTTCGTCCCTCCCCCAGGTCCACAGGGAGGGAATACCGCAGCTTGACCAGTTTTCACATCCAGCTTGAAGAGAAAGAATGTATTGCTTGGATCTTTTCCGTTTTGGACTATGGCTTTGGACATCAATTATGGGACTTTTGCAGTTTATTTATGTTTTCTTTATGCTTCTTTAAATAATGTAATCAAGACAGTTATGAAGATGTTATGTTTTTGGAAGTATTGTAAGACAATTATGGCATGGTTTGTGTAACACGTATTTTAATGAGAAAAAAGTTGTTGTTGTTTTCCGCTGTTCAAAAATATGTGTTCTTGTATCTGTCTTGTATATCTGTGACTTATACTTATAAACCTCCACCAAAATTAGGGCATTCCCTTTGAGAGTGACCCTAACGGAGGTGGGGTGTTTCAGCTGTGGGTGTCCGGGGGCTGCATTCAGGAGATCAACATTGGTGATGGGTTTTGGGTGGTGAAGGGAGTTCGATCGTGGCTGGGGAAGTAATGTGGTTTTGATGGGGTATTAGTTTATACTAATGAAGGGATTAGCAAATAATTACGTCATTAGTTAATTTTTAATTCATATAAAATATTGTAACACATGTAAATTTTTTGTACGTAGTTTAATTCGTGCGAAACAAATTCCGTTGGTTTCATATTCACGACTACTACGCATATGAGTTGGTTTAGAGAGATTTGGTGCTATAGGGATTTTATGTAATTTCAAACGCCTGTTTGGAATTACACACACACACACACACACATATATATATATATATATATATATATATATATATATATATTGATGTGAAATTGTCGAATTGGAACGGATGGTGAGTTAATTCTCATAGTTTCTGGATTACTATATTTTCATATCATATAATATAAATATCTATTGTTGAATCGATATTCAACCATGTGATATGTTGAATTTGTTTGTTTGATTGGTTGATTTACTGCGTTGTTGGTGTATATTGATATATATTCTCGTTTATGAATGGAAATGAAAAATTAGTATACCTATTCATCTTTTTACACGAATATGTAAGAAAACCCATTTTAAGTTTAAGAAATTTTATGAATTCTCCCATCCTATTACCTTGGCATTACCATCTTTTAAGCGAAAGATTCATCTTAAATGAATTATATTATATTATCTGTTCTATATGCAAATAAATAACCATTTTCTTGTAGGGGACTGTAAAAGTGAAAGCGAAGTGTACGTAACGAATTAGGTCACAACGGAACACTCCGAAATCTAAACATCTATGTGTGGTTATTACAGGATAAGTAAATTCCCGTGATTGTCTATATTTATTCCCATTCATTTATTTGTCTGTATCTATATTTTCTTCGTTTGTTTGTTATGTTCGTTTCTCGTCCAAATTTACTTATGTATGCTCCCAAGTTGATTATTGTCGATGATTGAAGTAAATTAAACATTTTGTTTTATATAAGCTTGAGTTTTCATGGAATGGATATTTGAATAAAATTGCCATTTTAACTACTGATATTTATAAGTTTATTTATTATTTGAGTTAATAATAAAGTGATTCAATTAACTATTTTATCAAATGAAGATTGTGTTGGATTTTGTGTAAGTAACAAATGATAGATGAATTTAATTCATTATTGTACTTATTGAAACTTGATTTTTATTAATTACTTTAATTAATGATTAAATGAAACTTAATAATCGTTTAAATAAATGATAATTTAGATCCAATAAATTTTTTTACTAATGAGATCTGAATTGATTGGTCAGTTTTTATTTGCTAAATTTGAATTGAAATTGAATTAGTTAAATAAAATGAATAGAACCACTTTAATTAATCGAATATAAATGGTTTAAGAATAATTGACAGATTATTATATGGTTTTGAACTTAACTAATAAATAGTTGAAACAATCAGTTTATTGATTATGAAAGGCCGTAAATGTGATTGATTATTTTATAGAATAATTAATGCTGGTTTAAAGGTTTTCAAAAATTTGTATTCGGTTTATTTCCTTTTGATAATAATAAAGATGTGTTTTTAAAGATAAAAGGAGTTTTATAAAGTAGTTTTCAAGATGATTATTAATTTGTTTTAGGTATAAATAAGTTTCTAAATCTAATTTACCAATCCTTTTGGATAAATAATATCGTTTAGATCTTATAAACGGCAGTTTTAAATAAGAATGTCTTTTCTGAATAGTAATGGTTTGAAATTTAGTCTATGTGTAAAGTATGTTGGGTTTTATCGAAATTGATGTTTTGATTTAACTTTGATTTTGACTTTACTTTTAAAATAAAATTAGAATTATAATACCTTTTAAACTAATATTTTAAAATATATCATTAATAATGTTTATGTTCAAATATTTTAAACGTGAAAACTAAGCATACGTTGGAGTTTTGAAGTTTAAAGGTTTTTCGATATGAAAATTGAAAGAAAAAATATTTAGTTATACTTTTACCACTAGATTTGGAAGTATAAAACCCTATCTCGAAGATTGAAAACGTTGTTCGGATGATGGCTAAGGTAACACTACATCAACTTGTCTAACTTTATTTTTATCTAAGAGATAGTATAAGTTTGAGATCGATAAATAATGATAAGGGAATGCGATTTGGTTTCCATATACAATCATTTTTGGATATTCCTAATAGTTGATTCAACAACTATTGGTTCAACTTTCTTAAGTTGTACCGTCAAATCAAAACGATTTATTTCTCTTTGAGCACTGTTATCCATTGTTTAAATGGAAAAACCAAAAGTGCAAGTGGAAATCAAGCTATGTGGGGTTGCTTCCATTAGGATATTATCACATCTACTCTAGATTAGATCTGGTTATGTTTGCGTGTAGATGTGAAATACTCGTATTCTCGAATTTTCTACGGGATCCGACTTGAATGTTTCTGAGAATCATCGGAGTTCTCAGTATATTCTAGAGGTATACTTTTGGTCAGGTAAGCACGCTCTCCTAGTCAAATTTTGTTTGGAAAATATCTCTTTTGATTCTTAAATTACAAGTTTTACTATTTTTACTCTGCATCAGGAAGATATAAATCCTTTGCGATGTTAAATTAATTTAATACATGGTGAGATTGGATGTTGTTGTGATTGACCTAGTCCGTGGTTGATGGTGCGATCCTATTTATTTTGAAAATTTACATTTTCCTCGTTCGATCCAAATTCTTGGATCAGTTTCTTTGTTTCTAGCGAGAAGTGCTATATGTAATTCTCCATGTGTTGTTGTTTGATTATTTCAATTTTTGTTTATATTCTTATATATTTATAACACCTACTTTTAGTTGTTTAAATGATTTGGTTTTGTGTTGAGGGTTATTCATATATGTTATTCTTGTGAATTAAAAATCCATTTCATGACCAACGATGTGGTCTCATAGAACTATTGTATATTTATTGTTACATGAGCTTTTCTCATGTTATTATTCCAGACCGACCTGTGTATTGTTTTATTATAATGCCCGGGTGAGACCGAGCTTATTTCTAGGTTGTCTACTAGTGGATGTGGAGCTTAATGAAGTAAAGTTGGAAGTTTGCTTGTCGCGGGATTTTATTTCCGTTATATTTTATTTTACCAATCAATATTGTAAGGTCAGAATTTTATAATTATACAGCTGATAGGATTTCTTTTTAGATCTGATGTGTAATGTATCTTGGAGTGACAGTTCATTTGTCATTATTTTTATTTTATGCTGTTGTTTCCGTTGTGAGATTTTGTTCCTTCTTTTCTTTTCTTTTTCTTTTTACCCTGGCAATCTGTGTTTTCGACGATTGGATGTTCATATTCAAAGTACAATGGTCGTATTTTGTGTTGACTTTCGATGGTCGGGAAGGTGGGTCGTTACCTTTGGTATTAGAGCAAAAATTTAGGCGAGAACCTTGGCTCTGGTGAGGTAATTCACCAAGACTAGGTTACGAGACCCTAGGATGAGTTTGAGAGTGTATATTTAAAAATGAGAGCATATTTGTTAGTGTTATAAAAACGTATTGTGTTTGTTTGTTGAGCTGTTTATAAATTCTGGTCGAGACGTAGGATGCAACAGGGTTGATAGGTGTTTCTAAACACATGAACAAGGATGGTTGGCACAATATTGATTTTTAAGAATTTGGTAAATGAAGTATTAAACTAAGATATATTTTGCAAATAAAGAAATATTTTTTTCTAAACTATAGCGAAATATAAATAGTGTTGTTTTTTAATGATAATATTAAATTATTGGCATTATTGTTCATTTCGTCATGCTCAAACAGTTTAGGAGCATTGACCATTGTTTGTTAGTTGTTGATATATGTTCTATTAACTCATGGACATCTATTAACAGTTTTAAGTGTAACGAAAGCGAATACCTTATGAATTAAATTTCACAGTTTAATTATAAGGTGTTCGATATAAGTACTAGTTAATAATCAACATTTAATAAAAGATTAGTTAATATAACCTAAATGGCAAATTGAACATTTAGAAAAGAAATTGAGAAATTTTATTACAATATAAGCTGATTATATGTATATTGGGAAATAAAGTAAGTTAGATAGTGGAATATATTTTGAAAATGGTTTTGATTGAAATAATTCCAAGAATGTTTAAAATGATTCAAAAGTGTTTAATAGATTTGAAATAGTAGTTTACTTAAAAATATTTCGAAGTTTATAAATTCCAAAATTGTCAGTTTCCTTAAAAAGATATTATTTTGAAGTAGAAAACCCATTTTGAATAATAAATTCATAATTGGAAAATTTTAAATTCCTAATTGGTGAAGAAAACATTATTAACTCAAGTTCAAATGAGTTAAGTTGGTAGGAAGGTGTTGGTGAGCTTAGTTTATTAAAACCATAGCTTGATATAAACATTTAAGTTTTGTAAGTCGATTGAAATTGTTTGTGCCAATCGACTAGATATCTTTTCTTGAGATACCCTAAGGAAAATGTGTCAAAGGGTAGGCTCGGTTGGAAAATTCTTATTTGGTTTAGGTGTCGAAGGGTTGAACCGGTTGGAAAATCCTTATTTATTTTAGTATCTACGTAAATTTTGGATTGAAATAAATATATCGATAAGTAAGTTGAATTTGAGTTGTTTGATTTTGCTTTTCACTTAATATGATATTTCATATGTTAATTGCAAATGAAATGAAAAATTCAACGATTTTGGATAGTCGAGATTTTCAAGTTGAACATGGAAACATAGCTCAGTTTATTAGAAAACTAAAAGAATATGATTATAATTTATTAATTTAACGAAGTTTGAACGTATAAATTAAATTAAATTACAATGAGCTTGCCGCAGAGCGATTGTTAGGGACTGCAGAATGGATTGTTCAAGCAAATCAAAAACTAGGGGGTTGAATATTGTTTGTAGGAATTTAAATAAAACTTAAAACTAAAGAGATTATAAAAGGAATCAAACAACACAAGCACAATCACAGACACAAATTCAAACACAAATGCAAAATAAACAGAAATAAAAATGCAGAAAAGGAAAGAAAACACCGGATTTTATACTTGTTTGGATCACTCCTACGTCCAGTCTCGCACAACGCTGGATTGTGCTGAGTTTTATAACTATTTCTAATAGTTAAATACACCCTCCTTGATTTCACGGCTCAAAAAGGAGACATCGACTCCTATTCCTTGATTTTATGGCTCAACAAGAACACACTGACTCATATTCCTTGATTTCATGACTACAAGGATACACCTGTAACACCCCACCTCCGCCAGGGTGACTCTTGCAAGCACTCTGACTTTGGAGGGGCGTTTGAATCAGGTAAACATGCATAATGATATATCAAGGCAGAACAAGAACATATGTATATATGTAAACAGAGTAAATAAGATAAGTAAAACAGCGGAAGATTTCAAACTATTTCAAAACAAGTCCGGTACAACATAATGTCAACTTTCCAAATACACAAGTCTAGATAAAAACAACATCACTGAAAAACTGAAATACATAAGTACTATCCCCAAAATAAGTGATAACCATAGCTAGCTTCATGTCAAGACCGTACATGAGCTAAAATCCCACAAGCAAGCAATCAGAAATCCAAGCTAAGCTCCAATATTCCCACCCTGAGAACCTGGGGGGGGGAAACAGAAGAAAAGAGGCAAAAGGAAAACAGGTCAGTCAAAAAGACTGAGTAAGCCCTACTACAATCAATGTAAACTGATAAAGTTAACTGGCATGAGAAGCAGGGATGAACATAAGGATAACAACATACTAGCATGATGATTAACTAACAAGGTAGATAAAGGTGTCATCACATAATCAGGTTTAAGGTTTTTGCACCACAGGTGTACTAGCAAGCTAACATGACTTGAATAAGCAAGTATTGATCCCTTGGCCCAAGCTTTGGCCCAATAACATGAAGTGACCCAAATACGAGGTCCAATAACATGAAGTGACCCTAATACGAGGTCCAATAACATGAAGTGACCCTAATACGAGGTCCAATAACATGAAGTGACCCTAATACGAGGTCAAATAACATGAAGTGACCCTAATACGAGGTCCAATAACATGAAGTGACCCTAATACGAGGTCCAATAACATGAAGTGACCCTAATACGAGGTCCAACCAAACGGTCTAATCGATCGGCTCCCTAAGCCTAACTCGTCACGTGTTGGTATCAATACAGCCCAAACATAATTGTAGTCAGACTGTGCCGGGTCTCCCGTCGGGTGTATCAAGCCCTAGGGTGTCAACCCCTGGACACCATAAACATAAGTGCACAGTCTCGATCTACTGGTACCCGTGCATGTTTTCCCCGGCTTCGGACTATGTGCACGACCATAGTCCGCCCGGAACTACACCGGCGTACCACTCTGCCGTCGTTTTTGGTCACTTACCTCCAGTCCAGTAATCGTGCCCCCTCCCTAGCCTAGTCCCTAGGGTCTTAATGATACAAACTTGGGATTACTGCTGGAGTGGACCCCATTGCTAGGATTTTCTAGTGGGTTAAGTACGGTTTAACCCTCTTGCTAATTGTAACGGCTGGAAATTTTCGACTCCTCGAGAGTCGAAAATTCCGCGACGTTAGTGAAAGAATTTAGAAGGTGAGAAAGAAAAGATAGAACTAATAGAATAGAAGAAGAAGAAGAACATCAGAATCATCAGAGTAACACGAATCTCACAGCGGAACGAATAACATATAATATATAACATAGCTTTGAAGTAAACAGTTATATATATACAATAGCACTTATCAGAGTACAACACTTACAACACAGTGGAAATAACTATAGCTATAAAATCTTGCAGCCTCCTGCTCCAAGCTCTCCAAGTATATCTGTAAATCCCGACTACTTGACTGCCCGTACAAATTTAGGCACCCAAGAGTTTAGGGAAAACAACAAAGTAAACTCCGGGTCAGTCATGGGACTGGTGTGAGTAAAAAAATTTAAAACAGGTATAGGATATCTCATAAGACCACGCCGTGAATACGGAACGGGTTTTTCCCTTATGAGTATCTGAACAACTTTGACAAGCAATATCATTTTGATATTATAATAATGTCTAAGTACAAATAGGTATCAATCTAGCAGAAACACTTGCATCTCACGTTCTACATACATAGTATAAAATCATAAACCGCAGGGCGCTTATCGGAGAATGGATTCCAACAGACAAGGTATGGGAGCACCTTCTGAATAGTGTACTCTAGAGGTGATACACTCAGGGTTCAACAAGAACGTCTTGCAACCCGGCCACACATGACCGCTCACTCATTTAGCTTGAGTGTCGCGAATATATTTCCACCACGGTTGTAGGCCATCAAACCGTCATCCGAAGATACAGAATCAAAAAGAAGTATAAATATGAATATTCTCTAGATCGGTGACAATACACCCTGCTTGGGGATGACCCAACTAGCCATGCTGCCTAGCCCAACTTTTGTTACTTCCCGGTGTGAGGCTAGAAGCTACGTCTATCTTCAGAACATCTGATCACCATTCACTTTGAATGCCACATCGTCATACCCGCCAAATCACAAATTGACTTATCCAAAAATAACACGGGTATATAGCTAAGAGAAACGAATTCCTCCGCCACCAAACGTGAATACGTTTGAACAGATCAACTTACGCGATCCATTGGATATACTCTGTCAGACCTTCTTCCATATACGTTGTCCTGGGACTGGACAAACCGAAGGCACTATTCAGTATATCCATCTTAGTCACTGTTATCTAAGACTTATACAACAGCCCTTGCACTTTACTCCGTCTTCAATTTATCTTTGGCATATATTGCTCGCAACGCTTATGCCGATACAGAGTGGTTCTTTGGATAATAATCCAACCGGTCTCTCCATATTAACAACGTTAAAATGGTAAAAACTTTGATAGTCTGTGATTCAACTATCAAATGAAAACATGTCGGTGTACAAACAACGATCTTATTTCCAAATGGAAATTCGATCGATCAATCATCATATGTTCATATTTCCTTATTTCATATATTTAGAAAATATATGTTATTAATCATTGGAAAACATTTCCATAGCTTATTTTCACATCACTATTATTTCGCAACTATCAGTCCCTAACTGTAACTAGTATGAGAACAATTCTCTAAGTATCAATCCGGAAGGTCGAAACCAACATCAGATCGTCACTTAGAAAACCGTTCAACTTACCCTCTCCAGTTAGTTTCTGAATTTGCTTAACTCTATTTCTTAAATTCTTATCATGAGAACATCTCATTTTCTATGTTTAGAAAACATATCTGACTATATTTGGAAAACGTTTCCAAAACTCATTTACGGATTTCCAATGAACGTTGTATAAAACATCGTTACGCTTAATCCATTAATCGCTTATTACTTAACTATATTTCAAATCAACCTTTTCTATCGAACCACAACTATTCCTTTGTCAATTCTGAAGTCAATCAAGTTGGGGTATAATTATCTCTCAGACCTTAATTTAACAACGTCCTTTACTGTGAAATAGATGAAGCTCGTCACTCACTTTGTCCAATCATCTGTTTACGCAAATACTCGGATTCAGGTTACGAATCCACTTTTCATATGAAAACGTTTGATTATAACTATACCTTGATTTAAAACCCGGAAGGTAAATAGTACTTTCCCGAATTTGATATAATCGAATTCGACGTATAACTCTCTTTCGAGTAATCTCTATTCGATTAACTCTCCCTTTTTAATAACTTATATTCGATAAACTCTATTTCGATTAACTCCTATCGAATAACTAATATTCGAATAACTCTTCTTGGTTGGCTCTATTTCATTAACTCTTATCGAATAACAAATATTCGATTTTCTTAAATGTGTCAATTCTTATCGAATAACTAACATCCGATTTAACTTAAATGGATTTACTCTTATTGAATAACTTATTCGATTAACTCAACTTGATTTTCTTAACTCGATTATCTCAACTCGATTTCTTAACTCAGTTACTTAACTCGATAACTTAACTTAACTCAAATCGATTAACTCAACTCTAATCGATTAACTTAATTTGATTTACTCCTTCGAATAACTCATTCGAATAACTTAATTGATTAACTCCTTCGAATAACTAATTCGAATAACTTACCTTCGAATAACTAATATTCGATTTACTCTAACTCGATTAACTTAATTCTAATCGATTAACTTAACTCAAATTGATTAACTCCTTTCGAATAACTAAATTCGATTTAACTCTTCTCGAATAACTAAATTCGATTAACTCAAATTGAATGACTAATATTCAATTAACTCTTACGTGTTTAACTCTATTCGAATAAGTAATTCGAATCACTCTAATGTGTTTAACTCTATTCAAATATCTAATTCGAATAACTCATTTCAAATAACTAAATTCCGAATAACTCCTTTGGATTAACTAACTTCGAATAACTCCTTTGGATTAACTCTTCGACTAACTCCTTCGGATTAACTCTTCGATTTACTCCTTTGGATTAACTAACTCCGAATAACTCTTTAGGATTAACTCTTCGACTAACTCCTTCGGATTAACTAACTTCGAATAACTCCTTTGGATTAACTAACTCCGAATAACTCTTTAGGATTAACTCTTCGACTAACTCCTTCGGATTAACTAACTTCGAATAACTCCTTTGGATTAACTAACTCCGAATAACCAATATTCGATAACTCCTCTTCGTATAAATAATATTCGATAACTCTTCTCAAATGAATAACATTTGATTTCTCCACTCAAATAAACTATATTCGATTACTCTTCTCTCGAATACACTATATTCGATACTCTACTTTGAATAAGTGATATTCGACAACTCTACTCGATTAACTCCACTTGGATAACTCTAACTGGTCAACTTTAACTGGTCAACTCTAACTGGTCAACTCTAACTGGTTAACTCTAACTGGTCACCTCTAACTGATCAACCCTAACTGGTTAACTCTAACTGGTCACCTCTAACTGATCAACCCTAACTGGTTAACTTGTCTCGATTAACTGAACTAATCCACTTAGTTTAACTTAGCTAATTCACGTTGATTAACTCTAGCCGATTCACTTAGTTTAACTCAACTAATTTACTTCGATTAACCACTTAGTTAACTTAACTAATTCACTTCGATTAACCGCTTAGTTTAACTTAACTAATTCACATCGATTAATCCTTTAGTTTAACTTAACTAATTCACATCGATTAATCATTTAGTTTAACTTAACAAATTCACTTTGATTCACCGCTTAGTTTAACTTAACTAATTTACTTTGGTTAACTTAACCAATTACTTTGATTAACTCGACTAACTCGCTTTGGTTAACCTAACCAATTACTTTGTTTAACTCGACTAAGTTGCTTTGGTCAACCTAACCAATTACTTTGTTTAATCCTTTATACTCGATTAACAAATATTTCTCCTTTATACTTGATTAACCAATATTTCCCTTTATACTCAAAATCCCCTTTTCTTTATAATATAAAATCCATCGATTTTACATAAATAAATTATTTTCAAATTATAGTTTGAAAATCTCTTTTCTATATCCTGGTATTTCTTATGGTTTTTAACACATCATCTAACAACGATGAATATCGTCCAACCACACATAATCACAATAGATTATATATATCACATTTATATATCACAATACATAAATTACAGTAAAAATAACTGTTGAGGAATCTAGTTGGATTCCTCCAACCTGTTTCCCTGCACCACAGATGTTAGACAACACTAATATAATATTCTGATAAACAGAATCAACACATAACTCTTTGACGGTTTATATATATATACATATATATAAAATCTCTACTAACTGACTAGCAGTTCAATCAAACAGTCAACACATAGTCAAACAACAGATACTTAGCAGTTCTAAGAACACGATGTAAAAATAGAACTATTTAGAGTTGGTGAGTTTTACTCACATTTGCGCGTTAGCCGTAAATAACGGTTTGTGTTATTTGATTTCGATGGACCATTTATTTCGCCATAAATTGTAACTAGCTCCAATTGACTTGCGGCCAGTTCCACTGTGGAGCTCTCGTCCATACGGTCCCAACGCAACTTACGGCTCGTCGATCTGACTTCGTATGACCAAGATATTTACGTTACAAGTTGATATGATATTTAAATTTAAAGTTAACTTAATTATAAAACTAAATGGGCCTCACCACAACAAAACCGGCCCACTTCAAATCTCCCAAGCCCATCTGCTTTAAAACCCGTCCGCTCCCTTTACTCCTCTTCTCCTCCAAACCACGATTTCTCCAGTAAACCTAAAAACAACGAAAATGGCCACCGTTGACCGCCACTACATCGTCCACCTCTCCACCGACCTCAATGAGAATACCACCACAAATCTTCTCTTCTTCTCCTCTTTCTCTCCATGTACTTTTCTCTCAGCTCGATGGCCATCTGAGTGTCGTGAATCTGCCGTTCCCAGCAATGGCATCGACGGAAAAGGTCACGGTTTCCCCTCAAAAGCTTTGACTAGGTGCTAGTTGATCTCCTGAACACAATTATCACCTCCAACTCGCGATTTTCAGCTCGAAGTGTTCGGAACCGTGAACCCTAGGTTCACTGTGTCGAATTCAAACTCGAGAAATCCCCGTCGCACCTAACATGGATAGCATCCGTGCGAAGCTCTTCGGACGCTGGATTCAACGAGTTTAGTTTCAGGATTTATGGAGATTTGTGGATTTTGTTTTGGATTTTTCTTTGTGGAAAAATGTTTGTTGTGTTGTTCATAACGTGTGTATATATATTGTATAAGGGTAGGTAGAAATTATGGTTGAGAAGAGGTGCTGCGTGGCCCTCCAATTACCCAAGAAAATATTGGGATATTTTATTTTGGTTTTATTTACTTTATTTTCTAGATTAAATACTTGTTTGCGGTCCTTAAAAATCTCTACTACTACGTACGATACCCAAAAATCACCAAACTGGACATGTAGCTAGAGTTCGACATTACTGTCCCAACGAAACTGGTTTCGTCGAATTCCGACTCCGTATGCTCACGCAGCATATTTTTAACTGTCAAAATACTGACTGTTTTACACTCTAAAAATCCGTACGGTCACACAGTGACTCTAAAAATCACGAAACTTGGAATCTAACAACTATTTGACATTGCGGATCCAACAAACTGGTTTCGTCGAATTCCGACTTCGTATGCAAAAGTGACTATTTTTAACGCTCTAAATAGCCTATTTAAATATATAAATATATTTAAATATAATTAAATAAATTATATAAAATTAATTATTATCGTCTATACTCACAGTGGCATACCATACAGCTCCAGAATATCCCTGTATGTATTTACAGCTCGATATTATCTCGTTAGAGTTATATCGACGCTCGATTTCTATTTAAATCCTTATAATTAAATATATTTAAATTGTTATGGTCAGGGCGCTGCATTTCTGATATTTTGATTTGGACGTAACTCAAAATCTACACGATGAAATCCTGATCTCTCTCTTCCACTAGAAAGATATACTCCACCAGCTCCACACGTTTCTTGTTTCACAGAAATCCGATTAAAAACGGACCCTGTATATTCAGTTGAAGTTCGAATCGCCAAATAGTGAACTGCCGCGACGTTTCAGGCTCGTTTTAATTATAATTATAAATTATAAGTTCGAACGTTGTACTTTAAGTTATCGATATCGCCAAATCGATATATAAATCATTAAATAAATTAATTATTCAACAGCTAACAAAACGCGCCATTACAGACTTCCCCCCTTAAAATAATTTCGTCCTCGAAATTGCTAAGTTAGAAAAATGCTACTAACTCTACTAACTAGATTTAAAAATCTTTTTTGTTTACCTCTAAATTTCAGTTTCGATTGGACCCATTTAATTTTAATTAGTTTATTAATTCATTTCCTACCAACTAAAATTTTCAAAAATTCTAAAAAATTTCTAAAACCTTAAATTTTCGAAAAATTTCGCCATAATCTCCTTTGTACGGCTCAATACGTCAAACCACAACTCCCCTCTCTAAGCCTCCTCCCATCCAAAAGGAAATCAAAATAGCCAAGCGGCTTGCCAATTCGGCTCATACAATCCAAACTCATATATGATATAAACTTGTACCTTTTTGTCGGGCATATCGACTTTATCACTTTCACCTGTATCAACCCAACATATACCAATGTCATCTCAATCCAACCTTCAACTCAAACACTTGGTTTTGTCCAAGTCAAATTCTATTCAAACTCCAATATCAGATTTCACACTCTTAACCCATCAACTTAATTCCAATCCAGATTATTCTCTAACCAAATCCCGATTTATTTAACTTGGTTCAAGTTAAATTTTAATTTACTTATTTGTTTTTACCATCTTGATTCATTTAACTTAACAAGTTAAATTTTAAATTTCAAGATTTAAATTCCTGGGTTTTATTTCAAGTCAATTTCAAATCCTAACACCAATTCAAAACCTTTGAATTTTTAAACACTTGTTTTCCCAACATAATTTGAAAACAAAACCCTTGGTAGTAATCCACCACTTAGAAACTCGAAAATCGCACCGACGATGTATCGATCCATCCTCAGAATTATTTTCCAGTCATCCAGGTGAGTTCAATACTATATTTATTTCAAATTTGAAAAACATTTTCAAAATCTCCCAGGAACTTAAAATTTCCTTATTTTAATCCCAAATTCTGATTTAAATTTCAGATTTTAATTCAACTGATTCCACGTATTTTACTTATAGGAATTCTGATTGGTTATATATATATATAACCATTTAATTTGTAATCTTACTCGATTATAATAACAACCAATATATCTAATATATTAAAATTTTTATACATATATATATTTCTATATCAAAATATACTTTGGGTAATGTTAAATTCACTTACCCTTTTTTCAAAACATATCGTGACGACCCATCGTATTCGAGTGTTTATTAACTCCTACCGATACAGTGGATCAAACTGATCGACCAGAACTCATAAACAACTCAACCAATGAATATCCACAATATAAAACCATTTTTATATCAAATACAAATACGCACTCGTATATATACACTCAAACTCAATCTAGGGTATTACTAACCCTATCTCTACCGAGTCATGCCACAGAGCCAAGTAATTCTTAACTTAAGCTCTGATACCAACTGTAACGGCTGGAAATTTTCGACTCCTCGAGAGTCGAAAATTCCGCGACGTTAGTGAAAGAATTTAGAAGGTGAGAAAGAAAAGATAGAACTAATAGAATAGAAGAAGAAGAAGAACATCAGAATCATCAGAGTAACACGAATCTCACAGCAGAACGAATAACATATAATATATAACATAGCTTTGAAGTAAACAGTTATATATATACAATAGCACTTATCAGAGTACAACACTTACAAC
Source organism: Allium sativum (assembly GCA_030737875.1). Lineage (NCBI taxonomy): Eukaryota > Viridiplantae > Streptophyta > Magnoliopsida > Asparagales > Amaryllidaceae > Allium > Allium sativum. The sequence continues at coordinate 92,611,493 of CM060914.1, read as the reverse complement.
ACAGTGGAAATAACTATAGCTATAAAATCTTGCAGCCTCCTGCTCCAAGCTCTCCAAGTATATCTGTAAATCCCGACTACTTGACTGCCCTACAAATTTAGGCACCCAAGAGTTTAGGGGAAACAACAAAGTAAACTCCGGGTCAGTCATGGGACTGGTGTGAGTAAAATAATTTAAAACAGGTATAGGATATCTCATAAGACCATGCCATGAATACGGAACGGGTTTTTCCCTTATGAGTATCTGAACAACTTTGACAAGCAATATCATTTTGATATTATAATAATGACTAAGTACAAATAGGTATCAATCTAGCAGAAACGCTTGCATCTCACGTTCTACATACATAGTATAAAATCATAAACCGCAGGGCGCTTATCGGAGAATGGATTCCAATAGACAAGGTATGGGAGCACCTTCTGAATAGTGTACTCTAGAGGTGATACACTCAGGGTTCAACAAGAACGTCTTGCAACCCGGCCACACATGACCGCTCACTCATTTAGCTTGAGTGTCGCGAATATATTGCCACCATGGTTGTAGGCCATCAAACCGTCATCCGAAGATACAGAATCAAAAAGAAGTATAAATATGAATATTCTCTACATCGGTGACAATACACCCTGCTTGGGGATGACCCAACTAGCCATGCTGCCTAGCCCAACTTTTGTTACTTCCCGGTGTGAGGCTAGAAGCTACGTCTATCTTCAGAACATCTGATCACCATTCACTTTGAATGCCACATCGTCATACCCGCCAAATCACAAATTGACTTATCCAAAAATAACACGGTTATATAGCTAAGAGAAACGAATTCCTCCGCCACCAAACGTGAATACGTTTGAACAGATCAACTTACGCGATCCATTGGATATACTCTGTCAGACCTTCTTCCATATACGTTGTCCTGGGACTAGACAAACCGAAGGCACTATTCAGTATATCCATCTTAGTCACTGTTATCTAAGACTTATACAACAGCCCTTGCACTTTACTCCATCTTCAATTTATCTTTGGCATATATTGCTCGCAACGCTTATGCCGATACAGAGTGGTTCTTTGGATAATAATCCAACTGGTCTCTCCATATTAACAACGTTAAAATGGTAAAAACTTTGATAGTCTGTGATTCAACTATCAAATGAAAACATGTCGGTGTACAAACAACGATCTTATTTCCAAATGGAAATTCGATCGATCAATCATCATATGTTCATATTTCCTTATTTCATATATTTAGAAAATATATGTTATTAATCATTGGAAAACATTTCCATAGCTTATTTTCACATCACTATTATTTCGCAACTATCAGTCCCTAACTTTAACTAGTATGAGAACAGTTCTCTAAGTATCAATCCAGAAGGTCGAAACCAACATCAGATCGTCACTTAGAAAACCGTTCAACTTACCCTCTCCAGTTAGTTTCTGAATTTGCTTAACTCTATTTCTTAAATTCTTATCATGAGAACATCTCATTTTCTATGTTTAGAAAACATATCTGACTATATTTGGAAAACGTTTCCAAAACTCATTTACGGATTTCCAATTAACGTTGTATAAAACATCGTTACGCTTAATCCATTAATCGCTTATTACTTAACTATATTTCAAATCAACCTTTTCTATCGAACCACAACTATTCCTTTGTCAATTCTGAAGTCAATCAAGTTGGGGTATAATTACCTCTCAGACCTTAATTTAACAACGTCCTTTACTGTGAAATAGATGAAGCTCGTCACTCACTTTGTCCAATCATCTGTTTACGCAAATACTCGGATTCAGGTTACGAATCCACTTCTCATATGAAAACGTTTGATTATAACTATACCTTGATTTAAAACCCGGAAGGTAAATAGTACTTTCCCGAATTTGATATAATCGAATTCGACGTATAACTCTCTTTCGAGTAATCTCTATTCGATTAACTCTCCCTTTTTAATAACTTATATTCGATAAACTCTATTTCGATTAACTCCTATCGAATAACTAATATTCGAATAACTCTTCTTGGTTGGCTCTATTTCATTAACTCTTATCGAATAACAAATATTCGATTTTCTTAAATGTGTCAATTCTTATCGAATAACTAACATCCGATTTAACTTAAATGGATTTACTCTTATTGAATAACTTATTCGATTAACTCAACTTGATTTTCTTAACTCGATTATCTCAACTCGATTTCTTAAATCAGTTACTTAACTCGATAACTTAACTTAACTCAAATCGATTAACTCAACTCTAATCGATTAACTTAATTTGATTTACTCCTTCGAATAACTCATTCGAATAACTTAATTGATTAACTCCTTCGAATAACTAATTCGAATAACTTACCTTCGAATAACTAATATTCGATTTACTCTAACTCGATTAACTTAATTCTAATCGATTAACTTAACTCAAATTGATTAACTCCTTTCGAATAACTAAATTCGATTTAACTCTTCTCGAATAACTAAATTCGATTAACTCAAATTGAATGACTAATATTCAATTAACTCTTACGTGTTTAACTCTATTCGAATAAGTAATTCGAATCACTCTAATGTGTTTAACTCTATTCAAATATCTAATTCGAATAACTCATTTCAAATAACTAAATTCTGAATAACTCCTTTGGATTAACTAACTTCGAATAACTCCTTTGGATTAACTCTTCGACTAACTCCTTCGGATTAACTCTTCGATTTACTCCTTTGGATTAACTAACTCCGAATAACTCTTTAGGATTAACTCTTCGACTAACTCCTTCGGATTAACTAACTTCGAATAACTCCTTTGGATTAACTAACTCCGAATAACTCTTTAGGATTAACTCTTCGACTAACTCCTTCGGATTAACTAACTTCGAATAACTCCTTTGGATTAACTAACTCCGAATAACCAATATTCGATAACTCCTCTTCGTATAAATAATATTCGATAACTCTTCTCAAATGAATAACATTTGATTTCTCCACTCGAATAAACTATATTCGATTACTCTTCTCTCGAATACACTATATTCGATACTCTACTTTGAATAAGTGATATTCGACAACTCTACTCGATTAACTCCACTTGGATAACTCTAACTGGTCAACTTTAACTGGTCAACTCTAATTGGTCAACTCTAACTGGTTAACTCTAACTGGTCACCTCTAACTGATCAACCCTAACTGGTTAACTCTAACTGGTCACCTCTAACTGATCAACCCTAACTGGTTAACTCGTCTCGATTAACTGAACTAATCCACTTAGTTTAACTTAGCTAATTCACGTTGATTAACTCTAGTCGATTCACTTAGTTTAACTCAACTAATTTACTTCGATTAACCACTTAGTTAACTTAACTAATTCACTTCGATTAACCACTTAGTTTAACTTAACTAATTCACATCGATTAATCCTTTAGTTTAACTTAACTAATTCACATCGATTAATCATTTAGTTTAACTTAACAAATTCACTTTGATTCACCGCTTAGTTTAACTTAACTAATTTACTTTGGTTAACTGAACCAATTACTTTGATTAACTCGACTAACTCGCTTTGGTTAACCTAACCAATTACTTTGTTTAACTCGACTAACTTGCTTTGGTCAACCTAACCAATTACTTTGTTTAATCCTTTATACTCGATTAACAAATATTTCTCCTTTATACTTGATTAACCAATATTTCCCTTTATACTCAAAATCCCCTTTTCTTTATAATATAAAATCCATCGATTTTATATAAATAAATTATTTTCAAATTATAGTTTGAAAATCTCTTTTCTATATCCTGGTATTTCTTATGGTTTTTAACACATCATCTAACAACGATGAATATCGTCCAACCACACATAATCACATTAGATTATATATATCACATTTATATATCACAATACATAAATTACAGTAAAAATAACTGTTGAGGAATCCAGTTGGATTCCTCCAACCTGTTTCCCTGCACCACAGATGTTAGACAACACTAATATAATATTCTGATAAACAGAATCAACACATAACTATTTGACGGTTTTTATATATATATACATTTATATAAAATCTCTACTAACTGACTAGCAGTTCAATCAAACAGTCAACACACAGTCAAACAACAGATACTTAGCAGTTCTAAGAACACGATGTAAAAATAGAACTATTTAGAGTTGGTGAGTTTTACTCACATTTGCGCGTTAGCCGTAAATAACGGTTTGCGTTATTTGATTTCGATGGACCATTTATTTCGCCATAAATTGTAACTAGCTCCAATTGACTTGCGGCCAGTTCCATTGTGGAGCTCTCGTCCATACGGTCCCAACGCAACTTACGGCTCGTCGATCTGACTTCGTATGACCAAGATATTTACGTTACAAGTTGATATGATATTTAAATTTAAAGTTAACTTAATTATAAAACTAAATGGGCCTCACCACAACAAAACCGACCCACTTCAAATCTCCCAAGCCCATCTGCTTTAAAACCCGTCCGCTCCCTTTACTCCTCTTCTCCTCCAAACCACGATTTCTCCAGTAAACCTAAAAACAACGAAAATGGCCACCGTTGACCGCCACTACATCGTCCACCTCTCCACCGACCTCAACGAGAATACCACCACAAATCTTCTCTTCTTCTCCTCTTTCTCTCCATGTACTTTTCTCTCAGCTCGATGGCCATCTGAGTGTCGCGAATCCGCCGTTCCCAGCGATGGCATCGACGGAAAAGGTCACGGTTTCCCCTCAAAAGCTTTGACTAGGTGCTAGTTGATCTCCTGAACACAATTATCACCTCCAACTCGCGATTTTCAGCTCGAAGTGTTCGGAACCGTGAACCTTAGGTTCACTGTGTCGAATTCAAACTCGAGAAATCCCCGTCGCACCTAACATGGATAGCATCCGTGCGAAGCTCTTCGGACGCTGGATTCAACGAGTTTAGTTTCAGGATTTATGGAGATTTGTGGATTTTGTTTTGGATTTTTCTTTATGGAAAAATGTTTGTTGTGTTGTTCATAACGTGTGTATATATATTGTATAAGGGTAGGTAGAAATTATGGTTGAGAAGAGGTGCTGCGTGGCCCTCCAATTACCCAAGAAAATATTGGGATATTTTATTTTGGTTTTATTTACTTTATTTTCTAGATTAAATACTTGTTTGCGGTCCTTAAAAATCTCTACGACTACGTACGATACCCAAAAATCACCAAACTGGACATGTAACTAGAGTTCGACATTACTGTCCCAACGAAATTGGTTTCGTCGAATTCCGACTCCGTATGCTCACGCAGCATATTTTTAACTGTCAAAATACTGACTGTTTTACACTCTAAAAATCCGTACGGTCACACAGTGACTCTAAAAATCACGAAACTTGGAATCTAACAACTATTTGACATTGCGGATCCAACAAAACTGGTTTCGTCGAATTCCGACTTCGTATGCAAAAGTGGCTATTTTTAACGCTTTAAATAGCCTATTTAAATATATAAATATATTTAAATATAATTAAATAAATTATATAAAATTAATTATTATCGTCTATACTCACAGTGGCATACCATACAGCTCCAGAATATCCCTGTATGTATTTACAGCTCGATATTATCTCGTTAGAGTTATATCGACGCTCGATTTCTATTTAAATCCTTATAATTAAATATATTTAAATTGTTATGGTCAGGGCGTTGCATTTCTGATATTTTGATTTGGACGTAACTCAAAATCTACACGATGAAATCCTGATCTCTCTCTTCCACTAGAAAGATATACTCCACCAGCTCCACACGTTTCTTGTTTCACAGAAATCCGATTAAAAACGGACCCTGTATATTCAGTTGAAGTTCGAATCGCCAAATAGCGAACTGCCACGACGTTTCAGGTTCGTTTTAATTATAATTATAAATTATAAGTTCGAACGTTGTACTTTAAGTTATCGATATCGCCAAATCGATATATAAATCATTAAATAAATTAATTATTCAACAGCTAACAAAACGCGCCATTACACTAATCATGGATTAACTTGGTTAAGTGTAACGATGAGTTCACGACTTAACCCTGATTAATCTACCAAGCCCAAATTGGTTAAGTATTAAGTGGACCATGACTTAACCCTAATCATGAGGCATTAATTAATTAATGTGCCTTAACCTCTCACATTAGACTTCGTTGCGGTTACTAGTTAAGCCGGTCGGTTCCGGGTAGCTTTATACCGCAACTTGGTCTAACCTCGGGTTCCAGGTACAACATGACCAACTTCTCACATTGGGTCCTATTGTTTGTAGCAACTAGTTAAGCCGGTCGGTTCCGGGTAGTTTTACGCCACAAACTCAACCCAACCTCGAGTTGGTCACACTTATATTTTCTAAGTGTCATGTCCATCATGTTTCCAAAACACATTACAAGTTTTCAAGCATTTGGGTAGACCTAACTTAATCGGTAAATTCCCAATGGGTAGACCTAACTTAATAGGTAAATTCCCAATCTTATGTTTTTATGTCTTTTAAGTTTACCCAACCCCAAACACAATCCCATCGCTTACATATCGCAATAGCGCATAAAGGATAGAAAGAGGGAACTTGGCATAATCATGACATAAAGGTGTTGAAGCCACAAGTTTAACATAGTGGCATATGAAATGTACATATGTTCATATACTTGCATATTACATTTTTAGGCCTCAAAAGCATGCATAAAACTAAACTTAGCATATTGGTGATACATGGTGATAAATGACATGTAGAAATGGCCATAAGTTCGCATTTAGCCTCACATGCAAGTTATCATAAGAGATATGATAACTTACATGTTGCCAAAATGCAACCTTTAGCATAAAGCTTGAAGCTTTATGTCCATATACTCAAGATAAGCTTGCATAACATGAACAAAATGATCATCCCAAACTTGCATAACATACTTGCATATCATATGACGAACTTGCATATCAAACTTGCATAACATAACATGATAAACTTGCATATCATAACATGGCAAACTTGCATAGCATAACATGGTAAACTTGCATATCATAACATGGCATACTTGCATAACATAACATGATAAACTTGCATATCATAACATGGCATACTTGCATAACATAATATGATAAACTTGCATATCATAATGGCCAACCAAACTTGCATCATTCATTTAACTTTAGAGTTTAAATATGAAAGTAGAATAGGGCTTACAATGCTTATGAAGACACAAAAATATGACAAAGCCCTTATGCAATCAAATAGACCCAAAATGCAAGCTCTAATAGAAAAACCCTTGAGCCAAAATGATCAAAACCCTTGCTTTATGATGTAAATATGGAAACTTCACTTGAATGCAAGCTAATGATGCTCATACAAGCTTGAAAACACTTGTATGCATTGAAAATCTCTCATAGAAATGACTTAGAATTTTATGAAGAGAGTGGAGGCCATGAGAGGAATGATTTTGCCATAGTTTAGTTGTAGGGTTGAATAATAATGATTTAGGGTTAGGTTAGGGGCTTATTTATAGAGATTAGGATTAGTTCTAGCCTTAGGATTAAACCCTAATTCCAATCTCAGCCCTTAAAACTGAATCTGGCCCCCAAACTCAACACAACTCCAAAATGGTGCACCAGGCAAAACTGCCCGGCTGAGCCAAGTCGACAGGGCTGTCGACTTGGGTCAACCAAGTCGACTCCCAAGTCGACAGGGCTGTCGACTTGGGTGCTCTAGCGGGAATTTTCCCGTCTGGCCCAATCTGACCTAATTTTCCAAATTCAAACTTGAATTTGAAATCTGTTTTTACTTTGAAATTTTCTGAAAACTTCGTTGGGCCTTAATCGGGTCATACGTACTCCGATTTTTGAAAACTCAGACTCTATTTCACGTATTTTTCCGAGATGAACGCAATGGCATAGCCCGTTTCCCTTGATTCAGATTTTAGAATTAAATTCTGCCTCGATTTATGTTATAACAGGTTATTGAAAATACGGGTTGTTACAACACCGATTCCTCTTTGACTCACAAACAAGGTTTATTGAACCCAAACAATTACAAAACAGCCTTTTAACTCTTCAGTAGCACTTAATTCAAAGAGTAGAGAGTAGAGAGTGTAGAGAGAAGAAGTTTGATATAAATAAAATTGAATTTGGTAGAGTACAAGTGTAAGAATCATAAAAATGAATAAGAATAATGGTGGAGTGAAAAAGGATGAAGTTAGAGAAGAAGATGTGTTAAAAAAATTGGTTTCAGCCACTTTTTATAGAGTATGAAGGGTTGCAATGGTTCTAAAGTGTTTCAAATAGTGAAAAGACACTTTCCTTCAAAAAAAAAAATAGCAGTTATATGTCGACATACACTTTTTGCTATGTCGACATACTCATGTGTAAATTTCATTTTCAAAGCATTTTTCAAGTATTTTGATAGAAAACTAATTCTGGAAACTCTTGAGTAAAATTCTAGTGTTGTAAATTAATATTATATGATAGAAAATCGTATAAAAATATACTTTTAAACTATATAATTATATTTATAAAATTATAAGGTTTTAAACTATATAAAGTATAGATATAAAGTATAAAAAATTTAATTTTTGAAAACAAAAAGGAATAAAAATAGAAACAAATAGAAAAATAAAATAGAGAGAATTGAGGATAAATATAAAAACAAAATAGAGAGAATTGAGGATAGAATTAAAAATCAGAATTTGAAAATTTGAATTTGAATTTGAACCTGGAGTGCTATTTAGAGTCTTACAAAATCTAGACTCTATAACTATATTGATCTTGAACCCTTGAAATCTTGATTACTTATGAGTCTTGAAATTTCTCTGATCTTTGAATCTCTATCATCTTTGTAACTGTAGAGCCTTCAGTAATATTTCTTGTATATAATTCCTGCACACACACACACACACACACACATATATATATATATATATACATATATATATATATACAAAAAGTGTTAGTATATATTTCATAATCAATGATAAGTGAAATAAGGTTGTTGTCATCAAAACTCCTTTCTCCAGCAATCTCCCCCTTTTTTATGATGACAACCTTTAAGTTTATAAAATATTATATCTGTATATACCTATTTGATGATGTTCATTTTATACTCCCCCTATTTGTAAGAATCCTATAATCTATACCTATATTTTATTATTTCTCCCCCTTTGGCATTATCAAAAAGAAATTTTAAAGATATGCCCCCTAAGTTATACACTCTAGAACCTAAGTAATACTCCTAAAAATACTCCCCCTAAATTGTATAGTTATCTAAACAGAACATAAGTAACAATCCCTAATAATAATACTCTTCCTTAATTTGATATTTAAGTTTTAGAAGATTATAACTATATAAACGATAAATGAAAATTTTATTAAACAATCATGTGTACATATACATGGATTTATACATATACGACTTATCATAAGAAAGCAAGAAAATGAAATCTAGAAAACCCTTAAACACTTAATTATTTGACAATGGGAGATTTGTGAATTGGACAATTTGGATAATGGAGATAGAATTCTCCATTCTTTTCAATCACATTCCCATTTTCGTCAAATAAAACTTCTCCTATACACTCAACGTTATCGTCTTCGTCCATAACCATTGGTTGAGTCTCTTGTTGTTCTTTCTCCATCATTTCTTCTTCCTCTTCTGGTTCTTCTTCTTGTTCTTCCTCTTCTTCCATCGGTTGATTATCATCATTGATGATAATCAGATTAGTCTCATTATCCATTATAAACTTTAAGAGACTTCTCATTACTTTTCCTTTGCTCTTGACTTAGTCTAATTTGAAGTACTTGCATCTCAGCCACCATTTGCAGTAAATACTCCATTTTTTCTTTGATTTTGATCACTCTAGAAAGCGTAGATCGTTGAAATGGACCCTCATATGGTCCAACGTATGAATCAGAGTTGTTTTGAGTATTTAGATTAGTGGAAGCCATTGTAATTTTTAATTTATAGTTTTTACAGAGAAGAAGAATGAAAATGAAGAAGAAAAGTCAAATTAATAGATTTATATAGTTGAAATAACTAACTTTTGGTTGGAATTAATTTTAAAAAAATTCAGTTATATGTCGACATAGCAGAAACTTCATGTCGACATAGTACTATTTTAAGTTCAATTCCTTATTTTATTTTATATATTTTTTACTTAATTATTCTAATTCAATTAATGAACGTATACCTAATTCTCTCCTAAATTTAGTGAATGTTGCTTCATTTAATGGTTTGGTTAATATATCAGCTATTTGTTTATCTGTTTCTATAAATTCAAGTGAAATCTTTTCTTTACTTACATTATCTCTTAGAAAATGATGTTGCACATCAATATGTTTAGTTTTCGAATGATGAGTAGGATTTTTAGGAATATTTATAGCACTTGTATTATCGCAGTATATAGGTGATTTACTTATACTTAAACCAAAATCATTAAAAAAAAATTGCATATAAATTACTTGTGAACACGCCAAAGCAGTAGATATATAATCTGCTTCAGTTGTTGACAAAGATACGGTATTTTGTTTCTTACTAAACCAAGATACAAGGGAATGTCCTAGAAAGTGGCATGTTCCACTAGTACTTTTTCGATCAGATTTACATCCCGCGTAATCAACGTCACAGTACGAAACTAGATCGAATGAATCATTTTTAGGATACAATAATCCAAAATCTGATGTATGATTTAAATATCTCAGAATACATTTTACGGCTATTAAATGAGTTTTGTTAGGTTGTGGTTGATATCTTGCACAGAGACATACACTATGCATTATATCTGGTCTACTAGCGGTTATATATAAAAATGATCCTATCATTCCACTATATAGTTTTTGATCAACGTCTTTTGATGTATCATCTTTAGTTAAAGCAATATTATTTGCCATAAGTGTTGGTCTACCATTTGTTGTTGTTAGATTGTATTTATTAATTAAATCTCTCGCATATTTTTCTTGATTAATAAATATTCCATTCTTTAGTTGTCGAATTTGTAATCCTAAAAAGAATGATAATTATCCTATATGGCTCATTTCAAATTCTTTGGTCATAATATCTGAAAATTCTTTATTCATTTTTTGACCCAAAGATTATGTCATCAACATATATTTATACTAATTGTATATTTTTGATATTTTTCTTGATAAACAACATATTATCTAATTTTCCTATTTCAATGTTTGATTGTAATAAATAATTTTGTAATCTATCATACCAAGCCATAGGAGCCCGTTTTAATCCATATAACGCTTTCTTCAGTTTAAATACGTGATCTGGTAATTTTTCATCTTCAAATAGAGGTGGTTGCTCCACATATACGTCTTCTTTGACAAATCTATTTAGAAATGCACTTTTAACATCCATTTGATATAATTTGAAATTATTATAGTTTGCAAAGGCTAGTAAAATTCTAGTAGCTTCTAATCTTGCTACGGGGACAAAAGTTTCATCGTAATCTAGTCCTTCTTCTTAAGTATATCCTTGTGCTACTAGTCATGCTTTATTTCTTACTACCTCGCCGTGCTCATTTATTTTATTTTTATAGACTCATTTGGTTCCTATAATTGTTTTATCCTATGGTCTAGGAACAAGTTCCCATACTTCATTCCTAGTAAATTGATTCAATTCTTCTTGCATAGCAAGTATCCATGAATCATCGAAAGAAGCTTACTTTGGATTTTTGGGTTCAATAGTTCATATAAATGCAGTACTACTCATATTATTTAATTGATTACGAGTTCTAACAACAGATTTAATATCCCCTAGAATATTTTCTACAGGATGGTCTCTAAGTAATCTAATTCTTTTATTTGTTGGTTTTCTTCATTATTTATTTCATTAATTTCATCCTCATAGTCGTCTTCATAGTTTTGAGTTATACTTTTATAGTTTTCATCAAAAGATACGTTTAATGTTTCTTCTATAGTGTTGGTTCGAGTATTAAAAACTCTATAAGCCATGCTTCTTTATGAATATCCAATAAAAATTCCTTTATTTGATTTTGAATCAAATTTGTCTAAATTATACTTTGTATTAAGTATAAAACATTTACTTCCAAATAATGTAAAATATGATACTTTTGGTTTCTTGTTATATAAAAGTTCATAAGGAGTTTAATGAGTCAAAGGTCTGATTGAAATTCTATTAATAATATAACAAGCTATTACTACTGCCTCAGCCCAAAAATTCCATGGTAAGTTACTATCGGATAATGTAGTTCTTGCACATTCTTGTATTGTTCTATTTTTACATTGAACTACTCCTTTTTGTTGAGGAGTTCTTGGAATTGAAAATTTGTGAGTTATTCCCTTTTTATTACAACATTTTTCAAAATTCTCATTTTAGAATTCTCCACCATGATCACTACATATTATTTTAATTTTTAGTGATAATAAATTTTGAATCCTTTTAGAAAAAGTTTTAAATTGATTGAAAGCATCACTTTTATTTTTAAGAAACAAAGTCGAAGTGAATCTAGAAAAATCGTCAACTATTACATACACATATCTGTTATGACTTATTGATTGAACTTGAGATGGACCAAATAAATCCATGGAATTAACTCTAATGGTTTTGAAGTAGTAATTTCTTCTTTTGATTTAAATGAATTCTTCTTTAATTTTCCGAATTGACAAGCATCACATAAGTTATTAAATTTGAATTTCATTTTGGGTAATCTTCTAACCGAATCTAATTTAGAAATTCTAGAAATATGTTTGAGATTTGTATGAACGAATCTCTTATGCCAAATCCAGGGATCACTTGAATTGGCCATAAGACATAAATTATCGTTGGAAATTTTCATACTTAATATATAAATATTTTTCTTTCTATCTCCTTCGAATATAACTTTTGAATTCCGTTCTTCTATGAAACATTTATTCTTTTCAAATTTTATTTTATATCCTTAATCGCAACGTTGGCTTATACTTAGTAAATTGTTTTTTAAATTCCTAACTAATAAAACATCAGAAATAGTAGGAGTTTCAAAATTACCGACATTGCCGATTCCAATGATGTATCCTTCAGAATTATCTCTGAAGTTTATTAATCCACCATCTGCATACTTCAGGTATTGAGTAGTTCCAGTCATATGTCTCGAACAACCACTATCCAGTATCCATTTGTCCTTTTTCATTTCCACCAATTTCTTTCTAGAATTTAAATTTTCAATAGCCATATAATACATCAGTTCAAGATTTGAATTTCCAATAGCCACCTTTTCAGAATTTGAATTGCCAGTACCCACTTTACCCATCTTTTCGACTTTTGATTTTTCAAAAGTCATATAACTCATCCTTTTCTGTATTGAACAATATTTCAGTAGATCATATGCTTCTTTAATATTGATATATGCAGACTCTTTTAAAATTGACGCAATGCATGAATTGACACTAGTATTACCAACGATTCCAAAATTTGCAATTTTACCAAATTTTCAAAAATCAAATTATGAACTTTTTGGAAGACCTTGCTCTGATTCCAATTGTTAGGGACTGCGGAATGGATCGTTCAAGCAAAGTAAACATTAGAGGGGGGTGAACAGTGTTTGTAGGAATTTAAACAAAACTTAAAACTAAAGAGAATTATGAAATGAATCAAACAACACAAACACAATCGCAAACACAGATTCAAACACAAATGCATAATAAACAGAAACAAAAAATATAGAAAAGGAAAGAACACACCAGATTTTATACTGGTTCAGATCACTCCTATGTTCAGTCCCGTACAACGCTAGATTGTGCACAGTTTTATTACTATTTCCAATAGTCAAATATACCCTCCTTGATTTCACGACTCAACAAGGAGACACATCCTCCTAGTCCTTGATTTCATGGCTCAACAAGGACACACCGACTTCTATTGCTTGATTTCATGGCTACAAGGATACACTGATTCTTCTTTGGCCCACAAACAAGGTTTATTCAACCCAAACAATTGCAAAACAGCCCTATAACTCTTCAATAGCACTTGATTCAGAGAGTAAAGAGTAGAGAGCGTAAAGAGAAGAAGTTTGATCCAAATAGAATTGAATTCGGCAGCGTATAAGTGTAGGAATCATAAAAATGAATAAGAATAATGGTGAGTGAAAGAGGATGAAGTTAGAGAAGAATATGTGTTAAAAAATTCAGTTTTAGCCTCTTTTTATAGAGTATGAAAGTTTGCAACGGTTCTGAAGCATTTCAAATAGTGAAAAGACACTTCCCTTCAAAATTAGAAAAAATAGCAGTTATATGTCGACATAAACTTTTTGCTATGTCGACATACTCATGTGTATTTTTCATTTTCAAAGCATTTTTCAAGTATTTTGATATAAAACTAATTCTGGAAATTCTTGAGTAAAATTCTAGTGTTGTAAATTAATATTATATGATAGAAAATCATATGAAAGCATACTTTAAACTATATAATTATATTTATAATTATAAGGTTTTAAACTATATAAAGTATAATATAAAGCATAAAAAATTTAAGTTTTGAAAACAAAGAAGAATAAAAATAGAAACAAATAGAAAAACAAAATGGAGAGAATTGAGGATAAATATAAAACCAAAATAGAGAGGATTGAGGATAGAAATGAAAATCAGAATTTGAAAATTAGAATTAGAATTTGAACCTAGAGTGCTATTTATCTTACAAAATTTAGACTCTATAACTATATTGATCTTGAACTCTTGAACTCTTGATTACTCATGAGTCTTGAAGTTTCTCTAATCTTTGAATCTCTATCATCTTTATAACTGTACAATCTTCAGTAATATTTCCTGTATATATTTCCATCACACACACACACACACATATATATATATATATGTATATTCTATACAAAAAGTGTTAGTATATATTTTATAATGAAAGATAATTGAAATAAGGTTGTTGTCATCAAAACTCCATTCTCCAATTGTGGTAGTTCATAAATTTATGATTTGAAGTTCAAACGAATGTGTAAGTTCCAATATAAATGGGAATCCTTCGAAATAAGAATCTTTCAAATCTATTGGATTATAGCTTCCTATTGAAAAAGAAAATTCAAGATTTCTTCTGGTAGACTTCGGGAAGACGTGTTGGTGATTGTATAATGTCGTAAACCATGTGGTATGGGACGCGTTGGACGATTTTATTTAATCCCATATCCGTCCAATCGAAGTAATAATCTTAGTGTTTACCCGTAACTTCTGTGACCCTTTGTGATATCCAGTGCTTTTTGATTTCTTGTGGGTGCTACGTTTTATCAGAGGCCTCTGTGACCCCTTGTAATATTCAGTCTTTTTGTAATTTTTGTGTTTTGTGGTATGAAGCTGACTTACAATATGTGAATCGTTAAATGATGACGTGTGGTATGGGACGCATGATTATCACTTTTCGGGTTACTATCCGAGGGTCTATGACACATTCCTATGTGACCGCTAGTACTAGACCTTCGGGTCAATTCTGTGTGAACTCTGAGCGGACCTTCGGGTCAATCCTGTGTGAAATCTGTAGACCTTTGGGTCATTCGGGTACCCTTTTGTGTGATATAGTACTGGTCACGGCTTTAAGCCATCTTGTGTGATAGCACATACATGCATGGTGTAACGTCCCAGAAATTTCGACAACAGAAATATGGAGCTAATTAAAGATTTAACTATTTTTAATCAATTTTATATTGATACTTGGATTCTAGATTAAAAATATAAGTTTATGGGTTTGAATAAGAATTGAATTCGATATTAAATTTCAGAATGACTAATCTAAAAAAAAAAAAAATATTTACTTGCAACTATCGAGGATGATTTTGATTGATATTTGAATTAGATTTGAAATACGACTAAAGAATATAAACTTTTGGATTTGACATAAATGTTATTCAACATTAAACAGATTGGAGATTTTATTTGATAAAATATATATATGTGTGTTTGTAAAGAAATTAAATTCAACGTTCGAATCTGGAAGCAAATGGAGTTGATGATAAACAAATGAGATAAAATTGACGAACAGAGATATTATTTAGAAATTAAAATAACATTTTTTACAATGTAGTCAAATTACGGTACTAATAATTTTATTGGGTTCAGACAGTTGAAACGAAAAAGCACGTATAATTTTTGTTACATTTTGAAATTGTGTTGGCGGTATCAATTTTAGAACGGTTAGTTGTATTTACGGTAGAAATTAAACGTAGATAAATTTTCCTGAGATAATTGTACGCTAAGAGCATCTCCAACAAAGGGCAATATTCATGTTACGGGGCGTAATACGGGTTGTTTTTGCACCCAACAGTTATCCTCTCGTGTAATATTCAGCGGAATGTTACAGCTTCGATTCAGAATCCGGAATGGGTCCGGCGAGCTGATTTTATCAGCTCGCCATGTGGCGAGTTGATTTTATCAGCTCGCGCTGATAAAATCAGCTCGCAACATGGCGAGCTGATAAAATCAGCTCGCCGTCTCCCTCCCCAATTCCTCAACGGCTATCTCAATCCAATGGCTTCCAACGGTCATTTCCGCCTCGATTTTGATTACCAACGGCCATAAAACGGTGAAAACTTTTCTAACGGCCATATTTTCAGTTATAAAAGCATTCCATCGCATTCTTTCTTCATCACAACATATTCATATCTTCTTTCTACATCTCTCTACTCCACACCAAGTCTTGCTATATAATGTCTTCCCCATTCGGAGAATTTTCGCATCCGACGATAGATGGAACTCAGTTCTCACAAGGCAACACGAGCAATATATTTGAAACTCCATCGAGCAGGCAAGGAACCACTCTGTGGACTGACGAAGAAGACATTTCTCTATGCAACATATATTGTCATTTCACACAAGATTCTGCAACGGGGAACGACCAAACAGGCGCTGCGTTTTGGAAAAAAGTGGAAAAATCCTTCGTTGAGAGGCATCCGGGATGCCAAAGGACGTTATCGGCGATCCAGGGACGTTTTGGGAAAATAAGCCGCCAAACCCAATATTATGAGTCACAAGTGTACAAACTAAAGATAGCGAATCCAAGCGGCATGGGAGGAGAACATAATCTGGTATGTATGTATTTGTACGTACTTTATTTATGGGTGTTAGCATTTTAATTGATACATTTTATTTTGGTAAGTAGAAACGACTAGCGAATGAGGAGTTCAAGAAGTTTTTTCCTAGAGAAAATGGAACGAAAAGGGCACACTATTACCAGTTTATGCATTGTTATGATCTGCTTACTAGTCAACCAAAGTGGAACTCAGAACTTGCCAAGAGTCTCCGCGATGTTCAAAGTGCTAGCAAGGCCAAGAAAAAAGTTCAAAATCGGGTTATTCTTCTAGTCCTAGCGGCTCAGGTGGCAATATTTCTCAATGTGTAGGGGAAAACCTACTTGATGAGTTCAATGCTACACATGACGAAGATTTTAGACCTGAGGGATGCAAAGCGGCGAAAAGAAGGGGCAAAACAACGGTTGAGCTTGAATCAAAAGTGAACGCCCGACACGAAGAACACAGTCGTAGAGCGGAAAAAAGGCTTGTAGAAGCTAGGGATAGAACAGAAGTTTTGAAAAGGATTGCTGATCTGGAAGAGAAGAAACTTCAAATTCTTTCGGAGGACTTAGCGTATAAGAAAGAGCACGATGCGTATAAGAAACAGCAAGATGCATATAAGAAAGAACAAGAAGAGAACGCTATCATGGACAAAGATCTGGATGGAATGTCTGATTTGGAAAAGGAATTTTGGATGGGGATGAAACGTCGTATTATAACGTCAAGGAATTTTGGAAAAGGAATTTTGGATGGACAAAGATCTGGAGCTTGCTTTACTTGGATTGCGTCGAGGTTGGTTAACCCTTTGCCTAGCTGTGTGTTTTCTTGGTTGTGTTTCGGATTTACTAACTTCATCTACTTGTATATTTGGAACGAATCCACGCACTTTCTCCTCCTGGTTGTTCCGTTCAAACTCATCAAACATTTTTTCTATAAGTTCATCACTAATCTCCCCATCGGCCATTAAAGATACACGGAATAAAAAAAAAGTTAGTCCGATTTAAAAAAGTACTTGAACCAGTAGAAAAAATAATAAGTGGTTTCTCACCTTACTGCCTTGGTTGATTTAGAAAGCACAAATAATGGTCATGGTTGAGAGACGGGGAATGAAATGTTTAAATAAGTGTAGGTGAATATTGATAAAGCACTGTCATCATTACTCGAGCTGTAACATCGAGACTCTGCCCAACAACAGTGTATGTTCACATCAAGACAGTAAGAAAAAGAGATTCCCTACAGTATTACGTCAGGCGAAACAGTGACCGGTACCATCATGATTTTTGTTATTGATTTGTACACTCCTTGCCTATATATCTCAATGCAATTTACTCACATAGTACCTCACTCAAACAACTTCGTTCTCATTCTACTACTTACTCACTCGAAAATGCCTTCTTGGCCATCCGAAACTGACTCTGATGAACAAGCGTACGAACAGATGAGACTTCAAGCGCTCGAAGACGAATTCGAGTTTCTAATCCAAATTACACCCCATGATGAACCATCACATGAACAGGGGAACCTCCAACATCTACAACAAGTTCAAGTGCCACATGTTCAACTAGCAAACGAACAGACTCTCGCTCAACCACAACAACAAGTAGAGTTCTACCGAGTACCACCACATGAACATGAAGGTGAATCTTATCCTGTACTTTGCTACTGCGGTCATGTGGTCGAAGTTATAGTTCGTGCAGAAGGCGACAATATAGGTCGGCGCATGCAGCAATGTCGATTCTATCCAAATGGATGCAGCTACACGGAATGGATTGACGAGCCGTTGTGCCCACGGGGAATAGTATATGCAAACCAACTCGAACGAGAGATTATGCGTCTCGAAAATCTTGTTCAAGAGTTGCGACTGAACGCAATGCGACTCCCTTGAAATTGAATGTGTACTTTTAATGTTTGCGATGATGTAGTAGGCATGTACTATTATTCGGTGTTGTATCTGTAACGGTCAGTTGTATCTGTAATGGTCGGTTGTATCTATAAGGTTATTGTTATGCGAAAATCCCCTAGTTGAATCATTGTAATCTTTCCTATATAAAAATTTCACGTTCTATATATTTAAAATATAATCTTTCGTATATAATCTTCTAAACTATAATCTTTCGTATATAATCTACTAACAAAAATTAATAAGTAGATAAAAATAAGAACTAAATATTTAATCAAATGAACACACATTCCACACAACCCCCCCCCCCCCCCCACAAACTTCCCGAGCCATAGATGGGCTCGGCAGATCGCGAGTTGATTTTATCAGCTCGCGAGCTCGCGAGCTGATAAAATCAGCTCGCAGGCTGCGAGCTGATAAAATCAGCTCGCGCCTGTTGGGAGATATCAAAGATATCTCCCGTAATGTTACGGGCCGTAACGTTACGGCCCGTAACACTATTGGAGATGCTCTAAGATATAACCTACCTGATATGCCGACCTATTCCTATTTTACGCAGACACTCTAAGACCTATGACGTGATTTCCTTCTTATCCGGTTATCCCTGCATCTCCACTTCTATAAGAATGACGCTCCTTCCCCAATTCGATTCATAAAAAAAAAAAAAAATCAATCCTCCTTTCCTAATTTATAATGGCGTCTTTCCCAAATTTCGTTCCTTTCTAAGGGTCTTCTACCATCCAAAATCATTGTCCTCATTCCCAAATCAAAAGCAAAACTCAGGTCTTTTCCCCAAATATGAACATGCTTTAAACCTAAGGGCCACAGATCGAATTGACCCCATCGCTAATCACCCGATGTCGTCGCCTGAACTGCGCCACTCACCGTCGAAGCCTCATACTCGCCACGAATGCTCTGGCCGTAGGAGACAGCACTCGAAGCTCCACCTCGCCATTTTTCAAATTCGTTTCTTGCGCCTTCGTCCTGTTGTGTAAAGGTGAGCATTTTGCTCATGATTGATTAACTATTGTTCAAGTAGTTTAATTTCAGTTTAATACTAAATACAATAGTTAAACCTGATTGGTTGAATTACCTTGTCTGAAACTTGCTTCATATATCTGTTTTGTTGTTATCTTGCGGCTGCTTGGTTGTCATTGATCACTACACCTCCTAGGCCGGTGTACCGTGTCATCTTATGCAGGTCATTATAGCTTTGGACATTTTTTTCGGGCTAGTTGTCCCCTCTTCTTTGCCATTTGTTCTACCCATGGTCACTGTTGTGGCCTGAATTATATAACCATCACCGTGTCGAGCTCCTACTTACTTCTCCATTGTCATGATTGTAAGTTTCGGCTAACGATTAACTTATTCAGAATTTAACTTTGACATGAGTTTAATTATAATAGCTAGTTAAATTTGTTGATTGTTTTACATTGGCTTTTTACTGGGTATGTTTTTGTTTGCCAAAATAAAATTATTGTTGTGTGAACTTTATAAGCTGTTAACCCTACTCGATTTGCTGCTGCGCCTCTTCAAGATTTACCCTGCTAGTTTGGTTATTTTAAGATGAATTGATGCTGGTTGCTACACCCGTTTAATTGGATTTCATGAATGTACTTTTATGTGCATTTGGATGGATGTAAGGAAATTAGTCACTTTAGTAAAAGCTTACATAACATAAGATAGCAACCAGAAACGCTACTCATGTTATTTTAAAATATAGTTGTCCATTTCATGTTAACCTGTTTACCTTATAAACTTGATAACACCTAAATGCATAGTCGTGCCATATTTATATCACAGAAATCATATGATGTATAGATGATTCTTTCATGCCGTGCTATATACATGTTCTCACGTACCCTTGGCTTGATTTATAGCCTGAACACTACACGGTGTTTATGGGATGTGGAGAGTCGACCAAACATTTTAAGCTATCACTTATATACCTTGGCCGACTTCCGTATTTGATAAATGGCTTGTATATAACCTTTCTTTTTGGACTTATGACTCAGATCTCTATATAAAATCGATTTTTACTGGTAAAATATCTGGTATATAGAAACTGAGTTTTAGTTCGTATAAGACACATTTAGTAAATATTGAAATTAGAATAATGGGGTTTCAGGCTGACCATGGAAAACAGGTTGAGTCAGTTTTCTAATGTTTGAATTTGGAAGGGCAGGCTGCTTGCTGAATCGTCACTGTAGTTGGCGTGATAGCTAGTTTTATATAATATACATATATATAAGCTTATTTGCTTACCTTTAGAATAACATTCAATAAAACAAATTGAAATACTAACAGATCATTGTTGTATATATACACACATATCATTGATTGTTATGCTCACATGTTAACACATTCAAATATGCACATGTTATGTTTTGATAAAGTATCCTATGATATAAGCTATGTTTTAGGTAGATGTGATTAAACAAATCCGATAATGTTTGGGAATTTACAAAGTAAACACTATAGATATGAGCCCATCTAAAATGTGCCGATTTGCTCGCACTTTTTGGACATGATGTGATCAAGCATCCTTCTTACCCATAGTGGATGTATAGCCAGTATATGCAGCACCTTTTGAATATACATGCAGCACCTTTATATGTAGCAAACAAAAAAATGATGTAGAAATAACACTCGAGATTGTTTTGTAAACAATCAGTCTTAGCTATGGAAGAGAAAAAAAAATCATACTTTTGAAGCTGTAACCGAACTGTGTATTTTGACATTTGGGATTTCTCGTTCCATAAATAGGTAGTAGTATTTTCCTTTGTTTATGCATGTCATTCATTAGTATATATCCTTCTGATATCCACTTATATCCACGCATGGGTTGAAGGTACTTTTTACTTCCTGGTTCATTTAAGAAATTAAAAAAAATGTAGTTATCTATATGCTGCGTAATAAGCATGCTATTGAACATGGTTTTCAGAATATGCACACCATTTGATTTCAATACTTATTTAGAAAAAAAATATACATTTTACCCATGACTTTATCTTGGGAGTGTGAACTTCCCTATACCGTTATTACGCTGAAATATTTTGTCATATTTGTGAATTGATACCAATATTTGGGGCCATTTTAATATTGTGTCTCTCTTTTGTTGCTTGGGCTGTTCTCACGTGTTCTGCTACATGTCGGCCTATTATATTACTTTCACTCTTAGTCCACAATCAGGCTGCCCCCGTATGTTGCATATATGTGGTGGTCGTTACGCACATGTGTATATATATACTATTGTATATGTATATACATTTCATCGGCATACATAGATGCATAAATGCGTAGGTTGCCTTTACCGGTCTCATCTAGACTTTGTCACAATTTTTGGTTAAATTCAGTTGGCATATGTCTCATGGGGTTGATACTCGAACATCTAATGGTTATTAAGATTAACTATTTTATTCGGTTTATCTTGAAGTTAATTCACTTGAAATAAGTTTAATCCTGACTCGAGTGTTTTATGTTTTGCATGGAACGCTCGGGTCAGACCCGAGCATTTCAGATTTAAAGATTCCAGCTTAGAATTCGGAGACTAACAGAGCTGGGGGTTCCAATAGTGGCGCACTCTGAATATTTATGAAGTAAAGATTTCCTTGTATTCAAAGTATATTTTATATTCCGATGTCGAAAAATTCTTGTATCCAACAATCATGATTTATAAATGGAAGTTTTATTTTAGTTCCCATACTTTATTATTTATTATTATGTATTCTCTGTGTTGATTCTGTTTCTAAACTCTGTAAGCTAAATACGCTCCGTCGATTTGGACGTTTTAAATGGGTTTTATCTCCAATTTGAAGCGGTCAAAAAGGCGGGACGTTACAGTGGTATTAGAGCTTTGGTTTAATCAAAGCATAACTTATTGAGTTTGAAATAAAAAGGATCGACACTGGAAAAGAAAATTTTGAAAATAAAAATATTTTGAAATATTAATTTCGAAATTATAAATAATTTTTAAATAGATTTTCAAAGGTAAATTATTTTCGGAAATATCAAGTATTTTGAAATTAGTACAGCGGAAACAATTTTTTTTTTAAGATTTAAAAAAAAATCGGAATCTCGCTTTGTCAGAGCTCTTCTTCGATAAGTACCCTTAGATTTGAATTTTGAAACCATCATCGAATGGTATCTAGGAAAGATAAGTATAAGGGAATCAACGAATTAAAGGGGCGTTTTGGTAGTCAATGCCAAATGAAATTTATTGAAAATAAAAAAATTCAGATGGGAATTTTAATGAAAAGAGAAAATTTGAAATCGTTTCAAAGATGAAACGACAAATTTTATATCGATATCTGGAATATAAGTTAACGGAAATAAAACCAAAAAGGTTATAATTGGAATTCGATAGAGTCGAATTGTATTACTAGTTTATTTGAATTATTCAGAACGTGGTAAGATGATTTATAGTTGGGTTCAAAATAATAAGGTGTAATCGAATACAAGAATTCGATAGTGAAGTATAAACTTGTTAATTAATTAACAAGAAGTAAATTGTAAACGAGAGCTGTAAATGGAGCGGAATGTGAATGAAGATTTTAAAGAGATTTGAATAGATGTTCAAGTGAAATCAAAGTTAATTTGATGTGACGAGTTAAAATTCCAATAAAAGGAATAATATTTACTTTTTAGAAATAACGTATGAGAGCCAAAATGTTGCAAATAAATTTGGGATAAGGAAATTGGAGTTGACCAGTTAGTGAAATTATTCTGAAGTTCAGAATGTAAATTGAATGAGACTTTTTCCGAAGATCGGGATATATATTATCAAATAAAAGATTATTCGAAGGAAGTTATTCGTGAAAATTAATTATGTTGAATTTCAGGAGAGTGCTATTTACTTTCCATTTTAAATTAAATTTTGATATATTATTAATAAATTGTTTATTCAGATTAAAGAATAAAGTATATTTTGAAGTTAAATATTTCGAAGGTGTAAATTACTATTATAATCAACGATTACTGTAAAGAAAATAAATTCTTAAATTAAAATCAGGAATTTCGAGAATTAAATGTTTTGTTAGTGTTTGAAGTGGTGAATTTTATCTGTTTCAAAGTTAATAACGTTGTCCAGTTAAGGTCTGAGAGGTAAATATACCCCAACTTGATTGACCTCGTTGTTAACTAAGAAATGGTTAAGGTTCGATAGCAAGAGTGGTTAAGTGAGGTAAGAAATGAGTATTAGAAGTTAAGTGAAAATACTGGTGTTTATTTTAATATCTGTTTTAATTTAAATAACGAATTTAGAAATGTTTCCCCTGAGAATAAAGGATATTTTCTATAGAGAATTAAGACTTGTGAATATTTGGAAATGTTTTCCAATGATAATAAGAGATTTTCTAAAATTATAAAAAATAAATATGATAACTAGAAATGTTTTTCAAAGATCGTGAGAGGTTAACGAGTTTTGATAAATCAGAATAACAATAACTGATGAACAAAGAGCCGCATGTCAAAAACGAAGGACGATAAAGAGAAGCGGATTCGTAATTTGAATCTGAGAATTTTGTAAGGAATGATTTGATAAGAAATGAAGAAATGGAGTTTAGAAAATTAAAAACTGATTGTGGATTAGTAAAGTTGAATAATTTCCGAAGTGTTGATCTGATGTTGGGTTCGGCCTTCGGGATTGATACTTAGGGAATTGTTCACTTGTTAATTGACGTTTGAAGAGTGTGAATATTAAAGGATGATAATGTGTGAATGAGAAATTTGTTATAAAGATAAAGAAAAGAATTCTGGAATTTTGGAAATGTAAAGATCTGAATTAAGTAAGGAACTTGATAATCGGGAAACTGAGAGAAAATTTGGTTTATAACCAATGGATTCAAAAATCGGAGTGTAAGAAGTTATCAAATAGCTGAGTTGATTAAGAGATCAAAACTGAAATTTTGAAATCTGAAATTTGAATGGGAATTTGAGGATATTCGATTTTGGACATTGGATACAAAAGTTTC
This sequence comes from Allium sativum, assembly GCA_030737875.1. Lineage (NCBI taxonomy): Eukaryota > Viridiplantae > Streptophyta > Magnoliopsida > Asparagales > Amaryllidaceae > Allium > Allium sativum. The sequence goes on along the minus strand of CM060914.1, from coordinate 92,586,650 downwards.
AAAACTTATCTGAGAGATATATAAGAACATGGTAAATTTGAAAATTCTGAATGGGAAGGTGATCGATTTGAATTTTATATAACAAAATTTATATAAAAATGAGATGTTTTGAGATATGATTTGGAGAGAAAGATTTACATAGGTATGATTTATGAGGATTTTATGAAATGAAGTACTATATGTATATAGTATTATATGTTTTTAAAGAAAAATAAGGAAAGTACCTTCCTTCTCTTTGAAATTCGAGCTTAGATATGCTGCTGGTGGCAGAAGGTTGTCCGGACATAAAACTCATAAGTTGCCATTGAGCACGAGTGTTAGCGTAATTCGCAGGGCTGCAGATAGTCTACGGCGGTCGGATGTTTCCTGAGGGAATCCGGCGTAACCACTATGATCGCTGCGATTTAGAGTCATTGGAATTCGACCGTGTAGCGAAATTCGCAGGGCTGTAGATGGCATACGGTGGACGGATGTTTCTTGGGGGAACCAAGTGTAACCATTGTGTCTGCTGCGATCTACGGTCGTGATTAGGGCGTAATCCGCAAAGCTGTGAAAGCTTACGGGTATGGATGTTTCCTGAGTGAATTAGACGTAACCATTGTGTACCTGCGGTCCATATGGCATATCTACACGTGAAAGAGATGTAACCACCAGAGTTACTAAAGGTAGAATGGAGCCATGCAAGGGTTTGAGATATCTTAGTGATGTGGAGCTACCTATTGATGCAGCACTTTGTCTTTGTGACAATTTGTCTCCGTGACATGAATTGTCCTTGTGACTTGATTTGTTCCTCGTGAATTGGTTATCTTCATGATTCGATGATTTGTTTTGCGACCCTGAGATAGAGTAGTCAATGCTCAATGACCTCAGTTTTTCTTTTGATTCTAAAATATCTTCCGTTGATCTGTACAAGACGAAATTCGTAGAGAAGTGATATCCTACGGATACGGATGTTTTCTGGGGGATCCAGACGAAACCATTGTGTATCTGCGATTTATGAACAATCAACATTTCAATATCACATTAGTACTTTCCGTATCTGTTTTTAAAAGGGAAATCTTGAAGTATTTTTCACTGGGAGTTGAAGCAAGAATATTTATTACTTGGAGATTTTAGTCATGCGCCTGGCCAGTGAAACACCCCACCTCCGCCAATGCCACTCTTGCAAGCACACTAGCTTTGGAGGGGCGTTAAACGAGGTAACATGCATGTAGATATCACAAGACAGAACATATAAGTAAAAACAGAGTAAATAAAGCAGCGGATAAAACTAACATTTCAAAACCATAGTCAAGTTACATCAAAGTACTTGGTCATTATTTTCCCATAAAACAAAGTCTAGAACATAAACTGAAAACTGAAAAAGAAACATAAAGTAACTATCCCCAAAGTAGCATAAGGCCATAGCATGCTCAAACCATACGTGAGCTATCCAGAAAAGCAGCTAAAGATCCAGCTAGGTAACAATGTTCCCACCCTGCAAACCGGGGGGGGGGGGGGGACGGAAGAAAAGAGGGGAAAGAAAACGGGTCAGTCAAAAAGACTGGTAAGTCCTATCTACTATTAGTATAAAAACTAATAAAGTTAACTGAACATGTAAAACAGAGATGAGATGTAGGGTGATAACTGGCATGGTGAAAAGTTAACAAGATAAATCAAGTGTGGCATCACATATACAAGGTTAAGTTGCACCAGGTGTGTACTAGTATTCCAATCCATGTCAAGTATAAACAAAAAATGATCCCTTGGCCCAAAGCTGGCCCACATCATGAGATGACCTAAATCGAGGTCCAACTACTCGGTCTAGTCGATCGGCTCCCTATAAGCCTAACTCGTCGTGTATCGGTGTCATACGGCCCAATCACGAAGTGTAGTCAAACTATGCTAGGTCCACCCTAGGGTGTATCAAGCCCTAGGGTGCCAACCACGGACACAAATCAAGCATGCACAGTCTAAACCTACGGGTGCCCGTGTCTGCTTTTTCAACTCCGGACCATGTGCACGACCATAGTCCGCCTGAACCTACACCACGGACACAAATCAAGCATGCGCAGTCTAAACCTACGGGTGCCCGTGTCTGCTTTTTCAACTCCGGACCATGTGCACGACCATAGTCCGCCTGAACCTACACCGGCGCACCTACTCAGCCGTCGTTTTGGTCGCTTACATGTCAATCCAGTAATCGTGCCCCACCCTAGCCTAGTCCCTAGGGTATCATGATACAATCAAGAGGGTTACTGGTGAAAAGGACCACGTAACTAGGGTTTCTAGTGGGTTAAATGTGGTTAACCCTACACAATCAAGTATCAAGTTGGTTAAGTGTACCCAAGGTTCATGACTTAACCGCGTCAACCCATCATGTTTAATTGGTTAAGTATTCAAGTGGTCCATGACTTAACCCTACCATGTGGCATTAATTAATTTAATGCACCCCACCTCTCACATTAGACCTTGTTGTGGTTACTAGTTAAGCCGGGCGGGTCCGAGTAGCTTTACACCACAACTTAGTCTAACCTCGGGTTTCAAGTGCGACATGACCAACTACTCACATTGGGTCCTATTGCTTGTAGCCACTAGTTCAGCCGGTCGGTTCCGGGTAGATTTATGCTACAAACTCAACCCAACCTCGAGTTGGCCACTCTCGTGTTTTCTAGAAGTCATGTCCAATTTCATGTTTACAAACATAATCACAAGTCAATGTTCATGTCATATTTTAAAATCATGTTTCATGTCATTAATATTACCCAAACCCAACGCATTCCCCTCGCATGTACGTTTCACATAACATAACATAGATCAAAAGAGGGAACTTGGCAAACATGACAAAAAGGGCATAAGGTAATAAGGTTGGTCACAAGTTAAACATGGTGGCATATGAGGCATAAATATGTTCATAAGCTTGCATATTACATCATAGGCCTCAAAACATGCATAATGTCAACTTAAGCAAATAGGTGAAACATGATCATGAATGACATAGGATGGTGGCTAGTGATTCGCATATAACATCATATGCAAGTTATCATAAAGGTTATGAGAGTTCTCATGTTGCATAATGCAACATTTCAATATAAAGCTTATAGCTTTTAGCCCACAAGGTCAAGGTGATAGCTTTACAAACATGCATAGAAATATATTTATGCATAACATGATAGGATCAAAGCACATATCATACTTAGGCCCAAACTCAACTTGCAACATGTCATATTTAACTTCATAGTTACAATCTATGAGTAGTATAGGGCTTACAATGTTATGAAGACTAGAATTAATATAAAATAAGATTGAGACGAAGCCACACTAGCAAATCCGCAACCAAAGATGATAAACTCCACTTCAAGACTTGAGAACAAGAAGGAATAACCCCAAAGACAAAGAAAGATGGCTCTTTTACTTAAGAAAGATGGCTCCTTTATGACATAGATTGATTTGAGACACTCATGCTTTCATGAAGAAGGTGGATGCCATGACTAATTAACATTTGGACAACATTTAGTTGTAGAAATGATTAATGAGGGTTTAGGCTAGGTCTAGGGGTCTTTTTATAAAGATTAGGGGTAGTTTAGACCATATGATTAACCCTAAATCGAATCTGAGCCATCAACTCCCGTCAGAAACTTCCAGAACAAGACCCAACATATCAAAATGGTGCACCAGAAAAATTGGTCCGACCGGGGGGGGGGGGGTCGACCTCTGGGTCGACATGGGTGTCAACCCATTGGGGGGGGTCGACACTGGTGTCGACCCCTGTGTCGACCCTGCCTGGGGCGGGAAAAATTCCCGCCCATTCTGCCTTGGTTGCAATTCGAATCTGAATTCGAATTTGAACTGTTTTCGGGCTTAGAATTTTCTGAAAACTTCATTGGGCCATAAATTGGTCATACGGACTCCGTTTTTCGAAAACTCGGACTCTATTTCGCGTATTTTTCCGAGACGAACGCAATGGCACAGCCCGTTTCCCTTGATTCAGATTTTACAATTTAATTCTGCTTTGATTTACATTATAACATGTTATTCAAAAATACGGGTTGTTACATTCTCCCATCCTTCAAGGATTTCGTCCCCGAAATCTCCAAGTTAGGAAGAACGTATCCTACCATCCATCACCCATCTACTCAAAACATCATCCGCAAGTAACCATTGTCCTTAAAAAGATTCTAAATGCTGTATGAACATATGCAAAAGGTGTGTGTATATGTACTTATCTAATGCAAAAATCAGGCGGTTACTGATTCAGTAAACCTCCTTAATGCAAAGTATGTTAGTGAAATGAGTTCATATGTATGCAAAATCCTAACATAATTTATAATCTCTACATGAGTGCACATAACATTCATTCATATGCAACATCCACGTGATAGCACAACAAGTTTCATCCATGAATAAACATAAACACTCATGCATATGCAACATGAAAGTGTGTGAGCCGATCTTAGTGCCTAATGTGTATCATGCATCCACGAGTATCCACTTGCAAACATCTGCAACCACTTGCAAACATCAAGCATAACATGTTTCAAATACATGTTTCATCCAAAGGGTTTCTTCTTAAGGTTCTCACGACAAGGTTAACGAGATAACAAGATAAACATGATAAACATGGATAGCAAAAAGGAAGACATGTAAAAGGAAAAGAGGTCGAGAATGTACCCTCAAAAAGAAATGGATAAAGCCCACGCATCTTCTCCTCGGTTTCCCAAGTTGCATCTTCATCGGCTTCACTCCACTGAACTTTCACCAATTTGACTTCTCGATTCCTTAACTTCTTGATCTCTGTTCCCAAGATACGAATCGGAGCTCTCCTCAAGGTTGCCTCTTTCTCTACTTCCACGTCTTCAAGAATGCTTGGTTCAACCACCTCAGCGGACTCATGTAGGCACTTTCGGAGATGCGAGACATGAAAGACATTATGCACTCCGGCTAGCTTCTCGGGCAATTCCACCTTATAGGACATCTTTCCAATTCTTTCTATGATAGGGAAGGTCCCTACGAACCTTGGTGCCAGCTTCCAAATTGCTCCAAAACGTACCACATTACGCAAAGGAGAAACCTTCACGAAAACCATGTCTCCCACTTCGAATTCCAAATCTGCCCTTCGCTTGTCAGCATAGGATTTCTGTCTATCTTGGGCCGCTTTCATCCGTCTTCTCACCAATTCAACTTTCTCGAATGTGTCCCGTATCATATCGCGTCCAAGTATAAGCCTATCCGTAGTCTCCCACCAACAAGATGGTGACCTACATGGTCTCCCATACAAAGCTTCAAATGTTGTCATCCCTGTGCTAGCTTGATAGCTATTATTATAAACAAACTCTACAAGAGGAAGGTGGTCTTCCCAAGTATCACCAAAGTCAAGAACACAAAGCCTCAAAAGATCTTCTAGCACTCTATTCACCCTTTCGGTTTGGCCATTCGTCTGGGGTGATAGGCTGTACTCAGATTCAATTGCGTACCCATCGCTTCTTGCAAACTATTCCAGAACTGGCTAGTGAAAATTGGGTCACGATAGCTAACTATGCTAGAAGGAACTCTATGCAACTGCACTATCTCTCGAAGATAAATAGATGCTAGCCATGATGCGGTCCTCTTGCTCTTTACTGGAATGAAGTGAGCACTCTTCGTAAGTCTGCCAATTATGACCCATATGCTCGTGTTCCCTTTCCTTGACCTAGGTAATCCATCCACAAAATCCATAGAAATACTCTCCCACTTCCATTGCGGGACCTCCAATGGATGTAATAGCCCACCGGGTTTCTTTGACTCGGCTTTCACTTGTTGGCACACCATGCACTTTGAAACATACTCTGCCACATCCTTCTTCATTCCAGCCCAAAAGAAAATGCGCTTCATATCCCTATACATCTTATCTTCTCCAGGATGTATAGTCATCTTCGAGTGATGCGCTTCCTCGAGAACTTTATGCACCAAGTTTCCCACTTGTGGAACGCATAGCCTTCCATCATGCCTTAGCCAACCCTTGTCATCAATAGTGTATCTAGCAAGGTGACTAGACGTCTCACCACGGATCAACTTGTCCATGATCTCAACTATCCGCGGGTCTTCCTTCTGTGAAGTCCCTACTTGATCAAGAAGTGTGGGTCTAAGCTCAAGGGATGCTAATGAGCCCGTCATCGACTCAACAGTCGTTGTGAAATCAAAGGTTGCCAAGAACTCTAAGTTCTTCATCTCAATGAACAAGGGACTAAAAGTCAACCTCCTTCTGCTTAGTGCGTCTGCCACAACATTACCCTTGGCAGGGGTATAAGCTTTCTCGAAGTCATAAGATGCCAAGAATTCCATCCACCTTTGCTGCCTTAGATTCAGATCTTTCTGCGAGAAGAGGTACTTGAGTGACTTGTGATCAGTATACAACTCAAACCTTTCGCATAGAAGATAGTGGCGTCAGGATTTGAGTGCAAAGACGATCGCCGCCAACTCCAAATCATGAGTGGGATAGTTCTCATGAACTTTAAGTTGCATGCCCCCATAACATATCACTCTTCCCTCTTGCATCAGAACAACACCTAACCCCGTGCCACATGCATCGGTGTACACGGTAAACATCTTACCGCCATCGGGTAATGCCAAAACTGGAGCGGTAGCAAGGGCCCTCTTGAGCCTTTGAAAAGCAAGCTCACATTCTAAGTCCCATGCAAAAACTAAGTTCTTCTTCGTCAACCTAGTAAGAGGGGCCAAAATCTTAGCGAAGTCCCTGATGAACTTCCTATAGTAGCCCGCCAGACTGAGAAAGCTTCTTACTTCGGTTGCATTCCTAGGAGTCTTCCAGTCTTGAATTGCAACCACTTTCACGGGATCCACCGCTATGCCTTGCTTAGAAACTATATGTACAAGAAACCGAACTTCCCTTCTCCAGAAATGGCATTTGGAGAACTTGACTTTCAACTGATGAGCTCTAAGCGTATCCATCACTTTCTTGAGATGTCTGGCATGTTCTTCCTCATCCTTTGAGAAGATCAGAATATCATCCACAAAGACAACCACGAACTTGTTAAGGAACTCCTCCCTGAACACCCTACTCATCAAGTCTACGAAGTAGGCGGGTGCATTAGTCAAACCGAATGGCATGACAAGCCATTCAAAGAATCCATCTGGAGTCCTAAACGCAGTCTTATCAATGCTATCCTCAGCCACTCTAAGTTGATGGAATCCGGTGGCTAGATCAAGCTGAGAGAAAACAGAAGCACCAACAAGCTGGTCAAAGAGATCATCAATCCTCGGTAACGGGTGCCTATTTTTCTTTGTCAGCTTGTTCAACTCTCGATAATCAACACATAGACGAAGCGAACCATCCGCCTTAGTAGCGAATACCACCGGAGCACCCCATTCAGAAATGCTTCGCCTAATAAAATTCTTCTCAAGCAACTCCTTGATTTGCTTACCGAGCTCCCTTCTTTCTCGCGGGGCCATGTGCCTAACGGGCAATGATACTGGCTTGGCATTATCGACTAGATAAATGCGGAAATCTATCTCTCGTTTAGGGGGTAACCCCTTAACTTCTTCAAAGACATCAGGATAGTCTCGGACCACCCTTACAGATTGCAGATCATTGATGGACGAGTCAAGAGATTCAAGATAACATAACATGACAGGACCTCTAGGGTTACAAGAAATTTCTAGGGTATTACCGAGGCGAGTCAGGAGCCTCACCACCCTATGCTCACAATCGAGGATGACTCCATAACTGGACAACCAATCCATGCCCAAAATCAACCTGTATCCCGTGAACCCGAGAACATAAGCATCACACGTGAATTCCACGGTCAAGATAGAAATCTTCAAATCCACACAAATCATAGATAGATGGGCGGAACCCCCAATTGGATTTGAAACACTAACGGGGTCCTCAACTAGACTAGTACTTAGGTGCAAACTTTCAACAATGTCAGAAGAAATAAAACTAAGAAGAAATAAAACTATGCGATGCGCCAGAATCAAATAAGGTGGGAACAGGATAATCAGAAATATAAACAAGACTCTCTACAGAAATACTACCTCGGTCCTGAACTGGAGCAGTGTTGAGAGCATGCACTTGCCCTCCAGAAGGTCTTGCACGCTGATTTTGCCCTTGCCATTGTCCTTGCTTCTTGGGGCAATCCTTGCTAAAGTGTCCAGTCTCTCCACAATGAAAGCATTCGCCCCGCTTCCTCTTCTTCTTTCTGCAATCCTTGGCTATGTGCCCCACAATCCCACAGAAGTTGCATTTTCTTGGGTCATTGGCCTTGTTGCCCTTGTTGTTCTTGTTGTTCTGATTGCTCTGATTTCCTCCCCACTTGGAGTCTGTCTTCTTGGGTTGAGTCTCATTAGCCTTGACTTCTTTCTTGCCATTTTTATCGTCTCCTTGAAGCAATGCCATGTCCATTAGGCCTTCAAAAGTGGCCCCCATGGGTATATGAGATAGGGCTAAACCTTGTAATGGCTCATTCAACCCTCGTGCAAAGCGTAAAGCCTTCTTCTGGGGAGTATTAACCATGTCCAAACCGAATCGAGCGAGCTGGTTAAACTTATTCACATACTTCCTCACGGTCATGTCCCCTTGCTTCAAAGATATAAACTTCTCCAATTGCAGTTTCGCCTCAGCTGATGATAGAAACTTAAAGCCCAAACCTTGTCCTAAAGTCGGTCCAAGTCTCTATAGGCCTCGTAGCATTGGTGACCTTCCACCAATAAGCAGCTTCTTCTTTTAATAACCATGCTGCCAATAAAACCTTTCTATGGTCTTCCACATCAAAGATAGCGAAGAGATCTTCAGTTTCTTTCAACCAATTTCTTGCCTCCACAAAGGTCTCCGTCCCAATAAAATTCTTGTCACCCATCGCCTTAAAGTCTTTGCAAACCTTAACGAAATCTGCTTGTGGATTCTGAGGAGGAGGAGGAGGAGGAACCTCAGTTACGGTGGGGGTATTTGCTGGGCCCACATCGTTGGCCCTAGCTTCCAAGTACCTCCGGAACCATCCGGGAATGGTTACTCCCTCGGGAAGGTTAAGATTGGCCATACTGAAAAAGAAAAAGATAGATTCAGAACGAGGAAACGAAGGATAGTGCTAATGGCTTTTGGGGAATAGCCTTTTAAAATAACTATACTTTTCTTGGAAAATACTTAATTGGTTTTAAAAATAGTTTTTCAAAAGGTAAGTTTTAAAAACCTTTTGCTCAAATCTTGTAAACCTTATGCTCTGATACCAAATGAAACACCCGACATCCGCCAATGCCACTCTTGCAAGCACACTAGCTTTGGAGGGACGTTAAACGAGGTAACATGAATGCAGATATCACAAGACAGAACATATAAGTAAAAACAGAGTAAATAAAGCAACGGATAAAACTAACATTTCAAAACCATAGTCAAGTTACATCAAAGTACTTGGTCATTATTTTCCCATAAAACAAAGTCTAGAACATAAACTGGAAACTGAAAAAGAAACATAAAGTAACTATCCCCAAAGTAGCATAAGGCCATAGCATGCTCAAACCATACGTGAGCTATCCAGAAAAGCAGCTAAAGATCCAGCTAGGTAAGTGTTCCCACCCTGCAAACCGGGGGGGGGGAGGGGGGGAACGGAAGAAAAGAGGCGAAAGAAAACGGGTCAGTCAAAAAGACTGGTAAGTCTTATCTACTATTAGTATAAAAACTAATAAAGTTAACTGAACATGTAAAATAGAAATGAGATGTAGGGTGATAACTGGCATGGTGAAAAGTTAACAAGATAGATCAAGTGTGGCATCGCATATACATGGTTAAGTTGCACCAGGTGTGTACTAGTATTCCAATCCATGTCAAGTATAAACAAGAAATGATCCCTTGGCCCAAAGCTGGCCCACATCATGAGATGACCTAAATCGAGGTCCAACTACTCGGTCTAGTCGATCGGCTCCCTATAAGCCTAACTCGTCGTGTATCTGTGTCATACAGCCCAATCACGAAGTGTAGTCAAACCATGTTAGGTCCACCCTAGGGTGTATCAAGCCCTGTGGTGCCAACCACGGACACGAATCAAGCATGCACAGTCTAAACCTACGGGTGCCCGTGTCTGCTTTTTCAACTCCGGACCATGTGCACGACCATAGTCCGCCTGAACCTACACCGGCGCACCTACTCAGCCGTCGTTTTGGTCGCTTACATGTCAATCCAGTAATCGTGCCCCACCCTAGCCTAGTCCCTAGGGTATCATGATACAATCAAGAGGGTTACTGGTGAAAAGGACCACGTAACTAGGGTTTCTAGTGGGTTAAATGTGGTTAACCCTACACAATCAAGTATCAAGTTGGTTAAGTGTACCCAAGGTTCATGACTTAACCGCGTCAACCCATCATGTTTAATTGGTTAAGTATTCAAGTGGTCCATGACTTAACCCTACCATGTGGCATTAATTAATTTAATGCACCCCACCTCTCACATTAGACCTTGTTGTGGTTACTAGTTAAGCCGGGCGGGTCCGAGTAGCTTTACACCACAACTTAGTCTAACCTCGGGTTTCAAGTGCGACATGACCAACTACTCACATTGGGTCCTATTGCTTGTAGCCACTAGTTCAGCCGGTCGGTTCCGGGTAGATTTATGCTACAAACTCAACCCAACCTCGAGTTGGCCACTCTCATGTTTTCTAGAAGTCATGTCCAAATTCATGTTTACAAACATAATCACAAGTCAATGTTCATGTCATATTTTAAAATCATGTTTCATGTCATTAATATTACCCAAACCCAACGCATTCCCCTCGCATGTACGTTTCACATAATATAACATAGATCAAAAGGGGGAACTTGGCAAACATGACAAAAATGGCATAAGGTAATAAGGTCGGCCACAAGTTAAACATGGTGGCATATGAGGCATAAATATGTTCATAAGCTTGCATATTACATCATAAGCCTCAAAACATGTATAATGTCAACTTAAGCAAATATGTGAAACATGATCATGAATGACATAGAATGGTGGCTAGTGATTCGCATATAACATCATATGCAAGTTATCATAAAGGTTAGGAGAGTTCTCATGTTGCATAATGCAACATTTCAACATAAAGCTTATAGCTTTTAGCCCACAAGGTCAAGGTGATAGCTTTACAAACATGCATAGAATATATTTATGCATAACATGATAGGATCAAAGCACATATCATACTTAGGCCCAAACTCAACTTGCAACATGTCATATTTAACTTCATAGTTAGAATCTAAGAGTAGTATAGGGCTTACAATGCTATGAAGACTAGAATTAATATAAAATAAGATTGAGACGAAGCCACACTAGCAAATCCGCAACCAAAGATGATAAACTCCACTTCAAGACTTGAGAATAAGAAGGAATAACCCTGAAGACCAAGAAAAATGGCTCTTTTACTTAAGAAAGATGACTCCTTTATGACATAGATTGATTTGAGACACTCATGCTCTCATGAAGAAGGTGGAGGCCATGATTAGTGAACATTTGGACAACATTTAGTTGTAGGAATGATTAATGAGGGTTTAGGCTAGGTCTAGGGGTCTTTTTATAGAGATTAGGAGTAGTTTAAACCATAGGATTAACCCTAAATCGAATCTGAGCCATCAACTCCCGTCAGAAACTTCCAGAACAAGACCCAACATGTCAAAATGGTACACCAGAAAAATTGGTCCGACCGGGGGGTCGACCCCTGAGTCGACATGGGTGTCGACCCATTGGGGGGGGGGGGTTCGACACTGGTGTCGACCCTGCCTGGGGCGGGAAAAATTCCCGCCCATTCTGCCTTGGTTGCAATTCGAATCTGAATTCGAATTTGAACTGTTTTCGGGCTTAGAATTTTCTGAAAACTTCATTGGGCCATAACTTGGTCATACGGACCCCGTTTTTCGAAAACTCGGACTCTATTTCGTGTATTTTTCCGAGACGAACGCAATGGCATAAGCCGTTTCCCTTGATTCAGATTTTACAATTTAATTCTTCCTTGATTTACATTATAACAGTTATTCTAAAATACGGGTTGTTACAGCCAGCGTATGCCTAACATCTGTAAGAATGATAATAGATTTGTCAAACTTCGAGTTATCAAGTATTTTCAAATCAATAATTTAATCAATTTTTTTTTTAAAAAAAGAGAATTTTGGAGTATTTTCAAGTCCGTGGCTTTGAAATAATAATACAAGGATTTTCTGTATAAAAAAATATAAATGATTTCGGATTTTAAGAATTTTCAAGTCGATAATTTGTGACTTGAAAAGAAAAATGATAGTTATGCTCTTCAATGAGTGTTGAGGAAAATTGGAATTAAAAAAGAGACTGGTTTCGAAAGGAAATTATATGATTATGAATCTCTGAGAAGATTAGATAAAACGTGCAATTGGGAGATATCTCAAAATAATTTGCGATATAAAATGATCTATGAAGATTGAATATAGTTTGTGAGGCATGAAAATAAATTAAAACCAATTCGCAAGATAAAGGAATCGTGTTGGATCAAAATTAATCTCCAACTATAAGGAAGGAAAGTTGATTTTTCGAGCTAATTGAATATGATGGAAAAATAAAGAAAATCGATGACTAAATATCGATATTAGTTGTAGTAAATTTTCACGCTAATATGAAAATTTGAAATGTACATTGGTATAACTTTAACGATCTCTCCTTTTCGAGGACGAAAAGTTTTAAAGGGGAGAAGATTGTAACATCCCAGAAATTTCGACAACAGAAATATGGAGCTAATTAAAGATTTAACTATTTTTAATCAATTTTATATTAATACTTGGATTCGAGATTAAAAATAAAAGTTTATGGGTTTGAATAAGAATTGAATTCGATATTAAATTTCAGAATGGCTAATCTAAAAAAAAAAAATCAAATATTTACTTGCAACTAGTCGAGAATAATTTTGATTGCTATTTGAATTGGATTTGAAATACGACTAAAGAATATAAACTTTTGGATTTGACATAAACGTTATTCAACGTTAAACAGATTGGAGATTTTATTTGATAAAATATTTATATGTGTGTTTGTAAAGAAATTAAATTCAACATTCGAATCTGGAAGCAAACGGAGTTGATGATAAATAAATGAGATAAAATTGGCGAACAAATATATTATTTAGAAATTAAAATAACATTTTTTACAACGTAGTCAGATTACAGTACTAATAACTTTATTGGGTTCGGATAGTTGAAACGAAAGAGCACGTATAATTTTTGTTACATTTTGAAATCGTGTTGGCGGTATCAATTTTAGAACGGTTAGTTGTATTTGCGATAGAAATTAACCGTAGATAAATTTTTCTCAGATAATTGTACCCTAAGATATAACCTACCTCATATCAAAACTATGCCGACCTATTCCTATTTTACGCAGACACTCCAAGACCTATGACGTGATTTCCTTCTTATCCCTACATCTCCACTTCTATAAAAATGACGCTCCTTCCCCAATTCGATTCAAAAAAAAAAAAAAAAAAAAAAAAAAAAAAAAAAATCAATCCTCCTTTCCTAATTTTAATGGCGTCTTTCCCAAATTTCGTTCCTTTCTAAGGGTCTTCTACCAGCCAAAATCATTGTCCTCATTCCCAAATCAAAAGCAAAACTCAGGTCTTTTTCCCAAATATGAACTTGCTTAAACCCTAAGGGCCACAGATCGAATTGACCCCATCGCTAATCACCCGATGTCGTCGCCTGAACTGCGCCACTCACCGTCGAAGCCTCATACTCGCCACGAACGCTCTGGCCGTAGGAGACAGCACTCGAAGCTCCACCTCGCCATTTTTCAAATTCGTTTCTTGCCCCTTCGTCCTGTTGTGTAAAGGTGAGCATTTTTCTCACGATTGATTAACTATTGTTCAAGTAGTTTAATTTCAGTTTAATACTAAATACAATAGTTAAACCTGACTGGTTGAATTCCCTTGTCTGAAACTTGCTTCATATATCTGTATTGTTGTTATCTTGCGGTTGCTTGGTTGTCATTGATCACTACACTTCCTAGGCCGGTGTACCGTGTCATGTTATGCAGGTCATTATAACTTTGGACATTTTTTTTTTGGCTAGTTGTCCCCTTTTCTTTGCCATTTGTTCTACCCATGGTCACTGTTGTGGCCTGAATTATATAACCATCACCGTGTCGAGCTCCTACTTCTCCATCGTTATGATTGTAAGTTTCGGCTAACGATTAAATTATTCCAAGAATTTAACTTTGACATGAGGTTAATTATAATAGCTAGTTAATTTTGTTGATTGTTTTACATTGGCTTTTTACTGGGTATGTTTTTGTTTGCCAAAATAAAACTGTTGTTGTGTGAACTTTATAAGCTGTTAACCCTACTTGATTTGCTGCTGCGCCTCTTCGAGATTTACCCTGCTAGTTCGGTTATTTTGAGATGAATTGATGCTGGTTGCTACACTCGTTTAATTGGATTTCATGAATGTGCTTTTATGTGCATTTGGATGGATGTAAGGAAATTAGTCACTTCAGTAAAAGCTTACATAACATAAGATAGCAACCTGAAACGCTACTCATGTTATTTTAAAATATAGTTGTCCATTTCATGTTAACCTTTTTACCTTATAAACTTGATAACACCTAAATGCATAGTCGTGCCATATTTATATCACAGAAATCATATGATATATAGATGATTCTTTCATGCCGTGCTGTATACATGTTCTCACGTACCCTTGGCTTGATTTATAGCCTGAACACTACACGGTGTTTATGGGATGAGGAGAGTAGACCAAACATTTTAAGCTATCACTTATATACCTTATCCGTATTTGATAAATGGCTTGTATATAACCTTTCTTTTTGGACTTATGACTCAGATCTCTATATAAAATCGATTTTTACTGGTAAAATATCTGGTATATAGAAACTGAGTTTTAGTTCGTATAAGACACATTTAGTAAATATTGAAATTAGAATAATGGGGTTTCAGGCTGACCATGGAAAACAGGTTGAGTCAGTTTTCTAATGTTTGAATTTGGAAGGGCAGGCTGCTTGCTGAATCGTCAGTGTAGTTGGTGTGATAGCTAGTTTTATATAATATACATATATATTAGCTTATTTGCTTACCTTTAGAATAACATTCAATAAAACAAATGAAATACTAACAGATCGTTGTTATATATATGTACACACATATCATTGATTGTTATGCTCACATGTTAACACATTCTAATATGCACATGTTATGTTTTGATAAATTATCCTAAGATATGAGCTATGTTTTAGGTAGATGTGATTAAACAAATCTGATAATGTTTGGGAATTCACAAAGTAAACACTATAGATATGAGCCCATCTAAAATGTGCCGATTTGCTCGCACTTTTTGGACATGATGTGATCAAGCACCATTCTTACCCATAGTGGATGTATAGCCAGTATATGCAGCAGTTTTTGAATATACATGCAGCACCTTTATATTTAGCAAACAAAAAAAAAATGATGTAGAAATAACACTCGAGGCTGTTTTGTAAACAATCAGTCTTAGCTATGGAAGAGGAAAAAAATCATACTTTTGAAGCTGTAACCGAACTGTGTATTTTGACATTTGGGATTTCTCGTTCCATAAATAAGGTAGTTGTATTTTCCTTTGCTTATGCATGTCATTCATTAGTATATATCCTTCTGATATCCACTTATATCCACGCATGGGTTGAAGGTACTTTTTACTTCTTGGTTCATTTAAGAAATAAAAAAAAATGTAGTTACCTATATGCTGCGTAATAAGCATGCTATTGAACATAGTTTTCAGAATATGCTGCGTAATAAGCATGCTATTGAACATAGTTTTCAGAATATGCACACCATTTGATTTCAATACTTATTTAGAAAAAAAATATACGTTTTACCCATGACTTTATCTTGGGAGTGTGATCTTCCCTGTACTGTTATTACGCTGAAATGTTTTTGTCATATTTGTGAATTGATACCAATATATTTGGGGCCATTTTAATATTGTGTCTCTCTTTTGTTGCTTGGGTTGTTCTCACGTGTTCTGCTACATATCGGCCTATTATATTACTTTCACTCTTAGTCCACAATCAGGCTGCCCCCATATGTTGCATATATGTGGTGGTCGTTACGCACATGCGTATATATATACTATTGTATATGTATGTACATGTCATCGGCATACATAGATGCATAAATGCGTAGGTTGCCTTGACCGGTCCCATCTAGACTTTGTCTCGATTTTTGGTTAAATTCAGTTGGCATATGTCTCATGGGGTTGATACTCACATCTAATGGTTGTTAAGATTAACCATTTTATTCGGTTTATCTTGAAGTTAATTTACTTGAAATAAGTTTAATCCTGACTCGAGTGTTTATGTTTTGCATGGAATGCTCAGATCAGACCCGAGCATTTCAGATTTAAAGATTCCAGCTTAGAATTCGGAGACTAACAGAGTTGGGGGTTCCAATAGTGGCGCACTCAGAAGATTTATAAAGTAAAGATTTCCTTGTATTGAAAGTATATTTTATATTCCGTTGTCGAAAAATTCTTGTATCCAACAATCATGATTTATAAATGGAAGTTTTATTTTAGTTCCGTACTTCATTATTTATTATTATGAATTCTCTCTGTTGATTTTGTTTCTAAACTCTGTAAGCTAAATACGCTCCGTCGATTTGGACGTTTTAAATGGGTTTTATCTTCAATTTGAAACGGTCAAAAAGGCGGGACGTTACACATGGCTTCGGCTTGCCACGCTGGGTTGGGTCTAAACTTTGTGTTTCTGTGTTTATCACTAATTTCACTGTAGTAATTATTATTATTATTTTTGGTGATTTCATTAGTTGTTATGAACTCTAAATAGAGTTGCAGTGATTTCGTGATATCGTGTTTCAATGATTTCGTGATTTTGTGTTTAAGTGATTTTGGGATTTTGGGATTCAATGATTTAGTGAGTTGTGTGGTTTTGTGATTTCTGTGCACCTTTGACTCTTTTATTCACATTAAATGATTCCACATGTTGATTATCCTAATAGCGGAGTTCGAGTAATTCGTGCTAAGATGGCATTTAATCCATTTTTACGCTCTCGCTTTTACTGCCATATTCTAGCCTATTGGACTTATGAGTACGTACTTCGTTGACCTATATACACGACATTCCTTTCCGAATGAAAGGAAATCATTATATCAGGATTTTCTTGCAAACCTGTGTCTTAAGATTTCTTTTTTCCTAAGGAAAGGAATTAGCGTCTAATTGATATTTTATTTCGCCTTTATTATATTGATATGTAAACTAGACTGACCCGTGTATGTAATACTCGGGTTAGACCGAGTTATTTCAGGTTTGTTGTTGATTCATGGGTTGCTGCCATAACTTGGACTACCTTTAAAGATTCTTTCCTTGTTTTTCATGTGTTCATCCGTTGTGTATCTAGTTGTTTCATTTGACTCGGTTGCATTCGTATGGTATATTCTGTTAAGGTGTAACACATGTATAAGTTGTAATTCTGTGATTGTATCTATGTGTTATTGTTCTATGATCTGTGACTGATATATTGTACATTGTTCTAAAATGATAAGCCATCGTAGTTTCGTATTAGAAGTATTGGGCATGTCGATCCTCTTGAGTTAAGAAAAAAATTTGTTTTCACCCAATCGACGTACTTAATACTCAATTACGCGTCTAAACGAAATTACAGATGGTTACCCCTAGCCAGCCCTATTCTCCACTCTAATAGACGACATTACTTGTTAATTCTCTTTATTAGGGTGGGTTTTGGGGTAGGGCATTACATGTTCCAAATGAGAAACCCAATCAAAATCTGCACTAGGAAGTCGAGTGAGCGGTGCTGGTCCTGAGGTGAAGTCTATGTGTTCGAGCAAGAATTTAGCATATGAATGATTTATGTGTATCATATGGACTTGAATATAATAAAATTGGTGGTTGTTACTTATCCAAAAATCGGGGTGATATTTATTTGACATTTAAACTAATGTCAAGTGGTAGGTTTTCCTTTATGGAATCTGTTTGAGTGTTGTGTTGGTTTATTCCATTTTTAAAATTTGATTGTTGTTGGTTGGTTGATTGTGCGCTTTTATAGACTACGGTTTATTAAAATCTTGGTTGCTTGATTAGAACTAAAATCCCGGAAAATTTGAGTAAAAGGCAATTCCAAAAGAATTTGAAAAAAATACCATTTGAAGAAAAAATGCTCAAATATTTAGTTATGGCTAAAATGGATTTTGGAAGTTTTTCGGATTGGAAGGCTTGCCAAACAGAGTTAATTACTCTAGTTGTTGTTTCTGGAGGAACTAGAATACCAGTGGATGCTCCATGTTGTTTGTTTTTGAGTTATACCATGCTTGAGTAGGAGGTGCCCTCTTCTTGTCATAATTGATTTGGTTTTCTTTTTATTCAAAGAAATTTGAATGTATGATTGGAATATCGAACCCAGGAAGTAATTATAATATTTTCTTTCAGAAAATTGGATGCATATTGGTTTGTTATAGGATAACCCTATATAGTTTGGTTGCACATGTTTGTTTTTTAATTTAGTGCATTGTTATTTTCAGTTGCATCATGTCTTGATTGACACTATGATTTTTGTGTTGTTTATGCATATGATAGTTATTACTAGTTCACTTTTTTTTTCTTAACTCTTTTTTGGGTTATATAAGTATTTATAGGCATATGGAAGTAAAAGCTTGCTTGCTTATAACTTTTGGTTTCATGGTAGCGATATGTTTGCCCAACAAAATTATACGTATTTCGAATTACATACCATGTGTGGATCTTTTGTGTTGTTTCCCCATGGTTTGGGGTGCCTTATCACTGAGATGAGATGTATAGTGCCATATTTTATTGTTATGTAATTTTTCGGATCATGTCGTACAAAGGAGGTGCTAACGCAATTTTCCGGAAATATCAAGTATTAGAATATTTAATACAATTTTAGTAACACAAGTTTTTAAGTAAAATTAATCTATAGCTTAAACTTAAGGGTTTGTTGTCATTCCTTTTCTATAGGAATTTCGAGACGAATTTTACGAATTTTTTCTTTTTTTGGGGGGGGGGGGGGGGGTTGAATGTAACAACCCGAATTTTTATAATGGGAATATTTAATTTTTTGAATATTCAAATGATTGATTTTAAGAGTTACTTATTTAGATTATATTTTAATTGAGACTTGGTTTGTCGATTAATCTTAAATTTGAAACTTTTGAGTTTAAATCAATTTAAGTTATTTTAAAGACTTGGAAAATCATAATTGGTTATGAACGATAATAAGAAATTATTATCAATAAATTTGAATGTTTGGAATTCTAAATATTGGAATTGGTGATCAAAGAATTGACTAATAGAAATTAGATAATTATATTTATCATTGTTTAGTAAATCGATATTCATTGTAAATCCAGTTTGCAATCCATTGATAACAATACATAGTTTGGATTTGTATTGATATTTATATCATGTTTAAAATAATATTTTAATATAAAAAATATCCAATTTTCAAATAATCTCAAAATTCGACGAAACCAGTTTCATCAGATTTGGAACAATAAATTATTGAAAGATTTCAGTTTTCGATTCATTGGAGTTGATTTGTGGTTGTCGCGATATAAATGCATATCGATAAACAATTTGAATTCATAATTTTATTTTAATTATAACTGTAGAATATGATCTCAACCCTTCTTCATTTGTAAATCCCTAGCCTCCACTTTCTTTTACTTTCGTCCAATGGCCTATATTAAATCTTTTAATCCGTCCACAATTAGCAAATACTCCCATTGGAAAGTTGTTTGTATCGACATTTAGAGTCCATCCAAGCCAAATGCTTGACGATAGGAGGCCGTAGATGGCCCGAATTCCTCGATAACTATGACTAGGTCACTTATGGTCTTTCTCAGATGGCGTGCAATGGGTTGACTTTTAGGCTAGGGTCCTGAAAGAGAAAGGTGTGCTGGGCTAAGTGCCTTCGATCCCTGGTGGTGGCTGGAATGGTGACTAATGGTTGGAGTTTTGGTGGTTTGTCTCTTTCCCGTTCATGTCTTGATTCCACAAGAGGAGAGGATAATGTGGGCTTTGGTTCCAGGTGAAGTCACGCCTCGTGAAGGGAACGAGGCGGCGGGTGTCTTAGGGGATCCAGTGCAGGGGATCGGCATCAGCGATGGGTTTTGGGTGGTGAAGGGAGTTCGATCGTGGATGGGGAAGTAACGTGGTTTTGGGGGGATTCGTTTATACTAATGAAAGTGATTAGCCACTAATTACGTCGTGAGTGAATTTTTAATCTGTGTGAAACACGGTAACACGCGTATCTTTTTTGTACAAGGTTTGATTCACGCAAAACAAATTGCATTGGGTTTGTATTCGTGGATACTACGCGTACGAGTTGGTTTAGAGAAATTTGGAGCAATTAGGATTTTTATGTAATTACAAACGACTTTTTGGAATTACATGTATCGACGTGAAATCGGCGAATTGGAATGAATTACTATATTGTACATCATAAATGTAAATATCTATTGTTTAATCGATATTTATTTGGGTGATATGTTGGATTTGTTTGATTGGTTGATCTACCGCTTTGTTGATGGATGTTGATATACATTCCTGTCTATGAACGGATGACATTTGACATTATCTACTTTTAAGCGGAAGATTCCTCTTAAATGAATTATATTATATTATATTATCTATTCTATATGCACATAAATAACCACTATTCTACAGGGAACTATAAAAGTGAAAGCGGAGTGTACGTAGCGAATTAGATCGCGACGGAACACTCTGAAATCTACACATCTATGTGTGGCTATTATGGGATTAATAAATTACTGCGATTATTTATATTTATTCCCATTCATCCATTCGTCTAGATCTGTGTTTACTTGCATTTGTTTGTTATGTTCGTTTATCGTCCAAATTTACTTATGTGTGTTCCCAAATTGATTATTGTGGGGGATTGAAGTAAATTAAACATTTTGTTTAATACAAGCTTGTGTTTTTATAAAATCGATATTTGAATAAAATTATCTTTTTTAACAAATGACATTTATAAGTTTATTTATTATTCGAGTTAATGATAATCTAACTAAATTAACTATTTTAACAAATGGCGATTGAGTCGGATTTTTTGTAAGTAATTAAATTGAATGTTGATTATTCATTCTAATCAATGATAATTGAGTTTAGTTCATCGTTGTAGTTATTGTAACTTGTTTTTTTTATTAATTACTTTAATTAATGATTAATTGAAACTTAATAATTGTTTAAATAAATGATGCTTTAGCTTCAGTAACTTATATATTTTTTACTAATGGGATTTGAATTGATCGATCGGTTTTTATTTGCATTTAAAAAGAAATTGAATTGAAAACTCACTTTGATTGATCGAATATAAATGGTTTGAGAATAATTAACTGATTATTATAAGGTTTTGAACTTAATTAATAAAATGTTAACAAACAGTCAATTTATTGATAATGAAAGACTATAAATGTGATTCAATTATTTTATGGAATAATTAATTTTGGTTTAAATGTTTTAAACAATTTTGTATTCAGCTTATTTCCTTTTGAGAATAATAAAGGTGTTTTTCGCCTCGTTTTCAATTAAATGGCTGCTGCTCCAATTCCCGTCCAACCACCTGAAATCATTGTTATCAATAAACCCCTCATGCCAAAACCCTCCTCAAATCTAAACTCCCTCCCATCATAGCGGTACCACCTGTTAATGATCAGTTATCTTCACTTTTCTAGCTCCATCTACCAATGTATTTCCACAACCGAAATCCCTTAATACCAATAAACTTAGCAACCACCCCGCAAGACATAATCATAGACCCACCACCTGACCTTACCGTAGACCCATCATCAAATACTTTTGTGTTCTGATGTAAATTGTAGTAAAAGCAATGAAAAAATCTTTTGTTTTGTGTTCTGGTGCGTCATGTTCTAAAACAATCCATATTCTTGTTTGGTCTAGGCTGGGCGGGGGTTTCGGGTCATGTAACCTATGCTCTTTGCGATTTATTTAATGCTTCTCGTTTTCTTGATTTCTTAATAACCTTTACCATCATTATGATCTCTTGCTCATCCTTTATCATAATTTTGATCTGGAATTTAACCTCTGTGGCCATTAAGATTTGGAATTTAACCCCTGTTCCCGTTATGATTTAGGACTTAGAATTGTAGTATGGGTAATTCTAGTTCGCGTTTCACTATCTGGTTTCCCGTGTTTGTTCATATTGATCAAAGGACATTTTCTAGGATCGAGATGATTTTGGCGTGGTTCAATAATCTAATAGTTAATTATTGTACGTTTAGTCTAAGGACTACTTCATACGAGGAATGGTAAAATTTGAGTGCGAAAAATAATTCAATAGTTAAAAAATCGCGCCAACTATAATGGTTGATAACCCTAAGCCCCCTTCTGAACCTCAACTGCCAATTTCCCTATTTGAAATCATGTTGCTTATTGATGATCCACTCCTAGTCCCTTCGAAACCTAGCTTCAATTAGTATCTACCCAAAAACAACGTCAAACCAAAAGGATTTCATTCACTCAATTAAGGACTTCTTTTGACCATTAACTCCTTCTGTGAAGTTTCCTGCCCTGATCTCATCCTACGTTTGTTCACCCGAGTCTGCACTAAAATACCACGGGTCAGAGTTCAGTTTTCTTTGGGGAGTGACATCCTTCTCTTCGTCCACTTTAGATGCCTCTGCTTCCTATGGCAATGCCTACAGCGTTAGGCTCAGAACACTCGTATATTGAATTATATATTCCTCAAGATTCTAGCCATGTTTGGAAGGATATTGTTACAAGTAATCAAGTTCCTGTTTTCATTCCACTTAATGTTTGTCAACTGAGGGAATTTCAAAATATATAATGTGCTAAAATGTGTTACAACTTCATACAAAAGGGAGATAACAATGCGAAAATGCTTTTTTTTATTTATGTTGTTGGCTTCAGACTCAATTATAAGGCCTATATTCATAGGATATGTATGATGACAGGTATTTTTTTTCTATTTACTCTAAGGAAGATAGATTTTATTTTACCAATCTTGATAAAAAAGAGGACAGTGATAGGATTTTAGAGGGAGGTCCTTACTTTTATAATAGGAAACTAAAAAATAATAAAGAGATAGTCGGTAGGTATAAAAATTAATAAGGACATTTTACACACTATTCCTATATGTGTTCGATTAACTGGATTGCCTCTTGATTATTTACAGAAGAGGAGATAACTCGTATTGCATTCATGGTAGAAAACCCTCTTGAACATGACAAATTTACAGAAGCAATTAGAAAGATTGTTTTTGTCTAAGTGCTTATTAAAGTTTCTAGTTCGTTTTCATACCCTCAGCATATTCCAATTTATTGAAGATGATCAAGTGATAATGCATGAGCTTGAGTATGAGAGGTTTCCACCTACATGTTAGAATTTTCATAGTTTTGGTCATCTAAAAGATATTTTTCAATTTACTAAAGTCCGGGTAACTAAAACTACAACAAAAATACCCTTTTGCAATTATCAAAAATAGTTGTAATTGGTCTATTGCAACTAGCGCCACTTAGTCTTTATATCCGCCGTGGTAATAGAGTATGATTATTTCACAATTGTTTTTGACACTTGTGAAAATTCCCTTTTACAACTCCTTTTGGCAGTTGTAAAACACTTTTTCATAACTAATTTTAGTAGTTGTAAACACTTATTTACAATTGTTCATGAGAGTTGCAATTTAACTTTTCAACAATTGTTTATATCAATTGGGCTAGCGGTTTATAATTGTCCGTTAAAGCTGGAATCGGATCTACTACAACTAATAATGGCGGTTGTAGCTAATATTTTTATAATTGCTACATACACTCATAATTCAACTTTTCACAACTGCTATTAACCCTTAGTTTCATAATATTATAATTAAAACCAATATTTCATTATTAATAACCGCAATCATTAAAGTTACTCAAAATAATACGAACCATTTACATGTATAACAATTCAAATTTGCTTCTTTTTCGAATCCATGACTCCTTTACGAAACATAACTTATAGCTCCTTTACATAATACTACATAGCCCATAACTTATTTTTTGAGTTTCGATAAAATCACATTAAGATGGTAAAAAACACGATGGGTTAGGTTTCACATGGTTATTACTGTGGTAAAGATAAGATCAATTAAAGTCATTCTTGCCAGAATCTACGCATTGCATTGTATTAGGATAACATCACTAAGTCTTTAACGAAATCTATAGAATAATTAATTACTTCATGTGTTGTTATAATCAGATCTCTAGTTAATATGATGGAAATGTTACTGCAAAATCAATAATCCGAATACATCTACTAAAGAAGCAACCCTCATAAATATAAATTCTTGTTTAACTTTCCTATTCTTTTTCCTTTTTCGATCCACCTTAAGCTTGTTCTTAACATTGTAAATTTTCTCTACCATAGGAAATAGCAACTGATTGCATTACTGTAACTAACTACTTTAAAATCATGCCTCTAGATAATATCCCTATCCACTTCACTAGCTTTTCATTTTGACTTATGCTTTGACATCTTCTACTTTTTGTTGTTGTCATGTGAGCTTGGATCACAATAGTGCTTTAGTTTCTTGTCAATATGCCTCATTTCCTCCTTTCCAGTTGGAGTTGCAAGTTTCCCAAGCAATATGTCAATGGCTGTGATAAGTGCGACTCAGTTCATTGGGTTCTCGAGAAGATAAGGAAATCCATCTTGGTCCTAATGATCCTAGCCTAGTAGAACCTATGTTATTGCCAATACATGGATCCCATGTTCTTTCTAGGGACCAAGGCACCACCCCAACCACTCAAGCTCACTTTCTCCAACCCACTCATCCTGCAACTGACTAGGACCACAAGGGGCAAGGAAACTCTGTCCAGATGGTGACTCAGGCGATATTGCTTGAAACATTAGCAGGACGATATCGAAGAGATGGAAGCGTTGAAACAGAGCATGCATTGACCAATGTAGAGGTAGCAGTGATGATGCATCAAATAATGAATGACATTTGGCGTTATATCAATGAAGACTAGGGTGTAGAGCATAGCCATACGCAATTCACCAATGATATCTTAGAGGTGCAATTCCCGAGATGATTTAACTTTCCCACGATGAACCGTTATTCAGGGAGAACTAATGCACGACAGCATTTGATGTGTTAATCATTGTACATGAATGCTGCAGCGGCTTCCGATGCTATAATATGTTTAAAAAAATCCGATATACCTGGAGGACGTTTCTATGAGGTGGCTGACTAGACTTCCACCTCGGTCGATTCCTAACTTCAAGGATCTGAGTGAAAAGTTCCTGAACCAATTCGGACTACATGCCAAGAAATTTAATAGTGTCATAGAGCTCTGGTGGTTAAGCAAGCTCCTGTAGAAAACCTTTAGGGGATATTTGGACCATTTCTGTATGGTTGTCACTAGGGGTGTAAACGGGTCGGACCGGACCAGATGGAGGTGTGTCCAAGCTCTGTCCTATAAGAATTCAGACGGACATGGATCAGACATCATATAGCCTCGGACTGAGCCAGACAATAGACTATTCTGTCCGATTTAGCCTTGGATAATAGAAAACATCGAACATTTTAGATCGAACCGAACACTAGTGTGTCTAAGCTCTGTCCTACAAGAGAATCAGATGGACATGGACCTGAAACCTTATAGCTTCGGACCAAGCCGGACAACGGACTATCCTATCCGATATACAACCTTAGTTGTCACCGAGGTAAGCAATCCAACCCCCGAGAATATTCTGATGGCGATGATGGACGGGGTAGACAAAGAAACTGAGTTCGGAAGATACTTGGTCGGAAAACCTCCTTCAACCATTGAATTGTTTCATGAAAAATTAAATATACGTCTACGACAAGTGGAGGTATACTTTAACAGAGAAAAGATCCAACGAAGTTATGAGAGAGTAAATTCAACGCAACGTTGTCATGAAGCAGACCGATGACAATTCCAGCAAGGTTTAGGTTAATGTCAATAATCAGAATGAAGGAGATGTCCACCAAGGAAAAAAGGTAACAAAAGTAACAGAAATCAGAAGGGTGATTCTAAGAAGCGACCCTGATTTCAATCCTTTGAAAGTTACATGCCGTTAAATGACACCTTGGAGAACATTTACCTGGATACCTGCAATGTGGTGCAATACAAGAAACCCCCGCCAAGGGACTCGATAGAGAAAGAACGTGAAATTGGAAAATTTTGCATATTTCACAAAACTTATGGCCATTCAACGAACTAATGTTGATTCCTGAGAGATGTGGTAGAAAGACAACTGCGAGAAGGGAAGGTTGATGAGTACAGAGTTGGCCCAAGAGACAGAGAGCAAGGAGTTTCTTCCCCGAACCAACGCCAGGCGGCACCCTGAGGCACTGCACAGTAGAAGGGAAAAATAAATAGTTATCAACACCATCGTCGGAGGGCCTCGCTCGGTAGGTTTAAATATCAGAACCATGCAATAATATGCCAATGTAGCAAAGCATCTTGACATAAGGGAGTGCAGTGTTCTCGAGGATGCTACATCAATCAAACAATAGAAAATGATGGTGGACGATATTGATTTCCACAACTAAGAGAGCGTGGGAGTGGAAACTCCAAGCATAGATCCTTTGGTAATATCAGGTATGCTTGGCTTAGCGATGGTACGAGAGATTTTGGTTGACTGCGGAAGTTCTGTCAATATCCTGTTCAAGAAAGCTTTTGACCAGATGAATTTAGAAGTTAGAGATCTAAAACCCTATATTGGGTGGATACACGGTTTTAACTTTTCAACGACTAAGCAGGTAAACGTAGTTGGATTGCCAATGGAACTTGGCGAGGGAGACTATTAAAGGATATAGATTCTACCGTTTCTTGTAATGAATATAAACTCCCCTTATAATGTATTTTTGGGACGACCAGCTACGACAGAGTTTAGAACCTACATCGCACCTTGGTGCCTACTGCTAAAGTTCCCAACTGAAGCCGGGATAGGAATGGTCCATAGGGAAAAGATGACGGGGAGAGCTTGATATTTAGCAGAATGGAAGGCGATTTGCTCTTTCCAGAATCGCCACGTTATCAGTCCGAATATATTGATCCTTGAGAGAATGAGGAACCAAGATGTAGAAGGGCGACGCCTAGTGAGACAACCATGGATATTTCGATCGACGATGACAATCCGACCGAGGTCTTGAAAATCGGATCTCATTTAGATTCCCTCTAGACGAGGAAATTGCTAGACTTCCTATGAGCTAATTTATACATATACGCGTGGACCCATGCTGACATGTGTGGGATTTCTCCATCTATTATGAGACACTCACTAAACATCAATCTGAAAAGTGTCCCAGTCAAACAAAAAAGGTGTATGATTGGCTCGGAGAGGTCTACGGCTTTAAAAGAGGAAGTTGAAAAGCTGAAAAGAAATGGCTTTATTCGAAATACCACAGATCCTGACTGGATATCAAATCCAGTTCTTGTCAAGAAGGCCAATGGAAAGTATCAAACGTGCATTGAGTTTTTAGATCTGAATAAGGCATGCCTAAAAGATAGCTTCCCACTACCAAGGATCAACCAGCTGGTAGATTAGATGGCTGAACATGGGCTTCTTTCATTTATGGATGCATATGCAGGATATAACCAAATTACAGTAAATGCGCTGGACCAGGAGCATATCAGTTTTATCACAAACCTTGGGATATACTGTTATATAGTAATGCCTTTTAGATTGAAAAACTTCAGGGCAACATACCAGCGTTCAGTGAATCAAATGTTTCATAACCAGATTGGAAAGTCCATGGAAGTATATGTGGATAACATGCTTTTGAAGTCCAAGTAGTCGGCTGATCACATCTTAGATTTAGAAGAAATGCTCAATATCCTCCGATATTTACAGGATGAAACTCAACCTCTCCTTTGGAGTCGCATTAGGAAAGTTTTTGGGTTTCATCGTTAGCTCTCATGGAATCGAGATCAATCCAGACCAGATTGCAGCAATAAGGAACATTCGTGAAGCAAGAAGAATTAAAGATGTGCAAAGCTTAGCAAGAAAGGTTCTGGCAATGAGCAGATTCATATCCAAGGCCACTGATAAATGCATTCCTTTCTTCGACTTGATAAAGCGAGGAAAGGGTAATTTTGAATAAACCCCAGATTGCATTGAAGCCTTCCAGAACTTGCTAAGTCACTTGGAGAAACCTCTGATACTATCGAAACCAATAGATCGTGAAGACCTATTCATATACTTGGAAGTATCATCGCATGCAATCTGTTCAGCACTCGCTCGTGAGGCGGATAAGATAAAAAGACCGGTATATTATACGAGTAAGAAGTTGGTTGCGGTAGAACGTAATCACACGAAGAATGAGAAGATCGCTTACAGCTTATTGATTACTTCAAGGAAGTCGTGCCATTACTTCCAGACTTATCTAATCATTATATATACCGACTAGCCACTACGATTGGTACTTCAACGACCTGAGGCATCTCGGAGATTGCTTAAATGGAACATTGAATTTAGCCAATTCGACCCCATCTTCTTCCCGAGGATATTTATCCAGGGGAAAGCATTGGCAGACTTTATAGCTGAATTCACTATCCCTGAGGTGGATGTATTAGATGAGGAAGATGTCCCCTCAGAATCGAGCACTTGGAATTGGTACGCCCACAGTGCTCGCAATGTTCGACGGTCCGGCGCCAAAGTTGTATTGATAAATCCTAAGGGATGGTTAATCCACTATGCCTTACGACTGAATTCTCCTGCAACCAACAATAACTCCGAGTACGAAGCCCTGATTGCCAGGCTGAAACTCGCAAGTTTATAGGAGCAGTAGTGTTGAATATATACTGTGACTCTCAGATCGTTATGTTTCAGGTTCGGAAGGAGTTTCAGATGAAGGGGCTAAGATTTGCCGCCTACCGTGATGGGTTGAGGAGTTGCTAAACGAGTTAGAACATTATAGCATTTCCCATATTCCACGAGCAGAAAATCAAAAGGTAATAAACTTGCCAAGTTAGCCAATTTTGATAACCCAAAAGACATAGATATTGCCCGATTGAGACATTCAAACCTCAAGCATTGATCAAATGGAAGTTGATCAAGCCTTAAAGTATGAACCTAAAAGAGAATCCTGGATGAAACCCATAAAAAAACCTTACATCATGAAATCCTTCCAAAGAGGAAGAATCAAAGACTTGCTTTTGTCCACAAAGCATCAAGGTACATTACGCAACACAGCATGCTTTATAAAAGGGGGGTATCAGTACCTTTTCTCCGGTGCAAAGCCCATGACCACGTCAAACGTATATTGAGGGAAGTGCATGAAGGCGATTATGGTGATCACACCGGAGGACAGACATTGGAAAAGAAGATACTAGGGTACGACTACTTCTAGCCAAACACAAATAAAGAAACAACTGATTATTCACGACGCTGCGACAATTCCAAAAATTGCGAGGATTCCCAGAGCTCTACCCAGCCAACTTATCTTAATGGTGAGTCTGTGGTCGTTTTCCTTATGAGGAATTGACATTATTGGGATCCTCTCAATTACTAAAGATGGATAAAAGTATGCAATCATGGTTGTGGATTACTTTACAAAGTGGGCAGAGGTCGACCAACTAACCACAATCACGACCAAGCAGGTGATCAACTTCATTATTAAAAATATTATATGTCGATTTGGAATCCCAAGGACTATCATGAACGATAATGGGACCAAGTTTGACAGTGTGGAGTTTAGGGATTTCTGTCGATGGTGCTGCATCGAGAAGAGATACACTGCTGTGGCGCATCCTCAATCGAATGGACAAGTTGGAGCTGTGAATAAAATCATCAAGTCCATTCTGAAAAGCGATTGGAGCAGGCAAAGTCTATGTAGATTGATGAATTACTTTTGGTTCTATGGGCATACCGAACAACCTGTATGATGGCAACAAGTCATGCTCCATTCTCACTATTATATGGCTCAGAAGCAGTCATTCCGGTAGAGCTTAAAGTCCCCTCTCAGCGGACAACATATTACGATCCTATGACATACAAAGCTCTTCTCCTTGAATCTTTGGACGTGACTGAAGATAAAAGAGACGAGGAGGACATTCGTTCCTCAAAGCATAGACATTAGGTTGCCCGATCTTGCAATCGAAAGGTTTGACCGAGGACTTTCGAGCCTGGTAACCTGGTGCTAAAGCATGTCTCCCCGACCCCCATTTTTATGGATATGAAGTGGGAAGGACCGTACATGATTCATCGGAGGCTTAACAATGGAGTTTTCGGGAAAACAACCGTTGATGGCGAACATCTCCCAAAAGCATGGAATGCATCCATCTACGACACTACTTGACTTGAACTTGTATTTATTCTTTTGTTTTTCAAACTATGTAATGTGGCACAACCTACCTGAAATAGTTTGTTCAATATAAATAAAAGATTATAAATTGGACGTAGGCAGTTTTTGGCTGAGCCACTATAAAAATGTCGTGTGTTCACTATCGTTTATTGCATTTATTTATTTGTGCCTTGTATTAGTTTGGATATAACATATGGTGGGATCTCTTTCCATGCTCTATGTTTGCAAATGTATTTGGTGAAGTTCTTTGATGTGATTAGCTTACGCCAAACTTAAGAAAAAGGGGATAATTCATCCCTTAACGATGATTTGGCTGTTCACATTTTGACGAGCAAACTCAAGTCCGTGACTGGTCCGGTTTAGGTTGACTAAAACCTAGACGGACATCGACGCTTGACATGGTTACTCTCACTTTGCAAACGGAAGTGAGAATGCGATATCTAGACATCGCGTAAACTCTTCCCCGCGATTTGACGGGGTAAGTAGGAACGGTAAGGATGTGGTTCAACCATCCTTGAAAGCTACCCCTACCTGCGACATAGGGGCAAAGAGGGATGCATGTACTAGTGTGACTTGAACACTTGTTAAACCTACTTTGATCCCTAGTGCTTGGAACGAAGAGCGACTTAAATTTGAGTTCGATATCGACACTCAAGTCGACAAACTCCCGCTTTAAGGATTAAGGTGCAGTTGGAATGCCAAAGCGAATGACGTGACTATTCGCATGACTAACTCAAACTCTCTAGATTTGAAAGTGAGTATAAAGACAAGGTAGGTCTGAAATGGTGCACCATGACTTGATATCACCTTAACCTAAACTCTAACCTGGACTTACGACAGGAGAGTATAAAATAACTTGGACCGAGTGCTCAAAGAGCTTGGCTCATACCCCATAGAAGGACAGGGGGCATGAATGCGAGACAAGCCTGAAATCCCCACTAACACTGGGGGAAATAGTATGTCATTACTAATCAATCTTGAACAATCCCTGGCTAGGAACTCTGCTCGATATTGATTGGGGAATATACATACACATCACACCCCTTAGTTGAATACAATATGGTTTAATGTTCTTTACTTAGTTTAGTAATACTTTGATCGCAGGGATGTCAAATTGAAACCTTTAGCTAATCATGATGTGTTGATTTGTTTATTACCTAGTTAGTAATACTTTGATTTTGAATCCATTAAATTGAAAGCGATAATAAACTTGCATATACATGTGACATTGCAGGTACATTACTTTATTTACATATTGCAGGTTTACACATGACAAAATCACGAGGGCCCCACTCGTAACAACCATAACAATCTAGTCAAAAACACAAAATCAAAATAAAGTTGCAAATAAAGCTTCACTAAGACTTGGGAGTAACCTTGGACTTCTTGGACTCTTTTAGCTTCCGTTGCTCCTCTTTCTCAGTCTCTGTAAGGACGCGTTTCTTCCTTTTGGATTTCTCAGACAAGGGATCTTCTGGATCAAAGATGGACCGGGAAGTCATATCTATTTTGATTGATCTAGGAGGCTTAATATAAACCTTTACGCCGGGAGGAGGAATCAATTGGATGGGTTCAACTGAGATGGGGACTTCCAAAGTCTCAGTTTTAACCTTTAGGAGTTGTTCATTCCTTGCTTGTTGTGCGCAAGAGTTAACTTCTCAATCCTGACGGATGCTCCAATGACTACAATGTCTGCATCCCCGTCACCTTCCTTGCCGTCAAGATCCTTTAGAGCATCAATCATTTCTCCCACCTAGGGGTCATTGGCACTGGGGAGCGTTATAGACTAGTCAGTTGACTCCTTTTGCTTTTCTTCTGTGACGTCAGCGGGCTTTGTACCTAAAGCAAGGGGAGTAATGATTACTAACTCTGGAGACAAAATGGTCTTTGAATTGGAAGCTCCATAATACAGCGACACGCTAGAATAGCTTTGAAAAATTGTGAAGAAAAGGTGGAATTACCTTCAGTCGAATGGCCTCCAGGAGTAGCGGGTGTCATGGCTTCGATTATAGGAAAGGGAAGTGCACATTTGGTAATCCCTGGATATTCAAGGTCATATTTCTCTGCCTCCACTGTTCTGGGTATTACGAAGGAGGAACTGGAGTCACTTTCAACAACATCTTTGCCCTTTGTTTGGCATTTGGCAGCTTCCATTGCCTCTTTAAGTAACCTTCATCCCTCCGCTATGCGCATCGGATCCTCACCTCTTAGATATGTCCTCATTAACTCCTCCTCGTCGACGGTTTCAACCTTGAGCCTGCGTTTCTCTTCGTCGACAAGCTCATCTCATACATCGACTAAAGTTATGGGACATGACAATGTCCTCATTAGATTTATTTTTAACATGTGTCATATCGGGGCATGGTATTGCCTCTAACATCGCTGTCATTAGGCAAAATTATATTGATCAGTGAATGAGATTAAAATGGAGACATGGGGACACGAGATTTGGATGTAAGTGTCTCGTTTTAATGATGCACTCTAGTAAGGCAGGTATATCTCTACTCTCTTATTCACAGCATGGACCTCTAGTGTCTAGAGAATGATACGTCTAATCAAAGCACATAAATGTCAGTGCGGTGGTGCTTGAAATGAATCTTTAATATGTAATCATTGTTTTGCTAAATGCTCAGCACATTTTTGTGTAGTTAATGTATATTTCTTGGATTTTATAAGGTCAAGAAAAGGAAAAATATTTAATGGCTTAGGAATGACCAATACACCATTGCTGGGCACACTCCATTTTTGTCTACGCGAGGCATTTGTGTCATTTCTGTGCAATAAAATGAAGAATTTTATGTTGTATTAGTGACACAGGTCAGATTAATAACTGTCTTAAAGAGGGAAAAAATTATATATTTACCAGTAATGTTGAACGGTTCGTGAACTACTATGGAAATATGTTGTAGGATT
Organism: Allium sativum; assembly: GCA_030737875.1. Taxonomy (NCBI): domain Eukaryota; kingdom Viridiplantae; phylum Streptophyta; class Magnoliopsida; order Asparagales; family Amaryllidaceae; genus Allium; species Allium sativum. Next base: position 92,553,417 of record CM060914.1, on the reverse strand, counting down.
TGTTGGTGGATACAGATATTATGGTGCAAAAGCTAGCTTAAATGCGTGGGATCCAAACGTTACTAGAGATTAATAGTTTAATTTGTCTCAAATCTGAGATGTCTCTGGATCATTCGAGGATGATCTAAATAATGTTGAGACTGAATGGCACGTTAACCTATTACAGTATAAGTTTATAAGTAAACGAAAACCTCATTTGCAAGACATTGCTACAATATATAATTTTACTGGTGTTATGAAACAGGTAAGTTTCCATAAGGACCCTGTAATAATCAACGATGATGGTTTTTTTAGTAAATGGTTTTTTATTTGGATTTAGTCATATGCTTGGAGTTATTGACCTAGGGCAAATTCTTATTGTTGATTAGTAAGTACTTATTGTGTAAACTAGTTTCTGAATGCTTGTGGTATACGAATTTGCCGATTTTGTCTACGGTTATGGGATATACTTATATGACTAATGTGTTCTCAGTTGTTTGAATATAGTGATTATATAATTGATTGTTGATTTAAATCAGATTTTTATACGATTGCTACTGATTTTAATATGACTATTATATAATTGATTGTTAAAAATAATATAAACCAGTAATAGTATATAATACCATTTAAAATATGCTACAAAACGATATAACATGTTTTAGTAGCATTTAAGAAATGTCATAGAAACAAATGACCCACAAAAAGCTTTTAGTTGCATAAAATAAACGCTCGAAAAAGCAAAAAACAACCCACGTATAAATTTTTAGCAGCGTTCTACAACAGCTATGGAATCAACTATAACTTAACATCTGAATTTTTAATGACAAAAAATAAATGCAACGAAAAGTTTTTAGTTGTACAAAATAAACACTAAAAAAAGCATAAAATGACTCACGTACGGACACTCAGCAGAGTTTGGAAGACACAAATTTGGCAATGTTTATCAAAACGCAACCAAAAATCAAAGTTTTAGTTGTAGGACCTATAGTAGCGTTCTTTAAAATGCTACCAAAATGATTTGGTAGCAATTTTCAAATGCTGCTACTGTTCTTTTTTTGGTGTAGTGGGCTCAGTTTATTTATATTCCTGACAGATTTCAAATAACACCTTTTAACATAAAAAGAGCAAAAACACAAAATTACAGTAATCAAATAAAAACCCTAAACAATACCAAACACAAGAAGATTTATATTTCTAAAATCATTACTGCACAGATCCTATATTTACACCTAAATACTATGAGTCTTGAATAACAACACCATATGTCTAGCTATATTTTGGGACTGATTTCCAGATCCAGGGTGTGCACAATAACCATAAACAATCCAAGAATAACTGTAGGTAATATAAGAATATTAAACTAAGAAAACTACAGATCGATATCCAATTCTTATACATGCTATTTTGGATTTGACAATAATAAAACAAATCTGATAAATTCTAGGCATACAATTCAGATTTAACACAAACGAATTGTATAAGACATTGTAAACAATGAATATATTTCCCACCCACCTGAAATTTATCCAAATTTGAATATAGCTTTTGCGCTCAAAATTTCCAAATCTCAGATATCTATAATTTGTATAAAAAGGAGATATACATATACTAATTATATTTGTAGATCTAAAAGAGAAACAGGAAAATAAGAAGTAAATTTAAACAAAAAGAATTACCTGTTCGAAGAACCATTCCTTTCTCATTAATCTGAATCCAATCTCTCCAACTATTATTAATTAGTTTAGATTTATATTTTGAATTTTAGAAGAGACAAGAGGATTGAGAATGACAGAGATGCGTTGCTGCCTCCATAAAATATGAGAAAAGAATGGGTTCTATCCTTTATCTATAGGTATAGAAATGACCATGAACCATTAGATTTAATTTTATAAAGATCCATCTGTTAATTTATAAATTATAAAACTATAGTTGCCACTGTCAGGATCAACCAGGGTTCAATCGAACGGTTGATCGCATGGGTCGACCTGACTGTGGTGGGGGACAGGGTATTTATTACCCTTTATTTCTATTATTATATTTTATTTATTTTTAGTTTTTTTTTTTCGTATTTAATCCTTAATGTTTTCATACGGACTCCTTTTACGAAGTTCCAAACATGAAAGTTAACTAGAATTCCATCACGTATGCAACGGTGCAAGTTATGTGACCAAGTTGCATCGCTTGCGAAAATTCAACTTTAAGAATCTAATTAAAATAATAATTTAATTATTTCCAAAACTCCAGGTTGTTACATTCTTCCTTTCTTAACAGAAATTTCATCTCGAAATTTTACCAGTGACTAAGTCATGGTGCTAGTACCTAATTGTCCTAAACTACGCAACCAATTAGTAGACATCCAGTTTTCCAACCAAATGCGCGCATGTGCACAGTGTACATCATGAATTACAACCACAAAATATTATGCATAATGATTCTAAATCGGTTCCTCCTCGATATATGCATTTTTCAAAAAAACATTTTTGAAAACATGATGGAAAATGTCCTAAAATATACAAGCAATTCAATATGAATGCAACTTTTGAAAATAATTTTTATCCAAAATCTTCACGCGATAGCGAATAGAAGTGTGAAGCAGCCAATTTTGCATCCAAACCCTAACATCCAATATATTAAAGTACCTAAATCGCTTCCTATTTTTTTCTCCTAAGCTGAAAAAAGAAAATTAAAGAGGAAAATTTCAAAATTATTACCGCTTAAAAAATTTCCAATTCGGTGGAATTTTACCTTTCCCTAATACTCTGAAAAATTACATCTGTAGCCTGCAAATGAGGCATAAAACAAGCTCTAAAATATAAAACGAGTTGATTAACAACTCACGCGCGTCATTGACAAGATATGGAAACAATGGTTTCATGTCTAAAACAGTCTTTCTCTTGTTATCGTTAACATTTTTATGCAATGTCGTCCCTAATACACCGCTAAAATGTGCAAACAAATGATCCAAATCTTCATATGCTTTCATGTGACATAAAAATCGAAATTTCCACAAAAAATAAATTTTTGCTTTTTAAAATTCATGTGAACTTTGGAAGTTCTTTTTGGTAAGGCTTTACCTTTTCAAATGAGATTTCCACAAAAACTAAGCTTTTAGTAACGGGCGTTTTACTATCTTTAAACCATCTATTTTTATACAAAATAGATGTTTAAACATACGTAATTTACCATACATAAATTCGTGTTTTTGCATAAATTGAACAAAATGAAAAGTAAGTAAATCAGAACAAATATTAAATTTTAAATGATGTTTTTACAAATGAAATTTGCAAAAAGTTTCAAAACATATTTTTCGGAAACTTAAACAACTCATGTCACATTTCGGTGTAACAAGAAAATTGGTTAAATAGAAAAATGCAAAACCTGATGCAATACACAAAACTCAAAATAAATTTTAGCTCAAATCATGTAAAAAGAAAGTATCCATGACGAAACGACGCAAAACCTGTCATTTGCTAAAATTTATCTCTTATAGAATTCTATCATTTCTAGCTCTAAAACGACTTTAGTTAGATAAAGAAAATGAGATTTCATTTCTAATTACAGACAAGCGCGAATGACATACATAATCTCTCCACAAGATAGAAATCTCATAGCGTCGCTGTGTGATTTAACAAGGACAATAAACAATAACCGTTACAAGCTCGAATTACCAAAAAGTCAAGAAACAAATGTTGTAAAGATAAAGGAAAAAAAACAACACCGAAATTCCAAAGCATTGCCTACAAATAACGAAAAGTCTTGCTTAGCGACTAGAGCTTGAACCATTTCCATGATATTTGACTAGTCATGTCATGATAGTAAAGTGCTCAATCCCGTGTTGCAAACACTGCTGGTGTTGTTGAAAGTTTCCACTTCACTATCTCTTCTAAGAGAGAATTGGCGATGACAAAAGAAACCTACCACAAAATTGTTTTTGCAAAGATTCACCTAACATTATCTAAAGTAAAAAATGGATAGGTGAAAATACAGAAAGTAACTACGTAAACAACACACAAGAACAACAAGATGAATCAAAGATGATGCGGTACAATCTGATGGTTACGCCATTGATCAAAGAAAAGAATGATTCCTGCATCATAAGACAAATTTCGATGTAACTTCTCAATTTTAGAATAACATGTTGAGTAAGTCACACATTTACATGGGAAGTTCAAACATAGATTTCGAACTCAAAAACCGACAGTAATAAAAAGAGATTTGATGCAAAAATCTCTTAATACAATCAAACAAATAAAGTTTCAAGTTCGTGTACAACACGGATTCCTCTAAAATCTCATCGAGATTCTCCTTAGAAACTCCATCTAAAGACATCTTAATCTTCACATCTGGAACAATAATTTCCTTCATCATAATTTATTCCAACCAGATATGGAAAAGGCAGATGCAGCACAGACGACAATCCTATTTAAAAACCTCGAAGCAAAGGACTAGTGCAAGTCCAAATACCATGACTAATTCGCTTAGCCCTGAAATGATGGAACCTTATGCTCAATTTATTCAACTAAGTGGTCTCTCTTCCTAAGGATGAGACTTAAATAGCACAAGGAGAATCGAATGGTGCAAGTAGGTATTATGGGCTAAGAAATGATTGGAGAGAAGAATTTGGGTTTAGATCTTGGAGTACTAGTAGGGAGAGATCTAATGTGCAAACTGGCGCGAAAAAGGAGTAGGTGAGGCAACAACAAAAAAAGAGAAGAAAAATAAAGATGGTTCAGCTAGATGAGTAAAAAAGAACGAAAGAAAGAAGTTGAAGGAGGGGAATTTGGACTCAAATTTTACGGTTGAGTTCTAGGTTCAAGTTGTACCAAAACTCATCAACTAATTGACCACTCTAGGTATAACGCTAAACAATCAACTGTTAAATGGGCTTTGAACAAAGGTTGAACCTTGACCTTATTAGGGAAGGATTAAAATAGTAGTTGCCCCGTGTCATCTCTTAAGATTTGATGCGAATTCGAAAAAACTTGTCCTCATCACGACAGTATTATAGACCGCAGTCAAACTTTGTACCATCTCCAAAGATTCCAACAAAAGGCTGCAACTACACAAAAAATGAATTCATGAATAGAAAACTCGTCTAGAAATCCGAAATAAATTTAAAAACATATTTTCCGTTTACCTAACTGATAAACAAATTGAACGATTTAAGAAATTAAATAACCCAAGTTAAATAGAAATTATCCTTAGCCTAGTTCGAGAGAGAAATTCTGAAAACTTCTTGTAATTCAATTTTATTTATAAACTGAGGGTCTCGTACTATAAGTCAATTATTCTAATTAATTCATATTCTAGTTTATATTACTGACTGAAACAACATTTCCATGTTCTGAATTGTCAAGATTTTTTTTAAACCTCAAAAAGGCTATTTGTGATAACTTCTATAAGTCTTCAGAAATATCCAAAAAAGGAATATTAAAAATTATAGTCTCTAAATTGAGGCTTATTACTTGTCATTTCCAAATTTCTTCTCATTACCAAAATGGATTATTTATTAAAATTACATAAAACCCAAAACAATTCGAAACATGGATAAATTTAAAATCTTAAAATTTATTTACCTTCACAAATCTTTATTCACTAAACAATTTCTTGAAAACTATTGAAACTTTCCGAACCCTGTTTAGTTTTAAAAATAATTTTAAAATTTTGAATTTTCACCGAATATGAGACCGAGGACTCAAAGGAAGAGTTCTATCAAAAAATTATTTGGATTTCGTGATGAAGTATCAAATGGATACACCTCGTAATTATATTTCCGGACCATAACAACACATTAAAGTTTTCTCGTTTCAAGATCAAGAATAGGTCATCGAATGGATCTCCTAATGAAACCAAAATGAAATTGTGACTATCTCAGTTGAAGATTGCTTTTTGTCTACTCACCAAGCTTAAATCCATGGGATTCACTATATGCATGCCATCCTCATGCTCTTCAAAACAAATTACCAAACGCACCGTGAGGTAAGTCGGTGTTGGCCAAATACTCGAACTCAGAATACTTCTAGCTCTTAGTTGCTTTGAATCCATCTTAATTACATAGGTTCATGACTACCTCATTGTCGAAATAATTTAGAGTCAAGTAAGGAAGACTGCAGAAAATTAAAAAGAAAATTAAATACGTTCTCTAACTAATCCTAATTTATTAATTCCTCTGATCATCTAAACCTAAGCTTTGATACCAAATGTAACTCCCCATCAATACGTAACACGAGAGAATAAGAACCGAAAACCAATCTTAAACACTTTCTCGGACCTGTCTTCCTAAACCTGAGAGTTATTGTGAGGAGGCGGGTCAAAATAATAAGTCCCGATGAGTAGAAACTGTCCATAATACACAAACGTATCTCGTTTGATTTCACCTAAAATCATATGTCTAACAAGGGTAGTAATTCTAACCTAACCTTGTAAGAATTCATGCACGATGACTAACTACCATACCCAAGGTAGCACATCCCAAAGACAACGTTATTGCAATACTAAGATAGTCACTCTACGCACAAGTTTGAAGCCTTTAAACCATCGCTCAAACAAATACCAAAACTAAGAGGCGAGTTCTCCAACTACTCATTATAGTATAAAGGAAGAGGGTAATTCTATATAGCCACTTATGGCCTTGCTCATAACATAATATAAGGGCGGATTCCTGTGATCATTTAAGGCCCAAGTCATATCCATTGATCACTTAATACCTTATTAGGCGGTTTACTAAATAATAATATAAATTAGAGGGCACTAGCTACTAAGTCCTACTAATTTGAGGTTTTTATCATTCATACATATTCCCAAACTCCGCATAAGGCGAGAACCAGCCACTTAATACCAGGTTTAGGTAGGAGTTCGACACCATTTAAGACTCTCTTGGCGGTACCCAATGTTACTATTTAGCAGACCTTATTAGATAATTCTCTAGCCACTTAATACTTCCCGTAGGATAGGAAGACCAATGGTCACTCCTTAACAGTCATTTAATACCTAATACCAAGGCGGACTCTCACCCTTGTCACTTACTAGCTAGAGGAAGCAGACCTTTGCGGAGATTACCAAGCTCGTATCCTATGGGGAGGCAAGCTGCATGATCACTTAATACCCTTTTAAAGGTGGATCTAACTACTTAATTCCACTAATCCCGAAGTAAGCTACACTTATGAATTATTACCTTGATGGTTTCTTTTTCTGGAAGGGAGGTGGAGCCTATAGCCATTTAGTACCTCAACTCTTGAAGTAAATATGTTTTAGGAAACAATTCTCGCTACGCAATTAAATATTATAACGGGACCCTATGGTCAACGAAATCTAGCATAAGTTGTACGTATGCTAATTGTTGGAAAGTGCGGACATCTGTTGAATAAGGCAGCTGATGTTGCATCATTAACCTACTAAATCCAATCCCTATTTCTAATTATATTAATTCTACATTAACTACAATAAAATAAGGAAATCCTATAACTTCCTATTATAGGATGTTTAATTATTTAGATCCCTGCTGGAATTAGTATTTACTACAGAAATTGACTCTAATTAATTCCTTTTGAATTTTGTTTGTTATTATGACGGGCACATGTCATTTATGACCCTAACGAACATATTTCCTAAGGCAATGGACAGTAAATCAATTGAATTCTTTAACTGTTTTGTGCTGTTAATGACTCTAATAGTCATGTTTCCTTAGGCAATGACAACCTTTTAAATGTCATTTATATTAATACCATTAGAATTCTAATCTAGTTGTTGTGACTCTCAAACATTACTATGTTGATTTAATTGCATTGAATTATTATTTGAATATATATATATATATATATATATATATATATATAGGTTCATTATTTATTTATTTCCCTATTTAGAGTTGCAACTCCTATTCCTAATCGTAATTTGAATTGTAACCAATTTGGCATTGATTCCGTATTCAATTAGTTCTCCAAAAATGTACATGGTTACAATGTTTATTATTCTATTCATGACTTTTTTATTTATAGCAATCAATACCAAGTTTATTGCTAGAACAGTCGCAAATATTTATTTCCATTTATTATGGGGATTGTTACCATATATTTATTCCCATGAAATGGAAATATTTCAAATTCAAACACACAACAACAACATTTATTTAATATAATAGCGCTATTAACTTAGGTTTGAACGGATAAGATTATAATATTTATTTATTTATTAAGCGCAATGTTAATGTAGTTACGAATTATATTTTATTATCGTTATTATTCTTTTATATTCCAGTTTAAGCTAACGACTTGAAATATCCCTTTTTGTGTTTAATCTTGTTTAAGATTCAAAATCTCATAAAAATGTTTATATTCATTGTAAATTTTGCCTAAACTATTTAAAAGAGGAAAATTGGCATATTTCAAATCACAAGGAAATAAGTTAATATTTTATTTAGAATAGATGTTACAAACTACACACAAAAATACATGAATTTGCACATCTCCTCTTATTTGATTTATTTATGTTCCTTGTAGATTTCAAAAAATGCCTTTTAACATAAAACGAGCAAAAAGGAAAAATTTACAATAATCAAATAAAAATCCCAAACAATATCAAACACAAGCATGTTTATATTTTTAAAATCAATACCGCACAAATCCCATATTTACACCCAAATCCTATCAATCTGGAATAACAACACTATATATCTAAACATATTTTGGGACCAATTTGCAGATTCAGGGTATTCACAATGACCACAAACAATCTAAGAATAACCGTAGGTAATATAATAATATTAAACTAAGAAACCTATAGATACATATACAGTTCTCATACATATTATTCCAGATTTGACATTAATAAAATAAATCTGATAAATTTTGGGCATACAATTCACATTTAACATAAACGAATAATATAAAATATTATATAAAATGAATATATTTTCCACTCACCTGAAAGATACCCAAATATGAATCTGAATACAACTTTTAGGCTTACAATTTCTAGGTCTCGTAGATCTATAATTTGTATACAGAGAGGATATACATATACCTAATTAGATTTGTAGATTGAAAGAGAAATTGTAAAAGCAGAAGGACATTTAAACAAAAAGAATTACCTATTCGAAGAGCAAATCCTTTCTCATTAATAAGAATCCAATATCTCATATTCTTGTCAACTTGTTTTGTGTAGATTTATATTTTTAATTCTAGAAGAGGTTGGAGGATTGGGAGTGGCAGAGCTTCGCAACTGCCTCCAGAAAATATGAGAAAAGAATGGAGGTCTAGCCCATTGTTTATAGGTGTAGAAATGACCTCGAATCATTAGAGTTAATTTTACAAGGATCCGTTTGTTGATTTATAAATTATAAACATAAAACCATAGCCGCCACTGTCAGGATCGATTCAGTGGTCGACCTGGCTGTGGTGAGGGATAGAGTATTTATTTCCCTTTATTTTTTTTATTCTATTTTATTTATTTTCCATCTGTTTTCATATTTTGTCCGTAACATTTTCATACAGACTCCACTCGCGAAGTTCCAAACATGACAATTGACCAGAATTTCATCACGACCACAATGGTGTAAATTTTGTGGTCAAATTCCATTCTTAGAATCAAATTAAATAACTAATTTAATTATTACTATAATTCTGGGTTGTTACAGACCAACTGGAGTTACCCCTTGATGACACCCAAACAAAATACATGGTAGCTCTATGTGGCTGAACAGTGAAGCACAACAATGCCACTAAGTCTAGGGTACAATCGAACAAAATGCAGACATAAGAAAAATAACTGTGCACAAACCAAGGTAGAAGAGGGGACAAGAAAACAAGAGCACATGAGCCATGATAACCAGAGGTAATGCCACACTCTTTTGGTAGTAAGTCCACAACAAGCGACAAATCAAAATCACTAGCAACAATGTCAAACCCACCGTCAATGCAGGGCAAACCACAAGCATTAATAGGAAAATACTGCCTAATTCAATCACATGCAACTATGAGCAAAGCTAAAAGAAAAGAGGCAAATGCAAACCTGAAAATCGGACTTAAATGAGACCTTATCTTGAGCAATAGCCTCATTCAATACCTCAACCATCACATCACCAGATTTCACTAATGCCACGCCAGTAGAATGCAAAACTTAGTGCATCCGTTGAGTTGATATGTCCCACCTCTTCGACGTAATCGAACAAAATACAGCTAACCTACACCTAAAATCGCAACCCTTAAGCTACGATGTAACAACCCTGAAAATCAGAACCAATTTAAAATTTTATTTTGGCAATTTTAATGAATTTTGAATATTCAAAATGAATCTGACCACCATCGATTCAAAATAAATCAGAACCAATTCAAAATAAATTTCGTTTTAATATTCAAAATTTGATTCAAAAGAAACTTATTTTGAATAGAATTAGAACGTATATATTTATTTGAATCGATGTTGGAATATAAATATTTATTTTAATTTTAAAAAGGAGTTGGAAATAGCACGGTAGATTGAAAATTTGAATTCGAACTTTGACTGACTGTACAGGATGCAAAATAAAACGGATTTTAGTGAAACTAAAAATATTTAAATCTATTTAAGAATATCTTTCTAACGAATCTGAAAAATCGAAATTTCATAGCGGGAATCAAAATTTATGGCCAAATGAATTTTCAGATTGGTCGCTATGGAATAAATATAGCCCGTAAAAATAGACATTTTGCAAACGACCTCCGTTTTCGACGAAACCACTTCAATTGGATCCGGAATGCCAAATTATTACTAGATTCCAATTTTCATAATTTTGGAATTAATATGTGAGCATGGAAAAAGAAAACGTGTTTGGCTAATTTCAGTCAATTTGGATCGACCAGAAAATGGCCATTTTTCAAACGGTCTCCAAATTCAACGAAACTAGTTTTGTTTGGACCGTATCGTCCAGACATAGTTAAATTTATTTTTCTGGAATTTTTAGAATCAGTATGTGGCCCCGGCAGATTAAAATATAAAACATTCAACTATAACAGTCGAATGGGCTTACGAAACATATTCCATTGTGTCCGGAATAGGGGTATTTAGCTAGGGGCGATAGTCGTTGGGTTTGAATCAGAGTTCGTAGGGAGAGAAGGGTATTTTTGGATTTAATTAAATTAAAAATAATTTAATTATGAGGGGGCCAATCAGATTCTTTCTCCTCTAAACCCTCGTTCGTTAAAATCGCGCCAGCCTCTCACTGTTGAACGACGGAAAAAGCTGTGCCACTTCTCACCACCTTAACTTGAAATCCGCGCATTAAAACTCGATGGCGTAGTTGAAGATTTTGTAGAGAACACCATTCTCTTCAAATTCATACCACACTCGCCTTCCATCGTTGGATATTGTGCTTGAATCACCCCAAGAAACGGACGTCGTTCGAGTACCTCCGGCCATCTGAGCTCGAGTTGAACATGGGGGGGGGGTCCTTGGGAAGCCCTTACAAAGCTCTACGTGGTGGTAAAGTTAGATCGTCTTCAAAGTACGCGGATTGGGCGATAAATTGAAACCTAGTTTTGAATCGGTAAGGAAGGTATACGGCCTGAATATATTTTAAAGGTTATAACGCTTTAAGCGCTGCGAATTATGACTTTAGAATAAAAATCATATCTTTTTTCAATGTTATCGAAATCCAGTGAAACAAGAGACATTGGACTCGTGGCGACGTCTTCTACATTCTAGAAGAGACCGGAGAATTTTTAGAGCTTCCTACAATTTTTGGAGGAGTGGAACCCAATGTGAGATTTATAAATTCAAATTTGAATGGAATAACGATGTATAAATTATATGATCGATGTATAATTTATGTAAGCATTGTACACCTCATGTATAAGCATTGTATAAATTATATGTGCGATGTATAAGTTATATATACGTTGTAAAAATCATATGTGCGTTGAATGGAGTTGAAATGAAACTGAAATATATTTATATACGTATATACATATATATATATATATATACACACTCCCCTCGTCCACAGACCATGGACAATATATATTGGTTGTAATTGTTTGTATTTTGGTTGACGTGAAATTTGGTTGATAAATGCGAATGGTTGATAATGGTTGTTTGTGATTGAAACAAAATTGGAATTGTTTGTGGAAAAATTCAATGTGATATGAAAATGATTGAAATGATTAGATCATTAGGATAAGCCCCTTAGGGAATGCCGCGAGGCCTAAGGTAGTGCAAGGAGCCGTACTCGGGACGGTGCCGGTTTTAAACCCCCTGCCGTTATGCTACCGAAATTTTCTGAAATATTCATATGTTTGATTTATATTCATGTGTTGGAGTATATTCATGTGTTGGAAAAATATTCATATGATGAATGAATTGTTTGAATGATAAAAATCACATTTTTATCATGTATATGAAGTACATAAAATATTCATGTTTGAGATAAATTGCTTAGATAATAAAATCCCATTTTTATTATATATATGAATCGCTAAAAATATTCATGTTTGAAATAAATTGTTTTAACAATAAAAATCACATTTTTATTATATATGTGAAGTGTTAAAAATAGTCATGTGTTGAAATATATATTTGTCGGCTAAAAGTATTATTTTTACCACGTATATGAAATGAAAATGGTTTGGAAATCGAAGAACGGATTATATATATATAATTAAAATAAAACGAATAACGACGCTATAGTTCGTGTTTTGGAATTGTGATTTTAACCGATTATACCAAGAAATCCGACCATCGGATTTCCCCGAAACCTGAACCGTTGGGTTCGCTATGAAAATATCTTTCCAACGATATAAAATTTGTAAAGATCCAACGGTTAGATTGTGTGAAATGTTTAATTCAAATCTGAATAAAAACAGCGCCAGAATGAATTATATTTAAATATAAATATAATTAAAATAAAACGAATAATGACGCTGCAGTTCGTATTTTGAAATCGTAACTTTAAACGATTGTACCGGGAGATCCTACCATCAAATTTTCCCAAAACTGGAACCATTGGGTCCGCTTTGGAAATATCTTTCCAATGATATAAAATTTGTAAAGATCCAATGGTTAGATTTTGAGATATGTGTAAATCAAATCTGAAGAAAAACAGCGCCATGGCAGCGTTATGGCCTGAAGCGTCGTTTTAAATAAATGGGCTATTTTTAAATAAATAAAAATAGCGATAAATCATTATAAAATATTATAAATGATATGGAATGGAAATAAACTGAATTTACTTGGTTTATTGGATATTTGATGGTTGAATATGTTTGACATAAAAATTATATTAATGAACTGAATCATGGATGTCAAATAATTTAACCATGGAAATGAATTGATTTGAATTCTAAATATACGTGAATTATTTGAAAAAGCCGAGTTAAATCTCATTTTAAATAATTGGTCGACGATTAGAAGTCGAAGACATAAAGATGGTGCAAGACCGATGCTCTTCACATCGAATGGATGACTACTGATGCCTTTGATGGGAGTTGCTGCCCTGAAGGGGTTACAGTGGTGGTTGTCCGGACGTACTTGTTGATCGTTCGGATGTGCGAGGACCTCTCTCCTGTATTGGAAATATAGGACGAGGAATAAGATGCCTCCGGTTTTGTTCAGACCTAGAACGGACTTGTAAATGGATGTGTGTCTGACATTGTAGTTGACAACGTGGCATACAGAGATGTTGTGATCAAGGCTTTGGTTGAAAACAAAGTCTTGTGGTTGATGATCAAAGCATGGCTTTAATATAGCTAGCTTTGTGTATGGCGTTGATTCGCGGGCCTCACACCCCGGTATGAACTAGAAACGGGAGAGGACTTCAGGGAGGACATGCTTTTCCTTTTAGCTAGGAGTGGTGTCTGGGCTTTGCATGCCCGGACGTTTTACTTATTTGGATGATGGTTAGCGAGGTGTCTCAGTTGTATCGGTCACTACGGTGCCGATGGTTTGGTCGGGATATGACCATTTTACGCCCCATGGGGCAGGGAAACGCAGTGTTCAGGCATTTTAATCCACTCCATGTGGACCGGCCCTGACGATCCAAAGGCTTGACAGAGTACTTGCCTAAGACATGGGCTAGAATGTCTCGAAGCGGTAGGGACGATCCCTTGCCTTGGTTCATGACGGAAACCCAATTTCCAAATACGACATCGTGCGGTTTAGATTGTAAACCTATATATAGCGACATGATATATGGTACCCATGCCGTCTATGATTGATACTTATGATTGAAATTGTTTTCGAAACATATAAACACTAGTAATAATATCAAATGCTTTTATTTTGTACATATAAATCATATTTTGGCCATTATAAGGAAAACCTCTATCCTCCGGCTTGTTGCATTGTGTGATGGGACGTGATGGGACCTGAGTCTTATAATGGCTTCATTTTTGTAAAAAGCATTGCGATGTTTAAATGATTTACTTGTTTTAAGCACTGACAATCCAATGGAGTAAACCCGTTCTGCGTTAGTGGCGTGGTCCTGTGATTGGCCTTATTTTAAAAAAGTTGAGTAGATTTCTCATACCAGTCTCATGACTGACTCTTAGTTTGTTTCACTTGCAAACTCGGGTGCCCTATTTTCTACACAGGCAGCCTTGTATTCAGGTTTTAGCAGGCTCTCTCTGGATAGCTACGGAGCTGAAGATGGATTCTATCACTTCTTTTTTTGCTGTTCAGTTCTTGTTATGTATATTATGTTTGATTCCGCTGTTGACATTTTATATAAAGCTGAAACTGTATTTTGTACTAAGTATGATCCTGTTATACTGTGTAACTCTGATGATTATTATTTATCCAGTGTAATCTGTTGTACATTATCTAGTGTAATTATATATTTCTGTTCTGCTGTCATTTGTTTATGTGTTATATCCCTAAAATTACCCTTGCCGACGTGGAACGAGGGTTTGGGGTCATCACACACGAGCAACCATGCCCAGTCAAAGATACAACCGGAGTGGCAGTGTTGCCATCAAGATTTGCAACCAAATCCACATCAACAACATCGGTGATAACCTATTGCTCGTAGGTAGAGGGACGTGCAAGGGCATGTCCACCAGCTCCAGCGACAACCTTAGAGTTAATTGTACTAGAAAGAGAGACTGGAAAGAGGGAGCAAGCTCGAGACACTGACGAAGACCGACAACGCCGCCAACGATGACAAACACAACCAAAAGCGACAATATGCTTTACTAAAGCTGGCTACTCACCCAAAGAAGGAGGGTAACAAGAAACAGATCTTGGTAAAAAAAACCGACGGGGGCACCACAAACCTATTAGCTACTTCACAAGTAAGCGACACAACACCGACCACCAAAACCCCATCAGAACTAACTCTGCCACACCACATACCAAAACTCCCATGTAGGGTATAGGAATCCAAAGCCAGATTTTTTTTTTGCAAGGGAATAACTCCATAAAAGCCAAACTTACTATATTGAAATGGTGGCGTAAAAGCACTGCAAAGTCCACCAGAGAAACTACCCAAATCAAACTTTACGACGAACCAATAAAAGGAATATCCACCGAAAAATCCACTACCAAACTCATAGCTTTCAAAATCAAGCCAAAATCGAGACACAATCACATAAAGGAACGCACTACACAAAAACTGATCTCAGCCATACCCTATAATCGTAAACCCTAGCGAAGCCAAAAATGGCACAACAAGGGAAATGTTGCATGGAGAAACCACAACATCGCAGGAAGAATAGCGGGTAGAAAGAGCTAGAGCAATAAATCAAAGGGAAGAAACAAAGACAAGAAAATCGCTTAATGTAGAGAGGAGACGCTGCCATTTTTGGGGAGAAAAGAGCCATTTGTTAATTTTATTTGTATTCCATTAGTTTAAACTTTGTTTCCTAAAATACACAACTGTATAATTCTACATTACAAAATTTATTAAAACGATATGAACTTGAAAGCTACATAATTCCATAAAAATATTTTCATTCTTTATACTCAATTTTTTAATTTGTTTGATTCATTTATGAATTTTAATCACTTGAAAAATGTACTTGTAAATTTAGGTTATATTGTATTATCTATTTTTATCCCCAAATTTGAATGACATACAATATAAGTGTTATTGATGGGAAAAAATTGGTTCTACAACTAAAAATTTATATTAAACATGTAATTTTAAGCATTGTTTGAACATAGGAGAGTTTAAGTCAAATAAAGAAATTTGAAAGATTAGATAGTTAAGGTAGTGTTTTGTTTACATTGAGTTTTGAGTTTTCAATGCTAATTCCGAAAGATGCAAAGATTTGAAGGATAGCGGAGGTGTCGGACCAAAAGCAGAGGGGATGATGGAGAGGATGTAGGGACGATGGATGGATCAGTTAGCTACTGTTCTTTCATTATTTCTTAAAATATGGAAAATAATAAAAAGCTTTTTTTGTTTTGTGTGTTAACTTCGTTTTGTAAAACGATTGTTTTTCATGATACACCTGCGTTGTTTGTACTTTCATTTGTATGAAAACTCAAAATTAAAAAATATAAACCAAACGTACCCTAAAACTAAAGGTCTTATTTTCAGATAGTTACGCGTGTATGTGTGTGTTTGTTTGTGCATTTATTGAGTTGAACTTCTACACTTAAAGTTATGTTAGATGACTTATGAGAATTTAATGCAAAATCTAGATCTGGTACTAGTAATGGACAATATTTCAAAGTACTAGTCTTTCACTGTATTTTTTTATAGCCCTTAAATTAACAGTTGTAATGATCAAATTAAAAACTAATGCACCCATGTAATTAATGTGAATTAAGGTCAAGGTTATTTATCATAGTACATTTCTTTGATCTCAAATTAATTAGACTTATAATACCTTATATTGAAAATGCAACAAGTTGTTCCACCGCTTTACTTTTTCAAATTTATGTCCTCTACATTTGACATTCAATAAAAAAGTTTGACAAGGTTGTGAGTTATTGGGAGCTATAATTATATATTTTATTAGGTAACTATTTTTTGCAAAATCGTTCTTATATATTTAGAAAAACTCATATCCAGTAAACTTTGATAATTGCTTTAC
Organism: Allium sativum; assembly: GCA_030737875.1. Classification (NCBI taxonomy): domain Eukaryota; kingdom Viridiplantae; phylum Streptophyta; class Magnoliopsida; order Asparagales; family Amaryllidaceae; genus Allium; species Allium sativum. The sequence goes on along the minus strand of CM060914.1, from coordinate 92,536,426 downwards.
TATGTATTTCCGTCTCATTCCAGCTCTTTGTATCGCTGTCTATTGAATAGGTGGCAGAAATATATATGTACTTAGAGCAACTCCAATAGTTGCAGATTCAAAGTCTTAATTCTGAATTATTTGTTAAAAAGCTTCTCAACTGAGCTTACAGCTCTTAATATTACGGTTAATATTCAGGGGCAAATCTTGTATCGAATTGGCCCCCGAAACCGAATTCGTCGATGTTCTATGTAGTGCGCCAATTTTTTCGCCGTACGCCAAAATAATTGTCCCTATACGTACAGCACTGGTAATTTCTATGCTTTCCCTCTTAACCCTAAAATACTCAAAATCCGTTCGTTTTTACGCCCATAAAGGCTATACAACAATCATATTTTCCTCCAACGAATATTAAACGGTCATATTTTATTGCAACGGCTATAAAACGGTCATAATACAATTACACAACTATATTGAGTTAGACTGGAATACGTTTTTTTATAAATTTTACTACTTTTCCCATAATCTGGTAGCTTTAGATCTTTTAATAATAGTTGCTTAATAATACAATAAACAATTTATGTTTAAATAAAGCATTGAATCATAAATATGCATAATTTCATAAATCAGAAAGTAAAACACAAGTTTGGACATGCATACATCAACATAAAGGCATTAGTATAACTACCCCATAGTGGTTCAACAAATGATTCATAAGATCTTTATGCAGCCTATTATGGAGTTGTGCATCTTTAACAAAATCTGGTGGTCTAAATGAATGTTGAATTCCTCTTATGTTATTTGTGTATTGTGTCGTAATACATCGGGTCATTGCGAAGCACCTCATATTCATAGTTCCTTTGCCCGTCATCCATATCTCTTTCATTTTCAATGATCATGCTGTGTAGAACAATGCAGGCAAACATGATTGTAGACTTCTTTTTCCTAAACCATAAATGACATGGATTACTAGTCATTGCAAATCTGGACTATAAAACACCAAAAGCTCGTTCTACATCCTTTTTTCCCTCCTGCAGCGCCACGAATTTCGCTTATTTAAGTGTTAGTGTATTTGGACACGTTTTAACTATGGTGCTCCATTTCGGGTAAATGTCATCATCTATGTAACAACCATGGTTATAAGTATTTTTTTGGGCATGGTCGACAGGGTTATAGGTCCCTGACCTTTTTTATTATAGAAAATTAGATAAAATACGAAGTACCTTATAGTGCAAACACTATAAAGCCGAATACGGGGAAAACAATGCCATGATCACTGGAAATACAAAAAATAAAACAACACAAAAACAATGATAAAGGTTCAGTTAACAAAATGCAAAGCTATTCCAGGCTCAATAGCAAATGTTGCGTGATATATGCTCTGTCTAATCTCAGACACCAGCCATCGAGTAAGAGAAGCACTGTCCTTTTCCTTTTCAGGAGAAAATAGTTTTGTATTTCTTTCATACCATATGCACCATAAAAATCTTTTCAGCACTATATTTAACAGCCTCTTCTTCATGTCCTTTGTACTAGTTTCAGCATATAGCCTTTCCCATTCATCTTGGTTATTCCTTGCATTAACTCTACGTCCAATTATCTCATTAATGTTCTTCTATAGTTCACCTTCTACACTGCAATTGAAATAAATATGGGAGATGGATTCACTACGAAGAGTACAATAAATACATTTTCCATCAACATTCATTCCACGCGGCTGTAGTTTTTCTTTTGTTGTTATGGCTCCATTTAATAACTTCCAAAGGAAGAGATTCTCTTTAGCTCTATTGTCAAGCTTCCAAACCCTCTTTCTTCGTTTCCAGTTCTCCATATCGCCTTGCTGAGTTATGAATTTATAAGCAAACTTGATCTTGAAGTCTCCATCGTCCTTTATCCAGCTCACCAAGCAAGAATGCTGCGTGTGTTTGCATTGGTCTTTGATGTGAATCCACATAGAAAAAATTCCAGCATTAGATGCATTAGGCAGATGCAATCCATTGTAACCAATAATGCTATTCAGAGATGCATGTAAGGGAATGCCCAATTGTGTTATTTCAGAATGATTCAAATGTTTGCCTAGAATGTCTCCAGCGTCAATCCAAGGGTCCTGCCAAAAAAGTATATGGTTATTTTCATTTAAATTAAACTTTGGCATAGGTAATAATACTCCCTAAGTTTGAATAGGCATCTCCAGGTCCAATTACATTTTTGTGGTATGTCTATGCTCCATAAATTCTTGTTTTTGATGATATGTTTTCTCGACCATTCCACCCACAGACTATTTTTTGTTAATGAAGTCATCCATATGCTGAGCTTGGGCTGCCTTATTCCATGCAATTAGATCAATAATGCCCAATCCCACTTGAGTGAGATACTTGCTAGTAGTTTTACCTTTCCAAAAGAATCTCATCACAAAGTTCCGCATAAGTCTGATCAATTTAGTAGGTAGAACGAATGTTCTCGCCCAATAAACTTGCATAGAAAAGATAACTGATTTAACAACAGTAAGCCTTCCCGCTTGATTTTATCATAAAGAGGTAGGCATTGCTATGTAGTTATTCTAGATTTCACGAGTGACGACCTAAGTACGACATAGTTGCATTATTACAGTTTAAACCCATTGGAAGTTTAATGTGATTGATTTGTTAGGTACTCAAACCAGCAGCAGAGAATTCAGATTTACTTAAATTAATTTTCAAACTAGTTATCAAGTAGAAATCATCAAGACATACCAGAATATTTTCAATGGTGGTCATATCAGGTTTACAAAAAATGACTAAATCATCAGCAAAAAGAAGGGAAACTACCTGAAGATCCTTGCATTTGGGATGTAAACTAAAAAGATTTTGCATAACAAGATTATTTAGCATTTGCCTGGGTAACTCCATAACAACTATAAAGAGGTATGCCGACATAGGATCGCCTTGACGAATTCCTTGTTTACCTTTAAAAAAGCCTACATAAGACCCAATGAGCACAATAGAATAATTGACAGAGGAAATACAAGCATATATCCATGATATGATAAGTATAGGGAAGTTCATATGACCTAGGATTCTCACAATAGCATCCCACTGAATTGTGTCGAATGTTTTTTATATGTCAAGCTTTAATATAGCACAGGGTGAAATGTGAGCATTTTTATAACCATACAAAAGTTCATGAGATAGAAACACATTATCAAGTATATTTCTTTTTTTCTAAGTAGGCAGATTGATTCTTTGATATAATGTTAGGAAGAACCTTCTTAAGTTTATTAGTTATAATATTAAAGATACCTTTATATATTACATTACAACAAGAAATAGGCCTGAAATCTTGTACCTTGTTATGATTCCTCACCTAAGGGATAAGCGCAATATTGGTGTTATTAAAAGACTCTTGCATTTTTGCCTTCAAAAAGAAACGCTTGAGAGCATTGATAACATCGTTCCCTATCATAGGCCAAGTAGCTTTATAAAAATGAGCGTTGTAACCATCTGGTCCTCCATAAACTCCTCTGTTTATGGAGGAGAAAGCTGAAGTAATCTCAGCCTTGCTAACTTCAGATATGAGCAGAGAAAGTCATGAGTTCCTAATCTAGGCAGAATCAATGGGTCTATGTTGTCGATACAGGAGTAAACCTGTCAACATTTCCAAGAAGATCGGTAAAGTATGTAATAAAGGTTTTATCTATTTCAATAGAAGTAGTGAAGAGAACTCCCTCTTTATCTTTAATTCTGAAGATGTTTTGATCAGATTACCTTGTCTTTAGAGTTGCATGATAATAGGAATATTCCTATCTCCTTCAATTTTCCATCTGATCCTAGCCTTCTACTTTATCATGGAGTTTTCCATTATGATTGCTTATTAATAAGTTATGGTAGCTTCAGATTCAAGAGCAGCAATGTTTGGGTTGTTTACTTCGGTTAGTTGTCTCTTGTGAATTCCAGAAAGTCTAGCTTTAAGTTGTTGAGACAACCAAATGACTTTTCCAAATTTATTGGATGACCATGCTCTTAGAACATCCTTTGTGGTTTTTCAGTTTTTTATGTAGTATGTACATGTGATTACCTTGTACTAGAACTTTCCAATTATTTTCTACCGTAGCTGAGAAGTTAGTATCCTCGATCCAGTTACTGAAAAATCTATAGTATCTTTGCCTCTTTTAAATTCCTTCCCCAAGGAGATTGTTTGCGGTGAGTGATTAGAAAGCAAGGGACGGGTTTATGATTATGTAATTCAGGCCAAACAAGGAGAGCAGAAGAATCACTAAAGCCAAAGTCAATTTTGGAGAAGGTTCTTATGCCTTGTTTCTTTTTATTGTTCCATGTGCAATATGACTAGTACTTTTTATTTCAAAGAGGTTAGCATCAGGTAATAATCGTTTTAATCGAGTAATATCATTAATCGACAATGAATTACCACCACATCTGCCTCTAATATCTAGACAACAATTAAAATCCCCACAAATGATCCAGGGCTGAGTTCCTTTCCTTGAATTAGGTATATTATGAAATAAATGCTCTCTAGTGTTAGAAGAGTTGTCAGCATATACAAAAGATATGTAAAAGGATTTGGAAGAGGGTATATGCTAGTCATGACAATGGATTACTTGTCTATCAAAGTCTAACTTAGATAACTAATGAATATTAGGGTCATAAATAATTAGAATTCTGCCGTAAGGAGCTTGTTCTAAATTATTTAACATATTATAGGCTGGGACTATAAAGTGAGAAGCACGTATAGTTAGCTCATTGTTAAGTTTTGTTTCCAGGATAGATAGCATACTTAAGCTATGATCAATAATTAAAAACTTACATTGCTCTAGTTTAATGTCCAAATGTTCCCCTCTAATATCCCATACACCAATTCTTTGCGTCATTGATTAAATAATGTGAAATATTTATCATTTGCCTTGCTCCTTGTTATCAGAGCTATGGATTTTGCTATACCTTGATATGTGGCAGAATGTGATGAATTGGATGAACTACTAATGCTTTGTTTCTTTTTTGGGGTATTTTTCCTTTAGTTGTCATTGCTTTTGCAAAAAACTTTGTCTTATTTCTCATCTTGGTTATTATCGCTGCTTGGAACAAAAGGGGAGGCTTATATGAAAATGGAGGTTGTATTTCCAAGTATGGATTTGACTTATCATATGCAACCTGTATAGTGTTTGTGTCAATTATAGTGTTCAAACCCACATGATCCTTAGTTTGCATGGCTTGAGAGTTAGATGTCTCTTTGGAAATTGCAAAATTATTCTCAGTAATGACTTCACCAATATTAGCTTTTGCCATAATAGAAGTACTTTGAGTTTCTTTCCCTAAGGTAAATGTTACATGAGGTATCCGGCCTTGAGAAATATCATTAAATAGATGAGATCTTTTAATAACATTTAAGTCATTATTCGAACATGGAATTCCAAAAAAAGAATGCCATATCCACAAATCGTAGGATGCTATGGCTTCTAAAATGATGGTTGTTGTCTTTCCTTGTTGTTGTACAAACCTTGTAATGCCTTAGGGCAATTCTTCCATTCCCAATGTATACAGTCCAGACATCCTAACATGCCCTACCATCCCCTGCTTTCGTGCATTTCTCTGATGCGCACCATATTGGCTTATTCCGAGGACTATAAGTATTCCCCTCCGCAGACATCCACCTTAGACTGATAGAAATTTTCAAGTGTTTAAAGTGTCGTGCTCTACGCAATTCGGTATGCATCGCCCAATGCATCTGGAGGAGTGCCATATGCTAACATTCTCATAGCGGCTGTTATTTTCTGTTCACCAATGAGCCCTTGCATCTTTGATGCATTTTTTTGTACTTAAAGTATCCATTGTTACCTTGTATACCTTCCAGTATACGAAGATATAGATCTCTCTACATCCTCTATCTGCAACGAAACATATCAGACCCGTACGTCCAGTTGTCATTAAAGTAATCTTCATCAGAGATTTATGGTATATAGCTTGGTTTTGATTAATAAACTTCCTGCCAGGAACCGTCCAGCGTCGAGTTGTGGATGATGAGCCATAGGCTTCACGGTATATGTCAACAATTTCTTATATTTCTTCGGCTTCCTCTTCAAGGATATCTTCGGCCTTAGAATCGTCGTCAAAAGCTACCATGCATTGCATAAAATAGGAATTCATTTTTGTTCATAATTTTTTTTGGATACTGAGATTTGGTATGCAATGTTGCTGCCATATATAAGGTATGAGATATTGGTTAGTGTGTAGCCTTATTGTTTTGCGTGTTGCCTTATTAATTTGTGTATAGATTTATTGGTTCGAGTGTAGCTTTGTCAATAACTGTGTAGTTGTAGTGTTTACTGTTCTGCTTTATTAATTAAAGTGTAGCTTTTTCAATGATTGTTTACTTGCAGTGTTAAGCTTTATTAGTTGGAGTGTAGCTTTGTCGATAATTGTGTAATTGCAGTGTTTAGTGTGCAACTTTATTGGTTGGAGTGTAGCTTGTACTTGTAGTGTTCAGCTTTATTGGTTCAAGTGTAACTTTGTCAATAACTGCGTAGTTGAAACGTATAGCATGCAACTTTATTGGTTCGAGTTTAGCTATGTCGATAACTGTGTACATGCAGTGTCTATTGTGTAGCCTTATTAACTAGTGTCCTGTATTGCTTGTAGTATAGGTTTATTGATATGGGTGAAGCCTTATTGATAACATTGTAGCTTTTTCGTGTTGCATTCAACAAACCAAATTATTTGGACGTTAAATATACGGTAATCCCACGTCTGAAAGGTGGCAAAGGAGTTAAATGATTAGGTCCGTTCCCTATTATAATTTTACTTTCTGTATACAATATTTGTTGTATTGCATTCAACAAACCAAATAATTTAAACGTTAAATAAAGGGGACGACTCTAATCGTTTAACTTCTTCGCTATAATATAGGATAATCCACTGTTGGAAACATAGCCTAGGAGTTTAGGGTCGTCCCCTATTATAGCTAAGGAGTTAAACGATTAAGGTCGTTCCAATTTATTTCATCCCACTATTATAGCTAAGGAGTTATGCGATTAGGGTCATCCCCTATTGCAGCTAAGGAATATTTATAAGGAAATTATTAAATAATCGACATTTGTACGTAAAATTTATAAATTATTTAATAATGAGCTTGTAACGTCATGATTGTTTGTACTTATATGTTTTGAACTTCAATCGAGTGTATAGGGTCCGATATAGGTCAGAATCTTTGAAAATACACTCTTTCGAATCTAGTTGATTAAGGCTTTCTAATGAAAGAGAAAAAAATCTGATTTTCGTGTTGTAGATTTAGAGTTATGTCATACTCAAATTTTCAAAAGGTCGTTGTATGATTGCTTATGAACAATAACGATTCATTAAATAACGAATTAATTAATTAATCGACGTTTGAACGTTTAGTTTATAATTTATTTTAAAACGAGCTCGTAACGTCGCGGTAGTTCTTATTTACACGATTAGGGTTGTCCCTTATTATAGCTAAGGAGTAAAATTATTTAAGGCCGTTCCCTTTATAAATTATTAAATAATCGACGTGTGAACATATAATTTATAAATTATTTAATAACAAGCTCATAACGTCACGATAGTTCATATTTATATGTTTTGAACTTTAATCGAGTGTACAAGGTCCAATATAGGTCAGAATTCTTTGAAAATATAATCTTCTGAATCTAGTTGATTAAAGCTTTCTAATGAAAGAGAAAAAAGAAATTAGATTTTTGCATTTAAGATTTAGAGTTATCTCAAACTCAAATTTTCAGAAGGTCGTTGTATAACCTCTTAAGAACTGTAATGATTTATTTAATAACAGATTTATTAATTAATCGACATTTGAACATATAATTTATAAATTATATAGTAACAAGCTCGTATAATCCATAACACAAAACATCATAAAATATAGTTGTCAACATGAATAAACATAACAATTAGATCGTACAATCTAGCATAACATGAATAAGCATGACATATAAACATAAATAAACATTATAGAGTAACATATAGTCCAGTATGATATGGCAGATACATATATACATCATGATAAAAAAATCCACGACATCACCATCATGATCCACATCAACATCATCCTTAATCCACAGCATCATCGACGTCCTTGGACTCCCCACCATCCGCATCCATGTCAACATCATCATGATACAGAATGTCATCGTCACCGTCGCCACCACCTCCTCATCCTTCTGCAGCACCTGGTCCTCCTGCACCACCCGATCCTCCAGCACCATCTAATCCGGCTACACGACCACCATCACCACCTAACACCGCCAGTCGGACCTATTGGTCATCGATTTGCCCCTGCAAACCCTGCACTATCGCTTAGTGCTACTGATACAATGACTGAGAATGTAGCAGTGCCATATGCTGAATAATGGATATATGTTGTATGTGTTGGTCTAGCCTGGGTGCATACTGTAGTAGAAGAACATTTACTCTTACTGTATCTATATTAAAAACATAAATGTTAATACATTTGCAATTATGAATATTACCTCATGCATAGTATACAATCCAACCATGGGGATACCAGCAACTATGTGATCAAGTGGATAAACAATAGGCTGGGCTATCAATGTACCACTAAGATCATATGCCCTACACGAGTCGTCAAGAGCAAAATCTGTAGGCTGATCGGTGTACTGTGATGGGGACAAATTAGGAATAAATAGTGGTGGATGAACTCTACTCGTAGTCACTCACGGTCCTATGTGATCGGAGTTTACACCTGACTGTAAACTGGCAACAGGTACCGCTAAGGTGCAACTCTATGCCAATAAGTATCAAAATCTGCACCCGGTAATTAAAAAAAGCTTATGTATCAACCCACCTTGCATGTCTAAGATCTGGTATATACTATCTGCCGATAGTACGACACAACTCGAATATATCATCAGTAGAAAGTGGATCTCTAGGTAAACGAAATTCACCTGGTCCCTGATAATAACAACGGTCTCCCAAGTACCAAATAGGAAGGTAGGCCGGTGAGGTCAAAAGGACACGTCGTAGAGATAAATGATATGCAATGGCTAAAGGCTGTCCCTCGCTGAGTTGGCCTGCCTATGTCAGAGAAATCCAATAAGACACCCATGGTGCTCATAAAATTTTGTCCCTGGACCTCAGATAAATCTGAGATCGAACCTCCATCAGTCATGCTTGGCACCAATAGGTCTACGCTCGACTACATGAGTACTCATCGATGTACGCATGCATGGGAAAAAAGGCTCGGCGGCATGACTGGCAGTCTCAACAATGCGTGGATGCATGTTGGTTGTGTACTCGTAGTATGAACACGACAACATGTACCAAAAAGCAAATATCTGTTGAACCTCTCCAAAAGAGTACAAGTCAAGTGCAGTGTATAGATGATTGACAATGAAAAGTGTTTATTTTATTACTCTTATGCTTTATCTTTTGTAAATAAATAAATGATACTTTGGTTACTTTTGTATGTTTTTACAGGATGTCAAGAAATGCCTCCTTCAATTCAAATCAAAGGCCAACTGCAAGAAAGAGCTACTTCCTCACATCAAATTCATTTCAATTGCAAAAGAAGTAGTAGCTCACTGGTAAAGGCATAGGAATTGGTGCTGAGAGACCTAAGTTCGAACCCCGTCAAGCTCACTTTTTGCCAAAGAAATGGAGCGCGTTCACACTGGCCCCTTTGCTTTGAGAAATATCTGGATTAGTGTTATGTTATATATATACATACACATATTCATGTGTATGTATTTATGATGTGCACCAATTAACATCTCAGCAATAGCCATATTCTAATCATGGAAGTAAATTCAAATCATTCAATTTCAATTAGAAGAATTTCTGATTGAATTGTTGCCAAGAAGAAAAACCAATTTTGAAGATTTTATCTTATATTGCCTTTGGAGTCTGATAAGCGTCCTTGTTAAGAAGAATTAATTAGATGCAATCTTCTATCAATCAAGCCACATGGGACAATTGAAAGATATGGAAAATATTTACCATGATATGCCCAGATTTTCTCCAATCAAGTTAGTCAAGGAAGGCAAGAAATATTCATGAATGAGTAGGGCCATTTATTCATAGACCTAGTTAGGGTTTTCCCATTCTCATCTATAAATATGTGATTGTAACCATTGTAAAAAATTATTCATTCTTCTGTACTCTCTTTCAGTCGTAATAAAGCTTTCTTTTCTTTAGTTTCTGCATTTTATTTTCATGGCATATTGTGTTGTCTAGTCAATTAGATTTGCTAGAACACAATTTGCTATTGCTTTTATTTTTCTTACTAGTGATTGACCGTCTGATTAGATTCAGCGGTAATCCTAGTTTTTATTCTCAGTTGTTGATTTCCTTTCTGCAATTTTATTTCTAGTGTTCTATTTTATTTTAATCATTGAATTTACTACAGATCCGATTAGATTCGAATCTGTAGTGAATTTAATTGCATCTGTTATTCGTAGTTTCACTTTTTATTTTGTTTTAAAAAAAATCAACCTCCAGCTTCGCCTAACACGCCCACGAAACATATAAATAATAAAATTTAACTTTCCTCCCTGTGTTCGACCTGTATGCTACACGCCTGTATGCTTGCAGAATTTACTACAAATGTCGCGCTTTTCTAATTCATAGACTAGCGTCGATCAATAGACATCCCAACATAGCCAAGCCCCAGCCAATCAGATATAGATGCTCTAAATCGGCTAGTGATGCCAGGTCGCCCAATCGAATTGTACTCTTTTGGTTCAGAAAGAATGTCAAACCGAAGAGATATAAAAGTGAAGCCCGGAATACTACATCCTTTATAGCCTTCATATCCATATGTGCTAGAATATAATCATGTAAATATGCAAGCGTAATGGCTCCAAAGGATATATGATCGATGACGAAATCCGAAAAATACTGCAAGTAAGACTTGGGTGACTCATAGCTAAAGTCAAAGGGGTATGGTACTCTATCAGTAACGCTTATCTCAATCCCCGTAAGCATATAATAATCTGCTAGGGTGATACCTAGCCCGAAATCTGGAAAGTGAAAAGTATGTGTCGTAGGTCACCATCTCTCCACTAAGAATCCTGGCAATGGTCGAACAAAGTACCGGGCTAGTTTAATCTGTAAGAAATAACCGAACAGATTAGCAAGTAGCCTCTCTCGAATGCCAAGAGGGAGTACGTCAATGGTACGTATAATAAACTTCGCCTAACTCCCACGAACGCAAAGGTAGCTCAACTAATAAAAATATTTATGTGGTTGGTTACTATAGTATAAAATAACAATATATATTACCCACGAACGTTGGTAAACGATTAAGTTATGCAATTAAAAATTATGTTAAATTAAGAAAGTTTACCATAACGGTGCCGAGTGCCGTAAACGCATGGTAATTGAAACCCTGAGGTAACTCATGTAGGATTTGTAGGTCCTCAATCATCGTCTTTGTTATGAGAAGGGTATGCACTGGATTAGCTGTCTGCTTTCAACTATGCTCTAACAGTCCGTCGAGCGATCTTTGTAATGCGTGATGGCATAACGACGTAAAAATCTATTAAAAAAAAGAGAATTTACGAGGGATAATCTAAAATTTCCGGCCTAGGGCCCTATTTATCGGCGCCTTTCGATAATCTCGGAGCGCTTTGAAAAAATCGGCGTGCGCCTATTGGGAGAATCAATCAATTCTTCCTTAATATTACGTCTCACAACATTACGAGATGTAATACTGTTGGAGTTCCTCTTAGCATTCGCATAATAATGTTAATATTTCTTGGTATCTATTTTTTTGGGAGTCATTATAAACGTATTATTTATGTTCAATGTTAATTTTTAAAGGAAAACAAATTGTTATCCCTAAATAATTGGCATTTGACAGTTCCTTGAGACCGTTTTGTTATATTTACTATTGTATATCTTTTCTCCTTTAGTAATTTGTTTCACACTTTGATCTAGAAGATAAATGCAATACTGGGGATTTCTCGTCATAAATTTATAATCCCAGATTTCTAGATTTTCACATGCTCAACTGACTAACTTGTGTTCAGGTGTTCACACAGTTCCAAATAATTAGCGAAACGGTTATTGCTTTAATTTTTAGAATGAATGTAATTACATTATGCTTGGGGTTGGGTTTATGTCTGGTTTCATAATTGAACTAAACAATATATATAACCAAACAAGTACTATGCTGTTTTTATTAAACTTCCTAATGAAATCAAAGGCAGCTAGGTTACTCGTCTTGTCACCATAGCGGTTCCCCTTTTGACTTGCCTAGCACAAAGGATTTTGTCTCCAACAGAGTTATAGGTTTTATGGAAACCCACCTTCGCGCCTTGAATGAAGGTAAGGCAGACAGGTATCGAACCCACGACCTCGTTAATAGGAAGCACGTAACATACCGCTGTGCCACTACTTGTGACTCACGCTGTTGTTTTTTATTTGTGCATATAGAAATATTAGCAAATTAGACCCATTAAATAGTTTATTAATTTTTCACATCTTACTAGCTAATTAATGTTCATCATCTCCTACTTTTGAAGCAAAATACTGGTAGTTATCATTGATGATATTGGTAAGTTACTTCAGTTTATAGAATAACCTTTTGCTTAGCTTAAATAATGTACTGTGAACACAATAAAGTATGTTTTTGAGCAAATTTAGTAGGTATTTTAAAGCCTTTGCTCATTTTCAATCTGATCCTCAAACATGCAAGATATGCTAAAAAAATTGGTGTTCGCCTGTAAATAATATGCTATGAACATAACTCAAAACATACTTAATTTCAACCATCTTCCAACTTTCCAACCATTAAATTTTAGTATATAAGCTCTTAAACCTTACAAATTTGGTCACCGGAAAATTTATAATGCTGAACCTTTTAAGTTTCAACAATAGTTGTGAAGACCGAGCCATAAGTCAAACCGTAACAGTGCAACGTTCAAGGTTCTCGTGGTTCAACTGGTTAACCTGTAAGAACCACACCCATTGTTTTTTTCCTCTGATTTAAACATAAAATTATTTTAAATATAGATAAATTTTAATCAATTATGATAAGCACCCTTAACAAATGTCATTGGTCTGATTTTCGTCTTCAACTAACTTGTCATGTAGCATGTTATATACTACCTAATTATAATAATATTATAACAACTTATCATGGAAAAACTCTAAACTTACTAAATTTTTATAATGAAAGACGATTAGTTCAACATTAATATATAAAAATGTACATTAATAATTAATTATGTCATTCAAAATGTAACGATGATTACTATGTAACTACTTGTTAAATTTATTATGTAAAAAAAGAGTGAAGTGATTATTTTATCTTAAATTTGGAGAACTGTAAGGTTCAAAGAGGTCGGTCTACAAGTTTTTAAAAGGTTTTGAAGTTAAACCGCGAGTTTGTACACGTGCAAGATTATTATATTTTCAGAGTCATAGCGCTTCAAGTTCGAAGCTTAAACGTGGTCGAACCGAGGATGTGTTGGGTATTTAAATTACTGCTTTCAATATTACGAATACCATTTTAAACTATATCATTTTAAAATATTAAAACGTTCTATTTTGTAAATTACAAATTTAAAAGTTACATGGGCTTTGTAAATTCTATTTTTCAAAATATATACAAATATGACATATTTTAATGATGAAATATATAAAAAGATCTAGATTAGAAGTCTGAAAATTCCATAAACATAGTTCCAAAATTTGCACTAAATTATGATACATGGGTAAACAACATGTTGAAAGTGGCACACATCTCAAGTGTCATCAGAAGGCATAGATTTAGTTTCGACCACTAAGAATTTTTATTGAGCATTGTAAATTTCTAATGTCAATTTTGAAAGCTTTGACAACGCAATCCACATGTAATATTCTTTTTTACCAATGCATTATTATAGCCTAGGGAATAGTACCTATCCACCAAACATTTATGTGAGGTATAAGCTGTATGACTATGAAGTAATTTCATTCACCACGAGCATTTTTTATCACCAAAATTTTAACGTGCATATTTTTATGCAAATACAGTAAGAAGTGTTAAAGCTTTAGAAGATAAATTTGAGGTTTTATTTTCAAATAGTTATATTGTGTATGTTTGTTTGTATTTATTTGTGCATTTTATATGTATGTACGTATTTACATGTGTAACACTGTATATACACAATTTTATTTTTTCAGTATGACTAATGTATATTCAACGTCCAATCCATTGCAGGTATTAGTAATGGACAAATATTTTTCTGAGTACTACTCATTTACGGTGCTGTTATATATTCCCAAATCAACATTTGTATTGATCAAATCCAAGACTAATGCACCCGCTCCTCTCCTATGCTTAGAAGTTTTTTTTCTAAGAAATTAGGTAATTATATATTTAGATTAGGGTAGTATGTATAATACTACAATGACAGAGGAGCCTGACCGAATCAAACTCATGATCCTTGCATCATGTTACAACGTCTTAACCAGCTATGACAAGGATATTTTCAACTTATGCTTAAAGTTGACTAAATAAACCCGTTAATGGTCGTTTATCGTAGCTCCCTATGAACAACTCATCTTGTCTTTTAGGCAACCACCTTTCACCCCGACAAGGAGTTTTCTCTTCCTGTCATTTTGACGTTTCCTCCTCGTTTATTGATTAGATTCCTTCGGCCTTGTGCCTTGTTCTCGTTCGGTTTCCTCTTCTTCGAGGAGTATAAAAGATAAGATTAAGAATCGTACTCGTCATACCATTCGCATTCGTCCCTTGGCTACCTAAGAGCAGATAGTTAGGACGACTCATCGTACTCTCTATTTAATCTGATTTTCTTTTTTTATTGAGACTCTCTTATTTATTTTCATTTTTTGCATCATGGCTCATTGTTTAGTTTGGAACATTCGGGATGTTGGAAAAGACGCCTCATCCTCGCGTCTCAGGTGCATCATCTAGAAACACACAATCAGACCGTGATGCATCAAGGACTTTTAATGGGAATGGAAGTGTTATCTGATCTAGTCCTCAAACTAAGTTTTAGTGGGGGTGTGTATAATGTTTCCAACAAGATTTGGATCCTTTAAGACAAGGATACTTCAGTGCTTTCAGTTTTCGATTCTGCTCACCTTCTCTCTATTACGTGCTCTCTTCAGTCGGTTCCGTTCTCTTTATTTTTCCCTACGGTTTACGCCAGGTGTGACCATGTCGAGCATTAGTGTTTATGGCATGATTTCATATCCATTTGTGAGCACGGTTTTGGTGCAACCATTATTGAGGGGGTTTTATTATCGTCACTTGCCTGGAAGAGAAACTTACTGGCTTTTCTATAAATCGTGCTGCCATTGAGGATTTCAATTCCTTCATCAGCCTCTCGGGCCTACCTGAGGTCTCTTTTGTTGGATTTGTCTTTAGTTGGTGCAACAACAAAGAATGACCCAACATGATCCTTTCTCACCTTCGGTTCCAAGGGTTGGTTTGATCTTCTATTCTTATTCTTGATCGAACATCTCTACCGCACTAACTCGAAAAATGCCCCTATGATTCTAAAGTGCACCCCTTCACTTCTTATAGGACTACCTAGTTCCAATTTCAATCGATGTGGAACCCCCATCACTCCCACCTTAAGGATTCCTGTGCTCTAACAGCTTCAAGTAATCCCACCGTTGTTATCTGTCTTAAGCTCAAACGTCTCAAATCTTGACTCGAACTTCATAACGTTCATGTCTTTAAGAATATTTTTGACCGAGTTTATCAATGGAGGAAGCCCTCATCCTAGCGTAAGCTTCCTCCAATGTTAATCCTTCATTTTCAAACACAGCAGATCAGGTCTAAACTCAATCTGCTTTCAACTTTGAGTTCCATATTGAGTCTAACTTCCTTTTCTAAAAAGCCAAGACTAAATTGGTAATGGACTTTGTTTCCAACTCAAAATTTTTCATTCTTCCATTAAAGATAAAAATAAATCCTTTTTATCAATAAAATTCTTCGTTCGGATCTAACTTTGGCCTCGTCCCTAGTTGTAGTGGATGAGACAATCATTTCCCATTTCCAATCCGTTATGCAGTTCCCTTCAGCCGATCTCTTTAATCCTATTTTGATTTCTCATATCCCCTTCTCCTCCTAAGACTCCAAGGGTATTCTATCCTCCCTTGTTAGAGGAAATTCGTTCACTGTTTTCTCTCTCACTAAGGACAGTGCAAGAACCCCTGATGGTTTCAATAGGGATTTCTACAATTGTGCCTTGGAGGTTATTCATCAAGAATTCTATAGAGTGATCCATTTTTTCTTCTCTGGAAGATCGCTTCCCAAGAGTTGGACTTCTATTGACCTTATACTCATTCCTAAATCTAAGAACCCTTAGTCCTTCTTTGATTTTAGACTAGTTAGTCTTTCTAACTTCTCGAACAAAGTCATCTCTAAGATGTTGGCAAACAAGCTCGTGTTGATTCTGGAACGAATTACCTCTTTATCACAGTCCGGCTTTATCAAAGGTTGGCAAATCACTGATAATGTCCTTCTCGCACGAGGGCCAATTTCCCAAATCAACAGGAAGATTCGTTGTTTGAATGTGGTCATTAAGCTTGATATGAATAAGGCTCATGATTGAATCTAGTTGCTTTTTATAATCTGTGTCCTTCATGTGTTTGGTTTCCCTAAACCCCTCATTGGTCTTGTTTGGAGACTAATTTCCCAACGCCGAATTTCAATTCTCATCAACAAAGCAGCCAAGGTTTTCTTTCCTTCTTAGAGGGGGCTGCGGTAAGGGGATCCACTTTCCCCGTCATTCTTTGTTATCGTGGGTTAGTCACTTGACAAAAAGGTGCACTCCCTCACTATCGCAGAGAAAACCAAACGTTTTGGTATTCCCAGCAATTGTCCTATCACCTTTTCTCTGTCCTTTGCTGAGGACATTAGGATCTTCAATAATGGCCATCGTCAGTCCATTCGTCGACTCCTGTCATCTCTATGAACAATGCTCATGGAAATTGAGCAATGTCATGAAGATCTATTTCATTACATCCAAATTCATGAACCCTCAGAAGGGCATACATGGATCTGGTCCATCTCTGGTTTTCGTTTAACCTCTCTTCCCCTTACTTATCTTGGCATACAGTTGTATCATGGGTGTAAGCTCAATATCCTATTCGACCCCCTATCTGACAAAACTAAGGAGAAAATCTCATGATGGAACTCGATCCTACTTTCCTAGGTGGAAAGATTGGTTCTGGCTAAGTAACTGTTTGATTCTCTTGTTTTTCATTGCTTTGCAGCGATGACGCCCATTTCGTATTTTTTTCGGTCCTACCAGTTGTTGGCCTCGTCTTTTTTCTGGGGTAGCAGAGTGGATTTAAGAATACATCACTTGGTTTCTTGGGATACCATCTGCCTTACCAGGTGCGAAAGCAGGCTCGGTCAGCGGAACCCTCAGGAGGTGTGCAAGTCTTACATTTGTAAGCTTTGGGCATGTTTCCATTCCAATAACTCTCTTTAGGATTATTTTCTCCATGCTAAGTATTGAAGAATGCTGCCTATTGACTACTATGGAACCCCTTCCTATGCTAGCGAGACTTAGAAATGGATGCAGTCAGTTAAGTTTATTTTGAATAGGCATGATTGTGGGTTCATCTAAAATGGCAGTACTTTATCTATTAAAGCTGCGTGGAATTCCATTCATGTTCATACGGGAAGAAACCTCGGCATCCTCTATATTTGAAAAAAGTGCATTCCCCCTAAGGTTTCCATCCTTATGTGGAAAATCCTCCATAAGGGCCTTTCATTGGATGATAACCTTATGAGGATAGGAATTTCTCTTGTGTCTCGTTTTTGGTGTTGTAGGTTTGGATCTATGGAATCACCTTTACATTTATTTTGGGATAGCAAGTATGCTCCCATGATGTGGGCTTATTTTAGGAACTTAGCTGGTTCCTCGCTTCTCATCCCTTTCTCCTTGGTTCACTTTGCTGCTGGTGGGCTAGGACGTAAGGATATATCCTCTACCATATCATTCCTTGTCTCACCTAGTATCATCTATGGCATTCTCAAAACATAGCGGTTTATGATGATTCGCCCATGTTATATGGTCCTATCATTCAAAGAGTATCCGACGATGTCCATTTTGCATTCAGAGTTAAGCCCTTTATGGCAAGCCTTAGCCCCACTTTGTTTTCTTTGGTTCGTGCCTTATCCATTTCTTTGGGTTCGCCCTTCGAGATAGGGTTGGTTAAAAAAAAATTCTTCAAATTTTGAATTTGGAGGTGGCTTGCTTGGTTTTGGCTTTATGTGATTTAGATCTCGAGCTAGTTGAGATTGGATATTTCTTGCTTGGCGTATAGGACTGGAGCAGCCTAATTGGCTTGGAGTTTGTTTGATCGGCTTTTAATGCTAGCGCTGGATTACTCTAGGTTTTACTAGTTTTGTTTTGAGGGATGGAGCTTGGTGAGGATAGTGGCATTGGTGCCTATGTCCGAGTCTATAACACCCCACACTTTTCAGTGCCCAAATTTTGACAAAAATCGAAACTCAAACACATCCAAGCATGAAGCTTGTAAATATGGTACCTACAAATAAATGAGCATAAGCATAATCAGAGTACGATAAGATAACTCAAAGCGGAAACAAAATAGGATATACTAGTATTAACTCAAGTAACTACCTTTTTAAAGTAAGTCACTTTGCCAAGAATGAGCATGAGAGAGAACAAGAACCGAAAGCCAAACTAAAACACCTGTGAGAACCCGACCTTCTCTAGAAACCTGGGAGGTTGTAATAAGGAGAGGGGTCAGAACAACAAGATTATGGTGAATGGGAAATGTACAACACAGATTATAATACACAGATGTATCCCGTTTGGTTCAACCCAAGATGTATGCCTACCAAAGTTAATGATTCTAGCATAACTTTTTAAATGTTTACGCACGATCCTATTACTCTTCCCAAAGTAATATTTCCAAAGTATAATACCGAGATAGAACGTTTATGCATATATTGGTGAAGCCTTTATACCATAACATGGCTTGTTATTTAATTGAGGTTAGACCCTAGTTACGGAGTTTATTTGTATATACACTTTCATTCGCTCATCCTTTATTATTTAACGCCATACTATTAATGATAGATAGGGTGGATTCTCCCTGATCGCTTAAGACCCTTAGGCGGACTTATTGATCCCTTATTATTCCTCGATAATATATTCAACATTAACATAAACTAGAGGGCATTAGCTACGGGGACCTACTAGTTAAGGCTTCCATCATTCACTCATATACCCTTCCCCCGTGTAAGGTGAGAGATGGTATTCTATCGTTCGTTATACCATCTAGTTGACCTTATTAGATAACCTCCTTAGTTGCCTACTGCTTCCCGTAGGATAGGAAGCCATATCTGACATTTTTAGTTTCTAGATTTGGGTAGGCCCCACACACTCACGTCATTTAAGACCCCTAAATTGAAAGACCTACTCGCAGGTGGACTCTTCAACCCCAGCCGCTTAAGACCACACTATGCCATAGATAGCCTATCGCAACGAAAACCCATGGTGTTGCTAGCTATAATGTTGCCATTGCTATGCTGTTTTTTGTCTATTGCAATACACCCTTTAATATATTACCATAGATATCAATTTGTGTTGCAGTAGCTACAGATATATTCAAATTAAAAATTAATAAAGTTAGTAGTTCAGGTGAATAGGATCCAACGACCTATATTACCAATCGGCGTCAATCTAATTTTCCTTCACCGCCTCACCTCTTTTGCCTTCGAATTTTCATTTTCCCGCTAGATGCCTATGTTCCTTTTTCTCTTTTAGGAAAAAAATACAGCTTGCTTAATTTCTTTTCAGCCTAATCGAAAATTAGGATTTTCGCCATCGGACTTCAGCTTCAATTCGAGATGATTGGTTTATACAAGATACTGAACACTACAATTTCTCCTCCTTCTCTCCTACAATTTCTAATCCATAGAGCAAATTCGTCTACCAATCGTTGTGGAATTCGAGATCGAACATGAGCGTATGACTCCAAGTTAGACGGTGATTCAAATTTCAATGATAGTGACGTCTCCAATTGATAGTTTGATCGACTGCAACGACTCTACTGCGATGACAATAGGCACCTTTAGGCTTTGCTCCAATCTCTGTCAGCACAACTTGGGCATAATTAGATGTCAGCATCTTTAATTGTTCTGCTAGTTGCATCTGTGTTCGCCACTTCAATTGGCTCCTGCTTGTTTGCTTAAAATTGAAATTATTTAAGGTATTTAATTTATTATTTTCAATTTTGCATCCCAGTTTTGAAATTTGGCAAATTGTTTACTGTGTAGATCTACTTATTTCTATCTACATTAAGCTATCCCATCAACAAAATAGTAACCGATCACCAAAATGTTTAAGATCCAGTTATAGTTAAGGTTGGTCCTTCCGGGAGATCTTTTCTTTTATGATTTTTAGTTCGGCTTGTTGGCTCAGTTTGTTGCAATGGGGGTGTTGTTTGCATCTTCATGATTTCTTCTATTTAGCTAGCTAGATATGCTCCCTGTACATTGTAGATCTGGCTTTGTACTGATCTTGTTTATCTTGGAGCTGGTTTTTGAGGTTTAATACTGAGCTTCTGTGTGTTTTTCTACTATTTGCTGTTTATTTCTAGAGCTCTGGAGTTCTGCACGGGATTCTGATCTTTGTGTTGGTAGTTTCTTCCTGAGTTTTATTGAAGATGCATGGTGTATTGTGTTAGCGTTGGATCTTTGGATCTCTAGTTTTTATTTTGAAGTCTGTTTGCTGGTGGTTATAGTGTACCCTATTGATGATGCATGTTAGGCTTATTTGTGTCGTTATTTTTCGATGTTGATATGTCTTTAGGATTGAGTTGGTAACAGATTCTTTTTAGACTCATTCTAAATGAATAATATGAAATGGATATCAACAGCCGTAAGTTTACATTATTTTTTGTAACCTTGCCATATTTTAATGTACAACTCTGATTTGTAAACGTAGGAAGCAAGCACTGAAACAATTATTTGGCTATATGACTAGGCATGAAGAGTTGATGTAGGAAACTGCAATGAGCTGGCGATGAAAAAAGGAGGCTGTATTCTATTTTAAAATATTTTGGATTATACCGATAGCTGTGATTTGGAAGAGTTGATAGGGAAGATAATATCAAAAGCTTTCTGTCTCTCATTGGATAAACATAGGTATGTTAGCACTCATGCATACATAATATCAGTAATAACATCATAGTTTGAGATCAATCATTTATCATGCACTAAAACAAAGTTCAAGGTATTGGTATTCATAGTTCGTTTAGTTGGAAAACAGTAGAACCATTGGAAAACATTGTAATGGTATACTAATTTTGAAGGAGTTACACAGTTTGAAATGATTCAAGAAAAGTCAAATAAAAATACTAATTGAACACATCCACAATATTTGGTTTTTTCACAAAAGTATACTTAGTTTAAAATTCAAGCAGCACCATGACTGCAATTGTAAATCTTGATGCTATTAATTTGGATGGCTTACTTGTTAGCAGTATTCAATGTTATTCAAGAACATTCATTAGATTTCTTTTCAAGAACATTCACTGTTCTCTTGCCAAGGTAACCTGTACACCCTACAACTAGTACTTTACTTTTATTCATATTTGGGCTTAAATTTTGTGATGCTTTCTTTCTGTGTATGACTTCTTTGAACCCGGATATCTACAAACAGGAAGATAGCACATATATAGGAGATGGGAATAGGATTTGGTTAGTAGTCTTAAACATAAAGGTAGTAGTTTATATAATCATTTTCGTGTATTTTTTCTTGCTTATGGTTGTATGTGTGAGTCTGTATATAAGTGAATCGAGTGACAATGTAGTGAGAAATGTATGTAAATATGAATGATTGTGTAATATACGAGTGAATGTACAATAGTAGAGTCAAAAAATTTGTACCATTTAAATTGTTGAAATAAAATATTTATTTGAATAAAATACTGTGTTATAATAATATTTATTATAATTTATGAAATCTTTGATTAATAGCAGTTGAGGTGTAATTATTTTAGCATTTTTAAAACAAATTTTAACAACTGCTAGAAACAGTTGTAAAAAAGGTTGACTTTATTACGATTTCCAACTGTACTAGACATATTACAACTGTTTTTGGCAGTTGTGAAAGGGTATTTTTTGTTCTAGTGGTACCTGTGGCAACACCTATACTGATGTTACCGTAGGGTCACAAAGGTGTTGCCTTCGACTCTAAGGCAACGCGGCAAAAGGCAACCCTAAAAAGGTGCTGCCGTAGATCAATTTTTACCTATAGCAACACTTTTTGGCACCTACTGCACCACTTCTCTGGGGTTGCCGTAGGCCATCTATGGCGTAGTGCCAGGAAGCGGACTATACGCGAAGGTTATTAAGTTCGTACCCCATCAGCCTTTAATATTTTTCCCTGCTGGGAGAAAGTGGGATACGTCATTAGGTCCTTTCCATTTAGTTTCTCTTCATGGAAATGCTATTCGCACGTCACAGGTTCCTATGGTTAATAAAGTTTTACATCATCTCATCATTAACCTACTAAGACCAATTCCAACTTTTAAGTATAAGTTTATATTTAAATAATATAAATAAGGAAAGTTATATCCTCCTTACCCTAAGATATTTATTCTATTATTTCCCTAATTGGACTTAGTATTTAAATGACAATCAATACCCATTAATCCTCATTTTCACCCATTTGTTTCTATCCCTAAGTTTATTGCCAATATTGACCAGTCATATCTTCCTAAGGGAACCATTTACACTGACTATCCTTATTTTATCAGTCCCGAAATATCTATTTGTTGTACCCCAACAAACAATTACTATTCTTATTTTTTTTAATTGTTTCTTGTTAAATATATATATATATATGTGTGTGTGTGTGTGTGTGTGTGTGTGTGTGTGTATGTATGTATGTATTTGTGCACCAGACCTCTCACATTAAGTTGACCCCTTGTGGATGCTGGATTTATTGGTCGGTTCTGGGCAGACTTCTACCACAAGTTGAAATTAACCTCATGTCCGAGTACATTTATATTTACGCACAGACCCCTCACATTAAGTTGGCCACCTGTGTTGTAGTCAGGAAAATTTGTACAGACATATGTTGCAATCTTAGTGTATGGATATACTTCCTAGTTGTTTTGGAAATTTCAGATTTCTGCTCAAATATGCTTCACTAATATTACCTATTGTGTATATTCTATTATATTTTATCCTTGCGCTATGAGATTTACGATAGGTTCCGCTCATATTATCATACATTGATCGTCCATAGCTTCCTAGCACGCCTTTTAGCGCACTTTTCCTCTTATTTAGTGCAGGGGTTGTGGGCGGTTGTCACAACCACAAGCTGAACTTAACCTCGTGTCTAAATGCAGTTAAAATTCAAATTCTCTAATTAGGGTTTACAACATTACTCCTAATCAAATCTTAGGAATTCTAACCATTTTACTTAATTTCCCTATTAAGTCTACTTTCCCCAAATCAACGTTGCTTACAACGGTTATTTAATTATATATTTATGGCCACATTTATAGCAATTAATTACAATTACTGCTACAATGGTCATTGCAAATATATTCATTTAATATGGATTACATTTATGTATATAATTCCATATCCAAACATTCAATATAATGTATATTTTGCCGCTTTGCGTAGATTCAGACGAATTGTATATATATATATATATATAAATATAAATATATATATATATATATATATTTGCGCGGTCAACATAGTTATATTTCTTTATTATTATTTACGGTTACATTTAATAATTTGGTTTAATTAATAACTAAACATTCCTTTTTGCATTCAATCTTGCCAAAAGGGTCCAAATCTTACGAAAAGACCATTAACTACAGTTATTATAAATTATACCTAATAATTGGAATTGACATATTTTCAAATCACAAGAAATATGTGTTTATGTATATTTTGGAATAGTTGATGCGAACTACACACAAATATGTATATTTATATTTATATGTACATTTACACAACTTTTCTTTTATTAAATCTTTTTGTCATATCTCTTGTGAGTCCAAAATAATGTATTTTCGTTTAAAAAGAGGAAAAAACAACATATTTGCAGCAATTAAGCCTAAAACCCCAACAACATTGAACACAAATAGGCATATTTATTTTAAAATTAAAACCGCATAATTCACCATTGTATCATTTTAACCAAATTCACATAATTAATATTTTAGCACTAAAACTAGAGTTTTGGAATAAAACTACATCTAAACAGTGCTTATGGGACTGATTTCCAAATCTATAGTGTTTCGCAACATACTACAATATAATTTCCAACATAATTGTGGACAATATGTATAAACAATTTAAATGAACCTACAATTAATCTCATTCCTATCGACAATTCACAATTTCCAAGTTTTGACAATATTTAATAACAAATCTAATAGGCACCAATACAATTTTAGTAATATTATGCACATATATAATGATAATAGGCATATATTTTGAGATCTAGTACAAATGAGATAAATAGATTATTATAGCTTTGTATATAAATTTCCGACTCACATGAAAGCATCCAAATCTGAAGTTTGAATAATCTTTTAGGTCTACAATTCCCAAATTCTTATAAATCTACAATACATCTGAAAAGGAGAAACTTTTGTATCTATAGATATGTAAGAAAATAGGAAGAGAGTGGAGAATCTAATGTAAAACATTCTTTTCCATTTTATCTAATTTGTGTTTGATTGGTTGTATATGAATATATTTTTAATTGAGAAATTTGATTGGAAGGGAAAGGGAAATGTCGAGCTTTGCTGCTGCCTACATATTTGTATGTAAAAGAATGAGGCCTTACCCCTTTATTTATAGAAATGGAATTGGCCATAAACCATTAGATTTATTTGAACAAACATCCGTTCGTTTAAATTATATAATATAACAAAACTACCCCTCAAAAGTTAGCCGTCATTGGGCACTTGAGGTACGAAGCGGTCAACACCCCCTTAGGAGCGGTCAACCGCCCTTCGACTAGATGCCCAATGAAGGCAGGTTAAAGAGGGAAAGTAATTTATTAATTATTCTATTTATTTATTTCCGTCCGTTTTTCGTATTTCGTCTGGAACTTTTTCATACAAACCCCGTTCGCGAAACTCCAAAGAAGAAAGTTGGTCATAATTCTGAGACGAACACATCACTTAAAATTTCTTGGTCAAATTCCATCGTTTGCAGAAATTCCTATTTTTTAGAATCTAATAAGTAATAATATATTGTCAAAATTCCGGGTTGTTACAAAGTCATTCTTTTGTGGACATATTTTATTGCTCAGTCCTGTCTGGCAGTGCCTTGTCGACTTCAAGTTGTGTTGTCTTATTTTAGTTATTTCTGACTGGTTGTATTCTTTATAGTTTGTCAGGTAGGTTTCCTTATTGGAGTCTGGTACTGTTCTTTTGTTCTTTTTCTGGACTCAGTTTTTCTGTTTGGTTGAAAGTTCGCCTTGCGTTTTGTTGGTCAATTTTTGTGAGCCACCGAAGAAGAGGGTTCTATCTTTATTTTCGATATAGATTTCCTTTTTGTAAAAAATGTGAATTTAGTGTAGGGATTTTTTATATCACTACATTGCTTCAGCCACTTATTAATATGATTTATGATACCTAATATTACAAATGCATCAAGTTGTTCATCACATCACTTTTTTGAAATTATACTATATACGTTGACGTTTAATAAAAACGTTTGATAAAGTTGTGGTTTATTGGACATTGTAAATAAGTTCACGTCCAATACACTTTGATAAATGCTATGCCCTAATTTTTTTTTTCATTTGGGCTCTGTATCCATAATTTTGTTCATTATTTGTCAAGTATGTGAAAGCACGAAGTATTAGCACTCCGCATAATAATGCTAATATTCGTATATTAATAACTATTTTAGCAATCCTTCTAAAATATTATTAATGTTCTTTTGGTGTGGTGTTTTTCTTAAATAAAAGCTACTTTGTCATCCTCAATGTAGTGGCATTTGACAATTTCTTGATGCCCATTTAACTTCAAACAAAAGTCAAGCACCTAATTGATTGAACAACCTATATGCAACTTACTTTAGTAGTCATACGATTGGTTACTCTAGAAAATATAGAATCTCTTATTTAGAAACATAAAATATTTTGAGTTTTTATACACTGACTAGCTGTTCCATTTTTCTCTTTGAAAATTTGATTTTAATAAATTATTTTAATAACAATTTATCGAGGCAAATGTAACCATATGCAAGGTGTTATGGACATAGATGCATATTATATGACAACACGATTAATATGCATATTCTATCACTTGATTTACTTTAGGAATATTCAATATATAATTCCTATTATTAAAAGTTGATACAACAGCCAAAGAGTTCAGTAATAAATTAAAGAACGAAAATAAATGGAAAATGAGGAAAAGAGAAGTTGAAATACATCAAATAGAGACTCAAAACTTATAATGGTTTGACGATATTGTGTCTGCATCCACTTTGAAGGTTTTGTTCAAAATTTATAATGGTTTTTCTTGCATCCATTCTGGAGAAGTGCGTTGTATGACATGCCAGTCCGATACCGGACGATTATCAAGGTAGAATAACACATAAGAACATGTTATATAACTCTCAGCGCATGGATAAAATATAATAGAATATATACAATAAGAGATAATAGTGAAGCACAACTGAATAGAATCTGAAACTTTCCATATCATCATGAAAATATCCATACAAACATCTATATCACATCAGAGTCTATATAAGCAGCCTCACTATAGGTTCACTCTGAGTAGCATACATCAATATTAGCAGAAATAACATATATGAATAGTAGGAAACTAATACGTAAGCCTCCAGCTCATCGTCGCTTAACAGCATCATCCTCATCAAGATCTACTACCTGCTACCCAGTCTTCCCATCCACAACATAGATAAACAGCCCGAGGTAATAAGAGGGAAACATAAAACCTTGAGTCAGACAACAGTCTTAATGAGCGATAAAACAACTAACAACATCATCAATAAAGTATATGAGAAGTAGGCAGATCAATCATCTAACCTACCAACACATCAACAAAGAAGAAACCCAAACTCGTCTCCTTCCCAACCTACGGTGATAGCCTTTCCAAGAGAATTAGAGAATAAACAAACTGTACATCCCTAGCAACTAATTATCAAGTGTAGGCCATCATAATCAAGCTCAACATATCCTAAACACAAACCTCGAAGGCTGAAACCAACATCAGATAAACACCCAAGAGATATCTCTCTCAACGTCGGACATTCCACACAAGACGATACAACCAATATCCATGACTTTGACTATCACTATCTACCCTGCCTTGAATCCATCATTAATCGTATGACTGGCCTATCTTGCCATCGGCCAAGGGCTAATGGTAACCTTGGTTCTAGCAAAACTCCGTACGCCATCTGACTTGGGTCTAGACCAATCGTGACTGCCCAGGGTACTCGACTAATCATCTAGTTTTTGGGTGCCCCCATTATACCCCTGCTTTGAGTCCTCTAGAATGTCCGACTAACAAGGATCTCTTGGCCTTTAGTAACTCTAGCCGTCATCATCGGCAACTATCAAGAAGCTAAAGCGTCTTCTCCAGCTACCATTATCCACGAGCTCAAACCATCTTGAGTCATCTTCATAATTTCGTTGCATCACATCATGATCAACGAACACTTCTCTTTGCTTCGAACATTCCATAAGAATCCACCTCGAAGCTGCACCCATTATCCAACCAAAATAAATTACATTTAGTCACTATTATATGGACTGCACCCTTCCTGGATCGCAACCGATCCATATGGATCGCACACCCGATCCATCAGCATTAGCCAACCTTAATCGATCCATGTCCCGATGCTTCTACTGATCCATGTCCCGATGCCATACTTTGCACGATCCAACCGATCCATGTAACCCATGCGATCCATCCGATCCATACATTCAAATTAACTTCGGTCGATCAATCTACTTGCGACTGATCCATTCCTTTCGACCGATCCATTACTATCTCGACCCGATCCATCTGGCATTCTCACTTTGTGTTCAGCTTTGTACATCAGACCGATCCATCAGCTACATGAACGACCCATGATCTAATGCTCCTTGCGACCTAACTCTGGTTGATCCATCACTTCACCTTACTTCCCTTCGTCCTCCAATCGAGCCAACGACCTAACCCATCAATGGATCATAACCAATCCATCTTCTCCCACGATCCATCAACACCGATCCATCCACGTGCAATCCATCACCCAGATCCACTTTTGCCAAACCAATCCAAGACTTCCATCGTGCCACACGATAGATCCATACATTCTATGCTTTGACAATGAATTTTATGCATCCATCTCATTCAAATCGACCAATTTCAATTTAAAAATAAATAACACAACATGCAATCATCAAACAAACATTAACACAATAAATAATCACCATGCAATCATATGAGATTCACCAAATCATGATAAACCAATAAATGGATCAATAATTGGATCTAAACTTGCATAAACATGAGAATTAACCATTATATCTTTCTAAATTAGATCCTATGGTGTGATCCAAATTGAAATACACTTACCTCGATTAGATTCAGGTGAAAACGACTTGAAATTATGAAATTAAGATCAAATAAACCCACATACTTGATTGAATCCGTGTGAGAAATGCTTATTGCTCACTAAATCCACAAAATAGCTTCCATTCAATGAATATCTAATCCAGACAGTGAAGAACGACCTCCATTTCAGCTCAATTGATGCGATCTACCCTTCCTCGATGTTGATCTTCAATTCTAGATCTCAAATCTATGAATGGAAATGAAGTGGAGGTGTATTTGGTTGAGCCGGAGAATCACAGACACCCAACCAAATGAGAGAATGGAGAAATTAAACTATTCTCTTTACCTCTACCCTCCTATTTATAGCCAACATTTCCTAACCTTAATGGGCCTCACTAATCAGCCCACTAATGACTAATTATTTGTCCAGAAAACTAGCAACACTAAAACAGCGATTCCTCCCAAATCGGTTATCCAAATCTTTAATGTGACCACTCTACTGAGTTTGAAACAGCATTTCCAATCCAATAAAGTTAATCCCAGCACCTGATTCGATCCCAGTCAAAAGTTAGGCCCTAAACAAAAATAATAGGGGCAAAATGGTCATAAATAAAATTGACAAAATTCATAGACATGCCTTACATCCCCATGATCAACATATCAAACACTGAGAAAGATTCGACCCACGGGAAATAAATAAAATTATTTACAATTCTTCGATACGTAAATTGCGGGTCATTTATATTATTACTGCCTTTATGATTACAAGGTATTAGATCGATATGGATCTGAAGCATACAAAGCAAAGTAAACAAATAACTAAGATATTTCTTTCTTTCTAAAGAAGATAGTATTTATATATGTAGGTAGATGAAAGCATCCTGGAAAAGTCATAGGAATGTTGTAGAGGGAGTAAAGGAGGAGCTCAAGTCTATTCTCTTCCAAGTGTCGAACTAGTGTCAATCCTGTTATAAGGATTGGTACTGATCCCTTGATATGAGGACTTTGGTCTTGCGAATTCTAGGGTCGATCTCATGTGGTGCCTTGAATCACTCTGTGAAGTTCCATTAGGATCTAACTTGCACTACAACAAAAAAGGCTTTTAACAGCGTTTCAAAAACGCTGTTAAAAGATATAACAGTGTTCGTATAACCGTTGTTTAATGACATGTGGTCGTTGATGCATAATCTCTAACAACAAATTATAAACGCTATTAAAAGTGGGATTCTACATCCCCATGAACAACATATCAAACATTGAGAAAGATTCTACCCTCGGGAAATAAATAAAATTATTTACAATTCTTCGATACGTAAATTGCGGGTTATTTATATTATTACTGCCTTTATGATTACAAGGTATTAGATCGATATGGATCTGAAGCATACAAAGAAAAGTAAACAAATAACTAAGATATTTCTTTCTAAAGCAGCTAGTATTTATATATGTAGGTAGATGAAAGCATCCTGGAAAAGTCATAGGAATGTTGTAGAGGGAGTAAAGGAGGAGCTCAAGTCTATTCTCTTCCAAGTGTCGAACCAGTGTCAATCCTGTTATAAGGATTGGTACTGATCCCTTGATATGAGGACTTTGGTCTTGTGAATTCTAGGGTCGATCTCATGTGGTGCCTTGAATCACTCTATGAAGTTCCATTAGAATCTAATTTGCACTACAACAAAAAAGGCTTTTAACAGCGTTTCAAAAACGCTGTTAAAAGATATAACAGTGTTCGTATAACCGTTGTTTAATGACATGTGGTCGTTGATGCATAATCTCTAACAACAAATTATAAACGCTATTAAAAGTGGGATTCTACAGCGTTCATCTTTTGCTGTAAACTGGTCTGTCTACAACATTTAGATTTTGCTATTTTTAGTACACAATAACGTTTACAATTTGCTGTTAAAAACTATACCGGATATTGTTTTGTATTTTCATTAGCGTTTATAGATAATATCAACAGTGTTTAATTATGTTGTTTAATTTTTTTTCATTTGTTTTATCAACTTTGTATAACCGTTGTTATTTGTTTTTCATTAGCATTTTTGAGACGCTGTTAATTGTTTTTCATCAGCATTCTTAAACCACTGTTACTTGTTTCTCCTCAGCGGTTTTTAAATGTCTTGTATGCCTTTTCCCCTAGTTATTGGATAGCATGTTTTAAACGGTTTTGTCTATATGACTATTTTTACAACACGTTTGCATGATGTGACTGTACACTATTCAAATATATAATGTAAGCTGCATTCAATTATAATTTAATCCGATAATATGCAGAACACATACGAATCAAACTAAAAATTATATTATAAAAGCATAACTTTTAATCAGTTCCATAAAATTAGTTAAAATACAAGTACATGAGCAAAGTTTACATCGATATATATAAACCATCTTCAATCAACATTCAACAAAGATATATGCTCTAAAAAGTAAGGTTGCATCAAATATTATATTAGTGACAAAACACATAACCAAATACTTTTCACATGCTAACCACGCCAAAATGAGCCCCATAAGCCTTCATTTACCTATAAAGATGAAAATTAAAAGTTAGTAAATACAAATTTAAAACAACATATCCAACTAATGAATACAAATGGAGATAGATGTTTGCAGAGTTGAAAAACTGACTATTTTAAGTAATATGCATTTGCGATACACATTGCGCCAACTATTAATCATATTCGGCCATAACCATGTTATGTCCAGTATGCACATGTAAGATGTAAAGGTTTGCAATTGCATATATTCATGTGATGTGCCCATGAATGTACTTCCAGTCTCAGTGATTGACCAGATGTGGTGTAGATATAATGGACGTGGACGAATCAGTTATAAGTATAAGATTCAATAATACGAGCAAAATCCAAAACTTTATTTGCTCACTTAGTTATAAGGCCATGTAAAACAATGGGAGCATCATGAGTTTCTAAAGTTGCAATTGGTATTCAAGTATCAGGCATCTTTTTGTTATTAACAACCGATGTAATTGTTGTATATGAAACTAGACGAGACACAACAGGTACTTGATATATGAACTGCAATATATATATATATATATATATATATATATATATATGCTACACATAATGGTATGGTATTTTAGTTCGGAAAAGTACGAGAATATGAAAATGGGCATTAGTGAGGCAGTTGATGTTACGAAATCAAAAAAGGAAATTAGTGCGATGAATTAATAAACATGTAAATGAATACAGTTATAGGAAACCAAGAATTAACCATTATATCACTCAATTCGCAAGAATTTTGGTGTTTCGATGGTATCGCTTCTTTGCAATTTATGTCTTCAATTTTTATATACTTTGCTAAATTATGTTTCTACAGTTATCGTGTAAGGAGGTGATATCCAACTTTAGCATGAACTTATATAATTTATGCATAAATGTGCAAAAAAGTTTGGTGAAATTATGTATGATTTAAAGGTGTGACAGGAACGAAAGGTTTTGATGATGGATCAACGACAAATATTTGCAATAGAGAAGAATAGAATTTTTTTATTCTTATCCCATTGGTAATTTTGGCGTTTAAATATTTATCGAACATGCCGCTACATTTCCAGAACAATTAAAAATAAAGAGCTCTCAAAAATTAACCGACTAAAATGGTAGATTCAATAATCTATCCATGGTATATTAGAGTATTAGTTTGAAAGAAATAATCTGGAAATAACACATATATTTGCAATAGAGAGAAATAGCTACAAGTCATAATGGACGTTTATTGAGTTTTTTGAGCATATTTATCATATATATACGTTTTATTATACCTTCTCAAATATAATGCATTTTGAAAGTTTATAAGTAATATAAAAAAATCACAGAATTATGTTGCTGCAGTTTTAAATATTCAAAACATTTTTTGATCTGATACTTTTTTAAAGCTAACATGTAAAACTTGATTCTTCAGATATTTATAGATAAAACCAAATGTTATGATCATTTTCTAACTAATTATGTTTCATCTATATAAAAAAAACAAAATTATACAAGTTTTAATCTTTATATGTAATTTTCTTGTATCTCTGTTTCTGATTAAAATTATACTTGGAAAATAATAAAACTGTAAATTATGTCACATTGCCAAGGCCTATTACACAAGGAGTATCCTTACACCAGCTTAATAATCTACACGATAACATTGAGATACTGTACCGTTATGTCCAAATTAAAATTAAAATATCTCTTTATGAACAGTCCATCATAGAACTACTATGCTCGTTATGCATAGTAATTTTACGAAAATGAACATATAAAAATGTCGTGGTTTGGAGGACATTGATTGCTTATGTTGCAAAACAAAACCATAACTCCTTATAAACTAAAATTAAAGACAATGAACATATTCTCATCTTTTCTGGATCCAAATTTATATCCTATCTGAGAATCATGGACCTGGACATAGACCAAACATATTACAGACCAAATGGCAGATCGTAATCATATAAATTGATCGTCACTTGAGTGGGTCCGATCAGTAATAGTATAAAATTGACCAAACATATTACAAACAAAATGGAGGGTGCGCACATATTGCTGAAGTTAAGTGAAATAAGCAGAAGGTTTGATGGCTACACAATCAGATGCTGATTCAAGAAGTTCAACATCTGACCAGGTTATTCAAAAATATAAACCAAACTCAAACACAACATACAGAAGCGAAACGACTCATGCTTCGTCACTGCCTATAGTCTCCCTCCGCCCACTGCCTTATACACAACAGCAATTAAAAACCCACAGGTCATAGAATGAATTCCCACAACCCTAGTTCAAAAACTAAAAAAACCCACACTGTAATAAATCTAAGTGATTCTCGGGTTAATACCAAATCATTCAACTAAGTGATTCTCGGGTTACTTCGAACATGATAAACGTTGGCACAACAACAACCACACTGTAAACTATTAAAATGATTCACTAAACACATATATTTACAAGGTTGTATGAAACTTACATAGAAGTTGAATCCGCTCTAACATTCGCAATAGGCCATGCTACCGTCGAACTAAAAACATCTGATAAGCATTCCATGAATGATGTAGGTCTCTATAGAGTTGCATTCAGAACTTTTACAATATCCACCCAAACTCTTAAAGCATTTGGTCCTAGTGGAATAGAATGAAATATATCATTAGGATTTGTTGAAGATACAGTGCCTTTAACGACTATTTTTCCCGAGCCCTCCACATCGAATAGCTTATACTTGGTATTCACCATGATATTTGCACTTTGTCATATAAAAACATGTTACACATTATTGAATTTTTTTTATAAATTGATATTAGCAATATAAACATATTACCATTGTATATGTTGGAACATTGTTCATAGCGGTAGGTGATGATGTGTTTTCAAAAAACCAATTTTGATGTTGGCCAAGCTATTTTCTTGCTGACGGCCTCTCCGATACATATCATACCTACAATGGGCCTCCACAAAAAATCATCTTCCTTTTTCGGATTGTCCAACCTACAATCGCAGCTTGTGGACCAAGAGGAATGCCATTAAAAATCTGATTTGATTCACTTGAGTGCACTCGTACCTCGGCAACCAATTCTTTGCTTCCAGCCCATTCGAACAACTTGCATTTGTTTTCCATGCTATCAGTTTTGCTCTATCAAAGAAAAAATTAAAATTATTTAACATTTACAATCAAATATTTCATTCAGTGTTTACGTTTCGGAGCTTGGAAACAAAAAATAGTTAACTGTCGAATCTGTTTGTCGATTTTCTTTCATCCTATAGTGACATATTTTATGTTTCAGTTTCCTAATCTTTTATTGATTTCTAGACAAAAAAAATTATTGGAAGAGTTTCTCGAGTCATTGACTTCCTTGTTAAAATGGACCAGGTGAGAAAGAGTAATATTGCCGTTAATCTTTCTTTCTACATGCTATGAAAGCCAGTCATATTCATAGAGAGTTTACATTTTTTTTACATACCTTGTTTTCTTTTCCAAAGATCTCCCTTGTGCGGATAACAAATCTATCAGTTGGCCATGCTACCATCTCATCCTTAGCATCTTTTATGCATATGAAACCATGTGAAGGCCTCCAAAAAAAAAGCGTCATTTTTCACAGGATGAGCTATTAGAATTTTCGTGGCATTTGGGCCTAAAGGTACTCAATTGAATAGATCGTTCGGATCATCTGACATAATTTCTTTACTTCATACAAAGTCTTGGGGAGTGTGTTACTCTTTGGTAAAAGCAAATGTAGGATGGTAAGAAGTTTATCAAAACTAGTATCAGATATTCCAGTTTTTCTTTTAAAATTATACAAAGCAGTAATGGTAGATAACTTTGTATGATCTATGTAACCAGGATACAATGGAGTTTCTACATCTTACAAATTTTTAAGTAAATCATCATTACGTCTTTGTGCACCGCCCTAGTCGTCGACATCATAAAAAAAAAGATTAATATAGTCTTCATCTTCATAATGAATCATTTTGAACAAGTCATACATCTCATCCATTTTAACCTTTTTTTTCAACATCCAATTGCTCCCCATGATTATACCATATATCATCCTTATACTTAGGATCCATTCCTTTTATAATCAAATGGTCAACGACGGTTTCACCATATTGACGACTTAAGATTTTGACAGTCTAAACAAGGACACAATATTTTTTCCACATGTCCTAAATTTTTCTTTGCAATAAGCACAAAATTCCGAGCTCCTTGACCATATTCTCTGCTAGTTCTATGATTAAATTTGAAAAAAATAGCTTTTTCTATTGAAATATTAATACTAAAGTATAAATTGGTTACTACACGATTACCTTTGTAGACATAACCAATCTTTCTCCATCATCAAAAACAAAATGTAGGCAACCAGGTATCTAAAATTCAGTAGATTCAGAAGATTCTTGTTTCGGAGAATTTTGACCCATATTTATCAAATGTACTCATTCAAAGTTCAAACTGTAAAATTATGAACTGTCGATGCACGACGAGTTCGTTTTAAATATATTCAATTTATAATTTATTTAATTAATAATGTAGAAATAATGGTGCATATTCTTCTGACTTGGAATTTAACATTAGCACCAAACTGATTTCAAATTTTTTTCCATACAACGACGTTATTTTGTAGCATCGGAGTAACATCTATGCATTACCCCTCTCCTAACTTGGCTTGCACCATTAACAACAATTTTATCCAATAACGTATATAACAACAACTCCATTAATAGAATTACCAAATCCATATATAATAATTTTAGAACCATATATACTGCTGCTAAAGAAGGATAACATTGTAAATCAACATTAATTAGTAATCAACACCTCGAAAAGCTTAAAATATATGCTTTTTGCTGTTCAGCTATTTTGATGATTCAGCGCTGAATCAATCATCCTACCAAACGCTTTAAACACGGCTTAATGCATTAAGCATTTTCAATTCAGCTTTGAAAAAAATGCTTTTTGAAGAAAACAAATAGTGGTGTCTAAATATATAATGCACTTAAGCACTTCATCATATAACTAAATACGTATATTAGGAAACATGTTGCCATAAGATGTTCCCATTATATTTCTATACATGATAAATTCACACAATAACAGTGAACAAGAATAATTATCTAACACATTCAGATGCGTAAATTGATAACAAAGACAGGTAAAAGGGTGAGAATTTATCAGTTCAAATAGACAAACCAAAAAGGTCAAATAGTTAATTGGTTCAGTTTCATTAGTTAATTAATTGAGTTCGATTTTCTACTTTTGTATTTACTTACTTTTTTGATCGGATTAGGACCATTTGGTTTAACCAATAAATTACATTAAAGGTGGTACTTAGATTATCTTAAAATTATATAGTTATCAATGTCAATATTTTTATTTTCTTTAAATTGATGATATTAAGCGTAATAAAGGAGTAGTTCATCTCCATAAAGTATATAACATCATCATATATTTAGATGAATATGGACCCAGTCAACTGTTTCAGCCCCGTTAATACGTACCATGGTTGACTTAACATTTTTAGGAAGAATAAGAGAAACAGATGGCTCTGTTCTGATGAAAATAGATAAAAGCATGCATGTTTAATAAAACTGTGAAATAAAATTATAAACTCTCTCTATTTCGGAGTTTAGATTTAACTTTTGATAAGATGTTAATTTTTTAAATAATTTATCAAAAGATGCATGTATATGATATTCCCATGGTGGTATGTTTTAATAAAAAACAAATGCTACAAAGTTTTAAACTAGCAAGTTAGATTATGCAATTAGTATAATCATGTGATTGAGTGTTAATATCATAAAATAAAACATGAAAATTCAAAATACCGAGAGTATGATAAAGCTAAAGTAAATTGGGTTTGAATATTAGGTAAATAAAAGAATGTCCAAAAGTCTATTTGATACATGTGAAACTGAAATATCAACAGTATAAAATCAAATGAACACACAACCTAGTTTGAATTATAAAGAAATCTTGAAAAAAAAATCTCAGGGCAAGTACGTTGTAGTGAATGTATCAATTTTCTAGTAAAAGTATAATTGTAATAAAAGAAAGTATATTATTATAGTTCAAGCATAATAAAGAAGAGAACACTGGAAAATTGCTTGAGAGAAAATGAGAGAATCAAACTGCTTAAGTATTTGGGTAATTTGAAGTAGTTAAGCCATTAATTAAAAGTTAATCTTGGAGGATAAGTTTATCCAGTTAGGCTATTTAAACTTAGATATAATTGTTACGTAATCAGCATCAGGATATTATGATGGAAAAAAGGAATATCCTGGCCATCAACACTAGAGTATAGTGTCGGAAATATTAAATATTTTCATCATTGACCTTAGTATGAAACAACTTTAAAACCTTGTGTTTTAGTGAAGCAAGGGAAAAAATTGTACGCCTAAGTTTTAGTGTATAATGAAAAAGAATATATATATATATATATGTGTGTGTGTGTGTGTGTGTGTGTGTGTGTGTGTGTGGCATGATTCTGTATGAGTATATAGGTAATAATGTGGAGGAATAAGCTATACTTTGATGCCTGTAAAAAATACAAATATTCTATAGATCTGAACTGGATTAATCAAATGAAATGTATGAGTTCATTGAAAAAAAACTGAAGTGAATTTCACTAATAAATGAAAGGAATTGAATGTGTGATGGATGCAAGCGAACTTTTCTTGGAATTAATGAATGGTTACTTATTTAGTGTAAAAATTTTGAATTCAACATGTGCATATCTATAGAGGAATAGAGTGGTGCATACTTGTCTGGTTTATAGCATTTAGCTTACCTAAGCTACAGATTAAAAAAAAAAGAGGACTTAGTATCCATGTGAGTAGATAGATGTGCACTATTATAACCATGTTAGAAAGAATGTATATGCTTGAACATATTCTCTGAAACTAGATGATTCAAAACATATTTCTCTTAAATTGAAATAAATAAGTGTATGTGATTGGCTGATGGTTGCATAAGTATATACATTTGAGTTTATAGCATAAAGCCTAAAGAATTTGAATAGCAAATATGTAACAACCCGCATTCTATGCATCGGAGGATCGTAGAATATTTATTTCTTTCCTATATGAAGTCGTATGGTCATGTGGCTTTGGGAAACGACCATTGGGGTCATTTCCCATGTTCATGATTTTTGCCGATTTTTAAATGACCATTTTGCCCCTAGCTGATCTTGTTTCGCCATAACTTTTGATTGGAAAGGAGTTTTGACCTGAAACAACTTCCATTGGCTCCGGATGATGGTTTACCTTTTCGCAGAGTGGTCACATGTGGAAAACGAACTTACCGTTTGGGAGATATGGCTGAAACAAGGTTTAGAAGATGAAAAACAGCTTAACCGGGCCCAAATAGGGTGATTAGTGAATGGGCCCATAACCCATTTTGGGATTAGGGTTATGGGGAGGCTGAAATGAGTTAGGTTTTAATTCCATTTCAGTTTTCTAGCCTCCACTTACCTCTTAGAAACCTTAAAAATGGCCTCCAACCTCTAAATCACCTCCAAATCACTTTCTAATCAAGGATTAAGCTTAGCAACATCAAATCAAGGGGGGATCTTCACCAAATCAAGATTAGAGCTGTTGTTTAGCATTGGTATTCGCGCCATATCAAAGATTTATTTCAGATCTAAGGTTTATTTGTGGCTAAGGTGAGTGATTTGCATAGTTCCTCACTAATTATGGTTAATTAAGGGTAATTAGTGTTAATTAGCGAATTTAAACATGATAAAATTCTGGAAAAATAATTATAAATTCTTAAATGATGTTTTAGACCTCTGATATGAACTTGGGTTAATTTGGTTAAGTTTTGTTAATCCTATCATTAATTATGCTTGAACATGCTTAAGGGAAAATATGGTGTTTTGGCTATGTTTGATCCATTTTAACCTATCATATTGATGTTTTGGTGTTTGAGGTCACTTCTACTTGTTGCTATGACTGTAAGGTATGCTTTGTGATTGATTAGAATAGTTAGAATGGCCGAAAACACCGTCGAATGGCTTAAAACACTCGCTGGAAAAGTTGCAGGAAGACGGTGCAGGTTTTCGGATCAGATCGGATGGATGGGCTCGGACCGGATATTGGACTGGGCAAGGGATCACCGAACCGAACCGATGCTTAGCATGAGATAAAGTATGACAAAAAGGAAGGCCAATGTGGTTGAACTGGGATCAGATCGAAGCGGATGGGAATAGGGATGGGGATCGGATCGGACTAGAAGATCAAGCCAGGGACGGAAGAAAGAAAGGTGACAGACCAAACCGATGTGACATGGAGGGCCCGAACCGAACCGATGTGACATGGAGAACCCGAACCGAACTGATGACGAGTTATTGGAGCAAGCCAGACCGAATTGTAGTGTATCGACCCGAACCGAACCGATGGCTAGGAGGAGATCCGAACCGATCCAGTGATGACCAAAAACCCGAGATGCAAAGGTAGTCCAAATGGAAGTTAGAGCTCAGGATCCCGTTGGGAACCAATGAGTTCACTTTGTGGTTGGGCTTTGCTGCGGGACGTGTGCTAAGAAGTTGCCGACGTTCATAACTTCAATTCACCACTGAAAAGGAATGATGGGCTACGTATCAGTGCAGTAGAGTCACCATGACTCGAGGGGCAAAGTGATCGTAGTAAGACTATGAGCCAGTGCAGTGGAGCCATTGTGACTCCATGGGGCAGAGTGGACATAGTAAAGGATTAGTAAGGCTATGAGCCAGTGCAGTGGGGTGTGTACGACTCCATGGGGAAAAGTGGACATAGCGAAGGATTAGTGGCTATGGATCAGTGCATTGGGGCCGTTGTGAATTCATTGGGCAGAGTGATCATAGCAAAGTATTGGGTGATCGAAGTGGTGGATATCATATGCTTAGGCACTGAGTGAGTGATGTGAGGATGGTTGCTATGCTTGATTTGTTTGCCATCATTATGACATGCACACCCCCACCCTCGTTATCTTTACACCATTTATTTAATGGCGCCTTAGAGTGTTGAACAATATGTAGTGCTAACTCTTTGATTGCAGGTCCAGGTTCAGGTATGGTTTAATATACCTGTTATTGTTCTGTTTAGCTGCTTATCGCTCATACCAGAATTTTGTATGACCCAGAGTTTTATATCTCTTCTTATTACTCTGGGTGCTCCTAAACGAGCAGACTAGAGACAGGTTAGCTGGTGATGCACGAGTAGCTGATTCGGAGGCGAGCAGGAGGCTTCCACGTATGATATATATATATATATATATATATATATATATATATATATATCTCCCTGTGTCGTTGGTGATCACTACATGGGCATTAGTAGTGTACCTTCCGTATCTTGCGTTTAGAGACAATTTTAAAAGTTGTAACAATGATGTTGTGGAACATAAGCTGTATTTGGATTTTCCGCTGCTATGATAGCTTGTTTTCAGCTTATGCACTGTCTCGCCTGTTTTATGTCAAGATTATGTTATTATTATATTTTGTTCGCTGTGAGACATTCTACAGGTTCTTTGTTGATTCCGCGTCTTCTTCCTTTTCTTCTGACGACCTTCCCGTGCTAACTGGACATGTATACAACGCACTTTTGGAGTAAATGTCGGTTGGTGCAGGGCAGGCCGTCACATTTGGTATCAGAGCCTGGTTGCGTAGTTAACCTAGGAAAAGACACTAGGGAGAGATAGTATGTATATGAGAGTGCGTATTTGTTATTACTTTGGTTTTCAAAAGCTATACATACTATTAGTAGTATAAGGATGAAGTCGTACTGCACTAGCACCACTATGGATATAGTTAATCGTTTTCTCTTTACAGATTGAACGATGAGTCGAGACACGAGGGGTGCTAGTAGAGGGGCCAATAATGGGAATGCCCCTGACATGAGGACGATGTTCACTGACTTCATGGGAGATAGGCTTAGGGATGTTCAGGGAGCAGTTCCCAATGCCGGTAATGGTGGTGGTCCAGTAGTGCAGGCGCTTAAGGCCGATTTCGCCAAGCTGTGCAAGGATTACACTAACCTTGGTGGGAAGCCGTTCCACGGAATGGAGTCGGCCACGGATGTTCAGGATTGGTTGGATAACTGTGATCGTATCTTCGACGACTTGGGTATTGAGGATGCGATAAAGAGAAGGCTAGCGTCTCGTCAGCTGCAAGGGCGAGCGATGAATTAGTGGAATGCTATTAAGACAGCCACATCAGAGGATCAGGTTACTTGGGATAAGTTTAAGGCTCGCTTTAGCGACAAGTTTATCCCAGCTGCTCAGAAGTCGGAATTGTTTAGGAAGTTCTTGGAGCTTAAGCAGAATGGTAGGGCAGTCTCGGACTATATTGCTGAGTTCGACACTTTGTCGAAGTATGGATTATCCCTTATCGATACTCCTGAGAAGAAGAATGAGAAGTTCATTACTGGTTTGGATGGATACTTGGGGGAAAGGCTTATTAACCACATCGATGAGACATTTGAGTCAATTGTGGGGAAATCTTTGAGATCAAAGAGTCTTACCCTAAGTCGAAGACTGAGGTTGCATCTGCGGAAGGGCCAAAGCTGCAAGCGAGCGGTGGAGGCAAAAGTAACTCTCAGAACAAGAGGAAGCAGAATCAGACCAAGAATGGCCAGAAAAAGAGCAAGAAAGATGTTGAGTGCTTCAGCTATGGTAAGAAGGGCCATTATGCCAAAGAATGTCGGTCCAAGCCAGCGGATAGGAAGTGCTACAACCGCGGCCAAGTGGGACATCATAAGGATAAATATCCACAACCTCTTAAAGAGAAGCAGATTGTGAAAGCATATGCTATTAATGCTGTTCCTTCTTCGTCGAATGCCCCAACCGCGGTGGAGAAAGGAAAGAATGTCGTCATTCAAGGTATGCTTTCTATTCTTAATGTACCTGTTCGAGTTTTGTTTGATACTGGGGCTTCCCGTTCCTTCATATCTAGTGACCTGGTAGATAGGTTGGGACTGGAGCCCGAGATAGTCGATAGACCGTTGGTTGTGATGAACCCGATTGGTGGTTCGACTAACCTTAGTATGATTTGCCGAAATTTGATCTTATCGAGTCATGGATGTATGCTTGTTTGTGATTTCTTTGTTTTGGGCTTTACTGGGTATGGCATTATATTGGGGGTCGATTGGCTCCAAAGATACGGAGTGGTGGTAGACTGCGAGGGCTTTTTGGTGGCAGTTAGGGCGGATGATGGGCGGAGGATAGTGTTTGGTAGTCTACCTAGTGATGGGGTAATGGCTAGTTTTATAAATTCCCTCGACATCCCGCATGATGAGTTGTCAGATGCGCCCGTGGTTGACCAATATCCGGACGTCTTCGAGGAAGTGATCGGACTTCCACCACACCAAGAGATTGAGTTCCGTATTGATTTAGTGAAATATGCCAGACCTATAGTGATGCCACTTTGTCGTATGGCACCAAGGGAGCAGCGAGAGCTCGAGGTGCAAGTAAGTGATCTTTTGAAGAAGGGGTTTATTAGAAGAAGTGTCTCCGAGTGGGGAGCACCAGTTGTGTTTGCCACTAAGGAAGATGGTTCCCTTCGTTTGTGTGTGGACTATCGCGAGTTGAATAAGGTGACGAGGAAGAATAAGTATCCTCTACCGCAGATAGATGATTTGTTTGATCAACTGGAAGGGGCGAGATTGTTCTCCCAGTTAGACCTCGCGATAGGATTTCATCAGCTCCGAGTAGCGGCTAAGAGTGTTCCGAAAACGGCATTTAGGACGCCGTCTCG
The DNA here is from genome assembly GCA_030737875.1 of Allium sativum. Taxonomy (NCBI): domain Eukaryota; kingdom Viridiplantae; phylum Streptophyta; class Magnoliopsida; order Asparagales; family Amaryllidaceae; genus Allium; species Allium sativum. Next base: position 92,493,664 of record CM060914.1, on the reverse strand, counting down.
ATTTTATGTGTGGTTGGTCAGGCCATTTGGTTTGACCAATGCACCAGCATACTTCATGGATCTTATGAATCGGGTATTCAAAGATCAGTTGAATAAGTTTGTTCTTGTGTTCGTAGATGACATCCTTGTTTACTCGAGGACAGAGGAAGAACACAAGGGACATTTGAGGATAGTGATGGAGGTGTTGAGGAAACACCAACTGGAAGCGAAATTTTCTAAGTGTCACTTCTGGTGGAGGGAAGTGAGATTCTTGGGCCATGTTGTTTCAGAGAATGGTATTACCGTGGACCCTACGAAGGTGGCTATGGTACAGGATTGGTCTACGCCCAAGAATGCAACAGACGTAAGAAGCTTCTTGGGGTAAGCTGGATATTATCGTAAGTTTATCCAGGACTTCTCCAAGATAGCAGCACCGTTGACTCAGTTGACTAAGAAGAATCAAGCCTTCGTCTGGGACAGAGTGTGTGAGAATGCATTCAAGAGTCTAAAAGAAAAGTTGACGCGTGCACCAGTGTTAGTCATTCCTAAAGGGAATGAAGAGATGACGGTATACACTGATGCTTGTGGTACCGGACTAGGTGTTGTATTGATGCAAGGAGGTAGGGTTGTAGCTTATGCTAGTTAGAAACTAAAGCCGCATGAGAAAAGGTATCCTACCCATGATTTGGAATTGGCAGCAATCGTGTTCGCGCTGAAGATGTGGAGACATTATCTCTTGGGAGAGAGATATGAGTTGTTCGATCATAAATCGTTAAAGTATCTCTTCTCTCAGAAGGATCTGAATCTCCGTCAGCAGAGATGGTTAGAGTTATTGGCTTCGTATGATTTTGATATCGCATATACACCTGGGAAAGGAAATGCGGTAGCCGATGCCTTGAGTAAGAGACATGTCAGTTTAGGGGCTATGTTTCTTGAATGGAAGCAACTGGAGTATATCGCAGGGTATGATTTCAGAACAAAGTGCGAATTGGATCCAGAGATGTTAGCTAATTTGACGATCAGACCCACTTTGATTGAGCGGATTGGTTCCAGTCAGAGGGACGATCCTAATCTATTGGAAATCATCTCCAAGTTAGAGATGAATATCGATGGTGAGGGGATGAATTTGTATGGGCTTGATCGAGAAGGATGGCTTCGAAAGAATGGAAGACTACTTGTACCCAACGTGAATGGTTTGAGAGATGAAGTTCTTAGGGAATGTCATCACTCAAAACTGACTATTCACCCCGGTGGTGATAAAATGTATCGAGACATGAAGCAGACTTACTATTGGGAAGGGATGAAAAGAGACGTTGGGAAGTTTATATCCAAGTGCATGAATTGCCAGCTAGTTAAACCCGAGCAAAAGAAGCCTAGTGGTTTGTTGCAACCATTAAAAATTCCCGAATGGAAATGGGAGCAAGTCTCGATGGATTTCATTTATGGTTTACCAAGGACTAAATCAGACATGATAGCATTTGGGTAATTGTGGATCGATTGACCAAGAGTGCAAGATTTATACCAGTCAAATCGACCAGAACGGCAGCTAAGTTAGCGGAACTGTATATGAAGTGGGTAGTGAGATTTCATGGAGTACCTAAAAGCATTGTGAGTGACCGAGACCCTTTGTTTACTAGTGGGTTTTGGAGGAGCTTACAAGAGGCTATAGGGTCGGAATTATATCTCAGTACCGCGTATCATCCTCAAACTGACTGTCAAACAGAGAGGGTGAATCGTATATTGGAAGATCTCTTGAGAGCTTGTATATTGGATTTTGGTGGATCATGGGATGACCATTTGCATCTAGTAGAGTTTGCATATAATAATAGCTACCAATCCAGTATCGGTATGGCTCTATATGAAGCTTTGTACGGAAGACCGTGCAACTCACCATCGTGTTGGATAGAGACCGGTGAGAAGTTTGTGCTTGGACCAGATGTGGTAAGGGAAACTTCAGATAAGATTAAGATCATTCAACAACGGATGAAGGCTGCCCAGGATAGGCAGAAGAGTTATGCTGACAAGAGGAGAAGTGACTTAAAATTCTCCGTTGGTGACTTGGCGTTTGTCAAGATTTGTCCGTTGAAGAGCCTGATACGATTTGGCAAGAGAGGCAAGTTGGCACCAAGATTTGTTGGCCCATTCCCAGTTCTTGAACAAGTTGGGAATTTGGCGTATAGAGTTGACTTACCCGAGAAGATAGCGGGAGTTCACAACGTAAAGTTCGTGCACGACCCAGATATGACTATTTCACCTGATCTGTTAGAGGACTTCGAAGTGGACCCCGAGGCGGTTGGGAACCGCAAGCCGATTCGTATTGTCGAGCACGATACGAAGCAACTTCGAAGGAAGGCGGTGAAGCTAGTCAAGGTTCAGTGGGGCGAGAACGAGAATGACTGTACTTGGGAGACAGAGGAAAGCATTAGGAAGACGTATCCAGAACTCTTTGCCTGGTAAGATTTACTTTGCAATTTAGTTATTCCACATGCTAGGATAGACTTGTTTTGCATGTTTGCTTGTTGTTTTATGGCTGATAGGCATGCGGGACCCTTGTGTGTTTCGGTTAGGGAATTTCGGGGGCGAAATTTCTTAAGGAGGGGAGAATGTAACAACCTGCATTCTACGCATCGGAGGATCATAGAAATTATTTCTTTCCTATATGAAGTCGTATGGTCATGTGGCTTTGGGAAACGACCATTGGGGTCATTTCCCATGTTCATGATTTTTGCCGATTTTTAGATGACCGTTTTGCCCCTAGCTGATCTTGTTTCGGCCATAACTTTTGATTGGAAAGAAGTTTTGACCTGAAACCACTTCCATTTGCTTCGGATGATGGTTTACCTTTCCGTAGAGTGGTCACATGTGGAAAACGGACTTACCATTTGGGAGATATGGCTGAAACAAGGTTTAGAAGGTGACAAACAGCTTAACCGGGCCCAAATAGGGTGATTAGTGAATGGGCCCATAACCCATTTTGGGATTAGGGTTATGGGGAGGCTGAAATGAGTTAGGTTTTCATTCCATTTCAGTTTTCTAGCCTCCACTTACCTCTTAGAAACCCTAAAAATGGCCTCCAACCTCTAAATCACCTCCAAATCACTTTCTAATCAAGGATTAAGCTTAGCAACATCAAATCAAGGGGGATCTTCACCAAATCAAGATCAGAGCTGCTGTTTAGCATTGGTATTCGCGCCATATCAAAGATTTATTTCAGATCTAAGGTTTATTTGTGGCTAAGGTGAGTGATTTGCATAGTTCTTCACTAATTATGGTTAATTAAGGGTAATTAGTGTTACTTAGCGAATTTAAACATGATAAAATTCTGGAAAAATAATTATAAATTCTTAAATGATGTTTTAGACATCTGATATGAACTTGGGTTAATTTGGTTAAGTTTTGTTAATCCTATCATTAATTATGCTTGAACATACTTAAGGGAAAATATGGGGTTTTGGCTATGTTTGATCCATTTCAACTTATCATATTGATGTTTTGGTGTTTGAGGTCACTACTACTTGTTGCTAGGACTGTATGGTATGCTTTGTGATTGATTAGAATAGTTATAATGGTCGAATACGCCGTCGAATGGCGTAAAACACTCACTGGAAAAGTTGCAGGAAGACGGTGCAGGTTTTCGGATCGGATCGGATGGATGGGCTCGCACCGGATATTGGACTGGGCAAGGGATCACCGAACCGAACCGAGGCTTAGCACAAGATAAAGTATGGCAAAAAGGAAGGCCACTGTGGTTGAACTGGGGTCGGATCGGAGCGGATGGGAATAGGGATGGAGATCGGATCGGACTAGAAGATCAAGCCAGGGACGGAAGAAAGAAAGGTGACAGACCGAACCGATGTGATATGGAGGACCCGAACCGAACCGATGTGACATGGAGAACCCGAACCGAACCGATGACTAGTAACTAGAGCAAGTCAGACCGAATTGTGGTGTATCTACCCGAACCGAACTGATGGCTAGGAGGAGATCCGAACCGATCCAGTGATGACCAAAAACCTGAGATGCAAAGGTAGTCCAAATGGAAGTTAGAGCTCAGGATCCAGTTGGGAACCAATGAGTTCACTTTATGGTTGGGCTTTGCTGCGGGACGTGTGCTAAGGAGTTGTCGACGTTCATAACTTCGATTCACCACTGAAAAGGAATGATGGGCTACGTATTAGTGCAGTAGAGTCACCGTGACTCGAGGGGCAAAGTGATCGTAGTAAGACTATGAGCCAGTGCAGTGGAGCCATTGTGACTCCATGGGGCAGAGTGGACATAGTAAAGGATTAGTAAGGTTATGAGCCAGTGCAGTGGGATGTGTATGACTCAATGGGGCAAAGTGGACATAGCAAAGGATTAGTGGCTATGGATCAGTGCAGTGAGGCCGTCGTGACTTCATGGGGCAGAGTGATCATAGCAAAGCATTGGGTGATCGAAGTGGTGGATATCGTATGCTTTACGCAATGAGTGAGAGAAGTGAGGATGGTTGCTATGCTTGATTTGTTTGCCATCATTATGACATGCACACCCCCACGCCCGTTATGTTTACACCATTTATTTAATGGCGCCTTAGAGTGTTGTACAGTATGTAGTGCTAACTCTTTGGTTGCAGGTTCAGGTTCAGGTATGGTTTAGTATGCCTGTTATTGTTAAGTTTAGCTGTTTATCGCTCGTACCAGACTTTTGTCTAACCTAAAGTTTTATGTCTCTTCTTGTTACTCTGGGTGCTCCTAAACGAGTAGACTAGAGACAGGTTAGCTGGTGATGCACGAGTAGCTAATTCGGAGGCGAGCAGGAGGCTTCCATCTATGATACATACATACATATATATATATATATATATATATATATAGATATTCTCCCTGTGTTGTTGGTGGTCACTACTTGGGCATTAGTAGTGTACCTTCCTTATCTTACTTTTAGAGACAGTTTTAAAAGTTGTAATAATGATGTTGTGGAACATAAGATGTATTTGGATTTTCCGCTGCTATGATAGCTTGTTTTCAGCATATGCACTGTCTCGCCTGTTTTATGTCAAGATTATGTTATTATTATATTTTGTTCCATGCGCTGTGAGACATTCTACAGGTTCTTTGTTGATTCTTCGTCTTCTTCCTTTTCTTCTGACGACCATCCCGTGCTAACTGGACATGTATACAACGCACTTTTGGAGTAAATGTCGGTTGGTGCAGGGCGGGCCGTCACAAAATAAGAATGTGGAACCTGGAATAAAAAAAATCTGGAAATTTATTACCTAGAATTGTTCGCCAAATGAAATTGTTTGCATTAAGTGTGAATGCTTAAATTGATTGCAAAGAAAGATTGCTGTTTAAAAAAGAGTGAACATGATAATTTGTGTTATCTTTTTATATATCTGAAACATAAATGAATACAAGCTAGGGAACTGTCTTGGGAAGGAGGTTCAAATCATATGAGATACTGATTTGTTTAACATGATACTTGGGTTAAGCATGGCTGAATTATGGGACATAAGTCCTAAAATGAGGGGAATATGTAATAAGCCTAAGTATATACACATATTAAATAAATTCAATATGGAAATTTATCCCCCTTAAAGTAAATGTGCGTAAATAATAAAGAAATTAGAGTGTGTAAGTGCGCATTGTATATATATTTGTGTTGTATTAAGATGCTAAAATACAAAATTAATGTTAAAATCAAAGTCTCTGAGTTTAATATATACGGTGTGTGTTTATATAAATAATATAACAAGATAATTATTGTGATATCCAAGCAATGTACTCTTTATACAAGTAAATAAGCCAGAAGACATATATATATATATATATATATATATATATATATATATATGTCAGTATGTATGGCAGCAGAGTTTTGATAGGAAAATAGGGTGCTGATACTAAACTGTATAACCTGCACATACTTTTTATTTCTGAAAATAGAATTTAGGTGAATATTAATAAAGTGAGCTTGGGTGCACAGGTTTTATAATTCATGGAAAAATTAAACGCATTTGTTAAAGAGTGAAAAAGCATAGGCTGATTACATTAAGATATATAATATCTTGCATATATCAATCGAATGAAATATAAAAATTCTATGGAACATGAAGCAATGGAACAAATACGCAAATGGCATGATCAAGGGGTAAAAATAGTAAGATATAAAAAAGGATTTTTCTTTTCAAGGGGTAACAAATATGCAAATCCCAAAAATGTTAGTCTTCATAAAGTATATAACATCATCATATATTTAGATGCACCTAGATTTTCTTTGCTTTCTTTTTTCTCTTACATTATCAGATGATGGGATAACAAAAAAAATCAAATCAATTTCATATCTACATTCTACATTATTAGTATGTGCACATAATCAAAAGAGTTATCATGTTATTTACATTGATGTCCTCCTAAAATTTTACTGCAATGGTTCTCGATTGTAGCTCAAGTGTAGTTAAAAGCAGTTGTAATTGTTGTTTCTATGGATATTACTTAACAATTGTGGCAACAGCTTAAACAGTTTTATGGTTAAACAGTTGACCAAACAGTCTATCTCAAGTTTCAATATCAATGACACTAAAACCGATACATGTGCTGTAACAACCCGGATTCTGACGGACCGATTTTTTTTTCAAAAATCCCAATCCTTCGAAACCCGAGTTGGTTTGCTCTGGTATCCTGCAGAAAAGACAGAGACATGAAACATGTCAGTGTTCGGAAAACATCTCACAGCGGAAGGAATATGATATAATGTAATTAAAACATAATTTTACCTTAATAATAATACAGCTAAACCAGTATCCAAAGCTATACAATCTCTGTCATGAACCTAAGCTGCGAATGTTGTGAGGAGGGGGGTCAGAACATAAGTCCTATGTGACTGGATTTAAATTATACTTCTGGATAATCCTACATGTACCGTTCAATTACATTTTCTAATTTATTGGGTTATCTGTGTTATTAGCATTCAAGGCTTACATACGTCGCACCCGTCTACTCCCTATTAGATTAACCTAATACAGAGTATATGTAGCTACCCCAACTAAGGTACACCCCATGGTACCCTACTCGCACGGTCTCCACCGTATCATCGCAGGAATATAGCAGTCCATAATCCTACGCCCGAATGTCGTATAGATTTCTGTATATATGTCAACGCTACATCTGCAATAAACCACTACTTCTATATTATATAAGCGTTCGGACTACCATCTTTGAACCATTCGACCGAATTAGGTTCCATCCTCGAATAATTCCCTCTAGTCTTATGGTACACCACCCAGAACGACATGAGTGTACCTAGACTTTCCCACGTACGTATCGTCAATCGTTCTTGATGTCTATTGCACATGTTATCTATATGTGCGCCCGAGTCCCGTGGCAGGGATAATCAAGAAACACAGAACTCGGTCGGGAGCTTTCAGATATCTGCCGATTGTAGATGCTAAGGTCTACTTTTACAGTGGATGTGGTCCCACTAGACCCCTCCCTCAACTAATGAAAGGCACCCAAGAATATCAAGAATGAGAACTTAACCCCGACCCCTTATGCCCTTCAAACCTATTGGCCAACCTCACCCATATCTAGATAGCAAAGTTTACGGTCTTTTGGAGGTCTCCGCCTTTCCGCTTTACGTACTGACTGAAGATGGTAGGTAGACGACGAGTTGCTATCATAGAGCACTAATTGGTCTCGCTGAATCATGATGGTCCATCTTAGTCTTTTTGATTGCCCCTTATTATTGCAATCAAGGCATACTCATTTGTTCACCTACGCAGACCTAACCTCTGTGAGTACAGGCGGATCATCAGCCACTCATAGAGGAATACCAAGAGGTCTCTACGTCCCTGGAAGTCGCGTGCTTATTAACCCAGTCCGTTGGAGCCTACAAGAATATCTAGATGGACAAGCGCTCCTTTTTGTGTCTTTTGGCACCTCGATGATCTACCCCTTATGGTTATTCATCCTCTAACGTACGGACTGGTCCAAGCACCTCAGTTTTATATGTCATTAGACCCTACGTCTAACCATTAATCACGCGCCTGTGCCACCTCATGAGTTTTCTCATTTAACTTGGTTATTCTCCTTCACGTTGACTTCCTTTTCATGTTTACCAAAATACCCTCGCTTATTAATTCAATTTATAACTAAACCCATTTAAGTTCATTAATAAGCCTACAACATGTTATTCTCATAATCTATTCCTTATTCCATCCCATGGTTACCATAACATGTTCTACTTAATTTATAATTAGGCAAATCTTAATTCACAGATACATTGGTAAGAGAATAATTTCATTTTTCCCTATCATTTCTTATAACTTATCTTATTTCATAAGTTATAATTCCCATTTGTCCCTAGGACAAGCCTACCTATTATCTTTCTTATTCAAATTCATTCATAATAGGTTAATATCATCATTTCCCATTTTGGCATTAATTACGATTAACTTAACCTTTCTCATTTCTTTAGCAAATTTACTTAACCACTACTCAATTCAACTGGTTTGTAACACCACTACAGATTTAATTAGGTTAAGTATTCAAATTTAACAAATTACCATGCTACCCATGTTACCCACTTAACCCCTTTTATTATATCCATATCAACACTACATGTGTCGTATTGGTTAAGTGTTCATTATTATTTATTATTTCCGTAAACATGCAAGACATCTCATATTAGATTGCCGTTTGCGGTTGCTGGATATGCCGGGCGGTTCCGGGCAAACTTCTACCGCATCCGAATCTAACCCCGTGTCTTGACACCATTATGGGTCCAATTTCTACTTAAGACCTCTCACATTAGATTACCGTTTGCGGTTGCTGGATATGCCGGACGATTCCGGGCAGACTTCTACCGCAGACCAAATCTAACCTCGTGTCTTAGGCATATAAGTTCTTATTATAACTTATACTCATAATTCAAATCTTGGATTATAATATATGTCAATTACCCATAAACCCTCAATTCACAATTATGCTTATAATCCTATCAACAGATTATGCCTATAATCCCAACTCAACTTATAATCCCAATTTCTTGTTCATAATTCTAATTTGATTTATGTACATAAATCCCACCCTAATTATATTCACAATTCCAGGCATAGTTATCCCCAATTCCCCATGTATGTCGCATTTCTTCTTACATTTAATTAACTTCAATAAAGTGAAAATATTCCAATTCTACCAATTGTTCATATTCATTGAAGTTATGCTCAAAAATTCCAACATATCAGTTTTGCCCCAAATTACCCAACCTTAAGTTGCGCTCAAATTACAGTCTTGCATATTCATGTCCATTATTAATCAATGCACTTCCCAATTATCCCAACATACTTAATTGTTCCAACTTAATTTGCACATATTTTCACTAATGTCCTAGATTAATATTTATAGTTATGCGCCAAATTACCAACCCACTTAATTTCATGTATTTTATAAGTTGTTCAACAATTCCGCAAATTTTCAATTTTGTCATAAGTTATGCTACAATTCTTCAATTATAGGTTATACCTAAAATTTAACATTAATTATGCCCAAATAAACACAACATTTGCTAAATTACCACTCATACGTTCATCTTTATGAGATTTGGCCTAGGCTCGAAGGTAGCCTGGCTATAAAAATAAAAAGGGAAGGAGGAAAGGAAGAGATAAAGAACATGCATATTAATAAAAGTTGTAACATTTTAATTGGGGAATTGCTAAATGATATGTATATAATTATTCACAAGAATAATTTAAACCCACTCACCTTGCCAGGATTAGAAAAGAGATAAATCGTTGTTGTAACACTTTGATGTTGATTAACCTTCTAAATTGATTGTTGATGAAGTACTTGTCTCTAAAAATCTCTACTTTAATTTATATCGAAGGTGGAGGCTAGGTTAGTTGAGAATTTAGCAGCATGGAGGCTAGGGTTAAAGAGATAGGTGAGATTAGGTTTGGATTTGATGTTTATTTATAGCTGTAGTAGGTGAATTAGGGCCTTAGGATTAACATAGAATCCATCTAAACCTTCCACCTCGCTATAAAAAGAAGGTTCTAGAGTAGGCTGAACCAACCAAGGTGTGTTGCACCCATACGCACGCGTGGACACTGATGGTTTTGACACCTTCCTATATGCGATTTATTTTCTTTTTGTACAAGCAAAATCTCAAATGCTCCTTAATATATGCAAAGTACATTTCTTTTCCATTAATGCATCCTTCCATATATCATTATTTTATGTATAACATGAATTGTATTAATTCTTTTGACATTAGCTTGCTTTAATTGAATCAATTTATGTTTATTTTCCAACTTCTTTCCATGCATTAAACTTTCCCATGTGATATTAATTCTTTGTTGCATATATTTCTAATATTCTTATCTAAATGCGTTAATGCTTTCCTGTTTCATGCACTTGATATGTTACTTCTTTTTAACGAATTAAATTGCTTGGTTCCTATTTCTAAACCTTTTTTCTATGCATGCTTTAATTGCATAATTAACATGTTTGCATTCTATATTCTTTTTCTTTTATTTGCATGACATTAATTCGTTTTTATTTAGGTTCATTCATCTACACATTTCTATTATTTTTGTTTAGGTTCATGCATCTACACATTTCTATTATTTTTAGTGCATGTATTATCTTCCTACAAAATTTTGAATTTCAAATAACATGTATACACATATGCCCCTTCTCGTTTATTGTTGCATGCAATTTTATTAATTAACATTTTTACCATTTACATTAGTTACATTAATGTTTCTCTTTATTAATTGTTTTCTCTATCATAATTACATGCAGGTACTTCCTTTTCCTTTTTAACATTATTACATGCGCATTTGTATTGCATACCTTTTTTCCCTTGCATTAACTTCTTTTTAATATATATATATACATATATGTGTGTGTGTGTGTGTGTGTGTGTGTATATATATATATATTGCATGCAATTCATTTTCCTTCATTTCAATGCACTTATATATTATTTTTTAAATTTTCCTTTAAATATATTTATGCATATAATATATACATATATGCATATTTTTAATTATCACTAAAAATGCGGGGTGTTACATTCTCCTACCCTTAAGAAATTTCGTCCTCGAAATTTTGTAAGGGTAAAATCAAATGATCCCTCGCATATTATACATCCATAATGTGTGCATTCAATTTTTTGCAAACATTGTGCACATGTGCAAAGTGAGATACATCATAGTAGTGCATGTATGCCTAATTTGGTACCACCTGTATGTATGCAAACTTTCAAAAACTCTTTCAAAACATGATGCTCACTTCCTAAATATACTTATAGTTCTATATGAATGCAATATTTCTGAAAATCAAAACACTTTTCATCTAAATTTTCCCACACTCTTACAGAATAAGAGCATAGTTCATCCAATTGTTGCATTTAAAATCCTACTAACTATCTTTAAATTTCAAATTATAGGAAAAATCTAATTTTCTAAATTCAATTTCTTATGTCACAAAAAGGTATAAAATGGAAAATTTTACATCTTCCGTTTTTCTTTTATGTTCCTTTTCTAATTGCTCTTGGATTTCACGTAATTACTATATACAAAGTTTCCTATTTTCCTATCCAAGCACAACTACATATGAAAACTTTTTTTTTCTTTTTCTTTTCCCGACATGTTTTGTTGCTTCACTGAATTTATTATTTTCTTTTTCGTTAGGCTATTTTTCTTTCTTAGCTTATTTTACTTAATCCAAGGATTTAAGTTTATTCTTTTCAAATTAGCCTTTCCGTCCTACACAGCTACTACTAAGGGCCAAGAATCAATGACTATTTCACTAATGAAAAGTCACACCACAAACTCTCAACGCTCATTTTCCCTTCACTATCTAGTAGTCACTACTATTCCTTGCCGTGCTTTACTAGCCTATATTTTTTCTTTTTCGAGCAACAGTTCTAGTCTTTACAATGCCTATGCATTCTACGGGAATTTTCTACTATTCCAAAATAACCTTCGCTATTTACTTTATAGCCTCAAATTTCTCCGTTCTTTCTAGGCACTAACCCTTACCTACTTCCTTAATTTTAAAGCATGGTTTGGCCTCTCTTTTTTCAAATATCAAAAATACTTTTAAGATTAAAACTTGAAACAATCATAAACTCTTTTGCCAAAACTTTTACAATTTCATGTTCTTAAAAGTTAACAAGGGTTAGACTCATAGTGCGCTTCCAACATACCTAGGCTTTCCTAGACACCCTCAAAAGGTCAATTCTCTCAACTATATATATTCTTAATCCATTTTCCTTTTTCTATTTAGTGGGCTTCTCAATGGATCTAGGTTTTTATATATAATATATCTATACTTTAAAATACAAATACGCTCACTCATTATCTAAATAAGGAATCCTAAACCTAAGCTCTGATACTAGATGTAACAACACGGATTCTGATGGATCGATTTTTTTTCAAAAATCTCAATCCATCGAAGCCCGAGTTGGTTTGCTTTGGTATCCTGCAGAAAAGACAGAGACATGAAACATGTCAGTGTTTGGAAAACATCTCACAGCGGAAGGAATAAGATATAATGTAATTAAAACATAGTTTTACCTTAATAATAATACAGCTAAACCAGTATCCAAAGCTATACAGTCTCTGTCATGAACCTAACCTACAAATGTTATAAGGAAGGGGGTCAGAACATAAGTCCTGTGTGACAGGATTTAAATTATACTTCTGGATAATCCAACATATAACGTTCAATTACATTTTCTAATTTATTGGTTATCTGTGTTATTAGCATTCAAGGCTTACACATGTCGCACCCATCTACTCCCCAGTAGATTAACCTAATACAGTGTATATGTAGCAACCCCCAACTAAGGTATACCCCATGGTACCCTACTTGCACGATCTCCACCGTATCATCGCATGAATATAGCAGCCCCTAATCCTACGCCCGAATGTCGTACAGATTTCTGTATATATGTCAACGCTATGTCTGCAAAGAACCACTACTTCTATATTACGTAAGCGTTCAGAATGCGATCTTTGAACCATTCGATTGAATTAGGTTCCATCCTCGAATAATGCCCTCGAGTCTTATGATACACCACCCAGAGCGACATGAGTGTACCCAGACTTTCCCACGTACGTATCGTCAATCGTTCTCGATGTCTATTGCACATGTTCTCTATATGTGTGCCCGAGTCCCGTGGCAGGGATAATCAAGAAACACGGAACTCGGTTGGGAGCTTTCATATATCTATCGATTATAGATGCTAAGGTCTTATTTTACAGTGGCTATGGTCCCACTAGACCCCTCCCTCAACTAATGAAAGGCACCCAAGAATATCAAGAATGAGAACTTAACCCCGACCCCCTATGCCCTTCAAACCTATTGGCCAACCTCAACTATAACTAGATAGCAAAGTATTTGCTCTTTAGGAGTTCACCGCTTTCCGCTTTACGTACTGACTGAAAATGGTAGGTAGACGACGAGTCGCTATCACTGGGCACTAACTGGTCTCGCTGAATCACGTTGGTCCATCTTAATCTTTTGATTGCCCCTTATTATTACAATCAAGGCATACTCATTGGTTCACCTACGCAAACCTAACCTCTGTGGGCACAGGCGGATCAACTGCCACTCACTAAGGAATACCAAGAGTACCCTACATCCTTGGAAGCCGCGTTCTTCTTAACCCAGTCTGTTGGAGCCTACAAGAATATCTAGATGGACATGCGCTCCTCTTTGTGTCTTTTGTTACCCCGATGTTCTACCCCTTATGGTTATTCATCCTCTAATGTATGGATTGGTCCAAACGCCTCAGTTTTATATGTCATTAGACTCTACGTCTAACCAATAATTACGCGCTTGCGCCACCTCGTGAGTTTTCTCATTTAATTTGGTTATTCTCCTTCACGTTGACTTCCTTTTCAAGTTTACCAAGTTACCCTCGCTTATTAATTCAATTTATAACTAAACCTATTTAAGTTCATTAATAAGCCAACAACATGTTATTCTCATAATCTATTCATTATTCCATCCCGTGGTTACCCTAACATGTTCTACTTAATTTATAATTAAGCACATCTTAATTCACAGATACATTGGTAAGAGAGTAATTTCATTTTTCCCTATCATTCCTTATAACTTATCTTATTTCATAAGTTATAATTCCCACTTGTCCCTAGGACAAGCCTACCTATTATCTTTCTTATTCAAATTCATTCATAATAGGTTATTATCATCATTCCCCATTTTGGCATTAATTAAGATCAACTTAACCTTTCTCATTTCTTTAGCAAATTTACTTAACCCTTACTCAATTCAACTTGTTCGTAACACCACTACAAATTTAATTAGGTTAAGTATTCCAATTTAACAAATTACCATGCTACCCATGTTACCCACTTAACCCCTTTTATTATATCCATGTCAACCCTACATGTGTTGTCTTGGTTAAGTATTTATTATTATTTATTATGTCCGTAAACACGCAAGACCCCTCACATTAGATTGCCATTCGTGGTTGCTGGATATGTCGGGCGGTTCCGGGCAGACTTCTACCACATCCGAATCTAACCCCGTGTCTTGACACCATTACGGGTCCAATTTCCACCTAAGACCTCTCACATTAGATTACCGTTTGCGGTTGCTGGATATGCAGGGCGGTTCCTGGTAAACTTCTACCACAGACCAAATCTAACCTCGTATCTTAAGCATATAAGTTCTTATTATAACTTATACTTACAATTCAAATCTTGGATTATAATATATGTCAATTGCCCATAAACCCTCAATTCACATTTATGCTTAAAATCCTATCAACAGATTATGCCTATAATCCCAATTCAACTTATAATCCCAATTTCATGTTCATAATTCCAATTTGATTTATATACATAAATCCCACCCTAATTATATTCATAATTCCAAGCATAGTTATGCCCAACTCCCAATATATGTCGCATTTCTTCTTACATTTAATTAACTTCAATAAAATGAAATTATTCCAATTCTACCGATTGTTCATATTCATTTAAGTTAGGCTCGAAAATTCCAACATATCAGTTTTGCCCCAAATTACCCAACCTTAAGTTGCGCTCAAATTACAGTCTTGCTTATCCATGCACTTCCTAATTATCCCATCATACTTAATTGTTCCAACTTAATTTGCACATATTTTAACTAATGTCCCAAATTAATATTTATAGTTATGCTCCAAATTACCAACCCACTTAATTTCAGGTATTTTTTTAGTTGTACAACAATTCCCCAAATTTCCAATTTTGTCATAAGTTATGCTACAATTCTTTAATTATAGGTTATACCCAAAATTTGGCATTAATTATGCCCAAATCAACCCAACATTTGTTAAATTACCATTCGTACGTTCATCTCTACGAGATTTGGCCAGGCTCGAAGGTAGCCTAGCTATAAAAATAAAAAGGAAAGGAGGAAGGGAAGAGATAAAGAACATGCATAATAATAAAAGTTGTAACATTTTAATTGAGGAATTGCTAAACGATATGTATACAATTATTCACAAGAATAATTTTAACCCACTCACCTTGCCAGGATTAGAAAAGAGATAAATCGTTGTTGTAACACTTTGATGTTGATTAACCTTCTAAATTGATTGTTGATGAAGAACTTGTCTCTAAAGATCTCTACTTTAATTTATGTTGAAGGTGGAGGCTAGGTTAGTTGAGAATTTAGCAGCATGGAGGCTAGGGTTAAAGAGATAGATGAGATTAGGGTTGGGTTTGATGTTTATTTATAGCTGTAGTAGGTGAATTAGGGCCTTAGGATTAAAATAGAATCCATCTAAACCTTCCACCTCGCTAAAAAAAAGAAGGTTCTAGAGTAGGCTAAACCAACCCAGGTGCGTTGCACCCATACGCACGCGTGGACACTGATGGTGTTGACACCTCCCTATATGCGGTTTCTTTTCTTTTTGTACAAGAAAAAACTTAAACGCTACTTAATATATGCAAAATACGTTTCTTTTCCATGAATGTATCCTTCCATGTGTTGTTATTTTATATATAATATGAATTGTATTAATTCTTTTGACATTAGCTTGATTTAATTGAATCAATTTATGTTTATTTTCCAACTTCTTTCTATGCATTAAACTTTCCCATGTGACATTATTTCTCTATTGCATATATTTCTAATATTCTTATTTAAATGCATTAATGCTTTCTCGTTTCATGCACTTGATATGTTACTTCTTTTTAATGCATTAAATTACTTGGTTCCTTTTTCTAAACCTTTTTTTATATACATGCTTTAATTGCATAATTGACATGTTTGCATTCTATATTCTTTTTCCTTTATTTGCATGACATTAATTCGTTTTTATTTAGGTTCATGCATCTACACATTTCTATTATTTTTATTTAGGTTCATGCATCTACACATTTCTATTATTTTTAGTGCATGTATTATCTTCCTACAAAATTTTGAATTTCAAATAACATGTATACACATATACCCCTTCTCATTTATTGTTGCATGCAATTTTATTAATTCACCTTTTTACCATTTACATTAATTACATTAACGTTTCTCTTTATTAATTATTTTCTTTATCATAATTACATGCATGTACTTCCTTTTCCCTTTTAACATTATTACATGCGCAATTGTATTGCATACTTTTTTTTCCTTGCATTTACTTCTTTTTAATATATATATATATATATATATATATATATATATTGCATGCAATTCATTTTCCTTCATTTCAATGCACTTATATATATATATATATATTTAATTTTCCTTTAAATATATCTATGCATATAATATATACATATATGCATATTTTTAATTATCACTAAAAATGCGGGGTGTTACATGTGCAATTGCCTAGTTTGATAGCGAAACCCAAATCAGCACTCAACTCTATCAGACCAAAATCTAAACCAGTCGAGTAAAACCTAAAAAAAAATTATGTTGGTGAGACAAGATCAAGGCAGTACGAAGACGAAAAAAAAATGTTTTTCAACAAAGAATACTAGGGCAGCACCAATTAGGGAGTAATCATTTAAAGAAGAAAATCAAAAACTGAAAAATCGAAGATAGATGAAACTGCAGATAAGATAAAAGAGAGGGAAAACAAGAAAATCTACCGCGTAATTTTGGAAAGCAGAAAATTTTCGATGAATTTGGGGAAATTAGAATAATTTGGGGAAATTGATGGAGTGAAGCGGCAAGTGAAAAAAGTTAGGGAAATCAGAATAGTGTATGAGCAGGAAGTGAATTATTTTTCACCCTAATGAAATGAAAGCGTTTTGGGGAAGCTCTGCCACGTTTTTAATAATCTCAGCGTAATAAAAATTATACTACTTTAGGTTTTAAACAAACTTTCAACAGCACTTTCCAATAAATGTTGGCCTTCAATGCGATTGAAAGTGAATTTTGTTGTAGTGTGGTGATTAGAGGGTTATAACATATTGAATGTTGAACTGTTGTGCTAGCTCGTCTTGGATTGTACCAATACCTTGATGTCACTTAGACATATCCTTTACATGAATAGTTCTTGGTTACTTTTTTATGGGCTAGATGGGCAGTTGTCTCATGATGCTCTCCGGACATGGTTTCGTGGGATTTGGATGATCTTTCTGGGCCATTAGCCATGATAATCATCGAGCCAAGTCAATTCGAATAGCCGTAAATTTACTGAAACAAAGGCCGGGTAACAATTCCCCATAAGGCACCCCTTGTGTGAACTTGATGTGCTTTAAATCGTTAACAAATCCCCATTTTTTGGAATTGACTCCATGCTACTTCCAACTAAATAGTCGTTTTTCTTCCATTGAGCTGTGAATGCCAAAGTGTATGTCATTTCTTAATGGTTGAAATGCTTGATCCAACTCCGATTGCATACGTAAATGATTCCAGCTTTATCAATGATTCAATTTGCTTGTTAGCCATTGATTATTTGGACCAGATCTCGGTAGAATTCTGAGGTGAACACCTAACCTTTATCGAATCAAGAAATTAGGTGTTAGTCACTAGTTCCTAGTATAGGTCGATCATTGCCGGTCTGGAGTTGCGTATTCATTCACAAGTACGTATGCGATTTTATGTGATATTTTTTTGGATTTCTTGTAAATATCACATACAATTATGTACAAATATGGTTATACGTGTTAGTACATGCAACATATTGACGTCAATAATTCGATTTTTTTTTGTATCGTACATACGCTTTGGAGTCAAGTGAATATTTACATTCACATGTGTATACACACCCAGGTTGTCATTGTGTACATACACATATGTATATTAAAGGGAGGTCGGTGCATGCATGTATGTATGCATGCATTGTATGCACGGGTTATACATTGGTGAATGTATGTTTATATTCAACTTGCGATCACATACGCGAACACGTGCACATGTATCGAAAGCAAACACAAACACGTGCATACTAATACACTTGAGTAAAAGTGCATGAAATTACATAGGCATATATATAGATTCATATACGATTAGGTGTAACATAATTCTATTTTATCTCCCTTTTACCTCGTTTTTAAGATATCATATTCTTCAGATCGGTGCTGATCCATTTGGAGGGATCAACACTGATCCAATTATAGGTGAGATTTAAGAAATTTTTTGTTTTAGAAGTCAGTTTAGCTCCTAGATATACATACACTCTAGCTCCTTCTCTTCCTCTGCTTTATTTTCACCCTATTGTTTACGAACCGATGCAAAGCATTAACTTCTAAGTTGACCTCTGCAAAACCAAACTCTCAAGATAACATCCTTGATTTCCCATCATGTTATAGGAAGCCCCACGACTCGCCGTCTTGCTTTTCTGAATCAGGTAAATCTTCAGAATTTGTTACGACCAGTTTGTGATGGGGTCTAGAGAGTTATTGTGTGTGATTATAGCCGACGAAGTGGTCAAAGAAGATGAAGGTTATGAGGCAGGTAGTGCAAAGTGATGAGTCTCCGATATTGAATGGAGAATTTGAGGCCATAGGACATGGAAGTAGCTTCAGCTTCATAAAGAAAGGATTAGGTTCAAAAACCTTTAAAACCAAAATCAACTTTCAAAATCAAAATTTTAAGTCAACTTCTTATTAGTTCTTATTATTATTTTTCATTTACACAAATTGAGATGCAAATTAAATCTTAACTTGTATTTAAAATTATTAAAGGATTTGAAAACCTATATATATATACAAAATATAAATTTGTATGTATATATTCAAATTCTTATTGACTTACTTTATTATATTATATTATTTAAATTTCATATATTTTACTAATTAATATTAAAGATAAAAAATCTTCAGTTTATACTTAAACATAGATTAACTCATAAATTAAATTTTTACACATATAATTTTTTTAATCTTAAATTTTTATTTTTATTTAAGTTATACCAAAATCCAAGTTTTAGTAAAATCTTAACTTAAAAATTCTAAAATAAATTTCAATTTTAATTCCTAAAATCAATACAATCATTCGGGTATGTATCATTTCAACTCATAGTGATTTTTCTAAATCTACAGGAACTTGTAGTATGGGAACAAAAAATACATACAACATTACAGATATCGCAGATGAATCAACACATGTCATAACAATCAACTTTAAAGTTTTCGTGTCATATATGTCACAAATATGCATGTCGCATGTGCATAAGTTACATAGCAAATATTCACGAACTTCCTAAACAATTTTAACACTTCATATGTCATTCAATATTGTTAATTTACTTAATATGATCAACTCATTACAACAAAACTTACTTTTAATGGCAGTTATTTTTAGTGTTTAACCATTAAATATGGTGAAACTTGTCTTTATTTGGAAAATAGTTTGCATTCGAACACTGACAGTACCCTAATGTTTCTATGTCGCCTCTCCCGTTATATTTTTTAGGGATGGACATATACTGTACTGCAATGCAGAAATCGCCCAGACCGAACAGTAAAAACGGTGCGGAAAACCGAACCGGGTCCTCTCTCTAAAGCAAATACTCAAACTGAA
Source organism: Allium sativum (assembly GCA_030737875.1). Lineage (NCBI taxonomy): Eukaryota > Viridiplantae > Streptophyta > Magnoliopsida > Asparagales > Amaryllidaceae > Allium > Allium sativum. Next base: position 92,473,706 of record CM060914.1, on the reverse strand, counting down.
CTGACTCGCAACGATACAGTTCGGTTGCGGTTTGAACTGCTGACCAAACCGTGTTAAACACGGACCGAACCGCATACCTACAGTAGCAATGTTAGATAAAATAAAACCAATTCCTATCTAATTTTTATTTGAACGATATATATTCTATTTTCAGCGTATGATATTGTAATATTAATAATAATCGTTATCACAAAGGAAAAATTATAGTTTCAATATATTAATTTCCATATCATTTTTTTGAATGATTATTTTGGATAATGTTAATTTTAATCTTATTTGAGTTATCTTACTTAGTGTTAATGCATTGATTAACGTTAATACTTGGTTAATGTATTAAGACAATTTCATATTTCATTAATTGTAAAATTGAAGTATTCATACAGTTAGAAACTAACATTTCAATTTAAAATAACACTATATTTTAACCTTTAAGTGACACAACATCACACAATCGTAAATTGATTATTGATGGAAGTAATTCTCTTATTTCATAATTTATATGGATTCAAACCAGACCGAACCAAAACTGAACCGTATTGTATCAAAATCGAACCGAAACCAAACCGTTTGAACGACTAGTATAATGATTTGAATTTTTAATCAACTGTTTGATACGATGGAAGCGGCTTGGACTTCGGAACCGAACCACGCCCACCTTTACCAAAAAAATTTAGGTAGTGTTTGATTTAAGATATATTTCGAGTTTTGAGTTTTCAATATCGATAGCAAAACATAAGAAAGTTAAGGAAAGACGAAGGAAGTAAAATGGTGATGGAGGGGACCACGTAAAGGAGAAAGAGACAAGGAATGATATATATCTCTTTTTCTTGTGTTAATTCTCAAAATTAGAAAAACAAATAAACTTGTTTTTTTATTTTGTGTGTTAAATTTGTTTTCTAAATGATTGATTTTGACGCGAGACATGGATCGTTCTTATTTTAACATGGCCGAAAACTATACACCATTTCCCTCTTCTATCAAAACACCGCTCCCTCATCTTCCTATAAGAGCACTCTCAGCAGTGTCAATATGGGCTAAAATGGGGAGGATCGACATTTTAATTTGTAAAATCGTGTTCCAAAAGTGTAAGTTCGGAGGTGGGGAGAGATTTGAAATGGGGATTGCCGTCGTTTGTAATTTAGAGTGGCGATCCTTAAACGGTTTTTTGAAAACCAGTTAGGCCTTAAACGGTTTTCAGAAAACCGTATAAGGTGTTTTCAAAAAAGAAAAATTCTACCATTGAATGGTTTTCTGAAAACCGTTTAGGCAACGATTTTCAGAAAACCGTTTAAGGGATTTAATATAAAAAAATAAAATCTCTTTTCTCCTCCCACTGATTGCTAGGACGATGAGAGGAGTTGTCATTTCAAACGTTGGTTCCCCACTCAGAATTGCCAATCTACTGTTGGGAGTGCTCTAATTATCCTCCTTTGCCTATAGATTCCCTCGAATTTCGCTGCTTGTTCAATTTCCACTGGAGTTCATCGTCACTGCGCTAATTCTTGTTATGCCTAGGTTTGGATCCTTTGCTTTTCGTGGTCATAGGAGACATTGCAATGAAGCAATTGTAAGTTTAATGATAGGGTATTGAAGAAAATACAGCAGTAACTAAGACGAAACAGAGCAATAATGATCAGGTTGAAGTCTTGAGGGCAATTCTATTTAATAAAAATACTTGCTAAAACATGACGGTAGGTTTAGTGAGAAAAACTCTCATCAATTCAACCTCATAACCCTAATTAAGTTCATAGCTACCTATATATATATATAGCCTTCAATAATAAGCAGATCTAGCCTCTTTCGGGCCCAAATATAAAATGAGCATTAAAAATAAAGCAGTTGCATGTTATGGCATGTGTGCCTGTGCACACTCACCATCATGCAAGGATTAAGCTTCCAGATTCATAGCTTTGTCCCATTGATCTTCATGTTCAACTCCAGACTGTCGGTTGACCTTTATACTGGTTAATGATGTGTCCCCTTCAACATTCTTGCTCTTCAGTAATGTGTTTGACGTAATGCTTTCTTCATTTCTTTTTATACAAACACTTCCAAACTTTGATTCCCTAGCAGATTGGTGTATGTGCATTAAACTACAGTTTTCATTGCCTAACACTTCCCTTCCCTTCAAAGCAACCTTGTCCTCAAGGTTGAGTAGAAGTGTCTTCGGCAGCCTCAGCTTCTTTACATCTATAAATGGACTACCTCCCGGATCATATTCAGCACCAAAACATTCCAGCACGAAAACAATTTCCATGGCCGCAACCAAGTTATCTGTATCTCGTTCTTCATAATATGCAGCATGCTCATGGTGATCATTATTGCTCCTAAGATTGCTGCCCTTGCGAAATATGCCAATGGAGGGATAACCCTGTATGTGATGCCAATCAACTTTTTCCAACAGGTTTCGCCCATCCATCCCTGGATCATATCTCTTCCTCATTATCCTAGATATCCTCTCCTAGGATGGTTTCATTCGGTTGCTCCAGTAACACCAAGGTGCACAAAATTTACAACCAAAATACTGTGCCTGTAAGAATTAGTGTCAAATGTACCACCAGCAAGTGTAACGGAACCTACAGTTTCCTCTTTAATTTTTTCCATGTGATTAAAAACCGTAGGGATCTGTCCAGAATGTAGCTCGGATCCAGTTGACATTAAGTTAGGATCGATTGAGAACTTACATACTGTTTTTGTTATGTTCGGTCTATTCTTTCCTAATATATCAGTGACATCAACTGAAGTAAATTCACATGACAAAGTAGCGAAGCTTATGTTAAAATCAATTCTTAAGAATTCTCCATCAGGGCTTCTGTCCACTATTACAAAAGTCGCCATGCTTACTGTCAAATAGAGGTTCAACTCCGTTCCAAATAACAATGCTCCAGCCAGTAGAGCAATAATTGACATTCCTGCTCCTGAATGAGATGCCTCTGTCAAACCTTTTGGTACTTTCTTGATAGTGACTGTAACACCCCGAATTTTAGTTAATACTAAAATTCACTAATTACAGGATAAATAATCTCAGATGTGGGAATTAGGGGAAACGGGCAGCGTCATTACGTTCGTCTCGGAAAAATACGCGAAATAGAGTCCGAGTTTTCGAAAATCGGAGTCCGTATGGCCCGGTTATGGCCCAATGAAGTTAGCAGAAAAATTTAAAACTAAAACAGGTTTGAAAATTCAAATATTCAGATTTGGAATGGGCCAGGCGGGGTCAGGCGGGAACTTTCCCGCCCAGCCCATGTCGACAGGGCTGTCGACAGGCCTGTCGACAGGGGTGTCGACATGCCTGTCGACTTGCCTGTCGACAGGGTCCAGGCGCCCAGTGAACCTGGGTGCACCAGGTTGCACCAGGTTGGGTTTCAGGCTGGCTAGGAGGGCTGGTTCTAGAGATTTCCTAAATCTAAGGGTCCTAATCTAATCTCGGGTTAATCTAAGGGCCTAAAACACTCACCTAATCCTATAAATAAGACCCCAACCCTACCCTAATTCATTCATAATTAAGTTTTGTAACTAAACTATGGCAAAATGAAATTTGAGCATGGCCTCCACTAGTCCATGAAGGAGTTGCAAGCAAATCCCTCTCAAATCATTCTCTAATCCATTCTAAGTATCTTAATCTTCTTCATTAGCTTGCTAATTGTGTTTTGGTGAGCTTCTATCCCATTAATAATCAATTGTTAAATTGATTAAGATAGGATATGATGATGTATGGTTATGTTTGTGGATCAATGTGTTTATGCAAGCTTAATATTGTATATGTCATGTGTTTTGCAAGTTATATGCTCTATGTCATGCAAGTTTAGTGTATGTGTTCATGACATTTTTATGCAAGTTTAATGTTATATCTTTATGCAAGTTTGGTGCTATGTTTCATGATGATTATGATGCAAAACACTAAGTTGGACATTGATCTATTATGCAACATGTTAAGCATGCTTATGAAGTTATGTGTATGCTCAAATGCAAGATTAACATGTTATGCATGCATATGAAGTTATGTGAATGATGATGCAAGTTATGTGTATGTTTAAATGCAAGAGTAATATGTTATGCATGCATATGAAGTTATGTGAATGATGATGCAAGTTATGTGTATGTTTAAATGCAAGATTAATATGTTATGCATGCATATGAAGTTATGTGAATAATGATGCAAGTTACGTGTATGTTTAAATGCAAGATTAACATGTTATGCATGCATATGAAGTTATGTGAATAAATATGCAAGTTAGGTGTATGCTCAAAGGCAAGATTACCATGTTATGCATGCTTATGAGGTCATGTGAATAATTATGCAAGTTATGTAGATGCTTAAGAGCAAGTTGGGTTAATATGTGTTCATATATGCAAGTTGACATCCTCTTAACCCATGACAAAGTTATATGCTAAACCCATGATATGTGTGATGGATCTTCCCCTTTTATTATGTTATGAAATGAGAACGATTTACGTGGGGAACGATGGGGTGGGTAAATATGTTAATAAATGGATGATTGGGTATGATTAAGCATACCATAAAGAAATAAATTACCATAAGTGGGAATTTACCTATTGAGTTAGGTCTACCCCATGGGAATTTACCTATTGAGTTAGGTCTACCCATGTTATGGTAAACTGGATATTAATTAGGGATAATTAATATGGGGGTGATTAATTAGGTGTAATTAATCGACTAAGACACGAGGTTGGACTCATTTGTAGTGTAAAACTGCCCGGACCCGACCGGCTTAACCAGTTGCTACAAATGTCAGCCCAATGTGAGAGGTCTTAGCCATAAATTAAATACGTGATTAAGGTAAAGACACGAGGTTAGACTCTGTTATGACGTAAGACTGCCCGGATTCTACCGGCTTAACCAGGCGGTCATAACAGCCAGTCTAATGTGGGAGGTCTTTATGGGAGATCACGGTCTTAATTAATTAAGAAACACTTAACCATAATAGCATGTAGTGGGACATGAGGGGTTAAGTGGGTGCCTTGGGTGGCATGAAGAAATTTTGTGGTTGCCTTGGGTGGCATGTGGAATCTAGTGGGTTGCCTTGGGTGGCAATAGAAAATACGATTAGAATACTTAACCAAGTGGAAACATGTAATTAAACATGATTAAAGGGTTAAGTGGGATACACTAGATATATGACAAGCTTAAGTGGGTAGCTTGTGGGGGCCCATTTCAACCAATATCCCAAACGTATCTTTGTGGGCTCGACCCATGTCGAGTGACGGGACACGCATATTGGGCTTGATTATAAGAGGCCAAAACGGGTTAGCGGTGGCAACGCAAGTCCAACGGGCTTCATATGCGTGTGTGGGCCCGGGCTGGTAGATAAGCCGTTGTTGCATCGTGTAGATATAAAGCCGTGCACCGTTAGTATTGGGTAGCCCCTTTAGGGGAGTGATACACCCCACTGTGGGACCAGCACGGGTATCTACGGTAGGGAGCCGATCGATGGGGAGTAGTGGGTACACCTAGTGAAGATAGGGGCAGACGGCACCTATGTAGGGGTACACGAAACTACTGGGTAAGAATTACTGAGTACACCTAGTGGAGATAGGGGCAGACGGCACCTATGTAGTGAGCTAGGAGTACATGAAATTATTGGGGAAATTTTCTAAGTCCTTGGAAGGGATCAACCTTTAAGTAGGAATGACTGGTGTGGTGCAGTTAGTAATTATCCTTGGGTGGGTAGATGCGTCCTGACGGTTATCTTAGTTCATCCTATGTTGTTGGCTACTTAGTGTAGTTATTATCCCCAAAGGTACCGTACCGAGTTCATGTCATACCCTAATTACTTTAATAATTGTATTGTTAAGGTTATAGGGCTCACTCAGACTTATGTCTGACCCCGTTGTTTTTATCTTTTTCCCAACCCTCAGGTCCTACGGTGGATCCTAGCGGTAGTAGAGCTTGATCGGATTGCTGTTCCAGCCTTTGGGAGCTTGGGTAGATGTAAAGCTCCAGTTATCCAGTTATCTTCTCTTTTGTTATGGCTATTGTATGAGAGAGTGGGATTATGTACTTCTTTATTTTGACGGATATTGTACTTGACTTTTATCATGGCTTTATGATGTAACCAGACATGTTTATTTCCGCTATTATGAGATGATGTTTTAAAATTTCAAGTACTATTTATATCTGTCTTGGTGTAATTTTTCTGTTCTATATTCACTAAAATACTCCACCGATGCTATGGCATTCCCTTTGTGAGTGATCATAGCGGGTGTGGGGTGTTACACGTGGTATCAGAGCAAAGGTTACCGGAACAGATAAAATTTTTAGAAAACTATTTTTCTAAAACATTTTTGGAAAAGATATTTTCAAAAACATGTCTTTTAAGAGAAAAGTTTTTGAAAGAAAAGCATAATCCCCAATAGCCATATCTATGTCCTTCGAATTCTCCGTTTTGAATCTTTCCTTTTTCGTTTCAGCATGGCTGAGGATCTTAACTTTCCGGAGGGTGTGACGGTACCAGTATGGTATAGGAGATTGATGGAGGCTAGGGCCACCACTGCGGGTCCAGCGAATATTCCTCCACCAACCGTAGCACCCGATCTTCCTCCTCCCCCTCCTCCTCGCACGGATACTTTTGCTAAGACTTGCAAGGATTTTAAAGCTATGGGAGGGAAACCTTTTCAAGGATCTGAAACTTTTGTGGAGGCTAGAGATTGGCTTAAGGAGGTGGAAGAGTTGATAGATATCTTTGAGATGGAAGAAGGGAAGAAAGTCAAGTTGGCTGCTTGGTTAATGAAGGGAGAGGCCTCATTCTGGTGGGAGGTCACTAATGGAGAACGCCCTGTTGACTCTTGGGCGGATTTTAAGCAAAGATTTGTGGCAAAGTTTCTCTCAAGGGCGGAGGAGAACTTGTATATGGAAAGATTCTTGACTCTAAAGCAAGGAAATCTTTCGGTGAAGGAATATGTTAACAAGTTTAATCAATTGGCAAGGTTTGGCCTAGACATGGTGAATACACCGGAGAAGAAGGCTTTGAGGTTCGTGAAAGGCTTAAATGAACCGATGCATGGGTTGGCTATGACTCACATCCCTATGGGGGCCACCTTTGAGAAGCTAGTTGACATGGCACTCATGTTTGAGGAAGAGAAGGGTCCTAATGCTAATAAGGCACCCGAGAAGAAGGGAGATCAAAAGAGACCTCAACAACAGCAAAGCAAAGGTGGGAAAGGCAACGGTGGCAAGGGCAAGAAGAAGAAGTGTTTCAATTGTGGGACACCTGGCCACCTAAGCAAGGATTGTCGCAAGAAGAAGAAGACCGGTTGCTTCCATTGTGGCGAAGCAGGGCACTTAGTGAAGGATTGCCCTAAGAAGGGGCAAAGGACGGGATCTACCTCAGGAGGACAGGTGCAAGCTCTTATGGCACCAGGTCAGGCTAGGGGGCAAGTACAGGCTCTCGCGGTTCCACCAATTCAGGAGAGAGGTAGAACTATTTCCGTTGAAAGTCTGGTTTTTCTATTTGACCATCCTGTCCGTACATTGTTTGATTCAGGCGCATCGCATTCGTTTATTTCATCATCATTAGTTGAGTCACTGCACCTAGACACCAGTCTCGTAGATGATCCCTTGGTTGTTTCAAACCCAATTGGGGGCTCCACTTATTTGTCCATGATATGTTTGGGTTTGAAGATTTCTATACTTAGCATTGAGTTTAGATGTGATGCTTTTGTGTTGGGCTTCACGGGCTATGGGTTGATTTTGGGCATGGACTGGTTATCCAGTAATGGTGCCGTTCTTGATTGCAAAAGGAGAGTTGTTAGGCTCATGACCCGCTTGGGTAACACTCTCGAGATTTCTTGTAACCCCAGGGACTCTGTTATGCTAAGTTATCTTGAATCGCTTGACGCTTCGGTCGAGAGTTTGCAAGCTGTTAGAGTGGTCCGGGAATATCCGGATGTGTTTGAGGAGGTGAAGGGCTTACCTCCGAAGCGGGAGATTGACTTCCGAATATATTTGGTGGATAATGCTAAACCGGTATCTTTACCAGTGCGCCACATGGCTCCTCGTGAGAGGAGGGAACTCCATAAGCAAGTAGGGGAGTTGCTTGAGAAGGGGTTCATAAGACGGAGCATATCGGAGTGGGGTGCTCCAGTAGTATTTGCTACGAAGGCAGATGGGTCTCTCAGACTTTGTGTAGACTATAGAGAACTTAACAAGCTCACAAAGAAGAATAGACACCCATTGCCGAGGATTGATGATCTTTTTGATCAGTTGGTTGGCGCTTCAGTATTTTCTCAGTTGGACTTAGCCACGGGGTTTCATCAGTTGAGGGTGGCTGAGGATAGCATAGACAAGACTGCCTTTAGGACTCCGGATGGTTTCTATGAGTGGTTGGTGATGCCATTTGGGTTGACGAACGCCCCCGCCCACTTTGTTGATTTGATGAGTAGGGTGTTCAGGGAGTTCCTTAATAAATTCGTGGTGGTCTTTGTGGATGATATCTTAGTATTCTCTAAGAGTGAAGAAGAGCATGCCCTACATCTTGGGGAAGTGTTGAAGACTCTTCGAGCGCATAGCCTTAAGGCTAAATTCTCTAAATGTCACTTCTGGAGGAGGGAAGTGCGGTTCTTGGGGCATGTGGTCTCCAAGGAAGGGATAGCTGTGGATCCCGCGAAGGTAGTATCAATTCAGGATTGGAAGGTTCCGAAGAATGCTACCGAAGTAAGAAGTTTCTTGGGGTTGGCGGGTTATTATAGGAAGTTTATCAAAGACTTCGCGAAGATATCAGCCCCATTAACCCGCTTAACAAAGAAGAATCTTGTTTTCACATGGGACGTAGATTGTGATGATGCGTTCCGACGGTTAAAGAGAGCTTTAACCACGGCTCCAGTTTTAGTATTGCCAGATGGGAGCAAGCCATTTGTTGTCTATACCGATGCCTGTGGGACAGGACTTGGCGCAGTCCTAATGCAAGAGGGAAGGGTAATAGCCTATGGTGGAAGGCAGTTGAGGGCACATGAGAAAAATTACCCTACCCATGATCTAGAGCTGGCCGCTATTGTTTTTGCGCTTAAGATTTGGCGCCATTATCTTCTTGGTGAGAGATTCGAGTTGTTCACTGACCATAAATCATTAAAGTACTTATTCTCTCAGAAAGATTTAAACTTGAGACAGCAAAGGTGGATGGAGTTTTTAGCATCCTATGATTTCGAGATAGCGTATACCCCTGGCAAGGGTAACGTGGTGGCGGACGCCTTGAGCAGGAAGAGGTTGTCCTTGAGTCCATTGTTCGTGGAACGGCAAAGCTTGGAATTTATCTCGATGTTTGATATCAGACCTTCCATTGATTATGTACCCGGTTTGCTAGCTTCCTTGGAAGTTAGGCCTACTCTTTTGGGGCGGATTGGGGAAGCCCAGAGGGACGACCCACAGTTGGTTGAGTTGATAGAGAAGCTCATAAGGGGGGAGTCGTCCAGCCATTTGAGTAGGTACACCCTAGACGATAGGGGGTGCTTGCGTAGAGACGGTAGACTTTGTGTACCGCAAGATGAAGGGTTGAGGAAGGTTATTCTTGATGATGCACACCGTTCTAGGACGACCATTCATCCCGGTGGGGATAAGATGTACCAAGATATGAAGAGGGTTTTCTTCTGGGCCGGTATGAAGAAAGATGTGGCCGAATATGTAGCTGAATGCTTGGTATGTCAGCAGGTGAAGGCGGAGCAAAAGAAACCAGGTGGGTTGCTTCACCCATTGGAAGTTCCGCAATGGAAGTGGGATAGCGTCTCGATGGATTTTATTGACGGGTTACCCAGATCGAGGAAGGGTAATACAGGAATTTGGGTGGTGGTAGATAGACTTACTAAGAGCGCCCATTTCATACCTGTAAAGAGCAAGAGGACCGCTCCATGGCTAGCTTCAGTATATCTTCGAGAGATAGTTCGATTGCATGGGGTACCCTCTAGCATAGTGAGTGATCGAGATCCTATCTTCACTAGTGAGTTCTGGAGAAGTTTGCAAGAGGCAGTGGGGACTCAATTGTGTCTGAGCACCGCATATCATCCTCAGACAGACGGCCAGACTGAGAGGGTGAATCGTGTTCTAGAAGACCTTTTGAGACTTTGTATCTTAGATTTTGGAGGTACATGGGAAGAGCATCTTCCATTGGTGGAGTTCGCATATAATAACAGCTTTCAGTCCAGTATTGGTATGGCTCCTTTCGAAGCTCTCTATGGAAGGCCTTGTCGATCCCCTACATGTTGGTGGGAATCTACGGATAAGATTTTGCTTGGGCCTGATATGGTTAGGGAGACTTCAGAGAAGATCGATCTGATTCGAAGAAGGATGAAAGCAGCGCAGGATAGGCAAAAATCTTATGCGGACAAGAGAAGGACGGATCTTGAGTTTGAGGTTGGGGATATGGTTTTTGTTAAGGTATCTCCGTTGAGAAATGTTGTTCGCTTCGGATCCGTTGGGAAGTTAGCACCAAGGTTTGTTGGGCCGTTTCCTATCAAGGAAAGGATTGGACGGATGGCATATAGGGTGGAGTTGCCCGACAGACTTAGCGGTGTTCATGATGTATTCCATGTATCACATCTGAGGAAATGCTTACATGAGACTGCAGAGGTGGTAGAGCCGAGCTTGCTTAGAGATATGGAGATAGAGCGTGATGCGACTATTAGACGAGCTCCTACTCGCATCCTTGGGTCAGAGACTAGGAAGTTAAGAAACAGAGAGGTTCAACTAGTCAAGGTGCAATGGGGAGAAGATGAGAGCAACGCAACTTGGGAGACGGAAGCGAAGATGCGTTCATTGTACCCATTTCTTTTTAAGGGTATGTCTTTACTTTCTCCTTTATCGTCTGTCTAGTACTTATCTTATCTTTGGTATGTCCTCTCGTTAGTACCTTTGACCTTTAGATAGGGTAAACCTATGGTTGAAACATGTGTTTGAGACATGTTATGGTTGATGGATGCAAGTGGATGCAAGTGTTTGCTAGTGGTTGCTCGTGGATGCATATACACACACTCTAGGCACTAGATCGGCTCAGTCACTTCATATTGCATATTGCATAAAATTGTGTGTAGGAAAATATATTTATGGATGTATAATGGTTGTGTTATCACATGGATGATGCATTTTGGTGAATGATTGTGCACTCATGTAGATATTGTATGTGTCGATAGGGTTTTCTCGCATACATAATGGATGCATGGCACTATCATGGTTTGCATATGTTCATACATTAGATAGGGAACATATACACACACTGTTTGCATATGCTCATACATCATTAGAAACTGTTTAAGGACAATGGATGCCCGTGGTTGATGATTTGAGTAGATGGTTGTTTGGATGGTAGGATATGCATTCTCCTTAGCTTAGAGATTTCGGGGACGAAATCCTTTAAGGAGGGGAGAATGTAACACCCCGAATTTTAGTTAATACTAAAATTCACTAATTACAGGATAAATAATCTCAGATGTGGGAATTAGGGGAAACGGGCAGCGTCATTACGTTCGTCTCGGAAAAATACGCGAAATAGAGTCCGAGTTTTCGAAAATCGGAGTCCGTATGGCCCGGTTATGGCCCAATGAAGTTAGCAGAAAAATTTAAAACTAAAACAGGTTTGAAAATTCAAATATTCAGATTTGGAATGGGCCAGGCGGGGTCAGGCGGGAACTTTCCCGCCCAGCCCATGTCGACAGGGCTGTCGACAGGCCTGTCGACAGGGGTGTCGACATGCCTGTCGACTTGCCTGTCGACAGGGTCCAGGCGCCCAGTGAACCTGGGTGCACCAGGTTGCACCAGGTTGGGTTTCAGGCTGGCTAGGAGGGCTGGTTCTAGAGATTTCCTAAATCTAAGGGTCCTAATCTAATCTAGGGTTAATCTAAGGGCCTAAAACACTCACCTAATCCTATAAATAAGACCCCAACCCTACCCTAATTCATTCACAATTAAGTTTTGTAACTAAAATATGGCAAAATGAAATTTGAGCATGGCCTCCACTAGTCCATGAAGGAGTTGCAAGCAAATCCCTCTCAAATCATTCTCTAATCCATTCTAAGTATCTTAATCTTCTTCATTAGCTTGCTAATTGTGTTTTGGTGAGCTTCTATCCCCTTAATAATCAATTGTTAAATTGATTAAGATAGGATATGATGATGTATGGTTATGTTTGTGGATCAATGTGTTTATGCAAGCTTAATATTGTATATGTCATGTGTTTTGCAAGTTATATGCTCTATGTCATGCAAGTTTAGTGTATGTGTTCATGACATTTTTATGCAAGTTTAATGTTATATCTTTATGCAAGTTTGGTGCTATGTTTCATGATGATTATGATGCAAAACACTAAGTTGGACATTGATCTATTATGCAACATGTTAAGCATGCTTATGAAGTTATGTGTATGCTCAAATGCAAGATTAACATGTTATGCATGCATATGAAGTTATGTGAATGATGATGCAAGTTATGTGTATGTTTAAATGCAAGAGTAATATGTTATGCATGCATATGAAGTTATGTGAATGATGATGCAAGTTATGTGTATGTTTAAATGCAAGATTAATATGTTATGCATGCATATGAAGTTATGTGAATAATGATGCAAGTTACGTGTATGTTTAAATGCAAGATTAACATGTTATGCATGCATATGAAGTTATGTGAATAAATATGCAAGTTAGGTGTATGCTCAAAGGCAAGATTACCATGTTATGCATGCTTATGAGGTCATGTGAATAATTATGCAAGTTATGTAGATGCTTAAGAGCAAGTTGGGTTAATATGTGTTCATATATGCAAGTTGACATCCTCTTAACCCATGACAAAGTTATATGCTAAACCCATGATATGTATGATGGATCTTCCCCTTTTATTATGTTATGAAATGAGAACGATTTACGTGGGGAACGATGGGGTGGGTAAATATGTTAATAAATGGATGATTGGGTATGATTAAGCATACCATAAAGAAATAAATTACCATAAGTGGGAATTTACCTATTGAGTTAGGTCTACCCCATGGGAATTTACCTATTGAGTTAGGTCTACCCATGTTATGGTAAACTGGATATTAATTAGGGATAATTAATATGGGGGTGATTAATTAGGTGTAATTAATCGACTAAGACACGAGGTTGGACTCATTTGTAGTGTAAAACTGCCCGGACCTGACCGGCTTAACCAGTTGCTACAAATGTCAGCCCAATGTGAGAGGTCTTAGCCATAAATTAAATACGTGATTAAGGTAAAGACACGAGGTTAGACTCTGTTATGACGTAAGACTGCCCGGATTCTACCGGCTTAACCAGGCGGTCATAACAGCCAGTCTAATGTGGGAGGTCTTTATGGGAGATCACGGTCTTAATTAATTAAGAAACACTTAACCATAATAGCATGTAGTGGGACATGAGGGGTTAAGTGGGTGCCTTGGGTGGCATGAAGAAATTTTGTGGTTGCCTTGGGTGGCATGTGGAATCTAGTGGGTTGCCTTGGGTGGCAATAGAAAATACGATTAGAATACTTAACCAAGTGGAAACATGTAATTAAACATGATTAAAGGGTTAAGTGGGATACACTAGATATATGACAAGCTTAAGTGGGTAGCTTGTGGGGGCCCATTTCAACCAATATCCCAAACGTATCTTTGTGGGCTCGACCCATGTCGAGTGACGGGACACGCATATTGGGCTTGATTATAAGAGGCCAAAACGGGTTAGCGGTGGCAACGCAAGTCCAACGGGCTTCATATGCGTGTGTGGGCCCGGGCTGGTAGATAAGCCGTTGTTGCATCGTGTAGATATAAAGTCGTGCACCGTTAGTATTGGGTAGCCACTTTAGGGGAGTGATACACCCCACTGTGGGACCAGCACGGGTATCTACGGTAGGGAGCCGATCGATGGGGAGTAGTGGGTACACCTAGTGAAGATAGGGGCAGACGGCACCTATGTAGGGGTACACGAAACTACTGGGTAAGAATTACTGAGTACACCTAGTGGAGATAGGGGCAGACGGCACCTATGTAGTGAGCTAGGAGTACATGAAATTATTGGGGAAATTTTCTAAGTCCTTGGAAGGGATCAACCTTTAAGTAGGAATGACTGGTGTGGTGCAGTTAGTAATTATCCTTGGGTGGGTAGATGCGTCCTGACGGTTATCTTAGTTCATCCTATGTTGTTGGCTACTTAGTGTAGTTATTATCCCCAAAGGTACCGTACCGAGTTCATGTCATACCCTAATTACTTTAATAATTGTATTGTTAAGGTTATAGGGCTCACTCAGACTTATGTCTGACCCCGTTGTTTTTATCTTTTTCCCAACCCTCAGGTCCTACGGTGGATCCTAGCGGTAGTAGAGCTTGATCGGATTGCTGTTCCAGCCTTTGGAAGCTTGGGTAGATGTAAAGCTCCAGTTATCCAGTTATCTTCTCTTTTGTTATGGCTATTGTATGAGAGAGTGGGATTATGTACTTCTTTATTTTGACGGATATTGTACTTGACTTTTATCATGGCTTTATGATGTAACCAGACATGTTTATTTCCGCTGTTATGAGATGATGTTTTAAAATTTCAAGTACTATTTATATCTGTCTTGGTGTAATTTTTCTGTTCTATATTCACTAAAATACTCCACCGATGCTATGGCATTCCCTTTGTGAGTGATCATAGCGGGTGTGGGGTGTTACAGTGACTCCAGCGTACACGACATTGGGACCCAACTATTCTTCCATCTTAGGAAGTCGGTTGTATTTGGCAAGGCATTCAGATCTGCATGGAACTCCAGTCTTAATCTGTCCGGTCGATAAACCCACAGCAAGATCAGCATTATGCAAAAAGTTGACTTGATGAGTGATAAGCACAACGGTTTTTGACTTGAGTGCGCCCTTCACACGTTCTTTGAATTGTTTTGTACCCGTGTGAGCATTAACAGCACTGAAGACATCATCAAGAAGATATATATCACAATCATGATAAACAGCCCTTGCGAGTTGTATACATTGTTTCTGTTTACCACTAAGATTGATTCCTCTTTCTCCAATCTCAGTATGATCCCCAAATTCCACCATCCCTAGGTCCTTTTCTAAGCAACAGACCCTAATAACCTCTCTATACTTCTCTCCGACCATCGGTTCCCTAAACAACATGTTGGCCTGAATAGTCCCATTTTGAATCCACGCTATCTGCACAACATAGGCCATTGTCCTGCAAACTCTAACCGTTCCAGAAATCTTCTTCGTCTCACCCAGGACGCATGAGGTAAGGGAGCTCTTACCAGACCCTACGGATCGTGATATACCATTCTCTAGTAAAACTGCCTTTGAAGTCAATCCGTCATCCTTAATACGAATAGATGAATTTTCAACTTCTGGTGGAATAGTCAAGTCAGAATGCCGGCGCTCATTGTATTCAACCATCTCATTTTGTGCCCCTGAAAGGTGAGAAGATCTGACATGAGATGGAATGGATGTGAAGTATGGGTGCAGTCACGTGCCTTTTGTTCAATGCATTATTATGTGAGTGCTGTGGGCCTCTTACCTTTATGTGGCCATACTATATGTTGGTAAGGGTTTCATGAGAGAGAGAGTTTTGTAGCCGCCACAAAACTGAGCGGAAATAAAAGAGGGCAGTAGCCACAAAACAGAAAATCGAGAGAAAAGTGAGCTGAGTTCTCTGTGTATGCTTTGTATTTGATCTTATGGTTCTCCATTTGTAAGTAATAAAATCACTCTCTTGCCCGAGGACGTAGGCTATTGCCGAACCTCGTTAAACTGTGTGTTCTCTTTGTTTTGCTGTTTATGTTATTCTCTGCACTAGACTGATTGTGTGTGTTGAGTTTGGCCTCCACTGCGCCTAATCTCGACAATTGGTACCAGAGCTTGTGGTTGCAATCTTTGGATTTGTGTGTTCAGTTTAGTGCACAGAAGGTGTTCGACGAAATTCCTGTGAGGGCAGTTTTTCCCATTTGTGTGTGTTTCTCTTGTGTAAGTTGCTTTTGTTGCGACAATGGGTGAATCTAATCAATCTGAAAAAATAGTGTATCACAGAGCAAGGTTAGATGTAGAAAAATTTAATGGAAACAATAACTTTGGTTTGTGGAGAACAGATGTGTCTGATGCTCTTGAACATTTAGATTTGGAACCTTGTTTGAGAATAGAGAAACCAGAAGAATGGTCAGACAAACAATGGGAAAAGAATCAAAGGCTTTGTTTAGCTACGATCAGGGGTTGCTTGGAAGCTGATATCAGAGTGAACTATCAACATGAGACCTCGCCGAAAGAATTATGGGAAAAACTTGAAGCGAAGTACCTTGTGAAGAATGTGGCGAACGGAATTCATCTAAAAAGAAATTTGTATCGGTTTAATATGAAGAAGGGTGCAACTCTGACTGAGCATCTGGATTCCTTTAACAAACTTCTTACGGAGTTGGTTAATTATGATGAGATCATTCCAGATGAGGAGAAAGCTTTGTGTTTAGTGAATTCTCTTCCGGAGAAATATGAACCCGTGATTAAGTCACTAATTCATGGCAAAGACAAGCTGATTTATGATGAAGTCGCTACATCATTACGTAGTGAAGAATTCCGAAAGATGGATAGAGATGATATCTCCAGAGAAGATGGTGGTGATGCTCTTGTAGTGAGAGGCGGAAAATCAGACCGTAAGAAAAATGTTGGCCAACTTCCTAATAAGGGTAAAGGATACTCGAAAGCAAAAGGGCGTTTGGCTAAGGATGAATGTGCTTGGTGTCATGAAAAAGGCCATTGGGCTAAGGATTGTCCTAAGGTCAAGGAGCGGGACAAGAAAGGCAAAAGTGTAGCAAATGTAGTCCAGTCTAGCAAAGACACAGGGAATGAGTCAGATTTCTCTTTAACCATGGTACCTTCTAACTCTAAGGCAAAAGATGATGAGTGGATACTGGATTCGGGTGCTACCTTTCATGTGACTCCAAATAGAGAATGGTTTTCAAATTTTACGAAGTTTGAGGGCGAAGTATTGATGGGAAATCACAATTCTTGTAGCATTGTGGGAATTGGTAGTATTCGCCTGAAACTGCATGATGGAAAGGTTAGAGAACTGAAAAATGTGAGGTGTGTGCCAAGTATGAAAAAGAATCTGATTTCTTTAGGAATGCTAGAATCCAAGGGATTAAGACTTGATGGCCAAAATGGAGTTATGAAGGTGACTTCTGGAGCTATGGTTGTTATGAAAGGTACACGTCATCACAACTTGTACTACTTAAATGGGAGAACAGTGACTGGGGATGTAGCTACAGCTGAGCAGAGTGAAGTTGCTGCTAAGGAATCTGCAATGCTATGGCACATGAGGCTTGCACATCCAGGTGAGAAATCTTTGAATGCTTTAATTAAGCAAAATCTGTTGAAAGAGGTTGTTGTCTGTAAGTTAGATTTCTGTGAACATTGTGTAAAAGGCAAGAAGACAAGATCTCGCTTTGGTAAGGGAATCCATAAATCTAGTGGAGTTCTAGATTATGTTCATTCAGATGTATGGGGTCCTTCCAAAAATGCATCTTTGGGAGGTAAGCATTGGTTTGTCTCTTTTATTGATGATTATTCTAGGCGCGTATGGGTGTATGTCATGAGACAGAAAAGTGATGTTCTAGAAATATTTGTGAGATGGAAGAAAGCAGTTGAAACTCAAACGGGTAGAAAACTCAAAGTACTTCGTTCAGACAACGGTGGAGAGTACACAAGTGATCCATTTCACAAGGTATGTCAAGATGAGGGAATCAAGAGACATTTCACGGTTAGAGAAACACCACAGCAGAATGGAGTCGCAAAAAGGATGAATCGTACACTGCTAGAGAGAGTACGATGTATGTTGTCTAATTCTGGATTAGGCAAAGCATTCTGGGCTGAAGCTGTTACTTACGCATGTTTTCTCATCAATCGGTTGCCTTCATCTGCATTAGGAGGCAAAACACCAATGGAATTCTGGTATGGTAAGCCTGCTTATGACTATGAGTTGATTCATGTATTTGGTTGTCCTGCTTGGTTTCATGTGAAGGACAATAAGCTTGGAGTTCGTGCTGTTGAGGCAATATTTGTTGGCATGAAGACTGGAGTCAAAGGGTTCAAACTTTGGAATCCAGTTACCAAGAAAATGATTATAAGCAGGGATGTTACGTTTAAGGAAGCTGCTATGCTAAAGCCTAAGGGTTCTCATCAGGTGGAGAATGAGAGCAGTAATCGTGAGAATTTGTAGCGTGTGAAGTTTGATATTGTTACACAAGTCCCAAATGAAACTGTACCAGTGGGACCAGCTTCTGAAGAGGTGACAGATTCAGTTGTTGAAACATATGAAGTTACGGTTGACCGGGGCAGTGCTGATGATTCCGACGATGGGTTAGAAATAGAAACAGAGGCTGAGAGAAGTGTTCCAGAGTCAATTGCTTCTAGCAGACTGAAAAGGGATATCAGGAAACCAGGTTGGTTTCGAGATTGTGTAACTTATGCTTTACCAGTTACTGATGAAGGCATTCCCGAGACGTACACACAAGCTATTCATAGCGTTGAGTGTGAAGAATGGAAAGATGCTATGGGTGAAGAAATGACATCTCTTCACAAGAATGACACCTGGGTTCTTGCCAAGCTCCCTAAGGGCAAGAAAGCGATTGGATGTAAGTGGGTATATGCTAAGAAAGAAGGAGTGAAGAAAAATGAGATTCGCTACAAGGCAAGGCTGGTTGCAAAAGGCTATGCCCAGAAGGAGGGAATTGACTACAATGAAGTATTCTCTCCAGTTGTGAAGCACTCCTCTATTCGTATTTTGTTAGCCTTGGTAGCACGGTATGACTTGAATCTGGTTCAGATGGATGTAAAAACAGCGTTCTTACATGGAGATCTAGATGAGGAGATCTATATGACTCAGCCAAGTGGATTCAAATCTCCCGGTGAAGATGATCTGGTGTGTAAGTTGAAAAGATCGTTGTATGGACTGAAACAGTCTCTGAGACAGTGGTATAAACGATTTGATCGTTTTATGTTAGGCCAAGCATACACAAGAAGCCACCATGATCACTGTGTATATCTGAAGAAGCTGAGTGATGGTTCTTTCATTTATCTGCTTTTGTATGTAGATGATATGCTGATTGCATCTACTTGCAAGTCTGAGATTGAGAAGCTGAAATGTAAATTATTAGCTGAATTTGAAATGAAAGATCTTGGAGATGCGAAGAAGATTCTTGGCATGGAGATTCAGAGAGATAGAATGAAGGGCAAGGTGTGTTTATCTCAAAAGACATATCTGAAGAAGGTATTAAGGAAATTTGGCATTTCCAAAGAAACCAAATCGGTAAGTACTCCTCTTGCTGCTCATTTTAAATTGAATGCAACTATGTGTCCTTCGTCTGATGATGAGATTCAGTTTATGGCACATGTGCCTTATGCTAATGCTGTTGGGAGTCTTATGTATGCGATGGTGTGTACACGATCTGACATTTCACATGCTGTGAGTATGGTCAGTCGTTACATGCATGCTCCTGGAAAAGAGCATTGGAATGCTGTCAAATGGATTTTGAGATATCTTTTGGGAACTATTGATGCGGGTTTAGAATTTGTGAGGGATATGAACAACAGTCACATATATGTTGGTTATGTAGACTCAGATTATGCCGGTGATCTGGATAAGAGACGCTCTACTACAGGGTATGTGTTTACCTTGGCAGGAGGTCCTATATGTTGGAAGTCTATTCTGCAGTCAACAGTGGCTCTATCTACTACAGAGGCAGAGTGTATGGCAGTGACTGAAGCTTTCAAGGAAGCTATATGGCTACAAGGCTTGTTGGATGATTTGGGAGTGGTGCAAGATCAACTTCCTGCGTATTGTGATAGTATGAGTGTCATCCACCTAGCAAAGAATCAAGTTCATCATGCCCGAACAAAGCATATTGATGTGCGTTATCATTTCATCAGAGAAGTATTGACTGAGGGTCATATTCTGTTGGTGAAGATTGATACAAAAGAGAATCCTGCAGACATGTTGACTATAGTGGTTCCTAGTGTCAAGTTCAAGCATTGTCTTGACTTGATTAATGTTTTGTATGTTTGATGTATGATACCCCGATGGGGTGGAGGTTCTTCGGAACATTGTGAAGTCTCATTTGCGAGACACTATGATGAACTATGGCAGCTTGATCCTTTGGGTACGTAGGCAACTACTTTGGTGGTGCAGCTGGATATGTGGC
Source organism: Allium sativum (assembly GCA_030737875.1). Taxonomy (NCBI): domain Eukaryota; kingdom Viridiplantae; phylum Streptophyta; class Magnoliopsida; order Asparagales; family Amaryllidaceae; genus Allium; species Allium sativum. The sequence continues at coordinate 92,453,542 of CM060914.1, read as the reverse complement.
AATCAGAGTGCTTTGTGTGTGATCGTCTCATGCTTTTGTGCATGATCCGAGGTGGAGAATTGTGAAGTATGGGTGCAGTCACGTGCCTTTTGTTCAATGCATTATTATGTGAGTGATGTGGGCCTCTTACCTTTATGTGGCCATACTATATATATGTATGGTTGGTAAGGGTTTCATGAGAGAGAGAGTTTTGTAGCCGCCACAAAACTGAGCGGAAATAAAAGAGGGCAGCAGCCACAAAACAGAAAACCGAGAGAAAAGTGAGCTGAGTTCTCTTTGTGTATGCTTTGTATGAGATCTTATGGTTCTCCATTTGTAAGCAATAAAATCACTCTCTTGCCCGAGGACGTAGGCTATTGCCGAACCTCGTTAAACTGTGTGTTCTCTTTGTTTTGCTGTTTATGTTATTCTCTGCACTAGACTGATTGTGTGTGTTGAGCTTGGCCTCCGCTGCGCCTAATCTCGACAATGGACATATCAATTTTAGAAAAAAGCCTTCGTTGACTCTTCTGTTGCGTCAATATTATTGCTTTTGTCACTGCCCTTTTTCTCAAATGATATATTTCTCGCAAGAGAAAGTGAGTGAACACCTGAAGCTATGTATGTTGCAGCAATAAAATATGTTGTTTTTCTTGATTATCTTCATGGAGAAATTCCTCCTATTGAGGTTCAGCGCTGAAATCATACTGCAATTCATCATCATCTCCATGGTCAGCATCAACTTCATTCATCTTGATTTCTTGAATTCCTTTACCATGTTGTCTTGAATGGCTTTCTACTGCTTCATCATCAACAGTACAAATTTCTCTATGCTTCCAGCCATCAGTTATCTCTACCTTCTGTGACTCATCATCATTTTTTGGAACAACAGCCTTATCTTCTGCCTTAAATTTCTTAACCACCAGTGCTCTTGAATGTTTTGCCAAATTTAATCTTCCTTTTATTTGCTCTTTTGAATTCGAAAACCTTTGCCAAGCTTACGGCATGTTTGAAATCAACGGGGTGCAGCGCTAATACATCGCGTTTGATACTTTGATTTCTTCCTTAAGGCCATCTACGAATTTTTTCAACAAGAATTGATCAGGTAAAGCGTCGCACATACCTGGCAAATGTTCAAACTGGGACAAATAGGCGACAATTGTGGTATTTTGCTTTGGATTGAAGATAGCACCATAGGGTTTCAAGAATTCTTCTGGTGCAAATCTGTTGGAAGTTGTTGAATTGCTTTCTGGTTGTACATGAACAGGAGATGCTGAAATGGATGTTTCTTAATTCTGTCTAGGTTGCTGTCATTGGGCAGGTGGAATGTAAGGAACCCTAGTGCTTGATTGATGTATTTTCAGTTCTTTGAATTCCTTAGCAATGCTATTTAGGGTTCTTGCAACACATCCATCTTTGAATTGATTCCATGCTGTGATTCTTGCAGTTCTTTGATGTTTAATGCAGTTTGTTCATTTATTAGATCTTGCCTTGAGCCTTGGAAAGCAAATGAGTTGTCAGTCTCCCCTGATTAATCCTCTTTTTCCCCATATGAATCATTGTGTAATTCAGATGCTTCTGGTTCTGATACCAATTTGTTATGCCTAGGTTTGGATTCTTTGTTTTTCGTGGTCATAGGAGACATTGCAATGAAGCTTTTGTAAGTTTAATGACAGGGTATTGAAGAAAATACAGCATTAACTAAGACAAAACAGAGCAATAATGATCAGATTGAAGTTTTGAGGGCAACTGTATTTAATAAAAATACTTGCTAAAAGATGACGACGGGTTTAATGAGAAAAACTCTCAGAGCATTCCCAACCGTGGGTCGGTTGCCTAGCAATCGTGCCCAACGGTTAGGTTAAACTGACCTTCAGTATTGCTTTGGAAACACTGAAGGGTGCTGGAGCAACCGGTTGGTTGCTCCAGCAACCTGGCCATGGCCGGTGTGTGTAAAACAGGTTATTGCATAACCGGTTTTACACACACCGGTTAAGTGGGGACCCGTGTCCCCACCTCAGTCGGTTTGGGTAAAACCAGCAAACGGGGGGAGAATTTTAAAAATTCTCCCCCCTGGCCGGCTTTACCCAAACCGTATATGGCTATATAGCCGTTTTACCTTCCGACCGTTGTTTCTTTTTTGACCGTTCTGTTTGTTTTGTGACTGTTTTGTTGATGGTTATATATACCACATTGATTTTTACAGCATAACACACTCATATCTTCTTTCTTCATTACCTTTTCAATTTATTTGCAATGTCACAAAATGTCAAAGGCAAGAAAGTTGCCGCAAAATCTGCTCGAAATCAACAGAGTTACCAGTCCGACCGCAATCAGTCTCCTATGCAATCCACGTACCCACAGAAACAAAATCCTCATTATGGTAACTTCCCAAATGGTCCAAACTATTATGCTCAACAAAGCCCAAATTTCTATATATCGCAGGAAAACTCCACTTATTATCAGAATACTCAAAGTTCTGGTTTTGGACATAACCTGCCTTTGCAGCAAAATTACGTTGATCATCACTACGCTTCTCCTAGTAACCAGCAAAGGTTAGTCTCGTATGAAACTTCTCCAAATATATCAAGAAATTTAAACAGTGTCTTTGGAGACAATAGCGACTTGATTGAGGAAACAGAAGTTGACGTTACTGAAATTCCTGATATGTATGTGAACACGCTAGTAAGAAGACCAAACAAAATAGTGAAATGGTCTGCAGAAGAACAAGCAGAACTAGCTTTTTGTTGGGTCGAATGCTCTAGAGATAATGTTAAAGGTACTAGTCAGACGGAAAACTCATTTTGGAGTTCTGTTCTGAGATTATTCAACGACCGCAGTCCACAAAATCCAACGAGAACCGTAGACTCTTTGAAACAGTCGTGGAAGAGAATCAACGCTAACTGTAAAAGTTGGAAGGAGATTATGGCAGGACTAGAAAGCAGACGGTAAAGTGGTGCCAACGATTTTGACTTGGTAATTATCACTTACATAGTTACTTATACAATTTTTTTACCACATAATTTTAGCAACTTACACTAGTTAAATCCACACAGCTAAGCAAAGCGAATGAACTGTACATGGAAGAGCACAAAAACGTACCATTCAACTTGCACAACTGTTACACCATTCTGTCTAGGGAATAAAAATGGAGCAACATATGCCAAGAACACTCAGCATCGCGATTTATGCCGAGGAGATCGATGGAGGAATCTTGCCCGAGAAGTCCAGATCCTCAAGAAAACACTCATTTTTCTACTAGTGCTGGTGGTAGGCCTCCTGGTAAATTCAAAGGAAAAAAAAAGCAGTCACAGATTATAGTTCATATTACGAACAACTAAATAGTCAAATGGTAGCTTCTGATGAATGTAATCGCCTTTTGGCGGAAGCCAAGGAAGCTAAGAGAACTGAGAGAGCTAAGAAAAAACAACGAAGACGTGAAGAATTACAAACAACAAGAGAGCGTGATTTGGATATTAGGGAGCGTGAGTTGGCTCGACTCGAACGTTTAGATGACAGGGCACTTATGATTGTCAACCTTGATACATTAAGCCCAATGCAATGCTTATTAATGGAGCAGGAACTAGAAGCCTGCCACAAAAGACGCATGGGATAGGACGGATTGAAGTTTTCATCGTTTTATTGTAGTTGTTCATTTTTATGTTGTTTTTTCATTATCTAAGTATTAACTACCGGTGATGTAGTAGCCATGGATGTAGTGTAAGTGTCCTTAGTGTTGTACCAGTTCCTTAATTAAATTTGGCTTTTATGTTGTTAACCGAATATTTCATAAAACTAGCATTCAACGATACATAAAAGCATAAATATTACGAAGCGAACTTAAGTTATTAACTTGAATAGGTAGATATGTTAATCCACTTCCTACTGGTTTCCCGCATGCTCCCAGTAATGTTCCACCAATTGGTCCCTTAATTCTAGATGTGCTTGGGGATCTCTAACGTCCTGGATACGTTGCAAGTATTCTGCAAAAGTATTCGGGTCCTTGTACGGCTTTCTTGTAAACGCCACTGCTATATCCGGATAGTTCAGAAGTTGAAGTTCAAATCCTCCCCTTTCTTCTTCAACTATCATATTATGTAGTATAATACAACAATACATAATATCTGATATAACTACCTGATCATGATAGCGCACTTCTTGTCGTAAAATTTGAAACCGTCCCTGTAGAACTCCAAATGCTCTTTCTATGTCTTTTCGCAAACTTTCTTGCTGTTTTGTAAACCTGGCCTCTTTGGCATTGTTCGGCTTTTTGAATGCCTGCACAAGTGTTTTCTATTTAGGGTAAATTCCGTCTACTAAATAATAACCAACATAATGGTCGTTATCGCCAATTTTGTAGTTGCATGGCGGCGACAGATCGTTGTACAAATCATTAAACAAGTATGATTGTCGTAAGACATTAATATTGTTGAGTGATCCAGGAACGCTAAAAAAGGCATGCCATATGTACAAATCGAATGAAGCTACCGCTTCTAACACCAACGTAGCTTTTTTAGTGTGTCCTTTGTATTGGCCTTGTAGTGCTACTGGACAGTTTTTCCATGTCCAATGCATACAATCTAAGCTTCCCAACATACCTGGGAAATCATGTTGATCTCCCATTGCTAATAATCGTTCAATGTCGTGTTCGGTGGGTGATCGGAGGAACTCTTCACCGAAGACACGAACAACTGTTTTGCATAATTCTTTCAAACACAAAACTGCCGTTGATGCACCAATCTGTAATTTGTCATCTAATGAATCAGCTGAACTTCCGTACGAAATCATACGAAGTGTCACAGTTACTTTTTGTAGTGGTGAAACTCCAAGTTCGTTGATTCCATTTTTCCTGTGGGTAAAAAATATATTGGACTCGGAAACCTTGTTTAGAACTCGATCGAACACTGTCCTTGACATACGAAATCTACGACGGAAGTATACATCGCCGTATACTGGGTTTGGCACAAAGTAATCCTTCATCAACTGGTTGTGGCCCCCCGCATAGTCACGTCCGTAGCGTATATCTCTTTTCCCCATTGTACTACCTCCTTGGTTTGATTGTGAGCTCTCTGCGAAATCACGTTGCATCGCATTTACAGTTTCTCGTTGATACATACGTTGCTTGTTGTGATGGTTTTGACATTCATCGGAAGAAGACGAGGACGATGATGAACTTGAGAAGCACCATAATCGCTTCAAAGCATTCATGGTGTATATTATTTTTTTTGTGTGGAACATAACTGAATGTGTTTGGTTCAGTCGCCTTTGTAGGTGAGTTATTAATGCAATCAACCAATGTTGGTTCATGGGTATACAAAAAGACATAAAAAGGATAATGAGTTTAGTTCACGGGTATACAAAATGACATAAAATGAAAGGGGTCCACGAGATTGTCTAGAAGATTGTCCACATGATAATGACTTTAGTTCATGGGTATACAAAAAGACATAAAATGAAAGGGGTCCACGAGATTGTCCAGAAGATTCTCCACATGATGATGACTTTAGTTCACGGGTATACAAAAAGACATAAAATGAAAGGATAATGAGTTTAGTTCACGGGTCCACAAGATTGTCCACAAGATTGTCTTCATTATGTCAATGATGTTATTCTAGTTCCTGTATTTGTTGTTTGGAATGTATAAACGTTTGAAATTGATGTTGAACAAGATAGCTCTCTTCTCGTTTAGAAAGACAAAATTCTTAAATAGCACGCCGACATAACAAGGTTTACAGATAACTCCATATTCAACGTACAAACATCAAATTAAATAGACATTAAAACAACAATACAATCATAATACTATAAGCCTACTCAGTTCCATAGCGGGTCAACCAACTGTAGCGGAGTTTATACGCTTCGCAACCAACAAATTCCTCACCATACTCGAAAAGGTAACGAGAATCATATGTTGCTTGATTTGTTTTAAATATGTTTTCGTCTTCAACAGCTTCGATAATCTTTGTGTACTGATCACAAGCGGCTCCAAAATGACGATTAGCCATTTGGATTTCAACTTATGTTCGTCTACTCGGCCGGGAACGATGGTTGTTGTATAGCCTCGTGATCATTGCCCATCTTTCTTCATATGTTAAACCCCCTCCATTTTGCATTAGTAACTCATCTCTTTTTTCCACCTCAATTTTGGCTTTTACAAGAGCTAGCAAATCCTTGGAAGAAAATTCTCGAGTTGGAGAATTCGTTGTCTGGACACTATTACTAGGTCATTGATTTACTGGAGAAGGACGCGGAACTGTAAGCGCTCGATGTTGAATCGCTACAGGCACTGCTCCAGTTTGTGTATCATGCACTAATTCAACTGCGTTATCATTGCCTAGGCTCCGTTCGTACTCGTAAAAAATCCTACCCATTTGTTCATCACTTATTTCAGAATCGTCCATGAAACCTATGCATCAGTAGAATAAGTAGAGTTAGTAGAAGTAGAATAAGAAAGCAAGGAAATTAATTTTCGTACTTAAGTCTGCAATGGTGCTGCTTGAAGATATAAAAGTTATGGGATTCATTATCAAATATGCAGTACTTATAAGGATAATGTACTACCAAGAGCTACAGTGACCGTTCACATCCTGTAGTGAGTGGAGTCATGTCACTCTTTTCGAGAGTGTTCGTATTATAGTGCAGCCCATACTCCTTTGGCATGTTTGGGTCGTCCTCGATATACGTTATCAGTCAAAAGCAGATTCCTTACAGTACTCCTACAGTCGTATCAGTGACCGGTTACATCAATATTTGTTTTACTGCCAACACATGCTTTGAAAGTCACGAAAGGTAAATCATAGTGTAGCTACTGGCCTCTCACACATTACCAATCTTGTAGCTATATGTAAATATGTTAAGTTACACACCACTTACCTCACTCAAACAACTAAAACAACTTTGTTCCCATTCTTATGATTAAAATGATTCAACAAGTAGGTTTTCGCATAACATTAAGCATACAAATACAACCGACCGTTACAGATACAACTACGAATAATAGTACTTGCCTACTAAAAAATCAAAGCATTTTAAAAGCAAATCGTTCAGCCTTAAGGGAGTCGCATTGCGTTCATTCGCAACTCTTGAACTTGATTTTCGAGACGCCTTATCTCTCGTTCGAGTTCGTTTGCATATACTATTCCCCTTGGGCACAACGGCTCGTCAATCCATTCCATGTAGCTGCATCCATTTGGATAAAATGGACATGCCTGCATGCGCCGACCAATATTGTCGCCTTCTGCTCGAACCCGAACTTGGACCGCATGACCACAGTAGCAAAGTACACGATAAGATTCACCTTCATGTTCTTACGGTGGTACTCGATAGAATTCTACTTCCTGTTGTGGTTGAGCGAGAGCCTGATGGTTCGATAGTTGAGCATGTGGTACTTGAACTTCTTGTGGAAGATTTACGTTCCCCTGTTCAGGCGATGGTTGAACATGTGGTACTTGAACTTCTTGGAGCCTAATTTGCATTAGAAAATCGTATTCGTCTTCGAGCTGCTGAAGTCTCATCTGTTCCCACGCCTGTTCTTCAGAGTCAGTTTCTGATGGCCAAGAAGGCATTTTGAGCGAGTGATAAAATGAGGAGGAAGTAATAGAATGAGAACGAAGTTGTTTGAGTGAGATATTATGTGCATGAATTGAGTAACATATATAGCCGCGGGGAGTAGAAAATAGTAAATAAAATAATGATGTTACTGCTCACTATTTCGCTTGACTTAATACTGTAGGGAATCTGCTTTTCTTACTGTCATGATGTGAACGGACACTGGCTCACTGTTATATCTTTATGCGCATCATTAGTTGTTACACACATCCATTACAAATAATCAGATAAGTTACAACGTACAAAAGACAGATACAGAAATATAACAACTACAATAAGATCTTACAAGCATACAGCTTACATATCAGATTACAGTCTAACAAATAACATAACAATAAGATCGTACATACTATATAAAATTACTAGTACAAAACACTAATACGATAACGTACATATATATCCAGCTACACTAAATACCACATAAAATGAATCTAACGCATATCACTAAAGAACCACGAATCATCCGCAAGATCAACCACTGGTCCACTATCGACATGGTCATCATCATCGTCATCTACTCGTCGTGTCGAATGAGATCGCTCATCATCCTCAGTAGTTAGCTCGTTAATACGAGCCATCAATTGATCAACTGCGCGCTTATGCTCTCTATACATAGTATCGCGAAGTCCAATATGCATACGATATAGTTCCTTGTAAGGAAGAACAGCGGGATCTGGAAACTGTGTAACAATAGGCCGTGAAATATCTACGTACGTATCCGGACCGGATGTGCCAGTAATGCCCACAGTCCAACCGTAACTAGTCGGTCGAGGAGGCTGAGGCCGAGGAGGCTGCCGATGAGGCTGAGTAGGCTGATAACAAGGAGGCTTCTGCAAAGTAAGTGTACCCTGAGACATGTCATGTAATACAGTTGGATCACCAAATGGAGTGTAGGTAGATGGACAAACTAAATCAACTGCGGCGACATGAACAAACGTTGTTGTATTACACGGCGAATAAAACGACCCCTAAAAAGAAATGTAATCTCTACCGGTAATGATAAATCTTTCAGCTGGCCACCACTCACCGGCATACTACTGCAGATCAACACTGGAATAAACCCGTAGATGACCTGTATCAGGGTGGGGATCATCGGGAACAACATCAACATCGAATAACTGTCGCCAACAATGCTCCCCCAGGTACCAATAACATCCTAAAGCGGGTGGTGACGATACCAATGGAAATCGTCTACGTGACAGAAACTGAGCGTGCTGCTGGGCTGGGCCTGATAAGAAAGGGGAATCGGCAAACGGACGCCACAAAACTGACTCTCGTGTGGTCCTCATCTCTATCTGATTACGAGCCACTGCAAATACATGACGACAATCACCTCCTGGTACAAACCGCCGGTTTTCGGTGGCCCAAGCTTTCACATGAGGATAGAAATGTGATAGTGTAGGATCCAATGTTGGAAAGGTCATGTTATGAAAGTATTCAAAATACCAATACTGTAGAACCTCCAAAAACCTGCAATCGACGACCCACGAGACCTAATAGTGCACTGCTGGTCCAAACCCTTGTACAAATGAGCTAGAATCAGCGTACCTCAGTCATATGTAGTAGGAGTACTGTCGAATGACACGTTCGCAACAACAACAACATAGACACATGGCAATGTGTTTGATGAATTCGTAAAGAATAAATTACTCATCATATATAATAAGAATAATCTGAGAATCTCTAAGTGGTGAACTGCAGGCTGAGGTTCCACTAATTTCATGATGGCTTGCCTAATGAAAGAGGTTCTAATTTGATGATTGTCTGATAAGCCTCCCCCTTGTAAGTTCAAATGTGGGAATATACTAGCCAAAAGGTCATACAGCTGATATCGCTCATCGTACGGTAAAGTTGCACCTTGACCAATTGGAATGCCAGTAAGCATGGTAAAATCTAGTGGCGTAAAACCCATCTCTCCGAAACTAAAGTGAAATGTATGTGTTGTTTTCCACCAACACACGGCTAATGCACCACATAACTGAACATCATTATTGTACAGGTTTTGAATACCTAAATTAAAAATAATTAAATCGAGTTAATACATTATGTTATATAACATATGAATTATGTAAGTGAGATCATCAAAGTTACGTACTCAAGAAATCTCCAAGTCCCATATTTCTAAGATATTCCGCAATAATGCCATCTGTGTCATACGCACGAATGGTCTTAAACAAACGGACGACACTAACCCACGATCCTCGTGTACGATCATTATGAGCCTATTAACATACAAAACAATTACTACTTTTATAACGACAAACTTATTTTTCAACTACGAATTAGTACAACAATCAGTTTAAGAAGTTATACCTCTAATGACGTCTTCAAGGATTCGGTAAGGTGTCTTTCGCTTGCGGGAAGTTGCCGAAAATCAGCCAACGCTTTATCTCTATTCAAATTAACATCGATATGCGGATCCAGCGTAGCATAAACACCAGGTCTAGCAACCCGCCTTCGCTTAACATGTTTTGAACGATGAGCTTCGCTTGGACCGGTCTCTTCAACCGCTTCATTCTCCTCTTGTGCATTGATATTGGCAGCACTACTACTCCCAGAACCAAAAATAGCTTTACCTAACCTTCTCTCTATTTTTTTTTTTTTTGGAAAATGGGTGCAGTGGAAAGAAGTAAAAATGGAGTGGGTGGCGGCGGGAGGCGAGGTAAAATGCAAATGAGAAGAGGGAGATCGGGTCTTTCGACCCGATTCAACCGGTTAAGGGTAAATCCCTTAACCAGTCATGGTGAAACCGGTGAAGTATACACCGGTTTCACCATAACAGGCTATGGGTTTTGACCCATAGCCGGTTGGGGGGCTGCTCGTGTCAACCCCCTGAGTTGACAGCGAGCAACCCCCCGGTTGGGACTGCTCTCATCAGTTTAACCTCAAAACCCTAATTAAGTTCACAGCTACCTATATATATAACCTTCAATAATAAGCAGATCTGGCCTCTTTCGACCCCAAATATAAAATGAGTATTAAAAATAAAACAGTTGCAGGTTATGGCCTGTGTGCTTGTGCGCACTCACCATCATGCAAGGATTAAGCTTCCAAATTCATAGTTTTGTCCCGTTGATCTTCGTGTTCAACTCCAGACTGTCGGTTGACCTTTGTACTGGTCAATGATGTGTCTCCTTCAACATTCTTGCTCTTCAGTAATGTGTTTGACGTAATGCTTTCTTCTTCCCTTTTATACAAACACTTCCAAACTTTGATTCCCTAGCAGATTGGTGTATGTGCATTAAACCACAGTTTGAATTGCCTAACAATTCTACGTTCGAAGTTCAGGTAGTCTTGATTCCCTTTTTATCTTTATAAGATTCATGATTTGTTAGGTTTCTTTGTTTGTTTGTTTCGATTCATATATTTCCAAATACTCTGATTAGTGGATTGCCCTAAGTTGAAGTTTGTAACGCACTGTACAATATCATAATACATGCCATTTAAACCAACTTTAGTAACGCACTGTACAATATCATAATTACATGTAAATAGAATACTGGTATCATATTTCCAGCCCTCTTTAATACTTCCACATCTTTACTGTAGAATTATTCATATCAAAGCCATATGAAGCAACTTGAATATGAAAAAAAGATGACCTACTTGAATATGAAAAAAAGATGACCTATACTTGCAAAGCACAATATCTTAAGTTGTTGGTAGCAGTTGGAACGGGCTTAAAGACCACTGCCGACATGTCCTTCGAAATCATTATAATAGTAGTCATCTCTGATGCGCATACACATACGAAACTTAGCGGTCAAGTGAGTTGATGCAATATATTTGTGTAAAATTTCTGCACACATGATAACTATTTTTTATGTAGGACTTGAGAAGATAAGAGTTGACTTCAAAGGAGGATAAGGGTCATTTCTTCTCCATTGTGTAACAAAAAGAGTACAAACTTTCATGTTTGCTCCATACTTTCATGTTTGTTAATTAGAAAAGTAAAATAGAAAGAAAACTAAGTGTGTAGACCAGTCTTGGGTAAAAATAATGCAACCTCTTGTTATTTGTGAAACAATGTCACTAATCAAATAATCAAATTTCAGTGAAATGCCGATTTATAGACAAATCAAATTATTTATTGTTGGACATATTAATCAAATTGTTAATTGAGATCATTTATAGTGTTTTAATCAAAGCAAGTATTGAAAAAAGGGCTCTAGCCAATAAAATAAATATATAACTATGTTTAAACTGATGCAGAAGACACCACTGATATGGCATTATGTAAGGCTATAATCTATCTTAAAGTTCCCGACATGAATTGGTTAGAACTCGATGTCATTTTCAAAAAGACATGTTAAAACAAGTAACTTCAACATATGTGGGGGATCTGAAAATATAAGCGTCTGAATATGTTAGTGAATAATTTAGCTTGATATACTCACTGTGGCCATCATCGTTTATGTCTTCTAAGGTACAATATTTAGAGTAAGAAATTAAATTCTGGGTTTGATAATTAAGATAATCTCCTTAAAATTTTGCAAATTTATATCTAAAATTGATTTATACTAGCTCTTTCTTTGTATTTTTGTAATTTATTTATTTCCTCACTTTACAAAATTAAACTAATAACTATTGTTGCAGATGTCTGTTACATGCTAGAACGACAAGCCCAGACCGCCTGTGTGCTTGGTTGCGAAAAGAATTAATGCAGGCCTCTTGCATTTCTTCCGGTAATGATATTTTGGTTGATAATTTGATGCCTAACTAATGAAATATTTGATTGTATTTCCATCTTTATATACAATATAAGTATCTATTAAAAATGCACTAACTGAATATATTATTCAAGAATAAGATATGTAAGGTTAACTATACACTATTTACTTGCATCTATTTGTGCATGCCCAAATTTTCTGGAATATGTGGATTTGGTAGTCAAAGATTCTTTCCCTGTTCATTGTAAACAATGCAGTTTAATAAAAGATGAAACATATATGTTGAAATATCAAACTAATTGAAACGACCTGAAATCCCCCGGTAAGGAAATCACAGATTGAGTCGAGGACAACACACAAAAGAGCGCAGACGGAAGAACATTTCATTGTTAATTACAACAATTCATCAGAATACAAGAATATACAGAGTATAAATCAATATTACACATTCGATAAATAACAGATATTACAATACATTACATAGCAGCGGAAAATAATACAATAGACAACTAGAAGAGATATACGGATACAAAGCTTTCCGGATATCATTCCAGTTGTAAACCAGGATCCGGTGAATATAAATCTGCAAAACCAAAACTACTAGCTTCCCGTGTCAAAATAAGGGCACCCAGAGTTTAGGTTAAAACAATAAACTCCAGGTCAGTTATGTGACTGGTGTGAGAACTAAAACAGTTGTTAATCTTTATTTTAAAGTTAGGTAAATCGAGGGACCACGCCGTATAACACGGAACGGGTTTCCTCCCAAGAATACCAGTGCATCAAACAGCGCAATGCTAAATAAAGAAAAATGAAGCTATTATAAGACCCAAGTCCCATCACACAATGCAACACAAACCAGAGGATAGGGTTTTCCCTTATAATAGCCAAAGCATGCTTGATACGTTTAAAACAAATCATTTGATACTATAATAGGTGTATAGTGTTTAAAACAATTTCAATCATAAATATCAATCATAGACGGCATGGGTACCATATATCATGTCGCCATACTAGGCTCTACAATCAAAACCGCAAATGTCACGTATTTGGGAATTGGATTTCCATTTGTGAACCGAGGCAAGGGATCGTCCTCTACCGAATTCGAGACGCTCTAGCCCGCCCCTCAGGATCAGAACGCATCGACCCTTGGATCTTCAGGGCCGGTCCACCGATGTGGATTAGACGAAATCCTGAACACTACGTTTCCCCACCCTATGGGGTGTCAATGAGCCAACGAATGACTCAATCGGTTCGAGAACGACCGATATATCCGAGGCGCCTCGCTATCCATCATCCACATAAGTAAAATGTCAGGCTGTGTAAAAACACTGACACAACTCCTAGATAGAAGGAAACGCATGTTCTCCCTGCAGTCCTTTCCCGTTTCTGGTTCACTACTGGGGTGTGAGACTCGCAAATCAACGTTACACAAAGCTATGCCACACAGGTTGTGCTTTGATCATCCACCACAAGACTCTGCTTTTCAACAGAAGCCTTGATCATTTGCATCTTAGCATGCCACACAGGCAAACCATTCCATGCAACTGTTATCAATCACATAGAATGAAATCCATTGTCAGACACACAGTCCATTTACAAGTCCGTTCTGGGTCTGAATGAAACTGGAGGAACCTTATTCCTCGCATATCCATCGATCTCCAAGTACGTCTGGACGATCACCAACTGTTTCCCTCCTCTTTGGTGTACATCCCAATCAAGATCATCAGTAATCACCCAAACAACGTAAAGACCTCCAGTCTTCTACCACCGTCTTCATCTTCGACTTATCGTCGTAACAGTTATTCAGAATGGGATAAACCCGGTCTTTCCGAATAACTCGCGTATATAATAAACAAGTGTTACACGAACACTACATACGCCTCATTCCAATTCATTAGTCACTAACCGTAAATTAACAAGAGAATAATTCCCCAAATATTAACCCCGAAGGCCGAAACCAACATCAGATCAATATCCAAGAAACCATCCAACTTAGCTAATCTCCAGTTAGTTTCTAAATTTCACTTTCTTAGGGAAAGGTTCCCATTAATTTTATCAAAGATAAATTCCTTGAATTTATTCTTTAATCTTCTTTTGAATATCGATTCAACTAGCCGGGATTAACGAACCTTACCGAAGTAATCATTTGTTTTAATTTCCCAATCCCAACCTATTCATCCCATGAAGTAAAGCTGGTCATACTTCATATCTAACACCACGGTGTTATCGGTAAATTCAATTACCATTTCACGTTAAAATCTAATTAAAGATTTAACTATCTCCTGGAGCAAAACTGGTGATACTCCATTCTCGATCTTTTCAATCTAATTAAAGATTCATTAAAACTCCACTTAGTTTTAATCTTTGATTGGGTTAAAGAATCAGTGTCATTTAAAATATGGTTCACGATAAACCTCAAAATCACATCACATTTCAATCAGTCCCTAAGCGTAAATTAGCAAGTGAGCAATTCCCTAAGTATTAACCCCAAAGGGCGAAACCAACATCAGATCAATACCCCAGAAACCATTCAACTTATCTAATCTCCAGCTAGTTTCTAATTTTCTTAACTCCTTTGGTCTAAGAACAGTATTATTGAAGATACCGTTCACGACAACACAAAATCATATTCCATTAGTTATCGGGTTAAAGAACAAGTGTTATTTTAAAACACTGTTCACGATAAACCCAAAATCAATTCCAATTCAATTCCAATTAAATATTATTTAATTGGTACACTTCATTAATTCTAAATAAAAAGATTTAATCTTTTTCTCAACTGGGCTTAAGAACGGTGTTAATAAAGACACCATTCACGACAACCCAAATCACATTTGATATTAAATACAAGGCTCTGAATAGAAAATATACCGGCTTATATTCAATATCAAATTCTACGACTAACAGATATCGTATTGGAAATAACGATATTAATATATCTTTCAAATATCCCATAACAATATCTGTATAATCACGAAATTCAACATCGAAATATTCCAAAGACAATTTCGATTCAAATCCATTCCAATTCAATTATTGGAAATTTTGGTTACTTTTAAAACCCTTTTCAAATTCAATTTATTTATTTAAAAATAAATAGAATTATAATTCTAGTTCAAAACTAGTTCATTTCGATAAAAAATATATTTTTATCTTTTCAAATATGGAGTTTTTCATCCCAATTCTTCACAAATCATTTCTTATGATTCTACACAAATTATTACCATTTTTAATAATTTTATCAAGGTCCGTACAGTCGATTTCCATCAACGACCATCGAACTGCACTTACAGCGACCTTTTCCAAATTTGATTTGGACATAATTCCAAATCCAACCGTTAGATTTCAAATTACTAATATTCGTTAGAAAGCTCTTTTCGATACGAACCCAACGGTTCCGGTTTTAGGAGAATCCGAAGGTCGGATCTCCCGCAATATCCGTTCGAAGTCAATGGTCGAAATCCACGAACTACCGCAGCGCGGCGTGTTCTATTCAGGCCATTATATTATATATATAATATATATAATATATACTTCGTCGATTTCCTTTTAAAACGTAATATATAAATCGTTTTAAAATCGTTTTCAAAACGATTTCAACTTCATTTCTAATTCAAATCAAAATTGACTTTTTTCCTTATAAATTCGTTTTAAATTCATTTCAAATTGATTTCAATTCAAATTGATTTCTAATTCAATTTCAGTTCGTTTCCAATTCAATTCACTTTCACTTCGAATTCATTTATATTCAATTTCAATTCGAATTCATTTATATTCAATTTCAATTCGAATTCATTTATATTTTCAATTCGAATTCATTTATATTCAATTTCAATTCGAATTCATTTATATTCAATTTTAATTCGAATTCATTTATATTCAATTTTAATTCGAATTCATTTCTATTCAAAATATCAGATTTTGAAATCACTTTCGATATTCATTATAAAATGAATAAAATCGATATAAATATCGTTCCCGTCTAAATGGCGTCAATCTAATCAACACGGCTTCATATACTTCTATTTTCCAATATTCTATTTCAAATATTTCTATTTCAATTGTTTCTTTTTCAAATATTTCTATTTCAAATGTTTCTATTTCAAATATTTCTATTTCAAATATGGAATGAGGCCCAATCAATTACCATATAATGTTAATTATATGGATTTTCTACCACACGTCTATAACAGCAACGATAAATCATCAACCATCATCCAAAGTGCGTTATACACTGTATAAGCATTAAATATAAATATTTAATGCTTATAACAGTCTGTCAATCAATCGATCGACATACAGCTAATTATTGGGACTAGCGTATGTCATATATCATCTCAATACCCGTGTGGGGTTTCAAACAATCAAACCCAGATTTTATTTGTGCAGTTGGGCGATGTGTAAAATTTATCGTCCTAATCAATATCAGTCAAATGTGTGTATATAAACAAATCGTCCGATTTGTTTATTTTTATTTCATTTCATATACACGTTAAAAATTCTATTTTTAACTATAAAATATATTTCACTATAAAATATTTTATTTCACCTATATAAATATTTTATTTCATTTCACATCACACAATCAACTACACATCAAAATCAAACAAGCATACAAGCCGTCCATGGTCTGTTGACGACGGGTGTTGGGTGCTACTAAACACCGTCTGCATCCTAGTATATATTTCAAACTAGAAATAGAAATAAAAGTGAGGAGTTCTCACCGACTAGCTAATCCAAATGCCACGACTCTTCATATGTAGGAAAATCTCGCCGTTCTTGCCCTTCGTCACTTTCGTCGCCCGTATTCACTACATATATAAAGATCGCATTTTTATATTCTCTAGTATATAAAAATCATATTTTTAACACGCCACTAGTATAAAAATCATATTTTTATAATCTCTACTGTATAAAAATCATATTTTTAATCTTCTACTAATATAAAAATTATATTTTTAATTTTCTCCCTTTCAATAATAAAAATCTCACCCTTCTTACATTAAAAATCCGATCTTTCACATATTAAAAATTCGATCTTTCACATAATAAAAATTCGATCTTTTCACATATTAAAAATTCGATCTTTTCAGATATTAAAAATTCGATCTTTTCACATTAAAAATCTTATCTTTTTTAAATAAAAATATAATCTTTTTCCTAATTAAATTTAAAATCTTCTTTTTTAGTTTCACACAAAATGAATAATATATAAAAGAAACTAAAATAAATGAAATAAATAAGCTTTACCTTGATTTTGAAAGTGGGGGGCGCTGGTGGTCGCGGAGGTTCGCAGGGGGGGTTGAGGGTGTGCGTCGGTGGAGTAGAGGAGGAGGGGGGCGGATCGAGGTGGCACGGTGGGCCAGAGCGTGCGGCGGCTCCTCTTCTGGTGGTGCGGGTTTCAATTCGGGGCTGAGGCAGTTTTGCTTGAGGAAGGAGTGGAGAGAGAAGAAGGAGGACAGGGGAAGGAGGGGAGGGCTGCGGCGGAGGTTAGGCGAGGTGGCGGGTGGCTGGTCGAGGCGGCGGTGGCGGGTTGGAGAGGGCACGAGGTTTCGTCGTTTTTTTTTCTTTTTGATTTTAAACTGATCAATCGAGGGAGAGAGGAAAGGATATAGGGGGGGTCTAATTATAATTTATTTATATATTTTATTATTTTCAATTTCAAAAAGCAACTTTTTATTTCGAACTCGAAACGGGACCCACCGCCTGTCGTCCATAATGTTTTACCCCCATTCCGAACCCAAAGGGATATGTTTCATAAGCCAATTCTAATGTTTTAATCAGCTTTCGTCAAAACTAAAATATAAATCTATATATTGAATTCTAAATGCACATTTCAATTTACCGAGGCCACATACTGACTCTAAAAATTCCCAAAAAATTATTTCCAACTTCGTATTGACAATACGGTCCTAACAAAACTAATTTCGTCAAATTCTGAAACCGTATGGAAAATGGTCATTTTCCAGTCGATTAAAATCAACTAAAATTAGTCAAACGCGTTTTCCTTTGCCACGCTCACATATTGATTCGAAAAATTATGAAAATTGGAATCTAGTAATAACTTGACATCACGGACCCAACAAAAGTGGTTTCGTCGAAATCCGAGGCCGTTTGAAAATGGCTATTTTCAAGGGCCTGAATTCCATAGCGATTATTCAGAATTTTCAACAGGATATATCTTTTGATTCTCGCTATGAAATTTCGATTTTTCGGTTTCGTTGGAAAGATATTCTCAATTAGATTCAAATATTTTTGGTTTCACTAAAATCCGGTTTATTTTGAATCCTGTACATTCATTTAAATTTTGAAATTGAATTATCGAACTACCGTGCCATTTTCAATTCCTTTTATATATATAAATAATTATTTATATTCTAACGGCGATCTATATAATATATACATTCGAATTCTATTCAAAATAAATTTCTCGTCGTTATTATTTAAAATAATTCATTTTAAATAATCAAAATTCGCTAAAATTTCCAATTTAAATTTTTTTATATTGGCCCAGATTTCCGGGTTATTACAGTCTCCCCCACTTAAAACTTTTTGTCCCCGAAAAGGAACGAAACCGAAAGTTGTTTAACAAATCAACTCAACTTTCTTTGTTTTCTTTACGGCTTAAGTTCTTTAACTTTTCAATTTCTAAGAACTTTTCAAATTTTTCAAAAATTTGGCTAACACCCTAAATTTTCGAAAAATTTCGCCATAACCTCCCCTGCACCGGGAGCACCGGGAAAATCCCGAAATTGCCATACAGGCCCTCTGATCTCAAAAAGAAAAAGAAAAAGCCAAGCGGCTAGCCAATCGGCTCATAAAATCATCATCACCCAAACAAAACAGTAAATTATGGTAAACATGTACCTATTTGTCGGGCAAACAAACTTTATTCTTCTGCTCTAGCCTCCTTGCTATGACCTGCTCAATATAAGTACATGGATATGCAAGCAAATGCGATAAATTTCCAATACAATTCACAATTTGATTCAATTTGGCTATATGGTACAAATTTTAATTAATCAACCAATAATCAACAACACAACCATCAATCAATTAGTTGATTAGCTTTTCATATTCATAACTTTGATACATAGTCAAAAATCACATTTTTGATGCCAAATCACAACAATAAGCCCTATATAGTTTCGGTTCTCACACCAGTCAATTGGAAATATATAGAAATCCCACTTTCGAAACTCGAAAATAAATACTGGCGATGGTGCCCCGCCACCAGAATTATCCCCGGGCACTAGAGTGCGATTCTATAACTATCCAGTACATTAAAACTTCGAATACACGTTTGCAAGGCGTATATGCAAAATCTTTATATATTGGATTGTCCAAATTAATATAAAATAAATAATCAAATACGAATAATTGATTGAAATTTTCAAAACAAAACTTGTTTTCAATTTTAAAAATATACTCTTTACACTCGTTCTAGGATACTACTGATCCCATCTCTAACGAGTCATTCTAATTGGATATTACTAATCCAATTTCTGATAAATTCCTTCCTATGGTTCTAATGTGTCTTGTCCTCTGAGCTTTGTAAACCAAAGCTCTGATATCACGCTGAAACGACCCGAAATCCCCCGGTAAGGAAATCACGGATTGAGTCAAGGACAACACACAAAAGAGCGCAGACGGAAGAACATTTCATTGTTAATTACAACAATTCATCAGAATACAAGAATATACAGAGTATAAATCAATATTACACATTCGATAAATATCAGAGATTACAATACATTACATAGCAGCGGAAAATAATACAATACACAACTAGAAGAGATATACGGATACAAAGTTTTCCGGATATCATTCCAGCTGTAAACCAGGAACCTGTGAATATAAATCTGCAAAACCAAAACTACTAGCTGCACGTGTCAAAATAAGGGCACCCAGAGTTTAGGTTAAAACAATAAACTCCAGGTCAGTCATGTGACTGGTGTGAGAACTAAAATAGTTGTTAATCTTTATTTTAAAGTCAAGTAAATCGAGGGACCACGCCGTATAACACAGAACGGGTTTTCTCCCAAGAATACCAGTGCATCAAACAGCGCAATGCTAAATAAAAAAAATGAAGCTATTATAAGACCCAAGTCCCATCACACAATGCAACACAAACCAGAGGATAGGGTTTTCCCTTATAATAGCCAAAGCATACTTGATATGTTTAAAACAAATCATTTGATACTATAATAGGTGTATAGTGTTTAAAACAATTTCAATCATAAATATCAATCATATACGGCATGGGTACCATATATCATGTCGCCATACTAGGCTCTACAATCAAAACCGCAAATGTCACGTATTTGGAAATTGGATTTCCATTTGTGAACCGAGGCAAGGGATCGTCCTCTACCGAATTCGAGACGCTCTAGCCCGCCCCTCAGGATCAGAACGCATCGACCCTTGGATCTTCAGGGCCGGTCCACCGATGTGGATTAGACGAAATCTTGAACACTATGTTTCCCTACCCTATGGGGTGTCGATGAGCCAACGAATGACTCCATCGGTTCGAGAACGACCGATATATCTGAGGCGCCTCGCTATCCATCATCCACATAAGTAAAATGTCAGGCCGTGTAAAAACACTGACACAACTCCTAGCTAGAAGGAAACGCATGTTATCCCTGCAGTCCTCTCCCGTTTCTGGTTCACTACCGGGGTGTGAGACTCGCGAATCAACGTTACACAAAGCTATGCCACACAGGCTGTGCTTTGATCATCCACCACAAGACTCTGCTTTTCAACAGAAGCCTTTATCATTTGCATCTTAGCATGCCACACAGGAAAACCATTCCATGCAACTGATATCAATCACATAGAATGAAATCCATTGTCAGACACACAGTCCATTTACAAGTCCGTTCTAGGTCTGAACGAAACTGGAGGAACCTTATTCCTCGCATATCCATCGATCTCCAAGTACGTCTGGACGATCACCAACTGTTTCCCTCCTCTTTGGTGTACATCCCAATCAAGATCATCAGTAATCACCCAAACAATGTGGAGACCTCCGGTCTTCTACCACCGTCTTCATCTTTGACTTATCGTCGTAACAGTTATTCAGAATGGGATAAACCCGGTCTTCCCGAATAACTCGCGTATATAATAAACAAGTGTTACACGAACACTACATACGCCTCATTCCAATTCATCAGTCACTAACCGTAAATTAACAAGAGAATAATTCCCCAAATATTAACCCCGAAGGCCGAAACCAACATCAGATCAATATCCAAGAAACCATCCAACTTAGCTAATCTCCAGTTAGTTTCTAAATTTCACTTTCTTAGGGAAAGGTTCCCATTAATTTTATCAAAGATAAATTCCTTGAATTTATTCTTTAATCTTCTTTTGAATATCGATTCAACTAGTCGGGATTAACGAACCTTACCGAAGTAATCATTTGTTTTAATTTCCCAATCCCAACCTATTCATCCCATGAAGTAAAGCTGGTCATACTTCATATCTAACACCACGGTGTTATCGGTAAATTCAATTACCATTTCACGTTTAAATCTAATTAAAGATTTAACTATCGTCTGGAGCAAAAATGGTGATACTCCATTCTCGATCTTTTCAATCTAATTAAAGATTCATTAAAACTCCACTTAGTTTTAATCTTTGATTGGGTTAAAGAATCAGTGTCATTAAAAACACGGTTCACGATAAACCCCAAAATCACATCACTTTTCAATCAGTCCCTAACCGTAAATTAGCAAGTGAGCAATTCCCTAAGTATTAACCCCGAAGGCCGAAACCGACATCAGATCAATACCCCAGAAACCATTCAACTTATCTAATCTCCAGTTAGTTTCTAATTTTCTTAACTCCTTTGGGTCTAAGAACAGTATTATTGAAGATACCGTTCACGACAACCCAAAATCATATTCCATTAATTATCGAGTTAAAGAACAAGTGTTATTTTAAAACACTGTTCACGATAAACCCAAAATCAATTCCAATTCAATTCCAATTAAATATTATTTAATTGGTACACTTCATTAAATCTAAATAAAAAGATTTAATCTTTTTCTCAACTGGGCTTAAGAACGGTGTTAATAAAGACACCATTCACGACAAACCCAAATCACATTTGATATTAATTACAAGGCTCTGAATAGAAAATATACCGGCTTATATTCAATATCAAATTCTAAGACTAACAGATAACGTATTGGAAATAACGATATTAATATATCTTTCAAATTCCCATAATAATATCTGTATAATCACGAAATTTAACATCGAAATATTCCAAAGACAATTTCGATTCAAATCCATTCCAATTCAATTATTGGAAATTTTGGTTACTTTTAAAACCCTTTTCAAATTCAATTTATTTATTTAAAAATAAATAGAATTATAATTCTAGTTCAAAACTAGTTCATTTCGATAAAAATCTATTTTTATCTTTTCAAATATGGAGTTTTTCATCCCATTTCTTCACAAATCATTTCTTATGATTTTACACAAATTATTACCATTTTTAATAATTTTATCAAGGCCCGTACAGTCGATTTCCATCAATGGCCATTAAACTGCACTTACAACGACCTTTTCCAAATTTGATTTGGACATAATTCCAAATCCAACCGTTAGATTTCAAATTTCTAATATTCGTTAGAAAGCTCTTTTCGATACGAACCCAACGGTTCCGATTTTAAGAGAATCCGACGGTCGGATCTCCCGCAATATCCATTCGAAGTCAATGGTCAAAATCCACGAACTACCGCAGCGCGGTGTGTTCTATTCAGGCCATTATATTATACATATAATATATATAATATATACTTCGTCGATTTCCTTTTAAAACGTATTATATAAATCGTTTTAAATTCGTTTTCAAAACGATTTCAACTTCATTTCTAATTCAAATAAAAATTGAACTTTTTCCTTATAAATTCGTTTTAAATTCATTTCAAACTGATTTCAATTCAAATTGATTTCTAATTCAATTTCAGTTCGTTTCCAATTCAATTCAATTTCACTTCGAATTCATTTATATTCAATTTCAATTCGAATTCATTTATATTCAATTTCAATTCGAATTCATTTATATTCAATTTCAATTCGAATTCATTTATATTCAATTTCAATTCGAATTCATTTATATTCAATTTTAATTCGAATTCATTTCTATTCAAAATATCAGATTTTGAAATCACTTTCGATATTCATTATAAAATGAATAAAATCGATATAAATATCGTTCCCGTCTAAATGGCGTCAATCTAATCAACACGGCTTCATATACTTCTATTTTCCAATATTCTATTTCAAATATTTCTGTTTTAAATGTTTCTTTTTCAAATATTTCTATTTCAAATGTTTCTATTTCAAATATGGAATGAGGCCCAATCAATTACCATATAATGTTAATTATATGGATTTTCTACCACACGTCTATAACAACAACGATAAATCATCAACCATCATCCAAAGTGCGTTCTACACTGTATAAGCATCAAATATAAATATTTAACGCTTATAATAGTCTGTCAATCAATCGATCGACATGCAGCTAATTATTGGGACTAGTGTATGTCATATATCGTCCCAATACCCGTGTGGAGTTTCAAACAATCAAACCCAGATTTTATTTGTGCAGTTGGGCGATGTGTAAAATTTATCGTCCCAATCAATATCAGTCAAATGTGTGTATATAAACAAATCGTCCGATTTGTTTATTTTTATTTTTATTTCATTTCATATACACGTTAAAAATTCTATTTTTAACTATAAAATATTTTTCACTATAAAATATTTTATTTCACCTATATAAATATTTTATTTCATTTCACATCACATCACACAATCAACTACACATCAAAATCAAACAAGCATACAAGCCGTCCATGGTCTGTTGACGACGGGTGTCGGGTGCTACTAAACACCGTCTGCATCCTAGTATATATTTCAAACTAGAAATAGAAATAAAAGTGAGGAGTTCTCACCGACTAGCTAATCCAAACGCCACGACTTTTCATATGTAGGAAAATCTCGCCGTTCTTGCCCTTCGTCACTTTCGTCGCCCGTATTCACTACATATATAAAGATCGCATTTTTATATTTTCTAGTATATAAAAATCTTATTTTTAACACGCCACTAGTATAAAAATTATATTTTTATAATCTCTACTGTATAAAAATCATATTTTTAATCTTCTACTAATATAAAAATTATATTTTTAATTTTCTCCCTTTCAATAATAAAAATCTCACCCTTCTTACATTAAAAATCCGACCTTTCACATATTAAAAATTCGATCTTTCACATATTAAAAATTCGAACTTTTCATATATTAAAAATTCGATCTTTTCACATATTAAGAATTCGATCTTTTCACATTAAAAATCTTATCTTTTCTAAATAAAAATATAATCTTTTTCCTAATTAAAATCTTCTTTTTCAGTTTAACACAAAATAAATAATATATAAAAGAAACTGAAATAAATAAACTTTACCTTGGTTTTGAAAGTGGGGGGCGCTGGTGGTCGCGGAGGTTCGCGGGGGGGGGGGGGTTGAGGGGTGCGTCGGTGGAGTAGAGGAGGAGGCGGGCGAATCGAGGTGGCACGATGGGCTAGAGGGTGCGGTGGCTCCTCTTCTGGTGGTGGCGGGTTTCAATTCGGGGCTGAGGCGGTTTTTCTTGAGGAAGGAGTGGAGTGAGAAGAAGGAGGACGGGGGAAGGAGGGGAGGGTTGTGGCTTAGGTTAAGCGAGGTGGCGGACGGCTGGTCGAGGCGGTGGTGGCGGGTTGGAGGGGGCACGAGGTTTCGTCGTTTTTTTTTTTTTTTTGATTTTAAACTGGTCAATCGAGGGAGAGAGGAAAGGATATAGGGGGGGTCTAATTATAATTTATTTATATATTTTATTATTTTCAATTTCAAAAAGCAACTTTTTGTTTCGAACTCGAAACGGGATCCACCGCCTGTCGTCCATAACGTTTTACCCCCATTCCGAACCCAATGGGATATGTTTCATAAGCCAATTCTAATGTTTTAATCATCTTTCGTCTAAACTAAAATATAAATCTATATATCGAATTCTAAACGCACATTTCAATTTACCGAGGCCACATACTGACTCTAAAAAATCCCGAAAAATTATTTCTAACTTCGTATTGACGATACGGTCCTAACAAAACTAATTTCGTCAAATTCTGAAACCGTATGAAAAATGGTCATTTTCCAGTCGATTAAAATCAACTGAAACAGGTCAAACGCGTTTTCCTTTGCCACGCTCACATATTGATCCGAAAAATTATGAAAATTGGAATCTAGCAATAACTTGACATCACGGACCCAACAAAAGTGGTTTCGTCCAAATCCGAGGTCGTTTGCAAAATGGCTATTTTCAAGGGCCTGAATTCCATAGCGACTATTCCGAATTTTCAACAGGACATATCTTTTGATTCTCGCTATGAAATTTCGATTATTCGGATTCGTTGGAAATATATTCTTAATTAGATTCAAATATTTTTGGTTTCACTAAAATCCGGTTTATTTTGAATCCTGTACATTCATTTAAAATTTGAAATCAAATTATCGAACTACCGTGCCATTTTCTATTCCTTTTATATATATAAATAATTATTTATATTATAACGACGATCTATATAATATATACGTTCGAATTCTATTCAAAATAAATTTCTCGTCGTTATTATTTAAAATAATTCATTATAAATAATCAAAATTCGCTAAAATTGCTAATTTAATTTTTTTTTAAATTGGCCCAGATTTCCGGGTTATTACACTAATTGAATATGATAGCTCTAAATTTTTTGCTATTCATCTACTATACCTGGAATCTTAATCAACAAAGCTCAATGGTTTGATATTATATTTCATCTATATCTTCCCTTATACCCTTGTGAATGCCATATACAATTACATCTCCTGAGTTGAGAAGGATATGTAAACAACAAATTTCATCCTTGAAATTATAGCAGTTGTTCTTTTAGCTAACGAGTGTTCTTTATACACTGCCTTACATTCATTTTCTTTCATTATATTGGTCTCCATTACTCACTTGTTTAACCATGAAATGATGTTAGAAATCGTAAGGTTAATGTTTTTGACAGACTCGTCTGAAGTAAGGACATGCCAATTGAAAATTAATAATTTTGCAATCAAATTTGTGACTGCTCGACTTCGATGACAACAGTGGCGATTGGATTACGACACCAACTCTTATCGACAGCAACATAGATCGACGGCTATTAGGCTGCAACTCCAATTGATGGAATTGTAACTAGACTACAATAGCAACATCCAACTTCAGGGCCTTGATGCACAACTAGCTCTGGGTATAATAACTTCTAGGACCAACCCTGCCATCGTTTCCTGTTTTTAAAGCTAAAAGCTAGACCTCGATAATGGAGTCCATTGGCAAAGATGAATTGCGGCTGATCTTGAACAAACTAACATTCAGTCCTAATTACACATGATTCAGATCCGTTTGTAAATCATGGCGTTCTTCTGCTCCAAAGCGCCTATAACTACCATGGTTGATCGAATATGATCAACTTGATGAAAAGCTTACATTTTTCAGATTCTATCAGTTCTCTTTTGAAACCAACAAATTGTTAACGTTTCCTGAGTTATTTGTATTGACACTACCACCACCAACTTTGCAGTCAGCTTCTTCTTCCACAAATAGGGAAACCGACTGCATTGGTTATTCTCATGGTTGGATGTGTTATGAATACTAGAGATAGATAACTAAAGAACAAGAAAAAACTGCGTTATCTTATTCAATAAACAAAACCTAAATTTATAGGCGGATACAACTAAATTGCTTAACATAAAGGTAGGATCTAATAACTAAGTAAACAAGACTCGGTCCATCTCCACTTATTTAGCAAGACGCGTTCAAACACAACTTCTAACACTTAAACTAGATGTGCTAATATCTAGTTTATAAAACAATGAACTGCGGTTTCTCATTTTCTTCATCGTCTTTGCATAGACGATCTCGGTCTCAACTTTCAACTCAGTCTGGTTGAACATGCTCAACTGTTTTGTGTTGATTGGTACTTTAACCATCAACAACTACTTTTGGTTTTCTTTGAGGGAACTTCTTGGTCTTTGCATATGGACCATCCCTTGATACCGCAGTATCTGTCGACTGTCATCCCCCAACAAGCTAGAGCTGCGGTTCTTCTCCATTTTCTTGTTGGATGACACAAAACCAAATCTTCTTCACTCACAGACTCATCTACTTCACTTGTAGATATACTTATTCTCTAATAGGCATTTCATCAAACAGTTCTCTCGAGCATTCACAAATATTCAACCCACTAAACGATGTTACACTCTTCATCGTCTTCGTCTTCATCGTTGTCACATCAGGAACCAACGTTCTACATAACGTCTTCTTCATGCTAACATTCACTTTCCTATAAGCATGCTAACTACTTCTTCATTTAATCCATCTTTGCATCTCTGCTGCTGCAGACATCACCAAATACTACACCTTCAATTCTTTCTACCACTACGTCACCCAACCCACTGCAATCAATCGACCATTAACTGCATCAATTACTCTCACCACCAAAACACATAATCAAACACTGGCAACCACTTCAAACTAAAATTGTCAAGTCTACCACTTCGATCTCTGCATTTCAGCAAAAACCAATATGCAGTCCTACTTCACAGTCTCCTTCGTTACAAAATCAAAGACGTGGATGTGCACAACCGTCCCCTATGCTAATAGCAATCAATCACTTCAATCTCCAACAATGTTACTCCAACACAAACCATAGTCCATCAACCTGCTTGCAAACTGCCACAAACAACATTGTGTTTGCACCTTCGATCATACTCTACTCCAACAGTACTTCATCACAACCAAAACTGCAACAACAATATTCAGTCTCCAACAACACAGCAATCGCCTGTGTCAACAATCCATATTAACGACATCAAACCATTGTCTTGCTTCAACGTTTAATAAGTCTGAAGTCTGGCATCCTCATGTGAAAACCATTCAGTCCAAAACCATCTCCGCGTGCCTGGCTTGCTACCTTTCAGCCTTTATTTCTTAAACTGAACATCATCACTGAATCCACAACTCCCTACCTCAAAACATATCATCACCCAATTCTCTAATTCAACCTGTCATAAGCAAGCAACCTCACCAAACAAAACCTGCACAAACTATCTTTCCTCAAAAGATTAATTGAAAAGCTGCAGCAACTTCACAACTTGTTCTACTGTCATCACCATTTATTCAAATGTCCACAAACTCTTAAAAACACGCCACTATCAGTGCATCTCCACAAAACCACCTTCTTCAGCTGCACTTCCACATTTATCCCAAACTTCCGTTCACCTCAACTTTAGCCATCCCTACCACAACCAGTGACAGCTACTTCATCACAAAACTCCACTTCCTCATATTCACTTTTTCCACCACAAACTCCCAACAAAACCCTACAACCTAACAGCAAACTCCTCCTACAAAAATTCAACAACACTCATAAAGAGGCTACTTTCAGCATCAAATGGATATCGACAGTTAGGTGACCATTATCAAATGGATAAAGTGTCATGCATGCCTTTCTGCTAACACCACGCAAGACATAAATAAAGACTCCCTTCACCTATCAAAATTCTTGCTGACCATTATCATCTTTTGAAACCTTTGCTTTATTTTTATTTCTACATTTGTATGCCAAATGAGAAATTTTTATCTCCCTGTTCCTCGGGTTCACTTCATCGATCTTGCACAAAAAACACAAGATATATCTTTAACATTTCCCTCTGTAAAGCCTAATAAAATCTTCACTAGAAAATTGGAAAAGAGGAGATCTGGAGTTGGTGCTTATATGAGTGATGCCATGGCGTTTGATGCTGAAAACGACGGCAGTTTTGCTCCCATGCTGGAAGCCAAAGATGGACATTGGAAAATTGAGACCCGAGAGAAATTTTGTGTCTACCGCTGCAAATTGCACCCAAGCTTGTGCTCATCACTGTCATCCTCGGCAAAAACTCCTCTTCACATTTCGACCACCACCATCTTCATCATCTGCTAACAAATATTCCAACATGTGCTCCAAAATCTCTTCCTCTGCCACACATCTGTCACTCCATTATAACCACATCAGCCTGTTTTCAACCTTGACCAGCACTTTATCACCATCGTCAACTAAAATACCTGTTTCAACTGATGACTCCTCACTGCTTGTTACAAATAACTCTTCACTGCAACACCATAAACTTGCATCACCTACTACAATTCCATTCATCGTCAAGCAACTTCCCTCATAATAGTTCGTCTCTCCAGCTTTCTATGCGGCTGCGTCCTTCGTCTCTCTCGCCTTCTCCATTGCGTTGTCTTTGTACTCCCCCATCCTGTTCTTGCACTCTTCAGCTTTGCGCCCACCTTTTGACCTTCACTGTCATTGGTTTCTTCTGCTTTCTGTACGGTCGAGTCTTTGATTTCTTTCACCTTCTACGTTGGAGAGTCCTTCGTTTGTTTTGCTCTTTGGGCTGCAAAATCTGCATGTTCTCTCGCTTTGCTCTTGCTTTCCTCGACTTTTCTGGTCGGGGCTTCTTTGTACTCTTTTGGACGGGAGGTGTCTCTAGTCACGTCGGATCTTTCGGTGGTTTGGTGGGCTTTTCCGACTATGGCTTGCTTGGCGTGCTGGACAAACCCATTAAGGATCTGATAACCCTTGGGCTTTTCTGCTCCGGCCTGTACTCTGATGCTACGGTTACGCGTTCTTGGTGAAGGCCCTGCTCGCGTAATTCCACGGACTCGATGACGATGGAAAATTTTCAGAGTTGGAGGACGGCCTCCCAGACGTCTACGATCTAATGCCTCTATCTCATCTTTTGGTTCCTCCGGGTCTGGCATCCGCTTTCTGTATCACTCTTGAACCCGTCCGCGCGATTTTTGACTTTCACACCGCTTCTTAGAGCATGTTGACTTCAATTCGTTGGAGCAGTTCTGTCAATTCGAGTTCCGATCTGAAATCCGCATTACTTGGGGACAAAACAACACAGACAGAAGATCCGGTTTCTCCAAGTATTAAAAGATACGATAGGGAAAAACTCGAATTCTCTGGAAGATCTGGACAACTTGTCTTAGACTTGGTATGGACTCCGATATCCAGATAGATTCCATAAGCTAAACCCCAATATCGAACAAGCAACGCCTTTTCAGCATAAACCCCTCGATTTTCTCTAAGTTGTAGCAATAATAAGATCCAGCGGACGACAGCCTATAATGGTGGCTACCGCCGCCAGAGTAGAACACTCAGGATCGAAAAACTCGTATGAGAAATAAGCTCTGATACCAGGATGGCTTTGTTTGATCAATCTACATCATCCGTTTCACTCTTTAACTCCGTCGCTAATTCCTCTATCACCCCTCCTGTTCTCAAAAATATTAGCGAACGACACCCCGATAAAAATGTAGAAAGCAACAACATCCATTTCTACCTTACATCAGACCCTGGTGAGTCATTGTCCAATTGCTTTGTATTCGTTAACGCTGTCTTTTCCCAAAGAATTTTGTACTGCAAAGTAGGGTTCAGAGCACAACCAACAATGGCTTGTTTAGTTATTAAACAAGCCACGGAGCAACCAGGTGTGGCTTGTTCAGTCACCCGTGGCTAGTCTGTGGCTAGTTTTGAGCTCGTTCGTGGCTGGTTGACTGAACATGGGTTGGTGCTTATAACGGCAAAGTGTTTTGCCGTTATAAGCTTATAACGGCAAACTCTTTGCCGTTATAATTTTATAACGGCAAAGATTTTGCCGTTATAAGCTTTGCCGTTATAACATTAGTTTTATAATCATATAACGGCAAAGTGTTTGCCGTTGTAACCTTATAATGGCAAACACTTTGCCGTTGTAACCCCCACTTACCTGACCCGTGGCTGGCTCCTTCTTTTGGTTGCTCCGCTCGTTGGACCAGTTTCAAAACAAGGAAGAGAATAACTGAACAGAACGGATGGTTGGTTATGATCTCAGTAGTAATTGGGTTGAGATGCCCCATCCTGATATTTAAGAGCACAGTAATAACATTCACGTTTGCAGCTACCGTGGAACGACACATGCAACTATGCAGCTTATTATGGAAGGCATACTCTAAAGCTGTGTATTTATGATTTAAAAAAAAAAGACCGTGAGGGTGGATGCTGATGACGATCCTCCTTTGTATGTTAACTGGGAAACTGTGGTTGGTTTACACCTAGTCTACTGAAGTGAGATGCTGGAATCAAAATTTTTGAATCTGCTCCAGTCAGATGCGTTGCTTATTATTAATCTTTTGTTGTTTGTTTGTTTGGTTTAACGTTGGTATTTTTAAGAATTTGGCTGCTGTCAACTATTGATCTATGGACAATAAGTTATTTTCTGGTGGACTAATGATTGATGAAAGGATGAAGCCCCAATGTTTTTCGTACATTACAAACACTGGATAAATTTTTAGCTTCTTTCTCGTCTGCTAACGTTTTGACAAAAATAAACCATCCTTAACTACAAGTTTAGCTGTCATTTAAAGTTTCAGCTGAAAAATGCTTATTTTGATTATGATCCACAAACTGCTCTTAGTGGTGTGGAAGAAAGCTTCCTCATGTAATTACCTATTTGAAGGCATGAAATTACGTAAAATAAACATGGGACTGACAGAAAATGTTGGATACAACCTGAACATCAACCATGATTTCATATTGAAGGCACGTTTGCTAAGGTGTCTGTTTTATAATCCTATTCTAGGATCTCAGTTATTATCAGATTTATTTGTTGAACCAAGGCATGGTTCTGAGCTAATTCTAGGACCGTACATGATTACACCAAACATGGTTATTAAGGTGTTGTATTTTGCCTAATATAATTCTTGCCTTGGCATATATATTTGTACAAAGGACAAACGATACCCCAAAGATTTGCACCACAAGGCTTTATTTAAATGACAGCCGCATTTTTTTTTTCTTTTTTTTTTCCATCTTTGTATTGCTATTTAATTTAATAGCTCCTTCACCTTGTATATGATATTTTCTTTAAATATTAAAAATGACAGCAACTGTTTGGACAAAAGAATGAGTATTAAATAAAAAATGGATTCACAAATACAAGGGTTACTATTTGGACGCAAGAATAAGAGATGGAGTAAGAATACTTCATGATTCACTTTACAGGCTGAACTACATAAAGCCATTGTTTATGATCAACCTGTTACATATCTCTTCACATCATTTGAAAGTTATACCCTCCTTTCAAATTTAGTCCTAATAAATTGGAGTAATGTCAGTACGCATCTTCACATCATTTAGCAGTATTTTGAAACATTACATTCAGACAAAATAATTGTGAAGATATTCCACTTTTTTTCTGTTGAAAATGTTGGGTGCAATTTATACATAGATTTAAAAGTAGAGTGTAATGCCAGTCCCATTGAAAAATCTTATGATTCCTGGTGGAGTTAAAGAGAATGAATGACCCTGAATATTTTGGAGTATTCGCCTATTATAGGCTTAGACAAATATTATGATATGACCCCAATATATTGTAACAACCCGGAAAATCAGAACCAATTTAAAATTTTTAATTTGTCTATTTTAACGAATTTGGAAATTTTAAAATGATTTATTTTAAATAATAACGAGTAAAAATTTATTTGAATCGAATTTAGAACGAATAAATTTATTTTAATTATATAACGAGCCTGAAATGGCATGGCAGTTTGAAAATTCAACTTTGAACTTTGACTGAATGCACAGTATTCAAAATAAACCGAATTTTAGTAAAACCAAAAATATTTAAATTTGTTTAATTATATCTTTCTAACGGATCTGAAAAATTGATATTTCATAGCGGGAACAAAAAGTTATGGCCAGTTGAATATTCAGAATAGTCGCTATGAAATTTAATATAAATATAGCCCTTAAAAATATACATTTTGCAAACGACCTCTGTTTTCGACGAAACCATTTTGGTTGCATCCGGAATGTCAATTTATAGCTATGGTTAAAATTTCATAATTTTTGGAATTAATATGTGAGCGTGGCAAAGGAAAACGCATTTGGTAATTTCAGTTTAAATTGGATCGACCAGAAAAAGTCCATTTTTCAAACGGTCTCCAAATTCGACGAAATTAATTTTGTTTGGACCGTATCGTCCCATCATAGCTAGATTTATTTTTCGGGAATTTTTGAAATCAGTGTGTGGCCCGACAAATTAAAATGTACGTTCAAATCTAGATTTGAATGTTTTATATTTTAATTTGAAGAATAACTGACTGTAACAGTAGAATGGGCTTACGAAACATACTCCATTGTGTCCGAAATGGGGTATTTAGCTAGTGGCGTCAGTCGTTGTGTTTGATTTGGATTTCGGATTAGAAACCACTATTTTTGAAATAATATATATATGGGCCAATAAAATAATTCCTTTCATAATTATATTTTCCCAAAAAAAAAAAAAAAAAAAAAACCCGTAACCTATCTCGTTCGACGACGGCTAGGTGTTTATACCTTCTCTCCTCGATTCCGGCCAATCCCCTCAACAAAATCCTTTGCTCCAGTTGAGGTTTTTGTAGAGCTCCTCCTCCTCTTCAAATCCATATCTACTACACCACGTATCGTTGCACGAATCTCGAGAACCACCTGCTCGAAGTCGTCGACTTCAAACCGCCGCCGCACCTTGGATCCGCCACCGAACTGAACGCCTCCACCATCGATCTGCGCGCCCTTCGTCCATCTACGACATGGTGCAACTCGATTTTTCTCTCGTGCTTCGGATTGGAAGAGTTTGCTGAACCTAGTTTTGAATCCAACGTGAAGGTATATGGCTGAAGTTTATTTAAAATGTTTTAACACTTTAAAGCGTTGCAAAAGTGTGATTTATTTATAAAAATCATATCTTTTTCGTACGTTGTCGAAATCCAGTGAAATAAGAGATACCGGGACCGTGACATCATACACTACATTCTAGAAGAGGCTAGAACACATTTGGAGCTCTCTACGAATTACGAAGGAGTGGAACCCAAAGTGAGACTACTAAATTCAAATTGGAATGAAATAGCGATGTATAAGTTATATAATCGATGTATAAATTATATAAGCGTTGTATATCTTACATACAAGCATTGTATTAATTATATATGCGATGTATAAGTTATATATATGTTGTATAAATCATATGTGCGTTGAAATGGAAATAAATATATTTATATACATATGTATATATATACTCCGCTCGTCCACAGACCATGGACGATATAAATTGATTGCGTTGTGGAAAATGATTGTGTTGTGAAATTTGGTTGTGATTGTGAATGGTTAATTGTGGTTGCAACAAAATTGGTTGTGTTTGGTGAAAATTCATTGTGTTGTGCAAATGAATGATATTGTAGAATGAGGAACGACCATTCTTTATGGAGGGATTGATATTTGAGTCACACTTTGGGCCAGTGCGTTTGTGTTGAGATTTTTTTTTTTAATTTTAGTTATAACTAGTTTTTGTGTTTTTATTTCAGCATTTCTAACCAAAAGAAAAAAAAAGAGTTGTCGAATTGTTTATTTCATTTGGGCTTTGATTTGCTTGTTTTGTTTTGTTTTCTTTAATTTTCTTCTGAAAATTTTAGTGTGATTATATTTGTTCTTTTTCTAAAAAAAAAAATCGCATCGTTTTTCGTTCAATTGTTTATATATCGTCTTCACTTTTCAGGTTGCACAAAGTGGATTTGCTTGCTTGCTTTGCTTTGCTTAAATCCGCATGCTTGCTTGGTTAAAAAAAAACGCTGCATAAAATAGATTGCTAATAAAATACTGCATGCTCAGGTATCGTGTTCTAACAATGTTTTATTGACTTGCATTGTTGTTTGCTTGCATTTGCATCAAAAAACCAAAAACAAAATAAAAAATTCATTCGTAGTTGCATCGCTAATTCACGTTAAATTTTTGTTTTGCATTCATTTTATTTTTATTTTTATTTTCTAAGGGCATCATTATATTTTGATAAATTGGTTTATTTCTAACGAATTATTTCTCGGTGTCTAGACTACGGCAGAGTAATAGTCGTCTGTAAATATTACGGTGATTCGTAAATACAACAGAGATTGTTACTCTGAAGGTACTTAAATCTTCGGTTGCATTGCTAGGGTGACTCCTGACGCACTGATAACTCATGTCCGTTAGCTGACTGAAAAATCTTTTGTTGAAATAATTTAATCGTCATTATATAATTTCAGAAAATTTGTAAATAAGTAGTTTGCATTCATATAGTTGCATTAGATTCATGCATATATAAAAAAAAATTCAACAATTCTAAATGAAAAAAAATACCATTTGTAAATAATCTTTTTCGTTTTTCTTAAACATTTTGTTTAAAAAAAACAATTAAAAATGCCAAAAAAAATGAAAAAAAAAAAAAAAGAGAGTTTTCCCTTTTGTGAAAATTTATTTCCTTTTCTCTTAGAGATAAACTCAAAAAAAAAACCATTTCTTTTGAAAATGTCTCAATTTCCTTGTTTTCACGGATTTTACGATAGTTACGAAAATCAACATAATCCATATAATTTTACACCAAATACATATGGATATTATAATAATAACTATTGTACAAACAATTTGGATTTTACGCCACCAACTTTTCAAAATTTTCAAAATAACCCTGATTTTACACCACCAAATTTTCAAAATGACGACCAATCCTCCAATCCTGAAAAAAGTATTGAATCTTTACTTGAAATTCAAAGAATGAATAAATTGTATATTTCAAACTTGCGCAACAATTCAAGTCAAAATTTTCAAAATTCAAATTCAATTCCAAATTCAAATGATTTTAATTATAACCCTTGCCAATTCAATTTCAAATTCCAAAATGAATTTCAAATTCAAAATGAACATCTGGATCACTTTTCAAATGATTTTGGCAATGGGATTAATTTCTATTGTGGTGCAACTGAAAATATTTGTTCTCAACAATTTCAAAGCGAAAATTCTCAAGTAAATAATCATAAATTTGATTTTATTGAGAAAAATTACGCGTATTTGTTGTATGAAACCTACTTGAATTTCCGTGAGAAACAAAATGAAATCCAAATGTGTGACGATTCGAATAATAACCCACCTTTGCCCACAATCAACGATTTTGAAATAACAACTTTTGAAATTGAAAATAACGATCTTAACGAAGTTGTTAATAATACGGTAATTGAGCTGGATTTCAATTCTTTTGAGAGGGTGGAACAAAATTTATATTTCGATCTTTCTTTTCTAAAAATAACAAACTTCAAACAACTTTGAATTTTGAAAATGATACATGCATTGAAGTTGTTGACAATTCACCAAAGGAAGACGAATTTTATGAATACGTTCTTTTTGGACTTTTTGAAAATGAGTTGAATTTTATAGAGGTAGATTTGAATCACCATTTTGATATAAACATGAAATTCAATCCATTATTCAATCTAGCCAAAAAATCGTCAAAAATAAAACAACTCATTCGTTTTCTTAATAAAGCGACATTATATTCGTTTTTCCGAATCCACATTCTAACTTCAAATTTTTTTACGATTTGGTTTTTCATCATTAAACTATGTCTTTATAGACTTGAAGAGACAAAAAAAATCAGTCTTTTAGAAGACTGTTTCATTTACTTCTTGTCAATATATTTTCTGATACATCATAAATATTTTTTTTTTAAATTTTGTAAATATAAGGCATATTTTCAGAATTTTCTTTTCCTTTTTTCTTTTCTCCTTCCACTTGGGTTGTCTGTGGGGACACAGTAAAAATCAAGTGTGTGTGTGGGGGGGGGGAGTTTCACATTTATTTTGTTTTTGCATGACTTTTTCCTTTTTCTTTTTCCATCCAAAAAAAAAATCAAAAAAAAATATGCATTTTAATTCAATTTTTAATAGGCACGATGAAGTAAACATACGATTTTGGTCGTACGATTAAAATGCTTGGAATATAACTTCTCTTAACGGATAACGAAAAAAACGTTTGAATTATGAGCAAGTTTAATGTAACTGGTATATATGGAGTTCGTACGTGATGTGTATGAAATGTTTTTTAATTTTTGATCTGATTAAATAACACTACACCATAATGGTCATTTGGCGACACTTTTTTTTCAGTTGCCCACACTTACTTCTGTTGCACTGTAGTTACTATAATAAGTGTTGTTACATTAAAAAAGTGTTACCGAAAATACATAATTAAATTTTCTTTATTCCCAACACTTATTTGGGTTTGCAAGGCCGGTTTCGGAGGGTAAAATGGTAACCTAACGTGCGTATAATTCCCATTTCACAATCTTTTGGCCAACGCTTGTACACAAATCGGCCGCTAAATCACAATTTCAGAAGAGAAAAGAAAGGAAAAAAAAACATGCAGCATGGTGATGATTGAAGACTTCAAATCTGCTCCTCTCTAATCGGATTTTAGGAATCTTTGTTCAATTTGTGCTAGCATTTCAAATCTGTTCTTCTCTAATCCGTTCCTCTCTAATCGATTTCAGGTATAAATTTTGTAACACCTATACTTTTAAACTTTAGTGTTAACTTTTGGACTGGGATCTACTCAACAGCTAGGTGCTTGATTTTAGTTGTTTTTTACTTTTATTTGGATTATTTTTTCTTGGCAGGTTTGGTTTTGAAATTAGCTTATGAGCAATAATGTTGAGTTAGAGTTATGAGGATTTGCCGATCCGTTTTATCTAACATTGATATGGTACTGTCAACTCACTTGTATTTGCTTTTACTTTGGGTTAGATGATGTTGTCGTTTTGATAGTTGCCTTCATCTATCTCCTACGAATTGTTAGCTACTACTTGGTGGATATCTTGGTTTCTTCCCTTAGAGTTTTAGAAAATTAAATTTGTTATGTAAGAGTTCCTTAGGCAGCTAGCCAGCATATTTTCCGCACCCTCCGTGGTACTTGTCCCATAGAGCTTCAGTATATATGCCGTTTGGCAGCTGTTTAGGTCAAAGTGTGCGTGGGATTGCCTCAGGCAGTCGTAGACAAACGTTTTCCCCATACTTGGTGCAATGTAAGGTTACAAGGGATGTGCTTGAGAGTTAAGTAGAACAGTAGACTATCCACTTTAAGAGCCAGAGGTGCTACGGCATATATGCTTCTTCATGGTAAAATTTCCAAAGTGTGTTTTTAGCTTCATAATTTTCTAAGCAAGTATGTATATTTTATGAATTTCCTAAGTGATGGACATAATTTATTTCAGGTTTTAATCATTACAAATAATTAAATTATATTAATGGTCCCAAAAAATTTGTGCTTAATAATGCAGGATATTTTTAATGGAATTTCAAGTTGTTATATGAGAAAGAATAAGGTGTTTTTCGAATCAAGTTTACCAAGCCTGTCGTTGAATTTCCCCCCATTTACTTTTCCAGGAAAGAATATCATCAGATAAGAGATAATTAGATACCATGTTCATTTTGCTATGAGATACGAATGGAGGCAAAGGTCTTAATACTCTTAATCATTAATGCTTTAGTGGTTCTTATTTAATTCTTATACCCGTAGTTTGAGTAAATATTCAAAGAAAATGCATGGCATTATCAGCTGTATGCATTCACAGTTAACTTATGGTTGTACACTATTATAAATTCAAATTTGAAATTACACCTCTCTTGCACTCAAACTATTGCAAAGGAAAATACTTGGATTTGTAGAAAGGAAGACTACTGTTGAATGTAATGACAAAACTTGAGTGTTGAAGTATTTTATTGAAGTATTTTTTTTCTTTATCATAGTCTACTTTTTTGCAGAAAGGAAAATTACACCTCTCTTGCATTCAAACTATTGCAAAGCAAACAAATTTGACGCTCTAAGATATGGTAATCCTACAGCATTTTATTGAAGTATTTTTTTCTTTATCGTTGTCTACTTTTTTGCTTGCTCATATTCAAATCTACTTCACAGTATGCAATTTGTAAACACATTATTCTGAGCAATATTTATGAAACCTTTTTATGCACAAATATTAACATTAGCAACCAATAATTTCAGATGGTCATAAATACTAAAGTTATACACTCGGATAAAGTCATAATTTTGTTTTAGAAATGACTGGATGCTAAAAGATATGGTAATCAACATTCATCATTTATTTAATAGGTTTGAATAGTTAAATACTTTCTGCTGAGATTGGACAGTTGAACACATTTCAATAGTTTAACTCCATTCTTTTAAATTATTCCTTTCAATACTCAAATGTAAGCAATTTTATACATTCAGCATATACCCCGATATCTTGGAATGAATAACGGCCAGCTCTTTAATCCTGGTTTTTATACATTCTCACTATCACTACTTTTAGTGAATGCATGTAGACGTCTATGAGTACATCATTCCCCTCCTAATTTTGATCTGCAAATTATTCATATATGAAAAATTGGAAAAAGCGTGGCATGTAAAACTATATATATGACCGTTGTATACAGACCATATATATAATGCTTTAATAAGTTCTGGTATTGTTTATAGACAACCCAAATATACTAATTACTTTCCTCTGTCATTGATAGCTTCTGTGCCGTGGACCCTAGCTTGGCTGTTGATGACTATTCGCTGGGACTAGGATTCTTCTTCACGTACTGTGGTCCTTCTGCCTTCAGCGGCAAGGCTGTTTTTCATCATTTGCAGAAGAGACGAGGACAGATCTTTATTGTCATCTTACTAGATCTTTATTCATGTCCTTTTTTGAAAACAGGAGTTAACCTGCGATTAGTACACTTCATTTTCCAGCATACCATTAGTAATGAGTGTAATGAACCGGCTTATGGGCTTATTTGTCTCGACTATAATGCAGGTAATGAGCTGACAATAATGAGTGTCTCTTATGAAAATATAAACTAAAGTCCTAAAGAAAGGGTATTAATAAAACCGGCCTCTTACAGTTGAGTTTTTATAGTCCATAGGAACATATGACAATATTTAGCTCACTAGGACAGTGGATAAGCATACAACGGCTTGGAGGAAAAAAATGTCATCAACAAGTTTAAAAGCATACACAATTTAATGTATTGCCTACTTATATAAGATGGATTGATAAAATATATACCCAGTTTTACTCAGAGGTCAGTTTCTACATGATGCCTTGGGAATCCTTATAACAGAGCATACTTTTTATGAACAAATATTAGAATAAGGCCTTTTTAAATGTCGAGCAAAAAAATAATTGTTTAACTTGGTCCTCCCACTATTAGATTCAGATTGTTCAAGGAATCCGTAAAACACATTATCCTATCTCATGAAACATGCACTTTCCTTTATTATAAAGCCTCTCTATTGTTTCTCCTTTAGAACCCCAGTGAACCAATACATATGCTATCTAAAATGTCCACAAATAACTTGTATGAAGTTAAAGGGTTACTGGTTTTAGCTGATGTGCAGGCTCACTTTGTTGTCACTATTGAAATGCTAAGGGAACCTTATGGTTTTCATTTATTTTACCCAAAACAGGTTAAGCTTTCTAAAATGTTCAATGTGGATTTAATACATTTAATAACAGCCAGAACCTCATACACAGGTACACGTTGGACTTTACAAAGTTATAACAGCCAAAACCTCATACTTTTGATAACAGTCCTTAAGTGTTACCTGTTTTCCACTTATATTTCTAAACTAAAATCACTATAAAACTTCACTACTAAAAAAGTTATTTTCTTTGTGACAGAGATGAACCTAACATTTGGGAAAGGATCTTATATTCAAGAATACTGGTTAGTATTTAAAATAACTTACTGTCTTTGCTAGGCTTCCAAAATACTTCTAAATCTAATGTATTTATATACCCCAAGCATTCTGCATTCTATGTTATTAGACCAAAATACTTCTAAATCTAATTTATTTTGGGTCATTACATTTCCTCAACCAAGTACGCATATTTAGAGCGAAAGTGGCGAGTCTTTAAAATGGTCTGACTAAGGACTGATGCAATAAACATAATGGTTTATTAGATAAATTTTAGTAGCATATGAACATTGGAAAATTAATGTATATTTATCTATATATCTCACAAATGTATTACCACTGAGATGAAAGATGATAAATGCAAGTATCTAATAATGGTGTAAACTCAGTGTGGAATTGAGTTAATGAGTTTTGCCTAGTTGTAATCCATTTTATGTTATTTTATGAATACCCTTCTATAGCATAAATTTGAAATGATATTCAACTTATAAGGATCTAAATTAAGGTTTTCACATTTTGATACTGTTGTTGTTTATTTATTTTCTATAGATGTCTTCATACTCAAGACCTTCGACTGATTACCATGATTACTTCCTAGTGTATCCAAACGATTCAGACGATCCTTCTCAAATTGTTTGTTCAGCCGAATCTCGTACTACAACTCCATTTAGTGTCTATGAGAGAATAGAGTCGAGCTTACAAAGAGATTTGGCATTATTAAATGTTCAGAATGATATGGCACCGCCTACCAGATCACCAATACCAATAAGATTGTCATCCCTGCCAACATTCAATGTTGGAGAAGTACAATCTCGAAGGTTGCTATTTCGTTGCAACATTGAACCAATATTCAAAACATGTTATTTGAATAAAAACGTTGGACATCGATATTTTATTTGTGCAAATACCGGAACTCTTAGAGACTGTGGATTCATCCATTGGATTGACGAACCATTATGTGATCGTGGTGTAGAATTTGCGTTGGAAGTTCTTGAAGAAAACAGAAGGCTTAAAAAGGAACTTAAATTGCAAGATTTCATCGAGTTCAATAGACAAAAGATGTGTCAAAATTAAGAAGGTATGATTTCAAACTTATAACATGTACCACTATTTGAAACTTAAATGATGATGTTTAATTAAATGCACGCAGGAAGCAGTGAAATGGAGAAAAAGATAAATTTTGGTGGTACAAGCTATGCAAATTTTTGGATGTAAGGTTCGTTATATGGCTGAACTTTTACATTTGATACTTGTAGACTTCAAATATGAAAAACATCTTGCATTATGTTAATTATGTATTGTTTTTACTATGGAATTGGATATTGTATATGTGTTGAATTTAGTATCTTTATGTATTATTATTTTTTGTTAGTTTGTACTTTGTTGTTGTCACGAATATGGATTTTTTTCTTATGGATTTCATTACACGTTGTTATGTCAAAATAATATCATAGCTGAATGCATATTAAATAGAGCTTATGCCATCTTATATGCAAATATAAGTGTTAGTAATGAATGTGTTTGCAACACTTATAAGTGTTACCATATCTTATGGTTCCAACATTTGTAAGTGTTAGCAATGAATATGTTTGTAACTCTTATAAGTGTTACCATATCTTATAGTTCCAACATTTATAAGTGTTAGCAATGAATTTCCTGTAACACTTATAAGTGTTACCATATCTTATAGTCCAACAGTTATAAGTGTTAGCAATGAATTCCCTGTAACACTTATAAGTGTTAGTAATGAATATGTTTGTAACACTTATAAGTGTTAGCAGTTACTCTGTTTGTAACACTTATAAGTGTTACAGGAAATTCCTCACACGCCGTTCGTGACACTTAAAAGTGTTACAGAAATTATTTGTAACACATATACTTGTTGGGAATCCACTGTTTTGGTGTAGTGTAAATGGTTGATTTATACTACTTGCGATAACATTTTAGATCTTTAAAGTGAAGTTGTGCTAAGATATTCTCGCTTAACCCTCTCTCTTATGTAAAAAAAGAAGAAAGAAAAAAGAATATATATATAATAATCCAAGGGTATCCAGCATTGCTAGTACATCTAGGGTCGGTGTGCAAACTCGCCAAGCTCTGTCCCAACTCTCACGTAAATCGTAATGCAGTGCTTTGGTTATATCCTGGTCTCATTTCATGAGTTGAACACCTAAGGATTACCGACCCTCACGTAAGTTGTAATGCAATGTAGGGTTGGTATACCTAGGTGTTTGTAAATAATAATAATGTAAATATTTTTCATAATAAAGAGAGAGTAAACACTTGAAATCCAAGCACTATCTTCACTTATTTAACATAACTGGTTAACCAAAAGGAAACTGAGATGCCATTTTACGATTGTTGATATTCATTATAGAATTCATTTCATATTTGCACTATGTTTTCAATTGAAATACATGGCCAAGCTAGAGGAGTTTGTAACGATAACCTGACTTTTGTTTGAAGTTTTGATTAGTAACGGATTGAAATTTCATAGTGACGACCCAACTTGTATTAACTCCTTCATGTTAAATTTTAAAGTTAATTACCCATGTGTAAATATCTTTTAAAAACTTGCATTCATCTTGTAAATATTTTTGAATCTTGCATTTTGTAAATATTCTTTGCACTTAACGTTTGGATTTTGTGGGTAGTATGCCCTGAAAACCCTCACGAGACAACACTCGTCCTACTGGGGACACACAGAGGTTTAACGACTGGTTGCATACGCTCAATGCAACCGTGCTCCCTACAAAAATGGATTTATCTAGTTTTTTCTTTTTTCGAGGACGAATAAAAAGATAAGTGTGGGGTATCTGATGTGCACCTAATTGTGTACATTTATATTCACACATTTATTCTTATTTTTGTTATGTAAATAACATAAGAAATCGAATTTAGAAAATTAGATTTTTCTAAAATTCGCAAATATAAAGTTAGCTGGTAGGATTTGGATGCAAAAACTGGATGAATTGCATTCTTACTTTGTAAGAGTGTTGTTACGACCAGGGGTTTTCGACTCCGAAAATAGACATAAACCACGATGCCGACTATTCAGACATCGGAAATACTAGATCATTAATAGAAAGAAGTTAGAGGGTGAGAAATTGAAAGAAAGATAATTAAATAGAAGAAGAAGAAGATCACAATAGAACATAATCAGAGTAAGCACGAATCTCACAGTGGAACGAATAAAATAAAATATATAACATAACTTTAAAATATAAACTATACTTGCACTTACATATGTCATCAGAGTACATCACATGTATATCACAGCGGAAATAAACCCTGTATGTATATAATTAGTGTTGAAGCCTTCTGCTCCAAGATCCTTCAAGTATTTGTAAAATCCCAACTACTTGACTGCCCATACAAATTTGGGCACCCAAGAGTTTAGGGAAAACAAAACAAAATAAACTCTGGGTCAGTCATGGGACTGGTGCGAGTAAACTCCAACCATTAGGTTTAACTTTGAAAATCCTTTTGAAAGAAAAGGATAATAGTAAGACTAGACCACACATAAACATGGACAGTTTTTAC
This sequence comes from Allium sativum, assembly GCA_030737875.1. Lineage (NCBI taxonomy): Eukaryota > Viridiplantae > Streptophyta > Magnoliopsida > Asparagales > Amaryllidaceae > Allium > Allium sativum. The sequence goes on along the minus strand of CM060914.1, from coordinate 92,409,044 downwards.
CTTACTATAACCCAAAATATTTTCAAAATCAATACTTTTCTGATATTATAATAGTGTCTAATCACAGGTAAATAAAATCTAAAAAAACGCTTGCATCTCACGCTCCACACATATATAGTATACAATCAAAACCGCGGGCGCTTATTTGGGATTGGATTCCGACTATGACAAGGTATGGAACCACCTGCCGACAGTGTATCTCTAGAGAGGAATACACTGGGTTCAACAAGAACGTCTTGCAACCCGGCCATACATGACCGACCACTCATTTCTCTTGAGTGTATCGAATATATTGTCACCTACAGTTGCTAGCAACATAACCGTTCCGAGGAGATACAGAAGCGAAAAGAAGAAACAAATATGAATATTCTCTAGATGGTGACAATACACCCTAATGGAGGCGACCCACATAGCCATGCTGTCTGCCGATTTTTGTCATTTCCCGGTTGATGAGGCTTGAGGTCATAACGTATCTTTTGACATATCACACCTCCATTTGCTTTGAATGCCACATCGTCATACCCACTAAACCACAAATTTATTTCCATAAAAATACCACGGGTATAAAGCTAAGAGAAACGAATTCCTCTACCACCAAACTAAATACGTTAGAAGAGATCAACTTACGCGATCTGTTAGATATACTCTGTCAGACACTCGTCCATACAAGTTGTCCTGGGACTGGACAAACCGAAGGCACTATTCTGTAATCCATCTTAGGCAATTTCTAAGTAGAATCGCCAGAACAAGCCTAACATAACTCCGTCTTCAATTATCTTCATCATATCTGATTCGCAACGCTAATGCCTATACGGAATGGTTTTCAGATAATAATTCTGGTCCCGGTCTCTCCATATTGTCAACGAAAAAATGGTCAAAAACTTTGATAGTCAGTGATTTAACTATCAAAGGAAAACATACAAACAAACAACGGTTATTCCAAATGGAAATCCAACAGATCAATCAACATTGAGCCCCTTTAAATAGATTTATCATTTTATTTCCCCAATTCCCTGCTTCTCGTATTTTCGCAAGTATTTCTCAAAACACGTTCTGCCTCACCCGATTCTTGGAAAATGCTTCCATTTATTTTAAACTATTTATTTCCTATATTAAGAAAATATCTCCTTTTTAACATTAGGAATTAATTCCATATATTTATAACTCTTATTTTCTATTTTTAGAAAATATACGTTATTAACACTAGGAAGCATTTCCAATTATCATTTCTTAACTTCTCGTTATCCCAAATCATTTCAATTTCTATACTTAGAAAACATCTCTGATTAAACTAATCTCTCCACCGAACCTTAACTGTTCCTCAGTTAATCATGAAGTCAATCAAGTTGGGGTATAATTACCTCTTAGACCTTGACTGAACATCACTTTCAACTTCGAAACAGTCAAGTTCACCATTTCAGATCTTTAACGGTCGCAACTCTCGGATTCAATTTAAGAGTCCACTTTCTTTACGGAAAAACATTGATTATAACGATATCATTATAATTCTTGTTTCCTAAATGTTTAATTTCAAAATATAACTTAGATTAATTACTTTAAATAAATACTTAATTAATTAAATAAATAATAAACAAATCTTGATAAAACTGGAAAGTAAATAGTACTTTCCTTAATTCGATAAAATCGAATTTCAACTTATAACTCTCTTTCGATTGGTCTATATCTGATTAACATTCCGAACTTCGGAATAGACTTACCGTTTCAGTTCCATACATTTACTTTTGAATTTATTACTTCCAACATTTACCATTTTCCTTTTGACACTATTCCAAATTTCAAAGCGTTTGCTTTTAAAACCGTTATTTACTTTATAAAGTGAATATTGTTCCTTTACAGAAAACTAGATCGATATATTAATTAAATCTTAAATTTTATTTATAAATACCATTATAGGTTCAAATCCTGTTTATCGAGTTATTTTATAAATTCATATTTATATCTCACTTTATAAATTCCATTTATAAATCAACTTCTTGTTAATTATATACCAGGTTTATAACTTAAATCCCGACTACAATTTCAATTATAAATTATTTGTGTTAAATCTAATACTAACTTTCTTGTCACATTCTGCATTATATAATATATAATTTCTAAAAATAATTCATTTTACTAATATCTGGCTTAGTCGAATTTTCATCATAAATTCTTATGGACTTGTTTTCTTTACATTTCGAACCTCGAAATATCTCCATCTTTTTCTTTTGAAAATGAATTCCATTTCCGCTTATATCCACTCCTAAATTTACAATCCCATGTAATTTAATAATCATGTTCATTGATAAATATCATTCATAAATCCAATTACTTGTTTTAATATAATTAAAACAAGTTATTATACTTTAGTCCATTTGAAATTCGATTTCTATTTTTAAAATAGAAATTCCTTTCTAAAACCTCAATTACATTTCCAATATATTCGAATATATTTGACGGTATTTATATACCAATTATTTCAGGTCACTGTTGTGCAAATATCGCACACCACACAATAATCAACACCAGGTTATTTGTCATATCATATAAAGCAATATATGAAAATCAACAATAAAATTGTTGAGGAATCCAGTTGGATCCCTCCAACCTGTTTCCCTGCATCCAAAGACGTTAATCAATAGAAATAACATTTATTTCATATTAATATGAAATATTATGATCAATATTTGAGCAATCGTTTATAAATGTGTCTATAATTTTAACCAATCAATTAGCAAATCATCCAAACAATCATCACACACCATATTCAATCATTTTTATCGAAAATAAATAACGTTTATAAAATTATAGAAATGGACAGAGTTTGTGAGTTTACTCACCTTGGTCGTCAATCGTTAAATAACGATAAACATTCAATGGATCCGATAAAGCGTTTTATTCTGCCATAAATTGAAACGTGCTCCCAATGGTTCCAAACCAGCTTCATCGCGTAGCCTGCGTGAACATGATCCCCACGGATCAGACCATTCGTGATTCTGACATCGTACGCATGAAATATGATATTCTAAAGTTATTATACTTTTTATGTTAAATTCAAACTCAACTAAATTCAAATGGGCTTTACCTATTACTTCGGCCCATTTCCTTATCAGTAACTGGCCTGATCACCGGTATTCCATCTTGTTCTGTATAACAGAACGCTGCTCGTCTTATTTATTTCCACCATTTCCGAGTTTTTAGTTCAACTCAACGTTCTTCGTTCCTTCACCAATACCTATGAGGTCACCGCCATCCATTTTCCATGCATTATGACCCCCACGTTGGCCCATGTTCAACTAATAACCCTCCTCCAAAATCACGCAACAGACCCATCACCCAATCAACCGTTCCTTCTTCTACCCATTTTCCACCCATGGCTCCATTATTGTTGAACCGCTATTGTGTTTACCACTTCACATTACACGCCTGCTTCTTCCTTTTATACCAAGTTCCCATGTGAAATCCATACCCGCACGCTATACACTGTATTCCTTCTCCTATCATAATGCCACTACCTGCATGAACCATTAATGACTCTACTGCAAACACCTTCCTCCACGGAACACCAACCCACTACGCCGTTTCCTCTTAAACTCTCTTTCCAGAAAACCCAGTTGTTCCATTATATCCTCTCTTCTTTCCATGCGTGTACAGTCCTATCATGTTCATTTCCCTTGTTTTCCAGAATTCATTTTCGCAAAATCCAATACACTGTTCATTATCATTTAAAAACCGTGTGGTCCTTCCACATTATCCATGATCACACGCATTTTTCCGATGCCCTTCTTGCTGCGTTCGACAGCTCCATTCGCTTCGAGAAGTAAAAACTTGGGCTCCCTTGCTTCCGCGAAGTCAACGCTCATTACGCCTCCCTCCACGTTCTCATGATTGAACGCTCTACGTAGACAGGTAGGAAAAATTCCTCTGCAGCAAGAAATGATGCAGCACTGTCTCCAAATGCTGCATGCAAGTCTTAGGGTATAGAAACAAAGCCCCTGAGTTTCTCTTCCTTAGAATTGTTACTGTTGCTCGCATTTTATTTTGATTTTTTTTGAAATGATCGAAATGTTTGGTTCCTTGGCGAATTGAAGAAAACAAAGAGGATGACTGGTATTTATAGAGTAAGGGTGGTTGGCACGCACGCATGTTTTATAGGTATATAGGATTGCTGGAAAAGGAATAGGCCTTGATTTGAAAGTTCATGAGCCTTCTGCGTGAAGCAATAGGGGGGGCGTAGGTGACACAAGAAAAGAAAGATTAGAAAGCAATGTATTAGTCGATAGGTATTGCACTAAAATATGAAGCTGTCGACTCAGCTACATATCCAGTGATAGGGAAACAGTTCAACTCCGTCGAAGTTAAAAGAAAAGTGCAGCTAAGTTTTAAGCTGACAAACGAGTCCTAGTTTGTTGACACTAGTGTCAAGTAACCTCACTTGGTGATTGGTGGAAATCAGGAGGATCCATATATACCCCACTGATTTCCTCCGATCACCAAGTGAGGCTACTTAACATTAGTGTCAACAAACTAGTAGTGGCTGACAAACCACATGAATAAAGTTCTTCTATGTACAGTATGAGGGTTAGCATAAGATTAGCCACTCAAAGTAAACTTAAGCATAAAGTCTTTTGGAAGGAGACAGGCTTGCGTCAAATTTAATATATATTAGGGTAGGTTACATCTTCTGCTGTGTGAAAAGGCCCATGTACTTGTGTATTTTGAATGTGAAAGCATAGATTAGGTTAGGTTTTATCAGGCAGGTGCTTCCTACTGATTTGTCAGAGTGTCTGCGTGAAGTGAAGCATTGAAGAGGCAGGCACGTTGTTTGATGGTGGATAATTCATGGACAACTTGATAACACTGTATAGTTTTGTACATTTTATTTCAATGGTTGAGTACTTATTTTGCGATTGCACAGATAATAGCTAGGCATGCTAAGTGTTGTACCTTTCCCTTGAGAACAGCTTTATATGTATGTATTTTCATATATATATATATATATATATATATATATATATATATATATATATATATATATATATATATATATATATATATATAATTCTCCGCTGGAAAAGTAAGTACAAATGTCAGTATATTTGCACATGTTCGACATAGGGGCTACTTATCTAGCACCCAACCACGTAACTACTACTAGACTAGAATAAGCATGTAAAGAAAAACGAGAATCCTAGATGTACAACAAATTTTTGAAACCGTAAAACATTTTTTGTTTTTGTTAGACGTTCAATAGAAGGTAGGTACTTCGATTAAAACAACCTGGCGATAATGGAAAGAACTAGGAAAGCTTAAGTGGCATGCTTCTATAACTAAGTCGCGCTATCTATAAGAACAAGAGGGAAACAAGTAGATGAAATCCATGTGCTCTTATCAAGGTGTGCCAGTGTTGTATATAATAGTGTTGTATACACAATTATATGATTTTTATTTGATAATAACAGCCAAATAAATATTATTTTAAATGTGTTTGTTATCGTACTGTTTTATATATACATCACAGACAGAAATATAATATTTATATTTAAATAAAATACGACTGTATAGACATTCATATATTCATGCAATATTTTATTTAAATTAAATATTATATTTCAAACATTCAAACAGTACAACTATTTATAACTCCACTATTTAAACTCATCACAGGAATATGTACTTGTAAATAAACTAAATTCGATAGGCAAATTTGTTTGAACACAACAAAATAATATTTTATTTCAACCAAATTTGTTTATTACAAATATCAGTACAACTTTCTATTTTCTATACATCACCTCCTCACTACTGTTCATTCAAACACTCATTTACATCTCTATACAATTCATATATACATACAGTTTCATATTGACTCATATTCACCGACTCATATACACTTTGCATTCTCTATCTTCTGTCAGTCCGGCCTTCACAGCTTTCAGCCAGTCCAGACACCATCTTCATACCTGTCACATACAGAAGAACACACACAGTAGACTGCAACAAAAATAAAATAAAATAAAAGCAAATAAAAAATTATTTTTAAATTTTATTTGCCTCAGATTTGCGGTGTGTTTCTTATCATTTTTCTAGACTTTGTCTGATATGCAGGGACAGAAAAACTCATCTGGATGGCTGCATATACACACGTGTATGTATATACACGTGTGCACTGCCTCGCCAATCCAGTGTGCAACTGAGGAGTAGCCACGCGGACCTTCTCAACTCAGTGCAAATCAGTATGAAAATAGTCGAGTCATACGTGCAAATAAAAATAAAAAGCCAAAATAATCAAAAGAAATTCAAAGGCTATGCAAGTAAACATAGGGTGGTCGAGTCACGTTCAAACACGAAAATAGTGATGTAGCCAACATGTAAAGCAAGTGTGAACAGCATGATAACATGAAGTAAGAAGAGCAACACTAATTCAAGCAAAAATGGTTCATTATTTCAACAAACATGAGTGAAACTAAATGCAATATCTGATGGGATTAGTATGGTCAAGAAGCAAGGTGAACAAGGCAGAACAACAACTAAGTCGATCCAGACTAATCAAACAAACAGGGACAGTCATGTTCATGGTACAACAAGCAACTAGGTCAAGTTCAAGTCAACATGTTCATTAAAGCAAAATGGTACAATGGCACAACCAAGTGTGGTAACTGTTTTTTATCAAGCCAAGGATATACATATGGTGTTCACATGCATGTAAAGGATCAACACATTTTAACAAGAGTGCAAGGGCCGAGCAAGTGGAAGTTTCAGCTCAACACAGTCAACATGATAGAGAAAATATAAAATAATCTATGAAACAACATATTTTAAATCAGGTGGAAACATGCACTAAGCATGGTACAAGTCAACATAAAAGTCAATGCCTCAAGTCAATCATCAATGAGACACTGAAATGGTTCAGCAAAAGGGTAATACATTTTCAATTTCAAGTATGGTTCAAGGCAAGTCAGTGTAAGTAGCAAATGATCAGAGTAACACAAAGCATATGAATGGTGCATCATGAAGTAAGTGCAGCAGTATTGGCAAAATGGTCGAGACATTGACAACACAGAAAAATAGTTAACTTTTGCTCAATACAAGACTGTGCAAGTACACAAATCATGGTGCAGCTATATCAAATAAATATACAGGGTATGGAGCAGCTAATTAACACAAATGCAAGAATTTACAAGGCAGTTTTGGTTTAAATTCAAGCTACATGTGTAACACTGCAACTCAAATTAGTATGGTGTCAATACAAGTTTATGGTGCAGCAAAGTTATAAGTGATTCAAGTATATATGGGCAATGTACAAGTCTCGGCATGGTTCAAATAAAGACAGAACAAGCAATGGATGTATGGTAAAAAGTTAGCATCAGTTCAAAGTCGGAATGCAAGGCGATGTTAAGCAGAAGTATCAGTTCAAATTCAAGAAGAAGAATGATAACTGGCAAGTTCTAGTACAAAAGAAATTATGCCAAACTGATCAAATATTATATTCATTCTTATCAGTTTAAAATTATCTGGCAAGTTCAAGTATTGTTCAAAGGAAGATCAAGGCAGTAAACCAAGGTCGAGGCAAAAATATCAAGTGCAATATCAGCTCAAATCAGAAGCATCTGTTCAATGGGAATTCTACAATAGCAACTGTTTTTATCAGTCCAAACAAAATCAATCAAGTATTAAATCAAATTCAATGATCAAGATTTTGTTAAAAGGCAAATATCAAGTGCGGTATCAGTTAAAAGATAATCAGCAAGACTTCTCTCAACAAAATCAAGAGAAATTTCTATTCTGTTTTTGAAATCATCAGGAAAGCATTTAAAAAATCCATTCAAATGAATTGACAAAGTTTTAGCAAACCAGAAAATCATATGTTCCAGAAAACTTGCTCAAGCCCTAATTTCCAGGAAAAATATATATGCCGCAAGTTTCAAATCAAGGGTTTCAAAGATCAGACTTAATCAGAAATTCCAGAACATACGATGATTTAAAGTTCCAATATTTTCGTATATACCACGACCAAATCACTAGTCGAAATCAGTTAATTATTATTCTAGAGGAATCTATTTACCCTATAAATAAACACCAATCATCACAGGCTTTTAATCCCATCAAAATTCTAGCACCAATTAAAACTGAATCTCAAATTAAAATTCATACCAGGAAAGGAGAAAGCTTGGATCCAGAATTCAACATCAAATCAAAGAGGATAGACTCTGAATAACTCGAGATCATCACACGACAGAGCGGCGGCCTCCAGATTGAAAGAGAATCAAAACCCTAAAGTCAATCATCACTTTAATCTTCAATTTCAAGGAGGAAAAGCAAACCCTAGACATTATCGCAACCGCCATTTTTTACTTCAGAGGAAAAGAGATCAGGCTAAAGAGAAGTGGCGAAGCAATTAGGAAAGGGCCGGCCTAGTTTTCATATAAAGTGGGATAACCCTATTTTAAACTCCTAAGGATTTCTAATTTTTGTTTAAAAGGATTTTTAAATTGTTTTAATTGTTTTTTGATTTCAAATTATAATCGAGTGAGAGTTTTATAGTTTGTCTCTAAAACTAGGGAGACGAATTATGGGAATTGTAATTCGGGGAAATCTGGTTTCGCGGGTAGAAACCAGTGCAGGGTTTTGAGCGTAGGGTTAAGAACAGTTGGGAGCGAGTGTCGCGAGTTTACAGGTGATTGTAAGCGTAGAGATTGTTTTAACTCCTAGTAGAAACCTTGGGGAATGCAGCAGTAGGCAGGGTTTTGCCGAAGCTGGGTATATCTATGTGTTATTTATTTTTCCGCATTTATTCTGATTATTATCTGTGTTGTGATTATTTAATTATTCTGTGATAAACCCTATTCATCCCCCCTCTAGGGTTAATTTAGATCCTACAAGTGGTATCAGAGCAGGTAATTTTTATTTTATTTTAACTCTAGAGTCATGAATCTGTCCAATAACGCGTTTTTCGAGGGTCAGTCAATAGCTAGGCCACCAATATTTAATGGAACTGATTATGCATATTGGAAAGCTAGGATGAAAATTTATTTGAGTTCAGTCGACTATGATGTGTGGGATATTATTGAAACGGGTTATAGATCTCCCACTGTTATTGTTAGTGGTGTTGAAATTCCTAAATCAAAAGGCAGGTGGGATGCTAATGATAAAAAATTATTTTCAACTAATGCTAAAGCAATCAATGCTTTAATTTGTGCTCTTGCTAAAACTGAATTTAATCGAATTTCTCATTGTGAGACTGCACAGGAAATATGGCATACGTTGGAGGTTACACATGAAGGGACATCTCAAGTGAAGGAATCTCGTCTCGCTCTACTCAGCAACGAATATGAAAATTTCTCTGTGCAAAAAGACGAATATATAAAAGAGATGTATGGACGCTTCTCATCACTAGTCTACAATGCAAAAGCTCTTGGCAAAACCTATACCGAAGTGGAATTGATCAGAAAAATATTGAGAGTGCTACCGATGAATTTTGAAGCTAAGGTGACGGCGATACAAGAATCAAAAGATCTGAATAAAGTAAGCATGGAAGAGTTGATCGGAAATCTTATTACTTATGAGATGGAGTTAAAAGCAAGAGAAGAACGAAAGGATTCTAAATCAAAGAAAAAGACGATCGCTCTAAATAATTTAGTTGAAAGTAATGATGATGATCCCGCTGAAGAGCTAGCCATGGTTTTGAAAAAGTGGGCCAAAGGAAAATACAAACCACGAAAGAAGAATTCAAAAAACAACAAGTCCGAAAGTTCAGATAGTTCAGATGATAAAGTGTTTTGCTACAATTGCAAGAAACCCGGACATATCAAACCAAATTGCCCACAGCTTAAAAATGAAAAGAGGAAGAAGTTCAGAAGGAAGAAGAAGGCTTTTGCTGCTACATGGGATGACGAGGAAGGAGAAGAAGTTTCTGAAAGTGATGAAGAAGAAGCTAATTTGTGTCTTATGGCTCAATCTGATTCGGAAGGTAGTGAAGAGGATTCAGGTGAGGTATCGAATTTTACCTATAAAGAATTAATTCTAATGTGTCACGACCTCACGAAAATTGTTGATTCTCTTGAATTAAAAGTTAAGAAATTGAAATCTAATAGGTCAAAACTAGTTCAAGAAAATAACAGTTTAGAAAGAAAACTTGAAAAGGTTAAGAATGCACCGTTTTCAGAATGCAAAAAATGTCAATTTTTAAGTAACGATTCTTTGAAATTAAAAACTGATCTTGAGTTACTTAAAAGTGAAAACGTGAATTTGAAGAACGAAAATCATGATTTTGAAAAGGAGATTGAAAAGTTTAGAGAATCTGAAAAACTTGATTTTGAAAAGTGAAAACAATTTGAAATTGAAATTTCCAAGTCAAAGGCTAAAATCAAAGCACTTGAAAATGAAAATTTGATTTTAAAACAAACTGATGCTGAAAAGAGGAAAATCGCTATTAATTGTTGTTCAAATTTAATGAAAGAAAATAGCGATCTTAAATTTAAAATTCAACGACTTGAGTCAGCTTTGACTAAATTTTCTAAAGGTGAGAAATCGTTGAATACGTTGTTAAAAAATCAATTTTTTGTTCAGAATAAAAAGGGACTTGGTTTTGAATCTGATCAAGTTGAAAAACAAAATTTTAATGATTTCAAAAATCCTTTAATTAGCTTTGAAAACGATCAAATTGAATTTTTGAAATTTAATAATTTCAAAGGTTTTTTAAATCATAAACAAATTGATAACTCGTTTAAAAACAATTCATTTAAATCTGTTTGGATTCCAAAAGATAACAAAATAAATTTAAACAAATCTAAACAAATTTGGGTTCCAAAGGGTACGCTAGTGAATAGTAATGGATTGTTATATAAACGGGTTTGGGTACCAAAACGTGTAAACGAAGATAAGAGTGGTAAAACAACTTTTGTTAGACCACTTGATCATATAAACATTTAGGTACCGTGGGAGGCTAAGGAACAACTGTGCTTAATTGAGACAAAATCCAAATTGATTCATATATCAAATTATTTGGAGTTCCTTAGCCATAGATTCAGAGTTGGAGATTCATTGGATCACATTGATTATGGTAAGTCAAGTATGATCTCTAAACTCGTACTTTTATTTTAATTCCTTTTAGTTTATTTTCCTTTTTAGTTTTTATTTTTTACTTGGATGATTTTGAAATCATTCATTATAGATTGTTGAATTTCCTAGATTATGAAAATTTTGATTTTTTTGTGATCCCAGATAATTATCTTAGATTTGATCGCTGAATGTTTCTTGTGTTTGTCTAAAAATTCTCTGAAAATTTCACTCATGATTCTTGCTTTGAAAATGATCTTGTGCTGCTCTGATAAGGAAATTGATTTGATTTGATTTAGTGATTGGACCATGAGCTGAAAAATCAGTAATTAAATATCTTTAAAATTCCATAGACAATTTGAATTAAATATATAAGTTGTTTCAAAATTGTCTAGGAACAATCAGCATTAGAAAAATTAGATAATTTCATATTCTACTGATTGATTTTTGAAACTGATTTTCAAACTTGCATTGATATTTTCAAAAACTCCTCTTGAAATTGATATTTTCAATTTTAAAATTATTTTTGATTATTTATTCAAAAATTGAAATTATTGATTAATTTGAAACATTTTGTGACCAATTAAAATTATTAATAGATTTATGAATTTGTAATGGGTTGTGACTATGGTATAATTCATAAATAGAGGAGACATTATTTTAAATCTCATGATGATTGGACAGATTTTATAATATCTTTGAATTAGAGCTTATTTCACGACCATCTTCTATATCTACCATATTTCTGTCATTCATCATGGTTTTATTTAATTTGGGGAGTTCTAAATATTCTTGGAATTAAAAAAAATTATCCTTGGTATTCACTCCCATTTAAAAGTCCTCGCAGTTATGCGTGGGTGAATTACCTTAATCTCTATGTGCTTCTATTCTCACTTTAAAGACCTTTGGGCTGTGCATGGATGGAACTCATTAGAGAGGATAGAGTTAAGTTACTACTAACCCCATTTAAAAACCTTTGGACTATGCGTGGTTAGATAGTGCTTAACACAAAATTTGAGTAATTTTAAAATCTTCAAAATTCATATTCAAATATTCAATTTTTATTGAACTCTCCTCATTCTATAAATCCATCATAAATCCCTTTCATTCTGAAGGTGAAATTTGCCTCTGATTTAAAGATTATTATGATTTTTGTTTGATTAAATGGGATTAGCGATATATATTCTCTCTCTTGATTTGAATTTATATTTCTAGTCGATATTCATCACTGTTTCGATTTCTATTATCCTTTTGATGATAACAAAAAGGGGAGAATGGTCAAGATTTTGATTGATGAGTATTTAATTCAAAAATATTTTAATATTGGAAATTAAATATCTAGAGGGAGAATGGTCAATTGGATTTCATCGTCATATTTTCCACATATATAGGGGAGTTCAGTTGTAGGGGGAGCATACAAATAGGGGGAGTAATATATTTCACGTTCAAACACATTCAAAATCGTTTATTTGTTTGTCATCATCAAAAGGGGGAGATTGTTGTATATAACATTGTTGTATACACAATTATATGATTTTTGTTTGATAATAACAACCAAATAAATATTATTTTAAATGTGTTTGTTATCGTACTGTTCTATATATACATCACAGACAGGAATATAATATTTATATTTAAATAGAATACGACTGTACAGACATTCATATATTCATACAGTATTTTATTTAAATTAAATATTGTATTTCAGACATTCAAACAGTACAACTATTTATAACACCACTATTTAAACTCATCACAGGAATATGTACTTGTAAATAAACTAAATTCGATAAACAAATTTGTTTGAACACAATAAAATAATATTTTATTCCAACCAAATTTGTTTATTACAAATATCAGTACAACTTTCTATTTTCTGTACATCTCCTCCTCACTACTATTCATTCAAACACTCATTTACATCTCTATACAATTCTATATACATACAGTATCATATTGACTCATATTCACCGGCTCATATACACTTTGCATTCTCTATCTTCTGTCAGTCCGGTCTTCACAACTTTCAGTCAGTCCAGACACCATCTTCATACCGATCACATACAGAAGAACACACACAGTAGACTGCAACAAAAATAAAAATAAATAAAAGCAAATAATTTTTTTTAATTTTATTTGCCTCAGATTTGCGGTGTGTTTCTCATCATTTTTCTAGACTTTGTCTGATATGCAGGGACAGAAAAACTCGTCTGGATGGCTGCATATACACACATGTATGTATATACACGTGTGCACTGCCTCGCCAATCCAGTGTGCAACTGAGGAGTAGCCACGCGGACCTTCTCGACTCAGTGCAAATCGGTATGAAAATAGTCGAGTCATACGTGCAAATAAAAAGCCAAAATAATCAAAAGAAATTCAAAGGCGATGCAAGTAAACATGGGGTGGTCGAGTCACGTTCAAACGTGAAAATAGTGATGCAGCCAACATGTAAAGTAAGGGTGAACAGCATGATAACATGAAGTAAGAAGAGCAGCACTGATTCAAGAAAAAATGGTTCATGGTTTCAACAAACATGTGTGAAACTAAATGCAATATCTGATGGGATTAGTATGGTCAAGAAGCAAGGTAAACAAGGCAGAACAACAACTAAGTCGAGCCAGACTAATCAAACAAACAGGGACAGTCATGTTCATGGTACAGCAAGCAACTAGGTCAAGTTCAAGTCAACATGTTCATTAAAGCAAAATGGTACAATGGCACAACCAAGTGTGGTAACTGTTTTTTATCAAGCCAAGGATATACATATGGTGTTCACATGCATGTAAAGGATCAACACATTTTAACAAGAGTGCAAGGGCCGAGCAAGTGGAAGTTTCAGCTCAACACAGTCAACATGATAGAGAAAATATAAAATAATCTATGAAACAACATATTTTAAATCAGGTGGAAACATGCACTAAGCATGGTACAAGTCAACATAAAAGTCAATGCCTCAAGTCGATCATCAATGAGACACTGAAATGGTTCAGCAAAAGGGTAATACATTTTCAATTTCAAGTATGGTTCAAGGCAAGTCAGTGTAAGTAGCAAATAATCAGAGTAACACAAAGCGTATGAATGGTGCATCATGAAGTAAGTGCAGCAGTATTGGCAAAATGGTTGAGACAGTGACAACACAGAAAAATGGTTAACTTTTGCTCAATACAAGACTATGCAAGTACACAAATCATGGTGCAGCTATATCAAATAAATATACAGGGTATGGAGCAGCTAATTAACACAAATGCAAGAATTTACAAGGCAGTTTTGGTTTAAATTCAAGCTACATGTGTAACACTGCAACTCAAATTAGTATGGTGTCAATACAAGTTTATGGTGCAGTAAAGTTATAAGTGATTCAAGTACATATGGGCAGTGTACAAGTCTCGGCATGGTTCAAATAAAGACAGAACAAGCAATGGATGTATGGTAAAAAGTTAGCATCAGTTCAAAGTCGGAATGCAAGGCGATGTTAAGAAGAAGTATCAGTTCAAATTCAAGAAGAAGAATGATAACTGGCAAGTTCTAGTACAAAAGAAATTATGCCAAACTGATCAAATATTATATTCATTCTTATCAGTTTAAAATTATCTGGCAAGTTCAAGTATTGTTCAAAGGAAGATCAAGGCAGCAAACCAAGGTCGAGGCAAAAATATCAAGTGCAATATCAGCTCAAATCAGAAGCATCTGTTCAATGGGAATTCTACAATAGCAACTGTTTTTATCAGTCCAAACAAAATCAATCAAGTATTAAATCAAATTCAATGATCAAGATTTTGTTAAAAGGCAAATATCAAGTGCGGTATCAGTTAAAAGATAATCAGCAAGACTTCTCTCAACAAAATCAAGAGAAATTTCTATTCTGTTTTTGAAATCATCAGGAAAGCATTTAAAAAATCCATTCAAATGAATTGACAAAGTTTTAGCAAACCAGAAAATCATATGTTCCAGAAAACTTGCTCAAGCCCTAATTTCCAGGAAAAATATATATGCCGCAAGTTTCAAATCAAGGGTTTCAAAGATCAGACTTAATCAGAAATTCCAGAACATACGATGATTTAAAGTTCCAATATTTCCGAATATACCACAAACAAAATAACTAGTCGAAATCAGAGAACTATTATTCTAGAGGAATCTATTTACCCTATAAATAAACACCAATCATCAAAGGCTTTTAATCCCATCAAAGTTCTAGCAACAATTAAAACTGAATCTCAAATTAAAATTCATACCAGGAAAGGAGAAAGCTTGGATCCAGAATTCAACATCAAATCGAAGAGGATAGACTCTGAATAACTCGAGATCATCACACGACAGAGCGGCAACCTCCAGATTGAAAGAGAATCAAAACCCTAAAGTCAATCATCACTTTAATCTTCAATTTCAAGGAGGAAAAGCAAACCCTAGACATTATCGCAGCCGCCATTTTTTACTTCAGAGGAAAAGAGATTAGGCTAAAGAGAAGTGGTGAAGCAATTAGGAAGGGCCGACCTAGTTTTCATATAAAGGCGGATAACCCTATTTTAAACTCCTAAGGATTTCTAATTTTTGTTTAAAAGGGTTTTTAAATTGTTTTATTGGTTTTTTGATTTCAAATTGTAATCGAGTGGGAGTTTTCTAGTTTGTCTCTAAAACTAGGGAGAAGAATTACGCGAATTGTAATTCGGGGAAATCTGGTTTCGGGGATAGAAACCAGTGCAGGGTTTTGAGCATAGGGTTAAGAACAGTTGGGAGGGAGTGTCGCGAGTTTACAGGTGATTGTAAGCGTAGAGATTGTTTTAACTCCTAGTAGAAACCTTGGGGAATGCAGTAGTAGGCAGGGTTTTGCCGAAGCTGGGTATATCTATGTGTTATTTATTTTTCCGCATTTATTCTGATTATTATCTGTGCTGTGATTATTTAATTATTCTGTGAAAATCTGTGATAAACCCTATTCAACCCCCCCCCCTTCTAGGGTTAATTTAGATCCTACAGCCAGTTGCACCATGTATTAAATATAAATAGACTATCTAGTTTGTTTTAGTTTAAAGTATAACGTACCCTGATTCGTAAACCTTCGTTCGTTTACATATTACTAATGACAAAAATAAATATATCATTGAGATGAAAAATGTGACACGATCCCTAGAATATAATAATATAGACAAGATAGCTTATTCTGTGCAACCCCAAAATGCTGATATAGGGTGTAAAATACTTCAAAATAAAAAGTGCTTATTTTCCAAATTAAAAATTACAGTAAAATTCTAAAAATTAAATTATAACTACGTCTCAAAAGTCTTGTCCAAATTCGAAACCAATATTTAATTATAATTAAATATATCGTTATGGTTTAAAAACGAATCCATAACGACTTTCTGAAATTTTAATTAGGATATAACTCACAGTCTATAAGACGAAATCTCCATTTTTCACTTCCGTTAGAAAAATACAGTTCAATGGATTCTAATGTTTCTTGTTTCGAAGAAATCCGACTGATAACAGACCCTATATACTCATTTGAAGTTCAAATTGAGATATTATGAACTGCTGCGATATTTCAAGCTCGATTATAATTATATTATAATTAAAATGTTCAAACTTCGTTTAAATAATATATTCGTTATTATAATTCGAATATAAACAAAAATAAATATCATATATTATCCAAATTACACAATGTTGTGTTTTAACCATTTCCGAACATCTATTATCCTATTTATTATATATTGATTTAAATATTCAAATATTTGAATTCAAACCATTTCAAATTATCAAACCAGTATATATTAAATAAATAAATTATTAAATCGCTAAAATTCCGGGATGTTACAAGTGTAGGAAAAATTAGGTGAAAAGGTATTTTTGATTTTCAAAATACTGAATTCATAGAGAGATTGCCAGTATATTTCAGATGTGCGCATCATAATTTCAAAAGGTTTTCAAGAAAATTTATATTCATATGGGAGGTACCGCCTTGGTATTCATTGCATTCGTATATTTTACTATTGTATTACAATTTACACAAGTGCTCAAATGGTTGCAAAATTTGATGTACACATTATGGTTTCAAATTATGCGAGGAATTACATAATTTTACCCTTACTAAATTTTGAGGATGAAATTTCCCAAGAATGGGAGAATGAACACCCCGCATTTTTAAATAATAAAGATTAACAAAATTGCCAAAATAAAAATGGATGCATGTTATAAAACAGACAATAAATAAAAAGTTTCCACTATTCAAACTAAATGTGCAATGGTATATACATAGAATTAAATAAAAAGAAACAGAAGAAAGGATGGAAATTAATAAATGGTGCACGCATTAACTGTATAAACAATGTGCGTTTGAAAGTAATTAACATTAATATTGCAACATTCTTTTAAATGACAACGCATGTCATAAGTAACTTTAAAAGAAAATTAATGGGAATAACGTCAAAATCTAAAATAAACAAACAATTCTGAAACATTGAGACACATTCGAACAACGCACACATAAATATAGATAAAATGAAAATATATAGATATAAGTTACAGAAATAATGTGTGTCATAAATGACATGAAACCAAGAAATAAAAGGAATTTAAATGGCACTAATTAAGTAATATTTCAATTTAATTTGGGTATGCACATATTAATAGTGCGCATTTGAAATGGGAACCAAACGCGTGTTAAAATGGTAAAGAACTGAATAAAAACAAGAATAGAAATAAATGTCAAAAATAACCTTCATAGAAATAAAAAGGAATGAATGCGCAAGAATTTGAAAACAGAAGAATTATTAATGCACACATTGATTACACATTCAAAATTTAAATGCATGTTAAAAACTGGAAATAATAATAAAATAGTAAAGAAATTTAAACATTGATTATAACGTTTAAACATAATATCAATCATGCAGAAAACGACCCAATATACGATTTTAAGTCGTATATATAGATCGACCAATGCTTGAGTGGGTCGACCCAGGGGTCGATACACTTCAGAGATTGGTCGACTCATTCGGGTCAGATATGGCGTGGTTTTGTTTCGTTGACAGTTCAAATTTATTTGTTTTGAATTGTACGTACGAGGTTCTACTGGGCAGCTATAAATAAACCAGCAAGGCCTAGCCTCCAACTCATATTTTTAGAGAGTACGCCAGAGCTCTGCCATTTCCTTTCTCCTCCAAATTCTTTAGAAATAAATATATGTTAGTTTTAGGATTTCTTATTCAAGATTTGGACATGAAAGGTTATAGATTAGGCTATAGGTGCTCATATTTCCTGTCCGTGTGAGATTCGAATTAAAGAAACCATGAATGTCATATTTGAATCATATTCAAAGTTGGAGAGCATTCAAGTGAGTAGTAAATTATATTTTCTTATAATAGGATAATATATCAAAAAAATAATGAATCAACGAAAGTTCCGCCTTTAACCCTGAATGGCGACTGACATAATCGCCTCTCTCTTCTCCACTCTTTCTCCATCCTGTTCTTCGTGGTTTCCTCTCTATTTCCTTCCCTAACGCTTATTAGTTTCCCTATTTCTTTCTTCTCTTGTTTGTTTTCTTTGTTGTGTATTATTGGCGTCTCTTTCTCTAACCCTAACTGTTAGATCTAGGTTTCACTCTTGCCAGTTTCAATTTCGCTTCTGCATTGTATAACATTCCCCTTCATGCTTCTTTTTGCGATGGTATCTCCATCCTTTTTTGGTCTCCTCTAGCTAGAGTCTCAAGTCAACCCATGATCCCCCTTGTTTCCATCGTACTGAGTTTGTTTTGAACAGTATACAGAAGGCATACCAATGGATTTGGATTGCTAAGGCAACATGCTGGTGTGCTTTTTATCCTTCTCTATTGCATTGACTGGAATTGTGTGTTTGGTTTTGGCACGCCTCTTCTAGCTACTGGAAGATGGAGCAGTTTCTTTGTGGGTGATTCGACTTGTAAAGTAAGCGTTTAGTTGTTGTTCATCTCACGTACATGTATCTGTAGTGTATTAATGATCTAGTATTTAATGTGTTTGGGTTTAGTTGTACTTTGTTAGAGGCAAGTGTTTTCTTGGTGTGACTGCTTCTTCTCGTAGCTGCAATGTGGTTCTATACCGAGGTGATTGTGGTGTTGTGACTGCTATTGTAGCAAATTGAATGAGTTTGGCTCCAAGGTGTCTGGCTTGGTTTGTTACTCTTTAGGAGATTGTGGAGATGAGTTTGGGAAGGAACTGTGGTTGTGGTAACTTGTGCTTTGAATGTCTGGTACCAATTTGCACCAGTTATATTGGATTTACTAAGTTCCTTTTTACATGCAGTCCTGGTAACTGTGCTGCTTTATGGTGATGTTGCTATATGAATAGATGTGCTGACACGTGGTGAAGTCTTGGCTTGTTATTGGTTGTGAATACTAGTACAACTTGCTTCCTTAGATTATGTAATTTTGTGTATGTTTTAGTTGGTTGTAACACTTGTTAGTGTGCATGTGTGTGTGTGTGACTTCCTGGCAGCACTTGTGTTATACTTCTGCTTTTCTAGTAACTAGTTGTTCACCCGTCGTGGTGTATATGTTCTACTTTAGGCAATGTATGTAGCAGATCAACAATCCGCTAATCTCCTATATTATTTTTCACTTATTATTTGTTGTAATGAGAAAAGTGTAACAGATCACTTTAAAAACCGGTAGGTCATGCCAAAAAAATATTGTACTACATCGTTTGATTCCTGTAAGAATTTGTAATATGTCCTCTCCTTCTTCTTTTCCCCCTTTCTACATTGGAATATATGTCTTATATTGAATTTTGTTTATGCGCAAAATATACATAATCTGAAATGTTGGCATATGAATACAACTGACTAAAATCCTTTTTGTTTATGCATGTTGGAAATATAGTTTAATTGGAATTAGGAAAAAAAGGAAAATTTGATGATTTGGGGCTAAATGAATGTATAGTGCCAAAAAATTCAATGAAAGGGATATTTGGGTTGAAAGTAAGTAAACTTGACATAATTAAGATTATGCACAATGAATTTTGTAGTTAAATAATAATCTGACAATTTTCATATTATATGCAAGAAATCACCTTTCAGATCTAGAATGGAATTGAAGTAGGAAATTAGAATTGTCCTAGATTGATTGGTTAGGAAAAATATGAATGTATTTCCATATTTTGGATTGTAAAAGAAATGAAAACCATAATTGTAGGTCTAAAAATAAATAAAGGCATGAATTAGTGCAAAATAGGATTTTTCCATATTTCGCACAATTTAGTAACCTAAAAATAATTGAAAGAAATGACTTGCTCTTATAGATTCCTAGTGCAGTAATTAGCTTAAGCTATGGAAATAGATCTTTGTACAGTTTTAATAACTAATCAACTAGAAATAAATCCAATTTCCTAAAGAATAAATTGTAAAGATAGAAACAAAAAAAGGGATAATATTACTGAAAGATGTTATTTATAGAAAAAGGAATAAGAAAAAGGGTTATTGTGATCTTAGTTTAATAAGAAACTTTTTATAGCAACAGTCCTATGGTGAAAAATGTACTACAACCTATATTTGCGTAAATATGATAATTGGGAAATAATGATAAACAGACATAATTTGTTTGCAAATATGAATTTGACAACAAATGATTAAAAAAAACAACTAGACCTTGATATGTACATATGATTTACAGTGTCAGTGTATGGGTAAATTACGAGCCTAGAACTTTCATCGTTGGGCTCTAATATGAACATATTGACTTAAAGAGGTTAAGTTATGGGCTTAAAACTAAAATTTTATGGTAAATAATAAAGTTGATTCATGAAAGGAATAATATTTAGATTAAATGGATTAATGAATATTATAAATCATTGAAAAGGAAGGTAAATGAAATGCATAATGATAAATTAGACATAGGATCTAATTAATATAACGAAATGTGTTTGGTCCAGTCCAAATGGATAAAGAGGCCATCGGGGAAAATCATCAAAGGTGTCGGGAAACATTGTGGGAGAAGGAAGTGTGCGACTTCTACGGAACGTGAGGATACTCCGTGATGGTCCTTTGTGGTATGCCTTGGTTTGTACCCATAGAGGCATAGTCTGTACGGTACTATCCGATGAGTATGCATTTGTTAAATCTGTTGTTTTGTGCAGCCTGAAGACTGATTAGGATAATTTTGAGGATGAATCAAAGACTTCCTTGGGGTGGGAGGCTCCGTGGTCAGGACCGAACAAAGAATAGTAGGTCGTCGGACATCTGTCATCGTTAGTCAGAGCGTGTGTTGGAAAGACTGGAGCTAAAAACATGAGGCCAATGATATTTATTATCAGGACATTGGATGAGGAATCACGTGTTTGTTTAGATTGTTTGTTTGGATAGTTCATTTAGCTCTTTGAAAGGTCTTTCTTTAGTTGGGGGTAGGCTGGGTGAGGCCAGGTAAGGCCTAAAGAGCCACCGAATGAGATAGACCAAATTTTGATATATGTATTTTGGGATTAACGAAGGCATTATTTTTAGGCCTCCTAAGGCCATACTTGACAGATATAGCAAAGCCCCAGACTGAGTGCGATGAATAACCAAGGTTTGGATGCCCTTGTAGCACAGTGGTAGAGGCTTATCCGCTTTCGCAACATAGCCTAGTATGCTTACGTTGCGTAACGTTGGAGACTTGGTATGCCCTCATGGCATAGTCTAGCACGCTTTCGTAGCATGGAGATAGAGGTCAAGTACGTTCTTGTAGTACGATGATGGGGACTACTCGAGGAGGATACTATGGGAAGTACCATGGTTTATTGGGTATGTAACTACATATATATGATTTTTTAGGTTAATATACTAGGAGTAGATGAGTGCGATTTATGTGGAAGAACCGAAAGTATGTTGTGAAATAAACCCGAATAACTCAATAAATGAGAACCTGTGATAGAACGGTATAAATAGTGTTATTTATAGAAAGTATAATTTATCCATTCACCATAACTTTTGTTCTGACCACTACCTCATAACAAACCCGTAGGTTAGACAGGTGGCCGAAATTATTCAGCTTAGAGAAACTTGTTGGACGGTGTCATTATAAAGGTAAGTATTAATATTTATTTACTATTATATTTTATTCGTTCCGGTGTGAGAAACTTTATTTTGTGCTCTGATATATTTTATCTTTTCCTCTCTGCAAAATACGAGACAAACAACCTTGGGTTTCAGTAAACTAGGATTTTTAGTGTTTTTCAATAAATTCGGGCCTGCTGAAATTTGGGTTGTTACATCGGAGGTCCATCACTTTAACCTATGCAGTTGTAGTTAGGTCCATTATGTAATCTACTCATTTCACTTGAAACTTCACGAATAGGCTAACCAAGTCATTAGGGGCACCATGGAAGAAGCCTAGAGTCAGCACATGCACTTCTATGGACCAACACCGGTCTATAGAGCATGGACTGGTGTCGATCCATAAGGTAAGCTTTATATGATTTTAAAATCTATAAGTATCCTCTTCATGCTACTTTAAGCTAGTATGTGGAGTTTTGTTTGAATCCGATATCATATCGCTTTGATTTTCATATACACATATTTTTCGGGTCTAGAATCGGGTTAACAAAATAGAATTACATCATGGGCATAGTCTATCAACCTTTATCCATTACCGATTAACCCGTCACGGGCACCTAATCGATTGATTTTGATTTTAAAGGACAATCAATTGATATATTCTAGGATCAGGTTGAACATGGACTATAAAGAGAAAAATAAGAAATGTATCGATTGTAGATTAATCGGGTTATAATCGTAACTGGGTTGAACACTCTCTATAGCCCATATACCAACTTATATATATATACTATGTAATGCCGAGAGAATTATAATGTAATTCATTTAGCAATAATATAAGATTCAAATTAATTTACTCAACATTATCAAATTACATAATTCCCACATAATAACTCTTTACAGAAACTGAATTTGGCACCAGAGCCAAACTATAATTGCTTAACAACAAAATTCCCATCATTTCTTTGTGATTCATCGTCCGGGAAGTCTTCATCTTTGCAACGGTATATCTGAACTCGATCTATAGATCAAGTTTATCTTCATCTGACAATCGTGCCATCCTAAGAAAGTGAATTCATATTGTGTAACACCTCACATCCGTTAGTGTCACTCACAAAGGGAATGCACTAAGTTCTGTGGAGCATTTTAAGGTAAAAGATGCAGATAAATTACAAGACAGGCAAAAATTAAACAGCGGAAAATAAAACTTTGCTTTATTGATGAAATAGTGTGTACAATGATTTCTTTACAATATCAGAGTATCATCTGTCTTACAAAATAAAGAAGCATAAAACAACATTTATATTCCCCAATTTTAGCAAGAGCCAGCCATAGCATCTGAAAAGAGAATCCAAGCAAAACTTCGACAAATCTTCAAGCTGGGAAAGAGTGACAGTCCAACTTAATTTGAGCTATACTATTCCCTACTTACTACCTGGGGGGGGGGGGGACGGAAGAAAAGAAGACGAAAGAAAAACAGAGTCAGACATAAAGCCTGAGTAAGTTCAGTAACTTCTAGCATGTGAACATGGAAAACAAAACGACATGAATTAACTGAATACAAGATAACACCCTGATGATAGGGTTGGCAAGATTAGACAAGATTAACACAAGATATGCTAAGATAAGATAAACTGGATATATTCTAATACTTTCGCCGCTTCGCTATTTCCTTGTTATACTGGTTTCTATATCTCTGCACCACCTAACTAGTGTCCCAACTAGTAACGATAACGTGATCCAATCCTTGTATTTTCCATTGCCTTCAGGCATACATTTATTATTTATTACCTAGATCTAATCTAGGGTTTTCTATCAAGTGCTTTCTAGATTCAACTAGAGTTCACGCTATCTGCTGAACGCTTCTCGGATTCAGGGTTTATGCCACCTAGTCCAACTAGGGATTATGCTACCTGACGAACGATGCCCCCAAGTCTAGGAAACACCACCTAGAGTGATATATGTTCCTATACTTTCCCACGCATGTATCGCGAATCGTTATCGCTTGTCTAGATGCACATGTCCTGTAATGTGCGACCCGAGTCCTGTGGCAGGGCAAATCAAGAAACACAGAACTCGGTCGGGAGCTTTCAGATATCTGCCGATGCAGATGCTAAGGTCTGTTTTTATTCCAGTGGCTATGGTCCCACTTGACCCCTCCCTCAACTAATGAAAGGCACACCTTGAAAAATGAGAACTATACGCAGGCCCCCTATGCCCCACCATCGTATGACCATCCTCACCCATAACTAGATAGCAAGTATATGGTCTTTTGGAGTTCTCCGCCTTTCCGTTTCACGAATCTCGACTGACTGAAGATGGATGGTAGACGACGAGTTGCTATCACAGGGCTACCGGTTTCTCGCCGAATCACGCTGGTCCATCCTAGTCTGGTTGCCATATTTTGCAACCAAGGCATACCCTTGGTTCTTCTACCGCAGACCTTAACCTCTGTGAGCCCAGGAGGATCATCTGCAGCCTCACAGAGGGATACCAAGAGTACCCTCACGTCCCCTCGAAGCCTCGGGCTTCGTACCCCAATTCGTTGGAGCCTTCGTTTTAATCAGACGGACGTTCGCTCCTTCCCGTGTTATACTAAGAATTACTACTTAGTTATGTTAACTAAGGTTTACCATTTAGTTTCAGGATCGTTGTTTTCTTAACTAAGGTTTACTACTTAGCTCCTTTTAACTAAGGTTTACTACTTAGTTCTCTTTCCCGTCAATTTGGATTGGTTAAGTGTCATTAGTCAATTCAAGCTAACTTAACCCTCTTCATTTATCCTGTTAAACCGGTTAAGTGTCATCAGTAACTCATGTTGACTTAACCCTACCACAAACCAAGTTATATTGGTTAAGTATTTCTTATTACTTAACCCTACCCCTTTCATCCTGTATTGGTAAAGTGTTCCTTTTTAACTTAACCATGCCCGTCTGTTTTAACTAACATGTTATTTGTGGTTAAGTATCATCCCTTCATGTTTTAGACTTAGCCCTATTCCTTTATCAAAATCTGACGGTTTAGTGTTCAAGTTTACTTAACCCTGCGGTCTAGTCCAGCTAACATATCAAATTGGCTAAGTGTATTAAATTTTACTTAACCCCAACCTCTAGTCTAGTTAACATGTTAATTTGGCTAAGTGTATTAACTTTACTTAACCCCACCTTCTAGTCTAGTTAACATGTTAATTTGGCTAAGTGTTTTCTTAGTTACTTAACCCCTACCAATCTTGTCTTGTTACCATGTTAGGCTGGTTAACTGTCCCTATGGACTTAGCCCTCCCATTTTAGCTTAACTGTGTTAAGTTGGTTAAGTGTTCCTATGGACTTAACCCTCCCATTCTAGCTTAACTGTGTTAAGTGCCTGTATGAACCTAACCCCACCCACCGGTCTGGTTATCATGTTGAATTGGTTAAGTGTCTTAGTTAACTTAACCCTACCATTCTTGTTCTAGCTTTAACTAAATAAATTAAAGCCGCTACCACTCACATTAAACAGATATTGTTGCGATTACTGGATGTGCCGGTTGGTTCCGGGCAGGTTTACATCGCAACTCAGTCTAACCTCGGGTTAGGCATATTCGTGTTTTCTAAGTTCAAAGGGTTTTGATTAATTTTCAAATCAGGTTTTGAAAGTAACCATCCTGTCCATCGGATCAGTTAGGGATAGCCAGGGAGAGCAGGAAACTTGTATTTTCCAAACCCAAGCCTAGACACTATCCTCTTTGTCACCCTAGAACTTTCTGGCGTGTTATTAAAAGAGATGTCGTTAATAAACCTTTATTTTGTCTAAATTTACATTTTCTCATTTAAGACAAATTCTATAAGTAAATTATTCCTAATTTACTTATTTCATAATTACTCTTTTAATGTAAATTGTCAACCTTTATTATTATGGCCCGTTTTCCCCTCTATATCATATTTATGCTTTTTGGTATGTAAACTATACCAAATTAAGTGTCACTAACCATGATTTTGCTAAACATGACAATTACTCCCTATTATGGCCAATTTCAAATTTATGCCAAATTAGCTAATCCAATCTGATTTAACATTCTAATTACAGTTCATGTCAAACTAGACTTATTATTCTAGTTCAAAATCCATGTAAATGCTAGATTTACAAGTCAATACTAGATTCAAATTACACATCCTATAATTCATGTCAAATTTATCCAATTTGCGTTTTTATGAACATGCCATAATACATGTTCCCAATTAATGGCAATTTCCAAGTTTATAACTACGTTTTTAGTAAATTTCATATTGTGCCCAAATCGCATTACCATCGTTCCTATAATCGTGATTCCATCTAGATTATAGATAAATCTAGATTCGTAGAAAATAGGGAATGAACCAAAGATGCTATGAAAAACATGGACATAATAACTGGCATAAAATGATAATTTACTAATTACAGACCTAACGAATTTCATTGAAATTGATCTAAAACATCGAAGGCCTATAGGTCTGGAAATCTTATGACATAAAAAGGGTTGAATAACGACGTAGGTTCAAGAGCATGGGTAGACCTAACTTAATAGGTAAATTCCCAAGATCTAAAACCAAAGAAAACCAAGAATAGACAAAATAGATAATCAGGTTTAGACCCAATTTCACAGTCACAAAACTTAAGCAACACTTTCCTAGTCATGAATCATAGGTGTTTAGTCACAGTTGTCCTTGTTATGTCATAGGCAATAGTTTATGTTTTCTAATCAAAGGCATAGGCTTGTGTTCATAGTCAAGGAAATAATTCTCATAGTCATGAGTCACAGTCATAGGCAGCGTTCATAGTCATAGGCAATGTTCATAGTCAAAGAGGCATATGGTTTTATGGTCCATATTTTCATAGTCACAGTCTTATTGGTCCTCGAATCATAACAGTTCTTAATTAGGTCCAAAGATTTAAGCACTGATTCGAACATAAAGATTTGGCATATTCTTTTATTCCTTTAATTTCATGTCACGAATAGAGAAAACGTTCAAATCTAAAAAGTAACCGACTTACAGAGATTAGATTAGAATAGAAAGATGGTGTTGCTATGATTCGTGCGACATTGCTCGAAACCGTTTGAGTTAGCCTTTGATTCTTATCTTGAAGCTTTAATCTTGATTCGAATCTCTTCTTGACAAACTTGAGCAGCATAACCTTGTCTTGGATCTTCGTTTTATTTTCTTATTTTTATTTATTTATTTATACATTTTCTCAGAGGCAGCATAAGGATAGAAGAGAATTGTGAAGAGAGAAGGAGACTAGGGCTGTTTATATAGGATTAGGCGGACGAATCTTGTCAGAATGGCATCCGGATACAGAAGAACGAATCAGACTGCAGATCTGGAAAAAGCAGGGGGGTCGACTACCCAGTCGACCTGGGTGCCCTAGGTCGACTACCCAGTCGACTTGGGTCTTGGGCGGGAAAATTCCCGCCCAGCCTAATCTGGGTCCGATTTTGAATTTTGAACTCGTTTTCTGGCCTGTTCGAATTTTAAATCGAATTCTGAAACTTCTGAAGACCGTAACTCCTTCATACGGTGTCCGATTAACGCAAACTCGGACTCTATCTCATGCAGAATTCCGAGACGAACGCAATGGCGCAGCCCGTTTCCCTTGATTTTGATTTTAAAATTTAATTCTGCCTTGATTTGTGAATCTTAGTGTTACAGAATTACGGGGTGTTACATTCTCCCCCACTTAAAAGGATTTCGTCCCCGAAATCTTCAAGTTAGGAAGAATGTGTCCTACCATCCAATCATCCATCTACTCAACCATTCAATCACTGGCATTCATTGTCCTTAAAAGATTTCTAATGCTTTCATGTTTATATGCATAGTGTGTGTATATGTCTTTATCTAGTGCAAAATCAGGCGGTCTACTGATTCAGTTGACCTCTTTAATGCAAATCATGTCAGTGTCATGCGTCCAATCATGTATGCAAGCATCCCTAGTTATGTAAATACTACATGCATGCACAGCCATTCATCCATATGCAACATCCATATGATAACATATCAAGTTCAACTTACAAACAAAAACATATCTGTAAATGCAATATGAAAGCGTCCGAACTGATCTAGTGCCTAATACGTATGTCTATGCATTCACGAGCAACCATTAGCAACCACTTGCAACCATCAACCATAACATGTTTCAAATACATGTTTACATCCATTGTCTTCTACCTAAGGATCGAAGATATGACCTAGAGGATATACTTTGGAAAGAGAGAAACAATTATGCGTAAAGCTCCTACCAAAGAAATCAAGGATGCACCCTTAAGGAAAAGGGTATGATGCTAGTATCTAGCCTTCTTGAGCTTTACTCCACTATATCTTATCTAAATTTAACTTCACGATTGTGAAGTTTCTGACCTCCATTTCCAAATTAAACAGATGTCAATCACGGTACCAAGTGTATGTACTAAGATGATTAGAGGTCTCCCTCTTATCCACCATGCCATAACTATAAGGGTCGAAAGGTCACTACGTGCTTTTTATAGTGCCTGCCACAACTATTCATCTCTCACGCAAACCATCCTAGTCGAACTCGACATTCCTCAAGTACAAGCCCCAAAGGCCTAAACCAGTATTAGACAAGCACCCAAGGAATATCTCCTCCGAATTTAGATGATCTACGTGAGATGACATAAGCAAACTCGATAGCTATTCTCAAATCCCTACTAACCAAATTAAACTAGTCGGACCACCAATTGGATTTGAGACTCTATGTAACACCCCATGTCCATTAATGTCACTCACAAAGGGAATGCATTAACTTCTATGGAGCGTTTTAAGTGAATATAGAACAGAAAATCACAACAAGACAGATATGAAATAATACTTGAAAATTTAAAACTTTATTTATTGCAACGGAAGGTAAATATGTTTGGTTACATCACCAAAACCCAAAGACTAAAGTCAAGTACATAATATCCATCTTGACAAAATCAGAGTACATAATATAAAAGCATAATCCCATAAATAGCCATAAAAGAGAGGTTGAGCTTTACTTCAGCAATCCAAATCCAAGTGCTCCCAAAGAGATCCAAATCAAGCTTCCCACCCTAAGAACCTGGGGGGGGGGGGGAAGAAAGAAAAGAGGTGGAAACAAAGGGGGTCAGACATAAAGTCTGGCAAGTCCGATAACTCCAACAATATAATTATCAAAGTAACTAGGATAAGACATAAGCTTGGTAAATAAGGAAATGACTTGAATTAATGGCAAGACCAAGCAACCAAAAATAATAGGATGAGCAAAGATAACGTTAAAGGCGCTTCCTAATCAATATAGGGTAATTACTATACTCTACCGTACTGTACCGTACTGTACTGTACTAACGCTAACTGCACCCATATTAGTCACTCTAGAAACTTGATCCCTCTTGACTAAATAGAATGATGATAGCTTCGTGTACTACTAGATGTACCCACTATCCCCACTAGATGTACCCCTTCAATGGTAATTCCATGTACTCCTAGCTGACGTCATAGGTGCCGCCTGCTCCTATCTCCACTAGGTGTACCCCTTTAATGATTAATTAATAATGGTAGCTTCGTGTACCCCTAGCTGGCTACATAGGTGTCGTCTGCTCCTATCTCCACTAGATGTACCCACTACCCTGCCCCATTCGATCGGCTCCCTAACTCGTAGATACCCGTGCTGGTCCCACAGTGGGGTGTATCACTCCCCTAAAGTGGCAACCCAATACAACTTAAGGATGCACGGCTTATACCTACACGATGCAACAACGTCTTACCGACCAGCCCGGGCCCACGCACGCACATGACCCCGTTGGACTTGCGTTGCCACCGCTAACCCATTTTGGCCTCTAACAATCAGGCCCAGTAGACGTGTCCCGTCCTCGACTTGGGTCGAGCTCACAAAGATACTTAATGGGCTACTGGACTGAAAAGGGCCCCCACCAAGCTTCCCACCTAGGCTTGGTCCCCTCTAATACATCCCACTTAACCCCATGTCCACTTACATGTATAAATTTGGTTAAGTGTTTTCTAATTTAACCTAGTCTCACCCTTTTGTTTAATTAACAGGTTGTATTGGTTAAGTCTGTGGGCCTATATACACAAATATTACCCACCTACCCAAGATTTACTTAACCCTCTCATTGGTTCAGACATATTTAATTTACGGGTAAGTTTGTGGGCCTATATGTACTAATATTACCCACCTACCCAAGATTTACTTAACCCACTCATTCCGTATAACCCAGTTTACTTAACCCCCAACTTAAACTTAAGTTTTTACAATCCCTAGGGATCAGATTTGGTTAAGTAGTCCATTTCATTTACCATGTCCATTTTTAATTAATTAATCAATTAATTAAAACCTTTCCCTTCATAGGTGTCAATACCTATTTTATCCAATAATTTGAATTACATGTCATAATTGTTTATATTCAAATTACTCCATTTTTCTAATCGTATTTCCCATGACATCCACATGTCACCCACTAGATTCCTCATGCCACCCAAGGCACCCACTAAACCCCCTCATGTCCCACTACATGCTTATCTGGTTAAGTATTTCTTAATTCATTAAGGCCGTAACCTTATAAAGACCTCTCACATTAGACTGACATTTATGGCAGCTGGATTTGCCGGGCGTGTCCGGGCAGTCTTACACCATAAAAGAGCCTAACCTCGTGTCTTTACAATTGTTACGCTTTTAATTTGGGCCTAGGACCTCTCACATTGGGCTACCATTTGTGACTACTGGATTTGCCGGGCGGGTCCGGGCAGTTTTACGTCACAAATGAGTCCAACCTCGTGTCCTAAGCATTGATTATCACTTATAATCCTTTACCTCAATTTGAATTATTTCCCCTATTCAAATTATCAATTAATTCCAAATTTAACGATGTCCATAATTGACTCAATTATGTCCATCCATTTATGGTATGCAAAATTATACCAATTTCGTCACAAATTTATTATATGCCATTAAAGGCCTTTTATCTCACTATTTAATATCCCTATTCAAATTCAAATTAATTTACATATATGACTCATTTACATTCCAATTCACATTTATTAACATAATATTTTCATCCCATATTTGGATTAATTATTCCTAATCAAATATGTTAATAAAATTCCAATTATCTTTATGACCATAATTCACATTAATTATGTCCATATATCACTTTACCAATTAATATTTCAATTTACATATATGCCTCTTTTAAGTCCATTACATGCCAATTCACATTTATTAACATAATCAATAGTTTTCCCCATAACCCCCGCGGCGTCCATTCGCATAGAATATATGATAGACTAGGAAATAGTCTAACACATGGAAAAGGGAAAAACACCACATATTCACATAACATACAAAATAGGCCTAACTTGCATATGAGAATTTACCACATAACCTGCATAAAATCATCGATCTAAACATAGGCCTAAAAGTATGAACCTACATGTTATGAACAAGATTTTCATCAGAAAACCTACATAGGCAATAACCAAAAACTTGCATAACATGATTCATATTCCAAACTCATATTTTTATATAAACTTGCATATGTGATTTATGCAACATAACAATGGTGTAAATTTACCTCTAAATATACAAACTAGCATGTACAGATTTGGCATGTAACTTATGCATATCATAGCCTAACTTTTGATCTAAAATAGATGTCATAATATTTACTAACTTGCATGTGATTTATGTCTAAATCAACATCTAATCTTGCATACATACATATGATCTATCATATGAATCAACATAACCAAACTAGCATTTAAACAACATGATGATTTGATTACACGTAAGCCAATCGTAGAATTACAACATAGATCATAACTTTACAACATAGATGACAACATAAAATCATAGAATTTACAACATGTATGATAACATCACAATTTAACAACATAATAATATCATACGGTCAATAATTCAGATCATATCTATAATCCACAATTATATCTAATCTTACTTAATTTAATAATTATCTTGATTAGAGAAATCGAACTTGCCTTTCGTGGTTAAAGAATTATGAACAATTGATCAAACTTGATGCAGAATTGTTGTAGCGACGTTAGTTGATTCGTTGTTGAAGCTCTAAGCTTGAATTAGGTTGAATTGATTAGCTATCTTCCTCTTTAGTTGGCGGCGGCTACACTGAGTTCCATGGCGACGACATAACGGCTTTGGTTCCAATTTTAATTAGGTTTAGGGTTAGCATTAGGATGTATTTATAGGTGTAGGAAGTTATTTAGGACCATTAGATTAACCCTGAACCATGAGAACCAATCAAATGCAAAATCTGCATTTGAGCGAATCGGCCCACGGGTTGACAGCCAAACACCCGGGATTAACCCCTAGTCGACCCAGCAAGGCTCGGGTCGATCTCAAAAATGGGTCGGTTCGGTTATTCCCCCTCCCAATTCACTGTTTTGAACTTTTTCGCATATTTATTTATTTAATTTTTAATTTGTATATATATATATATATATATATATATATATATATCAATATATATATTTCTCTGCGCAGCCCATTTCACTTAATTCTTTTCTAAAAATTAAGTATACTTTAATTTGTGAATTTTAATGTTATAAAATTACGGGGTGTTACATTCTCCCCTTCTTAAAGGATTTCGTCCCCGAAATCTCCAAGTCAAGAAGAATGTATATCCTACCATCTGATCGTCCATCTACTCAACCATCAAACACCAGCATCCATTGTCCTTAAAAGACTTATAATGCTTTAATATTTATATGCACAGTGTTTGTATATGTCCATATCTAATGCAAAATTAAGCGGTCTACTGATTCAGTCGACCTCCTTAGTGCAATTCATGATAGTGCCATGCGTCCAATATGTATGCAAAAGATTCCTAATGATACATATTAATTCTATATGCATGCACAACCATCCACCCGAATGCAGCAACCATATGATAATACAACCATTATACATCCATTTTACTAAATACATCCATATATATGCAATATGCAATATAAAGTGACTGAGCCGATCTGGTGCCTAATAGTGTGTGTATATGCATCCATGAGCAACCACTAGCGAACACTTGCATCCACTTTGCATCCATCATACATAACATGTCTCAAACACATGTTTCAACCATAGGATTTCCCTAACTAAAGGTCAAAGATACTTGCGAGAGGACATACTAAAGATAAGACAAGCACAAGCTAAGCGATAAAGGAGAAATTAAAAGACATACCCTCGAAAAGAAAAGGGTATAATGAACGCATCTTCTCTTCCGTCTCCCAAGTAGCGTTACTCTCATCGTCTCCCCATTGTACTTTGACTAGTCTGACCTCTCGATTTCTCAACTTCTTGACCTCCGACCCAAGAATGCATGTAGGAGCTCGTCGAATCGTCGCATCACGCTCTATTTCCACCTCTCTAAGCAAGCTCGGCTCCACTACCTCCGCGGTCTCGTGTAAGCACTTCCTCAAATGTGATACATGGAATACGTCGTGTACACCACTAAGTCTCTCAGGCAACTCCCCTCTATACGCCATCTGACCAATCTTCTCCTTTATAGGAAACGGCCCCACGAACCTTGGTGCTAATTTCCCAATGGACCCAAAGAGAACAACATTCCGTAATGGAGACACTTTGATAAAGACCATGTCCCCAACCTCAAACTCAAGATCTGTCCTCCTCTTATCCGCATAAGATTTCTGCCTATCTTGCGCTGCTTTCATCCTTCTTCGAATCAAATCAATCTTCTCCGAAGTCTCTCTAATCATATCGGGCCCAAGTAAGATCTTATCCGTAGATTCCCACCAACGTGTAGGTGAACGACAAGGTCATCCATAAAGAGCTTCGAAAGGTGCCATGCCAATGCTAGACTGAAAGCTATTATTATATGCGAACTCCACCAATGGAAGATGCTCTTCCCATGTACCCCCAAAGTCTAGGATACATAGCCTCAAAAGGTCCTCTAGAATACGATTCACCCTCTCGGTTTGGCCGTCCGTTTGAGGATGATATGCGGTGCTCAAACATAACTGAGTCCCTACCGCATCTTGTAAGCTCCTCCAAAATTCGCTAGTGAAGATAGGATCACGGTCGCTTACTATGCTAGAAGGAACACCATGCAAACGAACTATCTCTCGGACGTATACAGAAGCTAACCATGGAGCAGTCCTCTTACTCTTCACGGGAATAAAATGGGCGCTCTTAGTAAGTCTATCTACTATAACCCAAATCCCTGTATTACCCTTCCTCAATCTTGGTAATCCATCAACAAAATCTATCGAGATACTATCCATGTGAACTCAACGCAACTATCCATCTCCCACGCAAGTCGTCCTGTTCGAACTCGATATCCCCTAAGCACAAGCCCCAAAGGCCTAAACCAATACCAGACAAGCACCCAAGGAATACCTCCTCCGATTTCAGACTGTCTACGTGAGATGATACTAGCAAAACAAATAATTGAGCACTTAACCGAATCTGGCTGTCCTCGCCAGTCTTTCTTCAAAACCATCACTAATCACCTAACTGACTTTGCATTATCCCCTAGGCACACACGAATACCTCGTGCCTCTAGGTAAACCCCGCACTTCATCGAAGACGTCACTATACTCACGGACCACACGAAAAGATTCCAAATCACCGTTGGATACGTCAAGAGATTCTAGACAGCTAAACGTCACTGAACCCCTAGGGTCACAAGAAATATGAGGGTCTTTCCATAATGAATCAATAGTCTAACTACCCTCCTTTCACAATCTAGGATGGCACCCCGCCTGGGTAGCCAATCCACCCCTAGAATCAAATTATAGCCCGTGAAACCAAGGACGAAGGCGTTGCATTCAAATCCAACGTCCAAGATAAACACTCTCAAATCCCGATAAACTATTGAAGGATGAGCCGAACCACCAAAAAGATTTGAGACTAGGATGGGATCCTTAACTAGACTAGCATTTAGGTGCAGTGTTTTCAACTAACGAAGCAGATACTAACAAGTATGAAGCGCCAGAATCAAACAAAGTTCGAACAGGATGATAAAGGTAACCAAATTTCTACCTGGACGGTCCTACCCCTATCAGGTATACCAGCCGTGAGGGAATATAACTACCCTCCAGAAGATCCTGTACTTTGCCCTTGCCTCTTTGGACAATCCTAATAAGGTGTCCTATTTCTCCAAAAGGATAACTACTAGCCTTCTTGTTCACATTCCCTATTCGTGACCTTCCACCAAGATGAGGTTTTGTCCTTCATTAACCAACAACTATTTGAACCTTCCTCCCATCGTCTACCTTAAAGGTATCAACAAGCCCTCCACTTCCTTGAACTAACTTCTAGCCCGACAAACGTCTAAGTCCCTTGAAGTGGTTTTTCGTCCTTCGTATGAAAGTCCCTATTTATCTTAGAAAAAGCATCTATACGTTGAGGGGGAAATTCAAAAAGAGAAACAGGAAGAGATTCAAAACGGAGAATCGAAGGAAAGATATATGGCTCTTGGGGATTATGTTTTTAAAACAAACCTTTCTTTCAAAAATACTCTTCTACAAACATATTTTTGAAAGTATTCTTTATCAAAATGCTTTTGAAAAATAGTTTCTCAAAATATCTTATCTGTTCTGGTAACCTTCAGCTCTGATACCACGTGTAACACCCCAAGTCCATTAATGTCACTCACAAAGGGAATGCATTAACTTCTATGGAGCGTTTTAAGTGAATATAGAACAGAAAATCACAACAAGACAGATATGAAATAGTACTTGAAAATTTAAAACTTTATATATTGCGACGGAAGGTAAATATGTTTGGTTACATCACCAAAACCCAAAGACTAAAGTCAAGTACATAATATCCATCTTGACAAAATCAGAGTACATAATATAAAAGCATAATCCCATAAATAGCCATAAAAGAGATAGGTTGAGCTTTACTTCAGCAATCCAAATCCAAGTGCTCCCAAAGAGATCCAAATCAAGCTTCCCACCCTAATAACCTGGGGGGGGGGGGAAGGAAGACAAAGGGGGTCAGACATAAAGTCTGGCAAGTCCGATAACTCCAACAATATAATTATCAAAGTAACTAGGATAAGACATAAGCTTGGTAAATAAGGAAATGACTGTGAATTAATGGCAATACCAAGCAACCAAAAATAATAGGATGAGCAAAGATAACGTTAAAGGAGCTTCCTAATCAATATAGGGTAATTACTATACTCTACCGTATTGTACTGTACTGTACTAACGCTAACTGCACCCATATTAGTCACTCTAGAAACTTGATCCCTCTTGACAAAATAGAATGATGATAGCTTCGTGTACTACTAGATGTACCCACTATCCCCACTAGATGTACCCCTTCAATGGTAATTCCATGTACTCCTAGCTGACGTCATAGGTGCCGCCTGCTCCTATCTCCACTAGGTGTACCCCTTTAATGATTAATTAATAATGGTAGCTTCGTGTACCCCTAGCTGACTACATAGGTGTCGTCTGCTCCTATCTCCACTAGATGTACCCACTACCCTGCCCCATTCGATCGGCTCCCTAACTCGTAGATACCCGTGCTGGTCCCATAGTGGGGTGTATCACTCCCCTAAAGTGGCAACCCAATACAACTTAAGGATGCACGGCTTATACCTACACGATGCAACAACGTCTTACCGACCAGCCCGGGTCCACGCACGCACATGACCCCGTTGGACTTGCGTTGCCACCGCTAACCCATTTTGGCCTCTAACAATCAGGCCCAGTAGGCGTGTCCCGTCCTCGACTTGGGTCGAGCTCACAAAGATACTTAATGGGCTACTGGACTGAAAAGGGCCCCCACCAAGCTTCCCACCTAGGCTTGGTCCCCTCTAATACATCCCACTTAACCCCATGTCCACTTACATGTATAAATTTGGTTAAGTGTTTTCTAATTTAACCTAGTCTCACCCTTTTGTTTAATTAACAGGTTGTATTGGTTAAGTCTATGGGCCTATATATACAAATACTACCCACCTACCCAAGATTTACTTAACCCTCTCACTGGTTCAGACATATTTAATTTACGGTTAAGTTTGTGGGCCTATATGTACTAATATTACCCACCTACCCAAGATTTACTTAACCCACTCATTCCGTATAACCCAGTTTACTTAACCCCCAACTTAAACTTAAGTTCTTACAATCCCTAGGGATCAAATTTGGTTAAGTAGTCCATTTCATTTACCATGTCCATTTTTAATTAATTAATCAATTAATTAAAACCGTTCCCTTCATAGGTGTCAATACCTATTTTATCCAATAATTTGAATTACATGTCATAATTGTTTATATTCAAATTACTCCATTTTTCTAATCGTATTTCTCATGACATCCACATGTCACCCACTAGATTCCTCATGCCACCCAAGGCACCCACTTAACCCCCTCATGTCCCACTACATGCTTATCTGGTTAAGTATTTCTTAATTCATTAAGGACGTAACCTTATAAAGACCTCTCACATTAGACTGACATTTATGGCAGCTGGATTTGTCGGGCGGGTCCGGGCAGTCTTACACCATAAAAGAGCCTAACCTCGTGTCTTTACAACTGTTACGCTTTTAATTTGGGCCTAGGACCTCTCACATTGGGCTACCATTTGTGACTACTGGATTTGTCGGGCGGGTCCGGGCAGTTTTACGTCACAAATGAGTCCAACCTCGTGTCCTAAGCATTGATTATCACTTATAATCCTTTACCTCAATTTGAATTATTTCCCCTATTCAAATTATCAATTAATTCCAAATTTAACGATGTCCATAATTGACTCAATTATGTCCATCCATTTATGGTATGCAAAATTATACCAATTTCGTCACAAATTTATTATATGACATTAAATGCCTTTTATCTCACTATTTAATATCCCTATTCAAATTCAAATTAATTTACATAAATGACTCATTTACATTCCAATTCACATTTATTAACATAATATTTTCATCCCATATTTGGATTAATTATTCCTAATCAAATATGTTAATAAAATTCCAATTATCTTTATGACCATAATTCACATTAATTATGTCCATATATCACTTTACCAATTAATATATCAATTTACATATATGCCTCTTTTATGGCCATTACATGCCAATTAACATTTATTAACATAATCAATAGTTTTT
This sequence comes from Allium sativum, assembly GCA_030737875.1. NCBI lineage: Eukaryota > Viridiplantae > Streptophyta > Magnoliopsida > Asparagales > Amaryllidaceae > Allium > Allium sativum. The sequence continues at coordinate 92,370,856 of CM060914.1, read as the reverse complement.
CCCATAACCCCCGCGGCGTCCATTCGCATAGAATATATGATAGACTAAGAAATAGTCTAACACATGGAAAAGGAAAAAACACCACATATTCACATAACATACAAAATATGCCTAACTTGCATATGAGAATTTACCACATAACCTGCATAAAATCATCGATCTAGACATAGGCCTAAAAGTTTGAACCTACATGTTATGAACAAGATTTTCATCACAAAACCTACATAGGCAATAACCAAAAACTTGCATAACATGATTCATATTCCAAACTCATATTTGTATATAAACTTGCATATGTGATTTATGCAACATAACAATGGTGTAAATTTACCTCTAAATATACAAACTAGCATGTACAGATTTGGCATGTAACTTATGCATATCATAGCCTAACTTTTGATCTAAAATAGATGTCATAATATTTACTAACTTGCATGTGATTTATGTCTAAATCAACATCTAATCTTGCATACATACATATGATCTATCATATGAATCAACATAACCAAACTAGCATTTAAACAACATGTTGATTTGATTACACGTAAGCCAATCGTAGAATTACAACATAGATCATAACTTTACAACATAGATGACAACATAAAATCATAGAATTTACAACATGTATGATAACATCACAATTTAACAACATAATCATATCATACGGTCAATAATTCACATCATATCCATATAATCTACAATTATATCTAATCTTACTTAATTTAATAATTATCTTGATTAGAGAAATCGAAGTTGCCTTTCGTGGTTAAAGAATTATGAACAATTGATCAAACTTGATGCAGAATTGTTGTAGCGACGTTAGTTGATTCGTTGTTGAAGCTCTAAGCTTGAATTAGGTTGAATTGATTAGCTATCTTCCTCTTTAGTTGGCGGCGGCTACACTGAGTTCCATGGCGACGGCATAACGGCTTTGGTTCCAATTTTAATTAGGTTTAGGGTTAGCATTAGGATGTATTTATAGGTGTAGGTAGTTATTTAGGACCACTAGATTAACCCTGAACCATGAGAACCAATCAAATGCAAAATCTGCATTTGAGCGAATCGGCCCATGGGTTGACAGCCAAACACCCTGGATTAACCCCTAGTCGACCCAGCGGGGCTCGGGTCAACCTCAAAAATGGGCCGGTTCGGTTATTCCCCCTCCCAATTCGATGTTTTGAACTTTTTCACATATTTATTTATTTAATTTTTAATTTATATATATATATATATTAATATATATATATATATATTTCTCTGCGCAACCCATTTCACTTAATTCTTTTCTAAAAATTAAGTATACTTTAATTTGTGAATTTTAATGTTATAAAATTACGGGGTGTTACATTCTAGTGGGATCTTTCTACTATACAAGTACTATGGTGCAGAGACTTAACTATGGAAGTGGATATGAACAAATGCGAAGTGCTAAAACCAAAGGAAATAGTACGAACAACAAAACTAGACTCTTCCAACAGAACTTTACTACCTTTCTCCTAGGTACGCTTGGTGGCGAAAGTATGTACTTGCCCTTCTGAAAATCTTGTTCCTCGTTCTTGCCCTTGTCCTTAATTATATGCCCTGTCTTACCCTAGTAAAGATACTTCCTCTTGTCTTAGGTTTTATAATTCCGTCCTCCTTTGTGAGCTAAATTTACATCCATGAATTCCACATCCTCTTCCGTGTGTATTCATATAGGCAAATCTCTCGAAAGCTGCTTCCATTGTACAGAAAAACCTTATAAGCTTGAAAGAAAAACTAGCCGCAGGTGAAACTACTACGGCTATAAATGGAAGTCGGGCACTACTCCGCCCTTCGATGAGGTTAACTCCCAGAAAGCCAGGAGCCCCAGAGACTCAAGAAAGAAGGAGACAAGAATTCAAACAGAGGAAGAGAAGGTAGTGCGTATGGATTTGGGGAATATGCCTTTAAAACAAATCTTTTCTCTTGAAAATGCTTCTTTTAAAACCGTTTTGAAAATAATTTTTCAAATCCTTTATCTGATATGGTAACCTTCAGCTCTGATACCACGTGTAACACCCCACATCCGTTAGTGTCACTCACAAAGGGAATGCACTAAGTTCTATGGACCATTTTAAGGTAAAAGATGCAGATAAATTACAAGACAGACAAAAATTAAACAGCGGAAAATAAAACTTTGCTTTATTGATGAAATAGTGTGCACAATGATTTCTTTACAATATCAGAGTATCATCTGTCTTACAAAATAAAGAAGCATAAAACAACATTTATATTCCCCAATTTTAGCAAGAGCCAGCCATAGCATCTGAAAAGAGAATCCAAGCAAAACTTCGACAAATCTTCAAGCTGGGAAAGAGTGACAGTCCAACTTAATCTGAGCTATACTATTCCCTACTTTACTACCTGAGGGGGGGGGGAACGGAAGAAAAGAAGACGAAAGAAAAACAGAGTCAGACATAAAGCCTGAGTAAGTTCAGTAACTTCTAGCATGTGAACATGGAAAACAAAATGACATGAATTAACTGAATACAAGATAACACCATGATGATAGGGTTGGCAAGATTAGACAAGATTAACACAAGATATGCTAAGATAAGATAAACTGGATATATTCTAATACTTTCGCCGCTTCGCTATTTCCTTGTTATACTGGTTTCTATATCTCTGCACCACCTAACTAGTGTCCCAACTAGTAACGATAACGTGATCCAATCCCTGTATTTTCCATTGCCTTCAGGCATACATTTATTATTTATTACCTAGATCTAATCTAGGGTTTTATATCAAGTGCTTTCTAGATTCAACTAGAGTTCACGCTATCTGCTGAACGCTTCTCGGATTCAGGGTTTATGCCACCTAGTCCAACTAGGGATTATGCTACCTGACGAACGATGCCTCCAAGTCTAGGAAACACCACCTAGAGTGGTATATGTTCCTATACTTTCCCACGCATGTATCGCGAATCGTTATCGCTTGTCTAGATGCACATGTCCTGTAATGTGCGACCCGAGTCCTGTGGCAGGGCAAATCAAGAAACACAGAACTCGGTCGGGAGCTTTCAGATATCTGCCGATGCAGATGCTAAGGTCTGTTTTTATTCCAGTGGCTATGGTCCCACTTGACCCCTCCCTCAACTAATGAAAGGCACACCTTGAAAAATGAGAACTATACGCAGGCCCCCTATGCCCCACCATCCTATGGCCATCCTCACCCATAACTAGATAGCAAGTATATGGTTTTTTGGAGTTCTCCGCCTTTCCGTTTCACGAATCTCGACTGACTGATGATGGATGGTAGACGACGAGTTGCTATCATAGGGCTACCGATTTCTCGCCGAATCACGCTGGTCCATCCTAGTCTTTAGGTTGCCATATTTTGCAACCAAGGCATACCCTTGGTTCTTCTACCGCAGACCTTAACCTCTGTGAGCCCAGGAGGATCATCTGCAGCCTCACAGAGGGATACCAAGAGTACCCTCACGTCCCCTCGAAGCCTCGGGCTTCGTACCCCAATTCGTTGGAGCCTTCGTTTTAATCAGACGGACGTTCGCTCCTTCCCGTGTTATACTAAGAATTACTACTTAGTTCTGTTAACTAAGGTTTACCATTTAGTTTCAGGATCGTTGTTTTCTTAACTAAGGTTTACTACTTAGCTCCTTTTAACTAAGGTTTACTACTTAGTTCTCTTTCCCGTCAATTTGGATTGGTTAAGTGTCATTAGTCAATTCAAGCTAACTTAACCCTCTTCATTTATCCTGTTAAACCGGTTAAGTGTCATCAGTAACTCATGTTGACTTAACCCTACCACAAACCAAGTTATATTGGTTAAGTATTTCTTATTACTTAACCCTACCCCTTTCATCCTGTATTGGTTAAGTGTTCCTTTTTAACTTAACCATGCCCATCTGTTTTAACTAACATGTTATTTGTGGTTAAGTATTATCCCTTCATGTTTTAGACTTAGCCCTATTCCTTTATCACAATCTGATGGTTAAGTGTTCAAGTTTACTTAACCCTGCGGTCTAGTCCAGCTAACATATCAAATTGGCTAAGTGTATTAAATTTTACTTAACCCCAACCTCTAGTCTAGTTAACATGTTAATTTGGCTAAGTGTATTAACTTTACTTAACCCCACCTTCTAGTCTAGTTAACATGTTAATTTGGCTAAGTGTTTTCTTAGTTACTTAACCCCTACAAATCTTGTCTTGTTACCATGTTAGGTTGGTTAACTGTCCCTATGGACTTATCCCTCCCATTCTAGCTTAACTGTGTTAAGTTGGTTAAGTGTTCCTATGGACTTAACCCTCCCATTCTAGCTTAACTGTGTTAAGTGCCTGTATGAACCTAACCCCACCCACCGGTCTGGTTATCATGTTGAATTGGTTAAGTGTCTTAGTTAACTTAACCCTACCATTCTTGTTCTAGCTTTAACTAAATAAATTAAAGCCGCTACCACTCACATTAGACAGATATTGTTGCGATTACTGGATGTGCCGGTTGGTTCCGGGCAGGTTTACATCGCAACTCAGTCTAACCTCGGGTTAGGCATATTCGTGTTTCCTAAGTTCAAAGGTTTTTGATTAATTTTCAAATCAGGTTTTGAAAGTAACCATCCTGTCCGTCGGATCAGTTAGGGATAGCCAGGGAGAGCAGGAAACTTGTATTTTCCAAACCCAAGCCTAGACACTATCCTCTCTGTCACCCTAGAACTTTCTGGCGTGTTATTAAAAGAGATGTCGTTAATAAACCTTTAATTTGTCTAAATTTACATTTTCTCATTTAAGACAAATTCTATAAGTAAATTATTCCTAATTTACTTATTTCATAATTACTCTTTTAATGTAAATTGTCAACCTTTATTATTATGGCCCGTTTTCCCCTCTATATCATATTTATGCTTTTTGGTATGTAAACTATACCAAATTAAGTGTCACTAACCATGATTTTGCTAAACATGACAATTACTCCCTATTATGGCCAATTTCAAATTTATGCCAATATACTTCTTATGCCAAATTAGCTAATCCAATTCTGATTTAACATTATAATTACAGTTCATGTCAAACTAGACTTATTATTCTAGTTCAAAATCCATGTAAATGCAAGATTTACAAGTCAATGCTAGATTCAAATTACACATCCTATAATTCATGTCAAATTTATCCAATTTGCGTTTCTATGAACATGCCATAATACATGTTCCCAATTCATGGCAATTTCCAAGTTTATAACTACGTTTTTAGTAAATTTCATATTGTGCCCAAATCGCATTCCCATCGTTCGTATAATCGTGATTCAATCTAGATTGTAGATAAATCTACATTCGTAGAAAATAGGGAATGAACCAAAGATGCTATGAAAAAGATGGACATAATAACTGGCATAAAATGATAATTTACTAATTACAGACCTAACGAATTTCACTGAAATTGATCTAAAACATCGAAGGCCTATAGGTTTGAAAATCTTATGACACAAAAAGGGTTGAATAACGACGTAGGTTCAAAAGCATGGGTAGACCTAACTTAATAGGTAAATTCCCAAGATCTAAAACCAAAGAAAACCAAGAATAGACAGAATAGATAATCTGGTTTAGACCCAATTTCACAGTCACAAAACTTAAGCAACACTTTCCTAGTCATGAATCATAGGTGTTTAGTCACAGTTGTCCTTGTTATGTCATAGGCAATAGTTTATGTTTTCTAATCAAAGGCATAGGCTTGTGTTCATAATCAAGGAAATAATTCTCATAGTCATGAGTCACAGTCATAGGCAGTGTTCATAGTCATAGGCAATGTTCATAGTCAAAGAGGCATATGGTTTTAAGGTCCATATTTTCATAGTCACAGTCTTATTGGTCCTCGAATCATAACAGTTCTTAACTAGGTCCAAAGATATAAGCACTGATTTGAATAGAAAGATTTGGAATATTCTTTTATTCCTTTAATTTCATGTCATGAATAGAGAAAACGTTCAAATCTAAAAAGTAACCGACTTACAAAGATTAGATTAGAATAGAAAGATGGCGTTGCTATGATTCGTGCGACGTTGCTCGAAACCGTTTGAGTTAGCCTTTGATTCTTATCTTGAAGCTTTAATCTTGATTCGAATCTCTGCTTGACAAACTTGAGCAGCATAACCTTGTCTTGGATCTTCGTATTATTTTCTTATTTTTACTTATTTATTTATACATTTTCTCAGAGGCAGCATATGGATAGAAGAGAATTGTGAATAGAGAAGGAGACTAAGGCTGTTTATATAAGATTAGGTGGACGAATCTGGTCGGAATGGCGTCCGGATACAGAAGAACGAACCAGACTGCAGATTTGGAAAAAGCAGGGGGGCGACTACCCAGTCGACCAGGTCGACTACCCAGTCAACCTGGGTCTTGGGCGGGAAAATTCCCGCCCAGCCCAATTTGGGTCCGATTTTGAATTTTGAACTTGTTTTCTGACCTGTTCGAATTTTAAATCGAATTCTGAAACTTCTGAAGACCTTAACTCCTTCATACGGAGTCCGATTAACGCAAACTCAGACTCTATCTCATGATGAATTCTGAGACGAACGCAATGGCACAGCCCGTTTCCCTTGATTTTGATTTTAAAATTTAATTCTGCCTTGATTTGTGAATCTTAGTGTTACAGAATCACGGGATGTTACATATTGTAATTGTCACCTTTTTCCTCTCAGTTCCAGCGCTACCAACAGAATTTTTTGGATTTACCTCTCTATCCAGTGTCATCTAAAGATTGGTGTATCAAATCATCATTTACACTAATCTGGTTGCATCTGCTCATCTGATTGGATCAAATTCATTCCTAGGTCTCACAATTATCATTCTTGGTTTTCTTGAATTTGAAACTCGCACGATAGGAGAAGGCAATGTTAATTCACCTACCTCTTTCTCAGAACGAGACTGATATCACACAAGACTAGATCAAAGCCATCATCATGCCAATTGATTACAATTCAACTTGATGAATCAAATTTTTTGCTATGGAGATTACAAGTGGAAACTTTGCAAATAGAAATTATTGCCAGAGGTTATGCTCTAGAAGACTATATTCTAGGAATAAAACTAATGCTAGCAAATTTTGTGAGGGATAGTACAGAAAAATTATCAATAAACCAAGAATACGCAATTCATCATGGGAAAGAAAGCCATGTATGAACTTGGCTAATTTCATCCATCGAAGCAGCATTACTACCATAATTTATTGGCTATAAAACTGCACATGAAGTTTGGGCAACAATGGAAAGATATTTCACATTTCAGTCATCCCCAAGAATTCTGCACTACAGAAGGCAACTGCAGAATATAGGAAAGGACAACATGACCATGAATGAGTATTTACTCAAGGCCAAAAATCTATGTGATCAATTGGCCTCTACAGGCCATAACGTCGCCGAATCCAAACAAGTTCTCTAATAATTAGTGGACTTGATGATGACAATAAGTTCGTCGTTGCGATAATATCATCTATTGAACCTACACCAACTCTACAATATATGTACTTAAAATTGTTGGCTCACATAGGAAGAATTGAACATCAAAGGGCTGTGAAATCAGATCTATCTATTAGCTATACCATAAGCGATAAGAGCAATCAACAACAAGTAATTTATGGGTCAAGGTATAAATTAAACAATAATATAAGAGGTGGTCAGTCCAACAAGGGAAAAGGCAGAGGTGTCAGGTTAAATAATAACAATAGACTTAGACGCCAAATTTTTTAAAAGTTTGGACATAGCGCCAATTGTGTTATTTCAGGTTCAACGCCAATTATACACGTATTAAAAAAATAGTAGTTCCAGTATGAACACTAAGACACTCAAAGAGACAACAAAATCCAATTAGAAATTCTCAATGCAGATATTGCAAAAGTTAAGGACATAAGTGATGAAAGCTGGTATCCAGACTCGAAGGACTACCATCCATGTGACAAACAACTTGATAAACTTAAAATTTGACACTAGAGAATACGTAGGTACACAAAATTTACATGTTGGTAATATAAACTCAGTTCACATAATACACACTAGAAATGCAAAGATTGATGGATCCAAACAATTGTATCTCAAAAATTTGTTAAGCATACCATTAATTAAGAGAAATTGAACGAGTATTTCACAATTTGCAAAAGACAACAATGTGTGTTCTGAGTTCTTTCTAAATGCCATCCTAGTAAAGGATATTCTAACCCAAAATTTTATCTTGGAGGGCGGAGAAAGTAATGACCTATAAATTTGATGCAATAAGTTCAGGAAAGACTGAATTCAAATGGAATATATGTGTGTTGACGGTTGAAAATGATTTTGATTGTTGTAAAACTTTTGATCTATGGCATAGCAAACTGGGACAGCCCGGTATACAAACTGTTAAGCATGTAATTGATAGTTAATATTCTAGTTGATAAAATTCCTACTTCTTATGTGAATACATTTTTTCGAATTGGAAAGGTTTATAAGATTACATTTCCATATTTAAAAACTATTTACTCAAGGCCTTTAGAATTAGTTGCCACTGATTTATGGGGACTTACCCCAATCCACTAACTATGAATATAAAAACTATTACCATATATCATTTACTAATGCATATTCACAATTTGTATATATATGCTAATTAAAATCCAATTCAGAAACATGTAACGCTGTTATACATTTCATTACTGCAGTTTAAAATTAAATTGGAAATCATGTGAAAAGGTTGCTGACAGATGATGGAAAGAGTTTGTACTACTCAAATAGTTTTTTCTATAAAATGGGGTCTATTACATTGAACTACTTGCCCATACATTTTTGAACAAAATAGTATAATTGAAATAAAACATAGATATATTGTTGAAAACATTACTTACAAAAGCTTCTATGCCACAAATTTTGACCAGAAGCTTTGACCACTAATGTGCATTTGATCAATTTACCACCTACCAAAGTACTTAAATTCAAATGCCCATTGAGTTCTAACAAAAAACAAACCAGACAAGCACTTAAAGAGTGTTTGGATATCAATGTTTTCCTTATTTCAGACTCTGTAACACAAAAAAACAAGATTACATATCAGTATCTTGCACTTTTTTGGGGTATCCAAGTAATCAAAAACATTATAGTGCACCAAAGGCAAGGAGATAATATATGTTTCTAGGGATGTTGTATTCAGTGAGGAATGTACCCATTTAGCAAACCAAAAATTGAGACTTCAAAAAAGGTGCAGAACCCAAGACATTTGAGTTTAAGCATACCTGATGTCATAGAGATAATTGAGCCAGTTTAACACAAATAAGCTGATAAGAACAACAACTCTCAACACACAATGCCCACATTAGGAGTAGGTCAAAGGTATAAAAGTCCAACAAAATTATACTGCTCAAGACACTAAACAACAAGTCAGTAGTAGCACTGAAGAAAATCAGAGATAAAATGATAACACACCATGTGATACTGATCAACATACAATCATAAGGGATAATGCAAATCAGCATCTCATGTGATAAGAAAAAAATATGGCATATTCAAGCCAAAAATGTTCAATACAATTATTAATCTAAAGAGCCGACATTCTATCAGGATGTCATTCATTCAAACAATTCGAAATTAGCCATGAGTGAAGAACATAATGCTTTAATCAACAATAAAACTTGGACACTTGTCATATTGCCAAGTCATAGAAAATACAATAAGATGCGAATGGACAAACAGACTCAAGGAAAATGTTAATAGCTTAATATCTAAGTATGAGGCAAGACTTGTAGCAAAGAGATACTCACAACAGTATGTGTTTGATTTCTCTGAAACACTAATATCTATTTTGAAACCCTCCTCAATTAGAATAATCATAACCATAGCCATACGCAAGAATTAGGGCATCAAACAACTTGAGGTAAATAATGCTTTCTTAAATGGTATTTTTCAAGAAGTATACATGGAACAACTAGAAGGCTTTGTGCAGAAGGAAAAAAGAAAAACTAATGTGCAAACTACGCAAACCGATCTATGGACTGAAATAAACACCAAGATTTTGGTCTGACAAGCTGAAGTCAACTCTTAATAAATGCATGACTTCAATCCCACAAATTCTGACAACTTTATACTTGTAACAACTCGTATTTTGATGATTTGTTATTTAAATAATTTTGTTTAACTATTAATCATCAACCATTTGACGATTCCAAAGTGAGATTTTAAAAAAATGATCGAATCAGGACTCGAGACCATTTCCATTGAATTTGGATAGTATTTTATGTGAAGAAAAATGTATGGATCTTAATATTTTGTGATTTGATGCTCCAGGGGAAATGATTTCAAAATACGCGCGAAAATTATCGCTTAGGGCACAGTGTCGGATTGTGATGAAATTGATATTTTTGGAACCATCACAGAAAGTTGTTTCACGCTATCAAGTTTTGTATCAAACGGATGTACCATTTGGTCGTGCGCTTTTTAAACGTGTGTGTTTTGAACACACAACTTTTGAGAAATGGGCCTTATGTGGTTATAAATACCCCTCTAATCACTCATTATCCCTAATCTCTTTATTAGCCACCTACTGCAGCCTCCATCTCCTTCGTATCTTCATGGCCTTGTCTTCCTCAATCTTCAAATATTAATTCCCGTTGATTTATTCCACCTAAAATCACGAAACCACTTCATAAATTCCTAGAATTTTCTTACCAACAATCCTATCCCAATTTTACAAGTTGTGTTCATGGTTTTGGTTTTTGCTGTGTGCATATGTGAGGCTAGGGATTGAGTTTGTGAGAGACTGAAGCGACGATTCACGAATCCGAGATCATCGTTGAGTTTCTCTTCGAAAATACCACCTTGTCACAAAGTTTTGTTGGATTTGAAGCACCATGGCTTGGTGCGACATTTTGGACAGCGCGCACCTATAGGAAAACGGATTTTGATGGTGGAGTTCGAGTTTCATCTTGTTGTGATGATCGTGTAGCTTTTTTCATAGAGGAGCTCGTATGTGCAAATGGTTTTAGATTTCGCTGAGAAATGTGAGAGAAAAGGGCAGAGAGGTAGTGGCAACAAGTGGATTATTTTCTATAGGTAACGGGCCTTAGAGGATTATGCATTTGAGGAAGAAAGGGAATAAGGTAACTAAGTAATTAACTTTAAGTGTTAATGACATTTTTTTATTCAAATAATTGTCTAACTTTTTTTAAAGGAAGATATATATAACAAAAGGGAGAATCTATCCATTTTCCAATGACTCACAAAAACAGATCTGTGGAAATGGCTACAGAGTCTGTGCACACACAAAATAAACAAAATAGTATGACAAACAAAACAGTTGAAAAATAGATACAAACTAAAACCAATAAAGTAGCAGACCACTAACAACGCGAATATATCTGTCAAGAGGAAAGCCGACTGCCAAGACAAGAAAGCCGCCCAAGCGACTCAGCACAAAAAAAGGGCAAGGAATCTAGAAAAGGTCGAGCAACCCCATAGAGTCAGAAGATGAGCGCAACCCTCTCTATTTGAAAGCTCCACATCTAAAACAGCTACTCCGGGAATCAACAGATCCATAGTCTAGCGATCCTAGAAGAACCTGTAAAACCAGACCCTGCAGTACTAGCAAACAACATAAGAAATAAAAGGGGGTGGGGAGGTGTACGGTGAGGACAGAAGGACGGAGCCTGCTAACCTAAAAGTAGAAGATTCAACCAATCCCCGCCCGGGGTAGTTAGTACTGATGTAATATCAAATGTTCTAGCCAACCTTTGGGAGCGGGAACCAATAGAACCTCTAAACGGTCTGCCATGAAAAGAAAGGAACACATCATTCCTTTACCCTTCGAATGATATAACTAGGGTCCGTATACAATTCACAAAAAATTGCCTTATCCCATGAGCACCCGATATGCCAGTAGATGAGACAAGGTATTAACCTAAAATTGATCGAACGAACAGATTTACCTGAGATTCAGACCTACCGGTATATCAGTAGATCAGCAAGTGAAGACGCATTACCTCGAAGACCAATCAAGTTCCCAAAATAATTCCAAACAGCTTTGGTAGAAAATCCAAAGAAGAGCAAGTGAGCTATGGATTCTGAGTCACCAAACCCGCAACACCTGCAACGGGACACAAGAGGGATGCCAATACTCTAAAGGTTCTCGTCTATCGATAGCCCACCATGCACAGTCTGCCACATAAACATAGAAGCCTTCATGGAGTATGAACGTCCCAGATAAAGGAAAAGAGAGGGAGACGTGGAGCTAGCGTCGTCGTGGAACTCCATGCTGCCCTAATCGAGAAAGGACTGTCGTCCTAGTCGGATCCACCTCCATGTGAATCCGAAAAGAAATTTACGAATTGCATCCGTTTCCACATCTCACTAGTATGGGATGGGACATCGGAGAAATTCGCAGCCATGAGCCTACAGTACTTGGCGTGAAGGAACGTCGCCCATAAGGAGTCACTCGCGTCAAACCGGGCCCACAACGTGCAAGTAAAGGAAGCACAGGTTTCCTTTGGATTTATGAGGCCTAAACCCCCCCTTCACATTTGGGAAGACAAATGATGTCCAAAGAAATCCAATGGTGACGATTAGCGTTGTCCTTTTTACTCTAGAGAAAGGACGAAGCCGACGACCGATAAGAACGAAAGAAAGAGGAGGCAGGAGTCATAGCAGCAATGATGTGTGATCCTATAGAGTCAAGCATAGACTTCAATAGAACCGGTCTTCCTGACTGAGAGAGAAGCACCACATTCTACCAGAGGATCTTTCCCCTGGCTCTATCTATTAGGGAAATGAAAATGGCGTTGAGCTTACGACCTCTGTAAAGCACAATACCGAGGTACGGTAAAGGAAGGGAGGTACCCTTGAAACCGGTGAAGTTTCAATCCAAGAGGATCTAACGTGAGACAAGTCTCTCGCCGGAACGAAGCAACTTTTAGCAGAGTTAACGAGTTGGCCTGAGCACCTCTCGTATTGCTGAATGAGACAGACAAGACGACAGACAGAGCGACGGCTACCATTCGCGAAAATGATAATGGCATCGGCGAAGGATAAGGAAGAGATGAGAGAGAAACCAGATGGGATGCCAAACTGATGAATCTGATTTGCTATCGTAAGTAAGTGTAATCCACACACGAAAGCGCCAGCAGCGCTAACGAACATAGTAGGGGAAAGAGGATCTCCCTGCAAAGTCTCTTTCCCAACTTGAAATACCCATTGGCTAATCCGTTGATGAGAATGGAAAACAAATGGTTAGAAATGAGTCTCTAGATAAGATCAATAAGGGATTTCGGAAACCGGAAAGCACTAAGGACCTTAATGATGAAAAAGCAGGACATGCGATTGTAAGCTTTAGCCATGTCCAGCTTGACGACCACATTAAAATCCCTGACTTTATGATCAATCTGAGACACCATCTCCTGGGATAAAAGGACATTACCTATAATCAAACGTCCTTTTACAAACCCAGCTTGAGAAGTGGATATAATACGCCGCAGAAACGGAGCTAGCGTGGCTAGAACCTTAGAAATAACTTTGTTAGAAAAGTTACACAAGCTGATAGGATGAAAATCCGCACACGTGCGAGGGTTTTCACACTTAGGGATAAGGCCAAGTTGGTGAAGGTCTGTTCCTGAGGCAGATCTCCACCGGAGAAGAAAGACTGAATAACTAGGCAGAAATCTAAATGGATGATCGGTCGAACACTCCGGAAAAAGACCCCGTTGAAGCCATTAGGCCCACTAGCACTATCCTTACTAAGAACAAAGACACAAGCTCATATCTCTTCCAAAGAAGGAGGTACGGCAAGGTCAACACTCTCCGAAGGAAGAACTAACCGGGCAAAGAAGGCAATCAAAGTTGGTTCAAAAACTGACACAGAAAGAGAACCAAGGAAGGTTTGGAAGTATGAAAGGATGGTCTCTTTGACTTCCACCGGAGTGGAAGCCATAAAAAGATCAGGGCGTTGAATCTGAAGAATAGTGATAAGTCTGTTCTTCTTACGAATGGAAGAATGGAAGACCTTGGAATTCGAATCACCGTCGACAACCCACTTGATCCTCGCCTACTAGCGAAGATAGTCGTTCTCGACACGGAGTCCCAATGAAAAGGCTAGTTGGGCCAGTGCTCATTCCTCCTTGTTAGCAGAAGAAGGATCTTCATCGAAGGACTGCTCCTCTACAATTAAAATCGCATTGGCCGCTCTGACACGATTGAAAATATTCTTGAAAACTTGCACGTTCCAAGACCTAAGGCAAATCTTGAGTCGCTAAAGCTTATGAGAAAACACTACACTTGGGGAGCCAACTGCTGGAGAGTTCCAAGAGTCTTCCACAACCTGATGGAATGAGTGATGTGACCTCCACATACACTGAAACCTAAAGGAGGAGGGACCGGATTGAGTATGAGCAGAGTATGGGGAGTGCAACTGAGAAGCATATGATCATGATCGAAGAAGGTCTGATGTAGATGAGAAACAGAGAAAGAGAAGGGAAGTTTGAACCAACCTTCCGATCTGAAGACTCTATCCAATCTAGAGGGAATCCGATTAGGCACATCCTGGTTGTTACACCAAGTAACCGACAAAGGAAACTTCAGAGAGGCTCAAGCCAACCATGAAAGCATTTAAATCCGCAACTGCCGTACAGTTAGCGGCAATGCCTCCCCGTTTCTCGGCTTGGTAGGCAACTACGTTGAAGTAGGATCCTAAGACCAAAACAGAAAAACCGAAGACGGAAATAGATAGGACGTCAGACCAAAGGATCAACCACTTAGTCCGATCACGTTTGGCGTAAACCGCCAAGAAAAGAAAGGAGAAGGAGAAAGAAGGAACCGAGCAAGCCCCCGACAGAAGATGATACAAATCAAAAACAGAGTGGACCACAACATCTTTGGACCAGGGGATCCTAATCTTCCCAGGCACATTGGCTAAAGCTCCACCAAAGCCAAGATTCAAAACGGTACTAATAACCTCTTATGGACCCATAAAAGGCTCTAGAAGTGCAACCTGACAGACGAAATGTTTCCTAATGATGCGCTTCATTCTAGCCATTGAGGCATCGTTACCAATACCACGAAAATTCTAGAAGAGGAAGTTCATCATCGGGGAAAGCAGAGACAAATAGAAGCCGCGTTCAGGGAGTTCCCACGAAAGGAAGCACCCAAAACACCTCAAACAATATAACGCGTGTGTCGAGTAGATCTAACGATCTACTCGGCCGCCGCTATAGAGCATGTGCAAATGGTACAGGGGGTGCGGGGAGAGCGAGGAGATGCTCTCGATATACTACGCACAAAAGAAGACCGAACCACCGGGGAAATGCCAGACTGCGAACCACACGAATTCTTAGTAAGGAGAGATATGCGATCGTTAATGATCGCTATCTCCTCCTTACTAAGAAAGGGGGAATAGGGAACAACGACAAAAGAGGAAGAGTCCTCTTCTCCCATGGAAGTGCGTGATAGAAAGACACCAGAGACAAGATGATACCTAAGAAATGTAGAAACACTCAAAAGCACCATCACCGGTTCCTATATGGACCTTACCAATACCAAGTTATCATTGGATTGACAGCCCCGTAGCAGCGGTAATGTCCAAATACCAACCGTTAACCCGAAAGAATGCAATCAGGTCAAGAAAGAAGTGAGCAAGCGAGCCCCACGGAGGTTAGCTGGGTTGCTCAACATCGGGCGGTGAGCATGCAATATGACCGTATAGTTATACAATAACGGACACTACACCAAAAAAACGCTTTTAACAGCGTCTCAAAAATGTTGTTGTACGATATTACAGCGTTTTGATGAACGCTGTATAACGACATGTTGTCGTAGGCCCCTTTTCTTCACGAGCGGTAGAATAAATGCTGTTACATTTCATCTTTTACAGCGTTTTGAACTAACTGTTAATATGACATACACAGCGTATTTTAGTTGTTGTTTTAAAAAATAGACGCGTTTGAAACATGTTGTTAGAAAATGTACAACTTCACACTTAGACTTTCAACAGATAATTTTGAATACTATTTACAAATATTTATCAGCATTTTGTACACGCTTTAAAAAATTTCCCTCCCGTTTTACCAGCAATCATGAAACGCTGTTAATAATATTTACATAGCATATCATTTATGCTGTAGAAATATGCACAACATATATTAAATGTTGTTATTAAGTTTTGAACAGCGTTTGTCACGCGTTGTAAAAGATTTACAAGGTTTTATCAGCGTTTATGAAATGCCATCACTAATATTTGCATAACAATTTGTTTATGATGTCGTCTGCTGGTGTTAAATTTACAGCATCCATATCATGATGTTACATTTGCGCACATATCATTACCCTAAACTATACTGTTATCAGAGTACAGTTGCTTCAACAAAAAAATCTAATGAAAAATAATTATATAAAATCACAACTAGTAGTTGCTTCCATTAGTGAAATTGAACAAAATCCATAAACAAAATTTGTAAACAAAGACATCCTGTGCATTCCTACTACAAAGCCACCACCAAGATAAAAATCTTTCATACTACAAGATAAACTTACTACACAGATACCAAAATAAACTTCAAGAAAACATCCTTCCATTCTTGCATCAACATTATTCTTCACCTACCTACAAGGATGAAATTAAACGGTTAGTGATCAAATAAAAATTTAAACTTAACATGTTTAACTTATAATACTTACTACAAAATAATATGAACTCAACATCTATTTTTACAATATCCGCAACCAACAAATTACAACAAAACAATATGAGCCAAGAGTGGATGTATTCGTGGGTTGCTGGAACAACAAGCCTGAGATTGATGCTTCTAAACAGCAAGCCACGGCTTGTTGTTTCGGAGCAGAAAGCTTGCGCTTGCTGTTTCGGAGCAGCAAGCCACGGGTACATCCACTCTTGGCTCAGCAATAAAACAAGTCGAAGTAGTTGCATTTCATTGAAAAGGTTAGAAACTTCAATGGCAATAAAATTCATGACTGCACTTACATAGACAGGAACAAGACTCACATGTCAACAACTGGGCATCACCACATGCATTTACATAGCACAAAACATCCCTTCAAACAGAAAATAGCAACCATAACAAAAAAAGCACTAAACCTACCTAAACCTCAGGCACGCAAAGTTTACAGCAAAAAACAACACCACTACATCATTGAAAAACACTTAACTGACAAAATATACCCAGGATGAACAATCTCATAAACAAATCAACCAACCAGACACCGACTTAACAGCGCACTTACCAACAAACTCCAAATAGAATAGTAGCCAAAATCTAACTCAGCAGATCCAATCAGCATGTCAAGCTAGTCGATCCAATTTAGACATGTAGGACATAATAAGTAGACATCCTAAACTTTTACTCCAGCGTGTCGTTTGTTTATCTAAAACTATAACCTATAGACTAGTTATACGATAATGATTCATAACTCATTTTTCATTTTGCTAATACATTAAACATTTTCTCAGTTGTTAAACATAGAAAATCTTACAGTATTTGACTTCCTAAAGTTTGGCAGACTTTGGAATATATCAAGTATGAACTTGACAACACAAAGTATTATTTGGCAGACTAGAATTAAAAGATGTTTCCAAATTACAGGTGGGTATGCCTTTCTTTTATTTAACAAAACTCGCAATTGTCATTACTTCAAAATCCAGCTTTTATGCATCCAAAATCTAAATAGTAAGTGATGAAGGTTATGTTACTTCAAATAGTTATTGAGCACACAAGCAGACAAAGTATATGAAATACACAAACAGATGTAAAAAGCGGAATATTAGATGTTAGTGATGGGTTTGTATACACACAATAGGTTGTGAAACTTACGTAAAAGTTGAATCTAGTCTAACATTCGCAACAGGCCATGCTACCGTCGAACCAAAAGCATCTGATAAGCATTCCATGAATGAGTTAGGCCACCACAAAGGTGCATTCGGTTCTTTTACATTATTCACCCAAACTCTTATTGCATTTGGTCCCATCGGGGTAGAATGAACCAAAGTAGTAGGATCAATTGAAGACACAGTGCCTTCGGCTACTATTTTTCCAGTGTCTCCATATCAAGCAGCTTGCATTTGGCATTCACTGGGAAATTTTCACAATATCATATAACCAATATTTGTTGATGCATAATCAAAAATTCTTAAAAAAAAGATACTAGTAATATGTTAATATTACGGTAACAGATTTAGGAAAATTGCTCATGGGGGTCGATGCTGGATTGTTTTCAAAACCCATAACAAATTTGTGAGCATTGCTCATGGGGGTAGATGCTGAAAGGTTTTCAAGACCCGTAACAGGTTTGCGAACATTGCTCATAGGGGTAGATGTTGAACTGTTTTCAAATACCAGTTTTTCCTCCGCCCAAGATATTTTTCTACCAACGGATTCTCCAATACATATCATGCCTGTTATGGCCCTCCACAAAAAGACATCTTCTTTTATCACTTTATCCACCCAAACTATGGAGGCTTCTAGTCCAAGAGGAATATCATTGATAATTACATTTGAATCACTCGAATGCACTCGTCCTTCGACAACCAATTCTTTGCTTCCACCCTAATCGTACAACTTACATTTGCTTTTTATGCTATTGGTTATGCTCTATTAAAATGACATATATTAATTGATGACTGCCCAATTAAATCAGGCAAGTCTGATGATGTTATTGGTAAAGTCAAATATAGTTGGGCACTATCATTTGCAAGTATATATAGCAGATCATGTGTGAAGGAAACAAAACAAACTCTATCTAGTTTAATTGTTCAAATAAATTGTTAATCTTAACTCTATCAAAATAAATATCAAAACCTACCCTAAACACGAAACCTACCATAAACAGATATATTCAGCTATCCTATATTTTTTTAAAGAAGTAGCCTAGAGTTTCTTTCCAGTATTTCCCGAGTCCTATATGCAGGCCAACAAATATCAACTTCCAATGTTATTGAAAAGAGCAACACATGGTTAGCTACCCTAAATAAATAAAACTGCGCAGACTTGCGGATTTCTTCGTATAAAGGAAATGTAATTTCAAATCATCTAGCTAAATACAATAGCAATGCAACCCTATTCTCTTTTCTTTTTCTAGCCGACCTATGTGAAGCCAAATCAAATAAATACACCTAGCTAGCAAAATGCGTGCACACACAGTCCTTCTGGAAACCTGTACAACCTATACATTTCATATTTTACATGTTTAACCCTTTTCTCCATGGCAAAGCAAATGGAACACATATGTTATGTACAGCTACACTAAAAAATACACGTATGGTGAATTAAGTAAGTATGATTTGACCGATTTATGGAAAGTACATAATGCAACATAAAATTGAAGCTTAACATATATAGTCGATTGACCTATGGAAAATGCATATCGTACCTCATTTTCTTTTTTAGACTTCTCTCTTATGTCGATAGCAGCTCTATCCACTTGCCATGCCACCGTCTTGTCTTTGGCATCTCCTATGTACACCAAACCAGGTGAAGGCCTCCATAAAAAAACATCGAATTTTCTAGGACGGACTATCAAAACTTTCAAGGCATTTGGACCTAAAGGTACTCCATTGAAAAATTCTTTTGGATCACTCAATACAATTTTTTCTTCAGCAATAACCTCATCCGAATTCCCATGCCAATTTAGTAAATACAACTGTTACCTATCTAATTATGTATGCTTTGCAATTATCAAAAAAAGAAAAGAAACATATTTGTACGTATCTTAGTTTTTTTTTATATGCTGCAAACTTAATATGGTATATTTTTACCATCTGAGATATCTGGAAAATCAATAATATTGGAAAAACATTAAAGACTTGGACTATAGATACTTAGTTATAGAGAAAATATTGTCTAGAAGTACCAAATAGTAAGCAATCTTCACAAATATTAAACATAAACTAAATCATAACCGATGTTTCACAAACACGTGAACTAGCTGCTCTAGCTCGGAAATTCTTTGATGACAATGAATAATTTCCTTATCTTTGATTTGTGACAAAACTGCCTTGGTCATGGTCATACCTCTTCCCATTCCTCGAAGTCGTCCCGGCCTTTCTTCTCCCAACACTACTGCGAGAGCGTCTTCACTGATCTTACATGAGGAGCTGGACTGTGGGTCCTTTTCTACATTTTTCAATTTCTCCTACAAAAGTGAGTCCAAATTATATTTCATAGAAGAGTCCTAAATTATATCAATTTTAACAAACTACACTTACAATAGCATCTGCAACATGTGTGTTCACTGGTTCACCGTTTTCTAGATTATGAGATTTAATCCAAACCTCAACTCTAGAAACGGAAGGGGCTCAGGACTTTCCTCTTTCTGCATTAAAGAAACATAACATAGAACAAAACTAACAAATTACACTTACTAAAAATGAGATATGTTTATCAGCTAATATATCAAATATATTTCTCACAAATCTTCAGTTACTCGGGCCATTCCTCGACGGCTACATGTATGTGGAATTTGCTTTTCCTTCACGCATTTAAATCTTTCGCTTTGTGCCTAGATTAATGGTTTTATCGCATTGGTTAGTTAAATTGCATGTTATGTACGCTTATGTTGAGTATATGAAAAGAACAAAATTACATTACAATTACCTGAAATTCTTTGCTCGTTTTCGACTCAATAAACTGCTTCCATTCCCTCATACTTCTAACATTTTCTGGTTCTAGTTGAAGTTTTTCCTCCTTGGTTTTTGCTTGTAATATATTTTTAACGAATTTTCTTTTTGAAGACCTCCAGATACATCCCATTTGCTGGAAAATGGGAATCTTTTGCCATTTCACATCAAGTCTAAATCTAACCTATAACATTAAATAGAACATTAATTGAATTACAACAGGCTAGCACAAAATTAATAGTATGATATTGTTCATATGTACAAAAGATAAAGTATTGCAAATAAAAAATAAATTGCTATAATATAAAAAAAACAGATACAATTACCCGAACGGATTTCCACAGGACCACTTTCAAGTCATCACTGAGTCTCCTCCAGTCGTCAAGTGTAAATGGAACATGCTCACGGACAAGTAGCCCTAAATAAGACGATAATTTCACTGACCCTTTTCCTATCGGTACACCCAATGACACCAATTCGACGCGCAATATCTGAAGAAGTCTTTTCACTTTAGTTGGGCCTCTAGTCTTCTTTTTTGAAACCTGATTTGCGTTTACGTCCTCCGCAGTTCTACCTGTCTCCACTGCAGTTCCAGGATTTTCATCCTTATTAGTGGACGTGACTGACATATTTGCATTTCCGACATCCATGTCGTCTAAAGGTAGCTCGATATGCTCTTCCGTTGCATTAGATTCGTCGGATGCCTGTTTGGATTCTTCATTTTTTTTTATTGTGAGTAAGCTTCATTTTCCTTGTCATCTGCTTTTTTTCTAGCCATTTCCCACAGCTACAATAAATATATAGCACCTGCTACAATGATAGTAAAAATGCTTGAGACTACTTTTAACACATGCATGTGTGTACAGTATCCTATCTTTTATGCTACATACATGATGTAATTATATAAAAACTATAAGGCAACAGGCAGTGGCGTACGCAGAGATTTAGTCCAATGGGGGCGAAATAGCAAAAAATAGTTTCATCATATTTTCGTAAAAAAATTAACACATATTTGAATACAAAACCATATTATCATTCAGGTTAATCATGACAAAATATTAAAACATCAAATGTTCACAAATGTTTATTTCTAGGTTTAGTATTTTGAATTGCCTAATTTCAACAGCTTGTCATATATCTCGTTCAATTTGAG
Source organism: Allium sativum (assembly GCA_030737875.1). Lineage (NCBI taxonomy): Eukaryota > Viridiplantae > Streptophyta > Magnoliopsida > Asparagales > Amaryllidaceae > Allium > Allium sativum. Next base: position 92,349,107 of record CM060914.1, on the reverse strand, counting down.
TTATTCATCAGATCATCTCCTAACCTATTTTAAAGTGAAACCTTAAAAAGGTTCATAGTCAAAATTACTCTTTCAACAGCTGCATTAGCGACGAATGACAATCATCCCGACTTCAAAAACAAGTATACTAACGGAAAACGATGTTTCGTCCTTTGAATTAGTTTGATGAATTGAATTTGTTTATCCCCTTATCACCCGTTGAGAATGAATTGCTTGTAGAGACAAGCCGTACACAACAATAATTCCATGTTAGCTCAAACGATTATTGATCTCTTTGAAGTTCCAAATTTACACTTCATAGAAAAGTTCATCACGATAATAATAAGTGTGTTTCCATCAACCGTACAATGTGATCATCTTTTAACAACAAAATGGTTATTCATGTAAGAATAAAAGGAACAAAGAGAATTAGCAATTTCAGACAACCATCAAGTTAAGTAGTGCCACTCTGCAGGTCACTATCACAATGGGCATTGTTATATGGTGTCACTCATGCAGTTCAGATCTTCCATTATAGTTACCAAGCATACAATATGAAAATACCGAAGAAGCATTCAGAGGTCCGAATATTTTAAATAGACCTAAAAATTGTCCGTAGAAGCATTCAATATCATAACGAACAATATATTGGACAAATTGACATACATGTAGAACACAACGATATATTAGACAAATTGGCATACATGAAGAACACAGCGATATATTGGACAACGAGACATACATGTGGAACACAGCGATATATTGGACAAATTGATATACATTTAGAATACAATGATATATTGTACAACTTGATCAATATCAAAACACTGGACAACTTAAAATGTTAAGTAGTGCTGCCACAAAGTTTATTTCCAAACCATGTGGACAAAGTTTTCAGTATCTTTAAAATACTGAAAACCTGTCCACATGGGTTTGAACATAAGCTCATGACAACACTAACATTAACCAAGGCAGCATGGCTTCAATTAACCAAGGCGGCATGGCTTGCTCCTAGTAGATGCGAGCATGACATCACCGCTTCAGGACTGATATGGTAATAAGGCTTGGGTAAGAGGAAAGAAGTAACTTAAAGACAGTAGGATTGTGTCTTTAAGTTACTATGAGTGTGGTGAAGACAAGCACATAAAGATATATGTATATATGTGTGTATATGTGTGTGTGTGTATATATGGATGAAAGAAGTAACTCTACTGATAAGTTTTAGATAGGGATGACAGAGCCAGCTCATTTCTGATAAGTTCTAGATAAGGTGATATGCGTATATATATACATAATGAGTCATCTTTTATGAACAGAGTCCAACTTTTTATGTTTTGGCATATAACCATGATTCATTGATTCACCTTTTGAGCATACCACAACATAGAAACCATGTGTACATGCAGTGTCAAGCCTGTACATGTAGCAGTGTCCAGCCTGGTTTGTAGATTGTTCAAACTGCAATTACGGTTTCTTTATTTAATCTTTTGGTTTTGCGACTGCAATTACTGTTCAAACTACAATTACTGTTCAAACTTTTTATTTTTTGGCATATAGCCATGATAAATTTGAATAACATTTACAACTTAGTGGAAACACAGGACACAAATCAAATATCGTATTTAGAAAATGTTGCTGCTACTAGAGAAAATATACTATAAATGGATGATATGATATTGCATTCGTCCTAACTTAAGCCAAACTGCACTTATAATGATAATACCCAAAAAGTTATATCTACATGCAACATCATCCCACTTGATTCACTTTCTAATTAATAAATCAAGGAAAAAATTATGTAAACTGTAAACGTATCCATAAATCATAATCAAGCTAGCTCAAAGCAAATGTTCAGTAACGATGGTATTAACGTAGCAATACTGCACCATTTCACTAATAAGTGTAAATCGGTTGAACTAAATGTATAAGAACTGAGTAATCAAATTAATCGAAAGACAAATAATTAAATCAATCGAAAACTAAATCGATCGAACTAAATGTACAAAAGACAAATTATAACTAAATCGATCGAAGTACCTGAAAAAGAGGAACTAGGGCACCATGAAATTGGAATCAAGGAAATAAGGAACGTTGAAGTGATAACGCAAGATGAAATCGAACACGGGAAATGGAATCAAAAGAGGGAAATGAAACTGGAGGAAGAGGGAAAGTTTATTTTTTTAGCAGAGGTAAATGAAACTGGAGGTAGGACCAATTAGGGTAAATATTTTATCACACGTGTTGTATCAGCATTTCACCAAGGGTTGAAATCATCAGAAGCGTTTCATTGAGTAGTGAATTTAGGGGAACCAAAATTTGACAGCCTTTACACCCAAAACGTTGTCTTTGGTTGCTGTTGAAAATGGTTTTTCTTGTAGTAGGAATAACTACACGGGCTTAACTAATAAGCCACGCCACACTAGTTGAGTCAACCCGCACTAACACCTAAAGCTCCCTTCAACAATAACAAACCACCAACAATCAGTGCACGTCACATACAAGACACTAGCATTCTTGCTGCAACATAACCACACTGAAAAAATCCAACCAACCTTTTAAGATGTTCTGTACACCCAAGCAGCAAACATACACAAAAAACCAGTGATCGAAAAAGACCAAACTGAGAGCCCACACCAACCGTATAACCGATTATTCAACAACCAGGGAACATTTTCTACCATGTGCACTCACCAAAAACGGTGCGGTAGAATAAACCGATAAGTCATTGCATGCACAGTTTGACCAGCCAGAGACTTAGCATAACATAATACAGTTCGAACAATGCCAAAAAAGGGGTAATCCAACTAATACCAAAGCCAAAGCATAGTACAGGATAACTATTAACAAAAGGGGAACTCGAACCTGACATAGAAGAATCCCATCCAACGAAAAACTTCTAGAGCCTAGAAGCACGCACCGATCATTGCTTGCACGACCAGCAACCGCTGCCTTGCCACAACCCAGAAGCACTTGCTATACACGGACTTTCAACAGATTAGGCAAGCAAGGCCCATCGGACTCAACCAACAATGCCGACTTTCGGCTGTCACGAAACACAGAGTCACGAAGCCAACAACGGGGAAGAACAGAGCTTGCTTCAACAACATAATCTAACGGAGCACCGATGAAAGCCTCCTCAGAAACCAATAAATTTGAACAAGATAAAGCAGCAAAGCTATTGTGGTTATCGATGGGTTCTGGAGCAAGCACTAAAGCAGACTTCGGCAAAACATATCTCATGCTCTTGCCAGAAGCATCGACAGAGCAATGAAATCGTATCCCAGTATGATAAAGTTAAACACGAAAAAAAGCATTTAGCCACGGAAAAAAGCCGTATCAAAAAATGGCGTGTTAAGTTTTTAGATACGACTCAAAACTGTATCCCAATGTGATAACATACGGCAATTGGCCGTATCTAAAGCATAAGTAGATACGGCTATAAAACGTATCTTATACGTGTGTGTGTGTTTGTGTGTGTGTGTGTGTGTGTGTATATATATATAAGCGGAAACTGCAACACATATTATTTGTAACACAAAGCATATATAACACAAGATACACTAATTCACAATTGTAATAGTGAACGAAACAATTGTATGAAATATTTCATTACATCACAATATATAGTGATACATGCTATTTGATTACATTACAATAAATAAGATACACGCTGTTTCATTACAATAAAGAAGGTGAACTTCAACGATCAACCACTCTCCGCTTTTCAACTTCGGCAATCGACCACTTCAATCCACAGCTAATGCATTCACCAAGTTGAAGGTGTAACTTTCTGGTTAAGAATTTACTGGGTGATTTACCAAGTAGATTCACTTTAACTCACGCATCTGGTTCGGGTATTTATCCTAACTTATGCATTTAACTAAGCGCCAAGACTAGCAAAGGGGATAATATATCAAGTGTCATATGCTGCTTCACTAAACCTTCGGAAAAAGTATTTGCCACTTGATATTATCCCCTTTGCCAGACTTGGAACTTAGTTAAATGAATAAGCTGGGATAAATACCCGAACCGGCATCGTGAGCTAAAGTGCAGCCACCTGTTGAATCAATGCTTCCTTCAAGATGAACATCCTCCAAAACAGACAAATAATCATAAACCAACTACGCAACATTGCATTCTATCAGGAACACAACAATACTACTGCACAAAAGCATAAAACCATGCACCCTCGGAAAATAATACCAAGGCAATCTCAAACCAAACAAGAACCACTTGTAGAACCAAGCTCCGAAAAACTCCAAAAGCCAGCAACTAAAACTCAAAGCAGAGAAAACCAACAACTAAATAAACCCCTCCAAGACAAGGAACCCTTCAGGAAGATCAACGCACTCAAATCTCTCAAAGAACTACTCAGATCTAAGAAAACTTCAAGAGGCCTGGTAATAAGTTAGCTTGGATAGCATATAACATGTACACTACAAAGACTTGTAAAAAAATGCAAACCGCATAGTTCAGGATAGGATATGTCCACATTATTATATTCATAAGTTGCTAAATATTGCAAATCTACAACATTTTTACTTGTTCAGTCGAGACTGAGTTTCAATTAAAGACAGTTGCATGATTATTATCATATAAACAGCCGACAACCCAGCAAAATTTGACTATAAAGTCAATGGAATAGAGTCACGAAAGGAGAAAGGAAATTGTCAACTGAGAAATACATAGGACTGTGTTACACATTTGATGTACATGCAACACATGCTATAATAGTCGGCTTCTATTTTTGCCATGGGTTGGCCAACAAAAATGATTGGTTACATGAGCACAAAGCAACTTGGTTCAAGGCAGCAAGTCATAAATGGAAAAGCGGTTTTACGCCTTTACTCACACGTAGTGTGACACACATGACACACCAAACAAATTGACTAAATCTCAACCTATAAATGCCATTTTATTTTCATTCATGCATCCATCACCGACATTTCTAGCCAATCACACAAATTTCCCAATATCAATTACCAAATATATGAAGCTCAGTCAACAGAACTAGTATGCTTTAGTTCTCAAATCATACCACATGATATTTTTTTTGGCACAAGCCAGAAATGACACATGCACTTCAGATCAGTAAGGATCAGTGTACATGGTGCAATAATACACACAAGTGAGTAGGGCAACATAAGTAAAAATGTCTAAATTCAAGGTAGACATATACAGCACAAGTAAATGATAGCAAATACATTGTCACACTATAAAACTGGGGATAATACCCAATTTTAAACACAATAGCAGCATGAATTCTAGGTAGACAAGCACATGCAACTATCTATCACTCATATTTTTGAACTAAGGCATGGAAATTCAAATTAAACCCAATTCGAATTCAAATTAAATCCAAATTAAACCCAATTCATATTTAAATTTAACCATGATCTAGTACTCACCTCCAGTGTTGACAAGAAGGATGTACAGCGGTGGACTAAGGCTCGCCGGTCAGCTGAAGGTAGCATGAGCTGACGATAACCCATGGACTGCGGTGGATGGCTTATTGACAAAGGAAGTCGGTCGAGTACCAAAACCTCAATTTAGGTATTCGTTGGTCGCCATTGCAAAATAAAAGGAGGGATAATTCGGCCGAAAGTTTTGATGTGGCAGAACTCGACTGTACCAGAATGGAGGTATGCAGGAAAAAATTTGATGCGCATTTCATACGGTCCAAAGTCGCATCAAATGAACTGATCTGAGGCTTCGTCGATGGACGATCAAATTAAGGGTGTTCGGGGTGTTGCGGATCGCAAAATGTAGTTTGATACAGATTTGAGCACTATACGGCTTATAGCCGAATTGTATATCCGCATCCCTATGTGCCAAATTCGTTGATATTGTGTAGTGAGCCTTGGCTAAGCTCAGTGAACGCAAAGAGTGATGTTTACGGTGGGACTTTGCTTTGGTGCTAGCACCCTGCATTAATCGGGGGATAAACGGACCATGGTCGTAGCTGAAAATTGCACTATTAGTCGAGCGTTGAGTACAGGTCATGAACTCCCGTACATCAACATATACGCCAACGGAATTAGCACCCAAGCCGTCTAGAAAGGAAACACTATAGCACACCACCCCAACCGTAAAACCAATCACCGGAAGCACATAAACATGCCCTCCTAGACCTACAAACGATAAGCACGACACAAAAGGGGTGATCAAATCCCCTGTGTGCTTGCTTACAGTAGGCATGGGCAAAGACCCCACTACAGCAGGTCGAGGAGGACCAAAAGCCCTAGAAGACATCCATTCAGGCGTCGCGAGGGAGCCCAAGTACAAAGGGGAGATTCCCAAAAAAACTCCAGAAATAACCAAAAAATGGTGCCAATTCATAGTCAAGAAAGAAGCCAATGAGTTCAGACGAATCTGCACAGAGTAATCACCAATTGCCTCCACTAAAACCGGTCCAAAGCTCACCGAAGTGAACGCATCAATAATATCACATAAAGGCGGTCTAGGACACAAGAAAGCCCCATGAAACATGAAGTTGAATTCGCCAGTCATCATTGACAAACCCTAGAACCCAAATTGAGATTCAGCAAACTAAGCGAAAACACAAGAGCAGCCCATAGAGACCACAGGTGAAGAGCAGAAGAACCAGTTAAAGAAAACGCAAAGAGAAAAGGATGCGAGGATAAGAAAAAAAATTCTGGTCTTAGAAGGCCATTAAACTTGTATTCGCTATAACTTTTGCATACACCATCAGATTTGGATGCCGTTTCTTGCGTTGGACTTATATTGGCGAGCTCTACATTTTGATATTAGTTTGGTCTATTTTGACTAAGATGAATGATATTGACTCTCACTGAATTATATTTATTTATATGGTAAAAATTTAACACTTTAAAATTGACTTATAACCTGAATAAATTGTATGATAGTTGAACCTAGTAAATAATAAATAGGTAAATTAAAAAGTAATTTGATCAGTTTAGATCCAAATAATACATTTTTACCCATTTGCGCGCTATTATGTGCTATTTTTACATTATTACGGGAACTGAACTATTTTGACACCAAATACACATCAATTATTTTAGATAGGTTTTACTTATGTTCTGAATGCTATTATAAGTGTTTTCAAAATATTTTACTCAATTTTAGGATTTTTGGTTGCACGGTTGTTGTCTGCGTAGTTTGGTTGTAAACGCCATTTATTGGGGAAATAGAACTATGAAACCTTGTGCACTAGAGTTTGGTGTTATCGATTAAATACACAAGTCGTTATGTACTGATTGAGCGCACGAGACCCAAACGAGCAAGATAGGTTCACGAATAACTATTGGAACGTATAGACCGATTGGATGACGGATGCACGTCAGAACATTGTGACGGACTGCAGTACTAAGCGGTATTAGAATTTGGTGGCCACTATAAAGATGGAAAATCAATTCGATGGTGAGCTTAGATTTTCAGATGGATGTCAGACGCTTTCATTGGATGTGTATTTAACCAATTTTGGTTAAACACATGATCTAAGTGGTCATTAACAATTTCTATGAAGTGATCAATATTTACTACTATTGTTGATTGGCTATTTTGGCCAATTTGGCGTTGATGACGACGTCGTTGCGAGGAGCATGATATGATTCGTTCAATGGCGATTTCAAGACGATGGCTCTTCGTTAGGGTTGACTTGGTGCGAGACCAAAAGGATGTTTCATGAAAAGATAGAGACGGATGAGGTTATCCGCGGAATGACACGAAGTGATCTCCAAGGTGACGTTGGAAGTTATGGTTCGTAAATCACTTCCACGGGTGGAAGTAGTACACTTGGGAAGTGTATGTCCTTCAATTATGAACTCAAGACGAAATGGTTGAAGTTGGATTGATATGATGCTGGCCGTGGGATGATATACAATCCAGTGAGGTGAAGCATTGACTTAGTAGGGGTTAGTCAAGGATGATAATGGAATTTGTTCGAGAGGTATCTTAAACTATGGAATAAGTCGTCGAGGACAATGGCTTAAAGAATTAGGAGTTTCAAGGGATCATTGATTATCAAAGGTTCCAGCAGACTCAAAGCAGGGATATCATGGGGACACCCATTAGGATCACAATGGATCTAGTACCCTGTATAGTTATAATAGACCTAGTTGTCTTGATGGAGACAAACATATATAGTCACAATGGTATATGGCAGTTTGGCTAAAACCGGGGTTTTTCCGTTAGCCATTTTAATCGTTGAAAGCAAATTCGATCATTAATGTATTCAAGGCTTTAGTCGGTGATATCTAGGTTATTTCTTGTTATTGATGCTATGGTTGCTTACGTGTTCTATTTATTTTCTCTTGGTAGACTATTACCTTAGGATACGGAAGAGAAGTGAGGGATTGGGAATCCTATCCTGACAAGTATTTATTTAGGTTGTTATTGTTTGAGTAGCATATATTATCTTGTTATATGTGCTGACTCTATAGGTGCAGAGATGGTCAGGTATGATTCTTCATATCATCTATACCATATATTATTGCGAGTTTTACTGTCTTTGAGATTCATTTATCGCTCGCACCAGACTGTTATCTCACCCAAGGTTTTATGCTCCCTCTTATTACCTTGGGTACTCATCAAACACATCGATGAGTAGGTTTGGTTGCAGGTGTAGACTTTATCTGGAGCTACGCACATGGATTAGCAGAAGGTGACGTGTTCTCATATTATATTTGCATTATTGATTATTCCGTTGTGCGACACTGTGGAGCCGTGATAGCGTTGGCTACTTATCCTGAGACAGTTTATTAGTGAGTATATTTATCTTTGGTATACTCTGATTATACAGCTATTACTGTCTCACTTGTTTTATACATATGGTTTCTAATATATTTTATGTGATACGTTGTGAGATGTACAACTGTGTCTATGTATAGTCTGGTGTTTCTTTCTTTCTTTTCTCTTCTATTTCCTTCTCTTCCTTTCCTCAACCCTTATTTCTTTCCATTTCTTTCCTATAACAATCGTTTTACATGGATTGGGTGTCATTATTTGGTTGTACGAGCACTGGTGGTGTAAGGCGTTCGTTAAAATAATCACTAAATATACCGATATCACTACCACATACATACTAATATATGTTAATGACTTTATTATTATCGGAAATAGTGAGTTAGAGATCAATACAATCACTCAAATTCTAAACGTTGAGTTCTTAATCAAGGGCTCAAGCAATTTGAGTTACTTTTTGGGTATTGAAGTGAAAAGAGATTCCAGTATTAAAACACATCTTAATCAAAGAAAGTATATCAATGAAATTCTGTGCAAAGCAAAAATGAATCAAGTTAATCCATTACCAACTCCAATGGTCACAATTTCACAACTATCAAAGAACAAAGGAGAACTAATTCAAAACGACAGACAATACAAATGTATAGTTAGAGCTCTATAGTATGTCACAATAATAAGACCAAATATATCATATAGTGTCAATAAGGTCAGACAGTACATGTTAAACCCTCTATATGAACATTGAAAGGCAACAAAAATGATCCTAAAATATATAAGAGGAACTATTAATCAAGAACTCATATTAGAAGCAAGAAAGCACTCAACATTATGCATATGCAAATGTAGATCGGGGAACTTATTAGGATGACAGAAAATCCACTACAAGTTACTGCACATTTTTGGGGAATAATTTCATTATCCGGATGTTCAGAGAAACAAAGTACAATTTCTAGATCTAGCACTGAAGCCGAATTTTGAAGTGTAGCAAGTGCTACAGCAGAAATTATGTGGATAGAATATCTGCTCAGCGAATACAAAATCTAATCTAATCGAAAAGCTACTGTGTGGATGTGACAAAATTGGTGCAATTTTACTTACGGCTAATTTGATTTTGCATTAAAAAAAGCATATAGAGCTAGATCTCTTTTTTACTTGTGAACGAGCCACGGAAGATAAGCTCAAAGTTGGGTATATACTTTTGAGTGATCGAAAAACGGATATACTTACCAAATCACTCTCCAGACCAAGCTTAACCGGGCTCAAGCATGAACTCAACATTAATTTAGCAGACCACAATCTCAAATCTCAAGCTCCAGCATATCTGCCAGAATAATCTCTTCGATTCATCAAAGTTTGGTCAAGATGGCTGTTGAACTCTGCAATTTGTTGATCATCTAAGGATAAACCATGATTTCTCTTGATGGATCTATCGGTTTTCTGAAGATTTTGGCTTAATCGTCATTTTTCTATTCGTCTTACAAACCCTAACTCTCGTTAAGTTTGAGTAGAAGGGGGAGGGGGTACAAAGCGACAAATAAAATATATTCAAATTTTGTATTAATCGGGTTTTATTTGTAACTGGCTCGAACACTTTTCGTAGCCAGTGTATTAACTTATATATATATATATATATATATATATATATATATATATGAGAGATCGGGAGCACCCCTGTTGCGCCCCCATGATTCGTGAGCTACGACGATCCAAATCGAATGAGAATTTGTAGATGTTCCATCCACACATATATAATGATCTATCCAAAATTTGAGTTCATTCCAACATTCATATAATAATATATTTGATGTTTAAATTTAACGGTTTGAATAAATGTCTGAACTGTGAATGATTGAGCTATGATTTTGAAAATGTTACGAATGTCGGAACGAACTCAAATTTTGGATAGATCATTATATATGTGTGGATTGAATATCTACAAATTCTCGTTTGATTTGAATTGTCGTAGCTTATATATATATATATATATATATATATATATATATATATATATATATATATATATAGAGAGAGAGAGAGAGAGAGAGAGAGAGAAAGAGAGAGAGAGAGAGGAGAGGAGGGTTCCGCTACGCCTCTTATATTGCACGTCAACTCTCCCCCTTAATCTCCACCATCCATTTTCCCACTCATTCTCTCTCTTCCCATTTCAATATTATTTCTTAGTGGAAAGAGAGAGAATGAGTGAAGAAATGGGCGGTGGAGATTAAGGTGGAGAGTTCACGTGCAATATAAGAGATGTAGCGAAACCCTCCTCATATATGTATATATATATATATATATATATATATATATATATATATATATATATATATAAATTTCCTTGGTAGGACAAACCAAGAGACCAAGAGCGGTTAAGATTTAATATTACAAAAGACATCAGATGACTAGAATTGTCCTACGTTATCAAACAAACGATTAGATTAGAGATTTAGAGATAACTCTGTTAAGCTCCGTTAACTGAATTAAAACTGCTCCCACGTTCATTTTCCACTCATCAGTCCTCCACGATTGTTTTCCTGCCCTCTCCTAATTTCCTTCTCCCATGCCGCATAGATTACTTCATCGCCTCTATACTGTGCGAAATTAAATCGGCGGATAACACCGTCGGATATGGGGATCGACTTTTGCTACTCAAAGCCCTAGATAATTTCTTCTTCTTCGCTATGGTTTTCATTTTCCTGCTTGCATAATTCCATGAAATATTGCTCATCTTTCCTATTTCAAGCGCTGTTGAATCGCCAAATTACATGAGTCAGAATTGGGGATCGACTCTTTTTATCGTGATACTCGAAACCCTAAGTAAGTTTCTAATTTTTGATTCTGTATTAAATTTTATTGCATCTACTTTGTCATAAATCGACTCTATTTTATATTATTGCAAGTGCCTACAATATTGCCTCTCAAAATTATACGGCTCAGAAGTTTCAAATCGAAATTACACATGATGTAGTTGAAAATGACGTTATTTTCAGGTCTTGGTTTCTTCAGATTTCAATAAAAGCAGCGTTGCTTCTATTTTCTACTGTAATTTGTTCTCAATATATTATACTTAGACTTCTATTTCGCTCTGAAACCTCCTACTACTTCACTCGCCATATTCATTTTTGTTGATTCATTATCAAATGCTTTAGAACCCACTAAACTGTGCATACTATTGATTTTCAAGCACTTTTCATCTGTTAATGGTGTTCACTATTTAGCCACTGTTTTAGCAATATAGGTATCTCTCCATTTCCTTACTCTGTTTCATACTTTCTACTATTGTCAATCCTAATATAATGTGATAAGTTTTAAATTTTAGTTTCCAACCATTGACTATAATGGTTGTTTGGGAGACTGGAGGTCTCGAAGGAGGAATGTTAGCGAAGTACGGTTTGGGCCGGAATTAAGGGAAGCCATCAATTTTTTACAGAAATGAATATGGCGCGATAATTTAGTTTTGAGCAAAAATCTTACCAAATTTCGGGCCGTGTAGCTTTGTTGTGGTTGTTTATAGATCCAAAAGTTCCAGTGCTTCTGAATTTATACAGTTTGATGTTGACATTTTTTTGGTTTAATTTTTTCATTCTTATTTGTATGCAGATAAACTGTTTGAAAAAGTGACTCAGTTGATGTTCTCCAATATACGATTCATGTAATCCTGTCTACGATCAAAGTTCTATACTGTATTTACTTTAATTTCCTCACTGTGAATGGTTTATACTGAAGTATGGCAACATTATATGCCTTGCAATTTAAAGTACAAACTTCTCTGACTTGAACAATAATGTTATTCATGTTTGATGACTCTAATTTGTTAAGCCTTTGTTTGTATTTTACAAGTTACTATTCTTGAGTAATAAACATATAACCAAAAAATTTTGATCTGCTACTGTACATTAATTTTACCAGCTGTATCATATAATTTCCAAATTTAGGATTGGCTTTTCTTCACTTGATGGCCCTACATGTTTTGACTGTCTTTCCTATTGGACTAATTGTTTTTGCTTCCAAACTTGATAAACAATTATTCGTTTCTTATATTAATCATTTCTGTTTGGGAAATGATGTTGTGCGAAGGATCAGTATGTAGAGCAAAGTAATTTGTTTGGGTGTGAAAGAAGTCGCAAGAAGAGTCATCTTCCTATTATAAGTTATTTCTCCTAGTTATATTATTTTTTTGGCTTACATGACATTCCAAACTTGGATTGTTCTCTGCATTATGTAAACTGCTTAGAAAGCGCTTGCTACTCTTTTTCAAATGATGCATTTTCTAGCAATGTTTTTCAACTTAGTTATTTGTTCAATGTACTATATCTCCTTATTTTATTCTTCTGTTCTCCCACTCTATTTCAATTTGATCTATTTCATTAGTTGCGTTATTGTGTGAGTTGGTTTAACTTTTTTCTTTCTTTTACTGTTATGCAGAAAAACCAATTATGATCAATCAAAGTTTAGAAGGCTGATGGCATAGTTGATGGATCTTATTTGGATGTGTAAGTTGCTGATTATACAATACTATAAGTAATATTTTATACAATTAAAGTCATTTAGGCATCCTAACTTTCTGTATACCATTCCTTGCATAGACATTTGGAGTCGGTATCTTAGCCTTATTGAGTTACATTTTTTTTTGTAACTTACACATCAAGTTATGCTACTTGGCGGGATTTCAGAATCTTGATTCAATCCGTAGGAGAAGCAGAAGCACTTTGCTAGCTCTTGAAGCACATCATTCAAAATGGTAACCGACTTGATGTAAAATTTAACTTTTTGTTTAAACAGTTGTTTTAAAAATCATAAATTAAGATTAAAATTACTACAATCATGTTCATTTCCATATATCAGTTTTTCAATAATATTTAAATTCGCTGGAAATGTCAGATTTGGCACTTTAAGTTTCTACCATGATATGCTTTTATTTGAAAGCTGATGCCACAAACTCTTTATTCTAATAATTTGTACATGATATCCTTCTTGCAGTATTTGTAACAAGTGTCAAAAACTTCCTTAGACCACCGTCTTTCATTTAGTATATGATATAATATTAAGCAGATTATATATTTTTATTTCCAAAATTACCCTACCCAACTACTGTGATGGCCCGCCCCGCACTAACCGACATTTACTCCAAAAGTGCGTTGTACACATGTCCAATTGGCACGGAACGGGTCGCCAGAAGGAAAAAGGGAGAAGGAAATGAACACACAAAGAACCTGTAGAATGTCTCACAGCGCATATAACAAAATATAATAGTAACATACTTGACATAAAACAGGAGAGACAGTGCATAAGCTGAAAATCAGAACTAAACATCATAGCAGCGGAAATTCAGAATACAGCTTATTACAACTTTCAAACTGTCTCAAAACAAAAGTAAGATAAATGAGGTACACTACTAATGCCCAAGTAGCGACCACCAACGACACAGGGAGAATGTGTGTATATATATATCATACGTGGAAGCCTCCTGCCCGCCTCCGAATCAGCTACTCGCACATCACCAACTAACCTGTCTCTAGTCTGCTCGTGTGAGCACCCAGAGTAATAAGAGGAGACATAAAACTCTGGGTCAGACATAAAGCCTGGTATGAGCGATAAGCATCTAAAGTGAACAATAACAGGTAGACTAAAACATACCTGAACCTGGACCTGCAACCAAAGAGTTAGCACTACATACTGTACAACACTCTAAGGTACCATATCAAACGGTGTAAATATACGGAGGTGGGGGAAGGTGTGCATGTCATAATGATGGCAAACAATCAAACATAGCATCCATCCTCACATCTCTCACTCAGTGCGTAAAGCATACGATATTCACCACTTCGATCACCCAACATTCCTTGCTACGATCACTTTGCCCCATGAAGTCATAAATGGCTTCACTGCACTGATAACGTAGCCGCTAATTCCTCGCTATGTCCACTTGCCCCATGGAGTTATTCACCCCATCTGCGCTGGCTCATAGCCTTACCAATCCTTACTATGTCCACTTGCCCCATGGAGTTATTCACCCCATCTGCGCTGGCTCATAGTCTTACTACGCATCACCTTGCCCCTCAGGTCATAATGACCCTACTGCACTGATAACGTAGTCTTGCTACCATCACATTGCCCCTCAGGTCGTAATGACCCTACTGCACTGATAAGTAGCCCGTCATTCCTTTTTAGTGGTGAATCGAAGTTATGAACGTCGACAACTCCTTAGCACACGTCCCGCAGCAAAGTCCAGCCATGAAGTGAACTCATTAGTTCCCCACTGGTTCCGGGATCCTGAGCTCTAGCATCCATTTGGACTACCTTTGCATCTCGGGTTATTGGTCATCACAATCGAATCGGATCGGATCAGCCTTCACATTCTTCATCGGATCGGGTCGCGCCTCCTACGTCGGATCGGGTCGTGGTCCTCCTTTCCTTTGCTTCGGATCGTGCTCCCCTTTTCGGTTCGGATCGGGACACCCCATACGGATCGGATCGTGGTTCTTCAAGCGGTTCGGATCGGACGCCCTTCTCCAGGTCGACGGATCGTGCTCACCCTTCTTGGACGGATCGGGTCGTAATGCTTATTCGCGATCCGGATCGGAGTACTTCAGTTTGGCACGACGCTGCATCGATTCGCTTCGTGGGCCTTGCACAGACGGTTCGGTTCGGAGGAGGTGACTCGACTCGTAGGGATGCCCCCACGATCCCATAGGGCGATCCGATCGTCCCTCAACCCCCTATGCGATCCGAACTCATGCACCTTGTCCAGCGAGCTGTTTACTCCTCTCGACGGCGTTTTCGACCATTTTAACTATTCTAAACAGTCATAAAGCATTTCATACAGTCATAGCAACTTGCATAATCAACCACAAACATCAAAACATCAATATGATAGGTAAAAATGGATCAAACATACCCAAAATCTCATATTTCCCCTTAAGCATGATTAGGTGAAACTAATGATAGGGTTAGCAAATCTTAACCAAATTAACCCAAATTCATATCAGAGGTCTAAAACATCATTCCGAATTTTATAAACATTTTTCCAGAATTTTATCATGTTTAAATTCGCTAATTAACACTAATCACCCCTAATTAGCCATAATTAGTGTAAAACTATGCAAATCACTCACCTTAGCCACAAAATAAACCAAGATCTGAAATAATTCTCTGATTTGATGCGAATTTCAACGCCAACCAGCAGCTCCTTTGTTGATTTGGTGAAGATCCTTCTTGATTAGGGGTTGCTAAGCCAAATCCTTAACCTAAAGGTGATTTGGAGGTGATTTAGAGGTTGGAGGCCATTTTTAGGGTTCCTTGGTGATAAGTGGAGGCTAGAAAACTGAAATGGAATGGTTCTCCATCTCATTTCAGCCCTCCCATAACCCTAATCCCGAAATGGGTTATGGGCCTACTCACTAATCACCCGATTTGGCCCGGTTAAGCAGTTTTTCACCCTCCAAACCTTGTTTCAGCCATATCTCCCAAACGGTAAGTCCGTTTGGCTATTGTGACCACTCTACGGAAAGAGAAACCATCAAACGAATCCAATGGAAGTGGTTTCAGGTCAAAATTACTTTCCAATCAAAAGTTATGGCCAAAACAGTACCAACTAGGGGCAAAATGGTCATTTAAAAATCGACAAAAATCATGAACATGGGAAATGACTCTAATAGACGTTTCCCGAAGTTACATGACCATACGACTTCACATGGGAAAGAAATAAATATTCTACGATCCTATGACGTGTAGAATACGGGTCATTACAACTACCTTAATGCAAAAGATCTACGAATAACCACATAAGTATAAGGTGACTAAATAAAACTTTGGACAATTATCAGTACACACTGCTAGTGTGACATACATGTACGCTGTACATATATTTTAGGAATTTTTCGGCTATTATAGCCTACCTAAATTTTGAATCTTTTGATATACTGCTACTGTTTACATAGTTGGTCAAATTTATTTATTTAATCCAATAATTATATTATACCAAAATGTTTGTACCAATTATAC
Organism: Allium sativum; assembly: GCA_030737875.1. NCBI lineage: Eukaryota > Viridiplantae > Streptophyta > Magnoliopsida > Asparagales > Amaryllidaceae > Allium > Allium sativum. The sequence continues at coordinate 92,332,397 of CM060914.1, read as the reverse complement.
ATTTATACCTTTTTCACACATCTAGAAAACTAACAAATATAATTTAGAAGTGGAACTTATTATTGCCGTTTTGTTGTTATTAATACCTTCTCCCTAAATTAATCCCTCAATCTGTATCAGTTATCTATTACTGCTTCTCTGCTTTACAACGGTAGATATTGATTTCCACTGTGGCCGTATTTGATAATATATTCGCTTATTGCTTGGTTTGGTTTGTCATAGATGTTATACATAAGGTCCTTTGAACCACAGAGTTTTATAATTTGTTTGCCTTTTCCGCATAAACTATGTTAGCGTTTACAACTAACTACTTTGTAGTAGTTGTTTATAAAAGATCTTGGTACTCAAATTATGTATTGCTATTCCATAAAAAATTTACAAAAGATTCTAAATATCTTTGTAATTTGTTGTTTATTTCAAGTGTTATTTAACCTCTCTGTACTTAAAACCCGATTCAGTAATCTATTATCTATACTACAGATTATCAATCCTATGTTGTAACGACCCGGTTTTTGTCGACTTTGCTTATCGCCATAAACTCAATGATGACTAACCAAACATCGAAAAATACCGGAAAGTTAATAGGAAGAAGTTAGAGGGTGAGGAAAGATAAGATAGAAACTTAGAATAGAAGAAGAAGAAGATACAACATCAGAGTAACACGAATCTCACAGCGGAACGAACAACATATAATAGATAATATATCCTTGAAATAAATAAGTATATGTATACAGTAACATTATCAGAGTACAACACTTACAATACAGCGCAAATAACTATAGCTATATAATCCTGAAGCCTCCTGCTCCAAGCTCTCCAAGTATATCTGTAAAATCCTAACTACTTGACTGTCCGTATACAATTGGGCACCCAAGAGTTTAGGGAAACAAAACGAAATAAACTCCGGGTCAGTCATGGGACTGGTATGAGTAAAACAGTTAAAAACAGTTTGAACAAGTAAACGATATCTCATAGACCACGCCGTATAACGGAACGGGTTTTTCCCTTATGAGAATCCAAAACATCTTTATATCAAAAACCTTTTGATATTATAATAATGTCTATCAACCACAATATAATAATCATCTAGCAGAAACGCATTCATCTCACGTTCTACATATATAGTATACAATCGAAACCGCAAGCATGTATTGGGTAATGGATTTCCAACTATGATAAGGTATGGAACCACCTTCGGCTAGTGTACCTCTAGAGAGGAATACATTGGGTTCAACAAGAACATCTTGCAACCTGGCCACACATGACCGACCACTCATTTTGCTTGAGTGTATCGAATGTATATCACCAACGGTTGGGATCAGCAACCGTTTCCCGAATGGGACAGCATCGACAATAGATTTTTAGAAGTAAATGAAACTCTAGATTAGGTGATTATACACCCTAATAGGTGCGACCTACATAGCCATGCTACCTGCACGATTTTTGTCATTTCCCGGTTATGAGGCTAGAGGCCACGCTTATCTCTGAAGATCATACATTTATTCACTTTGAATGTCACATCGTCATACCCGCCAAATCACAAATTGATTTCCCCAAAAATACCACGGGTATACAGCTAAGAGAAACGAATTCCTCCGCCACCGAACGTAAATACATTTGAAGAGATCAACTTACACGATCTATTAAATATACTATGTCAGACATTCTTCCATACAGGTCGTCCTGGGATTGGACAAACCGAAGGCACTATTCAGTACAACCATCTTAGGCAATCTTTACCTAAGATTTATATAACAGCCCTTGCACTTTACTCCGTCTTCAATTATCTTGGCATATACGATTCGCAACGCTTATGCCAACACGGAGTGGTTCTTTGGATAATAATCCGACCAGTCTCTTCATATTAACAACGTTAAAATGGTCAAAACTTTGATAGTTGGTGATTTAACTATCAAAGAAAACACGTGTGCAAACAACGATATCATTTCCAGATGGAAATTATATCGATCAATCATCATTTAACATTTATCTCTTTGGTTCATTAATTTACTTATCTCCTGTTTCCATATATTCAACATTTCTTATTTTCTAATTTTTAGAAAATATACGTTATTAACAATGGAAAACATTTCCATTTCCTGTTTTCTATATATTAGAAAACATTTCTGATTTCTTATTTGGAAAACATTTCCAAAGTTCCTTCATTGGATTTAAACAGATATTTAAATAAAACATCGCTATGCCAACTCAAACCATTTACTAAATTCACTTAACCATCTTCCACTATCAAACCTTACCATTCTTTAGTTAAGAAGGAAGTCAATCAAGTTGGGGTAAATTACCTCTCAGACCTTAACTGAACAATGTTTTAACTTCGGAATAGACAAAGTTTATCTTTTAAACCTTTAACAAACTTCCTTACGTAACTCTCTTTTGAATAATCTCTATTTGATAACTCCTCCCTTCGAATAACTATATTCGATAATCTCTCTTACGAATAACTAGATTCGAAAACCTTTCTTCGAATAAACTATATTCGATTACCTCTATTCAATTAACTCCATTTGAATAACTCTTATCAATTAACTCTATTGGATTAACTCTAATCGATTAACTCTATTTGATTAACTCTTTTCACTTAACTCCTTTCGAATAAACTATATTCGATAACTCCTTTAACTCCTTTCGAATAACTATATTCAATTAACTCCTTTAACTCTATTCGAATAAATATATTCGATTAACTCTTTAATTCTATTTGAATAACTATATTCGATTAACTCCTTTAATTCTATTCGAATAACTATATTCGATTAACTCGTTTCGAATAACTAGATTCGATAACTCCATTCGAATAACCAATATTCGATTAACTCCAGTTGAATAACTCTAACTGGTTAACTCTAACTGGTTAACTCTAACTGATTAACTCTAACTCGATTTAACTCTAATCAATTAACTCTAATTGATTAACTCAAATCAATTACTTTATTCGAATAACTGATATTCGATTTAACTTTATTCGAATAACTATATTCGATTAACTCATTTCGATTAACTCTTTCGATTTATTCCTTTTTGAATTAGCTTCTTTGATTAATTCCTTTTCTGTTTGTTTATACAAATAATTCCTTTTCTATTTGTTTATTTAACAAACAAATATTCCCTTTCCATTCTATTTATTTAACCAATAAATATTTCTTTTATCTTTTCTATTTATTTTCCCAAATAAATATTCCTTTTATCCTTCTATTTATTTTCTAAATAAATATCTCCTTTATACTTCTATTTATTTCCTAAATAAATATTTCCTTCATACTTCTATTTATTTCTTAAATAAACAATTCTTTTCAATTCTATTGGTTTAACAAATAAATATTCCTTTTCTATCTTTCTATTTTATTTGTAAATGGTTTACAAATACAGGTAATTAGTTTAAAGGAAAAACTTCATATTGATGTTTAAATATAAGACGCAACTTTTAAAAATTAGACGCAAGGACAGCAACGTTTTTCTTCAACCGAAGTCAACTGCTTCCTCAATCCTCTGAAGCCTGCCATAGTCGCCGCCGCCCTAGCCCTAGCCGCTGTCGCCCAGGTTGTTCTAGACCAAGCCGCCGCCACCCTAGCCCTAGCCATCGCCGTCTAGGTTGTCGTACTCCAAGCCGTTGTTGTCCAATCACCATCGTCCAACATCTCTCTTGTCGTTTACAAAAAATTCTCTTCCCATCGCCGCCGTTCAAGGTACCGTCGTCAATCAGAAATCTTGTGACTTTTTTATGAAAAATTATACACTGTACTTGAAGAAAAATATGAAACAAAGGGAGAAGCAGATATTTTTCTTCTTCTTTGTTATTATGTTTTTTGAGTACTGTACAAATTGTAATGCAAAAATTATACACTGTACTTCAAGAAAGTTATGTTATATTCAGCTATTATTATGCATATGCATATGCAATGCATTCTACTATCATATTACATAAGAAATGCTATTTTTTTTTTTTTTTGAAAAATTGTTATGCTATATTCTGCTATCATTCTACATGTGCAACGCATCCTGCTGTATTTCAAAATTTTCAAATGCTATATTCAGGTATTGTTCTGTATTTGCAATCATGCTACTGCATTTAAAAAATAAAATGCTAAATTCAGCTATCATTTATTATATTCTGTACATGCTAGTTCATTTTACAAATACAATGCTATATTCAATCATTATTTAGCAAACTATACACGTACTAGTTCATATTAAAAAATACAATGATAAAATCAGCTATCATTTTCCATATTTTATACATGGTAGTTCACTTTAAAAATACAAATGTTATATTAAACTATCATTTAGCATATTATATACAGCTAGTTCACTTTAAAAAATACAATGCTAAATTCAACTGTCATTTATCATATTTTGTACGTGCTAGTTCGCTCTTTACAAATACAATGCTATATACAACTATCATTTTTCATATTTTATACATGTAGTTCACTTTAAAAATACAATGCTATATTCAACTGTCATTTAGCATATTCTACAAATGTTAGTTCAATTTTGAAAATACAATGCTATATTCGACTCTCATTTGGCATATTCTACACATTCCAATTCACTTTAAAAAATAAAATGATAAATTTAGCTATCATTTATTATATACTGTACATGCTAGTTCATTTTACAAATACAATGCTATATTCAATCATTATTTAGCAAACTATACACGTACTAGTTCACTTTAAAAAACACAATGATAAAATCAGCTATCATTTTTCATCTTTTATACATGGTAGTTCACTTTAAAAATACAAATGTTATATTCAACTATCATTTAGCATATTATATACAGCTAGTTCACTTTAAAAAATACAATGCTAAATTCAACTGTCATTTATCATATTTTGTACGTGCTAGTTCGCTCTTTACAAATACAATGCTATATACAACTATCATTTTTCATATTTTATACATGTTGTTCACTTTAAAAATACAATGTTATATTCGACTCTCATTTGGCATATTCTACACATTCCAATTCACTTTAAAAAATAAAATGATAAATTTAGCTATCATTTATTATATACTGTACATGCTAGTTCATTTTACAAATACAATGCTATATTCAATCATTATTTAGCAAACTATACACGTACTAGTTCACTTTAAAAAATACAATGATAAAATCAGCTATCATTTTTCATCTTTTATACATGGTAGTTCACTTTAAAAATACAAATGTTACATTCAACTATCATTTAACATATTATATACGGCTAGTTCACTTTAAAAAATACAATGCTAAATTCAACTGTCATTTATCATATTTTGTACGTGCTAGTTCGCTCTTTACAAATACAATGCTATATACAACTATCATTTTTCATATTTTATACATGTTGCTCACTTTAAAAATACAATGCTATATTCGACTCTCATTTGGCATATTCTACACATTCCAATTCACTTTAAAAAATAAAATGCTAAATTTAGCTATCATTTATTATATACTGTACATGCTAGTTCATTTTACAAATACAATGCTATATTCAATCATTATTTAGCAAACTATACACGTACTAGTTCACTTTAAAAAATAGTTTAATATTCAAAATAAAGTCAGCAACTCAAAAAAACAAGTAGTACCATTTTATTATGGAGTAAATTTTTACAAGTGGTACCATTTTATTTATGATATCTACAATGTTCAAAATAAATTCAACAACTCAGAAAAACAAGTAAAAAAGAAATTGATGCTATAATGATAAGTTCATATAGCATTCTTTTTCCTAGTCCATTTTAACACAGCTAATCATCTTCTTCAACCTTCAACACATCCAGCAAACTTCTGCCTTCACTCCTCCGTCTCTCATTTGAATGTAGCCATCGAAGTTGCTGGTGAAGTTAAGATCATCATCGAAGTCGCGCAAGTCATCGACCGTTGTCCACGTCGCCACCTCCTACACTCCACCACCTTCACTTGAATGAGCTCGATCCACCGTCGCCTGTGCTTTCACCGCTGATGCTGCCACTTGTGATGCCGTGACACGTGATGCCATCATGTATTCTTCTGATTTGAAAACGAGATCCGTGGAATATAATTTTTTGTAAAACAATTTCCTTTAGGCTAAAATAGAAAAAGCGGGTCCTTCTCAAGAAAAAAATAAAGTCGCGTCCTTCGTTCCAAAAGCAAGCTTGTGTTTTTCCCTCAGCCGAATATCCTGTTACAGATATTTCTCTTTCTATTTGTCTGACAATTATTTTCCTTTATATTTGTTTTACAAATATTTTTCCCTTATATTTGTTTTCACAAATAATTTCCTTTATATTTGTTTTCACAAATAATTTCCTTTAGATTTGTTTTTTACAAATATTTTCCTTTATATTTTTTTACAAATATTTTCTTTTTAACTCCTTTATTATATCTCGTCAATTTCCTTTTATAATCCTATTTATTTTCCAACTAAATATTCATTTTATAATTCTATTTATTTTCTAAATAAATATTCCTTTTATAAAATCCTTCGATTTTATAAATAATTCATTTTCAATATAAACTATGAAAATTCCCTTTTTACATTCCCGTATTTCATATGGTATTTAAAATACCAAACAACAATGATCCATATCATTCTAACACCCATAATCAATAACAGATTATATATCGCATCATATATCACAATATATGAAAAACAGTAAAATAAATGTTGAGGAATCCAGTCGGATCCCTTCAACCTGTCTCCCTGCATACACAGATGTTAAACAACATAGATAACATCAATTTCATTTCAATATGAAATATTCTAATCCAGAATCAACATTTAACGATATATATTTATATAACTATATCTACGTATTCAACCAATTAACTGGCTATCATTTAAACAACTGTCACACACAATATTCAATCATTTTTATCAATTCTAAAATACGTAAATAAAAATATAAACTGGACAGTGTTAGTGAGTTTTACTCACATTGCCCGATTATCGTTAAATAACGATAATTATCGGTTGATCCTGACGGACGCTTTATCCTGTCATATTTTGAGATGAGCTCAAAATCATTCTAGACCAAATCCAGAGTGTAGTGTCCGTCCATGCGATCCCGTCGGATCTTGGTTTGCTAAATTCTGATAACGTATGCAGATGTTATGATTTATACAAGTTCTTATATCATTTAATTGATGTTAACTTTTAATTAAAAATTAAGCCGGGCCTTGCCTTACCCAATCCGGCCCATTCCTTTCTTTGCAAAGCCCAAACAAACTGATCCGCCCATACTTTCAAACGTTGCTCAAGCATTCTGCACCACTACCGTAACCATTCCTAAAAGCTGTAGTCCGTTAACCTAATTAAGAAATTAACTGACCTCTAATTACCATGTTATAACGTTAAGCTTTCTTCCCCTCAGCAAAACATTCAAACCCGAGTCTTGTACGCTCACATCACCGAAAGTTTCACTCCCCTTCATCCTCCTCCTGCATCAACTTAGCGGTGCTCTCGCACCTTCCTAGTATTCAACCATTCTTCATCATTTAGACAAACCTGCCATCATCTCGTACTCAAACACTCTCGGTTTCAGAAGGAAAAACCAACTCCAGTATTTAACTTCTTAATGAACACAAGCAAATTTAGTTTTTTTTCTTCAGATTTCCCTGAATACTCTAGTTTGCAAAACACGATTCTCCCAGGCAAAAAGAATAGCCCGACTTCCATATACCATTTACCCGTCCTCCATTTGTTTCCCATTCAAGCCACACATGATCTGCTCTACTCCTCCTCTTCTATCTTACACAACAGACTTCACGATCTTGGAAAAAAAAAAAAAAAACCCAAACTTTGTTTCGCCATAAGCCATTCCTTCACACTCACGTTATTTCTCCTTCATCAACCACTCAATCAAAATAAGCCCATCTCCTTGTCAAAGTCCAGACCCACCCAAAACAGGGTACTCCTTCCTCTTCCTCACAGTATGGTATTCGAACCGTATGTAAATGGCCATTACTGCCTTTCCATCCTTCCACCATTCTCCCCTTACATTGTTGTTCCAAAATCTGTTACCACCATTTCGCTCCTGACCAAAATCTCTTTCTTCCTATCCTCTTTACATCAAACTCGGTTTCATTTCTTCAGGTGTGATCAATCAGCACCGCGAGAAAGACATCGAACCCTTTTCGGTTCGAACACCCCAAAGATTCACCCACGGCCTCGCCTCACCCCCCTGATAAACTCACGATCCCTGGTTCCCTTCCCCGTCGCCTTAAATCCCAGTAGTTCGTAACCCTAGACAACGCTGTACACCATCGAGTTTCCAAAATCCGAATCGCACATCTTAAAAATAGCACCGAATCGAAGAGCAAGTGACAACGAATTCACAGATAACCGAGTTGATATTTATAGAAGTTTATTTGAATTCCTTATGATTTTATTGGGTGTAGAAGAATAGAACTGACGGCGGAAAAATTTGTTGAGGAAAAATTTGGTTATAGGGGGAAGTTGAGGTGATTATATAGGGATTTTTCTTGAGGCTCCGTCAATTCACACCCCTATATTTGCTCTTTCCACCCTAATAATTTAAAAAGAAAAATCATCCTTCATTTTTTTCTTTTTCCACCCCGTTTATACCCAAATTATCCATGTTTTCTTCATCAAATAAAAATTTACTTATTGCATATGCCCTGAGATTGTATCTTTTGTATGTAGCTAAACCATCAAAATTTCCCCAGTAATTGCGGAATGGATGTATCTTTTGTATTACTCTCCCAGTAATTGCTAAAAGTGTATAATTAGTATCTAAAAATCCGAATCGATGTATCTTTTGTATGTATGAAACTCAGATTAGTTACAATTGGTGAATGGATTTATTTTTTAATGGAAGATGAATGGTATAATTGATATTGAATTTTTTAAAAATTTATCGGGGTGTGAAGACCAATTACCGGGGTGGAAATAGACGGAGCCCTTTTCTTGATTAAGAGGATGATAACATCCCACATTTTCTTCTTTTGGTTGTGGCTGAGAAGAAACGGTTTTGTGGCGGCTTAGAAGAAGGCTGCGTGGCCTTTGTTTTGATCGGAGAAAAATGAATTTGGGTTAAGATATTTGTTTTACATTTGAGAGTACCCCATTATGCGAAACTTGTTTGTCCACGGACTGATATGAAAATATCATTGAATCGAGTAATGTGCCAGGTTCCCAAAATTATAATAACACCGGTAGATTAACTCATATTGTGAAACCCCAAAATCGCTATTTAAGGGAGCAATATACTCCAAATAAAAAGTTGCTTATTTAATTAATTAAAAATTACAGTAAATTTCTAAAAATTAAATTATCGCTACGTCTCAGAAGAACCTTATCTAAATTCAAAACCGATATTCAAATATTTTTAAATAACCGTTATGGCCACGAACGAATATACCGCTGTTTTTTTCTGAATATTTAATTTGGACATAACTAAAAATCTACACGACGAAATCCCGATTTTTCTCTTTCACTAGAAAAATATACTTCACCAGCTTTGAACGTTTCTTGTTTCACAGAAATCCGATTTAAAACGGCTTCTGTATATTCAGTTGAAGTTCGAATTGCTAAATCGCGAACTGCCGCGCCATTTCAAGCTCGATTTTAATTATAATATAGTTTCTACCTTCAACTGACGATTATAAATATATTCATCAATATAATCTGAATTATATAATTTAAATTGTCCAATTCACACCATATCATGGATTTTGTTATTTCCGATTATTCCGGAAATATATTATTTTATTATTTATGTTAATTAAATATAAATATTATTTAATTCGAGTTATCGATATCGTTAAATTGATAATTAATAATTAAATAAATAATTATTCGACAGCTAAAATGCGGGTCATTACATTTGTACCCTGTAATTCAAGTGTAGTTCTACCTTAACGTACGTAACTCTTAGTTGGATTTTGGATCAACACACTCAGATGAAAGAATACTGATTTTGAATGTATTTTGTAATAATGTTTTCATTTATTACATTTACAAAAGGTGCAGAAGTATATATAGCGATACAACTTGATTATGGGCTGATGAAAACAAATGGCCCATGTACATATATAAAAGCCCACACGGGTATGTTCATTTTGTATAATAGCAATAGGATCCGCATCTTAACACCCCGCCTCAAAATGAACTAGGGTTTCATCTTCTCTCCTCAGCGCCGCCGCAAAACACATTAAGCTCCTTCCTCAATCTTTCGAAATTGCTTCGTGATAGCGCCTTGGTTAAAATATCCGCCTTTTGGTAAAAAGCTGGTATATAACCGATCTTCATCTTTCCAGCCTCAGTCCTTTCTCTGACGAAATGAAGGTCTACTTCGATGTGCTTCGTCCTGGAGTGTTGAATCGGGTTCATTGACAGTCCCACTGTGCTCCTATTGTCACACCAGAGCGTTGGCCTCTTCATCATATTTAACCCTAATTCCTTAATTAGGATTTCTACCCATATGACCTCGGCTGTTGCAGCTGCTACCGCTCGATACTCAGCCTCAGTACTCGATCGAGATATGGTGGGTTGTTTCTTTGTGCACCACGATATGGGGTTAGGTCCCATGAACAAACAATAACCTGAGGTAGATCTTCTATCGTCAGGATCATTAGCCCAGTCCGCATCACTGTAAGCACTTATGTTTATATCTTTACTAGCTTCAATTCTTAGACCATAGTCTAGTGTTCCTTTTAAGTAACGCAAGATTCGTTTAACTGCAGCCCAGTGCTTGCTCAAAGGGTTTGCCATGAATTGGCAAACCTTGTTGACACTAAAACTGATTTCAGGTCTTGTTATTGTCAAATACTGTAAAGCCCCAACTATACTGCGATACTGAGTGCAGTTTTCAATAGCTTCCCCATCTGTTTTAGATAGCCTTAAGTTGCTAGCCATGGGAGTAGTGATAGATTTAGCGCCATCCATATTTGCTCTTGTTAAAATTTCAGCAGTGTATTTATGTTGAGATAGGAAAATTTCTGAATTTGATTTCCTTTGAACCTGAATGCCCAAAAAATAATTAACTTCACCCATGTCTTTTATTGCAAAAGTCTGGTCTAGATGGTTTATGACAGAATCAATTTCATTCTTATCACTTCCTGTAACTAAAATGTCATCCACATACACCAGAACATATGTTGTACTCTTATCTGTGATTCTACTGTATAAAGAGTTGTCTGAAATGGTTCTCCTGTATCCCAATTTTTCAAGTGTGGCTTTTAACTTCATATACCAAGCTCTTGACACTTGTTTTAAACCATATATTGCCTTATGAAGTCTGCATACATAATTTTCTTTCCCCTTGCAAATGTAACCCACAGGTTGCTACATATAGACTTCTTCACTTAGCTCACCATTTAGGAAAGCATTGCACACATCCAGTTGTCTTACATTCCATCCAAAATGTAGGGCAATAGTTAAAATAACTCTAATAGTTGTAGGCTTGACTACTGGCGAAAAAGTCTCGTTAAAATCAAAGCCAAACTGTTGTGAAAAGCCACTTGCCACCAGTCTGGCCTTATATTTAGAAATATTCCCATTGGCATCCTTTTTTAATTTGTAAGTCCACTTACATCCCACAATGTTCTTATTCTTGGGGGGTATGACTAAGCTCCAAGTCTTATTTCTAATTAATGCCTCATATTCTTCATTCATAGCATCACACCATTGTCTGTGCTTTACTGCCTGATTGAATGTAAAAGGTTCCTCAGTAGGACTTGAGTCTCTTATAGCTGCATTGTACACTTTGGGCTTGAATATGCCACTCTTGGCTCTAGTGACCATATGATGTCGAGTCTGCATTTGTTGTCTTTCATTGTCACTGCTGCTATCATCAGTTGTAGTGTTATCATTTCCAATGCCTTGGTTGCTACTGCCTGATGCAGTGCCAATGTTTTCATTGCCTTGATTGCTATTTTCATTATCTTGATTGCTGTTAGTGCCTCTGTTATTGCTTGCATGTTGCTCATCATCAGTCATGTACTCACTTGAACTGTATCCTGACCTTGTGCTTGATACAGTTGGAGTAGAGTGTACTTGATGTAATGTGTCATCCTCATTAGTATGCATTCTATGTTCTGATAATACAGGAACTGTCCCAATTTCCAGTTTTGTGTGAACCTGTCTTTGCTCATTAGTATTCCTTGTCTCTGCAAAAGGAAAAACACATTCATTAAACACAACATGTCTTGAAACAATAATTTTTCCCTTAGTGTCCATGCATTTGTACCCTTTTTGATTGTTTCCATATCCTAAAAAGGTACACTTACTGGATCTTAGGGAAAGTTTGTGGTTATTATATGGTCTGAGGCATGGATAACACAAGCATCCAAATGTCCTTAGAATGTTGTAGTCTGGTTTCTTGTTATGTAGCATTTCATAAGGACATTTGTACTTCAAAATTTTTGTTGGCATAATGTTTATTAAATACACAGCTGTGTCAAATGCCTCATTCCAATATTTCAGTGGCATTGATGCCTTTGACAATAAAGTTAATCCAGTATCCACAATATGCCTGTTCTTTCTTTCCACAATGTCGTTTTGTTCAGATGTGTAAGGACAAGTGGTTCTGTGAATTATCACCTTATTATTAAAAAAAACCTTTTAGGGGTTGAAACTCACTTCCTCCATCTGTTTGCATGATCTTTACGCTGCAGTTTAACTTTCTTTCTATGAAATTGATAAACTGCAGCATAACTTCACATCTATCTGATTTTGCTTTTAGAAAGAAAATCCAAGTATATCTTGTGTATGCATCAACTATTGATAAGTAATACCTGCGTCCTTGTCCTGAGTTCAATGATGCAGGACCCCATAAGTCTGCCGTCAATAGTTCAAGGCTTGGAATATACAGTATTAGATCTGCTAAAAGGTAACTTATGGCTTTTGCCAATTTGACAATGTGTACATGGAGTAGAAACAGGTAAATTCTTGTATGAAATATTATTGTCATTCAGTACTCTCAACACAATATCATAACTAGGGTGTCCCAGTTTACAATGCCAAATATCAATGTCATTCTTCATATTGCTGCAGTCAAATTTAACACTATCACAAACATCATTATTAGAATTAATTTTGTTCACATTATTGTCGAATTGAATGTTAGCATTGCAGCACCAAGTATTTTTTACCATTTCCCAGACTTGATTGCAAGTTCTTGAATCGATATAAGCCATTATCCAATTTACCCTGTAATAATACGTCTTTACTTAGAGAGTCTCTAACAAGACAATGTTGTGGGTGAAACTCAAAATATACCTTGTTATCACTAGTGAATTGTGAAACACTGATTAAATTTTTCTGAACATTTGAAACTCTTAGTAAGTTATTAAGAAAGAAATTTCTTCTTCCTCTTATTAAGCCAGTTCCAGTGTGTGATATATTCATCGTTTCACCGTTACAAGTATGAATAACTTGATTACCTGAAAAGTTCTTGTTCCCAAGATTTAGATTTTGCAAACTGTTGGTGATGTGATTGGTTGCTCCAGAGTCTGGAAACCAGTCCTCGCTGTTGAAGTCATCATTTTTACCAAGTTCATCACTATTTCCTGCGATTGTTGAGCTCTCTGTATTTGTTCTTCCTTGATTTGCTTGTGCCATGTTTATGTTTGCTGCTCTTTGATTAAACTGCCCTTGTTGTGCATTGTTCACATCTGTGTTGAACCAGAAATAACATCGATTTGCTGAATGTCCAGGTTTGTCACATATCTGGCACTTGATACTTGGAGCATTGTTGAATCTGCCCCTGCCTCTTCCTCTTTGATTTGGATTGCCTCTTGGTCCTTGATTGTTGCCTCTGCCATAACCAGGTACGTTTCTTGATTGACTCGTATTTGCAGTTTTCGAATTTGATGCAAGATTAATACTATAATCAGTTTGGGTTGCCTTTCTCTGTTCCACTCTGCCCTCATGTGCTAGTAATGCAGAGTATACCGTTTGAATGTCAGGCAACACTGGTTGAGTGGCAATAAAGGTAACCAGCGACTCATACTCTTCATCTAATCTGTTTGTAAGAGTAAGAATTTGTTCATTATCGGACACATAATGTCCCACTGCCTTAAGTTTGTCGCACAAAGTCTTGACCTTAGAAATATATTCCCTCATTGATGAATCCCCCTTTTTTTGCATTCTGAAACTCCCTTCTGTAATGCATAATTCTTGCTGACGATTGAGAATTAAAGATTTGTTGAATCGTGGACCAAATTTCATAAGATGTGTTACACCCAATAACTTGCGATAATAAACTGGTGCTTATGGATGACAGAAGCCATGAGGACAGTAAACTATCTTGTTTTTGATGATGTATATATGCCGGATTACTAATTACATTTCCATCTTTATCGTTGATCATTGCAGGCGGCACAGGCCTTGTTCCTTTGACATAATCTTGAAGGTCGTAACCTTTCAAGGCTGTTTCAAACTGGAACTTCCACAAGAGGTAGTTCTCTTCATCAAGAGGGGTGGTTATCACTTGAGTCTTTGGCTTTACAAGAGTTTGAGTGGCGCTGGGCGGTTCAACAATGCCCACGCTTGAACTTGCAGAAGAATTTCCATCTGTGGGTCCTGCCATGGTTGGTATGGCAATCAGGTTTCACTCAGATGTTGGCAAGACGTGTGGCGAGGTCACCTGCTCGAGAGGGTGGCAGCCAACACAGTACAGTGGGTAAAATAATGTTCTGGATGAGGTTCTTGTCTCTTTTAAGTTGCAAGAACCAATGATTCCTTACCAAGAAGATCAAATGATGAGATTTTATTCTTAGATGATCAAGAAAAATGTTGTTGTAGCCGCCGCGAAAGAGAATTCCGGCCAGGCACGCGCAGCAAGGTGGGAATAGATGCAACCAAGATCAGAAATGTAAGATCTCCAATGATGATACTAATCTGAGGAGTCAAAAAACACTCCCCCCTATCGATTTTAAA